>OX465597.1:107866015-109116015 GCA_950022295.1 Bromus sterilis
CAGCCTCAGCCTCAACCTCTTCGCCGACCTCACCAACGAGAAGCACCGCAACACCTACCTCGACACACGCACCAAGCCGGACCAGGAGCGGAAGCTCGGCACCAGGACCAGGCCGCTGATAATGAGGAGCTTCCCGGTCAATTCCCCCCTCCCCAAGTGGAACCCTCGGTCCGGCGGCGACGAGGAGGTAAGCCAGCCACTCTCCAGTTGAAGATTTTCTCAAATATTGTCTGATAATTACTTAGAGGCAGAAACAAAGGTTCTTGACAGAGGCAGAACAAGCATGAACAAGGGCAGCAAATGTGAATTGAAAAAATTGCGTGTCAGTTTGTACCTATCAAGTCTGGTATCCTATTAATTGAAAAAAATGGATTTGCACTAGTGTGTATTTAGTATTTACACTAGTCTGTTATCCCATCGAGACCGAATACAAGCTAGAATGCAAACAAATCCATTCTTCTATATGTTCTGCAAAAAAATTCTTGGTTTATGTCATGTACCATTTGGAATTTCTTGTACTTACTAAACAGGTGTAACAGCACAGTTTTCACAAAAATTAAAAATTTTGTTTTCGGTGTGAATTGTTTGATTGTCTGATTTGTTTGCGGTGTTTGCATCCCCGATTTATCGATCGGCGATTATTTTCCCCCTCTTATCTCGTACCAGACGGAGACCGACCCTTGCCACCCTGACACTCGACCTTTGCGACACCGGGTTTCACCCGATCACCGTCGCGAAAACCGCACAAAACCAGCCGTAGCCAACGGAACGAAAAGCCCTGTTTAATAATTAAACGGGTTATTTTTATAGCGCGCCGGAAAGTGTTCTCAGAACGGTTCCAGCGCGAGGTGAACGCCTCCGGCTCGACGCGCTGATCGCGCAGTTCGAAGTTTTACCCGAATCGGAGGTACTGCGGACCCCCAGCGGTCAGAAACGTGAGCACCGCGCGCACGAGAGAAAAACCGGGGATGTTTTTGCAAACTTCCAGCCACCGGGGCTATATTTAGACCACCACCCCACATAGGGTTTTCCCTAAGCACCTAGGCAGCCACTAGCCCCCCAGATCTGGAAAAATCCCCCATTTTCGCAGCAAACCCTAAATTCCAGATCTGAGATTCGCCCAAATGATCCTGGACCGTCAGATCCTCAGATCCAACGGCCTGGGATCGTCCACGTCTCGTCTCTCCTACCTCGCTCCACCCCGCGGGCACCCGAGCCCTCCACGGCCGCAGCCGCCGCCTCCAACTCCGGCCAAGGAGCCGCCGGAGCAGCCCAGCCGGGCCGCCGCCGCGCCCTCTCCTCCTTCCCCTGCCGCGCTCTCACCTCCTCCCTTCTCCTCTCTGCAGAGCACAGCCGCGACGCCATGGACACGGCTCGGCCAGCCCGAGCTCACGGCGGAGCGCTCGCCGCCGGCACCTCCCACCGGCCGGGCCCGGCTCCATCGGGCCGCCCTGCCCCTCTGCGCCGGCCCGTGGTTCCCTCCTCGCCGCCGCCTGGCCGGCGAGCCAGCCGCGCCGCCGCCCGACGGGAGGAGCCGCACAGCCTCCCCGATCCAGCCGCTCCAACCGCTGGTGCCTGGTGGGCCAGCCCAGGCCACCCCGGCCCACTGTCCCAGGCCGCTAGCCCAGTGGCCTCTGCAGCCGCCACTGTTGGGCCGGCCCAAAAACGCGAGGCCTCTTTTTATTTATTTATTTATTTATTTTTGTTCCTCTGTTTTTTTCCCTTAGTCTAATTTCTGCTAAGTCCCTAAAATGTTGTGCTGTTAGCTGTTTTGCGAGTAGAATAACGATTAAACCGTAGCTCCGATGAACGTGCCCCCAAAACGAAAGTTGCTCAGTTTTGCGTGCTCTAGCATTCGTATGTAGAAAGTTTTTCCGTTTGAGGCCGTCTTGATTGTGTAATTGTGTGCTGAACAGGGCATCAGGCCGTTAAACTGCTACTAAATTAATGTTAAGTGCTGCTGTTATTATTTTATTGCAACTTCGGGTGACGATTGCTTCGCAACCGTTCATCGGAATTGATTGATTCCTTTTGCATCCTGTTAAGCATTGTTTATACTTCAGTTCCATGCATTCACATGCCATAATTTCTTGCTGCATCATGGTTATATCTTGCTCCAAAGTAGCTATCATGTTGTTATTGTGCTGCTGTTGCTGAAACTGTTATTTTATTTCAACTTCGGGTGACGATTGCTTCGCAACCGTTTATCGGAATTGAGTGATTCCAATTGCATATTGATAAGCATCATGTATACTTTCATCCCATGTATTGATATGTCATATTGCTGCACTTTTGCATATAGATTTACCCCTGTTTATACAGCATGTGTGCATAGCTTGTTTTGCTTATATCTTTTTAACCGTAACGCCGTTTGGGGTGTTCTTTATATGTAACTTGATTAGTTTTTCGTGTACTTTGTGTTTATGTTATTGTTTGCTGTTGTTAACCAACCTAAAAAATGGTTTAGGACAGAACAGTACCAAATCTTTTAATCATCGTGCGGCACTTAGTGTTATGCCATGTTTAGGTTGTGCCTCACTTAAATTGACTAGCATAGATAGTTTACTTTGTGCTTCACCTTTTATCATGTTTGTGTGATATGCCATGCTTGCTTGAGTTGCCATGTTAATAACCGTTGGTTGATCACCTGTAGCTAAACAACTTGAAACTTTCCAAGCGTGCGGTATCGTCGTGTGTGACGAGTACTCCACTTAACCTGTTAGTGACCGCTCTCGACGGTAGGTGCGATGTCTCGTGTGTCCTTCTTGTTGATGCTTGCTCGTGTTTGCCTCATAGTAATAGATGCTTGTTCGTTGATTGCTTTCCAGTGTTTATCGTCTTGTGTGCTTCCGCGGGTACCTTCGGAGACGATGCGAGCTTGCGATCAACTTCACCTTCGGAACCCGACTTCTCAACAGGCAAGGATTATACATTACTTATGATCCATTCTATTTCAACCAGCGGTTTGCATGCTAGTCTAGGTTAGGTTCGATGTTTGATCCTACCACATGTTTACAGCCTCTTTCAAACCGATACAGCCATGTCCCTTCCCAGCAAACCTTGTACTGCTATGTTACTATTGCTCGTTGCTCAGCCCCTGCTTAGTATGCATGCTTAGGATGCTACGATGTTACCCTGTTACTCCTTGGTTTGGGATATCACATTATTATATTGTTGTCGATGATATGATTATTATAATGTTGACTATATTTGACGAAGGATGGAAGGTCTAGGCTATCCCGCCCCGACGCTTTGTTCCATTCGAGTCACCTAGGACCCGAGTTCCGGGTATTGGTTTTAAGACTGAGCGTGCCTAACCGCGTGTGGGATTTTATGGGGTCCCCTTTTCTTACCTACCTAGCTTCAAACATTTCTAGTGGTGTCCCAAGCTGATTTACCATTTGAAACCGTGTGTGTGCTAGTCAGCTACCAGTAGTTTTTAAACCAACCCGGACCAGTGAGGACTTAGTTCCCTTGCTGGCCCATCATGACCGGCTGAGGACCCGGTGTCCCATGTGTGATTAACCGGCAATCCAAACCTGGAGTCATACGGTAGAGACCAGATCGAGAGCGCGGCCGTCTCCTGAGCTGGATGTCGTCTCACCAGGGTCCACCCGGATTTTTTCGTTGTTAGTTAGAGGGACCTGTCGTTTCGGATATCTTGGAACTAAATCATAAAATGGTTGCCTGTGATGGGTAGCAACTGAGAGAGATGGACGTGCGTGCGGAGACTCGTAATCGGCAGTTGGTACACCCCTGTAGGGTTAGATGGTTGCCTTGTTCGGTATTTTGCATTAAGAGACTAATATGATGAATTGTATTTGGAGACTAATCTTCTGTCGTATTCGATAAATCTGTTGTTTATATGTTGTGCTATTTATATATGTGATGTACCTAATGTATTTTGTAACCTCTGCAAATACAGAAAAGCAAAAGAAAAAATATATTCTTATTCATAGTAATGGCGCACATAGTGAACTTTACGAGCGCATGTAAGGAAACACACCAATGGCGCACTTCCTAAAAGTGCGCCATTAGGGATCAGAGCACAAGACGCACATGTGTGCTGGGACCAGTAACGCCAGTGGCGCACTCAAACGTGCGCCATTACTACCCTCATAGCAATGGCACACTTATGGTCGTAGTAATGGCGCACTCCTGGCGCGCCATTACTGTGTGGGATAGTAATGGCGCACCAAATGTGTGTCATTACTAAGTGCTAGTAATGGAGTGGTAGTAATTGCGCAACTTATGTGCGCCATTAATTTCCAAAAGTACTGCACCATTAAAGTGCTTTTTTCCAATAGTGACCACTGTTCCGTCGCCGCCGCGATCCCGAGATCGGGATCGCCAGAAGACCCTGTCCCAGCACCCTACCAAAGGGAGGATTGATCTCCGGGAGCTTCTCCGCCACCATGAGTGCTTCCCGGATGTGTCCTGACTAGTCCCCTTGGACCATGGTCCGTGACCAGTAGCTATGTAATGTTTTCTCTCCAATCTTGTGCCTCAATTCTTAGCCCTTGTGAGTTGCCCTACATGATCTATTAGGTCCAGTGTTGCTATGATGTGTTTGCTGGGATCCGATGGATTATGAGATTATGGTCAGATTTTCATGAGTAATATATTTGGTTTACCTTTTATGTTTTAGTTCTTGAGTAATTATTGCATGTTGTCCGTTGCTTTTTATTGGTTTCGCAAAGTAGTAGATAGGGACTCCAAGAGGGAGCATTATGCTTGATTGTGGGTTCATGCCCCCCCCCCCCCCGATGTCTAGCTTGAGTGACAGAAACATGAGACTAGGGGATGAGTTGTTGCCACCAGGGTTTTTTACCTTACGCAAAGTGTCTTAATGCAGTTGTCTATTGATTTGATCCTACAGTTTGGCTGGGGTTCGCAACTTAATACCAGCAAAATTTTCTGGATAGATATCTCAAGGTGGATAATTAGTGAGTAGATGTTGATGATTAAACAATTTGCTGGTCTTGGCGTACTTCCCACACGATTGAGCCTCTAGATTTCTTGTAGCATAATTAGCATTGCGGTGCGTTTATAATTCTGTCAATTTCCCAGCTGTAATTTGTTCACCCAGCATAGTTATTTATCGTCTTTTGGGAGAGAGACATCACTACTGAAGATCATGGGGCCCGGTCCATATTTCCACCATAGTTTACACCATTAATCTTTACCGCTTTTATTTCCTTTCCTTTGCAATCACCACTACTACTTCCATTTGTGTTTTATCCTTTGTAAACAACAAGACCGGAGAGATTGAGAACCTCTCTGACTCGTTGGGAGCAAAGTTATTTGTGTCGTGTGTAGGTGAAGGTCAAGTAAGCAACCTCTAGGTTATAAATGGCGCCATTGTTTTCTTTCCACCTTCTTGCAGTCTTTGGAGTCCTACAGGAGACATAAACCTTGGTATCTTCACCGAGGGAAACTTGCTGATGTCTACATCTCAACCTTCCACTTGGGGTAGCCAACGAGGAGCGCATCATCAACCCTCGTGCCATCAAGCAAATTTTTGGCGTCGTTGCCGGGGACTCTAGTCTACAAGATAGGGGAGTTGCACACTATCTTTTACATTCTCTTTTTAGTCTTGTCAGATTACTTTTTAGTTTTTGTCTTTGACTCTTATATAAAAAAACCACAAAAATTAGTTACTTTGCTCTTGCTTGCTGCTATTACTATGGGTTCCACTGAAAACGACAAGTTGTGTGACTTCACTAGTCACAACAACAATGACTTTATTAGCACTCCTATTGCTCCACCTGCCACATCAGCACCTTCATATGAAATCAAACCTGCTTTGTTAAATCTTGTTATGAAAGAACAATTCTCCGGTGCTAGAGATGATGTTGCTTTGCACTTAAATAATGTTGTTGAACTTTGTGATATGAATAAGTACAAAGAAGTAGATGGTGACATTGTTAAACTTAATATTTTTCCTTTTTCTTTGAGAGGAAGAGCTAAGGAGTGGCTGCAATCCTTACCTAGGAATAGCATAGATTCTTGGGATAAGTGCAAGGATGCTTTTATTGGGAAGTACTACCCACCTGCTAAGATTATCCAGTTGAGAAGTAACATTATGAATATTAGACAACTGGATAATGAACACGTCGCCCAAGCATGTGAACGTATGAAATCTCTTATTAAGAATTGCTCTACACATGGTTTGACTACTTGGATGGTTATCCAGACTTTCTATGCAGGATTGAACTTTACCTCACGGAATCTGTTGGATTCGTCCGCAGGAGGAATCTTTATTTCAACTACACTTGGGGCTGCCACGAAGCTATTGGATGAGATGATGAAAAGCTATTCTCAATGGCACACCGAAAGATCTCCAACAGGTAGGAAGGTAAACTCCGTTGAGGAGATCTCCTCTTTAAATGAAAAGGTTGACTTGATCATGTCTGTACTTACTAAGCAAGCTCCTATTGATCCTCATGATGTTCCTTTAAATTCTTTGGTTGCTCAAGACAAAGTAGACATTAATTTCATTGCTAGGAACAACTTCAACAAAAATTATTATAGGAGTAACTTTGGTAGCAACAATCCTAGACCGTACCCTCTAACTCTTATGGAAAAAACAACACTCATCCTAGCACCAAGAACTCCACTTCTGAATTAGAGAACATGCTTAAACACTTTATCACTTCTCAAAAAACCTTCAAAAAGAGTGTAGAAGATAAATTAGACAAACTAGATAGTCTCTCTTTGAAGGTAGACGACATAGCTCATGATGTAGAGATTCTCAAAATTAGAACTTCTCCCCTTGAGGAGAGGAAAACTACACCTATGAATGATATCCAAGTGCAAATTAATGATAATATTAGAATGCTAGCCAAACTTAAAGATAGGTGGGCTAGAGAAAAATAAGAGGAAGATAGTATTAAGAGTCTTCCTACTCACACCACACTTGCTACTTTACATGGTGTTGAGGATCTCAAAACCTTTAGCACCCATCACATCCCTAGTCCGCCTAATGAACCAATCAATGGTGATGCTAATACCTTAACTTTAGGACAAGAAGGTCCCATGAACTTAGAGACTACCAAGAAAATGAGCTTAGGTGTGACGCCCCCAAAATCAATCCGTGTACAGTAATCATACACGCAGGGTACACGGCTAAGATTAGGGTGCCACAGTGAGAATATCATAGCACAACACTAAACACAAAAGGATAAACCAATATGTTACAATAAAGGGGGTCACGCGGACCCGAATATATAAGTTATACAAGCCATAATATCTGAGTACATACATAGTTAGTCAAGTCTTGCCTTAAGAAGGCTAGCACAAATAACATCAGAGACACAGATCGAAAAGGAAAGGCCTCCTGCCTGGGAGCCTCCGAAACTACTCCTGGTCCTGGTCAGCGGGGGTCTCGACGTAGTAGTATCCGCCTCCGGGGTACTCCTGCTCCTGGGCTCCAACGTCGACTGCAGCGACTGATCAGGCAAAACATAAAGGGGGAAATAAAGCAAAGGTGAGTATCTAGCATACCCGCGAGTCTTACGTCCTCTACTAAGCATTATGCATTGTATCAAATGGAAAGGGGAGGCTGTATATAGTGGACTGCAAGATAGAAATCAGAATAAGGATAAGAAGCTAGGTCTATCGAAGACTAGCATCTTCCGACGATGTCTTGCAGCATGAGAAGAGAAACAGCCAACAGTTCAATAACATGAATGTAATAACAATGGAGCAGAAGTTGCTGCAGCATTGTATAATAGTAAGTTGTAATATTTTATAATAATAATGCCTCCGAGTTCCCCTCCTCGAGTCCTTGCGAGGAAGAAGACCCGGAACCATACAGTTTAATAGTAGTAGTTTCTAGTGGTAAGATCCAGCTTCAGCATAAAGCGTCCTGTTACCGTGGACACGGCTATTCGAATAGATTAATCTTCCCTGCAAGGGTGCACTGGCGTGACTCTACGACGCTCGGATCTCCAGGGTGGAGGGAACCTTGTTAGGGAACGCTCCACCAAAGCTATCCGACACAAAGCAGCCCATCCTTCGGCAATCAACAGAGAGGTCATCTGCCGGACTATATCCTATGTACGCCGGGCTTTGGACCCTAACCCGAACGTACTCCTGCACGGTGCGTGACTGGTCGGTGAAGCAAAATCAAAGAAAATACAAATACACCGCTCGAGCAAGAGAAGACAACACCACTTCCCGACAATCAGCCCGCGATACTACTGACGTCTAAAGACCCTCGAACGAGACTACGATGCAGGGGAGCCCACACTCCTCGTCCCACGTGTAGGTAGTGCGTACAAGCCAAAAGGCTACTCAAGACATCCGCCGAACCATTTAGCATTTTAATTAACCTGCGTGACAACCGTTATCGTTGCCTCGACTTAAATGACCCGCGGTCAACGATAGCAGTCAGGACGACCAAACATCGGTGCCTGCCCTGTCGTCCCACCAAGTCACTGCGGTTACCAACAAGGTGAACCGTCTCCTTACCTTGTCTCGCGTGTGCTCTTCGTAGAGCTCGACTTTTCGTGGTTTGGTAACTCTCGCTAGATACGAGCAGGGGCCAAGCACGCCAGTAACGTCGGTCGTACCCTCCCTGTCATTCCCGACAATATACCTCTCGCAGGCACCGTTGGGTCGCCCGACTTTCTTACCTTTAAGGACAACCGTTGCTTAGGTACCTAGAGCGGCTATACAGAGTCATCAACGAGTGGAGTACAAGGATTACTCCTTGATAGCTTACCCTTGAGGGTGACTTGGCAGAGCCGAGCTAGGGGGCCTTAGGCGGTGTCTGCATTGTACCGTACCTGTGCAGTTGTATATATTGTACCCGTGTTCACTCCCCTGAGTTGTCACGACCTGCTAACTAATCCTAGCTAACAATGCGCAGGGCTCACTGCTGAATAATGCATAAGTAATAATAGGCAGCATAGGATAAAGGAAAGGTACATCAAGGGGCCACAAAATCAGGCTATGCAATTGAATAGGATTGTAATCGTAGCAGCAGCAATAACAATGCCTAGTGAAAGAAAGTACGGAAATATAGGTGATATCTGGGGAAGAGAATGGCTCTGCTTGCCTGGTAGCTCGACGGTAGGGGTACGGTCGTCGACGAAGTAGTCATACCCGGCAGCGGTGTAGTCGGCGGTAGCAGCGGGGTCTATCGGAGATTAAAGGGGGGAAGAAATAGTAAATATAAAGCAAGCATTGCAAACAATACATGACATGACAGATGAAGAGCTATCGATGATCTAACGTGGTATAATACTCGAGGCTCGGAGCGGGAATTCATCCGTGGATGAAATACCAGCTCCGGGTGATCACCGGACAGGGTGTCCGGAGGGGGAAAGATCAAGCCGGGGGTGTCATGGACATCCGACAAAGATAAGAGGGGTGTATCCGTGTTAGTTCAACTATTCTGAACAACATTCGTGTTCGGAATAAATTCATCCGGATACTTTATCAGTACCGGACAAATCATCGGACAGACGGCCCGGAGGGGGGGTGTCGATGTTCGTTGTGTTAGAGGGGTGTGGTGGGTATACGGATACCGTATCTGTATTCTTTTTATTTTTCTGGTCAATTTTGATGTATAAAGTTTTTGAATCTGACTTACGGTTTAAAAGATATTTAAATTCAAAGTTTTAATCATTTTAAAAGATTTTCTAAATTTAATTTATTAATTAAATGCAACATTATCCACAGAGAGTTGACTGGTCAAACCTGACCAGTGGGTCCCACTGGTCAGCCTCTAAATTAATAAAAATGATTTAACTAAATTTAAATAATCCAGTAGACCCACATGTCATAGACTATTAGCATTTTTATTTATTTTAACTTAATTCCTTACAGGTGGGACCTAGTTGTCAGTGAGAGACAACTAACAGTTTTATTAATTTAAACAAATGGCCTAGGGCCCACATGTCATAGACTCCAGTGCTAATTCCAGTTATACTAATCTGAGATGATTAATCAGGTGCGGGGGCCCACAGGTCATTGGCAAGAGGGGGGTTAGTTGCTAATCACCCCACCGTCAGGGCGGGGCCCACCGGGCAGTGTCACTGTGAGTTCGCCGGCGACGGCGGTGTCTCCGGCGATGGTCGTGCGCTGCGGACGACGCACCATTCGCGATGCCGTTTGCTTCATTGGGTTCCTGGGGATGCGCCGCGTCGAGTGGTGGAGACGACTCGGACGGAAGTTCGCCGGAGCAGCGACGGCGATGAGCGTGGCGGCGGCCAGCAAACCTGCGAGGAGAAACCATTCGACTTAGGGTGCCATTTTGCGTGCCGCTAGCTCCTACGGAAACTGCGCAGTGCGCTGCGTCGATTGGTGCTACGTGCGCGAGCTAGAACGGACCATGGTCACAGCGACGTCGATGCGGGCGGCGGCCGGAGTACGAACGAGGTGGACACGGCGGTGCAGTAAACGGATGCGAGCGCTGGGAGTACGGGAAGCTGCGTGAGCGCACCGTGAGGCGCAAGGAGGCCGGCGGGAGTTTAGTAGCGCAGGATCTGGCCGGAATTCTCCTGCAACTCCGGCGACGGCGCGGAAAGGGAACGGCTCGATGTGCTCGGTGTAGACCTCCCCGCGCTCGATTCGCTGCTCCGGGTGAAGAGGTCGTCGTCGAGGAAGCCCCTAGACACGGTGCGGCAGGCTACGGTAGCCGTTGGCCGCGCGAGGGCGCGACGGCTGCGACGGCGGCTTCGGTGGAGTTCTTCCCCGACAAGAGCGAGACGATGGGTGGGTGGGGATTTGATCCAGTGGTCTAGGGTTAGGGTTGAGGTGCAAGGGAATGGCCGGTTGGCTATTATCAACGCTGGGGTCACTGTGGATGGCTGCCACGGCGATGGCCGCGGTCGTGGCCTCCCGAATGTGCGCCGCGCCCCTCCCTGTACGGTAGGAAGAAGAAGGGGGCGGGGTGGGCTGAGGTGGGCCGGTTGGCCCAGGGGGAAGCATGGGGTGGGCTTCGCCCATGGGGTAGATTAGGTTCTTTTCATTTTTATTCCTTTTCTGTATTTTCTTTTCTGTTTTCATTTTGTTTAGTTGCCTAAGCATTTTTGTAAAACTTGTAACTTGCTCCATTATTTGTATTTCCATATGTAGCAATGCTACAAAAAGTTTGGTGATTAAAGAAATTCATTTGTATATTGTTGTTTATTTTAATAGGGCCTTTTGTGTTGTTTTTCTACTGTTAATAATTGTTTGCAATATTTAGATATTGCAATAAATGCTCAATGCAGGTTTACCATGGTTCATTGGTTTTTAGGGATTTTTCAAATTTTGTTTCATAATTTTTGGACAAAGTTTTACCCATCACTTATTTTTAATATTCATTGAAAAGGCATTTTGAGTTTGAGTTGATCCAAGGTGATCAAAGCATGATTAGCCATAGTGATTAGCAACAGTAATCTTCATTATGAAAAGTGTTACTGTTCCTTAACACTGAGGGTGTTACAAATCTCCCCCACTACAAGAATTCTCGTCTCGAGAATTTAAGTGGTAGCGAGGAAAAGATCGGGGTATTCAATGCGAAGCCGATCTTCACGCTCCCAAGTGGCTTCATCTTCAGAATGATTTGACCACTGAACTTTGAGGAACTTGGTGGTCTTGTTGCGGGTTTTGCGTTCAGACTGATCGAGAATGCGGCTCGGATGTTCTTGATAAGTCAAGTCCTGTTGCAGCTCGATCATGTCATGTTCCACTTCACGAATAGGGTCCTTGAAGCAGCGTCGGAGTTGGGACACGTGGAATACATCGTGGACTTGAGAGAGGTTCGGCGGCAATTCCAATCGGTATGCCACTGGTCCACTCCGGGAAAGAATACGGAACGGGCCAATGTAGCGAGGAGCTAACTTGCCTTTGATTCTGAAGCGGTGAGTGCCCCTCATGGGAGTGACACAAAGGTACGCGTATTCGCCAGGTTGATAGACCATTTCCTTGTGCTTGCGATCATAGTTGCTCTTCTAATGGGACTGAGCAGCTTTCAAGTGTTCATGAATAACGCGAACCTGATCTTCGGCATGCTGTATGATGTCCGGACCAATGAGAGTTCGTTCTCCAGTCTCTGACCAATTCAGAGGGGTTCGACACTTACGTCCATAAAGAACTTCAAAGGGTGCCATCTTCAGACTAGCTTGATAGCTATTGTTGTACGAGAATTCAGCAAATGGAAGAGATTCCTCCCATTTCTTACCGAATGAAATGACACAAGCTCGAAGCATATCTTCAAGCACTTGATTGACTCGTTCAACCTGTCCTTGCGACTGGGGGTGATAGGCGGTGCTGAAATTCAGATCAGTGCCCATAGCTTCTTGGAAACTATCCCAAAATCTTGAGGTGAAAATACTGCCATGGTCTGAACTGATCTCCAACGGAATGCCATGGAGGGACACAATTCTGGAAACATACAAGTCTGCTAACTGACTAGCAGAGATCGTCTCCTTGACTAGCAGAAAGTGGGAAACCTTGGAGAAGCGGTCGATGACGACAAAGATAGCATCCTGGCCTTTCTGCGATCTGGGAAAACCAGTGACGAAGTCCATCTCGATCTTGTCCCACTTCCATTCAGGAATAGAAAGTGGTTGCAGAGTTCCAGCAGGTCTTTGGTGTTCTGCCTTGACGCGACGACAAACGTCACACTCTTCAACATAACGAGCAATGTCTTGCTTCATGTTAGACCACCAGTACCGCTGACGAATGTCTTGGTACATCTTGGTACTACCAGGGTGGATCGACAAAGGTGTATCATGAGCTTCTTTCATGACATCAGGGGCGTAATTCAGGTTTTCCTTGGCTACCGGAACCACTAAACGACCCTTGAAGTACACTGCATTATCATCATTTGCATCAATAGTGAAGAATGAGGGCTCTCCGATGGCGACACGCCGCTTAATCTTCCACATGTCAGAGTCATAATGTTGTACCGTCTTGATGCGTGTGTCGAGGTCTGGTTTGACCACCAGGGAGTTCACATATCCCTGTGGAACAATTTTGATGTTGAGCTTGCGGAGCTCTTCATACAGAAGTGGTTGTTGTACTTGAACTTCAAGTTCACTACAGTAGGCTTTGCGGCTGAGGGCATCAGCCACCACATTAGCTTTTCCAGGGGTGTAAGAAATTCCCATGTTGTAGTCGGCTATTGTCTCGAACCATCTCTGCTGGCGGAGATTCAGGTCTGGTTGAGTAAATAGGTACTTCAGGCTTTGGTGATCGGTGTAGATCTCACAACGATTACCGACGAGGTAATGTCGCCACAGCTTCAATGCATAAATTACCGCTGCCAATTCAAGATCATGTGTTGGATACTTATCTTCGTGAGCACGCAATTGACGAGAGCCATAAGCAATCACTTTGCGCTCTTGCATTAGGACACAGCCTAATCCTTGACGAGATGCGTCACAATATATCACGAAGTCCTTCTGGGTATCAGGCGGAGCAAGCACTGGGGGAGAAGTGAGCTTGTCCTTGAGGGCTTGGAAACTTTCTTGACATTTATCTGTCTACTCAAACTTGACGCCTTTGTGAAGCAGGTTAGTCAGAGGCCTGGAAATTTTGGAGAAGTTCTCGACGAAACGGCGGCAATAGCTGGCGAGTCCGAGGAAACTTCTGACTTGCTTGACGGTCTTGGGGGGAGTCCAGTCAAGAATAGCCTGGATACGTTCTGGGTTGACGACAATGCCATCCTTGGAAATCACGTGACCAAGGTAGGTCACTTTAGGAAGCCAGAACTCACACTTATAATACTTAGCGTAGAGTTTGTGTTCTCGAAGATTTTCCAGTATAAGACGAAGATGTTTAGCATGCTCCTCTTTATTCTTGGCGTATATTAAGATATCATCCAGATAAACCACGACAAACTTGTCGAGGTATTCCATGAATATATAGTTCATCAATCGGGAGAAAGTGGCTGGAGCATTCGTCAAGCCAAAGGACATGACAGTGTACTCGTATGAACCATAGCGAGTAATGAAAGCGGTCTTCGGAATGTCCTCTTCACGGACTCGGATCTGATGGTAACCCAACCTCAAGTCGAGTTTCGAAAACACCGTGGATCCAGCAAGTTGATCATACAGATCGTTGATCCGGGGAAGCGGATATTTGTTCTGGATGGTGGCTTGGTTGATGGGTCGGTAATCTTGGACCAAACGATTTGTTCCATCGCTCTTCTTGACAAAGAGCGAAGGTGCTCCCCAAGAAGAGGAACTTGGGCGAATGAACCCTTTGTGAAGTGCTTCGTCGATCTCCTTCTTCAGTTCAAGGAGGTGGTGAGGTGGCATCTTATAGGGACGCTTGGAAATAGGGACGGTGCCAGGCTTCAGGTCGATGACGAATTCCACCTCTCGGATCGGGGGTATTCCCGGGAGTTCTTCTGGGAAGACGTCGGGAAAATCACGAACGACTGGAACGTTCTCAATCCCGTCAAGAGGTGAGATATTCATAGCATTCATCATATATATCTGTGTTTCCGCATCTTGGGTAATTCGGGTGGTGTGGTTAACAATCTCGCCGGAGGGGTGAAAAAGTTGGACAGACTTGGTACCACAATACAGTGCGGAATCGTGGACTTTCAGCCAATCCATGCCCAAAATGAGGTCTATGGTGGAAGACTTCAAAAGGATGGGAGAAGCAAGGAACTCAATTCCTTCAATTTCGACGACGGTTTTGGGCACTATCTTGGAGGTGTGGCAATGGCCTATCGGAGTGCGGACAACCATCGGTGGATCCATCTTTTCTATCATGAAGTTATGCGACAATGCAAATGCTTCTGACATGAATGAATGCGATGCTCCTGAATCAAATAAAACAATAGCAGGTATTGAATTAACAAAGAATGGTACCCATCACGGTAGCAGGTAGCTCCTGAGCTTCTTCGACATTAATGTTGTAAGCATGTCCGCGAGTGTGACAAGAAGACCCAGTGTTATAGTTGGGGTCCTGTTGTTGCCACGGCCATTTCCACGGCCAACAGGGTGAACTACCAGTTGATTCTGTCGCTGGGGGCAGTCTCTGGAAAAATGACCTGGGTGATGGCACTTGAAGCATAGGCCATCTTGAGGACGGAGGGGTGCAGTCTCAGTCTTCGGCTGTCTCGGCGGGGGCGGAGGCAGACGAGGTGCAACATACGACGGCCTTGGTGCAGGGGCAGGTGGACGATACACAGTGTGTGGAAGCCAAACTCGTTGCTTCTGTGCTGTGCCCGAAGATGAGCCAGCATCACGGGGGCGCTTCGGCGAACCACCGAACTTAAGCTGAGCGGTCTCGAGAGTTATAGTCTGGTTCACCATGGTGGCGAAGTCGGGGAAGAGGTGCAAAGCCAGTGCTTGGGGATCGAGATAGTCTTCGCGGGCAAGATAACCCAATTTATTGATTCGACACTTGGGGACACAAAGAATACGTACAGGCTTTGACAATTGAGTTGTCAATTCAACCGGACCTGAAATAAACACTTGCTTGCACGAAAGTATTAGGAGCAACTGTGATACGGTGGTAGTAGTGGTGGTGATAATAGTGGTAATAGTGATAGTGGAACAGCAAAAGTAAAACAGCGAAAGTAAACAACTAGTAACCAGCAGAAAGAAAACACTGTAGGCTAGGGAGATGGATGGTCGGGCGTTGCTTGGATGAGAACGAACATGCAACAGATTCTAACTTGGGCAAGGCTCACAGAAAACAAAGGATCATCTAGGCAAATATCAAACATCAGGCATGTATCCCAGGGTATTTGTACGTGCTTGCAATAAGAACTTTGCACAACATCTTTTGTCCTTCCCTCCCGCTACGAACAGGGCCAAAAGGAACTTAGGGAAATTAAGGTCTCCTACAACGGAGAACCGGAACAAAGCATTAACACTTCATGGATACACGGAATCCTCAAATTATAGTCCATCCCCTTTGGTGTCCCAGGCTTTCACCACTGGGATCGCCGGTTCCGGACTCTAATAGGTGCAAACAACTCATAGATAGGATCAAGAACACCACAAACTCAAGAAACAAAAGGGTGATCAGATCTGAAATCATGGCACTCGGGCCCAAAGTGACAAGCAATAAGAGCAACAAGTTGTAACAAAGATGATAAACACCAAGTAGATGATAGGCAACATGCCCACAACAAATCTGATTGAACTATTACATGATCTAACTCATCCAATCCCTACCATCCCCTTTTCCTACAGCAGGGAATTACTCACACATGAAAGGAGAAGTCATGGATGGGTGATGGAGAGGTGATGACGATGACGATGGCGATGATTTCCCCCTCACCGGAGGCCAATTCAGCCTCCAGATTAGCTCTCCGGAGAAGAACAGAGGGTTGCGGCGGCTCTGCAGCGTAGATCGAAAAAGCGACTCCTGTTTCGACGTTTCCTCGACGGGAGAATAAATAGGGTCCAAGGTAGGTCACCAGGGGGTGTGGGACCCACCCAGGAGGGCAGGTGGCGCGGCCAGGGGGTGGGGTCGCGCCAGGCACTCTCCTGGCTCCCCCCTGGCTGCCCTGTGGCCCCCCTTTGGCCTGACGGAAGCTTCCGGAACGCTGATTTTTAATATAATTTTTTGGGATTTTTCCAGCGTACCTAAATATCCATAAACCTGCACAAAAGAAAAACAGCACTGGTAGCTCTGCTGAAAACAGCGTCAGTCCGGGTTAGTTTCGTCCAAATTATGCAAGAATGAAGTCAAAACAATAGCAAAAGTGTTTGGAAAAGTAGATACGTTTGAGACGTATCAACTCCCCCAAGCTTAGCTATTGCTTGTCCTCAAGCAATTCAGTTCAACGAACTGGACGCGACAAAGAAAACTTTGACAAACTCTTTTGCTTCACTAGATGTATATAAGCATGAACTACGAAAGAGTTCAGCAAGTTTTGACACCATGCTATAAGGACAATGCAAGAAGCAATCCTTCTTTCATGTAATCAGTCACAAACAAACGTAAAGTAAATAATAAGCTGCTGAAAGTCAATTCAAGATCACGCTGCACATAGCATGAACATATCAGAGTGGTATCTCGCTAGCCTCCATGAGTGAAGCAAAACATAAATGCAGAAGCTCCTCCGGAGTTTTAAAGGAGACTAGAACTCAGAACTCAGAATAAGAAACATCACAATCATGCAGAAGACAATGTAGTACTTTGGGACAATGCATGTTACACTAAGAATGACAATTATGCTCTCATATTTGGTGCTTTGGAGAAAGGAAGGTGGAGACTCTCGAACCGTGGATTTTGATGGCAAGTTGAAAACTCGTGAAAGGAAGCAAAGACTAAACATGTACCAGAGCTCGCAGCTTTAAAACAGAGATAAATTTCTTTTTGAGAGTGCAACTTTCCTGCCAACGGTGAACGGTAAAGATCTCCCAATATCTTCCATGCCAACTGTATCTTTTTACTCTTTTTCTCTCTCTTTTTTTGCTTACACTTTTGTTCCTAACCCCATCTATCCTTTGATGGTCAATGATGCCTTTTATTTTTGCCTCAAGTATGGAAGGAGTTTGTTTCTCGTTCCATCTATCCTTAGCAGCATTTGGCTCATTTCATTCCATCATCAAGTATGGGGGAAGTGCAACTTTTCTATTTTGCATTTGACTAGTTAAAACTTCCGTCAAATCTTTTTGGCATGAAAGATACTGATTTCCCTTTACCGCACCATGAGCTTGTACAGTTACAAAAAGGAAACTTTTGAATAAGGTTTTGAGATGGTACATGAAAGTCTTCGTTAGGGATGGCACGTAAATACCATATATAGGTAGGTATGGTGGACTCAAATGGAACAACTGGGTTTAGAAAGGTGATTGTGGAAGCACAAGCAGAATTCCGCTTGGTGCTGGAGGAAGGCTAGCAAAAGACTGGGAAGCGACCAACCAGAGAGCATAACGGTCATAATCATGCAGAGCGACAAAGTAACATTGAATCGGGCATGAAAGTGATATAACTACTCTGAAGTAAAAAGATCATCGAGGCAGAACAGACTTTTTAGTCTTAACATGCGTGAACATGTGCCAAGTAAATCCAAGAATCCCCCGGAGGGAAATACCACTTCAATATGCCACACCATGAACAATGCAATGCATGTCAATCATTTCAAGCAACACATTATAAACTCTAGCTATTTGAGACTAACCACAAAGAAAGCATGAACCACTGGGAAAGCATTGTAGACATAGCACTATGTCGCTACAAGCTGGTCTCTAATCATAAGTACATGCATATGTACAAAAGTAGAAACAAGAATAGTTCATACCGGCTTTCCTTGTTGCATCCCTTCTGTCGATCTCGTCATTACTGCCTTGTCACTTGCACAATCGAACATAGGAAATTATAATCATCACGGACTCGAGCTGAACTCTGAAAACAAAGCAAACTAAAGAGCAAAGGAAACATATTTTTGGGTTTTTTAAGGTTTAACGAAAACAAAATAAAGAAGAAATCTTTTTGGGTTTTTGCAAACTAAAAGAACAAAGAAGAACAGGCAAAAACTACAAAAAGATAAAAGCGAACCAACGGGAGATACAAATGGAAGGAGGAGAAGAGCACGTACTCCCCCAAGCTTAGGCTTTTGGCCTAAGTTGGGCTCTTCTACTGCTGTCCCGAGGAGCCTCCTGCTCCCGGGTAGTACTAGTGCATCCATGGGTCGTAGGGGAAGTCGGGGGCGTACACCGACACCCTAGGATTATCCCACCCTGAGGTCGAAGGTCCCGACTCCCATCCAGAGGAAGATCCTTCACCGTAGGGGGTGACGGTCTACTCCTGGACTGGCGAGTGCACCTCGTGCTCCTCCTGAGCGGGTGGATACACGACGCGCTCCCCCTCATCTGGGTCGACCCCCTCCGTGGGGTCATGGTACTGGTATCTCCCCATGATCTCATCGAACTCGGCCACCGAAAACCGAAATCCGTTCCTGCTAGAAAAATCAAACACAAGTGGTGCAGGTAGACGGACATGGCGTTCCACATTATCTTTGAACCGCAAGATATAATAAAGTGCAAAGCGGTCAGAGGCCTTAGTAACAAAGAAATGCCTCTTCATGGCAGCCAAGTCAAGACTAGTAAAAGGAAGGATAGCATCATCTGGGTGCGGCACTCCCTGAACGGAGTGCAAAAGAAGTGTGGCATAAACCCCACCAAAGACGTCTCCCTTGGTACTATTAGTAGCAAGGCGCTTCGCAATGAGCGTACCCACATGATGCTCATGCTTACCTGAAAGAGCATTTACCATAATAGCTGTATCGGGCGTGGAAGTGTTGCTCGTGTTGTCTCGAGCCAACACTCCTCTCGCAACATAATAGGCAAAGTACCTGAGATGAGGAAACATAATGTTAGAAATCTTCTGCCGATTGGACGTCCTCACTTCAGTGTTGCAGAAGGAGTCGAGGAGGGTGTTGATCTCAACGGTTGGAATATTCTTCCTCTTCTTCTTCTCAACCAAGCCGGGTAAACCTAAATCTTCACAAAATCTGTTCATAGGCATGGTTAGCAACTGATCATAAAGTCGAAACACCACAGTATCATTGTCAGAATAAAATCTGAAACTGTTAACAAAAACGGCTGTGAGTGTTTCATACTGAGGAACACGGCTCGTAACAAGCCGTGTCAAACCTGCATTCTCGCAAAGAGCATAAAACTCTTCCTTAATGCCGGCGTATTCCATGAAATCGTCGCATGGAAATTCCATGGGCTCCAACAATTCCACGGGTACGATATCTTCATTGTAACTAGCTCTCGTGGACGAAGGTGCAGCTGCGGAACGTGTTATACGGCTTGAGTGCTCGGGCTTCTTCTTCCCAAGCCACCTCCCTAACTTCTCCATTTCTGAAATTTTTAGCAATTCACAAAAACTAAGATTTAAGCAAAACTAGTTTGGACAAAACATTCTTCTCACTTAACCAAGGCTCAAACTAGCTGCAAAACTTGAAAAATAAATTTCTACTTAAACTTTTAAGCTTAACTGAACAGCACCAAGAACCACTAAATACTCACTAAAGAAGCCACCAACTAGAAAACTAATTGGAGGGGTGAGGGAGTTACATACCAGGGAGCAATTGTTCAAGAAATCAGCTCAAACAAGTGGCTAGAAAAGGAGATGGAAGGTACGAGCTCAAGAACAGCAAGAACGAGAAAACCAGAGGAAGAACTCGAGTTTTCGGGTAGAAAGAGAGAGAGTGAGAGGAGAGATGCCACCAGGGGGCATGGGACCCACCCAGGAGGGTGGGTGGCGTGGCCAGGGGGCTGGGCCGCGCCACCTGGCCTTCTGGCTTGGTGGTGGCCCCCCCTGGTCAGCCACAGGTGCCCTCTGGTGGCCTTTTACCTGGAAACTTCAAATATAAAAAATTTTGTAATTTTCTGGGCAACTTCCCTGTAGAAAAAAATTCAAAGTTCAAATAGCTGCAAAAACTTTCGTGAACTTGAGAGAGAAGTTAGAGCAAGTGAAGCTTTAAACATAGAAACTTTGGTACAGCAAGGAGAATAAAAGCTAGAGGAAATGAAGACATAACAAGCTCAACTTTTTACCTATATAAAACTTTCTAGCTAGCAAGGTTGATCAAGTCTTACCAACAAACCGGTGGCATATAGAGCAAAAGGTCTCGCCTCTTATGAAGTGGTCATTGCACTCTCACTTTAATGGACATTGTCCCCACCGTAATTGTTTTGTATTTTTGGTATACATGTAGTGGACAATCCCATTCTCCAATCTTCACGGTCTCGATATTCTCGATGGAGTTAAGGCCATGCCTTTTGTCGATCTTCTTTGGAAAATACACCGTGTGTTCTTTATCGTTTACGTTGAAGGTGACCTTCCCTTTATTGCAATCAATAACGGCACCTGCGGTATTAAGAAAATTTCTACCAAGAATAATGGACATGCTCCCATCCTCGGGCATGTCAAGCACAACAAAATCAGTAAGTATTAAGCAATTGGCAACTTCAACAGGAACATCCTCACAAATACTGATAGGGACGGCCGTAGACTTGTCGGCCATCTGAAGGGAGATATCTGTAGGAATTAGTTTCTCTAAACAAAGTCTTTTGTAGAGAGAAAAGGGCATAACACTCACTCCTGCACCAAGATCACATAAAGCAGTTCTAACATAAAAAAAATTATGGAGCAAGGAATGGTGGGTATACCTGGATCACCGAGCTTCTCAGGAATCTTGCCACTAAAAGAGTAGTTAGCAAGCATAGTAGATATTGCCTCATTAGGGACTTTTCTTTTATTAGTGACAATATCTTTCATATATTTAGAGTAAGGAGGTAATTTAATAGCATCAGTCAAAGGGATTTGAAGAAAAAGAGGTTTAATCCACTCACAAAACTTGTTGTAGTGCTCTTCTTCTTTGGTTTTGACGGACTTGCTTGGGAAAGGCATGGGTTTCTGCACCCATGGTTCTCGTTCCTTACCGTGTCTTCTTGCTAGGAATTCTTCTCTTGTATACTTTTTGAGCTTATCGGGTGCTTCTTCTTCACGAACCTCGGGTGGATCATTCTTCTCAGCATCTTTTTCAGGTTCAGCACCATCTTCAGTCTCAGCATCGGAGGTAGATATACTGTTTGGGTCAACAGCTGGTTCTTCTTCTTCTATAGGATCATTGGAATTGTCAGCTTCCTTGTGTTTCTTTTTCTTCTTCTTCTTATTTGGAGAGCTAACAATTTCTTCTTCCTGTAATTGAGAATCTTGCTCGATCCTCTTCGGGTGCCCTTCTGGATAAAGAGGGTCCTGGGTGTGTGTTCCACCCCGGGTCTTTATATCGTAAGCTTGTAAATTGTCCTGTTTGGCATTATTAGCAAGAAAATCTTTTTGCACATTAGAAATTTGTTCAAGCTGAGTTTGAACCATATGAAAATGCTTCCCAAGACATTTAACATCATTAACTGTTCTACCTAGAACATCAAGCAATCTTTTGATAGTAAGAGTGTTTTCATTCAACTGACCTTGTATCTTTTCATTGAAGTGATTCTGCTTCATAATAAAATTATCAAGCTCATCTAAACATTGGTCAGGAGGTTTACCTTTAGGGATGTCACTTGCATTGAAGTCTAAAAGAGAATGTACTTCTACCGTAGGTGGGTGAGTGGTAGGCTCACACAGCTTCTCGATCGGAGGTAGATTCTTTACATCTTGAGTTTTAATACCTTTTTCTCTTATGGACTTCTTTGCTTCTTGCATATCTTCGGGGCTTAAGACCAGCATGCCCCTCTTCTTTGGTGGTGGAGGTGGTTCAGGCACGGACCAATCTTCATGGTTTTTGGCAATCTTGCCCATCAGTTCTTCGGCATCGTCCGGTGTTATTTGCCTGAAAACACAACCAGCACAACTATCGAGATAGGATTTAGACCCATCTGTTAGACCAGCATAAAAGATATCAATTAATTCATTCTTAGGAATTTCGTGTCCCGGTCTAGCCTTCAGCAAACTGCAAAATCTCCCCCAAGCTTTAGGGAGATGCTCATCCTGCAACTGTTCAAAATTATAAATTCTTTGTAAAGCAGCATGTTGCATATGAGCGGGAAAATACTTATCAACGAAAGATATAGCCATGTCTTGAGGGCTTTGGATGGATCCACATGGTAGTGCATCATACCATGCTCTAGCATCTCCTTTTAAAGAAAAAGGAAGGAGCTTGGTCACATAAAAGTTCCGGATCCTTTCATCAGTAGTAAACAAGCTACCTAACTCAGTGAGTTTGGTCAGGTGCTCGATAGCATCGTCATTTTCTCTGCCATAAAAAGGATCAGCTTCAACTGTGGATATAAGTGAAAGGTCAACAGAGAAATCATAATCAGGATCTGAGATGCATATAGGTGACGTAGCAAAAGTAGGATCAGGAGTAAACTTGTTCTTCAGGGAGTGCTTTGCTAGCAACTTCTTTATAGTGGCAGGGTCGGAATCAGCACATTCATTGAGTTCCCTGCAAAGATCATCATCAAGTATAATATAATCATCCTGAAGGAGCTTTTCCTTAAGGCCTGCAAAGTTATGAGTTTTTCCAATAGGAGTTTGGGTAACAGGAATTTCATCACCCGAAAGTCGGGCAGCTGCAGCAATCTGTTCATCTATAAAAGAACCAAGTGAACCTGTAGTCTCAAAGGTAGTAGAAGCATCATCAAAAGTATCTGACATATTGCCAGACTCAGCAGAAGTAGCATGTAATCGTGGTGAATCAAACTGACTCATAACTGAAGGTGAATCAAGTTTGGCACTAGTGCTAAGAGCAGTACCTCGTCTCGTACGGGATGGTAGGAACGGAACCTTGGGGTCTCCTTTCTTGCCCATAATGGATAACGTGCAACAGGTAGGATACTTCGAGTAGACCTGTAAATAAAGCTATGGTCCCCGGCAACGGCGCCAGAAAACAGTACTTGATAACCCTCAACTGTAGGGGATCGAGATAGTCTTCGCGGGCAAGATAACCCAATTTATTGATTCGACACTTGGGGACACAAAGAATACGTACAGGCTTTGACAATTGAGTTGTCAATTCAACCGCACCTGAAATAAACACTTGCTTGCACAAAAGTATTAGGAGCAACTGTGATACGGTGGTAGTAGTGGTGGTGATAATAGTGGTAATAGTGATAGTGGAACAGCAAAAGTAAAACAGCGAAAGTAAACAACTAGTAACCAGCAGAAAGAAAACACTGTAGGCTAGGGAGATGGATGGTTGGGATTTGCTTGGATGAGAACGATCATGCAACAGATTCTAACTTGGGCAAGGCTCACAGAAAACAAAGGATCATCTAGGCAAATATCAAACATCAGGCATGTATCCCAGGGTAGTTGTACGTGCTTGCAATAAGAACTTTGCACAACATCTTTTGTCCTTCCCTCCCGCTACGAACGGGGCCAAAAGGAACTTAGGGAAATTAAGGTCTCCTACAGCGGAGAACCGGAACAAAGCATTAACACTTCATGGATACACGGAATCCTCAAATTATAGTCCATCCCCTTTGGTGTCCCAGGCTGTCACCACTGGGATCGCCGGTTCCGGACTCTAATAGGTGCATACAACTCATAGATAGGATCAAGAACACCACAAACTCAAGAAACAAAAGGGTGATCAGATCTGAAATCATGGCACTCGGGCCCAAAGTGACAAGCAATAAGAGCAACAAGTTGTAACAGAGATGATAAACACCAAGTAGATGATAGGCAACATGCCCACAACAAATCTGATTGAACTATTACATGATCTAACTCATCCAATCCCTACCATCCCCTTTGCCTACAGCAGGGAATTACTCACACATGAAAGGAGAAGTCATGGATGGGTGATGGAGAGGTGATGACGATGACGATGGCGATGATTTCCCCCTCACCGGAGGCCAATTCAGCCTCCAGATTAGCTCTCCGGAGAAGAACAGAGGGTTGCGGCGGCTCCGCAGCGTAGATCGAAAAATCGACTCCTGTTTCGACGTTTCCTCGACGGGAGAATAAATAGGGGCCAAGGTAGGTCACCAGGGGGTGTGGGACCCACCCAGGAGGGCAGGTGGCGCGGCCAGGGGGTGGGGCCGCGCCAGGCACCCTCCTGGCTGCCCCCTGGCTGCCCTGTGCCCCCCCTTTGGCTTGACGGAAGCTTCCGGAACGCTGTTTTTTAATATAATTTTTTGGGATTTTTCCAGCGTACCTAAATATCCAGAAACCTGCACAAAAGAAAAACAGCACTGGTAGCTCTGCTGAAAACAGCGTCAATCCGGGTTAGTTTCGTCAAAATTATGCAAGAATGAAGTCAAAACAATAGCAAAAGTGTTTGGAAAAGTAGATACGTTTGAGACGTATCACACCCCCAAAATCAATCCGTGTACAGTAATCATACACGCAGGGTACACGGCTGATATTAGGGTGCCACGGTGAGAATATCACAGCACAACACTAAACACAAAAGGATAAACCAATATGTTACAATAAAGGGGGTCACGCGGACCCGAATATATAAGTTATACAAGCCATAATATCTGAGTACAGACATAGTTAGTCAAGTCTTGCCTTAAGAAGGCTAGCACAAATAACATCAGAGATACAGATCGAAAAGGCAAGGCCTCCTGCCTGGGAGCCTCCGAAACTACTCCTGGTCCTGGTCAGCGGGGGTCTCGACGTAGTAGTATCCGCCTCCGGGGTACTCCTTCTCCTGGGCTCCAACGTCGACTGCAGCGGCCGATCAGGCAAAACATAAAGGGGGAAATAAAGCAAAGGTGAGTATCTAGCATACCCGCGAGTCTTACGTCCGCTACTAAGCATTATGCATTGTATCAAATGGAAAGGGGAGGCTGTATATAGTGGACTGCAAGATAGAAATCAGAATAAGGATAAGAAGCTAGGCCTATGGAAGACTAGCATCTTCCGACGATGTCTTGCAGCATGAGAAGAGAAATAGCCAACAGTTCAATAACATGAATGTAATAACAATGGAGCAGAAGTTGCTGCAGCATTGTATAATAGTAAGTTGTAATATTTTATAATAATAATTCCTCCGAGTTCCTCTCCTCGACTCCCTGCGAGGAAGAAGACCCGGAACCATACAGTTTAATAGTAGTAGTTTCTAGTGGTAAGATCCAGCTTCAGAATAAAGCGTCTTGTTACCGTGGACACGGCTATTCGAATAGATTAATCTTCCCTGCAGGGGTGCACTGCATGACTCTACGACGCTCGGATCTCCAGGGTGGCGGGAACCTTGTTAGGGAACGCTCCACCAAAGCTATCCGACACAAAGCAGCCCATCCTTCGGCAATCAACAGAGAGGTCATCTGCCGGACTATATCCTATGTACGCCGGGCTTTGGACCCTAACCCGAACGTACTCCTGCACGGTGCGTGACTGGTCGGTGAAGCAAAATCAAAGCAAATACAAATACACCGCTCGAGCAAGAGAAGACAACACCACTTCCCGGCAATCAGCCCGCGATACTACTGACGTCTAAAGACCCTCGAACGAGACTACGATGCAGGGGAGCCCACACTCCTCGTCCCACGTGTAGGTAGTGCGTACAAGCCAAAGGATACTCAAGACATCCGCCGAACCATTTAGCATTTTAATTAACCTGCGTGACAACCGTTATCGTTGCCTCGACTTAACTGACCCGCGGTCAACGACAGCAGTCAGGACCACCAGTACATCGGTGTCTGCCCTGTCGTCCCACCAAGTCACTGCGGTTACCAACAAGGTGAACCGTCTCCTTACCTTGTCTCGCGTGTGCTCTTGGTAGAGCTCGACTTTTCGTGGTTTGGTAACTCTCGCGAGATACGAGCAGGGGCCAAGCACGCCAGTAATGTTGGTCGTACCCTCCCTGTCGTTCCCGACAATATACCTCTCGCGGGCACCGTTGGGTCGCCCGACTTTCTTACCTTTAAGGACAACCGTTGCTCAGGTACCTAGAGCGGCTATACAGAGTCATCAACGAGTGGAGTACAAGGATTACTCCTTGATAGCTTACCCTTGAGTGTGACTTGGCAGAGCCGAGCTAGGGGGCCTTAGGCGGTGTCTGCATTGTACCGTACATGTGCAGTTGTATATATTGTACCCGTGTTCACTCCCCTGAGTTGTCACGGCCCGCTAACTAATCCTAGCTAACAATGCGCAGGGCTCACTGCTGAATAATGCCTAAGTTATAATAGGCAGCATAGGATAAAGGAAAGGTACATCAAGGGGCCACAAAATCAGGCTATGCAATTGAATAGGATTGTAATCGTAGCAGCAGCAGTAACAATGCCTAGTGCAAGAAAGTACGGAAATATAGGTGATATCTGGGGAAGAGAATGGCTCTGCTTTCCTGGTAGCTCGACGGTAGGGGTACGGTCGTCGACGAAGTAGTCGTACCCGGCAGCGGTGTAGTCGGCGGTAGCAGCGGGGTCTATCGGAGATTAAAGGGGGGAAGAAACAGTAAATATAAAGCAAACATAGCAAACAATACATGACATGACAGATGAAGAGCTATCGATGATCTAACGTGGTATAATACTCGAGGCTCGGAGCGGGAATTCATCCGTGGATGAAATACCAGCTCCGGGTGATCACCGGACAGGGTGTTCGGAGGGGGAAAGATCAAGCCGGGGGTGTCATGGACATCCGACAAAGATAAGAGGGGTGTTTCTGTGTTAGTTGAACTATTCTGAACAACATTCGTGTTCGGAATAAATTCATCCGGATACTTTATCAGTACCGGACAAATCATCGGACAAACGGCCCAGAGGGGGTGTGTCGATGTTCGTTGTGTTAGAGGGGTGTGGTGGGTATACGGATATCGTATCCGTATTCGTTATATTTTTCTGATCAATTTTGATGTATAAAGTTTTTGAATCTGACTTATGGTTTAAAAGATATTTAAATTCAAAGTTTTAATCATTTTAAAAGATTTTCAGAATTTAATTTATTAATTAAATGCAACATTATCCACAGAGAGTTGACTGGTCCCACTGGTCAGCCTCTAAATTAATAAAAATGATTTAACTAAATTTAAATAATCCAGTAGACCCACATGTCATAGACTATTAGCATTTTTATTTATTTTAACTTAATTCCTTACAGGTGGGACCTAGTTGTCAGTGAGAGACAACTAACAGTTTTATTAATTTAAACAAATGGCCCAGGGCTCACATGTCATAGACTCCAGTGCTAATTCCAGTTATACTAATCTGAGATGATTAATCAGGTGCGGGGGCCCACAGGTCATTGGCAAGAGGGGGTTAGTTGCTAATCACCCCACCGTCAAGGCGGGGCCCACCGGGAAGTGTCACTGTGAGTTCGCCGGCGACGGCGGTGTCTCCGGCGATGGTCGTGCGCTGCGGACGACGCACCATTCGCGATGTCGTTTGCTCCATTGGGTTCCTGGGGATGCGCCGCGTCGAGTGGTGGAGACGACTCGGCCGGAAGTTCGCCGGAGCAGCGACGGCGATGAGCGTGGCGGCGGCCAGCAAACCTGCGAGGAGAAAACATTCGACTTAGGGTGCCATTTTGCGTGCCGCTAGATCCTACGGAAACTGCGCTGTGTGCTGCGTCGATTGGTGCTACGTGCGCGAGCTAGAACGGACCATGGTCACAGCTACGTCGAGGCGGGCGGCGGCCGGAGTACGAACGAGGTGGACACGGCGGTGCAGTACACGGATGCGAGCGCTGGGAGTACGGGAAGCTGCGTGATCTCACCGTGAGGCGCAAGGAGGCCGGCAGGAGTTTAGTAGCGCAGGGTCTGGCCGGAATTCTCCTGCAACTCCGGTGGCGGCGCTGAAAGGGAACGGCTCGATGTGCTCGGTGTAGACCTCCCCGCGTTCGATTCTCTGCTCCGGGTGAAGAGGACGTCGTCGAGGAAGCCCCTAGACACGGTGTGGCAGGCTACGGTGGTCGTTGGCCGCGCGAGGGCGCGACGGGTGCGACGGCGGCTTTGGTGGAGTTCTTCCCCGACGAGAGCGAAACGATGGGGTGGGTGGGGATTCGATCCGGTGGTCTAGGGTTAGGGTTGGGGTCAGCGTGGATGGCTGCCACGGCGATGGCCGCGGCCGTGGACTCCCGGATGTGCGCCACGCCCCTCCCTGTACGGTAGGAAGAAGAAGGGGGCAGGGTGGGCTGAGGTGGGCCGGTTGGCCCAGGGGGAAGCAGGGGTGGGCTTCGCCCATGGGGTAGATTAGGTTCTTTTCATTTTTATTCCTTTTCTGTATTTTCTTTTCTGTTTTCATTTTGTTTAGTTACCTAAGCATTTTTGTAAAAACTTGTAACTTGCTCCATTATTTGTATTGCCATATGTAGCAATGCTACAAAAAGTTTGGTGATTAAAGAAATTCATTTGAATATTGTTGTTTATTTTAATAGGGCCTTTTGTGTTGTTTTGCTACTGTTAATAATTGTTTGCAATATTTAGATATTGCAATAAATGCTCAATGCAGGTTTACCATGGTTCATTGGTTTTTAGGGATTTTTCAAAATTTGTTTCATAATTTTTGGACAAAGTTTTACCCATCACTTATTTTTAATATTCATTAAAAAGGCATTTTGAGTTTGAGTTGATCCAAGGTGATCAAAGCATGACTAGCCATAGTGATTAGCAACAGTAATCTTCATTATCAAAAGTGTTACTGTTCCATAACACTGAGGGTGTTACATTAGGTAACATCACCACCACTTTAATTAATGGTGGTGAACTTGATTTTGATAATTGTAGTCTTTCTGAACTGATTAATTTTTTGCATACAATGCCCAAAGACCCCCACACTAGTTCACTTAACATTGTCTTCACCGAGCATATCACTAATTCTCTTATCAAAGCTAGGGAGGAGAAGCTTAAATTAGAGGTTTCTATTCCTAGAAAACTAGAAGATGGTTGGGAACCTATGGTCAAGATCAAAATGAATAATTTTTCTTGCTTTGCATTATGTGATGTTGGAGCTAGTGCCTCTGTTTTACCCAGAAGAATGTATGATATGCTTGAATTGAAACATTCTGATCCATGTTCTTTTGGTGTTCGCCTCATTGATTCTTCCGTATATATACCTTTAGGGGGGATTGATGATGTTCTTATAGTTGTCAATGATAATTATGTTCCCGTTGATTTTCTTGTCATGGACATTGAGTGTGATCCCTCATGTCCAATTATTTTGGGACATCCTTTTATTTGCACCGTTGGTTCTATCATTGTTATGAAAGAAGGGATTATAAGATTCCAATTTCCCCTCAAGAAGGGCATGGAAGATTTCCCTAGAAAGAAGATGAAGTTACCTTTTGAGTCTGTTACATGGGCAAGTTATTCTTTTGAAATTGATAAAACTTGATCTTCTTGCATCATGCCTAGATCAAAGGCATAAAAGAAAACACTTATTCGGAGGCAAGACAAAATGTTTTTACTTTCAGTTTTAATGGTCTCGATGCTTGTTACTACTGTAGCAACATCATTGTATCTTTATTTTCAATCTTTGTGCCAAGTTTTAGCCTCCGATTGCAAGAAAAAACAAAAGTCGTGACATGTTGTCCAGAAAACAGAATCTGTTTGCTCCATTGCAAAAATTCTTAAAAATCACCAGATCATCTTTTTGGCCTGAATTATTTTGACAGTATGCTCTATAAAAATTAATTTCTTCCATATGTTATGAGTTTTTTTATTTGAGTTGCAGAAGTGCCCCTAAAAATTATTTACTACATGTTGGTCTGTTTTTTCCAGATTCTTCCATGTTTTGCATTTTCACTGTTTTGCTTTTTCGTTGAAAAAACTTTTTTTCAATCATGAGAAACAATATCTCTTCATGAAAATCTTTATTTCCAGTAGAGGAAAATTATTTTATTAACCCCACTAATCAGCTTATGATGAGTTTTATATGAAGGGAGTTTTCAAGTGTGCGAAGAAATATGATGAAAGAAGATCCGAGAGTATCAAAATCTCAAATCTTGGGGATGCCCCCATGCACCCCCCAAGAAATATCCAAGGATACTCGAGCGTCTAAGATTGGGGATTCCCCCGAGCATCCCCTTCTCCATCAACAATCATCAGTTTGTCCTTCTCCACGCTATATTTTTATCAATCATATGGTATGTGCTATGCTTGGAGCGTCTTGCATTTACTTTTTAGTTTGTTATCTTTTGCTTGATGTTCATAACAAGTTGGACCCCAGCCTACATTGTTTGGGAGAGAAACACACTCCACTTCACCCAAGAAGACAACATAGTTTTCATGCATATATTTCTTGAGTGTTCTTTATCTTTTTCTAGTTGCTATCATGTTTAGCTCTTGTTTTCATGCTTATCTTTTTGAGAAATTTTATTTATTTTGTTTCTTTTGGAACTCTCTTGAGTTTTTTATGCTATCTTGTTTAGAGAGTTGGTATGTTGCACTGAGTTTTGTTTCTTGACTTGAGTAGGTAATTGAGGTTGCTATTATAAGTATAGTAGTAACTTGCAATAGTTTTGAGGTATTGATTTGATTAATGTTTGGACTTCTATGTGTCAAGATCTCAAGGCTATTAATGATTGGTGTCGTATTTTTGGCAATCCGTTCTTATTTTCGAAAACTACAAAAAAATAATTGAGAACTCTATCTACTAGATGGATCGCTAACCTCTGAGGGGTTGGAATATATAGAGTACCCTCACGTACCATGGGTCGAGGATGCACAAGGATAACCAAACCCCATACACTCCTCCTCGGGGTACTCGTCTCTTCATGAACCTCCTAATTACATAGAGTTATCAAAAATAAGTGCATGAGTTCTTCGGACTAATGTGAGTATTCGATTGTTGGCACTTCCACCTTCCATATTTTTCTAGCCTCTTCGTTACCGTGCATTGCCCTTTCTCATCTTAAGAGTTGGTGCGAACTTCGTTGGTGCATCCAAACCCTTGGCATGATACACTATGTCATCATAAACCTCCTTATATCTTCCTCAAAACAGCCACCGTACCTGCCTATCAAGGCATTTCCATAGCCTTTCCAACATACATTGCCATGCAACATCCACCATCTCATGACTTATTCTTCATGTCATACATGATTTTGCTTGATCGAGGAGACACATACTAGTTGGGGTTTGCCCTTATTATTGCTACATGACGTGCTAGTATCATTGCATATCCTGCTACACTGGCAGAGACATACTTTTGCATTCATAATGATTGTTTTCATCTTTCTTTATGTTGAGTACTTCTTGTAAAGTGTGAAGATCTTCTATATTCTTGTTAAATATAGAGTGTTGCCCTTAAGTGAGGAAAATATCGCAAAGGACAAATTAAAATATTCAAAGAGGACAAATGAGATAGATAGAAAGAGCCAAAGAGGCCAAAAAAATAAAATAAAAATACAAACAGAAAAAATAAATAAAAAGAGAGAAGGGGGCAAAACTACTATTCCTTTTGAAACATCCACACTCGTACTCCATTGTCATATTTGTACTCCATAGAGATTATCATTCATGCATAACTATGTGGGGACCCTTACACTATAGAACTTGGCTTGCATATTCCAAGGACGAGCCTCCTCAAAAGAGCTCTAGGTCTTCATGAGCAAGCAAGTCGGATGCACCCCCACTAGTTCCATTGGAGAGCTTACCTTAGCTCATATGTGCATCTGTTGCATGGCAATCCCTACTCCTCACATCATATCTATCATTTGGCTTTCTCTCGCCTATGATTGTCCTCATTGATGTGAGCCTTTCACACCTTTTTGTCTTCCTTCCCAATGATTTCTCTCTTTGCCATCGTAAGTGCCAACGTATCTTGCTCGTGCTCATCCATTGCATGAGTGCTCAAAGTCGAAAGGGAGACGATCAGTTTGACTTGTACCTGACTAGTGGTCTAGGGATGAGTCAAAATAAGATCCCGAAGGAGACCAAGTGTGAAACTTTAGTACATTGAGTTCTCAATTAAACTATATATTATTTTTTATTCTCTAAACCCATCTCCCACTTCTTGCATGCAAACACCATTTGAGTTTTTTTATTTGAGTTGCAGAAGTGCCCCTAAAAAATTATTTACTACATGCTCGTCTGTTTTTCCCAGATTCTTCCATGTTTTCCATTTTCACCGTTTTGAAAATCTTAAGCTTGCTTTTTCGTTGCAAAAAAAATTTGGCAATCATGAGAAACAATATCTCTTCATGAAAATCTTTATTTCCAGTAGAGGAAAATTATTTTATTAACCCCACTAATCAGCTTATGATGAGTTTCATATGAAGGGAGTTTTCAAGTGTGCGAATAAATATGATGAAAGAAGATCCGAGAGTATCAAAATCTCAAAGCTTGGGGACGCCACCATGCACCCCCAAGAAATATCCAAGGATACTCAAGTGTCTAAGATTGGGGAAGCCCCCGAGCATCCCCTTCTCCATCAACAATCATCAGTTTGTCCTTCTCCACGCTATATTTTTATCAATCATATGGTATGTGCTATGCTTGGAACGTCTTGCATTTACTTTTTAGTTTGTTTTCTTTTGCTTGATTTTCATAACAAGTTGGACCCTAGAATACATTGTTTGGGAGAGAAACACGCTCCACTTCACCCAAGAAGACAACATAGTTTTTTCATGCTTATCTTTGTTGAGTTTTCTTTATCTTTTCTAGCTGCTATCATGTTTAGCTCTTGTTTTCATGCTTATCTTTTTGAGAGATTTTATTTATTTTGTTGCTTTTGGAACTCTCTTGAGTTTTTCATGCTTATCTTGTTTAGAGAGTTGGTATGTTGCACTGAGTTTTGTGTCTTGACTTGAGTAGGTAATTGAGGTTGCTATTATAAGTATTGTAGTAACTTGAAATAGTTTTGAGGTATTGATTTGAGTAATGTTTGGACTTACATGTGTCAAGATCTCAAGGCTATTAATGATTGGGGTCGTATTTTGGGAAATCCGTTCTTATTTTTGAAAAATACGAAAAATAATTGAGAACTCTAGCTACTAGATGGACCGCTAACATCTGGAGGGGTTGTAACATATGTAGTACCCTCACGTACCATGGTTCGAGGATGCGCAAGGATAACCAAACCCCCATACACTCCACCTCGGGGTACCGGTCTCTTTGAGAATCTCCTGATTAGATAGAGATTTACCGATAATAAGTGAATGAGTTCCTTTGACTAATGTGGGTATTCGATTGGCACTTCCACCATCCCTATTTTGCTAGCCTCTTTGGTACTGTGCATTGCCCTTTCTCATCTTGAGAGTTGGTGCAAACTTCGCTGGTGCATCCAAACCCTTGGCATGATACGCTCTGTCATCATAAACCTAATTATATCCTTCCTCAAAACAACCACCATAGCTACCTATCAAGGAATTTCCATAGCCTTTCCGAGATACATTGCCATGCAACATCCATCATCTCATGACTTGATCTTGATGTCATACATGATTTTGCTTGATCGAGGAGCCGCATGCTAGTTGGGCCTTGCCCTTATAATTTATACATGACACGCTAGTATCATTGCATATCCTGCTACACTGGCAGAGGCATACATTTGCATACATCATGGTAGTTTTTCAGTTTTCTTTATGTTGAGTACTTCTTATAAATTTGAAATCTTCTATATTCTTGTAAAATATTGAGTGTTTCCCCTAAGTGAGGAAAAGATCCCAAAGAGGACACAAAAAAGAGCCCAAAGAGGATAAATTAGAAGATCCAAAAGATGACAAATGAGAGATAAATAGAAAGAGCCAAGAGAACTAGTAAGGATGTTGTTGTTTTAGCCACTTTTTTCTCTTCTTTTATTTTCTTGTTTTCAGCACTATGAAAATTCAGATTCGCAAATTTCTATAGCTACCGCTAATAGTAAATTTCCTTTTGTCTTTTGTCGCGTAATCTATGATTGTGCATATTACAGTGTGTTATATTTGGAGAAATGGGACAGGCAGGTTATGAAGTCATTTGATAAGGTACACCAATGTTCTTTTTTTGAATCTACCGAGTGAAGGGGAGCATGATTTTCTCAAGGTTGTCTTTCACAACTAAATAATGTTTTTTTGCTTCTATCCAGGAGTACCACGTCAAACTCCACAAACGCATTGCAGAAGACCTCTTCCGCCACCCACTTAACTTACTTGACTCGGCACAAGAGCTGAAGTTATTGTTGGAGAAGAAGTAGGAAGACTGATGCAACCCAAGACCGATGTTAATAGTTTTTGTTGTAGAAGTTTGTACTCAGGGAAAGGGCATATGTAACACCTAACTTCTTGATGTAATGCAATCTGGAACATGTGTGCTATGAGATACAACTAGTTGCAGTTTTTTTGCTCAAACATGGATGAAAGTTGAAGATTAATAGAAGATGTTGTTGTTGGTTTTCCCAGTCATGTATGAAATATATATAATATACTTTCTTTATTTTTTTCCGTTTTTGTTTTATACATAATGATGTTAGTATTGCGCAAGCTAAAGAGCCATCTAAATTGTTATTTTCTGTATTAAGTATATACTCCAAAACTACCTGCAATGAAATCAAAACAGAAGTTTTTGATGTTAGTAGTTTTGTTGCAAAAGTTTCAGTAGGGGAGATGTGTTCGAGTATTCAATAAAACCTCTTTTTTCAAAACTGCTTTCAATGAAACTTTCTGGAATGAAGTTGGAAAAGTTTCAGAAAGGGGAGATATGTTCCAGTCACACTAAAACACTGAAAAAATCACATGGATTGAAATCAGAAAACAGAAGTATTCTAATTCGTTCGACTTTTTCAAATGCCCCCATGCGCAACACAAATGCTCTTAATCTGAATAGAGAAAATGAAACACAATGTCCACATGCACTTTTATTTCTTGTTCCAATTATTACATTATCTGTCTCACCTATCATGAAGTAACAAAATATAACAAAACATGAAGTCTTCCCAAACACTAATTTTTGACACTTGCGATCAGAGTCTAAGTTGCGTTTCCCTAGCTACCCTAGCATCGATCAACATTGCAGCTTTCAGATATATACATTCACGGACGTCGTGCCCAACTTCTTTGCAGTAAGGAAAATTTTCAGAACCCATTGTAACCTTCATGTATTTCAAGTCATTGACATCATGACCATGCGCGGAGCAATATGAACAAATGTTGGGTTTCTTCTTCAGAGCTTGTTTTACTCTTTGGCTTCGGTTCCTTCTTCTTCTCTTCCTTCTTTGTTTTCTTCTTGTGCTCATCCTCTCGCTGCTCAAGTAATTGTTTCTTCTCTTTGATTTCTCGATCGGCTTCCTTTTTTTGGAACATGTTTTGGGTTTTGGAGCATGTTTTCACCCATTTTCTATGGTACATTTGTCAGAACCCTCAGTTAGGTATGTTCTAGGGATAGCAAGTGACTTTGCATCATGTTAAAAATTTCAAATGAAATTGAAATGGGAGAAGAACCCCCCCCCCCAGATGAATTTAATTCAAATGGCCAGAAATAAAGTTGCTCCAAAAATTCCTTTTGTACTTTTGAAAACTCACATAAATGAGTGTGATCACATATAAAGTGATGTGGTAGCATTCCCATGCTCATGGAATTTTCAAAAATTCAAAACAGAAGCTTGGAATTAATTTAAACCCCTATTTGAGTTAAAGTTCAAATTATTTGAATTTTAAAAATGTCCAAACTTTATAAGTGGCTAGCTAATTATATTGTGAGGCCATATAAAAAGTCAGAGCATTTTAGAAAATGGCTAGCTATTTTTAGCAGAGCCATAACAAATTAACAGAAAAGAAAACAGAAAGAAAAGAAGAAAAGAAAAGAAGCCCACCTACCTTGGGCCCCAGGCCCAACTTACCTCCCCGCAGCCCAGGCCTGCCTCCCCCGCTTGTCGTCTTCCCCGGCGCGGCAAGCAGCTCGCTGGAGCGCATGCCGACGCCGGCGGCAGCTGTGTGCCTGCCTGGACCTCCCCCGTGTCCTCTTCTCGCGCCAGGAGAAGGCCGTGGACAACCGCAACTCTTTCCCCCTCGCAGCGCGTCGCCTTTCCCCCTCCTCTTCGCTTTTCCTTGCGCACCCGAAACCCTAGCGGAGCACGGCCACGCGCCACCGTGGCGACCGAGCTCCCCGAGTTGCGCCACCGTGTCCATCAGCTTCTACGGGGACGTCTCCGTCGATTCGTCGCTTTAATTCGAGACAAGGCCCAGTGGAGGCAACGCCCGCGTCAAGTTCTTCTCGCCGGCTGCAGCTTCTCCGACGAGCGATTCCCCCTCCTCCGGCCACCCTCCGGCCACGTAGAGCTCCTCTTCGCGTTTAGGGTGAGCATGCGGTACTTTTTCTCCAACTCCTTCCTCTCGCGTCCCGTAGCTTGATCCCGGCGAGACAGAGCTCTGGCCGCCGCCACCAGTGAAGACGTCGTCGCCCTGGAGCCTCTTAGTGACCCCCGTGTGCTCTGCGCGATGCGCGTTAGCACGGGGCACGCACTGGTGCCCTTTGTGGCTTCCCCCATGTCCATTTGGGCCATCCCGGCGCGCCTCCGCCGTGTGTAGAGGTCACCGCCGGCGATGTGCCGACGAGGCCGTCATTAGGGGCTAATCCCCCCTGTTAGTTGACCCTAGGTCAATGACAGGTGGGGCCCCCAACCCCTAATCCCCTTGGTTAGTTTAAACTAACCGGGTTAATTAACCTAGTCAATGACAAGCCGGACCCACACGTCAGACCCCCCCCCACACACACACACACGTCATGATGACATCACAGTGATGCAATAAATCAATTTTCCTTTATTAAAGAAATTCAGAAATATTCCAGAAAAGGCAGAAATTCAATTAAACTTTGGAAAATCATAACTAATTCATTTTAACTCCAAATTGGGCATATAATATGTCTAAAATTATCAGAAAAATACAAGGACTGTGAATATGGACTCTGTTTTCATGTTTGACCAATTTAAATTGGGTGAACAGTAGCATTAGTCCATATGGCTTTAATTTGAATTCAAATTTGGAGTGAATTTGCAAATAACTTTGCAATGCACCTCTTTTATATGGAATTGTTAACACATTGTAACCATGAACAACACATTGCAACATTGATCATGTGAATGTGCATTGTAGTTTATGTTGATACCTTGTTTGCAATGTTTGTCGAATAGAGGTGGAGCCGGAACCCGAGATCACCCCCTTCGTTGAAGATACCGTGTACGACCCTCGTCGGCAAGGCAAGCAAACCCCCATTGGTCATGTCGATAAAATCCCACTTTCCTCTCAGTCTCTCTTATGCATGAATAGGATGATCACCTTGTTATCGATTCTACCGCATAGTTGAACCCATATCCTTTGCATGACCTATCATCTTGTCACAGTAGTAAGCAAACCACAATCCTAGCTGACATAGGAGTTGATTGATATCATGTGGACCCTGCAATTGTTACTGCTTATTGCATGCTTAGAGTGATACAATGTTGATACTGTTATGTGAGTCGGGATGGTAGTGATCATGATGATGATGGTGGAAATGTGTTGGTGAATCTACCCTAATACAAGTTGAACGATGAGAGGCTGTGTAGGAATACACTGTGGGTTGTCTCGTTGAACACCGCCTTAAGTCCGAGTTCTTGTGTGGTGATCCAAGAAGAAGAGTGCAACCACACATTGGGCTCACTGACCCCTCTCGACCTAGTACCTCACCGCCTTAAGTCCGAGTTCTTGTGTCGTACTTCCATACGGATCCCCCTCAGATAGGCGACTCTTTGGACTAGAACGGAGCTGTGGGCGAAGTGTTGTGGTGAACATGCTCGCCGACAACCCTTGAATGGTTTTGAGGCCAAAGGCGGTAACTGATGGTCATGTGTGTGTAGCGGTACACCCCTGCAGGGTTGAAAAAACTATTCGAATAGCTGCGTCCGCGGTTATGGACTGCTTGGAAAGCTTAGCTTGATTATTAGACAACTTGAACTGGATACTTATAGAAGTTGCCAAGATCAGCGTGAGTGCTATGGCGTGCTTTCTCGTGGGAAGTCGAGAAAGGCACCATAGTGGTGTAATTGGTTGGAGACATGTAGTGGACTCGTGTACGCTTCTTACCTCAAGTCTGGTTCTCGTAGTTGAGGACTAGCCAAGTCAAAGCTGGAACTTCTGCTTTTGAACCCCACCTCCCTTTGTCTTGATACATGTGCATAAGTAGTATAGCTCCTACGTAAGTCTTGCTGAGTACGACTTTGTACTCACGTTTGCTTATTCTATATTTTAGATGAACCCACAGACCCCGAAGGTGGACTCTTCCTGGAGCTCGATGACTGAAGCCAAGCTAGTGTAGTGCCAGTCAGACGATTGGTCCCTCGTGGAAGGGCTTGTTTATAAATAAAGCTTCTGTAAGCCATTTGTTAAACTTTTCTGTACTCAGACCTACTTCGTTTCCGCATGTTTGATGTAATGTTGGATCACAGACTTGTGATCTCTGTTTGCACTCTGTAAGAGTTATCAATAAAGTTGTAAACTTTGTAGAGAATTGCAATGATACATGTTGTTCATACTAGACATGTGTGATGCGTGTATGATTATAACATGCATGTCTTAGTATGGGTTTTCGAGACCTTAGTTGTGTTCTGGCTGGCGGTCTTTTATACACCAAGTGGCCCTTAGATGTGCGTAGCTTGGGGCATCGCGATGCGATTACTCGTGACTCTTTCACGTGCACACTTTGTTGTATGATCGAGCCCGCCCTAGACCCCGACTAAGTGATCGGGCTGGAGTAAGTCTATGTAAGTGTTATAATACAATCGATAGTATGGTTGAGGCGACTTGTCTATGAGTATGGGAGTTCATCACCCATATCATTTAGACTTGTGTGCGGATGATGAAGACCCATCTCAGTTGATCATCCGGCCTGGATGGGATGCCCCTCACGTTCGATGCTTTCCGAGAATGTTCTGTGCTTGGCCTTGTCTGCTTAGACAAGTGGGTACGGTTCTCGGCTCTCCATATGATTGTGTTGTAGTGGGACTTGCAAACGCTAACCCCGGGTCCCGACAGACTTGGTATCAGAGCAGGACTGACTGTAGGATTATCAGCCTTGGTCGAAGTTGAGTCTAGCCTTCTATAGTTATATAGTTACTCTGGGAATATAAGGGAACAACGCGAGGCTTCTTTTTTCTCCTTACCCTCATCGTTCTGAGTTCTGAGTCACCCTCATATTGTTCTACGGGAAGATAGGACTAGGCTCATCTATGTCTTATTAGAACATCTTGTTGATTGCTTCCTCGTAGTCGTAGGAAAGTTGTGTTCGGTTCTCTAGAGTCTTTGGGCTTCCAATTTTGGACTTCCTAGTATAATTGCTATTCCAATGTTGTGAGAATTTCCATTTCTCTTGCAATTACAGTCGTTATGTTGTCCGAGTCATTCCAGTTATCTTCATAATCTGATGCATTTGCAAAATCCTTCCCTCCATTTCGGTGTCCTTCTAGAAGAATTGTTAGGTAGCATTCCCGACATCTCCATAGTGTTTGATGTAGGTTTTATTCTAGAAACCTATATTGATGCATTTGCAGTTCTTCCTCCCCCTTTAGATGTCTCCTATCCAGAATAACCACACTAACCATCGTGTTGGAGTACTTTGCTATGCTGACATATCTGTTGAAGCCCTAGTAAGCCATGGTCATCCTTAGGAAAATCACCCAGTAATCAACTCCTTGAATCTAGCCACCCGACAGATGTGTAGAGTTCATAGTGGATCTTATGCCAGGAACCACACCAATTTCCAGACGCCCATACAAAATGGCCCCACGTGAGTTAGCTGAGCTTAAAATCCAACTTGAAGCTTTGTTGGCAAAAGGCTTCATCCACCCTAGCTCATCGCCATGGGGTTGCCCCGTTATGTTCATAACGAAGAAAGATGGAACAGAAAGGATGTGCGTAGACTATCGCCCGCTAAATCTAGCGACGATATAGAACAAGTACCCACTTCCCAGGATCAATGATCTTTATGATCAACTTGCTAGATCCTATGTCTTCTCCAAGATGGATTTGAGATTAGGCTATCATCAAATCAAAACCCGAAACGAGGACATTCCAAAAACGGCTTTTACTACTCGGTATGGTCTTTACGAGTACACTGTCATGTCCTTCGGTTTGACCAATGCCCCCTCCACATTCTTGTGCATGATGAATTCGATCTTCATGGAGTACTTGGATAAATTTGTTGTAGTTTATCTTGATGACATTCTCATCTACTCGAAGAACGAAGAAGAACATGTCGAACATCTCAGGCTGGTATTGATGAAACTTCGAGAGCACCGCCTTTATGCCAAGTTCTCCAAGTGTGAATTTTGGCTACCAGAAATGACGTACTTAGGCCACGTGATTTCTTCAAAAGGCATTGCTGTGAATCCCAAGAGAGTTCAGGCCGTCCTTGACTGGACTCCACATGAATCGGTTAAGCAAGTTAGGAGTTTTCTTGGCTTAGAAAGCTATTGTCGCCGCTTCGTTGAGAACTTTTCTAAAGTTGAAAAGCCTCTAATTGAACTCCTCAAGAAATTTAAGAAATTCCAATGGACTCCCAAGTGCGAGGAAAGCTTTCAAGAGCTAAAAAGAAGATTGACTTCTGCACCCGTACTTGCGCCTCCAGACATCAAAAAGGATTTCGAGATCTATTGTGATGCGTCACGACAAGGGTTAGGATGCATACTTATGCAAGATCGACGTGTGGTAGCTTATGCTTCACGCCAGTTGCGGCCACATGAAGAGAACTATCCTACCCATGATCTTGAACTCGCTGTCGTAGTTCATGCCCTGAAAACATGGCGACATTACCTCCTTGGTAATCGTTGTGAGATCTATTCCGACCACCAAAGCCTCAAATATATATTCACCCAGCCAGATCTTAATCTCAGGAAAAGACGTTGGATTGAGTTGATAAAAGATTATGACTTAAGAATTTCTTATACCCCAGGCAAAGCGAATGTCATGGCTGATGCACTAAGTCGTAAGTCGTATTGTAACAACCTCATGTTACAACAGTATCAACCACTTCTTCATGAGGAATTTTGAAAGCTCAATTTCGAGATTGTTCCTCATGGATCTCTTTTCAACTTGGTGGCGAAACCAACCCTTGAGGATCAAATCATAGTTGCCCAAAGACGTGCACGAGGTGTTCGCTAGATCAAGGAGAACATTGCTAGCGGAGTTGCTAAATGCTTCTCCACAGATAGCAACGGAACGGTATTCTTTGGAAATCGTTTGGTAGTACCTAAGAATAGGGATCTAAGGCAACTCATCCTCAAATAAGCCCATGACACACCCCTCTCGATTCATCCCGGTAGCACAAAAATGTACGGAGATCTACGCCAGAGATTTTGGTGGACTAGGATGAAACAAAAAATTGCTCAGTATGTTGCCGAATGTGATGTTTGTCGTCGCATTAAGGCCGAACACCAAAGACATGCTGGCACTCTTCAACCTTTTCCTATTCCCGAGTGGAAATGGGAAAAACTCAGTATGGATTTCATCACTGGCTTTCCAAAAACTCAGAAAGGAAATGATGCCATCTTCGTTGTCGTTGATAGACTTTCCAAAGTTGCTCACTTCCTTACCGTTCGCGAGTCCATCACTGCGAGCCAGCTAGCGGACTTGTATGTCTCTAGAATTGTGTCTCTTCATGGTGTTCCTTTGGAAATCAATTCTGATCGTGGTAGCCTTTTCACCTCTAGATTTTGGGGAAGCTTTCAGAATATTATGGGAACTCATCCCTCCTTTAGTACAGCTTTCCATCCTCAGTCTAGCGGTCAAGTCGAAAGATTTAACCAAATTCTTGAAGACATGCTCAGAGCTTGTGTTATCTCATTCGGAAAGAATTGGGAGAAGTCTCTTCCGTTCGCCGAATTTGCTTATAACAATAGCTTCCAATCTAGTCTGAACATGGCTCCTTTTGAACTCCTCTATGGACGAAGATGTCGAACACCCCTAAACTTGTCAGAAACCGGTGAAAGACAATTCTTTGGACCGGATATGATCATGGAAGCAGAAGAGCAAGTTCGCATTGTTCGTGATCAATTTAAAGCAGCCCGGTCCCGTCAGAAAAGCTACTATGACCGTCATCATAGGCAAGAAAGCTACAATCTGGATGAGAAGGCTTACCTTCGGGTTACTCCTCTGAAGGGAACCCAACGCTTCGGTATCAAAGGCAAATTGGCCCCACGTTAATTGGACCTTTTTGCATTCTTGCTAAATGTGGAGAAGTTGCCTACCAACTTTAACTACCCCTGCACCTTTCCCGAGTACATGATGTATTCCATGTGTCACAACTCAGGCGTTGCTTCAAGGACCCCATCCGCGAAGTCGACCATGAAATGCTTGATCTCCAAGATGACCTTTCTTATCGAGAGTACCCCGTTCGTATTCTTGATTTCGCAGAGTGTGTCACTCATCGTCAGAAGATTAAGTTTCTGAAAGTGCAATGGTCACACCACTCTGAGAAAGAAGCCACGTGGGAAAGAGAAGACCGTCTCAGTGCCGAGTACCCCTCCTTCCTCCCGCAGACTTCTAAATCTCGGGACGAGATTCTTTTGAGTAGCGGCGAGTTGTCAGAACCCTCTGTTAGGTATGTGCTAGGGATAGCAAGTGACTTTGCATCATGTTAAAAATTTCAAATGAAATTGAAATGGGAGAAGAACCCCCCCCCCAGATGAATTTAATTCAAATGGCCAGAAATAAAGTTGCTCCAAAAATTCCTTTTGTAATTTTGAAAACTCACATAAATGAGTGTGATCACATATAAAGTGATGTGGTAGCATTCCCATGCTCATGGAATTTTCAAAAATTCAAAACAGAAGCTTGCAATTAATGTAAACCCCTATTTGAGTTAAAGTTCAAATTATTTGAATTTTAAAAATGTCCAAACTTTATAAGTGGCTAGCTAATTATATTGTGAGGCCATATAAAAAGTTAGAGCATTTTAGAAAATGGCTAGCTATTTTTAGCAGAGCAAAAACAAATTGACAGAAAATAAACAGAAAGAAAAGAAGAAAAGGAAAGAAGCCCACCTAACTTGGGCCCTAGGCCCAACTTACCTCCCCGCAGCACAGGTCTGCCTCCCCTTCTTGTCGTCTTCCCCGGCGCGGCAAGTAGCTCGCTGGAGCGCATGCCAACGCCGGCGGCAGCTGTGTGCCTGCCTGGACCTCCCCCGTGTCCTCTTCTCGCGCCAGGTGAAGGCCGTGGACACCCGCAACTCTTTCCCCCTCGCAGCGCGTTGCTTTTCCCCCTCCTCTTCGCTTTTCCTTGTGCACCCGAAACCCTAGCGGAGCACGGCCGCGCGCCACCGTAGCGACCGAGCTCCCTGAGCTGCACCACCGTGTCCATCAGCTTCTACGGGGACGTCTCCGTCGATTCGCCGCTTCAATTCGAGACAAGGCCAGTGGAGGCAACGCCCACGTCAAGTTCTTCTCGTCGGCTGCAGCTTCTCCGACGAGCGATTCCCCCTCCTCCGGCCACCCTCCGGCCACGTAGAGCTCCTCTTCGCATTTAGGGTGAGCGTGCGGTCCTTCTTCCCCAACTCCTTCTTCCTCTCGCGTCCCGTAGCTTCATCCCGGCGAGACAGAGCTCTGGCCGCCGCCACCAGTGAAGACGTCGCCGCCTTGGAGCCTCCCAGTGACCCCCGCGTGCTCTGCGCGATGCGCGCGAGCACAGGGCAAGCATTGGTGGCCTTTGTGGCTTCCCTCGTGGCCGTTTGGGCCATCCCGGCGCGCCTCCGCCGTGTGCAGAGGTCACCGCCGGCAATGTGCCGACATGGGCGTCATTAGGGACTAATCCCCCTGTTAACTGACCCCAAATCAATGACAGGTGGGGCCCCCAACCCCTAATCCCCCTGGTTAGTTTAAACTAACCGGGTTAATTAACCCAGTCAATGACAAGCCGTACCCACACGTCAAACCCCCCCCCCACGTCATGATGACATCACAGTGATGCAATAAATCAATTTTCCTTTATTAAAGAAATTCAGAAATATTCCAGAAATGGCAGAAATTCAATTAAACTTTGGAAAATCATAACCAATTCATTTTAACTCCAAATTGGGCATATAATATGTCTAAAATTATCAGAAAAATACAAGGATTGTGAATATGGAATCTGTTTTCATGTTGGAACAATTGAAATTGGGTGATCAGTAGCATTTTTCCATATGGATTTAATTTGAATTCAAATTTGGAGTGAATTTGCAAATAACTTTGCAATGCACCTCTTTTAAATGGAATTGTTAACACATTGTAACCATGAACAACACATTGCAACATTGATCATGTGAATGTGCATTGTACTTTATGTTGATATCTTGTTTGCAATGTTTGTCGAATAGAGGTGGAGTCGGAACCCTAGATCACCCCCTTCGTTGAAGATACCGTGTACGACCCTCGTCAGCAAGGCAAGCAAACCCCCATTGGTCATGTCGATAAAATCCCACTTCCCTCTCAGTCTCGCTTATGCATGAATAGGATGATCACCTTGTTATCGATTCTACCGCATAGTTGAACTCATATCCTTTGCATGACCTATCATCTTGTCACAGTAGTAAGCAAACCGCAATCCTAGCTGACATAGGAGTTGATTGATATCATGTGGACCCTGCAACTGTTACTGCTTATTGCATGATTAGAGTGATACAATGTTGATATTGTTATGTGAGTCGGGATGGTAGTGATCATGATGATGATGGTGGAAATGTGTTGGTGAATCTACCCTAATACAAGGTGAATGATGAGAGGTTGTGTAAGAGTACACAGTGGGTTGTCTCGTTGAACACCACCTTAAGTTCGAGTTCTAGTGTGGTGATCCAAGAAGAAGAGTGCAACCACACATTGGGCTCACTGACCCCTCTCGACCTAGTACCTCACCCCGTTCGAACCCCAGAAGTCACATTAGTTCGCAAGTTCTGGTAGGGCTGTGGCACGGTCTGCGAAGTGGATGAACGGCTATTCAGACCGGCTTGGGACCCTACACACATCGTTTGAGGCTGTACTGGAACCTCGGCCGGACTTCCATACGGACCCCCCTCAGATAGGCGACTCTCTGGAGTAGAACGGAGCTATGGGCGAAGTGTTGTGGTGAACATTCTCGCCGACACCCCTTGAATGGTGTCGAGGCCAAAGGCGGTAACTGATGGTCATGTGTGTGTAGCGGTACACCCCTGCAGGGTTAAAAAAACTATTCGAATAGCCGTGTCCGCGGTTATGGACTGCTTGGAAAGCTTAGCTTGATTATTAGACAACTTGAACTGGATACTTATAAAACTTGCCAAGATAAGCGTGAGTGCTATGGCGTGCTTTATCGTGGGAAGTCAAGAAAGGCACCATAGTGGTGTAATTGGTTGGATACATGTAGTGGACTCGTTTACGCTTCTTACCTCAAGTCTGATACTCGTAGTTCAGGACTAGCCAAGTCAAAGCTGGCACTTCTGCTTTTGAACCCCACCTCCCTTTATCTTGATACATGTGCATGAGTAGTATAGCTCCTACGTAAGTCTTTCTGAGTACGACTTTGTACTCACATTTGCTTATTATATGTTTTAGATGAACCCACTGACCCCGAAGGTGGATTCTTCCTGGAGCTCGACGATTGAAGCCAAGCTAGTGTAGTCCCAGTCAGACAATTGGTCCCTCGTGGAAGGGATTGTTTATAAATAAAGCTTCTCTAAGCCATTTGTTAAACTTGTCTGTACTCAGACCTACTTTGCTTCCGCATGTTTGATGTAATGTTGGATCACAGACTTGTGATCTCTGTGTGTACTCTGTAAGAGTTATCAATAAAGTTGTAAACTTTGTATTGAATTGCAATGATACATGTTGTTCATCTAGACATGTGTGATGCGTGTATGATTATAACATGCATGTCTTAGTATGGGTTTTCGAGACCTTAGTTGTGTCCTGGCTGGCGGTCTTTTATACACCAAGTGGCCCTTAGATGTGCGCAGCTTGGGGCATCGCGATGCGATTGCTCGTGACTCTGTCACGTGCATACTTTTTTGTATGATCAAGCCCGCCCTAGACCCCGACTAAGTTATCGGGCTGGAGTAAGTCTATGTAAGTGTTATAATACAATCAATAGTATGGTTGAGGCGACTTGTCTATGAGAATGGGAGTTCATCACCCATATCATTTAGACTTGTGTGCGGACGATGAGGACCCATCTCAGTTGATCATCCGGCCTGGATGGGATGCCCCTCATGTACGATGCTTTCCGAAAACGTTCTGTGCTTGGCCTTGTCTACTTAGACAAGTGGGTACGATTCTCGGCTCTCCATATGATTGTGTTGTAGCGGGACTTGCATACGCTAACCCCGGGTCCCGACAATATTGTCCGACTCGGGGTGTTGAGCTTGCTGCTGCGTTTGATGTTGTGGGACTTGATGTTGGTGCATTGCATTCTGCACAGGAAATTCCCCTCTCTTCGCTGCTACAATAATAAGGGCTAGTTATTTAGTTGTTGCATCAAGTATCTTGTAGGCAACATCATTGCTGGAAGCTTGGGAGGTCAACCATGTGTACTTCCTGCACAAGGAGTTATTCTTGAGAGTATTTGTTGAAGCGAGACCAAAATCAAGTAGTTTCCCACTAGCAGGCATTGTTGTTGTCGTAGATTCCCACCACCTATGCAACAAGTACCGTTCAGGTATCATCTAGACATTGAGGTGTGTCATCACTCGTATGATATGCGCACAAATGATCCCATCATCTCAAAACAGTTGCATATGCATTGAAAAACCTCATCCTCCATAACAACATCAACAAAAAACATCCTGGGTTCCTCATAGTAGCTCGAGTACAGCTGAAACTTCATGCTTCCAGCAGCTACAACAGGCATCTGGTTGATTATGAAACTAGAAGGGGCCATGATTGCTTTTTGAAATTTCCCAAACACAACCCACGTGTTGTACCTTGAGTAAAAAGGCGCGGTTGTGGCTGCCCCAATGAAACTCTAGTTGTCTTCCCGATCTAGTATTGTCTCCTGAGATACCTCAAATTGACGCACAAACATCCAGACTGAGTCCCGGGGAGGGATTAAAGTCTTGAAGTAGGAGTTGAGCCCTTTGGACCTGCCCGTTGTGCTTGTAAATGGAAAGAAGCACTTTCGAATGTACATTGGAGGCCATGACTCCCGGGTACGCCACATGTTGCAAAGATGTTTTTTTCAACCAGTTCAAAGCAATGCATCATTTGCAACAAATTTTCTTCAAACTCCTTCACTGTCAAATACCTCATCCCTTGTCACTATCCTTCCCAGCTTCTCTCGTGCCTTACGCATGACATGCCATTTGCAACACCGATGTATTGTGTTGGGGAAGACATCAATACTCGTTGTTTTCATAGATTTATCTTGGTCCTTCATAAGATTCCCCGGGTGCTCATTGTGCATTGAAATCATCCACTGCTAAAACAACCATTTGAAAGTTTCGATTTTTTTCATTTGGAAGCAAGGCGCGGCCCAACACCATAGTCTGCATATGGTTGTTCATGCCAACAATTGGAGAAAATGTCATATTGTATCAGTTGGTATAGAATGTCGTGCCAAAGAACACACAATCTTTGTATTTTGGGTATAACTCCTTGAACGACTGATCTTGTCGCAGCTTCGAACGAGCATTTTTAACATCCCTCTTCACGTAAGGTAGTACCCTAGGGTCTCCTCCATGAACTCTACCCAGCATGCCCATGCAAGAGGAAGTCGACAAGTTGGTGTCGTGCATTGTCGATAGGAGTTTATAATATTCTTCCGGAATTTTGCGATGGGAGCGGTAGTACCTTGTACGCTCCACTTGCTGCACCAAATTGTGTGTATGCTACGCAAAAAAGTATGCAACAGTCCACCTATCATCCCTAAGCCCAACAGTCATGTGAGCCTTGCAATCATGACGCAACATCATGTTCCTTTGTCGTGCATCCATCACATCCATTTCAACACCAACTTTTTTGCTTTTCGAACTCACATCTTCTACAATACTGTCCGATGTGATGCTAATCTCACCCAAACTAGCTAGTTTTCCCGCATGCACACACTCAAAAACTTGCTTGATTAGTTTCGTAGGACCTTTTTTCTGGCTGTTTTTTGAGGCAGCAATGTGTGTGGCAAAGCCCATCTTGAAAGCATGATCATTGTAGAACTTGCATGCTTCGTCAACTAGTCAAATTGCATGCCAACATGGGGTGCACGTGACTCAGGTGAGATTGTATCATCCTCCTCCCCATAGTGCTTTGCATCACCGGCATTGATATGTCATCCTCCTCCCCATAGAGCATTGCATCACCAACATTGAGCATATCATATGAATGATCATCGCCATTAGTTGCAAAGTGGTGGTGAACAAAGATTCCTTCACCGGTTATCCAATCCTCAGCATTCTAAATAAACAATGAAAAAAGCAGAGTGTTATACACCAACAACAAATATTCCTATTTTTTTTTTCAAAATCACTCAAGCATGAGCATTATAACACAGATTGAACAATCATTATTTGAAACACATATAAAAGCATCTTTTTCTTCTTTTGTTGTGATTGTTCCCCCACATCCAACTTCAATGAAACAAAATCATTCACATATCTCCAGTGATTTATTTAGGTTTTTCAAACTGCCTCAACACATTGAACAATCATGAGCATTGCAACATCAAAACAGCAGGTATCCCAGTTTTCAAAATCCCCTTTATTCAGATTTCAGTATCACTTTTATTCAAACACAAATCAGTGATTCTCGACAATTGCAGCATAGAAGTTTTAACACTTAACACACTCATATGTTGCAAACACGTAACAAGGCCAGGGCTGTGAAATCTCACCAAATTAGCAGCATATCAACGCTGAGGTTAATCATGGAAGACAATCTATGGATCACGGTACACCAGCGGAGCAAAATTTGATCGCCACGGGACAGTAGAGCCATGAAATCTCAGCAAATCAGCAGTAGATCCGTGCTGAGGTTGATCATGGAAGATAATCGATGGATCACGGTACACCAGTGGAGCAGAATTTGATCGCCGCGGGACAATAGAGCCATTGGAGCCTGTCGCCATGGCAGATGAGAGCATATCCCTCACTATGTGGTGAGCTATGGTGGTGTGGAGGGGGGAGGGGACGAGAGAGGCAGTGCCCCGGCTAAGTCTTGTTTGCGGCGACCAAGAGAGAGGAATTTTCCGGCCGAATCACCCCGACCGAGCGGATCTCACGGGATCAAGAGGTATGTGGTCTGAGAGCGGGTTACTACGTTGCAACGCGGTCAACACCTTAGTCAGGAGAGGTGTTATTGGAAGATATCTGAACTGTTCATTTCAATATAATCCGACGATGATCGACGGGGCGATTAAAACCACGTGAAAGTATCCTATGAAAACCAAGTTTCAGTGAAAACCGATGAAAACCATTTCAAAATAAGGTTTTGAATGTTTCAAAAAATCCGAAAATAATATTGGATGTTAAGAGGACCATGTTTTATTACCACGCGAAATTTGAAATCAAAAACACATTTTCAAATGAGAGAACTGAAAATCACAAAACTAGCATTGAATAGTGTCAGAATAGTGATATGGATTTTTCTACAATATTCAACGCTGGTTTTGTGATTTTTAGTTCTTGCATTTAGAAATGTATTTTTTATTTTAAATTTTGCGTAGTACTAGAACATGCTCCTCTTAACATCCCACATTTTTTCAGATTTTTCAAAACATTCAAAGCCTCATTTTCAAATAGTTTTCACCAATTTCCACCGAAACTCAATTTTCACACGATATTCTCTCTGAAACCACGATATTTTCAACGGGATGACGCCTTAGCGTCGACCAACAAAAAATCATCTGTTTCTCTTTCTCCTCCGAGCCGAGCCACGCTAGCGAGTGACGTCCCTCTCTCTCTCCCTCCCCGCCTCATCCTTTCCCCGACACACGTCAAATCATCTCGCCTCGCCATGCTGTACAGGTAAGGAGTGGCCCCGCACGTCGACGTCGGCTGCCAGCCCAGAAACACGTTCTCTGTTCCGACGCGTACGCAACCAAAATTCACCTCCTATTCTTCTCCACTGCAGCAGGTTTCACTGTGCTTTGCGAGAATCAAATTTCGAAGCAACCAAAACTGTGGCATAGATGATCTAAACAAGCAACCAAAAGGAAAATAAAAATCATATGAACTGCTATACTCCAATTAATTAATCCACGTACAGCCTGAAAAAGGGTTGAACCAAACCAAAAGAAAAAGAAAATCAAAACGTCCAAATCCAGATCTTGACGCGGAGCTTACACTTTGCGTCCGTCGTCGTCCCGCTGCCTCCAGAGGAAGACGAGGACAGCTTGATTTTAGATCGGGTCGGCGCAGGCGCCGCGGCGATGATGAGCGGCGCTGGTGAGGGCGCCGGCTTGGCCAGCACCGCGCTGAATCCGCCGCACAGTACACGGACGCTGATGCGCTTCGACTTGAACCGCCCGATCTGGAACCCCACCTTTGAGTCCATCTCCACTGACATAGCATGGGACTTCTTGGATCTGAGACTAGCCGCCTGCACCGGGTCCACTGCGGCCGCCACAGCCGAAGCCGACCCCTTGATGATAGTCGTGTTGCCGGCGGGGTGCACGAAACCCGGCACGGTGCCGTCCCCGATGTCCGTGCCGTCGGCTGAGAAGGCGGCAGAGATGTCGCCGTACGCGAACTCCACCTTCTCGTTGATGTTCCGCGCGGTCACCGTGAACTCGATGCGGGAGGTGACGGCGTCTGAGTCGGAGATGTTCAGCGCCGCCAGCCGGAGCGACGTCACCGCGAACGTCGGCAGCTGCGGGTGGTAAATCACGTACAGCACCCCCAACGAGATGGCTCCCAGGAATACCAGCGCCACCAGCACAAGTGTCAGCCACAGGCAACACGCGCAGCACCACCCGCGCTTGCTCCGCCGACGCCGCGCTGCCGGTTGAATCGGCTTCGGCCGGTACATCGGCGGGGGCGGGACCCGGCCGGGCACCATGGGCGAAAGCCGAGGTGGCCCTACGCCGCCTCCGTTCGCCGTCCCGTTGGAGGCTCGCGGCGGCGCCACCGGAACCGGATTGGAGGACGGGGTGTTTGGCTCGGGGAAGGATAAGGGAAGAAGAGGAGCTTTGCTAGAGAAAATGGGGAAAGAAACGCGAGGGAGGCACTAATAAGTGGCAGCATTTATACATGCACTGTATATATTGTGATACACTATGTTTTCGTTTCTTGCTCTAGGTATTTTTATTTTTTGCAGCGAGTTAAATAGCGCCCAGTTCTCAACTGTTTTGGTATTTTTTGCACATATATTCAGGTCAGAATTTGGTACGCATCTCTACTTCTAAAGCCAACCTGTGAATGAGTTGGTTATAGGAATAGTTGTTATTCTAGTTTAAATCTCAGATTTAACATTGATGTTCGCATTTTTTCGTATTTATTTCAGGTCTTTGGTGATGTGTTTTCGTTGAAAGGAAATGTTACGTGATGGTGACTTCGTTAATTTTAAAAAGACGTCGATAGTCACCACACGTCAGGTGCGAGGGGCTAGTACCGAACGTTTTTGTTCGGTACAATCCATTCAGCTGTTGTGACGCCCCAATAATCAGACCGTGTACAGTAATAATACACGCAAGGTACACGATCGAGAACAGGGACTCACGGTAAGATATCACAACACAACTCTACAAATAAAATAATACAAGTTGTTTAAAACAAGCCAGGTGCCACGAGGGCTCGAATACAACAGCTCGAGAGCACAAAGTTAACGGGAGCAAAAGTATCTGAGTACAGACACAAGAATACAAGGTTGCCTTAAGAAGGCTAGCACAAATAACAACAGATCGAAAAGGCGAGGCCTCCTGCCTGGTAACCTCCAAACTACTCCTGGTCAACGGGGAACTCGATGTCGTAGAAGGCATCGGGGATCTTCTGCTCCTGGACTCCGAGGCTCCAACGTCGACTGCAACGGCCGACCAGGCAAAACAAAAAGGGGGAAAATAAAGCAAGGGTGAGTATCTAGCATACCCGCGAGTCTTACGTCCGCTACTAAGCATTTATGCATTTGTATCAAATGGAAAGGGGAGGCTGTATATAGTGGATTGCAAGGTAGAAATCAGAATAAGGGTAAGAAGTTAGGCATGTCGAAGACTAGCATCTTCCGACGAGTCTTGAAGCACAAGAAGAGAATAGCCAACATTTTATATAAAGCATAAAGTAACAATGCAGCAGAGGTTGTTGCAGCATTGTATAATAGTAAGTTGTAATAATTAACAATGCCTCCGAGATCCCCTCCTCGACTCCCCAGCGAGGAAGAAAACCCAGAACCATACAGTTTAGTAATAATAGTTTGTAGTAGTAGGATCTGGCTTCAGCATAAAGCGTCCTGTTACCGTGGACACGGCTATTCAAATAGATTAATCTTCCCTGCAGGGGTGCACTTCTGTTACACTACAACGCACGGATCTCCAGGGTGGCGGGCACCTTGATAGGGAATGCTCCACCGAGGCTATCCGACAATCTGTAGCCCATCTTTCAAACTCAACAGAGATGTCATCCGCCGAACTATATCCTATGTACGCGGGGCTTTGGACCCTAACCCCGACGTACTCCTGCATGGTGCGAGGCTGGCTGGTGAAGCAAAATCAAACCAAATAAGACACCACCGCGCGAGCAAATAAGACAACACCACTTCCCGGCGCAGGTCGCGGTACTGCTGACGTCTGAAGAGTCCTTGGACGAGACTATGAAGCAGGGGAGCGCATAACTCGTAATTCCCACGGGTAGGTAGTGCGTACATGGCATATAGCCAACTCAAGGCATCCACCGAACCATTAGTAATTTTATTAACTTTCGGGAAAACCGTTATCGTTGCCTCGACTTAACTGACCCGCGGACAACGACAGCAGTCAGGACCACCAGTACATCGGTGCCTGCCCTGTCGTCCCACCAAGTCTCTGCGGTTACCAACAAGGTGAACCGACTCCTTACCTTATCTCGCGTGTGCTCCTGGAGGAGCTCGACTTTCGTGGTTTGGTAACTCTCGCGGCCAACGATCAGGGTCCAAGCACACATGTACATTGGTCGTACCCTCCATGTCGTCCCGTCGCAATACCACTCGCGGGCACCGTTGGGTCACCCGACTTCTTACCTTTAAGGACAAGCGTGTTCAGGACCCTAGGGCGGCTATATAGAGTCAGCAACGAGTGGAGTACGAGGATTACTCCTCGATAGCTCCACTTGATGTGGCTCGGCAGAGCCGAGGTAGGCGCCTTAGGCGGTGTCTGCATTGTACCGTACCTGTGAAGTTATAATCATCATATCCGCGTTCACTCACCTGAGTGATCACGGCCCGCTATCTAATCCTAGTTGACTAGCAAAGCGCAGGGCTCACTTCTGAATATAATATATATATTTATAGGAAGCATAGGATAAAAGAAGGTACATCAAGGGGCGACAATGACAGGCTATGCAATTGAATAGGATTGTAACGTAGCAGCAACAGTAAAAGTGTCTAGTGCAAGAAATGTACGGAAAAGATAGGCGATATCTAGGGAAGAGAATGGCTCTGCTTGCCTGGAAGCTCGCGGGAGGGGTACGGTCGTCGACGATGTAGTCGACCACAGGGGCATCGGCAGCGGTCGTTGGGACTACCGGACAATAAGAGAGGGGGAAGAAACAATAAATACACAACAATAATAGCAATACAAATACAAGACATGGCAAACACAGTGTTAGGGGTGAACTAATGCGGTGCTACACGTTGCAGACAAAACGGGAATTCAACCGGCAATTTTACCGGCTCCGGGTGATTACCGGACAGTGCAACCGGAAGGGGAATGTCTCGTGTTCGGTATGTTAGAGGGGTTGCGGTGGGTATGCGGGTAGCGTATTCTATTCGTAATATTTTTCTGATCAACTTTCGTGTATAAAGTTTTTTTACCTGAGTTAAGGTCTAAAAGATATTGAATTTCAAAGTTTTATTCAATTTAAAAAAACTAGAATTTCTTTTATTAAATAACCAACCTTATCCAGAATAGTGTATTTGACCTAGTCAACTGACAGTGGGACCCCACCTGTCAGCAGGTTGACAGGTCAAACCTGACTAGTGGGTCCCATGTGTCAGCCACCCATTTAATAAAAGCATTTTATTTATCTAAACAGTACAGGGGGCCCACATGTCATAGACACATGTTCTAATCATCTATTTAAGTATCTAACAAAAAGTTGGGTCCACCTGTCATTGAGAGGGAAGGTTACCACTTAATTTTATTTAACAGTTTTTATCAGGGGTAGTTAATAGAGATTAACTTTAATGGGGGGGTTATCCCACGGCTGACACAGCCGTGCCCTCCGGGGAGCAGAGCACGGCGCCGAGCGGTTGGTCGGACCGGCGCGGTGAGGACGCAGGCACGCGGGGACGCGCGTGTGCGGCTAGGGAGCAGTGCGGGGCGCGAGCAGGGGGAGTCCTGGGCGTGGCCAAGCCAGGAAGGGTGCGTGGCCGAGGCGCGGTGAGCGCGCCCGCAACAATGCTGGCCCGGCAGCGACCGGTGTGCGCCAAAGGGCTACAACGACAAAATCAACCGGGGAAAAGGGGGGGGTGTGAATGCTGCTCACTGTGGGGGTGCAGATGATGAGCTCGGGCGAGGTCGGGGTGGGCCGGAAGCAGCGAATCGACGACGACAAGTGTCGCGGCCGTGGCGGATGCAGTTGGCGGAGACGGCGATTCGGGGCGGCTCCGGTCGAATTGACGCCTGGGGTTGACAGGGTCGTCGACGTGGGGGCTCCCGGACAAGTTCCGCGGGCTCGAGGCGACCCCTGGCCATGACGACGGCGAAGGCGTGGCCTCGGGCGCGGCCATGCCCGTGCGGGAGGAAGGTAGGGCGAGCGAGATGGAGGGGGAAATGGCGCGGGGAAATATCTGGGGCTCATCCACGGGGCACTGGGGCTGGTCCTTATCCATCAGGAGAGGGGGGCAGGTAGGGGGCAGGTTAGGGGAGGGGCCAACGCGCTCATGCTCTGCTGTCCATGGCGACAGTGGACCAGAGGGGAAGAGACAAGGGGGAAACAGGGGAGGGAGAGGGGTTGGGCCCGGGGTGGGCCTTGACCTAATTGTAGGTTAGGTCTTTTCTTTTCTTATTTCTTTTCTGTGCCCTAATCGCTATCGCTTGCCGTCGCTCGTCGTCGCTTGCCGCCGTCGTCACCGTCGCTCACCGCCATTGTCGCTCGTTGCATCTCGCCATCCTCGTTATCGACGCCGTTGTCGCTCGCCACCTTCATCGTTGTCGTCGATGTAGCTCGCCGCCATAATCGCTCGCTACAGCTTGCGCGACTTGCCTCTTTCGTCGTTGTCTACGCAGCCTGCCGCCATCCTTGGTGTCATCGTCGTCTTCATCGTCGTAGCTCGGCATTGTCGCCGTAGCTTCTAGCCGACGTACTCACCCTAGCTCGCCGTTATCGCCGCAACTTGCCGTCGTCGTCGTCGTCGTAGCTCGCCACCATTGTCGCCTCCATCGTCGTAGATCGCTGCCGCTGCCGCCTCCATTATCGATGACAAATTTTCCATGTTCATATTTCGCAATATAAGAATTTTCATATCGTACAAATAAGAATTACCATGTCCCATATATAACGAATGTCATGTCACCTAAAATAAAAAATGTCATAGCCGACAAACAAGAATTTTCATCTCGCACAAAAAAAGAATTACGTTCTCAAACAAAAAAGAAATTTCCATGTCGTACGAACAAGAATTGTTGTGTCGTACAAACAAAAATTGCCATGTCCACCAATAAAAAATTGTCATGTCCTACTAGTAAGAATTGCCATGTCCTACTAGTAACCGTCGCAAATTTACCATGTTTTACTTAAAAATAGCCATGTTCAACAATTTTGAATAAAAATTGCCTTGTTTCGCAAAAAGTATCATGACTCAGATGTAAGAATTGGCATGTCCTGTCAGTAAAAAATTGCCATGTTCTACCAATAAGAATTGGCATGTCCTACTAGTAAGAATTTCCATGTCCTACTAGTAACCGTCGCAAATTTACCATATTTTACTTAAAAATAGTCATGTTCAACAATTTTGAACAAAGATTGACTTGTTTCTCAAAAAGTATCATGACCCCCATGTAAGAATTGACATGTCCTGTCAGTAAAAAATTATCATGTCCTAAAAACAAAAAATAGCCATGTCGTACAAAAAAATTTGCCATGTCCTACCAATAAGAATTGTCATCTCCTACTAGTTTTAATTGTCATGTCCTACTAGTAGGAACTGCCATGTCCTATGAATAAGAATTTTCATGTCCTACGAATAAGAATTGTCATGTCTCATGAATAAGAATTGTCATGTCCTGTGAATAAGAATTGTCATATCCTACGAATAAGAATTGCCATGTCTGATGATAAGAATTACCATGTCCTACGAATAAGAATTGCCATGTCTGATGAATAAGAATTGGCATGTCCTACGAATAAGAATTGCCATGTCTGATGAATAAGAATTGCAATGTCCTATGCATAAAATTTACCATGTCCTGCAAATAGAAATTTCCATGTATCCCAACCTATTGGGTTGAAAACCTATTGCAGCATTGGAACCGTGGCGATTTTTCCATGTTCTACTAAAAATTTCCATGTCCAACAAAATAAGAATTGTCATGTACTACAAATAAGAGTTGTCGCGCATCAACCCCCCCCCCTCACAACGTCGGATATCTTCTCGGGGTTCATGAGTCGTTGTCACGGCTCTCTAGGATCCTCGATGCATTACTACAAATTGACATCGTTGAATGGTATATTCGCCGTCACCGCAACACCATAACATCGACAACTGCTCCATCCCCAACCACATTCTCACCCCTTGCCGTCGCAGTTGAGGTACGCCAGAGAATCTCCCCGACGCATATGTATCCCAAGAACCCGTCATACCGCGCACCGTCACCCCACCCCCCTCTTGACCGACGGACATCTGTCCGGGGTACACTGGTCATTACCCCCCTCCCCCCACACACACACCCTATCGAACGACGGATATCTACTCTACGTAGCTCTCCGGGGTGCTCGCAGATGAGTGAAAAGTATCTGAAAAACAATGGTAGTTTTAAATCTAGCGAAAAAATAGATAAAACAAATCATGGCAAATTTAGTACAAACAGCATGGCAATTTCAGTGTGAATAGCATGGAAATTTTTGGTCGAAAAAAAGTTGTCGAAACATGCCAATATGGGGTCTAGTTTCGAAGATCTCGTCGCGACGGATTTAATGGTACGAACGGAATTTTAAACGGATTTTTTATTTAAGAGATAAAAACATTTAAAGTTTGAAAAGGCTAAAAGTTGTAGTAATGTGTACGTACTAGTGGCAAACCAGCCGTTGTCATCGGTCGCGCGCGGTGATTAGTGCAAACACATCAGCGATGGATGTTGCGTTCGGGCGGGGAGAGGGCGCCCGAATGTCAGGTGCGTATCATTATCCTTTTAAAATAATGTGTCGGCTCAATATTGCGAAGATGCTTATAGGGATAAGTTGTGCGTGTATGTGTTCATAGGGTTGAGTGTATGCTCGTGTATGTGTCTGCATCATACTGTGTTCTAAAAAAAGCCAAAGTTGATAGGCTTGTACACAAGGACGGATCCAGAAAAAAAATGATCCGGTGTTCTACCATGTAATCAATTTTTTTTATTAAATATGGGGTGTCACATACTGTAAAATGCAAGAAAAACACATAAAAACTCATCATTCGGTGTCATGTGCACCCGGATAACTCTATGTAGGTATGCCCCTGCTGGTACGGGATTTTTTCATCTCATTCTCATCAACACCTTCCACTTGATATGTTTCCTCGTACCGAACGAAGCTCACCCCCCCCCCATCGATTATTTCGCTCACCAAACGAAGCGCACCCTCCCACCGATTTTTTTTCCTGGCACCGAATGAAACCCCTCCCACCAAAGGAAGCCCACCCTTCCATGAATTTTCCCCTCACACCATTTTTTCTTATCGGTTTACTAGGTCATTAATGTCGGATATGTGCCCTAGAGGCAAATTAATAAAGATATTTGTCACATATCTATTTGTTCATAATACGTTGTATACTGTGCTAGAACTGTATTAAGCGGAAACTTTAATACACGTGCGGTATATAACAACCTGGTCCCTAGTTAACTCAGGCATACTAGCTCATTGGGAAATCGACGATTAAGGTTTCCTGGTCATGAGAACATAATAGTCTATTGACAATCAGGTCATATCATTAGGAGAATGATATGATGGACACACACACCGCTATAGCATTGCAGTGTGATCAAGTCACATAGTTCAGCATTGCGATGACTTAATAACATTGTGACTCAATCCTTAGACTGTGATGATCATACATAATTTCTATCTATTAGGATGCTTTGAGTACATCAACCGTTACACTGAAATATGGTAACCATAAAGGTGTGTCTTGGGTATTCCGAAGTAGATATGTTGATGAGTATGCAAATAGATTAAAACGGGATTTGTCCATCCGAGTGATAGATAAGTACTCTGGTCCCACTCGGTGATATTGCATCAACAACTAGCTAGTGACTAGGTCACATGAGATGTAGTATGCACATACGAGTCAACATGTGTTATCAGAGACGAGGAAGAACTAGGTATTGGATACCTACAATCATACATCGGACAAACATAGTACCACGGGACAAAGGGATCAAGTCATATCTTTAACAGTTCAACAACAATGAAGTTTATTCGATGGAAGCGAAGGGAAACATCAACGATTGTAACCAGATCCCACATGATGGTCATTGGTCAGAGAGTGTCTCGATCATGTTTGCTGTTTCCCGAATCGTAGGGTTTCACACTTAAGGACAATCGATGCATTAAGGATAGATTCGGGATCATCGGTGAAATAAGAGAGAACACCGGAATTGTTCCGGGAGGTGCCGGAAATTGTTCCGGATATTTTGAAAGGTTCGAAATAATGTTTAATAAGGTTTTACTATTTAATTAACATAATTAAATATTGAAATATATTTAAATATAATTAAAAATGATTAAAAGGGCACATGGGCCAAAAGAGGCCCATTAGGGGAGGAGGGGGCCTCCCCCCTTGGGCCATGCGCCAAAGGGAGGGCCCCACCCCCCTTAGGCCGGCGCACTCCCCCTCCCAAGGGTTTAGTCCCACATGGGGGAGGGGAGGAGGATCCCACCCCTCCTTGTCCTATATAAGGAAGGGTAGGGTGCCCCTTTTTTATCATCCCATTGAGTTCTTTATCTCTCTCTTTCTCCTTCCTTGAGAGGACTCCCCTTGTTTCGAGTTTGCACTTGGTTGGGGTTTATCCACCATACGCACGCCGTCGTGCTGCCATAATTGGGATCCGAATCCGTCTTCTTTCCGCTGCTCTTCTGGCTCGGAGCCCGAAGGGACATCGATTGCACCGTACGTGTGTAATCCCGCGAGGCACTACACTTGTGGTGCTACTTCAACGCCGGAAGTCTTCAACACGACAGGGAGGTCGTAGGTTCAGAGTCTATGCCAACCACGTTCGAGGAACATTTCCCTCTTTCGGTCTTCAAAGGTATGAACGTCGATTCCCTCCGTTACATACATCAACATAGCATAGATCTTGGGTTTGGAAGTCGTAGTAGGAAAAAATATTGTTTTCTGCCTGTTCCCCAATAGTGGTATCAGAGCAAGGCTATGCGTAGATGTATTATACGAGTAGAACACATCTAGGATGTGGGCATCAATTCTCCAATTGTTACCCTCCCATGTGTACTCGTTTAGCATTGCGGCAATGTCCTGATGAAGCGGCCCCGACCAACCTTACGTGTTTATGTGAGACTGGTTCCACGCTTGACATATGGCTCGTACCATATAGCGACGTGAAGACGTTTGCAACAGAGGGCCCCGACAGGGGTGTAATAGAGATGATTGCAGGATTGGTGGTGTGGCATGTTTTCGCAGGATAGAAAGATGGATCTCTCTTGAAACCCCTTAGCAGCCACGTAAAACTTGCAAAAGATAAAGTATAAGGCGTTTTAACTTTAATTTTCATGAAGGGGGGTCATAGCATGTGTGATTTATGTTTTACATCATGTTTTTCTTGTATGGTAGTTATGCGACGGTAGCATTATAGGATGATCTCTCAATATAAAAAACAACAAAGTGTCCTTACCCTAGTGAGCACCACCTGGAAAGATCTCCATTATGGAGGCATCGCGTGTCACACGGGTGTAAAACATATTTGCGTTCAAATGAGGTGGGTGTATCAAGCCTAGCATGTCCAGAAACATGGCCTTGTATGACATAGCAAGAAATCACATAGGGTATGGTGGCAAGCCTGGCATGTGCAGACATGGCCTCGGGACACAATGACCGAAAGGTTAAGCATGAGTCACATAACGGATGTGATTGGCATGATGGCCTACCTTAAACACATACTGATGGTCGTGTCACACGGGGGAGGTATGATGTTCTAGGATTATGTAAACACTTAGTATGACTTTGAGGGATGTTTAACTGAGCGGGAGTTCTAGAATTGTTTTAAAAATTGAACTCCAATTAAGCTTCAAAAAAAATTGAACTCCAATTATGAACAAAGTCTAAATATGTATTTTGGAAATAACCATTGTAGATGTCGGCACCTTCGCACCCCACATTCAACTTAGGTCATTCCTAGAGAAAGAAAACTGAAAACCGATGGGGCAAACTTCACGTCCTGGTTCCGCACTCTGAGTATTCTCCTCATTCACCTCAAAATGTCCTATGTACTTGAGACTGCGTTAGGTGACGCACCAGCAACTACCGCTACACCGGATGAGAAGAATGTCTACCTCATTAATTAGGAGGATTCCTCCCTTGTCAAGAAGGGTATGCTCTATGTCATGGAGGTTGAACTGCAGAAACGGTTTGAGAGCCTCAGTGCTTATCACATAATCACTGACCTCAAGACCGTCTTTGCACCTCAAGCCAGGGTCGAGAGAAATGAAGTTTGTGAAGCTTTATTTTCGGCAAATATGGAAGAGCACAGCAGTATGACTGAGCACGTAGTCAAAATGTCTGACTACGTTCAACGCCTAAATGACCTGGAATTTAGGATTCCAAATGAAATGGCAATTGATAGGGTGTTGTGTTCGCTGCCCCCTAGCTACGCCTAAATACATATTCACCCAGATTAAGCTTTCAAAATTCCTCATGGAGAAGTGGTTGACATTGCGACAACATGAGGTTATTTCAATATGATTTATGATTTAGCGCATCGGCCATGACATTGGATTTCCTGGACTGAATGAGATTCCTAAGTCACAATCCTTTATCAACTCAATCCAGCGTATCGGCCTAAGATTAAGATCTGGTTGGCTATAGTTCCTCAAGGATTCCTTTCCACCTTGGTAGTGAAACTAACTCTTGAGAATCAAATAAACCTGTCCAGAAACATGCTCAAGGTATCTGATATATCAAAGAAAACACTGCTAGTAGTAAGGCCAAATGTTTTACCCTAGACAACGATGGTACTGTGTACTTCGAGGACAGGATAGTAGTACCAAAGACTAAGAACCTTAGGGAGCTTATCCTTAAAGAAGCTCATGATTCTCCCCTCTCGATTCATCCCGGTAGTACAAAAATGTACCGAGATCTATGCAAGAGCTTATGGTGGACTAGGATGAAAAGGGACATTGCTCGCTATGTTGCTGAATGTGATGTTTTTCGTCGCATTAAGGCAGAACATCAAAGACCTGCTGGTACTCTTCAACCATTGCATATTCCCAAGTGGAAGTGGGATAAAGTAAGTATGGATTTCATCACTAGCTTTCCGAAGTCTCAAAAAGTAAATGATGTCATCATCGTAGTCATCGATGGACTTTCCAAAGTTGCTCATTTTCTTCTTGTTCACGAGAGTATAACTACTAGTCATTTAGCGGACTTGTATGTCTCCAGGATCGTGTCCCTTCATGGTGTTCCTTTAGAAATCAATTTTGATCGAGGTATCATTTTCACCTCTAGATTTTAGGAAAGTTTTCATAATGTTATGGGAACTCATCTCTCCTTTAGAACAACTTTCCATCCCCAGTCTAGCAGTCAGGTTGAGAGGGTTAACCAAATTCTCAAAGACATGCTCAGAGCTTGTGTTATGTCTTTCGAAAAGAATTGGGAGAAATCTCTTCCATCCGCCAAATTTGATTATAACAATAGTTTCCAATCTAGTCTGAAGATGGCTCCTTTTGAATTTCTCTATGGACGAAGATGTCGAACACCCCTGAACTGGTCAGAAACCTGTGAAAGAAAATTCTTTGGACCGGATGTGATGAAGGAAGTTGTAAGAGCAAAGTTTTGCCCCCATTTGTTTTGGATATTGTTGGAAAAGACAGTAGAAGAACTAACAATGTTTTTTAGTACAAACAGTTGATTAGGTTCCTGAAGGACAAGCTAGGTGATAAAGCTTCAAGGAAGGTTTTCAAGTTATTGAAGCATTACCCTTTGAGCGAAGCTTAATCACGGAGGATGGCCCCCAAAAATGAAGGTGTCCTGAAGCTCAATTCATTGAAAGAAATGAAGAAGACGGCGCAAGACTTAGATGTTTTTGTGTAGTTCTTTTTCTTTTCTTTGAGTCATAGGACAAACCGTACTATCAAGAGGGGTTTTAGTTTGTGGACTCCGAAGTTATTGTGAAATTGCTCAGATCAAAACTAAACCAAGTGAGAAGCCAGAGTGAAGAAATCTCATGTGCACTGAATTAAGTTTCGGTAGCAAAGACTTCCTTCTTTGGATTCCGAAGCAGAACTAAGTCTATGAGTCAGCTTTACTTGGTCCACAAGTAAAGTTGCACATTAATGACAAATCCAACCGTTGTGGACACGCGTCAAGCTGTCGCTTCAAGTCAAATCAGTCATTTCGCACCTCGGGATCGCCAACTATAAATACGCCGCCCCCGCCTCCATTGGCGGGTGGATGCTCTGAGATTATTCCTGAGAGAGACTGAAGAGAGCATCCCAAGAACAGCACCGAAGCAAAACCCAAAATCCAGACCACCGAATCGTAAGTCCCATTGATCTGAGTAGATTCGCTATGACTTAGGTGAAAACTTGTTAGCCTTTTTATCTTGGAGAACTGCAATTCTCCTAGACAGTTAGAGTGTCGTCTTCAGAGAGCAAAGAGAAATTGTCGCCTCGAAGTTCAAGTTTGTGAAAGGTTTCGGAGTTTTCCTTGATAATCTACCCCGAGTCAAAACTAGCCAAGCTCAAGGAGATTGGTGCAGTGGAGCAACGGACGAAGAGAGTTTTTCTCCAGGTGTTCAATCACCAGTCCCTCTAACCAGACGTAGCGCTTTGTAGAGCGTGAACTGGTTGAACAAACATCGCCGAGTCAAGAGTTCGTTTTACTTCAAGCATTTACTTTCTGCACTACATTTGCTTCCAGTTAAACTTCAACTTGTTTTGATTCGCTGTGTTTAGTTTCGCTAGTACTTTTGCTTCCCAGTTACTTGTTTCTGCCCTCCTTTTGTGTTGAGGTTATGCTTCACTTCAAAGTTTCTCTCGAAAATTTGAAGTGATCATTCGCCCCCTCCCCCTCTGATCACATATTTGGACTTTCAATTGGTATCAGAGCTAGGCACTCCTTACACTTGGTGTGTTTTGGATTAACCTCCTGGAGTGCTTTCAAGTATGTCTTTTGCAGCTATTCGCTCTGGCGAACCTATTCATGTTTTCAATGGGAAGGACCACCCGTACTGGAAGGACAAGATGATGAGGAATATCATTGCCATCAACTCTACCGCCTTGGAAGTTGTCAAGAATGGGGTTCAGCTCAAGGATAAAGATAATCCCATAGCTGTTGAAATCAAAGGTCTAGCACTTGATTCTGAAGTCTGGGTATTCATCACAAATCATGTGACTCCAGAGAAATATCATGAAGTGAAGAATATCCCATCTGCCAAAGGTGTTTGGGACTATCTTCAAAAGATTGGAGAAGGAGTGTCCACTCAGAAAGATGCCAGAATTGACACTTTCCGAAGCAAATTTTATCGATTCAAGAGACATGAGGGAGAGAAGGTCAACTCCATATACACAGACTCACTACTCTCGCAAATGAGTTGATTTCTCTCGGTGCTGAAGACATCACCCCTCACATGGTGGTGAGAACTTTGCTTCGCTCGTTGGATGACTCGTTTGACCACATGATACGTCCCAAACGTATCAATAATTTATGCTTTCTCCATGCATGTTTTGTGTGATATTGCTATGATCAAGATACACTTTCATACACTTTTGATCATATTTGGACTAACCTATTAACTCAGTGCACCCCAGTGCCAGTTTCTGTTTTCTGCTATTTTTTTGTTCCAGGTTTCCCCCATATTAAAAGTGCTCCGAAAATTCAGGAAAATCTGATAAAAAATCAGCGCATCGAAAGCTTCCGGAACCCCGAAGGAGGGCCGTGGGGCCACCACCAGGTGCCCAGGCGGCTACCTGGCGCGGCCTAGGGCTTGGCCGCTCCAAGGGGCGCCTGGACTCCTGGTGGGCCCCCTGGCTGCCCCCTTCGCCTATATATTCTCCGTGACGTGAAACTTCCGAGAAGAGAACCCCTTTTCGCGATCTCGCCTATGTTCCGCCGCCGAAGTGCTTCCAAGATCGGGAGCGCCAGCAGACTTCTTCCCGGCACCCTGCAGGAGGGAGGATCGACCTCCGGGAGCTTCCCCTTCACCATGGACGCTTCCCGGATGTTCCGTGAGTAGTTTCCTTTGGGCCATGGGTCTGTGATCAGTAGCTATGTGATGTTCTCCTCCCCTCTTTGTTCTTCATGGTTTAGACCTCGTGAGCTGCCCTACATGATCGAGACACATATGTATCTTTCTGCCGTTGCTATGCTGAGTTTGATGGGATCTGATGGATTATGAGATTATGTTCGGATTGTGATAGAGTAATATATTTGGTTCTTATCTTTTATATTTTTGTTCCTAAGTAATTCTTGCATGTTCTCTATTGCTGTTTGTTGCTTTGGCCAAGTAGTAGGTAGTAACTCCAAGAGGGAACGTTATGCTCGATTGTGGGTTCATGCCCCCTGATGACACGCTTGAGTGAAAGAAACATGAGTCTAGGGGATGTGTTGTTGCCACAAGGGGGAAAACAACGGTGCTTGTAACCGCTGTTGCAAGGATTGTTTACTTTACGCAAAGTTCTTTTTAATGCAGTGGTCTGTTGCTTTGGGTTTACAATTTGGGTGGGGCTCGCAACTTAATACCAGCGAGATGTTCTGGATAGATATCTCAAGGTGGATGATTAGTAGTAGATGCAGTTGGATTTCAGTCTACTTATTTTGGCGTACTGCCCATGCTTTTGAGCATGTTCCTTTCTTTTGTAGCATAGTTAGCATTGCGGTGCGTTTATAATCCTGTCAATTTCCCATCTGTAATTTGTTTACCTCGCATAGCAGTATTATCGTCTTCTGGGAGAGGGACATCACTAGTGAACATCACGGGACCCAGGTCCATATTCTCATCACCGTTTACACGCTCATTTACTTTTCTTCTTTTACTTTCAGTTGCTATCATTATCAATATCCCTTGTGTTTTGATCCTTTGTAAACAACAAGAACGGAGAGATTGACAACCTCTCTGAACTTCGTTGGGAGCAAAGTTATTAGTGTATGTGTGCATGTCCAGGTGAAGTAAGCAATCTCGAAGATTGTGAATGGCGCCATTGTTCACTTCACCACCTACTTATCATCTCCGGAGTACTACTGGTCGCTCTCAACCTTAGTATCTTCACCAAGGGAAACTTGTCGCTACGCTGCATCTCACCTTCCACTTGGGGTAACCAACGAAGGGCGAGAAGCAATTATCCTCTCTCGCGTATCAAGCAAATTTCTAGCGCCGTTGCCGGGGACTCCAAGTGATAAGATAGGGGAGTTTCCCACTCCCTTTTACCTTTACTTTTTAGTCTTGCTAGTTTACCTTTCAGTTTTTATCTTTGTGTCTTATATCAAAAATTACAAAAAAAACTTCCACACTTGCTGCTACTATGGGTTCCACTGAAAACACCAAGTTGTGTGACTTCACTAGTCGCAACAACAAAGACTTTATCTGCACTCCTATTGCCACACCTGCCACTTCATCTACCTCTTATGAAATTAAACCTGCTTTGCTAAACCTTGTTATGAGAGATCAATTATCTGGTGCTGGATATGATGCTGCTTTACACTTGAATAATTTTGTTGAATTATGTGATATGCAAAAGTATAAAGAAGTAGAAGGTGATGTTGTTAAGCTCAAGATTTTTTCCTTTCTCTTTGAGGGAAGGAGCTAAAATCTGGTTTCAATCTTTTCCTAGGAATAACATAGATTCTTGGGATAAGTGCAAAGATGCTTTTATTGGGAAGTATTACCCACCTACTAAAATTATCCAGTTGAGGAGTAACATTATGAATTTTAAGCAAGTGGATAATGAACAAATTTCCCAAGCTTGGGAACGTATGAAATCTCTTGTTAAGAAATGCCCTACACATGGTTTGACTACCTGGATGGTTATCCAGAATTTTTATGCAGGCTTGAACTTTACCTCATGGAACTTGTTATATTCGGCCGCGGGAGGAACCTTTATGTCAACTACACTTGGTGTTGCCACAAAGCTTCTCAACCAGACGATGACCAATTATTCCCAATGGCACACCGAACGCGCTCCAATAGGTAGGAAGGTAAACTCTGTCTAGGAGATTACCTCCCTAAATGAAAAAGTTGACTTAATTATGTCTCTACTTACCAAGAAACCCTCTATTGATTCTCATGATGTTCCTTTAAATTCTTTGGTTTCTCAGGAACAAGTAGATGTGAACTTTATTGCTAGAAACAACTTTAACAACAATTCTTATAGGGGCAATTTTGCAAGTAATCCTAGACCGTTTCCATCCAACTATGGGAACAACAACACCTAACCTAGCAACAAGAACCCCACCTCTGAACTAGAAAGTATGCTTAGAGACTTTATCACTACCCAAAAATCCTTCAACAAGAATGTAGAAGAGAAATTAGCTAAGTTAGATAATCTCTCTTTGAAGGTAGATATCCTAGCCCTTGATGTTGAGATGATAAAAGTTAGAAACTCTCCCCTCGAGGAGAGGAAGGCCACTCCTATTAATGCTATCCAATTACAAATTAATGAAAATATTAGGATGATGGCTAAACTTAAAGAAAGATGGGCTAGAGAAAAGAGGAAGAGGATAGAATAAGAGCCTTCCTACACACCACACAGTTTCCACTATCCAAATTGTTGAGGATACCGAAACTATTAGCACCCAATGCACTCCTAGTCCCATTGGACCTATTAATGGTGATACTAATACCTCAACCGTAGAAGAAGAAACTCCTGTGAACATATAGGGTTTCAAACAAGTGAGCCAAGATGACACTACTACCACCTTTGATAGTAGTGATATTGATTTTGATAGTTGCACCCTCTCAGAAGTTATTAGCTTGCTACACAAAATGTCTAGAGACCCCCACACTAGCACACTCAATCCTGCGTTCACGGAGCATATAAAAAATGCTCTCATCAAATCTAGGGAGGAGAAGCTTAGGATATAAGCCTCCATACCTCGGAAGCTAGATGATAGCTATTCTCTTTCTCTTGATAAAACTTGATTTTTCTTTTGCTTTATGCCTAGCTTAAAGGCGTAAAAGAAAGTGCTTGTTGGGAGGCAACCCAAGATATTTTTACTTCTGTTCTTAGTGGTCTTGATGATTTTTACTACTCTAGAAACATCATTGGATCTTTATTTTCAAGCTTCGTGCCAAGTTATAGCCTCTTATGATAAGGGAAGCAAAAGTTGTGACATGCTGTCTAGAAAACAGATTTTGTCTTCTTGACGGAAAAAATTGGATCAAATCACCCGTTCATCTTTTTGAGCTGAATTTTTTACAAATAATGCTCTATCAAATTTTTAAACTTTCGTATGTTCTGATTTTTTTGATTTGATTTGCAGAAGTACCCAGAAAAAATTCTCTACTACCTGTTGTTCTGTTTTTCACAGATTCTACCACGTTTTGTCTCTCCTTACTTTTGCAAAGCTTAAGCTTGCTTTTTATTTGCAAAAATCTTTTGGAAATATTGAGAAACAGTAGCTCTTCAAGAATATCTTTATATCTAGTGGGGAAAATTTATTTTATTAAGGGTACTAACCTCTCTAATCAGCTTATGATGAGTTATGTATGAAGGGAGGTTTCAAGTGTGCGAGGGAAGGTGATGAAAGAAGATCCGAGAGTGTCAAGCGCTCAAGCTTGGGGATGCCCCCATGCATCCCCAATAAATATTCAAGTAGACTCAAGCGTCTAAGCTTGGGGATGCCCCCGTGCATCCCCTTCTCCATCAACAATCATCAGTTTGTCATTCGTCTCACTATATTTTTATCACTTCATGTGTTATGTGCTATGCTTGGAGCGTCTCGCTCTTAGGTTTTATTTAGATTTTATTGTTGTTCATAATAAGTTAGACCCCATCTTACTTTGTGTGGGAGAGAAACACGCTCCACTCCAATCTAGAACACATCATAGGATTTTTCATGCTTATCTTTTTGCTGTTGTGTGTTCTTTATCTTTTCGTAGCTACTGCCATGTTTAGTTTTAGTCTTAGTTTGTCTTTAGCAAGAGCCTCGTCTTTTGTTTAGTTTGTTCTGGAACTCTCTTTAGTTTTCATGTTTATCTTGTTAAGAGAGTTGGTTGTTGCACTGAGTTGTGTCTTATCTTGAAAGTAGGTAATTGAGGTTGCTATTTAATTTTAGTAGTAACTTGCAATAGTTTTGAGGTATTGATGTGAGTAATGTTTGAACTTTTGGTGTCAAGAGCTCTAGACTGTTTGTGATAGGTGTCGTATTTTGGGCAATCTGTGTTTATTTTCAAAACCTACAAAAACTAGTTGAGAACTCTAGCTACTAGATGGATCGCTAATATTTGGAGGGATTGGATATTAGAGTACACTCACGTACCATGAGTCGAGGATGCGCAAGGATAACCAAACCCCCATACACTCCTCCTCGCGGTACTTGTCTCTTTGTGAACCTCCTTATTAGATTGAGAGTTACCGATAATAAGTGCATGAGTTCTTCGGACTAATGTAAGTATTGAAAGTTGACACTTCCACCTCCTCATATTTGCTAGCCTCTCCCGTGCCGTTCATTGCCTTCTTCTCACTCCGAGATTTGGCGTACACCTTCGCCGGTACATCCAAACCCTTGGCATGATACGCTCTGTCATCATAAACCTCCTTATATCTTTCCTCAAAACAGCCACCATACCTACCTATCAAGGCATTTCCATAGCCTTACCAAGATATATTTCCATGCAACATCCACCTCTTCATGACTTGATCTTCATGTCATACATGTTCCTGCTACACTTGCAGAGGCGTACATTGCATACATCATGATAGCTACATCTTATTTATGATTTGAGTACCTTTTAAAGTTTGAAAGATCTTCTATACCCTCTGGTAAAATAGAGTGTTGCCCTTAAGTGAGGAAAAGATCCCAAAGTGGACAAAATAAAAGATCCCAAAGAGGACAAATGAGAGTTAAATAGAAAGAGCCATTGAGGCCACCAAAAAATACAAAAAAATAGAAAAAAGAGAAAAAGAAATAAAAAGAGAGAAAGGGGCAACACTACTATCCTTTTTGAAAGATCCACACTAGTACTCCCTCTTATCCTTGTACTCCATAGAGATGATCATTCATGCATATAGCTATGTGGGGACCTTCACACTATTGAACTTGGCTTGCATATTCCAAGGATGAGCCTCCTCAAAAGAGCTCTAGGTCTTCATGAGCGAGCAAGTTAAATGCACCCCCACTAGTTCCATTGGAGAGCTTTTTAGCTCATATGTGCATCTGTTGCATGGAAATCCCTACTCCACACATCATATCTATCATTTGGCCTTCTCGCCTATGATTGTCCTCATTGATGTGATCCTTTCTCACCTTTTTGTCTTCCTCCTCCACCATATTTCTCTCTTTGCCATCCTAAGTGTCAACTCTCATGCTTACGCTCATCCATTGCTTGAGTGCTCAAAATATCGAAAAGGAGTGGATCAAATTGACTTGTACCTGGCTAGTGGTCTGGGGACGAGTCAAGATAAGATTCCAAAGAAGACCAAGTGTGAAACTTTAGTAGATTGAGTTCTCAACAAAAAAAATACTTTTTCTCTCGTATTCCCTATCCCCCTTCTTGCACGCAAATACCATTTGGAGACATTCGAGTCACGGACAGCGATAGCTCTTGCACCTAATGTTCCTATGTTGCTTGTTTCAATGCTAATATAGACTCTTGCATGTTAAGACTTGAATTGAGTCACATACCTTGACTGATTTACTGTTCAAAGTTCTTATATGGTTGCTAGCATGTCACCACAGAAATTATGCTTGTTATCATTTACCTACTCGAGGACGAGTAGGAATTAAGCTTGGGGATGTTGATACGTCCCAAACGTATCGATGATTTCTGCTTGCTCCATGCATGTTTTGTGTGATATTGCTATGATCTAGATACACATTCGTACACTTTTGATCATATTTGGACCAACCTATTAACTCAGTGCACCCCAGTGCCAGTTTCTGCTGCTTTGTTGTTCCAGGTTTCCCCCATATTAAAAGTGCTCCAAAAATTCAGGAAAAATCAGACAAAAATCAGCGCATCGGAAGCTTCCGGAACCCCGAAGGAGGGCCGGGGGGCCACCACCAGGTGCCCAGGCCGCCACCTGGCGCGGCCTAGGGCTTAGCCGCGCCAGGGGGCGCCTGGACTCCTGGTGTCCCCTGGCTACCCCCTTCGCCCATATATTCCCCTGACGTGAAACTTCCGAGAAGAGAACCCCTTTTAGCGATCTCGCCTCTGTTCCTCCGCCGCCGCGCTTCCAAGATCGGGAGCGCCAGCAGACTTCTTCACGTCACCCTGCCGGAGGGAGGATCGACCTCCGGGAGCTTCCCCTTCACCATGGACACTTCCCGGATGTGCCGTGAGTAGTTTCCTTTGGACCATGGGTCCGTGATCAGTAGCTATGTGATGTTCTCCTCCCCTCTTTATTCTTCATGGTTTAGACCTCGTGAGCTTCCCTACATGATCGAGGCACATATGTAATCTTTCTGCTGTTACTATGCTGAGTTTGATGGGATCTGATGGATTATGAGATTATGTTCCGATTGTGATAGAGTAATATATTTGGTTCTTATCTTTTATATTTGTGTTCCTAAGTAATTCTTGCATGTTCTCCGTTGTTGTTTATTGCTTTGGCCAAGTAGTAGGTAGTAATTTCAAGAGGGAACGTTATGCTCGACTGTGGGTTCAAGCCCCCGTATGACACACTTGAGTGACAGAAACATGAGTCTAGGGTATGTGTTGTTGCCACAAGGGGGAAAACAACGGTGCTTGTAACCGCGGTTGCAAGGATTATTTACTTTATTCAAAGTGATTTTTAATGCAGTTGTCTGTTGCTTTGGGTTTGCACTTTAGGTGGGGATAGCAACTTAATACCAGCGAGATGTTCTGGATATGTATCTCAAGGTGGATGATTAGTAGTAGATGCAGTTGGATTTCGGTCTACTTATTTTGGCGTACTGCCTATGCTTTTGAGCCTCTTCCTTTCTTTTGTAGCATAGTTAGCATTGCGATGCGTTTATAATCCTGTCAATTGCCCATCTGTAATTTGTTTACCTCGCATAGCAGCTTTATCGTCTTTTGGGAGAGAGACATCACTAGTGAACATCACATGACCCCGGTCCATATTCGCATCACTGTTTACACGCTCATTTACCTTTCTGCTTTTACTTTCAGTTGCTCTCATTATCATTATACATTGTGTTTTGATCCTTTGTAAACAACAAGACCGGGGAGATTGACAACCTCTCTGAACTTCGTTGGGAGCAAAGTTATTAGTGTCTGTGTGCAGGTCCAGGTGAAGTAAGCAATCTCGAAGATTTTGAACGGCGCCATTGTTCACTTCACCACCTACTTATCATCTCCGGAGTCCTACTGGTCGATCTCAACCTTGGTATCTTCACCAAGGGAAACTTGCCGCTACGCTGCATCTCACCTTCCACTTGGGGTAACCAACGAAGGGCGAGAAGCAATTATCCTCTCTCGTGTATCACCACATTGTGCTGATGATCAAGGAAAGGACTGATTTCAGAAATCTAGTTTCTGCTGATATCCTTGAGAGACTCACTACTTTTGAAATGGAAGAGGATGATAAGTGAGATATAAATGGCTCTCGAAGAAGATCACATGCTCTAAGAGCAAAAGCTTCACACCACTCTTCGCCCGAAGTTAGTTCTTCTTCCGGTGTTGAATCCGATGATCCTGCAAGCATCGGGAAGGATTTGGCATTGATCATGATACGCTTCAACTGCTTCCAAAGAAAAGGTTTTTCATCACCGAAGAAGAGTTACTCGTCAAGGAACTCAAGTAATTCTTCTCACCGTTCATCCTCTCGAAGATCTCCATCGAAGGATAACTGCTGCTACAAGTGCAAGAAAGCAGGTCATTACATTGCTGACTCCCCATTGTGGGAAGCTGAAAACAAATCAAAGCTTTCACTCAGAGATTCCTCAAGCAAGTCTCATAGATCCTCCAGAAGCTATGAGTCAAAGAGACATGATTCCAGTTCAAGAAGAGATAAGAAGAAAGATTCTGATGATGACAAGAAAAAGAAGTATCACAAGAAGCATGAGAGTTCTTCTTCGAAGGCACACTCATCTCGGCGAAGAAATTCTCACCATGTCAAGGCCTATTTGGGTAAAGATATGAACTCTGAAGAAGAAGCCTCTGGGTCCGAAGCAGAATCAGGCTCAAGATCAACGTCTGGTTCCGAGTCTGATGGTGTTGTTGGATTGGCATTTTCTTCGGCCGGTGCTTCGAGCTCATTCTTCACCAACAACAGTAGTGAAGATGAAACTCCCGCATACTGCTTTATGGCCAAGAAAAGGTATCTTCATCCAAAGTTACCTATGATACTTTTGATTGCTCTTCATATGACAGTGACTTAAAGATAAGCTATGCTAAACTGGCTAAAATTGCTTCAATCCAACAAGATGAACTTGATTCGCTCAGCAAAACCATTAAGAAATCAGAGACCCTGTTGATTGATGATATAGAGAAAGGTCAAACTTTAACTAATGAGCATGCTGCTTTGAAGGAGAAGTTTGAAGAACTATCCTCTCGGCATGATCTTATTTCAGTTGATTATGAGAAGCTCACCTATGAATTTCTTCAAAGGAAAATGGCTCTCCAAAAACTGAAAGAGGTTCATGAAGAATTGGAAAATGTCAATCTCACTCTCATGGCTCAAAAGGTTCTGAAGCAAATCATAATTCTGATTCACCTTGCTTAACTTGTGTGGAACGAAGCAAAACTGTTTCTAAAGGCAAAGAACCTATTTTTATTGATGATACTAATGCCTCAGATGAGGAAAATTCTATTGTTACCGAGGAACTCCTCAGGTTGAAAGATTTGTTTGAAACAGGAATATTCAAAAGTGTTCAGGGACACCAGCACCTTTGTGATATCCTGAAGAAGGCACTCCTTCACAAGAATCCTAGGAACGAAGGTGTTGGCTTTGAAAGGAAGCTAAACCCTGATGGAACTTACTGGGAACCTTAGCAGTACCCAAAAACTGTATGGGTTCTAGCGAAGGATAAACCTATAGATATTTCTAATCTTTTAGGTTACAACTGCAAAATTGATAAGGCTATTGTTGATGAATCACTTGATTCTGACTACAAGCTTGTCAAGAACCAGGAAGGAAAGGTTTCGGCCGAATACATTGGTCCCCCTCCAAAGAATGGTTTCTATAAGAGACAAATTTGGGTGCGCAAGTCACTCGCTGAGAAATTTCCTGCTAATCATTCTATGCAGGGAAAGTCTTCGGTACCACCGAAACACTTCTATTCTCTTGAGGAGAGAAATGACTCACTGGTGCCCGAATCAAATGCTCCTCAAAAGGAATACTATCGCACTGGTCGTTATACTTATCGACACCGTGATAATAATGATAAAATTTCATATGCTCATTCATATCCTAACCCTTCACAGAGGAATTACATTTATGGTGTACTTGATGCCCCCCTAGGCAATATAACCCTGTGCGATTTGATATTGCTTCAACAAGTGCTTCCACCTCTTCTCAGTCACCTACTCATTTGTGGGTGGTTAAGAAGAACTAATTCTTCTGCAGGGCTATGTCTCCGGTGGATCCGAATGGGTCATGGACAGTGGTTGCACTAATCATATGACCGGAGACAAGGAGTTGTTCACCGATGAAAAACTATCTCAATCTTCTCAGAAGTACATTACCTTCGGTGATAACAACAAGGGTAAAGTTTTAGGTTTGGGTAAGGCTTCCATATCAAAAGATAAGCATATTGACAAGGTTATGCTTGTTCAATATCTTGGTTATAATCTCATGTCTATTCCAAAGTTATGCGATATGGGTATGGTTATTCTATTTTCTGCTTCGCCTTGTGTTGTCTTTTCGTAGGATGACTATACATATGTCTTCGAGGGTTACCGAAAAGGAGATTTATATATTGTTGATTTTTCTTCGGACCCTGCTGTATTCACATGCTTAATGGCAAAAGCTTCATCTGGATGGTTATGGCATCGAAGACTTGGTCACGCATGGATGAGAAATCTTCAAACTCTAGTGAAGAAGAAGCATGTCATTGGCCTTAGCAAAGTAAAATTCAATAGGGATCGTCTCTGCAGTGCTTGTGAAGCTGGAAAAATTACGAAGAAACATCATTCAGCGGAGACTATCATGACTACTACTCGTCCTCTTGAATTGCTTCATATGGATCTTTTTGATCCTCAAAATTATGCAAGTCTGGGAGGAAAAAAATATGGTCTTGTCATTGTTGATGATTTCTCTCGCTATACTTGGGTTTTCTTTCTGGATGACAAGAGCAAATTTGTTAAAATCTTCAAGTCATTCGCTAAGAGAGCTCAAACCGAATATGAATTATCTCTGAAGTATATCCGAAGTGATAATGGAACTAATTCGAAAATACTCATATTGAAGATTTTCTTGATGATCATGGTTTTATTCATGAATTCTCTGCTGCTTATACACCTCAACAAAATGGTGTAGTTGAAAGGAAGAATAGAGCTCTTATTGAAATGCCCAGAACAATGCTTGCTGAATACAAGACTCCGATCAGGTTCTAGGCCGAAGCAATTAATACTGCATGTCATATCATCAACAAGGTTTACCTTCACAAATTTCAGAAGAAGACTTCACATGAGCTTATCACTGGTAACAAGCCAAATGTTTCATATCTTAGGGTATTTGGTGCTCCTTGTTTTATTAGAGATATGAATGTAAGTTCCAAATTTGCACCTAAGGCACATGAAGGTTTTCTACTAGGTTATGGCTCAAACTCTAACACTTACAGAGTGTATAACTCCCACTTTGGGAAAGTTATGGTAACTGTGAATGTGAGGTTTGATGAAACTAATGGCTCTCAAAAAGAGCATTTGCCTCATGATCTAGATGAACCTCCTCTTGATGAAGTGATCATGTCCATGGCCATTGGAGAGATTCGCCCTGTCAAATCAAATTCTCATCAAGCTAACATAGATGATGATGGTTCAATGTTTCCACACATAGCCCAGGGCGCTAGAGATCAACATCCTGAAGAAAATGATGGACAGGACGATGAAGAACCCGTGAATGAAGAAAATGCAGATCCTGAAGGAAATGCTAATCCTGAAGGGAATGCTGATCCTGAAGGAAATGCTGATTCCGAAGAAGAACCAGATCCACAAGCTAATGAAAATCACTGTCTCGAGTGCGACAAAGAGTTGATGTTGATTCAATCCTTAAAGAAATTCAACAACCAGGTCGTCCCAGAACTCGCTCTCGTACTCGTTTGGCTAACTTCTGTGGAAACTTTTCGTTTGTCTCCATGCTAGAACCTTCAAAGTTTGATGAAGCCATGAAGGACCCAGATTGGTTAACTGCTATGCTCGAAGAACTTAATCATTTTGAGCGAAACAAAGTCTGGTCCTTAGTTGAACGACCTGATCCGACGAAGCACAACATCATTGGTACTAAGTAGATTTTTCGCAACAAGCAAGATGAAGATGGTATTGTGGTAAGAAACAAAGCACGACTGGTAGCACAAGGGTACACCCAAATCAAAGGTATCTATTTCGGCGAAACTTATGCTCCAGTTGCTCGTCTCGAATCTATTCGCGTTATGCTTTCTTTTGCAAATTACAATGGTATCCTTTATCAAATGGATGTGAAAAGTGTTTTTCTTAACGGAGAAATCGAAGAAGAAGTGTATGTTATGCAGCCTCCAGGTTTTAAAGACACGAAGAATCCTGACATGGTGTACAGGTTGCACAAAGCTCTTTATGGGTTAAAGCAAGCACCTCGTGCTTGGTATGACACCCTGAAGGACTTCCTTCTGAAGAAAGGCTTCAAACCAGGAACAACTGACCCAACTCTTTTCACTCGTTCTTATAATGGTGATTTGTTTGTATGTCAAATATATGTAGATGATATTATTTTTGGCTACATGACGAGGGGGTGACCCCACGACTCTTGCGTATGAGGATACCCGGTGCATACGAACACGGAAGGCCCGCTGGGAAGCCACGACAGGCCCACGACTAGCCCAACCAAGTACCGACGTAGGAGTCCGCGACTAGTATGGAAGGCACGACTTGGCGTACAAGGCAAGACTAGAACTAGGAAACTATCTTTGTAACCTAGTACGAACTCCCCGAGACCTAGCCTAGTATATAAAGGTTGGGAGGGGAGACGTCCAGATCAATCCAATACGCATCTACACTCTTGGTCTTGTGAGAACTCACCTTGGCCTCCCCTGTAATCGCCCCCTCACGCAATAATATCGAGCAGGAAGAGCTTCTCCTGCTAGCCGACGAGTATCGTCCAACCTGTGTCTTCTCTATGACTAACCCAGGGTCCTTGACCATGGGATTTGCCGGGGATGATCCCCGTCAATTGGCGCCGACCGTGGGGACTACACAGGTTGGAATCACGATCTCGGCGGTCCCTCCCTCAGCAGATCAAGACACGAGGACTAGAACCAGATCTAGCCCGCTCGAGGAATTCAAATTCACCACAAGAATCTCCATCGTCTCGTCAAGGTCATCTAGCCTGCAGTTGAATCAAGTCCAGCACCTCAACGACCACCAGATCCATCGTCGACGGAAAAGAACTCGGCGACCCAGAAGACAAGCACGAGGACTCTACTCGGGAACCCCACTCAAAGAGTCGTGGCACGTGACAGAAGACTCGCCCACCAGTCGACGACCCGCCGCCACCCGGACTCCCACCACGCGACAAGATAGCGACTCTGAAACCCAGACCGGGGAATACTACGACCCAGACCGAAGACCAAATGAATTCGCCAACTTCATCCGGAACCAATCACTCAACGATGGGATAGAGCTTGACCCAAGATTCCACAACCAAACAGAAGACCACTCGCAGGTTTTCCAAATCTCAAGGAGAAGATGGCACGCTGGCTCCAGTAAACTCACAACCAAAGAGCAACTGGAAGGACCTTGCGCGATCCACTACTTCGAAGACAGTCGGGGACACCTCATATCAGGCCACACCCTAGGAGATTGTCGCCTATTCACCGAACTCTCCAACAGCCTCAAGGAGGAGAAGCAGCGTGAAGCCAAGCGCACTCGAAGAAGCGCTCAGTCGCCAACACCAAGTACAGAAAGGCAATACCTCACGTCCCATAAAAATCTACATGATCCAAGAAGGAAGACCCTCGAAAGCAAAGCAAGACGCCTACACCTTGCAGGCCGAAGCAGCCGAAGGCCTAAAGATAGCAGAAATCTACCAACTGCGCGGCGTTGAGACCAGCATCACCTTCTCCCAGAGCGACCACCCGCCCATAGTCCCAAGGCATGGGCACGCACCCCTGGTCCTCGAAGCCCAGATCGGAGGATACGACATGGACAGAGTCTTCATGGACGGAGGCAGCAGTCTAAACATAATCTTCGCCAGCACCCTACGCAAGATGTTAATCCCACGATCAGTTTGGAAGAAGTCAGGCACCACAATATACGGCATAGTTCCGGGAGAAGCTGCCACCTCCATCGGAACAATAGAGCTTGATGTGATCTTCGGCATTAAGCGCAACTTCGCAAAGCAAGCCCTCGAGTTCGAAGTGCTCGACTGGCAGTCGCAGTATCACGCCATACTTGGGCGACCAGCGTTCGCACAGTTCATGGCAGTTCCACACTACGCATATCTCAAGCTCAAGATGCCAGGACCCGCAGGAATCATCACAGTCAAGGGGAGCTTCACCAAATCGTACCAGTGCGACAGCGATTTCCACAAAGTCTCCGACACGTTTGGAGCCCAACAACAACTCAAAGAAATAGCCATGGTGACAGACAAAAGCGTATTTCCGCTGGCAAGCCGAAGCGAGTCAAAAGAATTCGGTCGCGATTTCAGCGTTGACAGCGACACAATGACACACCAAGTCCACCCAACAAACCCAGAAAAGACGGTCCGGGTATATGCCCACCTTCCAGAAGAACAAGCAACCGCCCTCATAAGCTTCCTTCGTGAACAGTGGAAATTTTTCGCCTGGTGCCCAGCCGACATGCCCGGAATACCGCAAGAATTTGTAGAACACGCGCTCCACATCAAGCCAAACACCAAACTAGTAAAGCAGGTGATGCAGAGATTCTCAGAGCCCAAGCACAGAGCAATCGGAGAAGAAGTCAACCAACTACTCGACGCACAGTTCATCCGAGATACGAAGAAAGCAACCTGGAAAGCAAACCCAGTCCTAATCCCTAAAAAGGACACTGATGTACTAAGGATGTGCGTCAACTATGGGGCCATCAACAAGCACTACCCAAAAGACCACTTCCCCCTGCCGAGAATCGATCAAATAATCGACTCCACAGCAGGATGTGACCTCCTATCCTTCCTCGACGCATACTCAGGATACAATCAGATCAGGATGAAGCAAGAAGATGAAGAGCACACCTCGTTCATCACCCCTACGGTGTATTGTGCTATCAAACAATGCCCTTCGGCCTAAAAAAGGCCGGAGCCACGTACGAGCGGATGATGCAAGCATGCTTGAGAGACCAGATTGGCAGAAACGTCCAGGTCTATGTAGAGACATTGTCATCAAAACCTACAGCGCAAACACGCTACCCGACGACCTCCGTGAAACATTCGTGGCCCTCAACAAGTACAGAATCAAGCTCAACCCAAAAAAGTGTGTGTTCGGCGTCCCAGCCGGAAAACTACTCGGGTACATGGTCTCTGCCCGAGGAATCGAAGAAAACCCAGAGAAGGTCCAAGCAATCGCCAAGATGCAAAGGCCAACCAACATCAGAGGAGTGCAGCAGCTCACAGGAAAACTCACATCATTGAGCCGTTTCATCAGCAGGTTAGGAGAAAGGACCTTACCGTTCTACAAACTGCTGAGAAAAGGAGAAAAATTTGAGTGGACCGAGGAAGCCCGTAACGCATTCGCAGACCTAAAGAAAACCCTCTCGACCCCACCAATCCTGGAGGTACCTAAAGAACGGGAGAAGTTGTACCTCTACATAGCAGCACGCAACAGTGTCGTGAGCACGGTGCTCGTCGTCGAGCGTGCAGAAGAAGGAAAAATCCAGAGCATACAAAGACCAATCTACTACCTCAGCAAGCTACTCACAAAGCCACAGCAACGGTACCCGCACTACCAGAAGCTCCTGCTCGCCATCATCATGACCTCCAGGAAAGTATCGCACTATTTCGACGAACACTCCATCACAATCGTGAGAAGCACACCACTCGCGGACATCCTCAACAATCCCGGAGAGACCGGCCGAGTCGCTGAGTGGAACATGGAGCTTAGCCTGCGAGACCTGCAGTTCAAACACCCAACAGCAATCAAAGCCCAAGTACTCCCAGACTTCCTGGTCGAGTGGGCAGAAGTCCAAACACCAGGTCCCCCAGACCTATCCAACTCATGGACGATGTATTTCGACGGATCCAAAAGACAGCAAGGAGCCGGAGCAGGCGTCGTCCTAGCCTCCCCCAAAGGGACGAAGCTCAAATACATCCTCCAGATCAACTTTAGCAATGCCTCCAACAACGACGCAGAATATGAGGCACTACTTCACGGCATGCGCATGACAAAAACTTGCGGTACCACTCGCCTCTCGATCTATGGCGACTCCAACCTCCTCGTCCAACAGGCGATGAGAGACTGTAACACAGTCACAGACAACATGACAGCCTACCAGAAGCTCTACAACACACTATAGGGAGGATTCGACGGCTGTGAACTCAACTACATCCCCAAAGCAAATAACACAGAAGTCGACAAACTTGCGAACATCAGGTCGACTCGAGGACCAATACCACCAGGCGTTTTCCTCGAAAATCATCAACTAGAGATCAATCAAAGCAAAGCCAGCGGTACCCAAAGTAGTCGCAGAGGAAGATGACATAAATGAACCAGCACAGGTGGCAGCAACGAGCACAGCCGACGGCACAAGCAGCCAAGCAACCGAAGCCGAAGAACCAGCAGCACTCGAAGGCCCATCCTGGGAAAAACCTTTCCTTTGATTCTTAATTGAGGGCACCCTACCACAAGACGTTGCAGAAGCCCGACGCATCAGTCGACGATCTAAAGCATTCACAGTAATCAACAGACATCTCTATAAATGCAGCATCTCTCAGGTCCTCCAAAGGTGCATAGAAGAAGAAGACGGCAAAGCCCTACTGCTCGAGATTCACGAAGGCACCTGCGGACATCACGCGAGCAGTCGCTCACTCGTGGCCAAGGCCTTTTGAGCAGGTTTCTACTGGCCAACCGCTATGAGAAAGGCAGAGGATGTCGTACGACGTTGCATCGCCTGCCAAAAGTTCGCCAGTAGGCCGCACGCCCCAGCATCGGAGCTTAAAACCATACCGCTGTCATGGCCATTTGCCACATGGGGACTCGACATGGTAGGAACATTCAAGAAATCCTCAAAAGGAGGACGAACACACCTGCTAGTCGCAGTCGACAAGTTCACAAAATGGATCGAAGCAGTACCAATCATCAGCTCAACAGCCCTCACGGCGGTCAACTTCATCAAGTCAATCATCTTCAGATTTGGAGTACCACACAACATCATCACAGACAACGGTACAAACTTCACAACATCAGAATTCCAAAACTTCTGCCAAGAGCAGGGCATCAAAATCAACTACGCATCAGTCGCACACCCATAGTCCAACGGCCAAGTGGAAAAAGCAAACGGCCTAGTATGCGGAGGAATAAAGAAACGACTCCTTGCACCACTAGAACAAGCCGCAGGCAACTGGGTAGAGGAACTTCCCGCAGTACTATGGAGCTTGTGCACAACACCTAACAGCTCAACCCAATATACACCTTTCTTCTTGGTATACGGGGCAGAAGCAGTACTGCCACACGACTTAAAATTCGGAGCACCCAGAATCTCAGGATACGAAGAGGAAGAAGCAGAAGAAGCACTGCAGAACGACAAAGACATAGAAGACGAAGCTCGGGACACAGCCATCACAAGATCTGAAGAATACCAGGACAAAATGCGCACATATCAAAGCAGTCGCCTGCGGACCAGAACATTCACCAAAGGAGACCTCATGCTACGTCTAATACAGGAAAAAGTGCACAAGCTTGCCCCGCAATGGGAAGGGCCGTTCATAATCTAGGAAGTCATAGGAGGAGGCGCATACAGGTTGCAGAACCCAAAAACCAACGAAGACGTGGGAAACCCATGGAAGTAGTGAACCTACGCATGTTCTACCCATAGTCCTCCAGGAATTATCGGAGACATCAGTAGCAGCGCCGATCAGCAACCCATGTAAAAACTCAAAGGAATAAAATGATGCTGCCCAAACACTTTACTTAAAAGCACTCGGGGGCTCGAGAACAAACTCCCCCCGAGAGACGCTATCCTCGCTCATGTGACTTTTACTTAAAAGCACTCGGGGGCTCGAGCATAAAACTCCCCCCGAGAGACGCTATCCTCACTCATGCGACTTTTACTTAAAAGCACTCAGGGCCTCGAGCATAAACTCCCCCCGAGAGACGCTATCTTCGCGCATGCGACTTTTACTTAAAAGCACTCGGGGGCTCGAGCATAAAACTCCCCCCGAGATACGCTATCCTCGCTCATGTGACTTTTACTTAAAAGCACTCGGGGGCTCGAGCATAAACTCCCCCCGAGAGACGCTATCTTCGCTCATGCAACTTTTACTTAAAAGCACTCGGGGGCTCGAGCATAAAATCCCCCCGAGAGACGCTATCTTCGCTCATGCGACTTTTACTTAAAAGCACTCGGGGGCTTGAGCATAAACTTCCCCCGAGAGACGCTATCCTCGCTCATGCGACTTTTACTTAAAAGCACTCCGGGGCTCGAGAATAAACTCCCCCCGAGAGACGCTATCCTCGCTCATGCGACTTTTACTTAAAAGCACTCGGGGGCTCGAGCATAAAATTCCCCACGAGAGACGCTATCCTCGCTCATTCGACTTTTACTTAAAAGCACTCGGGGGCTCGAGCATAAACTCCCCCCGAGAGACGCTATCCTCGCTCATGCGAATTTTACTTAAAAGCACTCAGGATCTCGAGCATAAACTCCCCCCGAGGGACGCTATCTTCGCTAAAAACGCGACCTTATCTACAAATACCGGGAAACTGATTCCCGCCGATTCACCAAGAGTTTTTTCTACAAAGAAAGTCACGTCAAAAGACGCAAAAGTTCTTTAGTCTTCACCTGATCGTAAGCGATCACCTAAAGACTCGGGGGCTACTCCCATCGGGAGCGCTGGCGCGCACCCGATCCAAACTTGGAATAAATAAATAAACAACCACGAGAAGAGACTACCCAGACAAAAACTCACAGCCTACGCTTGATTCTATAAATCAAACGTAGCCTCGGGGGCTACTCCATTCGGGAGCGCTGCTGCGCACCCGAAGGACAAATTTCATTACAAAGGAGTCGAGGTCAATTTCATTACAAAGGAGTCGAGGACAAATTTCATTACAAAGGAGTCGAGGTAAATTTCATTACAAAGGAGTCGAGGACAATTTCATTGCAAAGGAGTCGAGGACAATTTCATTACAAAGGAGTCGAGGACAATTGCAAAGGAGTCGAGGACAATTTCATTACAACAGAGTTGAGCACAGTTTTTTCATTACAAAGGACTCAAAAGACAGTTATCGCTACAGAAGGACCCGACCAACTACAAGACGGGTTACAATTATCCCAAGGAATTATGACTTCTACATGTATGCTCATGCTGAGATAATTGGCACTTTCGTACCACAACTTGACGAGCATCACCACAGACAAAGTAGCAGCTCAGTCTGCCAAGAAGCAGGTCGCTGTCCTCCAGTTCTACAAGGTGTCTCACCTACTGACGCAACCGCTTGACGACCGGCTTGACGTCCAGCTCATCCTTAGAACTAGAAGAGCAAACACCATCAGCCGAGAAATCAGCCGAAGATGAAGACACGGGAGAAGCATGCGAACCACTACTCGATCCATCAGAATCACAACTGCTTGTTTCTTCCCAGTATGGATCCAGGCGATTGCCACCGGCATCAAATGCACAGACAGTAAGAGTATCTTCGCCATCAAAACGACAGCAAAGGCTATCTCTGTCTCGCAGATTCAACCGACGAGAAAACGTCCATCATCCAGATCCAAGGAAAATCAAGGATGAATTATCAACTTCCAAGTCCACCCAAGAAGAAGACCGAGCACATCCGTGAAGACGGAGCCAGAAACCCCTCAAATTTCGCTCAGAAGCAATGGAGGCAAAAGAGAACGGGAGAGGAATCCGCGCAGCAGTCCGGCTAAGAACACGCAAAAGAAAGTCATAGCGCCAAAAACCCTCTTCGTAGAAGAAGAAGAAGAAGGCGCCAACTCAACACCACGACGTCCACGCAAAGAACGAGGCATGCAACCACCACGGCCGCGGCGGCCACGACCTCGCCCAGTCACACCACCGCCACTCTTGGGCGCCATATGAAGAAGAAGAAGAAGAAGAGAAAGGCGAGAAGAATGGATGTCAAGGACAGGCAATCACAGGAAGTATTTATAATACAACCCAAGGGAAAACCAGGGAAAGCACACAGAAGCCCAGGCGGCACCATCATTACTTCAAAGACCAAACGAGCCGGGCGTTACAAATTCCAAGACAAAGATGCCTTCACACGGTCAGCACTATTTAATGGATACGTCAAATCTCGCCTATTTCCCATACAAGCCTTGGAAACCCAACAGGCACCAGGCAGCATGACATCCAAATCGTCATTATGACGGGCCAGAAAATGTGACGGATAAAAAAAGCAAGCATCATCATAGGTCAATAAAGAGCATGACATTACATATCAGCGCGACATCTCAAGAGAGATGGATCAAGATAAAAGCAATTGGAAAAAACCATAAGACTCCAAAAGCCACCTACTTCCTGATGTCAAAAATTTCTGATTCTACAAATCTCTTACTCCCATCGGGAGTACCTTCATTCGAGTTCGGGTGCTCCGTCACCCAGAAGGCAAAGACGCGCTCGAGTGATCACTCGCACCAGCAGAAGAAACATACTCTCAGAGTTCGGGTTCTCCCTCACCCTGAACACAGTAAAGCATTCGAGTGACCACTCGCGAAGGACTCAACAAGTACTCGACAACATGATTTACTCACGCACTCGATGACTTTCCGAGTGGGTGCTTTCTTATTTTCCTTGCTTGAGTTCATTACAAGCTCCGCGAGTGACTGCTAAATAGCTCACTTGATTGTTTATTCCAAGTGGGTGCATCGCTAACCAGGCTCCGTGCCTCTACAAAAAACAATTTTGCCTGGGCTACGACACACTGTACCCAGATGCCACGCAAGCTTAGCGTGTAGGTAAGACCCCACTGCGCAGAACGGCCGGGCCGGGACTTGGCGCAGAGCGATTTCACTCCCGACCTTTTCCATGCGCTCGCATGATAGAAAGAGCCGAGCGGACGCGCTCAGGCTATTTTCTTAGACTGGCAGCAATTGATCCTATAAGACCTGCAGCGGCATGACTTTGCTTGACACCGGTCGTTCCAAGTTCATGTCGAGGGACGTGAGCTTGATTGGGCTACTGCGGTATTTTCCACTAGAGCAATTCACCAAGGCTCGACCAGTCGACTCCTTGGGCCCTTTCAGCTTAGCAATCCCTCGAAACAGGTATTGTCATGGCTCAAAACTGCCAGCGATCCGCGGTGGTGCCGCGCCCACAAACAATAAAGCATTGACGAAATTCGAGTCCCTGCGCAACTCTTCGAGTCCCCCAAGCACTCGGAGGCTACTGACTACGGGGTGACCCCACGACTCCTGCGTATGAGGATACCCGGTGCATACGAATACGGAAGGCCCGCTGGGACGCCACAACAGGCCCACGACTGGCCCGACCAAGCACCGACGTAGGAGTCCGCGACTAGTATGGAAGGCACGACTTGGCGTACAAGGCAAGACTAGAACTAGTAAACTATCTTTGTAACCTAGTACGGACTCCCCGAGACCTAGCCTAGTATATAAAGGCTGGGAGGGGAGACGTCCAGATCAATCCAATACGCATCTACACTCCTGGTCTTGCAAAAACTCGCCTTGGCCTCCCCTGTAATCGCCCCCTCACGCAATAATATCGAGCAGGAAGAGCTTCTCCTATTAGTCGACGAGTATCGTCCAACATGTGCCTTCTCTATAACTAACCCAGGGTCCCTGACCATGGGATTTGCCGGGGATGATCCCCGTCACTGCATGATACACGAGATAACTTCTCGCCCTCGTTGGTTACCCCAAGTGGAAGGTGAGATGTAGCGTAACGGCAAGTTTCCCTTAGCAAAGATGCTAAGGTTGAGTGTCGTACCAGTAGGACTCCAACAGATACAAGAAGGTTGTGAAGTGAACAATGGCGTCGTTCACAACCGAGGTTTCTAACTTCACCTGGACCTGCACACACACAGATAGCTTCGCTTCCCAACGAGTACAGAGGAGTTGTCAATTCCTCCGGCCTTGTTGTTTACGAAGGATAAAACGCACGGGATAATAATGATAGTGATAGCAACTGAAAAGTAAATACTGAAAGTAAATTGATAGTGTAAACAGTGGTGGAAGTATGGACCGGTATCCCATGATGTTCACTAGTGATGTCTCTCTCCCAAAAGACGATAAAATAGCCATGCGAGGTAAACAAATTACAGCTGGGCAATTGACAGGATTATGTGCGCAAACCAATGCTAATTATGCAAAACAGAAAGGAAGTGGCTCAAAAGCACGGGCGGTACGCCAAGACAAGTAGACCGAAATCCATCTGTATCTACCTACTAATCACCCACCTTGAGATATCTATCCAGAACAACTCGCTGGTATTAAGTTGCGAATCCCACCTAAAGTGTAAACTCAAAGCAACGGACAAATGCATTAAAGAACTTTGCGTAAAGTAAACAATCCTTGCAATCGCAAGTACAAGCACCGTTGTTTCCCCCTTGTGGCAACAACATATCCCCTAGACTCATGTTTCTGTCACTCAAGCTAGTCATCGGGGGGCATGAACCCACAATCATGCATAACGCTCCCTCTTGGAGTCACTACCTACTACTTGACCAAAGCAATAAACAGCAACGGAGAACATGCAAGAGTTACTCAAGAACATAAATATAAAAGAAGAGAAACAAATATATAACTCAATCACAATCTGAACATAATCTCATAACCCGTCGGCTCCCAGCAAACTTAGCATAGCAACAGCAGAAATATTACATATGTGTCTCGATCATGTAGGGCAGCTCACGAGGTCTAATCCATGAAGAACAAAGAGGGGAGGAGAACATCGCATAGCTACTGATCATGGACCCATGGTCCAAGGTGGACTACAAACGGTTCATCCAGGAAACATCCATGGTGGTGGAGAAGCTCCCGGAGGTGATTCCTCCCTCCGGCAGGGTGCCGTGAAGAGGTCTTCTTGTGCTACCGATCTTGGAAGCGCGGCGGCGACAGAACAGAGGAGAGATCGCGAAAAAGGGTTCCGTCCCCGAGGATTTCTCATCACGGGGAATAAATAGGCGAAAGGGGGCATCTAGAGGTGGGCCAGGGGCTCCAAGCACCCCCCTGGCCCGGCCAGGGGCCTGACCGCGCCCTCTGGCCGCCTGGGCCCCCCTGGCTCCCCTCTGGCCCCTCCTGGGCTCTTCGCGAAGCTTCCGGTACGCTGATTTTTCCTATATTTTCCCGGAATTTTTCTGGTACTTTTAATAAGGGGAAACCTGAAATAGAAAAACAGTAGAAAACAGGAACTGGCACTGGGGTGCACTGAGTTAATAGGGTAGTCCAAATATGATCAAAAGTGTATGGAAGTTTATCAATATCATAGCAATATCACACAAAAGAGGCATGGAGCAAGCAGAAATTATAGATACGTTTTGGACGTATCAACATCCCCAAGCCTAATTCATGCTCGTCCTCGAGTAGCAGACATAGCGCTTTGCAGAGCGTGAACTGGTCGAACAAATATCGCCGAGTCAAGAGTTCGTTTTACTTCAAGCATTTACTTTCCGCATTACATTTTCTTCCAGTTAAGCTTCAACTTGTTTTGATTCTCTGTGTTTAGTTTCGCTAGTAGTTTTGCTTCTCAGTTACTTGTTTCTGTCATCCTTTTCTGTTGAGGTTATGCTTCACTTCAAAGTTTCTCTCGAAAATTTGAAGTGATCATTCACCCCCTCCCCCTCTGATCACATACTTGGTCTTTCAGAAGCAGAAGAGCAGGTTCACATGTTTGTGATCAATTGAAAACCGCTCAATCTCGTCAGAAAAGTTACTATAATCGTCATCATGGTACCGCAAAAAAGATGGTGAAAAGGCTGGGGCAGATCCAGCAGAACTTCTGCTGGACCTTGTTCAGATAAGCAAGTTTTTATAATGCTAGAATCCTACAATATTTTTATTCCCATGATAAACTGGTCGATTTAGTGTTAGACCAGCGCATAGAAGCAAATACAAGTATCTCACCAAGTTCACAGTACAAGTCCATAAATGGTTGTGCCTCGAATAGATGCCAGTGTGCTAGCTAAGCGAAGAGTGTCCCAGCCATGACAGTAACAGCTTCTCCCTGAATTAGCACTCTCTTATTTGCAACATCCAGCTCCAGGTATAGTGTTCCACTCCTTGGAGATGCCTGTTGATGAATTGAACAGTATAAATGCAAGCCAACATGATAGTTCGGGTTGATTCAGCGTACCGCCGGACGATAATTCACTTGAGGAAAACATATACGTATTCAACAACATTACCTGAAACGCTATCATCTTTTGCACTCCCAGCTTTCCACCCCAATAGGGTGCCAAAACACAATGTGCACTGCCACATACAGGATCCTGCAAAAGAATATTAGAAACAGGTTATGGTGCATGTATGTATGATGTATGAACGAGCTTCATCACTATTTATATGTATTCAACTTGGTATAGAAGGTTGCTGTGTTACCTCATCAATTCCAAATTTGGGGTAGAAGCACCGTGAGACGAAGTCATACCCCGATCCAGGAGGCGCCGGTGCTGTCACAACCACACCTCTGCCTGCACATTTTCTAATTTCTTCCATGTTTGGAACGAGATCGGCGACCTCTTTCCCTGAGCAAAGTTCAACCTGAAAGCCATGCCACATCCTTTTGTCAGTTATAGTAGCACCCAAAAAACACGGTTCTTTACCTCCAATTTAATTTTATAAGTTAGGGAATAGTAACTGTTTCAAAAAATGGCTATGCAGGTAGAGAAAAAAGAAGTGAGTGAGGTGAAAGAGAGACCGTACGTACAATTAAGTCACTGGTGGTCGCCGATTTGTGAACACTGACGACGGATGCGCCGTTGAGCGTCTCCGGGATGGACGACAACTCTTGGGCGGGATCGCAAGCCACATAATCACTCATGGGGAAGTCCAGCTCAATGAAGATCTTCCCCTGCTCCACCGTCTCCGGTGCAGGAACCTTCTTGGCAGTGAGGATCCCGGACTTGGTGGCGAACTCGACAACGCCATGGCACTCCGCGAGGACGGAGCCGGAGGTGAAGAGGAAGTGGGCGGTCGCCAGCGTCGCGTGCCCGCAGAGCGCGACCTGAAGACGACGGCGCACATGTGAATCAATCAACTGCAAGAAACGGTGCTAGCTAATTCAACGGGTGGAGCTAGCTAGGTGGCTACCTCGGTGACGGGGTGGCTGCCCCCACTGCGAGGGAGGAGGAGTCCCGGGAGAGGAAGGCGGTCTGGGACTGGTTGAACTCGACGGCGACGGACTGCATCCACCGCCCGTCCCCCGTGGCGGCGGAGGCGTCGTCCTCGAGGAAGCACACCGCGGCCGGATGGCCCTTGAACGGCTCGGCCGTGAAGGCATCCACCTGCGACGAGCGAGGCAGCGCCAACGTGAAGGTGGATTCTCATCCGAGGCAAAAAGAGAAAATGGAGGAGAAGGGGAAGAGAGCGCTGACCACGACATACTGGATTCCTTTCTTGTCCATGTCCGCGGCGAAAACAAAGCTGCTCCAAATCTGATTTGTGGAACGGGTGTGCACCCGAACACGATTTTATGTGCGAGTAATCAGCTGCACATGGTGATGGCAGTTGGTACAGCATCCATCAGCAGCGACGATATGGAACTTGCAGGTGGTTGCAGGCTTCCTTCCTCGCGGTATACTCTCCTGTGCTATTTACTCCCTCAATTTCATAATGTGCTGCGTCCACGTTTATCGAGGTTCAAGTTTGACCGTAAATTAAACCAACGAGACCAAATGCGGCAGGAGTAAAAATTATACCATTGAATTTGTATTCGAAAGAAGTTTTTGATGATGCATTTTTTGTTTCCGCCGCAATTTGTCTCGTTGATTAAATTTATGGTCAAAGTTGAAGCACGGAAATCGATGATGCACTATATATTGGAATAGAGGGAGTAACTTCTGCGCCAGCCAAATGAAGTCACTTACAGGTAGGGTCGTAGAGCAACGACTAGAATAACAAGGTCTTAAGGCATCTGCAGTCGGATACACCAAATTCAACTTATCAAATATCCTCGGGCATGTTTAAACGTGTCCACAAATTGTGAGCGATCATATTCCAATTTAGCGTTTTCACAGTTGGGTACATCAATCACGAATAGTGACCGGTTAGACCGATGGCACCTCCACCATGACGCCGTTGCCGCACCTAGGGTTATCGGCCACCCGTAACGGCTTTGTGGTGTGCGACTCCGCCTCGGTGGCGTTCGAAGGCAAATGATAAGAATATATGTGAGGTCAGAGTAAGCTAGGTGGATCGGATCCAACGTGGTGAGTGTGTTTGGATCTTCTTATATCCGCCTCATATTTATATTCAAAATGTTAAAATAAATATATTATCAACCCTTTTCCAACAGATCGGTCTTTTGAATGTATTGGTTCTAGTCTATTGTTCAATATGATATCAGAGATTTAAGGTCTTAAGTTTAAGTCATGAGTAACACACTATGCATTTAAAATAGTTGTGGCCTTTATCATTCCACGTCAAGCATCTATTCGGCTCCCGTATGCCTCTTTATCCCGCCTTGACGTGAAGGGGTGTATTGAAATAAATATATTATCAGCCTTTTCTAATAGATCGGTCTTTTGAATGAATTGATTGAAGCCTACATTATGGGACTGAGGGAGTAAGAAATACCGGTGAACCCAAACGTATATGAAGCGTCTGTTTGAATCAGTGTTTTTACTGATCAGTGACAAGGTCGTCCATCCAATATATGGTGCCTCGACGTAGTGATGTTGAAAACAGCATGGTCGCCAGGTATCACGCTTCATTAGTAGATGAAGCAATACTTTCGCCTACGTTACAAAAATGGAAAATCGCGAGATGCCTCAACTTTGTGCTTCATGTAGTGCTTTCCTGCGGGCTTCACCTTCCGCATCCTGGGCGGCGCCCACAACAACCACCGGCTCATTTCCTCACATCAAAACTACCCCGGTGATCACTTCCCCGGGACGGGACACACGGGTCGTTCTCAGATCATGGCCTCGTTTTGAGTACACTTTGCTTCACGAGGTCAAATTTATTTATACTACAGTACGTAGTAGTACTGTAGAATAATTTGCCATGTGCACCAACTCTTGGCTGGGCCTCTCAGTCCCAGCACCGAACAATCCGGGAAATAATATCTTTGCCTTCACATGGAACGCTCATGGAAGCTGCGTAAGTGATGAACATACAAATCCGCTTGGACTAAAGATGCCGTGCGTTTGAATACACCAACAAACCACTAGTGTTTTTAGTGTATGTCATGGTCCAAGGCCAATGTGACAGCGATAGCACGAAATAAACACCCTCATTCTCTTATATTACCTGCATGTCAACACAGCTCCAGGCAATGCTATATTCATCAAACACCATGCTATATGCATCAAACACCAGATAAAAGAACAAAACTACTGTACGTACGACATACGACGGGTGGGTGTCAGATTCATATATGATGCAAAATCGAATGATGTTCAGCAGTTTGCTTCCACGCACCCACGGCTTGATTAAGCAACATATGCGTACATAAAGCGTCAACATATGACACATACACAAAACACTGACTAATAGATGTAACAAGAAAACCATCACTCCAACCGATTTGCCGTAGCAAGATAATTGTTCTGGAACTAGCTCAAGTGATAGCAACATCCGTAGACAGGTCCCCGAGCTGACACTTATTCGATTCACAAACGCAAAACAGAGCCGAGTTTCACTGACTAGCTCAGATTTGATCCAAGATCACCTCAGCACCAGAAACCTTGAACTCAGAAGGGGCTTTCTCTACGTTCAAAGCCTTGATCTTCCCATCGTCGACAAAGGCTGACCACCTAAAATGGGACAAAGACAAAGAATCTCTCAATCAGTCACCGTCGGATACAAAAATCTATATCATCATGAACACGAATTACTTTCACCACCATTCTACTCATGCAAAAAAGAGGTTCAAACAGTGATGTGATGCTGAAGAATGGTTTGAGTAGCATTCCTTAGCAACCAACATAAACATAACATCCCACCGGATGGTGGATCAGCACTTGAACAAAACTCTCAATACAGAGAGGTGAAACAGCTGGATGCTGCTGAAGCGTGTTCTCTTTTCTTTTCTTTTGTGGGCATGCTGAAGCATCTTCTAGTTTGCCAGAACAAAACTAATAACATAGACATAGGGACCTATGACCTATCCATGTACGTCTTGCTGGCTTGTTCTTTGTTTGCAACATAACATATTCATAAAAGTTATCCTCCAAAAAGGGTGTGGAAAGTGATTCACCTAAGGGAGTCCTCAAGAAGCATTTCCCTCAATTCAGCCAATTTCTTATAATAACAGCACAATGGATGGAAATTTAAAAAACATCCTGATTCTCAACTAGTTATTTGATGGGATTGGCAGGTGCAAATTTAACCACTGGATTTTTCTACTCATGACAATTCAACAGTGCTGAACAAAAGTAAATTAACAATTACTCAATCTCATATGCTGAGACAATCCAGTCATCAAAACAGTCAAAATCAAGCATTTCCCTTCGCTAAGTGGGTGCTCACAAGATCACTAATGCCCTTGAGACTAACAAAAACAAGAAAAAAACTGACAGTCAATGCTGCCTGACTTAGCATGCTACCAAATAATGCAAAATGTCCTCCAGAAATAGTTTTCAATCATTTTGCAGCATGTATAGTTCTAAATTTAATGCCACAATATAACCACAGAGTATACTCAATACTGTTAAACAAAGGCATATCTTATAAAATTACACAACAAGCAACCTAAAGTTCAGCAGTAAAGAGAGGTTTTATTGCACCCCACATGAACTAAAGTAGAGTTATAAGTAACTGGCAGCATTTACAGCGTGCCTTAGTTAATTTGTAAGAATAGTAAGAGAGTTGGCAAGAGTATAATTACCTGTGGGAGCGATGGCCAAGCAAAGCAGCAGAGAGATCTATTCCTAAATCCAAGCTTTTGTGGAAGCTCCCATCAAGATCGCCATAAAACTCAATCTGATAATAGTAATTTCAGAATCACGGCAGGAGGGTATTATATAAATGTTTGCATGATCTTCATTCTTGAAAAAGTTCAACATAAATAGCATGCAACCACATGGGCTAGAAGTCTTGGAAAGTCTATGTGCAATAACAATCTAAGCTGATATGAATAGTATATATTTCTAACCCCTTTTACCATAAAACCCATATCAAAATCATTCAGCAGAACAGATAAAAGTTAAACTCAAAAAAGACATGCGAGTTGAATTCACACTCATGAAGTGATTCGCAACCTAAACCCCAGGACCTGCCAACTAAGCAAGAGAACAAGACGAAAAAATAACAGAAATTGGGACAGGCAGTAGGGAGGGAGTATAGTAACATGAAGTGGTGTGTTCTGGTGGAAAACCAAAACATGTCAAACTTGAAAGTCAGACTCCTATACCATGACTGAGTAGACAATACTTCGATATGCACACTACAATGCCTTTACTGCATCCCTTTATTCTGTGCTAAACCTACAATATATTCTATATATAAAAATAGAGTAGTTACTCACTGCATCTTTGGCCTGTAACTTTTCTGCCCATCCATTCAGCACATAGGGATCGTTTACAGCTACACAGATAACAGAGTCGATCCCTTTTGCTTTCAACTTATCAATGTTGTTCTTGTAACTAGGAACATGTGACTGCGAACATACTCCTGTGTATGCACCCTGAAATATATCACAGGGAGCTGTCAACTATATGAGGAAAAAAAATGAGGAAAAAAATTCCAGGAGAGCAAGTCTCCAACATACTAGTTATCAATGAGATGGAAAGGCAGAACACATAACTGTCATGGGGCAAGATTACAATACTAATGGACGTAGCCAGAAATTGCTTAGGAATATACAGCTATCAATGAATTTGAAAGATGTTTTTTTTTCTAACGGTGGTCACTACAATGTCAGTCGGCGCAAAGCTCAAGCATAGTACTCCCTCTGTAAAGAAATATAAGAGTGTTTAGATCACTACTTTAGTAATCTAAATGCTCTTATATTTCTTTACGGAGGTAGTAATTCATAGTCCAACAGTAATGTTTCAGCATCCAATTTCCTGATCTAGCCAATGGCATGCCTTGTTTTTTTCTGGAAAGAGGGCAACACCCTGGGCCTCTGCATCGAATGATGCACACAGCCTATGTAGTAAACATCTCAAGTTCACAAGATCCAAGTAAATAAAAGCCAATGTCCTGCCTATCTATTCGCAGTTTGTCTAGTGCGAATGGAGTATGCAAGAACTCAGCCATAATCGCCTAATACTAATTCAGTAATTCAGGACCTACTAGTACCAAGTAGCGTGAAAAATCCCCACCAAGACTCGTTAGGGTTTCGAAATGGTCGAGCATGCATACATGAACCGAAGCTAGCAGCACAGCAAGAAGAATTTGATAGGCGAGGACAGTGAGCTAGAGAGAGCTTACCGGCAACCCGAAGATGACGACTTTCTTCCCCTGCAAGCAAGCAGACACAAGGAAACGCGAGCGGGTCAGAGGATAGGGCGCGGGGGTGGTAGCAGCGGGAGGAAAAACAGGGGGAGAGTATATAGCGTAGTACATGGAAGATGTCCCTCAGAGGGGTGGTGGAGAACTTGGTGGCGACTCCTTCGTCCCAGGTCCGCGCCTTTTGCAGCGAAACGCCGGGAGCCGCCGAGACGATGTCCGAGCCCACCGACGCGAATCCCCTGGCAGCGGCCCACAGCGCCGCCGCGGGGGAACCTCTCGCCCTCCTCGCCAGTGCCGACGCCATCGCCCTTCTGTTCTCACCTCCTACTCTCTGTCTCTCTCTCTCTCTCTCTCCTAGCTGCCAAAAGCCACAGAATATGGTATTCTTCTCGCTGGATCGGGTTTTTGCTGCCGAGCGGCGCTTGAGACTTGCTTGAGACGGCGCTGCCTGCTCGCGGCAGATACGCTGTATGCCTGTGTGCCCTCTTTCCGCGAAATTATTGCAGATATGCGCTATAAAAAAACACATACTCTATATCTTTTTGATCCATAATTTTTTTACTACGAAAAGTGTTAAAAACCACCCCGTCTTCCGTTTCTCCTCTATTATTTGTAGTTAACTCTATCCAACTAAAAACGGTTGTCTCCATGAAACTTTCTTTGCGTCACACTTTCGCCGCCATCGTACCCCACATTCACCGACATCGAGCGTAACCAGCAGGGCCGGGCCGGTAAAATTCGGGGCCCTGTGCGAAACTAAAAAATAAGGCCCCTATCTAACAAAAAAATGATGTACTTATAATGTATATTGTATAATATCTTACATAACGATTAGATATATAAATTATTATATATATTCAATTCTCGGTTGCATAATGTTTATTAGAACACCATCATTTTTTGTGTTCTTCTCGTAACAAGATTAGTGTTTTCTCATGATGACTCAAATCTGTATTATTGAGACACAAGATACAAAAGATCAATAAAATTAAAATTAAATAATACGACAGCAAATATCAATTAGAGATTAAGCATCACTGATTGAAAACTAGATGAACTATCCAACTCACCTAATTTCTTGCCCTTTCCGATTTAATTGTATACTGGGATCTTTGACCGAGGAAGCAAGAACCAATCTCTAGATCCTGCCAAAAGTTAATTAGGAATTAGGAGTAGTAAACCAAATTAAAAAGAAAGAGAAAGGAAGACTCGTCAGCGGCAGGCTAGAGGATGATGGAAGCCATGAACAGTGTCCAGTGAGAGTTGTCGCCGTGTGCCCGGCCGGCCGGTGGCCCCGCCGTATCAATCCTCTCGCCGGGAGAGGAACTCTATCGCCATGCAGGACAGCGCCAGATCGTCAGGAAAATGTGAAGCACTCTCACGTTTCGCCGGGAACAACAAGGCAGGGCAGGACGTAGGAATTGTCACCGGCTGCTCGTTGTGTGCCTGTATCGCCAGACCTGCGTATCGCCCGTCGCCCAAGGCCAGCGTGATGCGATGATCCCGTTTCCTCTTTCCATGTATGCTGTAAAGGTTAAAAAAACTAGGAGTAGCAGCGAAACGAGTCACGGCGATTTAGTTTCTGTTCGATCGGTGAAAATTGACAGCCTGCTCACCAGCGCGATTAACAGCGTACTTACTGGCTTAGCCTAATCTAAGCGCTGGAATTAGGGGGCCCTAAAAACTGTGGGCCCTGTGCCAACTGCACAGTTGGCACACCCATGCGCCCAGGCCTGGTAACCAGCGACCGGAGTGAGGCCACCTGCACGGCCACCATCCGGAATAGTGGTCACCGGCGCGTCTAGCGGCTCGGCCATCACACCAGCCATCGGTGCGGTCAGCGGCTAGGCCATCACGGCCCGGGCGACCACCACCGGCGCGACAATGGTCCCTAGGCGAGGGCGGCACCACCGGCACAACGAGCAGCGGCCTGCCCCGATGCGCTACCCCTCGACCTTCTGTGACGTACTGATTCCTTGAAGACAACGAATCGGATCTGAAAAAAAATGTTTTGCAGCGACCTCAGATCAATTTTGTAGTACACATTTTTAGCATATATGCTGGAGTTGCTCTGAGGGTAAGTAATTTTGCTTGCTTCTAAATAATAAGAAATAAGCCGCTCCTTATCTAGTTTATTTCAAATGATCAACTAATTTAATTCTTAGAAGTCTATTAATTAAGTCTTAACTAGTAGATTTCTAAAAAAATGATTGGGCTTCTAGACCTAGGGGCTGTTTGGTTCCTAGCCACATTTTGCCACACTTTGCCACAACTCATGTTAGGCAAGTTTGACCAAGTTAGATGTGTGTTTGGTTCTAGCCACACTTGTGGCAAGATTTTTTTATGTCCCACATGTCATACATATAAAAAGTGTGGCAAGATTCCCTTAGGCAACCCAAAGTGTGGCTAAAAATTTGAACGGCTCAAGTTAGGCAAGTGTGGAAAATATATTATGACAATATATGGCTATGGTAGTCACAAACCAAACAGCCCCCTAGTTTATTCTAGAAGCCCAACAAAATGATTGGGCTAACTTTCTAAATTTTTCTTGACAAACTTGTCAAGTTCTAAACGGTAGTTTTTTCTTCTTTTTGCTAACACCTCAAAGCATACTATTTATATCTCAAGTGAATTAAGAGTGCAACAGAATGATAAGGTAGTTCATGTAAAAACCAAGAAAAAATATCTTCTTGACAATGTTGCCATCGACATCGTATCATGCTTTCCCCATCATCGTCAAATCACTGCTGGAAATAGATGTGTACCTTTATCATAGAGGGTTTACCTTGAAACGGACTACTTTTTTTTGCCTTGCAATGGTCACCACGACAAAAAATAATACTGCATGAGACATCCACCACACGGCGAGGTCTAAAAGGTTATGTCATATAGCATGGAAAGATCACGCACGACTCAACACTCCGATGAGAACCACATGCCTAATGAAGAAAACTCAACACACACAAATTTGCTGGAATGTTAGGGAACTCAACAATCCGGCTAAGAGGCATACACATAGGGAGTTAGTACACTCGACTTGTTCGGTGATCTACTGTATTCAAGAGTCCAAGCTAGCGGTTGTAGACATTTTCATTATATTGCAATGCTTTGGGACAATGGATGATGGATTTGCTTACTTGTCGGCTTGCTCTACTCGGGGGTGGTATTATATTGCTTGGGACACTTCGATGGTCCACATGTCCAACTTTGTGAGGGACACAAACTTTCTTACTAGCTACGTGGCACCACGGAAGGGCCCACCCCGATGGCTTTGGTGGTATATGGGCCTCAGGAGGATGCTGATAAGATCACTTTCTTGGGGGACCTTGCGGCAAGACATCCGTTGTGCCCAAGATCATGGCTAGCTATTGGGGACTACAACCTAATCCTCAATGTGGCCGACAAAAGCAGCTCCTCTATTGATAGAAGCAGGATGATGGGCCGATTTAGAAGATTTGTGGATGATCATGGGCTTAAAGAGCTCTTACTTCATGGGCTACACTTTAGCTGGCTGAACGAGAGATTGAACCCAACGCTAACAAAAATTGACAAAGTGTTAGTCTCGATGAACTAGGAGCTTGATCGACCTGACTCTATCCTGCATACCCTCTCAACTACCACCTTTGACCATTGCCCATTACATCTGGTGCTTGATGAGATTCAGGTGGTGTGTAAAAGGTTCGGATTTGAAGCCTTCCAGATAAAGCTAGAGGACTCTAAGGATGCGGTCAAGGAAGCCTAGAGATGCGACCCTGCTATCACAGATTTGTTCAAACGATTGGATGTCCTATTAAGGAATACTACCAGACACCTCACTGCTTGGAGCTAGAAGAGCGTGGGGAACGGCAACTACAAATTGGCATTGCTAACATAGGCATCTTGCGTTTCGACCATGCCATGGAGATCAGGATTCTTGCTGAGGGGGAAAGATGGTTGAGGAATTCCCCGAAGAGAACTATGTTGGGTTTCTCCTCCATGGAGCGCACAATTGCAAACAACGATCCCGGATCACTTGGATGAAGGAGGAGACGCGAGCTCGAAGCTATTCCATCTGTTTTACGAATGGGCGCATGACCAAAATCTAGACACTGGCGATCGCTAATGACTCTATACAAATCAGGGGGAAGGAGGAGGTGTTTTACGACGCCTATACTAATCTGATGGAAGTGGGCCAGGCACATGATTACACTCTGGCTCGAGTTCCTAGGGATGGAAAGGCTAGATCTCAGTGATCAAGATCATATCCTCATTGAGCAGAATATCTAGGAGGTCACCAAAGACATGCCCTCTGATCGCACGCCAAGTACTGATGGTTTCACAAGCAGATTCTTTAAGAGGGCGTGGGGGATCATCAAATGTGATCTAGTTGCAGCCTTCCTCAGGTTCCTACTGGCAATGGGAGGAGCTTCAATAAATTGAATCATGACCTGATCACACTAATCCCGAAGAAAGCCGGTGCGTGCACGGTGGGAGATTACAGACCCATGAGCCTAATGCATAATTTCACGAAGATTTGCGCCAAGCTGCTCGCTAACCAACTTAGTAAGCGCATGGGAGAATTGGTACAGGTTAATTGGTCTGCTTTCATCAAGGGCGGAAAAATCCATGATAACTTTGTGTTAGTTTGCCAAGTCACCAAGAACCTTCATAGGAGGAAAGCCAAGCGGGTCCTAGTCAAGCTAGACATCTTGCAGGCCTACGATACTATTTCTTGGACTTTCTTGTTTGAGGTGCTGGAGGCTAAGGGATTCTCGTTGAGATGGAGGCGCTGGATTGGTATTATGCTTTCGATGGCTAGCTCCAAGGTGATGATCAATGGTAGCACAAGGGATAAATTTGTCCATGCTCAATATCCGTGCTAGGGAGACCCCCTATCCCCTCATATTTTGTGTTGGCTATGGACATGTGATACGTACCAAATGTATCTATAATTTCTTCTTGTTTCATGCACTTTTATGTGACATTGCTACATGTTTTTCTACACTTTTATATCATTTTACACATATTTGGACTAACCTAATAACTTAGTGCACCCAATGTCAGTTCCTGTCTGCTGATGTTTTTAGTTGCAGTGATTTTACCCATTATAAAATGCCAGAAAAATTCCGGAAAAATCAGAATAAAAATCAGCGTCTAGGAAGCTTCCGGAACCACCGAAGAAATGCCGGAGGGGGGACACCCCCCTCCCAGGCGGCCAGGTGGCGCGGCCCCACCCCTAGCAGTGCCACCATGGCGCATGGGAGGTGGGCCCCACCTCTGGTGCCCCTTCGGCCTATTTTTACCCCTCGTCGCAGACACCCTCGAGAAGAAGCCCTCATTGTGAAATACCTCTTTGTTCCGCCGTCGCCGCGCTTCCAAGATCGGGAGCACCAGAAGACCTCTTCCCGGCAACCTGTCGGAGGGAGGATTGATCTCCGGGGACCTCTCCACCACCATGGATGCCTCCCGGATGTGTCGTGAGTAGTCTACCTTGGACCATGGGTCCATGACCAGTAGCTATGTGATGTCTTGTCTCCATCTTTGTTCTTCAATGTTTAGACCTTGTGAGCTTCCCTACATGATCAAGGCACCTATGTAATTTTCCTGATGTTTCTATGCTGTGTTTGCTGGGATCCAATGGATTATGAGATTATGTTCAGATCGTGATGAGTTATATATTTGGTTCACCTTTTATATTTTGTTCTTGAGTAATTCTTGCATGTTCTCCATTACTTTTTATTGCTTTGGCCAAGTAGTAGATAGTGACTCCAAGAGGGAGCGTTATGCATGATTGTGGGTTCATGCCCCCCGATGTCTAGCTTGAGTGACAGAAACATGAGACTAGGGGATGTGTTGTTGCCACCAAGGAGAAAACAACGGTGATTGTAACCGCGATTGCAAGGATTTTTTACCTTACGCATAGATTGTTAATGCAATTATCTGTTGCTTTGAGTTTACACTTTGGGTGGGGCTCGCAGCTTAATACCAGCGAGATGTTCTGGATAGATATCTCAAGGTGGATGATTAGTAGTAGATGCAGATGGATTTCGGTCTACTTGTCTTGGCGTACTGCACATACTTTTGAGCACTCTTACTTTCAAGTAGCATAATTAGCATTGCGGTGCGTTTATAATTTTGTCAATTGCCCAGCTGTAATTTGTTCACCCAGCTTAGTTGTTTACCGCCTTTTGGGAGAGAGACATCACTAGTGAACATCATGGGACCCCGGTCCATCTTTCCTCCACTGTTTTCACCTCCACTTTTATTTCCTGTTTTTACTTTTAGTTGCAATTATCACTATCATTATCTCTTGTGTTTGACACTTTGGAAATGACAAGGCCGAAGGGATTGACAACCCCTTTGTACTCGTTGGGAGAAAAGTTATTTGTATCTGTGTGCAGGTCCATGTAACCTTATTATTTGGCGCCGTTAACACATACTTGCTGCAGTCAGAGTCCTACTAGTTCGATAACCTTGGTATCTTCACCGAGGGAAAATTGCTGCTAGCTAAATCTCAACCTTCCACTTGGGGTAGCCAACGAGGAGCACTACTTCAGTGCCATCAAGCTAATTTCTGGCGTCGTTGCGAGGGACTCCACTCTTCAAGATAGGGGAGTTGCACGCTATCTTTTATCTTTTCTTTTTAGTCTTGTTAGTTTACTTTATCGTTTTTATCTTAGTGTCCTTTATCAAAAACCACAAAAAAATTGTTTATCTTGTTCTTGCTTGCTGATACTATTATGGGTTCCACTGAAAACACTAAGTTGTGTGACTTCACTAGTCACAACAACAATGACTTTATCTGCACACCTATTGCTACACCTGGCACTTCAGCATCTTCTTATGGAATTAAACCTGCTTTACTAAATCTTGTTATGAAAGAACAATTCTCTGGTGCTGGAGATGCTGTTGCTTTACACTTGAATAACTTTGTTGAACTATGTGATATGCAAAAGTATAAAAAAGTAGAAGGTGATATTGTTAAGCTTAAGCTTTTTCCATTCTCCTTAAGAGGAGGAGCTAAAATCCGGTTTCAATCTTTTCCTAGGAATAGCATAGATTCTTGGGATAAGTGCAAGGTTGCTTTTACTGGGAAGTACTACTCACCTGCTAAGATTATACAATTGAGGATTACTATTATGAATTTTAAGCAATTGGATAATGAACGCGTTTCCCAAGCTTGGGAACGCATGAAAACACTTGTTAAAAACTTCCCTACACAAGGTTTGACTACTTGGATGGTTATCCAGACTTTTTATGCAGGCTTGAACTTTACCTCGTGGAATCTGTTAGACTCGACCGCGGGAGGAACCGTTATGTCAACAACACTTGGTGCTGCCACAAAACTATTAGATGAGATGATGACAAACTATTCCCAATGGCACACCAAAAGAGCTCCAACAGGTAGGAAGGTAAACTCTATCGAGGAAATCTCCTCCCTAAATGAAAAAAATTGACTTGATTATGTCTTTACTTACTAAGGAAGCTCCTATTGATCCTCATGATGTTCCTTTAAATTCTTTGGTTGCTCAAGAGCAAGTTGATGTTAATTTTATTTCTAGGAACAATTTTTAATAATGCTTATAGGAGTAATTTTGGTAGCAATCCTAGACCGTTCCCATCCAACAACTATGGGAACAACAACACTTATCCTAGCACCAAAAACTCCACTTCTGAAATAGAGAGCATGCTTAAGGACTTTATCACTTCTCAAAAAGCCTTCAACAAGAGTGTGAAAAAGAAATTAGAAAAACTAGATAGCCTCTCTTCGAAGGTTGACAACATAGCTCAAGAGGTAGAATTGCTTAAGATTAGAACTTATCCACTTGAGGAGAGGAAAACCACACCCATGAATGTTATTCAAGTCCAAATTAATGAGAATATTAGAATGCTAGCCAAACTCAAGGATAGATGGGCTAGAGAAAAGGAAGAGGAAGATAGAATTAAGAGCCTTCCTACACACACTAATATACATGTTGAGGATCTCAAAACTTTTAGCACCCAACACATCCCTAGTCCCACTAGACCTATTAATGGTGATGCTAATACCTCAACTTTAGAACAAGAAGTTCCTATCAATCTAGAGGCTACCAAACCTATGAGCTTATATGACACCACCACCACTTTTAATGGTAGTGATCTTGATTTTCATAATTTTAGTCTCTTAGAAGTTATCACCTTTTTACAAAGAATGGCTAAAGACCCCCCACACTAGCACACTTAGCATTGCCTTTACCGAGCATATTACCAATGCTCTTATCAAAGCTAGGGAGGAGAAGCTCAAGCTTGAGACTTCCATCCCTAGGAAGCTAGAAGATGGTTGGGATCCATAGTCAAAATTAAATTAAATAACTTCTCTTGCTATGCTTTATGTGATGTTGGAGCTAGTGCCTCCGTTATGCCCAATAGAATGTATGATATGCTTAATTTGAAAACTTTTGATACATGTTCTTTTGGTGTTCGTCTTGTTGATTCTTCCGTAAAGAAACCTTTAGGAAGAATTGATGATGTGCTCATTATTGTCAATGATAATTATGTTCCCATTGATTTTCTTGATATGGACATTGAATGTGATCCTTCATGTCTAATTATTTTGGGACGCCCTTTTCTTCTCACTGTTGGTGTTATCATTGACATGAAAGAGAGGACCATTAGATTTTAGTTCCTACTCAAAAAGGGAATGGAACACTTCCCTCGAAAGAAACTCAAGTTACCTTATGAGTCTGTTACACGGGCAAGCTACTCTTTTGATATTGATAAAACTTGATTTTCTTGTATCATGCCTAGCTAAAAGGCATAAAAGAAAGCGCTTGTTGGGAGGTAACCCAAGATGTTTTTACTTTCATTTTTAGTGGTATTGATGTTTGTTACTACTGTAGCAACATCATTGTAACTTTATTTTCAAGCTTTGTGCCAAGTTTTAGCCTCCGATTGCAGGAAAGTTCAAAAGTTGTGACATGCTGTCCAGAAACAGATTTTGTCCCCTTGACGGAAAAAATCGGCTAAAATCAGCATACCATATTTTTTTATCTGATTTTTTTTTCCAGAATGCTCCATACAATTGTCTTTCGTGCATATGTTCTGAGTTTTTTTATTTGAGTTGCTGAAGTATCATGAAAAAATTATTTACTACCTGCTGGTTTGTTTTTCACGGATTCTGCCACGTTTTGCGTTTCCTTCATTTTGCAAACCTTAACCTTGCATTTTCTTTGCAAAAACTTTTTGGAAATCTTGAGAAACAGTAGCTCTTAAAGAATATCTTTATTTTCAGTAGAGAAAAATTATTTTATCATGGGTACTAACCACTCTAATCAGCTTATGATGAGCTTCGTATGAAGGGAGTTTTCAAGTATGCGAATGAAGATGATGAAAGAAGATTCAGGAGTGTCAAGCGCTCAAGCTTGGGCATGCCCCCATGCACCCCCGAGGAATATCCAAGTAGACTCAAGCATCTAAGATTGGGGATGCCCCCGTGCATCCCCTTCTCCATCAACAATCATCAGTTCGTCCTTCTCCATGCTATATTTTTATCGCTTCATATGTTATGTGCTAGACTTGGAGTGTCTCGCTCTTTAATTTTTAGTTTGTTTTAGTTTTGTTTGCTGTCCATAACAAGTTGGATCCTAGCCTTCATTGTTTGGGAGAGAAATACGCTCCACTCCACCGTAGAACACAACATAGGCTTGCATGCTTATCTTTCTGTTTGTGTGTTCTATATCTTTTCATAGCTGTTGCCATGCTTAGATCTTAGTTTTCATGCTTATGTTTTTAAGAGCTTTTGTTTAGGTTGTTCTAGAAACTCGCTTGAGCCTTCATGTTTATCTAGTTTTAGATAGTTGGCTTGTTGCACTGAGTTGTGTGTCTTGCATGAGTAGGTAATTAAGGTTGCTATTATAAGTGTAGTAGTAACATGCAATAGTTTTGATGTATTGATTAGAGTAATGTTTGGACATCAAGGTGTCAAAATCTTGAGCCTATTAGTGATAGGTGTCGTATTTTGGGCAATCTGTGCTTATTTTCAAAAACTACAAAAATTAGTTAAGAACTCTAGCTACTAGATGGATCGCTAACCTCTGGAGGGGTTGGAATATATAGAGTACCTCATGTACCATGGGTCTAGGATGCGCAAGGATAACCAAACCCCCATACACTCCTCCTCGGGGTACTCGTCTCTTTGTGAACCTCCCTATTAGATAGAGAGTTCCCGATGATAAGTGCATGAGTTCTTCAGACTAATGCGAGTATTCGATTGTTGGCACTTCCACCTTCCCATATTTTGCTAGCCTCTTCGGTACCGTGCATTGCCATTTTCTCACCTTGAGAGTTCACACATACTTCGCCAGTGCATTAAAACCCTTGGAACGATACACTCTGTCATCATAAACCTCCTTATATCTTACTCAAAACAGCCACCATACCTACATATCAAGGCATTTCCATAGCCTTTCCGAGATACATTGCCATGCAACATCCACCTTCTCATGACTTGATCTTCATGTCATACATGTTTTTGCTTGATCGAGGAGCCGCATGCTAGTTGGGCTTTGCCCTTATTATTGCTACATGACGCACTAGTATCATTGCATATCCTGCTACATTGGGAGAGGCATACGTTTGCATACCTCATGATAGTCTTCATTATTCTTTATGTTGAGTACTTCTTGTAAAGTGTGAAGATCTTCTATATTCTTGTAAAATATAGTGTTGCCCTTAAGTGAGGAAAAGATCCCAAAGAGGGCAAATTAAAATATCGCAAAGAGGACAAATGAGAGATAAATAGAAAGAGCCAAAGAGGCCACAAAAATAAAATAAAAATAAATAAAAAGAGAGAAGGGGCAACACTAATATTCCTTTTGAAATATCCACACTCGTACTCCATTGCTATATTTGCACTCCGTAGAGATTATCATTCATGCATAACTATGTGGGGACCCTTACACTGTAGAACTTGGCTTGCATATTCCAAGGATGAGTCTCCTCAAATGAGCTCTAGTTCTTCATGAGCAAGCAAGTTGGATGCACCGCCACTAGTTCCATTAGAGAGCTTACCTTAGATCACATGTGCATCCGTTGCATGGCAATCCCTACTCCTCACATCATATCTATCATTTGGTCTTCTCTCCTATGATTGTCCTCATTGATGTGATCCTTTCACACCCTTTTTTTCTTCCTTCCCCATCATTTATCTCTTTGCCATCCTAAATGCTTACGTATCTTTCTCGCGCTCATCCATTGCATGAGTGCTCAAAGTCGAAAGGGAGAGGATCAGTTTGACTTGTACCTGACTAGTGGTCTGGGGATGAGTCAAAATAAGATCCCGAAGGAGACCAAATGTGAAACTTTAGTAGATTGAGTTCTCAATTAAACTATATATATATACTCTCTTAATCCCATCTCCCATTGCTTGCACGCAAACACTATTTGGAGACATTCGATTCACGGATAGCGAGAGCTCTTGCACCTTTATATTTATACTTTGCTAGAATTAATACTAAGACTCTTGCTTGTTATTATCTTGACTTGAATTGCATACCTTACTTCCTTTACTTTGAAGTTCTTATGTGTGTGTTAGCATGTCACCATAGAAATTATCTGTGTTATCATTTACCAATTCGAGGACAAGCAAAAATTAAGTTTGGGGATGTTGATACGTCCCGAACGTATCTATAATTTCTTCTTGTTCCATGCACTTTTATGTGACATTGCTACACGTTTTACTACACTTTTATATCATTTTACACATATTTGGACTAACCTACAAACTGAGTGCACCCAGTGCCAGTTCCTGTCTGCTGATGTCTTTAGTTGCAGTGATTTACCCCAATATAAAATGCCAAACAAGTTCCGAAAAAATCAGAATAAAAATAAGCGTCCAGGAAGCTTCCGGAACCATCGAAGAAGTGTCTGGGGGGACACCCCCTCCCAGGCGGCCAAGTGGCGCGGCCCCACCCCTAGCCGCGCCACTGATACGGTGAGGATCTCTCACTCCTCGTTGCTTACACCAAGTGGAATGTGAGATGTAGCGTAGCAGCAAATTTCCCTCGGTAAAGATACCAAGGTTATCGAACCCAAGAGATACAAGAAGGTGTCACGGCGCTTGACGTGGACCTGCACACAACAACAAATAAATTTGCTCCCAACGAGTACAGAGGAGTTGTCAATTCCTCCGGCCTTGCTGTTTACAAAGGATCAACGCAAGAGATAATAATAGTGCCAACTGAAAGTAAAGACTGAAAGTAAACAGTAATGTGAAGATGGACCGGGGTCCCGTGATTTTCATTAGTGATGTCTCTCTCCCAAAAGACGATAAAATTGCTAGCGAGGTAAACAAATCATAGCTGGGCAATTGACAGAATTATGAAGGCACCGCAATGCTAACTATGCTGCAAAGAAAGGAAGGGCTCAAAAGCAATGGGCAGTACGCCAAGGTAAGTAGACCGAAATCCAACTGCATCTACTACGAATCATACACCTTGAGATATCTATCCAGAACATCTCGCTGGTATTAAGTTGCGAATCCCACCCAAAGTGTAAACTCAAAGCAACAGACAACTGCATTAAAAGAACTTTGCGTAAAGTAAACAATCCTTGCACCCGCGGATACCAGCACCGTTGTTTTATCCCTGGTGGAAACAGCACATCCCCTAGTCTCATGTTTCTGTCACTCAAGCTAGACATCAAGGGTCTGAACCCACAATCAAGCATAACGCTCCCTCTTGGAGTTGCAACAAATCACTTGGCCAAAGTAAAATACGGCAACGGAGAACATGCAATAATTTACTCAAGAACAAAATATAAAAGAGAAGAACCAAATATATTACTCATCACAATCTGAACATAGTCTCATAATGCATCAGATCCCAGCAAACTCAGCATAGCAACAGCAATAATTACAGAAGTGCCTCGATCATGTGAGGCAGCTCACGAGGTCTCGAAAGTGGAAGCACAAAGAGGGGAGAGAAGTACATCACATAGCTACTGGTCACGGACCCATGGTCCAAGGGGGACTACTCACGGTACATCCGGGAGGCGTCCATGGCTATGGATGGTCTCCCGGAGGGGGTTCCTCCTCCCGGAAGGGTGCCGGGGCAGCTTCTCCAGGCAGCCCCGATCTAGAAACGGCGGCGGCAGCGGTACAGAGGCGAGTTCGCGAAAAAGAGATCGATATTAGGGGTTTCCACCCCAAGGGCTAAATATAGGCGGAGGGGGGGTGTCGAGGGGACCCACCAGGAAGCCAGGAGGCCTCCTGGCGCGACCTAGGGTGGGGCCGCGCCAGGGACCCTCCTGGTCTCCTGGTGGTGGCCCCCTCCGCAACCTTGGTGATTCCGGAAGCTTCCGGGTCGCTGATATTTTTTCTGATTTTTCCGGATTTTTTGGAGCACTTTTAATGGCCAGAAAACCTGAAATACAAAAACGGCAGAAAACAGCAACTGGCAGCTGGGTGCACTGGGTTAATAGATTAGTCCAAATATGCTCAAAAGTGTATGAAAGTTCAAGCAAAACATGGCAAAGTCACACAAAACATGCATGTAGCAAGCAGAAATTGTAGATACGTTTTGGACGTATCAACATCCCCAAGATTAATTCATGCTCGTCCTCGAGTAGGTAAATGATAACAAGCATAATTTCTGTGGTGACATGCCACACAACCATATAAGGACTTTTAAGTAAAGCAATCAAAGCATGCAATTCAATTCAAGTCTTAACAAGCAAGAGTCTATATTAGCATTGACACAAGCAACAAAAGAACAAAAGGTGCAAGAGCTCTCGCTGTCCGTGACTCAAATGTCTCCAGATGGTGTTTTCGTGCAAGCAGGGGACTAGGAAAAAGAGAGAGAAAAAGGTTGTTGAGAACAACTATCTACTAAAGTTTCACACTTAGTCTCCTTTGGATTCTTATCTTGACTCGTCCCCAGACCACTAGTCAGGTACAAGTGAAACTGATCCACTCCCTTTCGATATTTTGAGCACTCATGCAATGGATGAGAGTTAGCAAGAAAGTTGACACCTAAAAGGAGAAACATAAAGAAGGTGGAGGAGCAAGACAAAAAGGTGTGAAAGGCTCACATGAATGAGGACAATCATAGGCGAGAGAAGGCCATATGATAGATATGATGTGAGGAGTAGGGATTGCCATGCAACGGATGCACATGTGAGCTAAAAGCTCTCCAAGGGAACTAGTGGGGGTGCATCTAACTTGCTTGCTCAAGAAGACCTAGAGCTCGTTTGAGGAGGCTCATCATTGGAATATACAAGCCAAGTTCTATAGTGTGAAGGTCCCCACATAGCTTTATGCATGATGATGATCTCTATGGAGTACAAGGGATAGAGGATGAAGTACTAGAGTGGATCTCTCAAAAGGAATAGTAGTGTGCCCCCTTCTCTCTTTTTATTTTTATTTTTCTCCTTTTTCTATTGTTTGTATTTTTTTGGTGGCCTCAATGGCTCTTTCTATTTAACTCTCATTTGTCCTCTTTGGGATCTTTTGATTTTGTCCTCTTTGGGATATTTTCCTCACTTTAGGGGCAACACTCTATATTTTACAAGAATATAGGAGATCTTTCACACTTTACAAAGGTACTCACATAAAGAAGATATAACTATCATGATGCAAATGTATGCCTCTACCAGGATAGCAGGATATGCAATGATACTAGCGCGTCATGTAGCAATGATTAGGGCAAGGCCCAACTAGCATGCGGCTCATCGATCAAGCAAGTAGCATGTATGACATGAAGATCAAGTCATGAGAAGGTGGATGTTGCATGGCAATGTATCTCGGAAAGGCTATGGAAATGCCTTGTAGGTAGGTATGGTGGCTGTTTTGAGGAAAGATATAAGGAGGCTTACGATCACAGAGTGTATCGTGCCAAGGGTTTGGATGCACCGGCGAAGTATGCGCCAACTCTCAAGGTGAGAAAGGGCAATGCACGGTACCAAAGAGGCTAGAAAAAGTATAGGTGCGTGGAAGTGTCAACTTTCGAATACTCACATTAGTCCGAAGAACTCATGCACTTATTATCGGTAACTCTCAATCTAATCAGGAGGTTCACAAAGAGACAAGTACCCCGAGGAGGAGTGTATGGTGGTTTGGTTATCCTTGCGCATCCTTGACTCATGGTACGTGAGTGTACTCTAATATTCGAACCCTCCAGAGGTTAGTGATCCATCTAGTAGCTAGAGTTCTCAACAGGGGTTTTTGGTTTTCGAAAAACACACGGATTGCCCAAAATACGACATCTATCACTAATAGGCTCGAGCTCTTGACACCAAAAGTTCAAACATTACTCTAGTCAATACCTCAAAACTATTGCAAGTCACTACTGCAAAGAGAAAAGCAACTTCAACTACCTACTTCTAGTCAAGACACAAAACTCAGTGCAACAGGAAAACTCTCTAACAAGATAAAACATGCAACCTATAGAAAGTTCAACCTAAAACAAAAGAAAATCTCTAGAAAAACTAAATCACTACAACTAAACAGAGAAGCAGCTAAGAAAAGAAAAAGAAAAACTCACAGCTAAAAGAATAAGTATGCAAATCCTATGAGGAGTTCTAGTTCAAGCGGAGCGTGTATCTCTCCCACAAAAAAGAGTAAGTTGGGGTCTAACTTGTTACTACAACAAACAAAGCAAAAACAAACCTAAGAAAAGTAAAGAGCTAGACGCTCCAAGTATAGCACATAACGCATGAAGTGATAAAAATATAGTGCAACGAGAGACGAACTGATAATTGTTGATGAAGAAGGGGATGCACGGGGGCATCCCCAAGCTTAGACGCTTGATTCTCCTTGAATATTTCTTGGGGGTGCACATGGGCAACCCCAAGCTTGAGCGTTTGACACTCCAAGATCTTCTTTCATCATTTTCCATCGCGCACTTGAAAACTACCTTCATACATAACTCGTTGTAGACTGATTAGAGAGGTTAGTGCCCTACTAAAATAATTTTTCCTCTACTGGAAATAAAGATAACTTTGAAGGGCTACTGTTTCTCAAGATTTCCAAAAAGTATTTGCAAAGAAAAAGCAAGCTTAAGGTTTGCAAAACGAAGAAAAGGCAAAACAGGACAAAATCTGTGAAAAACAGACCAGCAGGTAGAAACGAATTTTTTTAGGGGTACTTCTGCAGCTCAAATAAAAAAACTCAGAACATACGAAAGTTTCGTAATTGTATAGAGCACGCTGTGTAAAAAATTCATCTCAAAAAGATGAACTGGGATTTTTTCATAATTTTTCTAGTCACGAGGACAGAATCTGTTTTCTGGACAACATGTCACAACTTTCACTTCCCTTGTCGTATGAGGCTATAGAAGGCACAAAGCTTGAAAAGTAAAGATACAATGATGTTGCTACAGTAGTAACAATCATCAAGACCACTAAGAACAGAAGAAAAGAAAAAAGAAAAACCTAAATTCGTTGCGGGCTGCCTCCCGAAAGCGCTTCTTTAGAGACATTAGCTAGGCTTAAAGCAGAAGATCAAATCTTTTCAAGAGAATAACTAGCCCATGTGACGGACTCAAAAGGTAACTTAATATTTTTCCTAGGGAAATTTTCCATCCCTTTCTTGAGAGGGAATTGGAATTTTATAATCCCTTCTTCCATATCAATAACAGCACCAACTGTGCGAAGAAAAGGACGTCCTAAAATAATTGGACAAGAGGGCTCACACTCAATGTCCATAATAGTGAAATCAACGGGAACATAATTGTCATTGAAAATGATAAGAACATCGTCGATCTTCCCCAAAACCTTTTTTACGGAAGAATCAACAAGACGAACACCAAAAGAACAGGGATCAAAAGGTTTCAATTCAAGCATATCATACATTCTTTTGGGCATAACTGAGGTACTTGCTCCAACATCACAAAGAGCATAACAAGAGAAGTTATTCAATTTGATTTTTATCATAGGATCCCAACCATCTTCTAGTTTCCTAGGTATGGAGGCTTCTAGTCTAAGCTTCTCCTCCCTAACTTTGATTAGAGCATTAGTGATATGCTCTATGAAGACAAGATTAAGTGTGCTAGTGTGGGGGTCTCTAGACATCTTGTGTAGGAAACCAATAACTTCAGGTAAAGTGCAGTTGTCAAAGTCTAGGTCACTGCTATCTATCAAGGAGGTAGTGATATCATTTAGGCTCACTTGTTTGAAAGCCTCTATGTTCATAGAGGTTTCTTCATCTATGGTTGAGATGGTAGCATCACCATTGATAGGTCCAGTGAGACTAGGGGTGTGATGGGTGCTAACTGTTTGGACATCCTCAACTAATTGGTAGTGGCTATCGTGTGGTAAGTAGGAAGGCTCTTAATTCTATCCTCTTCCTCTTTTTCTCTAGCCCATCTTTCTTTGAGTTTATCCATCATCCTTATATTTTCATTGATTTGTAACTGGATAGCATTAATAGGAGTGACCTTACTCTCCTCAAGGGGAGAGGTTCTAATTTTTAACATCTCAACATCAAGGGCTAAGTTGTCTACCTTCAAACAAAGATGATCTAATTTAGCTAGTTTTTCTTCCACATTCTTGTTGAAGGCTTTTTGGGTAGTGATAAAGTCTCTAAGCATACTCTCTAGTTCAGGTGTGGGGTTCTTGTTGCTAGGGTAGGTGTTGTTGTTCCCATAAGTGGATGGAAACGGCCTAGGATTACTAGCAAAGTTGCCCCTATAAGCATTATTATTAAAGCTGTTTCTAGCAATGAAGTTCACATCTACATGTTCCTGAGCAACCAAAGAATTTAAAGGAACATCCTGAGGATCAATAGGAGCTTTCTTGGTAAGTAAAGACATGATAAGGTCAACCTTTTCATTTAGAGAGGAGATCTCCTCGACGGAATTTACCTTATTACCAATTGGAGATCTTTCGGTGTGCCACTGAGAGTAGTTCAGCATCATCTCATCAAGTAGCTTTGTGGCAGCACCAAGTGTGGTTGACATAAAAGTTCCTCCCGCGGCCGAATCTAACAGTTTCCGCGAGGTAAAGTTCAAGCCTGCATAAAAAGTCTGGATAACCATCCAGGTAGTCAGTCCATGTGTGGGGCAGTTCTTGACAAGCGTCATCATACATTCCCAAGCTTGGGCATGGTGTTCATTATCCAATTGCCTGAAATTCATAATGTTACTCCTCAATTGGATAATCTTAGCAGGTGGGTAGTACTTCCCAATAAAAGCATCTTTGCACTTATCCCAAGAATCTATGCTATTCCTAGGCAAAGATTGAAACCAGATTTTAGCTCCGTCCCTCAAAGAGAAAGGAAAAAGCTTGAGCTTAACAACATCACCTTCTACTTCTTTATACTTTTGCATATCACATAATTCAACAAAATTATTCAAGTGTAAAGCAGCATCATCTCCAACACCAGAGAATTGATCTCTCATAACAAGGTTTAGCAAAGCAGGTTTAATTTCATAAGAGGTGGCTGAAGTGGCAGGTGTGGCAATAGGAGTGCAGATAAAGTCACTGTTGTTGTGACTGGTGAAGTCACACAACTTGGTGTTTTCATTGGAACCCATAGTAGCAGCAGGTATTTTTGGGATTTTTGATAAGGGACACAAAAGTAAAAACTGAAAGGTAAACTAACAAGACTAAAAAGCAAAGATAAAAGATAGTGTGCAACTCCCCTATCTTGTAGACTGGAGTCCCCGGCAACGGCGCTAGAAATTGGCTTGATACGGTGAGGATCTCTCACTCCTCGTTGGTTACCCCAAGTGGAAGGTGAGATGTAGCGTAGCAGCAAATTTCCCTCGGTAAAGATACCAAGGTTATCGAACCAGTAGGACTCCAAGAGATACAAGAAGGTGTCACGACGCTTGACGTGGACCTGCACACAACAACAAATAACTTTGCTCCCAACGAGTACAGAGGAGTTGTCAATTCCTCCGACCTTGCTGTTTACAAAGGATCAACGCAAGAGATAATAATAGTGGCAACTGAAAGTAAAGACTGAAAGTAAACAGTAATGTGAAGATCGACCGGGGTCCCGTGATTTTCACTAGTGATGTCTCTCTCCCAAAAGACGATAAAAGTGCTAGCGAGGTAAACAAATCACAGATGGGCAGTTGACAGAATTATGAAGGCACCGCAATGCTAACTATGCTGCAAAGAAAGGAAGGGCTCAAAAGAAATGGGCAGTACGCCAAGGTAAGTAGACCGAAATCCAACTGCATCTACTACGAATCATCCACCTTGAGATATCTATCCAGAACATCTCGCTGGTATTAAGTTGTGAATCCCACCCAAAGTGTAAACTCAAAGCAACAGACAACTGCATTAAAAGAACTTTGCATAAAGTAAACAATCCTTGCACCCGCGGATACAAGCACCGTTGTTTTATCCCTGGTGGAAACAGCACATCCCCTAGTCTCATGTTTCTGTCACTCAAGCTAGACATCAAGGGGCTGAACCCACAATAAATCATAACGCTCCCTCTTGGAGTTGCAACAAATCACTTGGCCAAAGTAAAATACGGCAACGGAGAACATGCAAGAATTTACTCAAGAACAAAATATAAAAGAGAAGAACCAAATATATTACTCATCACAATCTGAACATAGTCTCATAATCCATCATATCCCAGCAAAATCAGCATAGCAACAGCAGAAATTACAGAAGTGCCTCGATCATGTGAGGCAGCTCACGAGGTCTCAAAAGTGGAAGCACAAAGAGGGGAGAGAAGTACATCACATAGCTATTGGTCATGGACCCATGGTCCAAGGGGGACTACTCACGGTACATCCGGGAGGCGTCCATGGCTATGGATGGTCTCCCGGAGGGGGTTCCTCCTCCCGGCAGGGTGTTGGGGCAACTTGTCCAGGCAGCCCCGATCTAGAAACGGCAGCAACGGTACAGAGGTGAGTTCGCGGAAAAGAGATCGATATTAGGGGTTTTCACCCCGAGGGCTAAATATAGGCGGAGGGGGGTGTCGAGGGGACCCACCAGGCAGCCAGGAGGCCTCGTGGCGCGACCTACGGTGGGGCCGCGCCAGGGACCCTCCTGGTCTCCTGGTGGTGGCCCCCCTCCGCTACCTTGGTGATTCCGGAAGCTTCCGGGTCGCTGATTTTTTATCTGATTTTTCCGGATTTTTTGGAGCACTTTTAATGGCCGGAAAACCTGAAATACAAAAACAGCAACTGGCAGCTGGGTGCACTGGGTTAATAGATTAGTACAAATATGCTCAAAAGTGTATGAAAGTTCAAGCAAAACATGGCAAAGTCACACAAAACATGCATGGAGAAAGCAGAAATTATAGATAGGTTTGGGATGTATCAGCCACCAGGGCGCCTGGGAGGTGGGCCCCACCTCTGGTGCCCCCTTCGGCCTATTTTTACCCCTCGTCGCAGAAACTCTCGAGAAGAACCCCACATCGCGAAATACCTCTCTATTGGCGCCGCCGCAGCGCTTCCAAGATCGGGAGCACCAGAAGACATCTTCCCGGCACCCTGACGGAGGGAGGATTGATCTCCGGGGACCTCTCCACCACCATGGACGCCTTCCGGATGTGCCATGATTAGTCTACCTTGGACCATGGGTCCATGAACAGTAGCTATGTGATGTCTTCTCTCCATCTTTGTTCTTAAATGTTTAGACCTTGTGAGCTGCCCTACATGATCAAGGCACCTATGTAATTTTCCTGATGTTGCTATGTTGTGTTTGCTGGGATCCGATGGATTATGAGATTATGCTCAGACCGTGATGAGTTATATAGTTGGTTCACCTTTTATATTTTGTTCTTGAGTAATTCTTGCATGTTCTCTGTTACTTTTTATTGCTTTGGTCAAGTAGTAGATAGTGACTCCAAGAGGGAGCGTTATGCATGATTGTGGGTTCATGCCCCCCCCCCCGATGTCTAGCTTGAGGGACAGAAACATGAGACTAGGGGATGTGCTGTTGCCACCAGGGAGAAAACAACGGTGCTTGTAACCGCGGTTGCAAGGATTGTTTACGCATAGATTGTTAATGCAATTGTCTGTTGCTTTGAGTTTACACTTTGGGTGGGGATCACAACTTAATACCAGCGAGATGTTCTGGATAGATCTCTCAAGGTGGATGATTAGTAGTAGATGCAGATGGATTTCGGTCTACTTGTCTTGACGTATTTCCCATACTTTTGAGCACTCTTACTTTCAAGTAGCATAATTAGCATTGCAGTGCGTTTATAATTCTGTCGATTGCCCAACTGTAATTTGTTCACCCAGCTTAGTTGTTTATCGTCTTTTGGGAGAGAGACATCAGTAGTGAACATCATGGGACCCCGGTCCATCTTTCCTCCATTGTTTACACCTCTGTTGAAGTTGATCCAAATTCATTCATGAAGTTAAGAAGAAACTTCTGACGGAGCGGAGCGGAGGCCCGTCGCCGGTAGGCTTGTTCACCATTGGAGGATGTGTCGTGAGTTGGAAGGCAACATTGCAGCCAGTTGTTGCTCAATCGAGTACTGAGGCTGAATACATGGCTATTGCTGAAGCTTGCAGGGAATCAGTTTGGTTGAAAGGTTTATATGCTGAACTTTGTGGAGATACTACTTGCATGAATCTGTTTTATGACAATCGAAGTGCCATATACTTAACTAAGGATCAAATGTTCCATGAGAGGACCAAGCACATTGATGTCAAATATCATTATATGCGAGATGTTGTTGCTCAAGGTGAGATAAAGGTATGCAAGATTAGTACTCATGATAATCCGGCTGATATGATGACAAAGCATGTTCATGTTGCTAAGTCTGAGCTTTGCTCAGACTTAGTTGGTATAACTTCTTAGCCCTAGTGGCTGTTTGGCGCCGAAGGTGTTTCTTTTGTTTGTTCAGGAAGGAGTTGCTCGTTCATGCTACAAGGTGGAATTTGTCTCAAGGTGGAGTTTGTTGAAGTTGACCCAAATTCATTCATGAAGTTAAGAGGAAACTTCTAACGAAGCGGAGCGGAGGCCCGTCGCCGGTAGTTGGCCTAGGTCTCTCCTACCGCCTATATAATACCTTGTAAGCCGCCGCACGGGATAGTTCATCAAGTTGTAAATCCCTCGGCGTTTGTAACACCTCCAAAATAAGGAATAGTTCGCTGGCTGGCGCCCGTGGTTTTCCCCTTCTTCGCGGAAGGGTTTTCCACGTTAAATCTGCGTGTCCCCTGTGTTTCTTTTCGTTCTTCTTCGTTGCTATTTTGCGTGTCGATTATCTAACAACCTCCACTTTTATTTCCTGTTTTTACTTTTAGTTGCAATTATCACTATTATTATCTCTTGCGTTTGACCCTTTGTAAGCGACAAGGACGGAGGTATTGACAACCCCTCTGTACTCGTTGGGAGCAAAGTTATTTGTATCTATGTGCAGGTCCACGTCAACTTATTATCTGGCGTTGTTGACACCTACTTGCAGCAGTCGGAGTCCTACTGGTTCGATAACCTTGCTATCTTCACCGAGGGAAATTTGCTGCTAGCTACATCTCAACCTTCCACTTGGGTAGCCAACGAGGAGCACTACTTCAGTGCCATCAACATGCTAGCATACCTGATCGCTATAACACCGAGATCATGGTGCCCTAAGCTCAATCACTGGTTGTACCCTACATATAGGCTCTCCATATATGCAGAAGATGTGGTCCTTTTCATTAGGCCAACGATCCTAGACTTGAGCTTTGTGAGAGAATTGAAGGCTATATTCGGAGAGGCATTGGGACTGCGTATAAATTTCACCAAATCAGAATCCATACTCATCAGATCGGGCGAGGACGATGAGATGTTGATTGCAGGAGCGTTGCAGTGGAAGATTGGGAGCTTCCCATGCAAATACCTCGGCTTACATCTCTCCATCAGACAACTCAAGTGATCGGAATGGCAACCGGTTGTCGGTTCGGTACTCATTTTCCTTCTCGGGTGGCTCAGTGGGCTCATCACGAGAGCGGGAAGAATCATCGTTGTGAACAATGTGGTGCAAGCTAGACCAATTCATCATCAGAAGCGCCTCGTTGGGCATTAGATCGAGTTGAAAGATGGTGCTGCGCCTTCTTCTAGGCAGGATCACGGGTGATTCTTGGAGGTAAGTGCCTGGTGGCCTGGCAGAGAGTTTGTAGTCCTAAATATCTTAGCGTTCTGGGCACCATCAACCTAAGGATACATAGCATTGCCCTACGTAAGGTTCATTCAACCTTCGATAGTCTGGTACAATGGAAGATTGGGTGTGGGGATTAGACTTTACTCTGAGGAGGAAAATGGATCAAGGACGCTAGCGTTTGTGAAATGCGCCCATCTGATTTGGGCGCAGGTCGCACACAACTGGTGAATCGGCGGACTGTCAGGCAAGGGCAACTGAACTACAATTGGACTCGATATTATGGGAGACGTCTCTACTGATGCCCCTTGCCCAGTTCATTCGTTTATGGGAGGTCCTTAAATATATAGATATATCCTTGTACAGGTTCAACCCAATACGCGGGATATTGCGATCTGAAATTGGAACGAGGATGGCCGCTACTCTGCCATCGGCTTATCACATGCTCTCCATGGGCTCTATAAGTATTTTATGTCCTGATGCCATATGGGTTTGCTCGTCCTTCACGTGGTTGCCGCTCCGGCACCGATTCCTAAGAGGCGACAATGTTATAAAACGGGACCTATCATCTAAAATCTGGATAGAGCTTAGGTCTTGGCCGACGGCCGACGCTAGAGGAGTTGCTAAATTCTGTGAGGAGTAATGTTGCTTGGATGGAGAGTTTGGAAATAATAACGTTGCATGTGATGATATATCCTGATTGAACATGTGATCTAACTTTCTATCTTCTATAAAGCTATAGTAAGCACTTTGCATACTTTCAAAAAAAATCATGGTTCTCTTTTCCCCATCAGAACAAATAATCTATGTCTATCGGGTGGGTACTCAACAATTTAAACATTTGACTTGACTTCCCCCAAGCTTTACCACGTAGCGGAATGTGAATTGGCTAACTCGCATGCTATTTTATCCTTTTTTTCTCGGATGCGCATAGCATGCGCATCATCGATCAATAGATAGAAAAAGGGGGGACCCCTCTACACTGTTGTTACAAACCCGTCCGCAAATACACTCCACCCAGCTAACTAAGCTAAACTAGGAAGCAGATCTCTCGCGATTTGCCCGCCCAGCCACCGCATTGAGGACAACCTCCATGCCCTCCTTGATCAATCCCGCTTGCACCCAAGCTCGCCCTTCCTACGATATCCTCCTCCGCATCTCCGGGATGGAAGGAACCGCCCCGTCAAATACGATCTTATTCCGGTGTTTCCACAGCTCCTAGAGAACCAAGGCCAAGAGGGTCCTAATGTCCCTGCTGAGGCCAGGCTCGCTAACCTGAGTCTCACACCACTCGTTCAGGGACGGCGGCGGCGGCACCCAGTCCGGCCTCCCCAATGCTCTGCACACCATAAACCAAACTGTCCTAGCGAAGACACACGCCACCAGGATGTGGCTGATCGACTCCTCGCCCTGACTGTAGAAGGGGCAGGCATCCTGGTGAGGCAGGCCCCTCTTAGCCAGTCTGTCCGAGTTCCAACATATGTTCTTTAAGGCGATCCACACAATGCAGCGCAGGGGGTGCCCTAGACGTCCAGATGAACTCGGCAGCTGGGTTGGTTTCTCGGCCCGCAAACTTAGCCACATATGCCGAGTGCACCGAGAACTTTCCACTGCGCTCCCAGGACCATGTCAATTTATCAGGAGTAGTTAGGTCCAACTCCACCTCTGCCACTCTAGTCCACAGGTTTAAGAACTCATGCAAGGCTTCCGGGTCCAAGTTTGGGTCAATGTCCATCGTCCAGCTGCCCTCCTCCACCGCTGCAGCCACCGTTAGGTACGCCCGCCGTTCAGCCGTAATTCGAGCGTAGATGCGTGGGGCGAAATCCTCGATGTGCATCCCCTTTAGCCAACGATCCTCCCAAAATAGAGAGGAGGATCCATCTCCAAGGGTAGTTTGAGCCGCCGATTGGAAGAGTCTCATCGACTCCACCGGTACAGGGATCTCTAAGTCCTTCCATGGTCTGGACTCATCTACCCGACGGAGCCAAGGCCACCTAGCCTGCATCGCGATGTTCATCCACCTCAAGTCTGGGAGGCCCAAGCCACCAGTCCACTTTGGCAAGCAAACAGTGTCCCAAGCAACCGCACAATTTCCTCCTTTTGCCTCCTCTTTTCCGCCCCACAAGAAGCCTCTAATGACTTTGTTCATGTCCTCAATCGTTTTTATGGGGAGGTCAAGTGCCATCATTGAATGAACCGGGATGGCAGTAAGAACCGATTTGATCAGGGTGAGTCTCCCACTCTTGGCCAGAGCCGAGCCCCGCCAGGTCAGAAGGCGGTGGGCTAGCTGGTCCACTAGTCCTTGGAGTTGTGCAGCCGATTGTTTCCGGAGGGTAAGGGGCAGGCCGAGATACTTGCACGAGAATTGGCCTGGAGAAAAACTCAGAACCTGCTGGACGAGCGCTCGCTGATCCGCCGAGCAACTAATGCACTATGACGCACTTTTGGCGCCATTGACTCGCAGGCCCGAGGCCTCCGCAAACACCTCAAGAATGGCCCTGCAGGTCCACAGCTCCCTCTCCACGGGTTTGGTGAAGATCATGACGTCATTCACAAAAATTGAGACCCTAAGCCGCATACCAGACGTGGTCAGTGGGGCTAACAACCCGCGATCCGCAGCCAAGTTGAAAAGTTGGTGTAGGGGCTCCATGATGAGAATGAACAACATGAGGGATAGGGGGTCACCCTGCCGCAGGCCACGACAGTTGAATATAGCCTCCCCAGCTATACCATTGACCATCACCTTAGTAGTCGAGGTGATGAGCAATCCAGAAATCCAGGAGATCCACCGATGACCGAAACCCATCCGCCTCAAAACTTCCAACAGGAACGGCCACTGCACTGAGTCGAAATCCTTGGTGATGTCTAACTTGAGCATCGCCGTGGGGTTTTTGGTGACATGGAGCCTCCTAGCCGTGTACTGCACAAACATGAAGTTGTCGTGTAGCGAGCGCCCCTTGACAAAAGCACTCTGGTGGGCGCCGACGAGCTACGGCAGGTCCCTTGCCAGCCTTGAAGCGAGAATCTTATCATAGATCTTGATCGCACTGTGCACCAAGCTAACCGGTCGAAAATCCCGGATGTCCACCGCACCGTCCACTTTTGGCAACAGCGAGACTAGGGCCTTATCGATGGCGTGTAGGCCACGAAAATCCCCCAGGTGGAAAGCACCCAGCGCGCGCATGAAGTCATCCTTGATTATGTTCCAGCAGGTGGCATAAAACCTCCCGGTAAAGCCATCCGGGCCCGGCGACTTATCCATCGGCATACCCTTGGTCGTCTTCTCAACTTCCTCCTCAGAGAAGGGGAGCTCCAGGTGCCCCAGACCCCGGCGAGGGAGGTTGAGTGCCTCAAGATTGAGCGCATGCACACGCTGGGTAGACGTGCCTAGGATGTCGTCGTAGTATGCATCCACAAGTTCCGCGACCTGCTTCTGCCCGGTGAAGACCTCCCCATCCCTAGTTAGGGTGGTAATGGTGTTGCGCCGTTGTCTATGTCTCGCATGGCGGTGGAAGAATTCCGTGTTGGCATCCCCTTCCCTCAGGAATAACAGCCTAGATCGATGCCTCGCAATCGACTGTTGCAGGGAGCAGAGGCCAAGAAACTTGTGTTTGAGCGTCGGCTTCAGCTCCCATTCCTTCTCGGACAGCGTACGGGAGTCCGACGCCTTGTCTAACTGGCTAATGATTTCCATGGCGATTGCAACCTGCATGTTGATATTCCCTATCCATTGCGCACTCCACCGTTTCAGCGCCGTAGCCGTGGCACGCAGCTTCGAGTCAAAGACCACGAAGGGGCTTCCCCTAGAGGGAACCGAGGCCCAGGCCGCAGTCACCGTCTGCATGAAACCCGGCGCCCTAGGCCAGAAGGCCTCAAACTTGAATTGCCGGCCCAACTTCACCTCCGCATTTAGGTCTAGTAGCAGGGGGCAATGATCCGACACCGCCGTCCCAAGGCCCCCCAGGAAGCAATAAGGATGCAAGTCATCCCACTCGACATTGGAGAGCACATGGTCGATCTTGGTCAGGGTGGCGCTTCGCCTCTCATTTGACCAAGTGTAGCGTCTACCATTGAGATAGAGCTCCTTAAGCTCGAGGCAATTTAGCGTTGCCCGGAAACGGTTCATCATCCTTCTATTCACCGCAAGATTGTTCTTAAATTTGAATATGCAGGTTAACCGACAAACGCCTCTCCGCCAAATTGGGTGGTGATATGGGCCACCAAACCAACTGATCTAGCCGCTTCGATGATCTGGAGGAACTACGCTCCAAACAAATATCACATTTTTGTTTAGATGGCTCACAAGGGCGGTATCTACACCAACAAGCGGTGCTTCAGACGAACGATTGCCACTTCAGCCGCTTGCCCTCTTTGCAATTATTGTAAAAGCATCAGCCATCTTCTATATTGCACTACAATTTGCTTAGGCCACTTTGGGATGGTCTCAACTTCTTGCAACAAAATATTCCGGTAAATCTATCACAGCTATGGCATGGGCACCATAACAACAAACGTGTGTGGTTCTGGCAATTCTATGGAATATAAAGCATCGCAACGCCATGTCGCAAACCTAATTCTTTGTTCTAATAGATGGCTAACCGAATTGAGTTTTTTGTTGCTTCAACTAGCTGCGAGATTGTAAAACCTTCTTTCTTGATGTAGCTCTATCACCCTGCTACCCCCGTCATGTAACTACTTCTACTCCAATGTACTCCCTCCGACGTAGTACCTTTGTAACATAACATAAGACGTTTTTAACAGTAACATAATATAAGACGTTTTTAACACTCATAATGTTAGAAAACATCTTATATTATGATACGAAGGGAGTACTTTATTGTCCTCTTCACACATGCAAACGTCAATAAGATCTCACGTTATACTGTTGTTAAATTGAAGATGATAACACTATAGTTAAATCCCCGACAAATGCAACTCATGTGACCAAACACTAAGATAAAACCGGGTCAGACCCACACACAAAAATACGATGAATGAGTAATGCAGAACTATATTTGGAGTCCAGATGGATGGGCCTCAGCAACTATTCGATTCTCAGCATCCAACGACAATGGCCAGATCATTTCAAAAATAGATATACCGTAAAACAACCCCAAATCACCATATGATACACAGACACAGGAAAAGTAATGGTGTGTATAGCATGACTCGAGTAACGCGACACATTACTAGTATTCTAACACAGCAGACTGCATCTATCCCTTAACCATACGTGGTGCCCCTGCTCATTCACCGCCAGCCAATTAAGCGTGTGAACCTTGTCTCTGCAGTTCTGCACGGGAGTTGCTCTTGCGCAAGGCCACAGCTTTCCCCGAAAAATGCACATTAGCCCTTTGGTGACGGGAGAGCACAATCCACGCAGGTGGTATTTAGCTCCAAGTCTGAAAATTTATATTGAGAAATGGTCAGAAGGATGTTCTGTCTCAAGTCCGGAGAAGGAAAAAAAAAGAGACCGGATCAGAGAATGCCCGAGCCAACTATCCGGCTCAGGTTGACATTCCTATTTCAAAGTAAGAATTTACAACAAGATATTCCAAAGATGAATATCTAACAATTTGGCCACAGATTTTCTAGTGAAGGGTCTTGAGCATTCAGAGTGCAATAACCTGCAGGACATCCTTATTTTGGAGATTTTCTTTTCTTTTATCTTACCACATAAAACAGGCAATATATACAGCGGACAAAGATTAGGGCAGCCACCAACCTTTTTCATTGAAGAAGAAACATGAAATGCTATGCATTAGGCTTTATCCATATTGTCAACTTCATGACGCTCACTTTGCTTCCCTTGCTTCCGGTAATGGAAATAAAGGAACTGAAGAATAATCTGCAGATATGGTTAAGGATTCTTCCAATGAACAATTGATCAAATCTGTTATGAAATTGTGAGAAGGCATAATATGGTACCACCGACCAGATTCTAAAACATTGGGTCTTCACCATTTTTGGCAAGTAGTAACATATATGATCCCGGAACAGAATCATACTCAAGTATGTCCTAGTCATACTTTTACTCATAGATCCAGAGCCTTATTTGAGATGATAGCTAGTAAGTTAACTCAAGAATGATTCTAAAATAAAGGCATCTGGAAACAAAGTCGGTTCAAACCTCTATTCAGCACAAAGGTTTGCACAAAAACACTATTTTGAGTTGCAGAACAAGAATATGAGTAATGGTAGGAACCAATGGTCCTCAAGGATACAAAAGAATCGAGCAAAACACATCCTCCAGCATCTACAAGCCACGGCAGATTTGGTCTAAGTCTTGCCCAGTCCATACTATTCACAAGGATACTGCATTGGAAAACAAAGAGATATGAGAACCATAACATGTGTGACCTTGTATTTTGTTGCACGTGAGAAAATTTACAAGCTTCTAGACTACATAGCTATACTAAGAAACATGACACCCCAAAGGACATCTTACTAAACAATACGTACCTTATTATAAAACAAATGCATATAAAGTAACTGAATATGCTACACAAATGAAGTTAGGTACATAGTTACCTCCCTACATATGTCGTATTCCCCACTAAAGCAAAGGTAAACATTAGCGGACTGAGCCCCTGAACAAAGTTGCAGACAGGTCAAATAAGTTAGCCAGCATCAGAAAACATTTTAAACAAAACCCAAAATAAGAGACTGATGCAGTTAATGTGTTAACATAATACATTAAAAAACTGAATAGAACCTACATATATTTGAGTTCCTACATATTTAAAATGCTAGCAAAATTTGATAGTGTCTCTCCTGTTAGAAAAATAAGATGGGCTTGAAATGCCTCTGCTTAGTGAAAAATTGCCATTGTATATAGCATAGGAGGGTTATCTATTGTTCAAACTACAGAGGTGCAGCAATGAAGTGTAGTGGAATGACCAAAGTGATTAAGAAATTAAAAGGAGAACGCCTAAACTTGACACCACATACTAATACAACCTTCAAGAATTAAGTTTTGAGTTACCTCACTTGCATAATACCCAAAAGAAACATATGACAGTCAACAACTAAACCGCTATAATTAGTTAAAATTCACAGTACAGCTCAGTTTCTACTTCACTGTTTTAATGTGGATTGCATACAAAAACTTATATGACATTGACATCTAAGGTGAAGTGGCCTAGTAATTCCTCTTAGGGCAAACTGCCTATTTATCGATGTTCATAGCAATGCAAAAAATGTTGACAAATGAGAAAAGTGGAAGTGTCTCCTGTAGTAAAAGAAGTTATTGATGAAGACGGAGATGAACTTGCCTCGGTATGGCCTCTTTGCATCTGCAGAGTATTAAAGAAATGTTAGAAATACCAAAACATTGCACTACTGCTGTTGTAAGAATTTCTCGAGGTTAACATTATTATTCAACACATCAGATACACAAGTACAGTAGAAACAAGTAGGAACAACAGTGACCGAAACTGAAAGTATAGTAGATGTTCCCTCTTGTGCCATGCATTTACAGACACCATTTTTAGCTTTCATAAATCACCTCATCCCACTATAGATATTTGTACCATATCTAGCACCAGGACTAGGGGGTTGTTTTGATCCGTGGAACGCACAGAACCCATTTTCTATACACCAGGAAGAGAGCCTAACAGAATAAAATCATGTTTGGCTACTCTAGATTAATCCATATATGTGGAAAACCTGGTTCTCTCAAATCTAAAATTCTGGGTTTTGAAAAAACGACTATTTTTTTTAAAACAGAGGGAAAGATTGCCTCATCTATTAATTAGGCAGAAGAGAAATGCCCAGTTAAGGAAAAACGACTATTAGTCGTTCCTAGAAACGTGATCTCTAGATACTCACCAGGAAAACAAGAACAGGACCATGGCTTGTGGGCGCCTCAGCTGGACACGACCATGGCTTGTGGGAAGTTCAGCGTGTGGGTGTTGTTGTCGGGCGCGTAATTAAGAAACATGATTTCTAGATACTCGCCAGGAAAATAAGAACACGACCATGGCTTGTGGGCATCAAGGCTGAACACGACCATAGCTTGTGGGAAGTTCAGCGTGTGGGTGTTGTTGACCGCGTAGATGGTCGAAGGCGCCAGCCGCCGTTACATCCCTGACAACATCTTTCTAAGCGTCGATGGCCAGGCGGACCACAGTGGCAGCAAGGCGCACACACCGGTGTGAGGTCGTCCTATACTCCTCCGTCAGCTGCATTGCCATCCGTGGCTGCCTCCGGGTCTCTCATCTGTATTGCAGTGGAAGAAGCGGCGGACAAGCCTACGATGAGGGACGGCAGACCCGTGTCGTGGTGGGCGGACCTCCGTATGAAACCTGGACGGCCAGCGTCAGGGGTGAGAGACCTTTGGCTTGCCATGCGCCAGCGCGGCGAACAGTTGTTCCACAATGTCAGCCGCGATGCTGAGCGCCACCACAGCTCCGCAGCGCAGTGCAGTAACTCCCCGTCAAGGAGAAAGACAGGCGACCATAAGCCATAGCACGAGGCGGAGGACGCTTCCTCTGACTGAAACCAAGATCCTAATTCAAGATCTCAATTCAACGACGAGGCCAAGAGTAGCATGCATCAGCCCATGTTTACATGAGTGCTTGGCCAATTTACCTCAATGGCAAGACTACATATGCTAAGTTGGGCAAAGTGTTCGAGAAGAGGAGTCTCGGGCGAACAGGAATCCTGGATCGGGGTATCTAAACAAGGATATGGATAGAATAGTTTTGCATTTTCCTTAAACAACCATAATTTTCTATAACCTGATTGTTCGCAGAATAAGTGCTAAAACCGGTTTAGCTGAAAACTCATTTTCCATAAACCGATCGCTAATCGCTCTTATCCAAACAACCACCAAGTATCAGAGAAGAATTTCCGGTAACCACAAGAATGATAGGAAAAAAGAACATTCAATAGTTTACAGTCTTACATTTAAGAAGATCTGGGGAAGTCGTCCACCCATATAGATAACTGCCATGGCCCAACCAAGAAAGCTACCAATTCCACTTCCACTGTCATGGCTCAGAGATGAACCTGCATGGCCATCCTATGGCGCAAGAAGAAACTAATCAGATAAGCAAATTGAAAACATAGTTCATTGTTCATGCAAATTGCCTGGTAAACCAGATTCTCTGCTGAAGGTTTGAAACTTGAAAGCGGCTACATCTTACCGCTAAAACTAAGAGCTTTCTTCCGATAGGGATGATAATTTCATTGGAAGCATCCCTGTGTGTGGTTCCAACCAAAATATGCAACACACACATGCCCAAGACAACAGAAATCCATGGTACCTGAATTCAATCGATAGAAGTTTTTTTAGGTTCAACCTCAATAGATAAGTACAAACGGGATCAAAGGTAACGTACCACTGAGAGGGAATTTTTTGTAATAGCAGCTGGTGCAGACTGTGCTGGAGCAAACTCGCCAAATACAGATTCACCTTCGTCATTCGTTTGTGCAGGAACTCTTGTTGTCTGGCGGTTATTCCCCAGCCATGTACCTGTAATCGGCACTGGGCTCCTCGACAAAGATCTTGCTGACCTGTAAAACCAACCAGAGAGTTAGATGCTCCTGAAATTTTATCTGATAACTAGAGTGCTCTGTCAGCAGGTGGAAATAAAACTATAACATCCCGAAGTAACTGATAAGAGTGCAGTCCAACTGCCTTATTCCATGTAATAGAGCAAACCAACAATATTCAATTATGTATCCAAAGAAGTGGATAATAGTTTGCTTTAAGGAATGAAATGAATTTTCAAACACATATATGAAATATGATGAAATATTAAAAAGCTAAAGAACATTACACATAGTAGTAGTCTGAGCTGGGGCTGGCTGGACCATGACGTTGCCGGAATAGTTCTGTGTTCACCTGGATTGGTGAGCTCGGGATAGGAATAGTCGCACCTGACTGAATATTATTTTTGAATGCCTCGTCCCTATGTCCCAAAAGCTTTTCCCGTAATGAAACATCCGCACGTAGATGCTTCTGAGGCTGAAATCGTAAATTGCAGTCCAACAGAAGTGAGAGGGCAGTTTAGGAAGATGGTAGGAGTCAAAAGGTGTCTACACAATTTTAAGTGAATCTAGCTTGTGTTAAAACTTGGAGTTATTAGAGATAGTATCGTAACACATTGGCAGTGTATGAAGAACTCTAAACTATTTGCATAGCAAAGAGCAGCTACATCAGTTCATGAACCCAGAACTAGAAGTATTGTTCATATACAGTTGTTGCTTCTCTACAATTGTTAGTTTGTTACCGAGCAACCCCATCAAGTATTATCTATTTTTCAGCGAATGTGATTCCTTGTAAACATAATTATAATCTTCAATGTTACGGAGTGATCACCTTGGTGGTTGCCCCAGTTTTCTTTACTTTAAGATGGTAGATGTGGCTATAGTATATTGTCTGTCCAGTGAGAATCACAGTCGTGATGGTATATAGCTGCATTGCAGAAATTAATTTCTCAGATGACAGAAACCACACAGAATTGAAGTAAAAAAGAGTAAAAAAGAATGGTGTTCTTACCAATGCCATGTAAAACTGTGTCGGCAGCTGCATTATAAACATAACAAAAAAATATTAAATTGAAATATTCAAAATAAATGTGCTTATTTAATCCCATGCATACTTTCTACATCACAACTGAACATGAAGAAGTTGTACACGTTAAATGCAAGAGAGATGTATTGGCAAGCATAATCAGGTTTTATGTGCAGCAGATGTAAATCTTTATATAACTTATCTAGATTGTTAGGAAATCTCCCATATTGAGATACTATGCTTGGAACTATTGTGTTGATGTCCGTATTCAGTTGTTCTCTGCCTGCAGATAATATTTTGTGCATGAGTGCATCCAGCATAATCATACTAGCTCTTACTGGTTCAAGGAACAGTGCAGGCAGGGAGAAATGATTCGTTTGCTTTTCATACTCATGAATAAACCTAATTACATTGTCCACATAAAACCGCAGTCAGATAGTTCATTAAATCAGCGAGAGAACTACTACTGTCCTATGATATTAACACGTGTAACTGGTGCATGTGTCTCGCAAAAGAAAAATGCCGTATCTGATGGAATTTGAGTAAAGAAAAGGAAACTGTGGAAGCAGTGAATCTTACAGTAGCAGGTTCCAGGAAACAGCCAGCAAGGTTAAACAAATCCCTGCATGAGTTCAGAAGAATGGCATAGAACATTAGATAGAGCATTGCGCACGATATGTATATGCAAGCACAAAAAGGATAGTACAACATCAATATGCTAGAGGAAGGTGAGAAATAAGAAACAACATACCCAACTATCCAGGTCATTAGAAAGGCAATGGAAAGCCCTTCTGTTGTCTTCTGTTTGTAATTTGTAATAATCTGCGGCACCTCGGCGATACCCCAGCTGAGGACACTAGCCAGTCCAAGACCCAGGGCAACACCATCCTTTGTGCTGCACAGGCAGTACTTGAGATAGATTTGAGCCCATTCCGCGCAATGCCGAGCTGATGGGCAGCTCGGAGGGGGCGCTCCACTGAAGATACCCATTTGCGTGTGTGCTCAAGGCCTGATGAACAATTGCACAAAACATGGGCGTTATAAAAGGATTTGCTGTCAATTTGATCTTCTCATTTGAACAATGAAGGAAATATTTTACTCTAATTAGCAACTTTTTATTTCCGTTATGAAATAGTACCATATTGGCATATGTGAAGAAAATGTTTTCATTTTTTTTACTTGAAATGCCTGAAGCAAACTTGAATAGTTGTCTAAATTTTTTAGCTCAAAATACGGGGGAGAAAGAACTGTTCCATCTCTCCAAAAAAAAGAAAAAAAAAGATAGTATGATGGAAGTTTAGGGACAACGGCTAAAAGAGAATTTTTTTTAAAACTGTCACCGGGGGGGGGGGGGGGGGGGGAAGACTCCCCACCTGAATAAATTTCATTTTCTGTTTTATGTTTCTCGACGCGATTAAAGTGCAACATTATTACTGTAGAAAATTGAATTTGTGTTTTAAGAACCTAAAGTGAATTTTGAAAATCCTATTGATAAGGACTTGACAAAGAAGTGGTCTTCATTCTATTCTCCTCTGTCCACAAGAACCACCTACGCAAACAGCCAAAAACACGGACAAAATTGAACAAAATTTCTGCGCCCCTGCTTCCTCTCCCCATCTCTCAGATTATCCCCTTATACTCTCCGCCTCCCACAAAAAAATGCTGCGGATCCATAGTCCAAACAATCGCGTCGAGAAACATAAAACATGAAAGTGGAACCCCGCAAGCGTCACCCCATCGCGATGTCGTATTGTCGTTACCACTCGTCTCAAATCTGCATCAATCCCCTAGGAATCCCACCTGCCAAACGGCAACGCGTCTCCGCCGTGAACAACCTTAAAACGCCGCCAAAGAAGAACAGATCGAATGCGGACGCGACGTACGGGCAGGAAGAGAAAGAATGTTGAATCGGGAGTAGGGCTACTCAATCTCGTTGGACCGGCCGATGGACGCAGCCGCCAAGAAGCCAACCCCGGCCAGCGGCCAGAACACAGCATTGCCGGGCATTCACAAGGCGGCGCGCGGCACGAGAAGAGGAAGAAAAACGTGGCGCGGGGTGGGGAAGGAGGGAAGGGAGTTCGTACCGGAGTTGTTGGTCCTCTTGCCGGAGAAGCGAGAGAGAGAGAGAGAGAGAGAGAGAGAGAGAAAGAGAGAGTTGGAGTTGGCGAGCGGAAGATGGGAGACGAAGCCGGGAGAGAGGCCGCGATTTTATCGGCCTCGCCGCCGCTTCTTGGCTGTGGTCTGGTGGTGCTGGTGTGGGTGGCTGGTTCTGGCGAGAGGCGAGACCAAGATGCCTATTTTGGCGCTTGGCGGGTTGCCACCGTGCCCTGCCGCCGGACGCGTGGCACCGCTCGCGAGTCGTCAGCCGTACGTTCACAGGTGTTCCTTTCTTATTTTCGATTCGAAAACGGGTACGTCCAGGACCTCGTCTCAGGCTCGGTCGTCCTCCACACTATGATTTGAACTACTACTATCCCTGTTCTGCATTATAAAATGTTGATTTAAAACACAGAATTATAAAACGTTTTAGGTATATCCCCCTAAAAGTCGCCCTCCTCTGGCGGCACGGGTGGAAACCCTAGCCACGCCGCCAGGGGTACTCCCACCCTCCTCCCCCGCTGCGCCGCCATCGAAGCGGCGCGGCGAGCGTGACCCTGGGAGGGTGGTGGTGGGGCGTTTTTCCCTCTCGGTTTGCCCGGTCGAGTTGGGTGAGCTCGCGGCGGACGACGACCTGGTGGAGCGCGGCGGACGGCGGCCTCGTGGAGCGAGGCGGACGGGTGTCCGGCGGCCCGTGTTGCTCACGGGGCGGCGCCCCTTTCGCCGCAGAGCCCCCTGGGTGGATCTGGGATGTGGCCTAGCGGTGGCATGGGGCGAGCCAGATCTGGATCCGGCATCCCGGCCCCGGTGCGTGGATGGCAGGGCCTGGGCGCCACCAGGTCTGGCGTGGATGGGCTCGGATCCACCCCGGGCAGTCTCTTCAGGGTGGCCGGCGCGGATCTGAGCAGATCTGGTTGGCGCATGGTGGAGCTACTGTGATGCAAAATGCGACTCTTCCGGATGCGGCGGTTGATCTGCTTTTGCGGCTCCGGTGGGCGATGGGGTCTACGATCTGGGTTGGGAGAAATCCCTGCTTCGAGATGAGGCTGACAACGGCGACGCCTGCGGACGCCGTTCCCTCCTTGGAGGCATTGTGTTGGACCCGATCAGACTCCTTTCCTCGAGCTCGGGGGAAACCCTAGGTACGGCCTCCGGACCGGGCGGCGGCGGCGTCATGGCGTCGTTGTTGGAATTATGCCCTAGAGGCAATAATAAATTGTATTATTATAATTCCAGGTTCATTATTAAAGTTTATATGTCTGTGCTATAACTGCAAATGGCCTCTGCGGAGGTTTTCCAAGTAGCATGTTAACTGCCTCCGGAGGAAAACCCATATGCAGGTGTAGAGTATAAACACCAAGTGTTCTTAGTCTGCCTCTAGGACTAACCCGTGTGTTATGGATGACATGTTTTCCTGTTCATAGGGCATTGGAAATGCCGGTAACACATGGGAGCACATTGTTGCCAGAACAAGGGTGCTGAACCAACCCATTTGTATGATTTACTTTGAGATCACATTGTTTCCATGTTATAAGTAAAATCATCTAAAGTTAATATGCATGTGTCCTTCATGACCATAAAAATGTTTCGTAACTTCATACCGGAGGGTGGGTTTTGACACTGTCCCAACACCACCCGTAACAGGCGTGGCAATAACGGCTTTGATCACTCACACCTGAAAGTGTGTCAAGGGACTTAACGATTCGAGTTGGGAATTTGCTCCTCTAACGATGGAGAGATACTTCTATGGGCCCTCTCGGTATTACGGCATCCAACATCGTCTGGCCAGACACTGTGGATTGATCACAAGGGATACCGGAATACTAAACGAAAAAATGGAACAAAACAAGAAGGAGGATGACTTGGTATAGTGGTTAATGATTAATCATGCGGATACCTAATAGATCTCACCTCAGGTTTTGTATAGTATCGTGAAGCAAATAGGACTGGCATGTTAAGCTTGTGGTTCACTCAAATTTATATTCGTGTAGGTGCGGGAACCATTATGGGTGTCCATGGCTCCGCTATTGGTTATTGATCCGAAGAAAGTCAGTTTCCGGTTCATGTCCGTATTCTACCGAACCTATGGGGTCACACACTTAAGGGTGGAAGATTTTTTGAGTAGTAGAGTGATAGGAGCACGAGTATAACACACCGGAAAAGTTTCTGAGTGATTGAGATTTAATCGGAGAGAAAACCGGAATCGTTTCGGGGCACCGGTAAAATATCGGGAAAAAGTTTTGAGAAAACCGGAGGGCCGGAAAAGTTCCGGGATGGTCTAAATATGTTTAATATTCATTTATTGTGAAATCCCAAATTGTTTTGGAATTAATAAAATAAATTTAATACCAATGGCCCCTCTCTCACTTGGAAGGCCCAAGTGGGGGAGGGAGAACTTGGACCGAAGAGGCCCAAAGGGGGGGGCCCTAGGAGGAAGCTTCCTCCCCCCTTCCCTGGCCGGCCCTAAGGGGAGGGAAACCCTAGGGCGCCACCCCTAGGGCTGCCCCTCCTCCAAGGTGGCCTCCCCTCCCCTCCCACTATAAATAGAGGAGATGGGGGCACCCCTTCAATACACAAGTTGTTCTATTTTGCCGAAGGGCTGCCCCCTCTCTCTTTCTCTTGTAGATCCAATCTCCTCCATAGCCCCGAAGGGCTGCTCCCCCCTCCTCTCTACTCCGGAGGCGCCGAGCTCTGGACGGTGGAGCCCTGCCGGATCTTCCACACCGTACGTGTGGATCAACCGTAGAGAGATCGTGCGTTCGATCTTTGTTCGAGGGACTCCATGGTGATTAGATCTGTTCGTGGGATTGTTCATCTTCACGCTTCTTCAACTCTCCATCAACATCTTCCGCTGCAAGAGAGAGTGCATCCGTTGAACGGTTGCAAGAAGGTAACAAGATCGATATTCTCATCTGCATCTTCCTAGATCCGTTCTTGGGTTTAGTTTCGTAGTGCCGAATTTTTTTTGTTTTCTACTCCGATCCCCAAAAGCGGTATCATGAGCTAGTCTAGTGCTAGATGCAGGTTCGATTTAGAGTTCATAAGTGATGAGCGGGCATTGCACAAAATTTTCATTGTGCGTGGTCTTTTGATAATAGATCTAAACTGAATCTTCTAGTTGCTTCCCCTCTAATTGCACAAGTTGATCCCTCCTGCATTGCTTGATTTTGTTATAAACATCTTTCCCCTCGGGGTCCTTCTATGCTGCTCCTGAGTATGCTGGTCGCGCGAAGATGATTTGGGTCTTGCTTTTGGTGTGGAAAAATTGTGTAACAAAAGGGGCGTGTTAGATTGTTGATCTAGCACGGGGATCACGCGTATTGACGATTGTTCAGTATTGGTCATGAGATTAAATTGTAGTCTCATGGTTGATACGCCCCGAGAGTTAATCTAGCAACTTAAAGATTGTGTTTTACATGGTTACGTAGCTAGCAAAATGTTTTGCCTTGCAAACCCTAGCAGCCACGTAAAAGATGCAAAGAACGAGTAGAAGAACGTCTAACTTGTTTTTGCAGGAACATGTGATGTGGTATAGTCTTCGTCATGATAAAAGTTGTATGAGATGATTATACTTTGTACATGTTAAATTTGCATGACTTGCATGTCATGGTACGACATGATGGCTGGAGCCATATGATTGTCATTTATTCGGCCTGCGTGCCAAACTTCATGTAATTTTCTTTTTATAGAATAGATGCTAGCAATAGTTGTAGTATCTACATGAAGATGATGATCATACGTCATGATGCTTGACGACATGTCATGCGTGGAGGTGATGCTCTCCGCCAAAAGAAGATGAAGAAAGAAAAGCATGGTACTTGGAGCTTCTTGAAGAAAATGACTGTACCATATCACATACATTAAACTGCCTGTGATGTTAATCATTTTCATTGTCTGTTTTGATTGCGCACTAGTCGTAATTTTAATAGGATGATCTCTCTTAAAATATCAAGAAGTTCGTGCTCTCCCAAGCGTGCAACCGTCTGTAATAAACGCCACCCGAGGTGCGTCGTGTAACACGAATACCAACAGAAAAGGTAACAAAGAGGCGGGTGGATTGAGTTGTCTCCACAGCAATAGCGCTTGGTTGTCTTGACGTTCTAGCTTATCCGATCTGAGCTCGGAGCACAAGTGTCGAAAGACTAATACAAGAGTCATAAGTCGGTTATGATTGGTTTAGTTAGACCTACCGGGTTGATCTCCTCCATGGGTGAGTGTTACACCGGTGACAGGTGTATTGATCCGGATCTTGATTACCCTAAGATCAATTTTGAGAGATATTGGTTTTAGTGGGAGCATTAGATTAAACTTGTTAAGATTAATGCAATTAATTTTGAACCATGTCTAAATCAATCTGTTTATATCGTTGTAGAGAGATGGCCCGCAACAACAATGCTTTTAGCTTAGGACCGATGCTTGAAAAAAAGAAGCTTGCTGCAAATGGGGGCAACTATGCGGACTGGTTCCGTAATCTTGGGTTTGTCCTCAAAGTTGCTAAGAAGGACTATGTTCTCAAAGAATCTCTCCCAGCCGCTCCCGCTGAGGATGCATCGCAGGACGATAAGAACGTCTATGCGACTAAAGTGGATGACCACACCGCAGTACAATGCTTGATGCTTACGTGCATGGATACAGAGCTCCAGAAACGTTTTGAGAACTTCTCCGTTGTGGACATGGTTACACAACTGAATGCTCTATATCGGAAGCAGGCTAGAACTAAACGTTACGAGATAACAAAGCAGCTGTGGGAATGCAAGATGGCAGAAGGTAGCTCCCTAAGCGAGCACGTGATCAAACTTGTTGGTTACGTAAAGAGGCTGAATGCTCTGGGATTTGCGATCCCTACGACACTCGACACTGACATTCTCCTTGCGTCACTTCCTCCGTCTTACAACGGCTTTATCATGAGTTACAACATGAATGGGCTTGACAATACCACAGACGAATTATTCGCTATGCTTAAGACTGCGGAAGTATCTATGCAGAAGGATCCAAGCCACGTGTTGGCTGTGATGAACACTGCTAGTTTCAATAAGAAGGGCAAAGGCAGAAATGCCAAGAGCGGTGGTAAGACCAAAGCTCAGGTAAAGACCAAGACTGGCCCAACTAAAGATTCTGAGTGTCACTACTGCAAGAACAGGGGCACTGGAAGAGGAATTGCAAGAAGTATCTGGGAGATCTGAAAAGTGGTCTGATCACCAAAGGTATAAATAAGTTATACTAAGTTAATAGATAATTTCATTATTTCATCTTCATAGGTATAATTGATACCATATCGATTGCTAATGGTTCGCAAATCGGTACAGGGAATTCTCATAATCCAAAGGAGAAGAACGAATGAAGTGCAAGTCCGCGTCGGAAGTGGTGCCTAAGTCACCCAAGGCCGTCGGCGTTCGTCTATCAAGATTTATCTTAGAGTTTGAATAAAAGTTATTTAATTCAGAGGTCGTGTAAAACATTAATATCGTATTATGTCGTCTGCACGGTGGATGTGTTATCCACTTTTTGAATAATGCTTGTTCGAAAATTATTATTCTCTGAATGTCACCCTTCGTGGTGAATTATTTAAGTTGAAATCTTGATGCTATGTCTATTTTCTTGATTGCTAAATAAACTAAGTTATGTGATGATAATGCCATTATTGTAATAGCATAAATGACTTAGCCGCATTAGAACAAAGCGCATGCGGAAGCTTCATATCGATGAAGTCATTCAATCTCTTGACTTTGAGTCATTTGACACATGCAATGTTTTTATAATAGACAAAATCATTGATTAAATGAATTGTTCAAGTGTTTAGTAAACTATTGGTAATAACACATATCGATGTGTGAAGAACCAATAAACAATACTTTACATAAAACTTTGTGATAATGACTTGTATAGATATACCGATATTTAGACAAGGCATAATATCTGAAACTTTGAATAAGTTCAAAACTGTTTCAACACAAAGATAATAATCATCACACATAGATCAAATATTTGACGATCTGATCGTAAAATAAATGATTTAAAGAATTTATCAAACATCATCGAGTGTATGAAGTCAGTTCATAAACTAGCGCCACCTGAAACCCCGTATAGCTACGGAGTATCTTGACGCATAACCGAGCCCTATATGGCATATTGGAATTAAAATTGTTTTCTACCTTGAATTCCAGCATGACATGGTAAGGTCGGTGATGTACTTAAATCACACTTCCATTTACTATACTACTTAACGCTTTTGAGAAACCACTTACGAACTAAATAGAGCGTCGTCATATGTTTGTTGAAACAATGCCCTATAAGAATACGACATGGATAATAACTCCAATTGTTGTTTCATAATTTCGGAGATGTATTTAGAATATACTCGATCCCAAATATATGTATTGTAGAAACATCATGTTACGAACAACACTTCCACTACTATACACAGGAAAAATGTTTATCACGGGGCATGGGATTTTACCTGAGAAAATTGCTCTCTTGAAACAATTAAGTGGGAGTACTAATAGCTTGATAATGATTACATTGAATCATTTGGTTCTACATAATGAAACTCAGAAACTCGTTCTAGAGATAAACTCTGTGACCAAACCAGAAATTCCTACATTTGATGAAAAGGAATGATGAAACTCTGAAATGTGTTCAAGAGATGAAATGATCAAGTCTTATGATGTATCACACAACTTTGTAAATTCACGTTGGACCAAGGTGGTTATATAGTGTGATAAACCTGTGAACTACAAGAAACCATGACGAGCACTAACTCCACTATATGGCTTAAAAACCATAAAAACTATATGAAAACCATCCATCTAAATCAAGTTGAGAACTTGGTAAAACCCTCCTAAGGATACCTGATCATTAGAGTGGATGTGACTTTCATAGATATGAACATAGACGATAGCTTAATCGTTGATATTGCTCAACTTATCGTAAAATAAGTTTTTCGATAGAGTTCAAAAGGTTGACTACAAAATGTGTAGTGATGCAAATGTTCATATGGAAAATTACTGATAATCGCGACATACTTCCGAAGTATGACATATGGATTTTTCTTCTGAGAAAATTAAACAAAGGGTGTATGCATGATACAACCTGAAAGGATTTCATGATCTATACGATATTAGTAAAAGTGAGAATGCTTCAAAGATCAGTCCATAGTTGAAGCAAATATCACAGAGCTGGACTAATAGTTTTTGATGAAGTTATAAAAGTGATGATTTCATCAATAATCATATAAGACATGGAATTAAGTGGGAGCACGATTCTAATCATATAAGTGAATAACATATGAGTGATTGAGAATAAATATTTTAACAAAATAAAGCACTAAGGTATTGGATGTCCTGAAAGTGCAACAAGTACCAACGTAATCTAAATAGTAGATTAGTTCTCCTGAAGTACCTCAGATGAAGAAAGGTTCTATGAGGAAGACTAAAAAGTTCATTACAAATAGATGAAAGAAAGTTTCATAATGATTTGTAATATTTTTAATCGGTATGTAGCTAAGTAGCAAAATAGGATGTTGAAAATTGTTTTTCAAGCTAAAGGCACGTAGCGGGATTTCTACAACGTAGACGTGAAACATGGCAACTCTGGAAGTTGCATAGGAGGGTATTTGGATCAGGAACACCATCATAGTGATTTGCATAAACCATATTTTGATATGAGCATCATGATCAAAACAAAGTAAGCTAAGAGCTCACTGTAGTCCAAACATGTTGAACGATAGTGCCCTATCTTCAAATACTCCATAAAGATGAAGGGGTACATTAAGAAACACAAGATTGAGACGAGCCTAAAAGCGTTAAGCTCCGTGATGAAGTTTATACCACAAACGAGCATGAAGACCAAAGTGCCATTGGTCTGAGTAAACCATGCATATAGATTATTGTCTCTAGTGCAAGTGGGGGACTGTTGGAATTATGCCCTAGAGGCAATAATAATTGTATTATTATAATTCCAGGTTCATTATTAAAGTTTATATGTCTGTGCTATAACTGCAAATGGCTTATGCGGAGGTTTGGCAAGTAGCATGTTAACTGCCTCCGGTGGAAAACCCATATGCAGGTGTAGAGTATAAACACCAAGTGTTCTTAGTCTACCTCTAGGAATAACCCGTGTGTTATGGATGACATGTTTTCCTGTTCATAGGGCATTGGAAATGCCGATAACAGATGGGAGCACATTGTTGCCAGAACAAGGGTGTTGAACCGACCCATTTGTATGATTTACTTTGAGATCACATTGTTTCCATGTTATAAGTAAAATCATCTAAAGTTAATATGCATGTGTCCTTCATGACCATAAGAATGTTTCGTAACTTCATACCGGAGGGTGGGTTTTGACACTGTCCCAACACCACCCGTAACAGGCGTGGCAATAACGGCTTTGATCACTCACACCTGAAAGTGTGTCAAGGGACTTAACGATTCGAGTTGGGAATTTGCTCCTCTAACGATGGAGAGATACTTCTGTGGGCCCTCTCGGTATTACGTCATCCAACATCGTCTGGCCAGACACTGTGAATTGATCACAAGGGATACCGGAATACTAAACGAAAAAAATGGAACAAAACAAGAAGGAGGATGACTTGGTATAATGGTTAATGGTTAATCATGCGGATACCTAATAGATCTCACCTCAGGTTTTGTATAGTATCGTGAGGCAAATAGGACTGGCATGTTAATCTTGTGGTTCACTCAAATTTATATTCGTGTAGGTGCGGGAACCATTATGGGTGTCCATGGCTCCGCTATTGGTTATTGATCCGAAGAAAGTCAGTTTCCGGTTCATGTCCGTATTCTACCGAACCTATGGGGTCACACACTTAAGGGTGGAAGATTTGTTGAGTAGTAGAGTGATAGGAGCACGAGTATAACACACCGGAAAAGTTTCTGAGTGATTGAGATTTAATCGGAGAGAAAACCGGAATCGTTTCGGGGCACCCGTAAAGTATCGGGAAAAGTTTTGAGAAAACCGGGTAAAACCGGAGGGCCGGAAAAGTTCCGGGATGGTCTAAATATGTTTAATATTCATTTATTGTGAATTCCCAAATTGTTTTGGAATTAATAAAATATATTTAATACCAATGGGCCCTCTCTCACTTGGAAGACCCAAGTGGGGGAGGGAGCACTTGGACCAAAGAGGCCCAAAGAGGGGGCTAGGAGGAAGCTTCCTCCTAGGTGAGGAAGCTTCCTCCCCCCTTCCTTGGCCGGCCCTAAGGGGAGGGAAACCCTAGGGCGCCACCCCTAGGGCTGCCCCCTCCTCCAAGGTGGCCTCCCCTCCCCTCCCACTATAAATAGAGGAGATGGGGGCACCCCTTCAATACACAAGTTGTTCTATTTTTTTGAAGGGCTGCCCCCCTCTCTTTCTCTTGTAGATCCAATCTCGTCCATAGCCCTGAAGGGCTGCTCCTCCCTCCTCTCTACTCCGGAGGCGCCAAGCTCTGGACGGCGGAGCCCTGCCGGATCTTCCACACCGTACGTGTGGATCAACCGTAGAGAGATCGTGCGTTCGATATTTGTTCGAGGGACTCCACGGTGATTAGATCTGTTCGTGGGATTGTTCATCTTCACGCTTCTTCAACTCTCCATCAACATCTTCCGCTGCAAGAGAGAGTGCATCCGTTGAACGGTTGCAAGAAGGTAACAAGATCAATATTCTCATCTGCATCTTCCTAGATCCGTTCTTGGGTTTGGTTTCGTAGTGCCGATTTTTTTTCTACTCCGATCCCCAACAGTCGTTACCTTATTGAAGCCGTTGTCTTGTTGCTCGAGGTGTCTCGATGGTGCGGATCGACTCAGTGTCGGTTGCTGCTCCGGGCGTGGGCCTCCTGGGCACAATGTACGTCATCTTCGATGCTCTCTAGAAGGTACCTCCCCTTGGTCTGCCCAGACCCTGCCATTAACTTGCCGACTTCCTCTTGGCGTAAATGGGTGGCGGTATGTTCGTTTGTGTTGGTCTTGGGTCTTGGTCTCGGAGTTGGTTGTGACGTGGCTAGGTTGCTCTGTAGCTTGCCTCATCGTCTTTGGCATGAGGTTGGACTTGAGAAGCATGTATCATAATAGGCAGGGTAGGTGTGTGTGTGGTGGATGTTGTGGAGGCTAATTCTCGTGATTAGCGTTGTAATGGATGAAAGGCCTTGTATCCGGCTTCTTTGCCGCTTCTTCTTTAATGCGATGATACGCATGCTTGTGCGTATTCGAGGAAAAAATGTTTTAGGTATTTTAATCTGAATTACATATGAATTAAAATTAATATTAAAGAAATTAAAAGAAAACCTTTCCACCCACAATATTGTATTATCGCCAAGGTTGTGGAAACATTTCCACCCAATGTGACGATCACAAGAGATTTACTTGATACCAGGCGTGAATTGTGGAACACTTTGATACAACGCCTCTTTGTCACACGGAGTTGGCGTATTTCGCTGGAACCTAAATGAGAGTGGTAAATTTTCAGTGGATTCTATGTATAGAGCTTTGATTCAACCAAACGTGCAAGTTGAGAATAACAAAAAGATTTGACGGATGAAGATACCACTTAATAATAAAATCTTTGTGTGGTATCTTCGTCGACAAGTCATTCTTACTAAAGATAATTTTATTAAGAGAAATTGGCATGGAAGTGCACTATGTATTTTCTATCATCATGACGAAACAATGAAGCATTTGTTCTTCTAGTGCAAATTAGCTCGCTCTACATGATTAGTCATTGAAATAGTTTCTGGTATGTATCCTTCACTTAGTGTTGCTAACATCTTTGGCAAGTGCTTACATAGGATTGATCACAGGTTTAGGAAGCGCTAGACGTTATTTGGTCGCTATGGTTATCTAAAAATAATAAGGTATTGAATTATAAGAGAACTTCTTTTTTGTAGGTTATCTACAGATGTACCAGTACGCTTCGTTTATGGTCATTCCTACAACATGTGGAGAATCAAGAGTTTTTGTAGGTTATCTAGAGTTGTATGAGTACGCTCCATTTATTGTCGTTTCTACAATGTGTGGAGAATAGAGACTTGTTTATAGAGGTGTATACACGGTTAAAGAACACTATGAGGGATATCTTTTCCAAACATGGATGGCAGTATGATCTTAGGATTGATCCTCCTCCAGCATAAGCGTTCTACAGTCTTTACTTTTCTTCTTTTGCTTTATTTTATTTTGGACTCGAGCTTGGTTTGATGGCAACAAGTACTGCTCGAACCTGGGTTATGTGTCCTACTTCTTCATTTGAGAACATGTACCATTGATACGTCCCAAACGTATCTATAATTTCTGATTGCTTCACGCATGTTTTGTGTGATATTGTTATGATCTAGATACACTTTCATACATTTTTATCATATTTGGACTAACCTATTAACTCAGTGCACCACAGTGCCAGTTCCTGTTTTCTGCTGTTTTTCTATTCAGGTTTCCCCCATATTAAAAATGCTCCAAAATTTCGGGAAAATAGGATAAAGATCAGCGCAATGGAACCTTTCGGAATCACCAAAGTGGGGCCAGAGGGCCACCACCAGGGACCCAGGCGGCCACCTGGCGCGGCCTAGGGCATGGTCGCACCAGGGGGCGCCTGGACCCCTGGTGGCCCCCCTGGCTGCCCCCCTTCGCCTATTTATTCCCCGTGACGCGAAACCTCCGAAGATAGAACCCTTTTTCGCGATCTCGCCTCTGTTTCGCCGCCGCCGCACTTCCAAGATCAGGAGCGCCAGCAGACCTCTTCCCGGCACCCTACCGGAGGGAGGATTGACCTCCGGGAGCTTTCCCTCCACCATGGACGCTTCCCGGATGTGTCGTGAGTATTTTCCCTTGGACCATGGGTCCGTGATCAGTAGCTATGTAATGTTATCCTCCCCTCTTTGTTCTTCATGGTTTAGTCCTCGTGAGCTGCCCTACATGATCGAGGCACATATGTAATTTTCTGCTGTTGCTACGCTGAGTTTGTTGGGATTTGATGGATTATGAGACTATGTTAGATTGTGATTGAGTAATATATTTGCTTCTTATCTTTTATATTTTTGTTCCTAAGTAATTCTTGCATGTTCTCCGTTGCTGTTAATTGCTTTGGCCAAGTAGTAGGTAGTCACTCCAAGAGGGAACGTTATGCTCGATTGTGGGTTCATGCCTCCCGATGACACGCTTGAGTGACAGAAACATGAGTCTAGGGGATGTGTTGTTTCCACAAGGGGGAAAATAACGGTGCTTGTAACCGCGGTTGCAAGGATTGATTACTTTACGCAAAGTGCTTTTCAATGTAGTTGTCTGTTGCTTTGGATATACACTTTGGGTGGGGCTCGCAACTTAATACCAGCGAGATGTTCTGGATAGATATCTCAAGGTGGATGATTAGTAGTAGATGCAGTTGGATTTCAGTCTACTTATTTTGGCGTACCGCCTGTCGTCGATATGTGACGGCAGATGCCATGGGGATGGCTAAAGTGAGGGGAAGACACGAGGGAGAGAATGTCGATGGTGCCGGAATCGGGTTGGGCACAAGCACGGTGAAGACACCACGATGTACCCAGGTTCGGGGCTCTCCGGAGAGATAACACCCCTACTCCTGCTTGTCTCTTGTATATCAATGAAGGGGCTACAATAACTGCTCTTCTATCTTCTCAGGGGAAGGAGAACACCGCCGCCATGGGCAAGGTCCTCTCCTGCTTCCCTGAGGAGTGACTACAAGCAGTAAATGAACTGAGGGGGAAGTGAGTTAATGATATCTAAGGTGTAGCGTCCCTCGCGCAGGAGGGGGTACCCTGGCTCTTATAGTGTGAGTCCAGGGTACTATGGTAACTTTATTGCCGAATGGGCCCAGCCGTCATCCTCTAATCGGCCTGGGCCCACCGACTGCTCCTCTCCGGGTGACCCGGAGCCTACGAGCGGCGGCCCATGCTGCTACCTCGTAGAACCTAGGAGTGAACAGTGGAGCTAGGGGGTGCGGTCTTGTCGGCCTGTCCGCGGAATCGGCGGGGAGGTCGACACCGTATCTCCAGCAAATCCTCGACGTGACCTGGCCTTCCTGCCACCCGGATATCTCGGGATATGGTATTTATGACCTCGTAATCATATCCCCGACTGGGTGGTAGGTTGCTCCGATTGCGCCTGGACCGACAGGTGGTTCCTGGTAGGGTCGATTGCTCTGGGCAATCGGCCTTCTAGGAATCGGCCTCGGTCCAGCTGCGGACCAATCGGATGATCGTCTTTGGTGAAGGAAGGGTGGACCGATTGCGCCTGGGCCGACTGCTGGCATTTGGTATGGTCGATTGCCTTGGAGCAATCGGCCGTACCTCTGCCCAGCTCGGCCCAGCTGCAGCCCAATTGGTCCATCCTTGTCTTGAAAGCTTTCTTCCGCTTGGGTCAGCCTACCTGGGTACCAATCCCCCGACAGTAGCCCCTAAAGCTGTAAAGGTCCCACGGTCACTTGACCGCGGGGCCTTTGCAGTTTTTCAATCTCTGCCTTGACGTTCTCCGACTTCTATGGCCTCTTCGAGTGCGTCATTCCGAGTTTGTCGGCCGACTCGGAGATCACACTCGGCTGACCGAATTTCCATCCGGTTGGACTTGGTTCCCCCTCGATTTATGTCTTCACTTTTTGAGAAAGATATCTTTCGCCGATTTCCCTCCAACGGTTACCTCCGATTCGCCCGCGATGTGATCAATGAACTGGGACCCACGACGCACGCGCGACGTGACATAACTTCAGGGCCTGACCCCCATGTCGCACGCCTCGCCTTTTGCGCCGGGATCCTTTGCGCTGGTCTGCCGGTTGGCCTCCCTGTGCCCTAGGCCACACCGGGCCACACAGTCGCAGGATCATCCCACTCCCCTCCCCCGCCGCCCATGTAAGCCACCGGGGGGGGGGGGGGGCTTCGCCCCTTCCTTCTCCCAAACGCCTCCTTCGGCCTCCAGCCTTCTCTCCTCTGCGCCATCGCCACTCCACGCGAATCTTTCTTCCGCCGGCCTCTGCATCTTGCGCTTGCTCCGGCCACGGGCTCGTGCTCTCCGCTGCTTCCACCGCCGCCGCGGCAACTCTGCGCCTCTGCTCTCGTGCTCCGCCTCCCTCTTTTCTCTTCTCACCTCCTCGCCTGCGAAGACCATGGCGCCGCGACGAGATGTGTCGCAGGCGAGCCGCGGGTGCTGGAAGGGCTCTCAGGCCACCGCCGCCGCCGTCGAGTCTCTGATCCACGCCCGGAAAATGCCTGCGGAAATCGAGTGGCGCATCCCTGGCAGGGCCGACGTCGTGCCCTGCGCACGCGCTGGCGAGAGGGTCGTGTTCCTCGCTCACTTCGAGCGTGGATTCGGACTTCCCGCTAGCGCCTTTTTCCGCGGATTTCTTGACTTCCACCGACTGCAACCCCACCATCTCGCAGCTAATTTCATCATGATCCTTTCCGGGTTCGTGACGCTCTGTGAAGGGTACCTCGGCTGCCGTCCAAGCGTCGCCCTTTGGAAGCGCTTCTTCAACCTCCGAGCTCACAATGCTCGGACGGGTGCTGTGGTGGCCGCCACCATCGAAGGCGGCAAGCCAACGTATCCGACTGACATGACCGACTGCGGCAGTTGCCTTGTCGCAGCCGGCAAGTCAAAATACACGAGCCCTGAGATCGTCCAATCCTGCAAGAATTGGCAGACCTCGTTCTTCTACGTCAAATCACCTGACAACGGCCCCGATCTCCTCAACCTGCCCGAGTTCTCTCTCGCCCGGCCGGTTGAGAAGCATCAATGGTCGCTGAAGCACGGCGTCGGAGATTGCGATGTCGATGCCCAGGCTGCCAGGGTCACCCAGCTGGAGCAGGAGGGACTCCTCCCAACCGACTTGGTAGCTGCTTGGCTTCACGCTCGGATTCTTCCCCTGCAGCGCCGAGTGCACCGCCTCTGCGACGTGTCGGGACCTCGAGATCCCACTCGGCTCTGCACGTGGCGGGTGAAGACAGAAGATCTTTGCGCCCGAGTGAAGGCCATCACATCTAGCGCATTGCCTGACCCCTTCCGCTTCGGGCTTGATTATCTCATTCGCCAGCGAAAGCCGCCTGTGGTATGCTCCGATTACTTTTTCTTCCGATTGCATGCTCTTCCGATTGCTTTCTCTTCCGATTGCTCTGATTGCTTATACCTCCTTCTCAGCACTTTATTCAGTCCGACCTCATGGAAGACGGCCAGGAAGCTGGCGTGTATGCCCCTGATCGCACGGAAGAGGACCCCACCGACCTCGAGTATAACGGCGAGACTCCTTCCGCCGAGTCCAGTGGGGATGATGAAGACGATGACGAGTCTTCCGGAGAATCCTCCGAACCTATGGATGCCGATGATGATGACGCCGAGCGCGCCAACCCTCCGAAGACCAACACTCGGCCGCCAGCTCAAGGGGGTACGCCTGACCCTTCCCTTGAGCAATTTTTGGCTGAATGGAGTGATGGTGATAGTGTCTCAAAGGGTGATGGTTCCGATGCAGCTCCTCGAGCCAAGCCTCCAAAGGTGCCAGCCAAGCTCACCTCGGCCGCCGGCTCCTCCTCTGGTGTGGCTCCCAGCCAGGTTGCCAAGGCCAAGCCGACTGCCAGCAAGGGCAAACAAGTCCAAGAGACGACAACTCGGAGGCCGACCGTCGAGGCGCCGCTGAACGTCGCTCCGCTTCGCTGCCGAATGCCCACTGGCGCACCCAGGACAATCGGGTATGCTTTTATCTTTATGCCTCCTACTTCACTATCTTTGCTTCTACTGATTCTTCTCCCTTTCTTCTTTCAGGGAGCCGATTGGGCTTGATGACGTTGACACCGACATTCCCGTCCGTGCCAGCCCCTTCATCTCGCCCGCTGCTTCTGCTGCTGCCATCCACAAGCGGCCGGTACCCGCTCATCGCTCCTCCCAGGACGCCGAGCGCGCTGCCAAGAAGGCCCGTCTTGCGGTGACTTCGAAGACCTCTTCTTCCACCCTTGCCTCCCAAACTCTCAAGGGCGCAGCGGACCGGGTGGCTCCTGGTGGTGGAGGAACGCAACCGGTTGACCCGATTGCCCCGTTTCCACCGCGCCGCTCCAACCCGGCTTCGCCTGACGCAACTTCCCCTGCTGCAATGACCGCATCTGATACGCTGATGGTGACGACCCCATCGTCGATTTTGGTGTCGGCACCACCGGTTGCCTCCACAGTTCCACCGGCTGTACTACCTGACCCACCGACTACGACGATCTCGCCGCCAATCATCGCTACCACCTCTGCTCCGACTCGCCCGGTTGCGCCGCCGCCACAATCGGGTGCCTCCGGCCCTTCACCAACATCCGTGCCACCAGTCCTCACCACTGCAGCTTTCACCATCGTTCCCACTTTAGTGCCACTGCCGATTTCTTCTCCCTCAGAGATTCTTATGCGCTCGGTGGATCAATTCCGAGCCGAGTACTCTCGCGCCCGTCATGTCGGCGCTGAGCCTGATGCTCCGCATCGTCCTCGGGACCCCGTGACGAGCGCTTTAAGACGGGTGAACGAATTCACCGATGCCCTTGCTCGGGACCTTCAACAGCTGACCTCTCACCATACGGTAAACTCCTTAACTTTTCCTTCTGTACCTCTCTTTTACTTCGGCAATTTTTCTTCCGGTGGGTGCGCGCAAGCGCACCCACTGGGTGTAGTCCCCGAGATTCGGGCCGATTGGTTACAATCGGTTCAGATCTTTAGCATTTTTTGCTTTATCACTTGCCTTCCTCAATCGGTAGACTTTCTTCCGGTGGGTGTAGTCCCCGAGATTCGGGCCGATTGGTTACAATCGGTTCGGATCTTTAGCGTTTTTTGCTTTATCGTTTGCCTTCCTCAATCGGTAGACTTTCTTCCGGTGGGTGCGCGCAAGCGCACCCACTGGGTGTAGTCCCCGAGATTCGGGCCGATTGGTTACAATCGGTTCGGATCTTTAGCATTTTTTGCTTTATCACTTGCCTTCCTCAATCGGTAGACTTTCTTCCGGTGGGTGTAGTCCCCGAGATTCGGGCCGATTGGTTACAATCGGTTCGGATCTTTAGCGTTTTTTGCTTTATCGTTTGCCTTCCTCAATCTGTAGACTTTCTTCCGGTGGGTGCGCGCAAGCGCACCCAATGGGTGTAGTCCCCGAGATTCGGGCCGATTGGTCACAATTGGTTCGGATCTTTTTCACTGTTGCTTTATGTCTGACTCCGTCTTGCTGTTCTTCTCAGGCTGCCATGGAAGAGAAATGAGATATCTTCGAAAAACTCCTGGAAGCTTATACTGCTAGCCTTCGAACCCTCGCCCAGGCCCAGCTGCAGGTCAATAACCAATCGGCAGAAATCACTAAACTATGAGGTATCCTCTATCTCACCGCTGTCTTTTCTTCATTTGACAACTGCTCTGGTACTCAAATCTTCGCACTCTCTTCTAGCTTCTATTCCTATGGTAGATGATCTTCAAGGCCGAATTGCTGAATTGACTGCAGAACTTAGCCAACAAGGTCCAGCTCTTGACAAAGCCACCGGAGAAGTAACTCGGCTGCAGGGGATAGAGAAAGATTTGAATCGGACTATTCAAGGCCTCCAATCTAAAATGGCTGCTCTTGAGAAGAAACATCTTGCCGACATAGCCGCAGTGACGGCTACTGGTGATGGACTTCTTGCTGAACGGGATGCTGCCGTCGCCGCCCGAGGTGCTCTGCAAGCTGAGAGGGATGAAGCAATTGCTGCCCGAGACTCCATTCGCCAAGATCGTGATGAGCTCATCGCCAAGTTCGAAGAACTGGAGAAGCGCAGCTATGAGGAGACCACCCGAATGCACCGCCGAGCCAAGGGCTTCTGTGATACACTGACCAAAATGGACGTCCTCCTTGGCCGTGAGTCTTCCTTGTTGCCGAGTGCACTTTCCGGTTGCTTTATTCTCTTATCTTATTACTCATGCTCTTCCTTCTTGACGCAGAAGCTTGGCCCGAATCTGAAGCGGCTGCCTACGCAGCTGTCGCAAGGTCCCGAGAGGATACCATCGCCGCTGGAGGGACCTGTGACCGTGCAGATAACGTCTGGACCCGGCATGAATATCTGATCGGCACCCAAGCCCGCATTCCTATTATCCAGGGAGTTGCCCTATCCTTCAAGCTCAGAATTCTAAAGATTGCTGAAGCACTGTGGTCGCCGACTGAGCTCAAGGCCGGACTCCAGAAGATGAAGAATGCTGCCGACTCCTCCGCCGAGACCCCTAAGGAAGACACTCAGGATGAAGAGGATTCTGACCAAGGGGACACTCCGAATGCCACCACTGAGCAGACTCGGACTCTCCTTAAGGCTATCCCACGTCGGATCGACGTTCTGCTGAATTCTACCGGTCGGACTGGTGTGGAGACCGCTCTTCAGACTGTGCTGACTTGGTACCCTCAAGTGAAGCTCTCCCAATTGTACAGCCTTCGAGACAATGCCTCTGACCTTCTTGAGAAGACCTACGTCGAAGTCAATCGGCTAGCCAGCACTATGGTGAATTGGTTTTCTCCCTACGAGTATACTCCGTATCTCGACCAGGGAGGGAATCCGCTCCCTGCCTCTACCATCTCTGGCCTGGCCGAGGAGCTCTCCAATAGAGGCTCATCTCAGACGTCTCCGAAGTCTAAACAGACTGGTGCTGCAACTTCTGAAGCTCAATCTGACCCGGCTGCTCCACCTTCTAGCTCAGTGCCTCCGACTGCTTAAGCTATGTTATCTTTAATTTGTATTCCGACTGTCCGCTTGTAAGACATATTTTTAATTCTGTCGACACCTAATGGGTGTGAGTTGGATGTAATGACCTTATTCGGCCTTGGGCCTGTTACTTTTGATGCAATCCGATTGCTTGTTTTTTACTTTTGCATGTGCGATCAACTTTGCGTCTTTGTCGGTTTCCTTTATCGGCTGCACTTGGGGATGTCTGCTGTGTCGACCTTGCTGCCGTCATGCGGTCTGCACGGATCAACAGTAGACATCCAGCCAAGGTTCGATAAGTTTTCATTTTTTACACGACAAGATTTTTACCGCAAAGGATTCTGCAATAGCAGCCGCCGATTGCTCGCTACAAGGTCCGATGTCCTGATTTGCGGCGCAATCGGTGACTTTTTCCTGTCGACTGTGCCCTTGGTGGCCTCTTTCAAATTGTGTCCCGAGGATTTGTACTACCGACTGCCTCAATCGCCACCCTTCTCAATGCCACAAACCTTTTAGTGATTTGCGCTCGAGCTAAGTATACGATTGAAGGCCAGCCTGCAGTCCCCGTGCCTCGATGGCTTATTTACTTGACCTCGCGGTCGGCTAGTCCCCGGGTGTGCTACGCACATCTCGGGTATGACTGAGCGTTGCCGATTGAGGCTAGCTCTTCGAATGAAATTATACAAAAGTACTCGAATGCTCATTTTCAGAGACATGATAACTTTTACTGATTGTTTGCCGAATGGCTTACATAAATTTCTGCCGCTCAACTATAGAACGGATACAACAACTCGGCGTTCCACGGCCGCTCCGTCTCTGCTCCTGACGTGTCCTTATGCCGAGTGCCCTTGGTGCAGTCGATCAGATAATAGGAGTTGTTCTTGAGCGCTCTGCTGACAACAAATGGCCCTTCCCAAGGTGAGGATAGCTTGTGCTGCCCCTCTGACTTCTGGATTCGGCGTAGCACCATGTCTCCCTCTCGGAAAGCGAGAGGACGAATCTTCTTGCTGTGGTAGCGCCGCAACTTCTGCTGATAGACTGCTGACCTAGACAAGGCCAACAGACAAGCTTCTTCTTTGAGGTCGGTGCCGTCTTCTCTTGCCAATCTTGCTTCTTCTTCTGTGTATAGGGCGTGCCGAGGTGAATCAAACTCAATGTCGGAAGGGATGACTGCTTCTGAGCCATACACCAGGAAGAAAGGAGTGAATCCAGCCGACCTGTTTGGAGTGGTCCTCAAGCTAAACAGTACTGCCGGAAGCTCGTCAATCCATGCTCCGGGTGCCCTCTCAAGTGGCTCTACCAATCTGGGCCTGATACCCGATAGGATTAGTCCATTTGCCCTTTCGACTTGACCATTGGACTGTGGGTGTGCCACAGATGACAGATCGAGCCGAATGCCTTGCTGAGATGCATATCGGGCCAGCGCCCCCTTTGCAAAGTTTGTGCCGTTGTCGGTGATGATGCTGTTAGGTACACCGTATCTGCATACGATGTCGGCCACAAACCGAACCGCAGTCGGCCCATCCAACTTCTTGATTGGTCTTGCTTCAATCCACTTGGTAAACTTGTCGACTGCCACTAAGAGATGTGTCATGCCACTTCGAGCTCTCTTGAATGGTCCAACCATATCCAAACCCCAAACTGCAAAAGGCCAAGCTATTGGGATGGTCTTCAGTGCCGATGCTGGCTGATGACTCCTTGCCTTGAATCGCTGACAACCCTTGCAGTGCTTCACCAAATTCTCAGCCGCTGCAAGTGCAGTTGGCCAGTAGAAACCATGTCGGAAAGCTTTGTTGGCGATTGCCTTTGCTGACGCGTGATGACCACATTCACCTTGATGGATGTCTCTGAGCAGCTCCAAGCCTCTGTCCTCTTCAACACACCTCTGGAGGATACCAGTTGCACTCTTGCGCATCAGCTCATTGTTGATTATTGTATATGCCCAAGATCGGCGGCTGATCTGTCTGGACTCTGCTAAATCTGGTGTGAGGATCCCATCTGCTAAGAAATCTCTAATCGGTTGTGCCCATGACGGCGCACTGACGACCACCATTACGGCCGCATGCTGAGGTGGGACTTCCTCTTGGATCTCGGCCTCTTGAACACTGGCCTCCTCGATCTCGGCCACTTGGACGTCTGTCATTTCTATCTCTGCTTCTGAACTGCCGACTGCGGCGCCTGGCACGCATTCGGCAGCCCCTGGTGCCGACTTCTCATCTGGAGCTGCAGCTTCATCATTGCACTTGGCAATTTCTGATGTCATTGGCTCTTCAGAGGTTGTGCCTTCTAGTGCAGCCTCTGCTTGCTTCCCTTTGCTCTTCTTCTTCTCCTCTGCAGCCCCTGGCTCGCAATCGGCAGCCCCTGGTGCTGTTGCCGAGACACCCTGGGCGCTGGACTGCTTCTTCACGGTTGCAGGTTTGGCCGGTTGAACTTCTTTTTCCTTTCTTAGTGCTTCAAGATCGGTCTCTGAGATAAAAATGGACTCGGACTCTGGGGATGGAATGATAGATGGCTTCTTGATATGCTCCAGAGATACGCCTGGTGGGATTGATTGCCTTGTGGAGCCTAGCTTGGACAATGCATCTGCTGCCTCGTTGTTTGCTCTCGGCACATGATGGAACTCGCAACCTTCAAAATATCCGCTGATCTGCTGCACTAGGAATCGATAGCTTGCCATGTTAGCATCTTTTGCATCCCAGGTGCCCGAGCACTGCTGTACCACCAGGTCGGAATCACCAAAGCACTCGATGTTCCGAATACCGATTTCCTTGGCAAGCTTGATACCATGCACAAGGGCTTCGTACTCGGCGACATTGTTTGATGCTGCGAAGTGAATCTGAAGCACATACTGCAACTGATCTCCTCTTGGGGAAGTGAGTACCACCCCAGCCCCTAGGCCATTCTTCATCTTGGAGCCATCAAAGTGCATTCGCCAGCAATCCGACATTGGGAGCTGCGGCATGTACTGAGTTTCAGCCCAGTCCACCAGGAAATCGGCCAATGCTTGCGACTTGATTGCAGTCCTAGGTTCATACTGGATACGGTGACTAGCGACTTCAATTGCCCATTTTGCCACTCTTCCGGTTGCATCTCTGCTTCCCATGATGTCGGCCAATGGAGCCGAGCTGACAACTGTGATCAGGTGAGCTTGAAAGTACGGCTTCAATCTCTTGGCTGCCATGTACACTCCATAGCACATCTTCTGATAGTGAGGGTAGTTCTTCTTGGATGCCGAGAGCACTTCGCTGATGTAGTACACTGGATGCTGGATTTGCTGTGCCTTGTCCTTCTCGGGCCGCTCCACCACCATGACTGCACTGATCACCCGATTGGTTGCCGCAATGTATAACATCATTGGCTCCTTCTCAATCGGGGCAGCCAGGATTGGTGCCGTGGAGAGCATGCGCTTGAGTTCTCGGAATGCTTCGTTTGCTTGAGGGGTCCACGTGAACTTCTCAGTCCTCTTCATCAACTGGTACAATGGGATTGCCTTTTCACCCAGCCGACTGAGGAATCGGCTGAGAGATGTGAGGCAACCGGTGAATTTCTGCACTTGCTTCAGGGTTTTGGGCTGCTCCATGCGCTCTATTGCGGCTATCTTCTCGGGGTTGCATTTGATTCCTCTCTCGGAAACGAGAAACCCCAAAAGCTTGCCAGCTTGGACTCCAAACACACACTTCTCCGGGTTGAGCTTGATCTGATAAGTTCTCAAATTCGCGAATGTTTCTCTGAGATCATCTAGCAATGTGATCCCCTTTGCCGACTTCACCACCAAATCGTCCACGTACACATGGAGATTCCTGCCGAGCTGAGAATGTGTGCACCTCTGAAACGTGCGCTGATAAGTGGCTCCTCCATTCTTCAGACCAAAAGGCATGGTGATATAACAATAGGCCCCGAAAGGGGTTATGAATGCAGTTTTGATCTGATCTTCCACAGCCAACTTGATCTGGTGATATCCAGCAGTAGCATCCAGAAAGGACAACAGCTCGCAGCCGTCCGTAGAATCAATCACTTGATCAATATGGGGCAGAGCAAACGGATCTTTTGGGCATGCCTTGTTCAGGCAAGTATAATCTATACACATACGCCAAGTCTTGTTCTTCTTCATGACGAGGACTGGATTCGCCAGCCACTCGGGGTAAAACACTTCCATGATGAAACCTGCCGCTTGCAGCTTCGCAATCTCTTCGCCGATTGCCCTTCTCTTGTCCTCAGAAAAACGTCTCAGGGGTTTCTTGACCGGCTTCGAGCCTGGCCGAATGTGCAGCTTGTGCTCGGCGAGTTCTCTCGGAACACCAGGCATGTCTTGTGGAGACCATGCAAAGATGTCCCGATTCTCACGGAGAAACTCGACGAGCTCGCTTTCCTATTTATCGCTAAGTCCAGCTCCGACTACAAAGCACTTGGTTGAGTCAGAGGGATCTTGAGCGATCTTCTTGCTGTCCTTGGCCGACTGAAAAGCCGATTCCTCATCTACTCTCTTTGCTGGGCCAACCGGAAGTGGATTCTTGCTTTGTGCTTGCGCCATTGCAATGACTTTGCCGAGCTGGCGCTTCTCCGTCTCCACCACTAGAGATTCAGCCAAACTGCTGCCAGCGGATGTGCACTCGAGGGACTTCCTGAAGTCTCCGGTGACTGTGATGACGCCGTTTGGCCCCGGGATCTTCATCTTCAGGTATGTTTGCTGTGCATTGATCATGAATTTGGAAAATGCTGGTAACCCCAATAGAGCATGGTAAGGACTGCTGAGGTCGGCCACCTCAAACCAAATCGGCTCTCTCCTGAAATTTTCTTCCGTGCCAAATATGACATCCAGCCGAATGCGACCCATGGGGGTGCAAGACAGCCCAGGAACAATCCCATGGAATGTCGTCCGACTGCGCTCCAGGTCCCGCTCTGTGAGCCCTAGCTTGAGCATTGTATCTCTGTACAAAATGTTGATTGTGCTTCCTCCATCAACTAGCACTCTAGAAAATTTGCATGAAAATCTTGGTCCTGCGACCAGAGCGTCCACCACTAGCGGATAGTTTCCTGGATTCGGCAAAATGGTGGGATGATCTGCTCTGTCCCAGGATATCGGACACTCGGACCAGTGCATGAATTGGGGAATCGGCGGCATAGTGGCATTAACTTCTTGGGCTCGGGCTCTCCGACTGCCCTTGTCTGTGGACTCGCTGGTAAAAATCATGTAAGCCGCATCCTACTGCGGGTACTGGTTCTGCTGCTGAGGTGGTCCTCTGTTCTGGGGTGGTGGTGGTGGTGGTGGTGGTAAAGCTTCTCCCTTTGCAATCCTTCTCACGAAGTCACACTGCCGAGTGGTGTGCGCAGACGGCCTCCCAGGCGTGCTGTGCAACTTGCATGGTGCGTCCAACATATCCTCGAATGTGTACTTGGGCTTCATCTGCCCTGGGGGTCTCACATTTGGTCTCATCTTCCGACTGCCTCCTGCAGCCGCTGGATCTTCCTCATTCTGAACAGCGGCCACCTGCCGACTGCCATACTGAGTATCGGGCTGTTCGTCCTTGCGCTTGCCGTTGTTCTGCTGGTTGTTGTTGTTGTTGTTGTTGTTGCGATTGTTCTCTCTTCTCTCCTTCCGACTGAGGCCTTGGTTCCCTGTGTCCGACTGCGGAGCCCCTGGTGACTGGATCACACCTCCAACTCCGAGTTGGATAGGGCGCATCGCAGAATCGGACATAGCGAACGCATTTGCCACCTTCATGAGCTCGGCGAGCAACGTGAAGTCTTTGCGGAGCAACTTGTGCTTCAACATTGAATCAGCCAGGCATCCATCAGTAAAATACTGAATGGCCTAGATCTCATGGACTCCTTCGCATGAATTCTTCAGCTTGATCCACCGAGATAAGTAATCTCGGAGGGGCTCGTCCTTGCCTTGCACACACAAAGCTAACTGCCGCGGGAGGTTGGGCCTCTCATACGTGCTTGTGAAGTTGTGGATGAATGCGGTCGTGAAATCCTCCCAGCAATTCACACTGTCCTTGGGCAAACTGTTCAACCACGTCCGCGCTGAGCCCTGCAGCATGAGAGGTGCATAGCGGACTGCTACACGCCGATTACCTCCTGCAATGCGGACTGCCGTCAGGTAATCGGACAGCCAATCTTCCGGTTTCACCGAGCCATTGTACTTGGGAGTGTCTCTCGGCAACGTGAAGCCTTTGGGGAATCTCTCCGTCCGAATGCGGTGACCGAAACATGATGGGCCAGCTTCTCCTTCTTCATCTTCCTGAGCCTCCTTCTCCAGGAGCTCAATGCGATGCCTTGCGTCGTTCTGGCCGATTTGGCGAGGGCCAAGTCGGGTGCTGATTGCTGGTCTTGGCACCGATTGCGGCGGCTTGTCATGGCGCCTGCTGTTAACAGTCGGCTCTTCCATTCTTCTGCTTGCTGCTGGAGGTGGCCGATTGCTTCTGACCTTGCTGTCGTGCCGAGATGGTGCAGGTTGATGCCTGTTCTGGCGCGATGCATTCGGTCGCTGGCTAGCTCCCGCATTCGGCCTCACAGTTCCTCTTGATGCCTCTGGTTCAGCATTTTGATTGCCCATTGCTACAAGCCTCTGCTCTTTTGCGGCCGCTATCAGCTCACGCATTCGGCGCGACTGTTCGCGCCGCTCATCTCCTTCCAACTCTTCCAGCTCGAGCGCTATCTGCTCGGCTGCTCTCAAGTTCTTGTCCGGTGTGCTATATGCTGGCCTCTGGAAGAATGCCGACTGCGCTGGTTGCTCCGGTTGCACCGGCCTTCTCGGAAGCTCCGACTGCTCCGCCCCTGATAGCTTCTGGTTGACTGCTCTTCCTCAGCTTCTCAGGTCTTCCAGGACTGCGGGCTCAATCGGCCGACGCGGTCCTGCATGTGCTGCATTGTACTCCCTTGTGATGGCCCCCAGCCGACGCTCTTCTGCCAGCACTTGCTCAGCCCTGCGAGCCAGAGCGAGCCGTGCTGTTTCCAGCTCGGTATGCACCTGCTCCGGGTCACCATTCCTGTTCACGGGTGTGTATAACACATCCCGCAACGCACTGGTGCCGATTCGCTCTGCCGCATCAGCTACTTCCTTGGCCTTCCTTGCTGCGCTTGCCGGATCACGGTTGGTCGATGAGGATGCTGCCGCCATCATGACAGCGGCGTGCAGTCGGCCCTCCTCTTGGCCAGGCGCTGCGACGCAGCCCCTGGTCGAGAGCGGGTCTGTAGCACACGAGAAGATGCGGATGTCTCTGGGATACGCCTCAGGGAAGCTACCAATGAAGAGGCGATGACTTCCCACCTGCAGCGAATCCGGGTGGCAAGGGTGCTCCAGCCCTGTACCGCGCCGAGTAGTCCACTACATAATCGATTGCCCCACGCCTTAGAATCAGGCCGGAGGCGTGGCTGCCGCCTGATGCAGAGGAAAATCCCGTCCGGATCTTGACTCCAGTCGACGCCTCGGTCTGCCCCACGGTGGGCGCCAACTGTCGTCGATATATGATGGCAGATGCCATGGGGATGGCTAAAGTGAGGGGAAGACACGAGGGAGAGAATGTCGATGGTGCCGGAATCGGGTTGGGCACAAGCACGGTGAAGACACCACGATGTACCCAGGTTCGGGGCTCTCCGGAGAGATAACACCCCTACTCCTGCTTGTCTCTTGTATATCAATGAAGGGGCTACAATAACTGCTCTTCTATCTTCTCAGGGGAAGGAGAACACCGCCGCCATGGGCAAGGTCCTCTCCTGCTTCCCTGAGGAGTGACTACAAGCAGTAAATGAACTGAGGGGGAAGTGAGTTAATGATATCTAAGGTGTAGCGTCCCTCGCGCAGGAGGGGGTACCCTGGCTCTTATAGTGTGAGTCCAGGGTACTATGGTAACTTTATTGCCGAATGGGCCCAGCCGTCATCCTCTAATCGGCCTGGGCCCACCGACTGCTCCTCTCCGGGTGACCCGGAGCCTACGAGCGGCGGCCCATGCTGCTACCTCGTAGAACCTAGGAGTGAACAGTGGAGCTAGGGGGTGCGGTCTTGTCGGCCTGTCCGCGGAATCGGCGGGGAGGTCGACACCGTATCTCCAGCAAATCCTCGACGTGACCTGGCCTTCCTGCCACCCGGATATCTCGGGATATGGTATTTATGACCTCGTAATCATATCCCCGACTGGGTGGTAGGTTGCTCCGATTGCGCCTGGACCGACAGGTGGTTCCTGGTAGGGTCGATTGCTCTGGGCAATCGGCCTTCTAGGAATCGGCCTCGGTCCAGCTGCGGACCAATCGGATGATCGTCTTTGGTGAAGGAAGGGTGGACCGATTGCGCCTGGGCCGACTGCTGGCATTTGGTATGGTCGATTGCCTTGGAGAAATCGGCCGTACCTCTGCCCAGCTCGGCCCAGCTGCAGCCCAATTGGTCCATCCTTCTCTTGAAAGCTTGCTTCCGCTTGGGTCAGCCTACCCGGGTACCAATCCCCCGACACCGCCCATGCTTTTGAGCCTCGTTCTTTCTTTGTAGCATAGTTAGCATTGCGGTGCGTTTTTAATTCTGTCAATTGCCCAGCTGTAATTTGTTTACCTCGCATAGCAGTTTTATCGTCTTTTGGGAGAGAGACATCACTAGTGAACATCACGGGACCCCGGTCCATATTCTCATCACTGTTTACACGCTCTTTTATTTTCCTGCTTTTACTTTCTGGTTGCTATCACCATTATCATATTATCTATTGCGTTGATCCTTTGTGAACAACAAGGCCAGAGAGATTGACAACCTCTCTGTACTCGTTGGGAAGCAAAGTTATTTGTGTCGTGTGCAGGTCCACGTCAGTTGCGCCGTTGACTCCTACTTATCATCTCCAGAGTCCTACTAGAGACAAACCTTGGTATTTTCACCGAGAGAAATTTGCCGCTATCCTACATCTCACCTTCCATTTGGGGTAACCAACAAGGAGAGAGTATCAACCATCCATTTTATTGTAGTAATCTTTGGTTTAATAGTCTCCTTCCAGTAAACAAAGTGACATTATGGGATATGCGCAATCAAACTTTCTGAATTTTGGCCATTGATATCTCTGAATATTGAGGGTCTCCGAGTGAACATATGAAAAAAATATACGAGTATATTCATCTCAAAAACTATTTTTGTAATATTAAAATTTACTAAGTTTGATCAGCAAATTGCATCGGTTAATATAGAGTTATGGAAACAATATCATTGTTGAAAATAGCAGTCTTTATCACTAGAAGGAGTACGGGAAAAATTACATATGGTGGCACATTAGAGGATAATACGTTATTGAGTTGTGGAAGAATATTAATTAGTTCAATTTTCTACACCATGAAACACGAAGCAAAATTTGGCTTCATATTAATAACTTCAAGTCTGCAGGTCCTATAGAAACAATTATCTATACGATAGTTATGGTACCTTGTTTATGGAAGCAAGTTGCAAAGGCTCTTTAAGTGATGAAACCATTCCTTGAACACTTAATTATGGAATTGCCATGCCAAAAATCAAGATATACTTGTCTATGGCATGTATATGATGATTAACATTAGTCAAACATAATTGATGAATAATTTTTATAAAGACAAGGCTCCAACCTAGGATTAAGCAGATGGAAGATAGGATGGTTCCTTAGAATATCGATAAGAAGCATGTAAAAGGACGAGTTGGCACTTAGAGAAACTTTCATCCTCAAGAACAACACAGAGACGTAGAAGATTGCACTTCCGCAAGACTGGGGCTTTATCTCCAAAGTTGGAATTGTGTAGAAGATGTTTATTCCCGTGACCTTGACATGACCAAACATGAAAGTGTTTTCATAAAATTTGGAATGCAGTCGTTACCCTGTGTGAATTTGCATTGGTAGGTGAAACATCATGAAAATTTCAAGATTAAAAGTAAATAGATAGTAAATCAAGCCCTTATTTGTAATCCTAAGAGTTTCACCCGAGCATATAATGGTTAACGGTAGCAAAAATGATGGTGTCCCTGCTCAGGGGTTACCTCGTCATGTTGGTTATTGGTCTAGTGGGCCAGCCTAAGGACCCATATGTCGGTTCTCTCCCTGGATCTTTATTATAGCCCATGGAATACCGACATGTATCCAAGGAGAAGTCTTTTATCGCCATAGTTGACTAGGTATCTTGTACTCATGGATCTCTTGGCAACCTATATAAGTAAGGTTCATGCTAGTCGATAGGTATTAGTTCTCAATCTCTCGATTATAACCCATGCTTTGCACACCCATCACAATAATAAAACGTAAGTTGGATGTAGGGTATTACCTTTGTGCATGCCCACGACGAGGTTCTTGATGCGCTCACCCACCATGGAAGTAGCGTCATGCATGGCATGTTGAAGAGAAAAGTGTTGAGCCTTGGTGAAGAAGTCGTGGGAACCCACATGATCGTCAAAGAATTGAAGGTGAAGATGTTCCTTCCCTAGACATCGCAACAATCGAGGCAAATGTGAGAGGGAAAGAAAGAACATATCAAAGTTACCTCTTCACTAATGGAAACAACTGATTTTCCGTTAGCTTTGGTATTTGACGTTCACTTTTTTTTGGGATGACGACAAAGAGCCTCTTTGCTGATAGCTGACTTAAAAGCCGCCAGAAAAGACATAGATGATAGCAAAAAGTATACAAAGTGAAAGACAAAGTTTAGGCGAATGACATATCTTAAGAAAGCGGAAGACAAAGAACGCTCTGGCGTTAATGTCGAGCCACGTGGCACGTCCACGCGAGAGGCTAAGAACAATAGAAATATTTGTCGTCTAACACTAGACGACAAAGGGGGGGGGGTATCCCACCATGGCCCCTCCTAAGCCCCCATCTTTCTTCTCTCTCTCACACCCACTCTCACATGTTCCCAAACTGCCGCCTTTGCCCCCCATCCTCGGCCACCCCAATCGTTGCCATCCCCTCCTCTCTCTCTCTCTCTCTTCATCATTTCCTCCTTAACTTTATTGATGTGGATAGGTTGTCATCGCCCTTATCCTCCCGCCGAACGCCATCACACACCTCCTCCAGCCCGACACCGCCTCCTACGGCCCAAGCATCACCTCCCCTCCTCCCCCAACCCGCAGCCTCCCACCTCCTCTCTTATGAGTAGGTATTTTAACTAGATTTGTTTGTTTGATTTGTTAGTACTTAGTGTTAGAGTTAGTATTTAGTGTTTGATTATAGTTAGTTAGAGTTAGTTAGTGTTTAATTAGATTTAATACTTAGTGTTTATTTGATTTGTTAGTACCTAGTGTTAGAGTTAGTAGTTGATACTTATTGTTAGAGTTAGTAGGCTTTTAATAGTTAGGCAATGTTAGGTTTTTAGTACTTAGTGTTAGAGTTAGTATGGTTTTAATACTTAGTGTTAGAGTTAGTAGAATTTAGTAGTTAGGCAATATTAGTACTTAGTGTTAGAGTTAGTTGATAGGCAATGTTAGGTTAATTAGTTAGTTAGATGTTAGTTGATAGGATTTTTGTTGTATCAAAGCGTAGCATACGTTCTTGTTAGTTGGAATAGAAAGATAGACAAGATAGTAGAAGAGAGGAGACAAAGATCAAAGTGTAGCATTTGTTCTTATCATTATGTTGAAAGAGAGAAGAAAGGAAAGAGAGAAAGTAAGGGTAGTATTTTTTGATTTTTTCTTGTCAAAATTAAAGGAGAGAGGGGAAATAGATATGTAAACGAACTTAATGTAGTAGTAGCACATTGATATATAATTTTTGCCCGTTTCATGCTATCATGTCATCACTTTCATACACTTTGAATAGAATTTTATGCCATTTTTATACGATTTATTTGGACTAACCTTTTAACCCAGTGCCCAGACCATCTTTTGTTTTTTTAAGAAAAATAATTTATGCGGAAGAAAAAAACTCTAGGGATTTCCTGGATAATTTTTTGGAACAGAAAGGCCATCAGCCGGAAGGGGGCGCCTGGAAGCTTCCAAGGGTCCCACACGGGCAGGTGGCGCGACCTTGGGGTGGTCGCGCCACTTGGCCGTGTGCCCCATCGGATCCATTTGAACTGATTCTTTCATTATAGACCATCATTAATTTTGAAAACCTCGAGAGCACGACCCTTCTTCTGTTTCGGGCATCGCACGCTCATGTACTTGACGAGACCAATTTTGGGGATGTCCATGTCGTGTTGCTGGCGGGATAATCGATCATCGGAGACTTATACATCGACCTTGATGCATCCATGGTGATGTGTGAGTAGTTCTTCTTAGACCTTAGGGTCCATGGATGAAGCTAGTCGACATATCTCTCTCTCTCTCTCTCTCTTGGATCTTAAATACTATGGTCCTTCTTATTTCTCTGGGGAGTTGGATCAATCTGATGTAATTCTCGATGTGTTTGTTGGGACAAGATGAATTGTGAGTTTTTGGATCAGATTGTTCATGCTTTATTAATGGATCTACTATGGTTTTATGTTGTGTAATATTATGGTTATATATGATTTTCGATCTATCTTTTATACATTGGTCACGTATGTGGGGTTGATCTTTAGAGGAAGTGGTGCATAATCTTTAGGATTTTCTATATCCTAGTGACCTTATTTGGGACAATACGTTGATACGTCCCAAACGTATCTATAATTTCTGCTTGCTCCATGCATGTTTTGTGTGACTTTGCCATGTTTTGGTTGAACTTTATTACACTTTTAAACCAATTTGGACTAACCTACTAACTCAGTGCACCCAGTTGCCAGCTTCTGGTTTTCTGCTGTTTTTGTTTTTCAGGTTTTCCGGCTGATTAAAGTGCCCAAAAAATTCCGCAAAAATTATATTAAAAATCAGCGGGCAGGAAGCATCCAGAATAACCAAGGGAGAGAGACGAGACCACCACCAAGGAGCCAGAAGGGTCCCTGGCGCGGCCCCAACCCTAGGGCGCGCCAGGCACCCTCCTGGCTGCCCTGGGTGGCCCCTCGACGCCCCCCTTCGCCTATATAACCCCCTCGGGGTAGAAACCCCTAAACAAGAACTCTTTTTCGCGGAAACCTCTCTGTTCCGCCGTCGCCGCCGTTTTCAGATCGGGGCTGCCTGGAGAAGCTGCCCCGGCACCCTGCCGGAAGGAGATCACCCCTCCGGGAGACCATCCATAGCCATGGACGCTTCCCGTATGTGCCGCGAGTAGTCCCCCTTGGACCATGGGTCCGTGATCAGTAGCTATGTGATGTCCTCTCCCTCTTTTGTGCTTTCACTTTCGAGACCTCGTGAGATGCCTCACATGATCGAGGCACCTATGTAATTTTCTGTTGTTGCTATGCTGAGTTTGTTGGGATCTGATGGATTATGAGACTATGTTCAGATTGTGATGAGTAATATATTTGGTTTGCCTTTTTATATTTTGTCCTTGAGTAAATTCTTGCATGTTCTCCGTTGCAGTATTTGCTTTGGCCAAGTTATTTGCTTGCAACTCCAAGAGAGAGCGTTATGCTCGATTGTGGGTTCAGCCCCGTGATGTCTAGCTTGAGTGACAGAAACATGAGACTAGGGGATGTGTTGTTGCCACCAGGGATAAAACAACGGTGATTGTGCCTATTGGTGCAAGAATTGTTTACTTTACGCAAAGTTCTTTTAATGCAGTTGTCTGTTGCTTTGAGTTTACACTTTGGGTGGGATTCGCAACTTAATACCAGCGAGATGTTCTGGATAGATATCTCAAGGTGGATGATTCGTAGTAGATGCAGATGGATTTCGGTCTACTTACCTTGGCGTACTGCCCATTGCTTTTGAGCCCTTCCTTTCTTTGCAGCATAGTTAGCATTGCGGTGCCTTCATAATCCTGTCAATTGCCCAACTGTGATTTGTTTACCTCGCTAGCATTTTTATCGTCTTTTTGGAGAGAGACATCACTAGTGAAAATCACGGGACTCCGGTCCATCTTCATACCATTGTTCACACCCACTATTTACCTTTCTGTTTTTACTTTTACTAGTACCTGTTTATCTCTTGTGTTTGATCCTTTGTAAACGACAAGGCCGGAGGAATTGACAACTCCTCTGAACTCGTTGGGAGCAAAGTTATTTGTTTTGTGCAGGTCCACGACAACTCCACGCATCAGAACAATTTCTGGCGCCGTTGCCACCTATCGTACTTATCGTTGAGTTCTACTGGAGACAAACCTTGGTATCTTTACTGAGGGAAATTACCGCTACGCTGCATCTCAACCTTCCACTTGGGGTAACCAACGAGGGGCGAGATGCCATCATACGTGTATTAGTATTGTTGTTGCAAAGGGTAATACAATGGGTTTAGGTAGTATTGCAATCCTCTCTTTGCTTACTATATGTCATCTTGCTTATAGCATTACTCCTTTTTTTAAGAACCTAATACTTCGAGATGCATTCTGGATAGCGGTCTTGGGAGTGGAGTAATAGTAGTGGGAGTAAGAGGAGTAACAACAACCACTTAATTTGAAAGTATTGTTGATGTAGTATTGCACCATGAATAATCATAGCTATCAACTATCATAATCTTTCAATTGCCCAACTGTAATTTGTTCACCACTTCATGTTGTTATCATGATAGAGATGACACTAGAGGATTCCATGTCCCCGGGGTTTATTTTTATTATCATTGTTGCCGTTTTCACTTTCTCTTCGCTGCTCTATTACTATAAACATCTACCATTGCTTTTAATATCGTGACTAGAAAGACAGGGGGATTGACAACCCTTCTATCAACTTGTTGGGAGCGGAGCTACTTTTTTATTGATTGCAGGTGTTGCTCGACTTGTAGAGTCTAGGAGCTCCGTCGAATTTGATGACCTCAGTTCCATCATCGAGGGAACTCACCGCTTGCTACTCCACCCTGCCACTCGTGTGTCCCAATAAGTGTTTTGGTATCAATAACACGTCATCAAGAGTTTTCTGGCACCGTTTCCGGTGAGTCTTCTTCCTCATCAAATAGGTACCTTTACACAATTGCAATCTTACTTCGTTACTTTGTTATCTTGCCTAGTATTTATATAGGCTCGCATCTTCTCTTGCTAGAAAATACAAAAATAGTTGGCATTACCTTTGTTGCTTGCTATGGCTAGTTCTACACTTGTCACTACCTCTCCTGAGATGGAAGTACTAAATTTTACACAAATATGTGGAGAGAGCCTTAAAGATACTTGGTTTAGATTTTTTTGATGCTCAAAATAAATCTGCCCATAAGAAATCTACTACAATTCTTCTTAAGAACTTCTATATTGGGGTCATTCATGGTTTAGGTCTGTCCTAGACACTATTATAGGAGGAAGCTTCTTAGAAACTAATTCTTCGGGCGCATTTATGGCTATGGGAAATCTTGTGGGAGCACCACCTATCAAAATTAATGAAACTAAATTAACCTTGGAACATCTTATGCAAAGATTGGACATTATAGAAGGCAAAGTGTCTAGCACTCAACAATTTTTGGAGTTGTACAAGAATGTCTGTAACCAGGTCAATAAGATAAGCTTATTAATGGGAGATCTTCTCAAAACACTAAGGGGTAAAGAATTCTGTGTGAAGAGAGTAGAACAAAAGTCCTCTAGATAGACAAATTAGAAGAAGTCTTAAATGATTTTGGCTTCGCTTTCACCACTATTTAATCTAAGTAAGAGGCTTTTAAGGTTAAAAATGCTAAGTCTAGTCATGCAGTTAAGGTTCCTAAACTACACGGGAACGCTTCACCTAGTAATGAGATGAACTAAACATGATAAGCATTCACCCAGTTTAAAAAATGTTAACAACGGAACCTACCCTTAATACTAAATCTTGGACCTTGTGCCTAGGAGTGCTACTATTAATACAATCTTGGGAACTCCTCCATAGAATTAAAGTTGATCTAATAATTAATCAAACAACTATGATACTTGATATGTCTTGCATTACGCCTGGTTCCCATTAAACAACTAATTATAATGTTGCCTCCCAATAAACGCTTCTTTATTTCTGGTATTACGCTTGACATGTCTTATCAAACCATGTCTTATTACGCTTGATATTTAATGGGAGATGGTCTAATAATGAATCAAACAGCTATGCCACTTGATATGTCTTGCATTTAACCAGGTCTTGCAAGACATGTCAAGCGTAATAGCGTTAAAGAAGCGCTTATTGGCAGGCAATCCAAAACATATTTTATTTCATTTTGTGAGTCAACATGGTTAGAGCTACTGTTTTGATCATTTTTATATCTTTTATTATGCTTTTGTACCAAGTTTAGCCATTAGGATGTGCTTTGTGCAACTTATACATTTGCTATCCAAAAAACAGAAGCTTTTGATGGTAGTATAAAGAATCTCTAAAATCACCAGAACGTGATACAACCGCAATTTTTTTACTAGTAATGCATATGCTTGTTATCTACATTGTCCTAAATTTTCTTATTTTTTTAGTTACATAAGTATTTTCCATGATTTAATCCTTACATTTTTGTCCCGTTTGGTTGTTTATTGTCTTGTTTTGTTATGTTACTTTCTGTGGAGTATTCAATGCTTATATTGGGGGGTATAAATGGTGGAAACATTAAACAACATTAGCTAACATATGAATTTAAATATGTTTATTGCCTTGATGGAATTGAAAGATTTAATCTTTTAATACACTAACATTTCTCACAAGTTTCTGCGAAGTTTTGTGTGGATAAAAAATTGAAGTTCTGGGGGAGACATTGATACGAGAGGAACCAAGGGACGAAAAGACCTAAGCTTGGGGACGCCCCATCATCCCCAAGGAATATCTAAGGAAGACTTAAACTTCTAAGGTTGGGAGGTTCCGAAAGGTCGTCCATCTTCCATCCTTTAAACACCGATACATCTTATTTATTCATTTGCATAATATGTGTTCAACTAGAAGCATCTTTGTTTGCATTATTTAGATTTTTTTTGATGTTCTTCACAATCATGTTGCTCTGAACATGTTTGCCGAGGATGCCATCCTCCTATCTATCTATTTGTAGAATGCTCGACTTATACATGTTTGAGCTATCATGTTTTAAGAATTTGCTCTAGATCTTCAAATATAAATGTTAGAGCATAGCGAAAGAAGGTTGTAAAGAATTTTTAAACTTTCATGCTTCACTTATATCTATTTAGAGAGTTGTTTCAGCTGCACTGGTAATATTCACATGATAAAAATGGTATGATCTCTTAGGTAATCTTAATCACTAGGATTGAGTTTGGATATCTTGCAACAATGTTGAGGTATTGGGTGAATAATAATGAACATGTGCGCAATTTAGATTGTGCTGATTAGTGATAGGTCTCGTATTTTGGCTCAAGCTACCCTAGTTTAATGTAAACCAAAACTAGTTGAGAACTCTATGACGCCTAGCTGATCCACCTCAAAGCGGTAGCTGTAAAAAAAACCTCGCGCTGAATGGGTCGAGATGCGCAAGGATAATCAAACTCCCATACAATCTTCTTGGGATACTTGGTTACATACAGATTGCTCGAGTAGGCCTAGAAATACCAATAATAAATGGATGAGTTCTTATTGACTAATGTGAGTATTCGATTTTGCTACACTTCTACCTATCCATATTTGCTAGCCTCTTCGGTAGCATGCATTGCCCGATCTCATCTCAAAATGTGTCTCATCTTTTGTTGGTGCATCCAAACCTCGTGGGATGACTCGTTGTCTTACACATAAGCCTCATTATATCTTCCTCAAAACAGACACCATACCTACCTATTATAGTATTCCATAACCATTTCGAGATATATTGTCATGCAACTTCTATATAGTTTTCATACGACTTATCCTTCATTGTCATCTTGCTTTGTGTGATCATAAAGCTGGCATGATAGTTGTGGCAAAGCCACCCGTTTTTATTGTCTACATGTTGCGCTAGATCATTGCATATCCTAGAACACTTCCAGATGCATTCATATAGATTCATCATCTTTTGATTCAGAGTTGTAAGTAAATAAAAGTGTGATATTCATTAGAATGTGTCCCTACAAGTGAAGTATAAAAAAGAAGCGAAAATTTCCCACCAAAAATAGGCCAAAAAAATAGAAGTGCCCAAATAAAAAAATAAACATACAATACATAAAAATAGAGATAAAGAGAGAGGGGCACGCTACTATCCTTTATACACACTTGTGCTTCAGAGTAGCACCTTATGTTTCATTTATAGAGAGTTGTATGCTTCATGTTATATACTAGGGGAGATCTTTACGTTATAGAACCTGACTTGAATATTTCGATGATGAGCTTACTCAAAACGCTATAGATCTTCATGAGCTTTCATATACTTATAGCTCTAGTGCATCTGTTGCATGGCAATCCCTATTCCTCACACTAACATCTATCATAAGGCTTACTCTTTCACAATGATTGTCCTCGTTGGTGTGAGACTTTTCAGCTTTTCGACTTTACCCCATCATTATTCTCTTTTTCATTTAAGTGTCGCTAATCTTGCACATCTCCTTCATTGCATTAGTTGCTCGATGCAGAAAGATGGAGGACCATGTAACTTTGTATCTAACCGACACCCTGGGGTAGTGTTGTAATAAGGTTGTCGTTAGGCTATGATAAAGGTGATGGTTGCTAATGAGTTCTCAACATATTTTCTGCCACACCTTCCCTACTCTTCCACAGGAACTCCGATTGGAGACATTCGATTCAGGAAAGGCAATAGCTCAATTGTGCGTGTGTTCATTCATTTCTTCTTTAATACCAATTATAGACTATTACTTTATATTACCTTGTCTTGAGCTTATATTTCCTATTATATTAGATTGATTTCCTATCTTCCTAGCTGTCGGTCCAGTGGGAACATGGGTACCCTGGGCCGTCGGCCAAGGCATGGATCTACTGCTAACCCAGGGCACAGACTTGGGAACTTACACCAACTAGCGAGCGTCCTCACGAAGAGACCCCTCTACAAGAGACTCCAGTTCCCGAAAAGTATGACCTTGCAAGATCTTCAAGAAGGCCTCTGCTTCTCGAAGGCCAATGCCCCGACAAGAGGGATGCATGAAGCCCCAAAGAAGGAAAGCACTTCCTGAGATCCTCACCACAGACTGGCGTACTTAAAGGTTCCCACCAAAAGAGCGCCTCCTAAGGTATCCCCCGGCGCGGGAACCACTCCACTTCAAGACGAAGCCAAGTCCAAGACAACAACCATCAAGATCGCCCTGCTTTAGCAAAGGCAAGCAACTTTAGTCAGGATAAGGGAAGGACATGTCCCCGTCGTCATTGGCCTCATGTGGCAACCCTTCCCACCAATCTATGGGGGAAGAGGACCAAGGCCCCCATATAAGTGCCGACTAAGGCATCGAAGAGAGGGATCAACCATTCCAGATCTCAAACTTTGAACTCTCCATGTTCATCTCCACCGGAGCAATCCTAGACATGCAGGAGTAGTGCTTTATACCTCCATGATGGCCTGAAACTGGGTAGCTCCTTGTGTCCTCGCTGTGTTGTGTGTGTGATGTGCTTGCAGATCTGGTCGTCTTGACCATCGTTGTCTCCGATATCGTGAAGCCAAGCCCCCAGTGTTCGAACTAGGGTTTTGGAAGGCTTCCCTTGGACAAATCTCTCTGACATTAGCAACATTCAACATTCGAAAATAATATATTTTATCATTTAACTATTCGAGGACGAGTAGGAATTAAGCTTCTGTTTTTCTATGGTTTTTCTCTTTTCAAAAAAATAAATTTATCCGAAAGCAAATAACCACGAGAATTTTTCTAGATTTTTTCTAGAAAAGAAAGGGCTGGGCGTTCGAGTTTATCCGAAATTTTGGATTGGGTAATTTTGGTAATATAAAAATGGGTTTTCAAAACTGATACCCGAAATTTATCAAATAAATTCAATACCCGGCAATTGGGGTACCCGAAATGGTGGGCCCGGGTAATCCCAAATTACCCGAAATACATCACGTGAGATCAAGAATATTTGAGGACATTGGTGCTCTAGGTTCCTGTTCCGGCTCCCTCCCGGAGAGGGCCTTGGCCCCCGGGGTCATCTTCATGAATCCTTCTTCACCCCATGATGGTGCCACAAATCCGCGACCTTGGAGGCTGCAAGCTCTAACCGGTGGCTCCTTTTTTCCCCACGGCCGGTAGGCCACAAATCACGGCTCAATTGCCAATCGGAGGATAGGTGAATGTCGCTTTCGTGCACTGGTGTGCCCTGCTGCCAGTACCATACCGCGTTCTCCACGCTATCGTGGATGCGGTTGATGCGGTCGTGGCAGTAGCCCTTGTGGTTGTTCGACATGGCGGACGCTTCTAGGTGGTGGGGATCGAGGTGGGATAGGGATGGAGATTCTCTGGTGGTTCGTCTCCTGTCCGCGCATATCTTTTTTTAGATAAAAGGCTATTGCCCGACTTTATAAATAAAGCCATCACCGTCCCAAACGAGTTCACTGCTGCTGCGAAGCATACATCAAACCACAATATACGGGGCATAAAGTTTAAGCCAAAGCCAAGCTAGGGAGAAAGTTCATACAGGCACAATGCCAACCAGGCACGCAAGCCGAAGAGAGAGGGGGGCTAGGGTCGAAGAGGTAGACTAAGGTAGCAAATAGAAGCTGAAGCCCTACCAAGGCCGCCACCGAGGGAATGGAGTCACTGCCGTAGCGGCAGAAAAGCAGTAGCTGTAGCCTTCATCCTTGAAATGATGGACTCCAAATCCTCCAGGTCAGCGCTTTTACACAAGGGCTTTCAGATCCGTAGAAAACCAATCAATTTAAAGATAAAAATAGCCGGATATTTAGGAAAAATGTGTTCAATAGTTAACTTGTTACGAATATTCCACAGCACCGAACAAGCTGCCGCAAAAACAGTCCAGAAAAGACGACGGAAGCGAGTAGACAAAGGACGAACCAAGCTACAGACCTCCCCAAAAGTCCGGGGATTCCACGAATTTCCAAACCACTCCCGAAAGCAACTCCACATAAACTTTGCAAGCGGACAATGAAAAAAAATGTGCAAGGCATACTCCAAAGTTCCACAAACCACACAATTAGCCGATCTAGCCGGATTACGCTTATGAATCTGTTCAGAGGACGACAACTTTAGCTTAAACGCCTGCCACAGAAACACTTTAATCTTGGGAGGAATACGAGATTTCCAAACCGGAGAAAAACGAGAAGTTCATCTCCCAGCCACAAGCTCAGCGTAGAGGGACTTAACCGAAAACACCCCGGATCTGGAGAGGCTCCAGACCACCTCATCTCTACCCTCCGAGAGCACAGGTAAGAGCACAACAAGCCGTTGCCAATCTTCCAGCTCTGCAGGAGAGAGCATCCGGCGAAAACCAATATCCCAATTAGCCGCGGCCAACTCAGAGATTGAGATCCCCGGCTTCGGGAAATAGGAGAATAAAGTTGGAAATACATCACAAAGACGACCCACTGGTGACCACATATCCAACCAAAACCGCACCGCAGAACCATCTTTGACCGAGAAACGGAAAAACTTGCAGAAGATCTCGCGGAATCTACATAAGGAGCGCCAAAATTGGGAACCTCCAGTAGCAGAAGAAGACAGAGGCGAGGAGTTAGGAAAGTATTTAGCCTTCAAAATCTTAAACCATAAGGCATCCGTGCTACCCGTGCAAATTTTCCACCGCCACTTAATGATAAGACAGTCATTCATAACCGAAGTGTTTATAATACCCAGACCTCCCATGCATTTTGGAAGGCACATATACTTCCATTTAACATAGCGGTACTTCCTCCGGTTATTAGCCGCATTCCAGAAGAATCCACTATGATGCTTATCGAATCCATCGTGAACAGAACCAGGAAGCCTATAAAACCCCATAGTATAAGTAGGGAGGGAAGATAAGCACGCATTGATCAGACACACCTTGGCAGCAGAGGAGTGATGTCTACCCCTCCAAGGTAACACCCTGTTGCCCACCTTACGGACCAGCGGGACTAACTCTTTAGCAGAAACTAAGTCCTGAGAGATAGGAATCCCCAAGTATCGCAAGGGGAAAGAGCCCAAAGTGCAGTTCATCAGAGAAGCAACCCTACATCCTTCCTCCAAGGAGCAGCCAAGAGCAAAAATCTCACTTTTGGAGAAATTGATCTTGAGACCCGACAAGGCCTCAAAGCAAAGCAGCAGGAATTTGAGGTTAGAGAGGCAAAGGTCATTGTTTTCCACCATAATGACCGTGTCGTCAGCATATTGAAGGTGAGTGAGCCCAGAGGGAAGGAGGGGGCAAAGAACCGCAGAAATGTGACCAGCTCCCGCAGCCCGATCGAGGATACCCGAGAGAGCATCAACCACAAAACTGAACAGCAGAGGAGAGATAGGATCACCTTGCCTAAGGCCTCTTCCATTAGGGAAGAAAGGGCCCACTAGCCCGTTGACCGAGACAGCAGTGTGTCCCCCAGAGACCAGTTGCATCACGCGGTGAACGTACGCACCATCAAAACCCTTAGCCAAGAGGGTAGCACGAAGAAAAGGCCAACTCACACAATCATAAGCCTTTTCAAAGTCCAGTTTGAGAACAATCACATTGATTCTCGTTCTCTTGAGCTCATGGAGCACCTCATGAAGGCTGAGAATGCTATCCAAAATGAACCTCCCTTTAATGAACGCAGATTGGTTATGATTAATCACTTTGTGAGCAATTGGCCCCAACCGAGTGGCAAACGCTTTGGACGGGAACTTGGCGATATTATTGATGAGCGCAATGGGACGAAAAAGTTTAACATTATCAGCTCCATTGACCTTAGGAATCAAGGAAAGGGTCGCGTAGTTGAGCCTAGAAATATCAACAAAGCACAGGAAAAAACCCTGGATGATGGCGTAAACCAGAAACCGAATAGAGGCCCAAAACTTCTAAAAGAAAGTGACAGAGAACCCGTCCGGCCCCGGGGCAGAATTAGCATTTGAGGATAGCACCGCGGTGTCAATTTCCTCCTCGGACAGAGGAAGCATGAGTGCAGAGTTATCCTCGTCCGAAACCCGAGCGCCAATCCCCCAGAAGGAATCACAGAGACGAACATCCACCTCAGTGCGAGCCGCAATAAGAGAGGAGTAAAACTGGGTAATATGGGAGGTGATGATCTCGATATCTTCACATACCACACCATCTATGACTAGCCTGGAAATAAGGCATCGGCTACGTCTACCGTTAGCGATAGCAATGAAATACGCAGTGAGGGAATCGCCTTTAAGCACCCAAGAGATACGACCTCTTTGCCTCCAGAATTCCTCTTCAGAAGCGTGAACCTCAAGAAGAAATTTCTCAAGATCGTAACGTTGATTCCAGCCAGAGGAATCAAGACCCACCGAGTCCGCCAAACTATCCAGTGATTTAATTTTATTAAGCAACTCAACCTTCGTCGCCCGATCGCAAATCGCCTTATTGGCCCCCCAGCCTCTAAGGAACTGTCTCAAGCCCCTGGAACAAAAACGCCAGTCGTCCAGCGGACCAAACGAGCGATGCGGCAGGGAGAGGATATTAAGAATTTTGGACGAAACCAACGGGACAAAACCTTCACATCCAAGCCAGGAGGAGTCGAATCTGAATCTAGGAGGGGGCCGCACACCCCCGCCCGAATCCAATACTAAAGGAGTATGGTCAGAGCCAATCAAGGGAATGGCAAATAAAGAGCACCGGGGATAAATCGCCTCCCAACCAGGACAACAAATAGCCCTATCCAACACCGATCGGAACGGGTTAGATTGGTGATTCGACCAGGTATACCTAGCCCCCGAACGAGGAAGCTCACGTAAGGCATGATCAACAATTAAACCATTAAAATCATCTGCCCTAGCCGAACAAAAAATATCAGAACTTTTCTCAGAAGGAAACCGAAGAAGATTGAAATCACCCCCCAAGAGCACAGGGAGCACTTGATTCGACAGGCGCGCATCCAGGGCCGACAGAAAGCGATCAGTGTGAGAGTGGTCCGAAGGGCCATACACAGAGATAAGATCCCACGAGGCAGAGGAATCGCGGCAAGCCAACCGGAGGGACAAGAAAACCTCGGTACACAACACATTCGATACATCAAATAGGTCATTCCTAGAGCCAATCAGAATACCCCCCCCCCCGAAGACCCAACAGCCGCTACCCAATTCCAAGTAAAATACGTACCCCTGATGCCATTAAAATCCGTCACAGAAAAAACCTCCCGTTTAGTCTCTTTAAGACACAAAATATCAATGTGTTCAGATTGGAAAAGATCACGGAGCTGATTTCGGCGCCCTCTAGCACCGAAACCCCTAATGTTCCAGAAGAGGATCTTCATTTGGCAGAGATGTTGCGAATACGGAGACTAGAGCGCGTGGGGATGCTAACAGTGACCTGTTTCTTAGCACGCGCCCTAGAACGGGAACCCTTCAAGGTCTGGCCTCTACCAGGACCTTGAGGAGCAGGGGATCCCAACGGAATAGGAGCCGAAGGGCTAACCTGAACTGCCTCAGCAGCTTTGGCAAGGCTAGCCTGAGCCAACTCATTAGCACGAAGAATCGAAAGAACACCCGAGGCCGTAGTTAAGTCCGACCCCAAGGATAAGCCCGAATCAGAAGCAACTTTCACAAAATGTTCAACTGTGAAATCAGACATCACCGTACGTTTGGGGGAAGTGAAAGACGTACCAATCACGACGGTGTCCCGTGCCGCCTTCCTCTGTTCCGCACGCAGATGGATAGGAGTTCCAGCATCCTCCACCCTCCTGCTTTTGCGAGCCATGGACAAGGGCGTCTTGAGAGACACCGAAGCCGAAGCAGGTGCCGGGGAAGGAAACGGAGCCGGAGATGGCGGCCCGTCCACGGGTCCCTCCCCAGCCTCGTCCATGTTGAGGGTGAGAAAGAGACCCGAGCCAGAGATCTTTGAAGAAGCCGCTTCCTTTCGAGCACGGGCCCTAGCCGAGGTCTTCTTCACAGTTTTACGACGGCGCGAACCCGACGGTCGTGGCTCTCCATCCTCATCCACCCTGGAGGGAGAGTCCAGGACGTCCGAAAGAGATGGCAAGGCCGCACGGGTGGGTGATTCGAGCAAACCGCCGAGGTAGGAGAAGGATTGCCTTTAGAAGACTTCATCTGAGGCTTCGGAGGGACAACATGCATGGAGGAGATCGGATCCGGGGCACGCGCTGGTATCAGAGAGGGGGCAGTCACATTTCCACCCGGCCGCTGCATCCCAGCCTCCTTGCCCTTAGAAGCACTGCCACCCAGCGGCTGGCGGTTGGGGTAAAGCTCTTGAAGCCGAGGCCCGAGAGCTTCCCACTCGATAGCAGTGAAAGGCTGGCCCGAAGCCCCTTGACTTTCGCTGAACAGGTTCCCCCCTGGATCAGGTCATTGGGAGGAGGAGGAGGGGGGATGGCAGACTCAGGAGGAGCAGGAGCATCTTCCAAGCGGACTTTAATGCGAAACGCCTTCCGGTGCGGAACAAACTCAATAAAGCCTTTGACCATGGACGGGTTATGCAAGCTGAAAAGCATCCGGACAGCACCTCGACGACCAAGGGAGTCAGCATCAACAGAAATAGGTTTACCAACCAGCTCACCAAACTCCATAAGCATCGCAACATTTCTCATTTCCGGCGGCACATCCTCCAGCAGGACATGAGCGTCGACCAGTGAACCAAAGGAACGGTCGATCTTGACAGCTTCCCTCACCGAAACCACAGTTTGATGCAGCGGCAAGGTGAAACTAGCACTCTTAGCAACCATGCGGAGACTCTCGTGGGACGGAAACACCACACCGAACTCTTTATCAGATAGAGCCTCGAGCTGCCAGTCCCAGCCTTCCATACCCCACTCCCGGAGTTCAGCAGCCATGGTTTCAAGGGAGACCACCCCATCCAGCACCGAAATGACCGCAGCGTTTTGAGGGGGAGGTGTGGCCACCACCACACCATCCCCACCAACAATCCCGAAGAAGCCACAGCTTGGCAAGCCTCTGCCAAAATGCTTAAGGACAGGAGGAGGAGCCCGAGAAACACAGTCCACCGTCAGTTGTCCTTCCGCACGGCAGATCAAGCAGAAGGGCGGAGCAGTACACTGAGCTTGGAAGTGGTTGGGACGGTGGCAAGAAAAACAAATCAATTGGCTCGAACCAGCACGAGAAGCACCCAGATTCGGAGGAGACGGGAGAATACCAGAGCCCCCATCAAATCCAGACGCGCCGTCGCGGTTATCACACTTGCGCTTGTTGGAGAAGCCTTACGAGGAGGACGCCCAGGAGTTGAAGAAGGCGCCCGACGACCGAAAACCGCCAGATCCGGACCGGAAGTTCCCACGGTAGCCATGACCACCACGGCCGCCGCCTCCACCACCACCAGGACCCAGCGGGGGACGCGACCCAGCAGGGGAAGGAGGAGGGGGTGGAGGAGGGGTCGGCTGGCGACCCGAAGCCTTGGCCGCAGCCGCATCCCAGGGATCAGGGTGAGCCCATGTCGATTGAGCCGCCGCAGCCGCCGCCTCGCGATCCCGCTTTTCCTTCTCAAGGCGAGCCCGGAGCGAGGCCTCAGCCTCCAAACCCTCCAGATCGCCCCGCCCCTCCTGCCTAGGCGAGGGAGCCTTGGAAGCGGGGTTGGATCCCTCCATGTCCACCGCCGCAACAGCAGCAAAGGACCTAGAGAGGGGTGGAGGAGGGGGGAGGGAGACGAAGCACGCGAGGTGGGAAGCGGAGCGAGGAGGAGAGGGCGCGGCGCAGATCCGAGATGGAGGGGGGAAAGCTAGGGTTAGGTCACGGGAGCCGCGGGGCACCCATAAGTACCCACCTCGCGGGAGGGCCGACAGGCCAGGTTTAGGAGATGGGCCAGGCGGTAAGGACGCCCGGCCCAGCAGCAGGGGTGGGAAGTCATCCAGAGAGAAGGAGGGCACAGTCGAGACCGCAGGGCCCACTGGCCCAACACCATCAGGCCCACCAGCCACAGGTCCAACGGACGCCGAGCAGACCGTGCGGACCGGCCCACTAGCCAACCCACACGACGCCCCCGGAGCTAGGGAGGCGGCTAGGGTTTCCACCCCACCCGCCGCCGCCGCCAGGGGAGCAACCGGAGAGATAGCCGGAGAAGCGGCCGGGGACAGGACCACCGCACCAGGGAAAGCGCCCAAGATACCAGGAGACGAGAGGAGGCCCGGGACTTTCCGACCGCGGCGCTTGCGGCCCACCACAAACCAACCCGGCTCGGTGACCAAGGACGAGGACCGGCGAGAACGCCCTCCCGGCGCGAAACGGTGGCCGCACACACCCGGAGAGACCAACCCATCTCGCAGCAAGGGAGAACAGAGCAGCTCCTTCGGCTTCGAATCATCATCCGAATCAGAGGCCAGCGCCCAGAACTTGCCACGACAAGCTCCAAGCGGAGGCAAGAGCGGAGAGGGAAGCGCCCTGGAGAAAGGGGGAAAAGGAAGGGGGAATCGCTTCAACCGGGGAGGGGAGGCAGTCGCCGGAGAGCAGCACAGGGGAGGAAGGAGGAGAAGGACGATGGGGCGAGCAGGAGGAGGGGGAAGGGGAGCGGGGGCGAGAGGGGGAAGGGGGAGAGGGAGCCATTCACAAGGGGTTGAAGTTCAAGAGCGTCAAGCTCCTCATGAGCTTCGAGTTTGTCTAGTCGATCTGCAAACTCTGTGTGTGTGAGTCCACGCATATCTGAACATGTCTCAAACTTTATTCGTAAATGAATCACAACGAACCCAAATGAACTATTATCCATTTGCATCGCCCCATTAAACCGTATTTTTTAATCGCACGAATCTAACAAACCAAAACGAATAGATCTTTTGGTTGAAGTTGCCCTTATGGGAGATAAGATCGAAAAAACGCCCATGCCCTTCGCACGCAATCACACATATCCACTCGTCGTCGCTATCGCCGCGGCCGGGGTGCAGCGTCGTGTCGCCGCGGCCGGGGTGCAGCGTCGTGTCGTGGCGTCCCCAAACACCAGGTGTCAGATTTAGAAGCAACGATTCCCGCGGACGGACGTCAGTGCTCAGTACACTGGGCCAGTTTTTGTTTGCACGCAGGAAGAAGGAGCGATCCTACGTCCTTCTCGGCGGCCAACCGATGCGAGGAGCCGTGACCGTCCGCCGCTGGGTTGCGCTTGCCTATTTCGTTTTGATCTTCATCGTCATGGTCTGTCTCACTCTCGCCACGAGAGGAAAGGACGACAATTCGGTAACGAGAGCTGAGCTGAGCTGAACTGAGCTGATTTTTCATGTGCTGCCTGCGTCCCCGAAAACGGCCAAACCTCCCACCTTCCTTCGCACCTGCGATCCCGTCGCTAGCGGAGAAGGCTTTTTTTTGCCTTTTGAGTCGAGACGAAACACCATGATTCGACAGACATCGAGCTTTAATAATGAGGAGAAACCATAAATAAAGGGTGGAAAAGGGATGATGAATCATTCGGAGCATATCCACTCGCGTCGACAGCGGTGCCAATCCCAAGTTCAGTGGCCCGACGCTCTGCCTAATGCTGCTCACCTTTTGCTTGGACAGGGGGTGGATAACATAAACAAACGCAGCTGCCATGGTGTAAAGAAAGAACATTCTATCGTGGAATGGTTGCCATTTCGTTGGGAATTAACGTGGCCATCTTGGCAATAATGCCATTAGGTGTGAAGTCGTATTTTAAAAGATCCGAAAACAAATTACTCTATGTAGGAGTACATGCTTTAATTATGACATGCCATTTCTCCGGGATGTTATTACTACCTATAGGAAGCTGCCTTCTAGCATTCAGATTTCAAAGTCCATGCTTCGGTTTTTTTAAACGGAGACAAAATATTTAATGGAAATATTAGCATATTTTCGGTCAATCTAATCCACGAGTAAACAGTAAATATGGCATTTACGGCATACAACTCATATCGAAAACTAAGCATGTGAGCACATATATAGTCTAGCACCGAAACATGTACTAACAGTGCATATACGGCAATCACATGTACGAGTATAAAGGGGATGAACGAATCATACCCCGCGGTTGGCCAAGCCAACGCGGCTGCTGCAGCAGCAGCCTAGACTTCGTCAGTCGCCTTCTTGAGGGCGGCGGCCTTGGCAGCGATGGAGTCGTCGTCGTTCGCCATGGTGTCGGTGTAGTCGAAGGAGTGAACGAAGCGGTCGGAGTCGAAGCAGAGAACGGGGACGGATCGGGAGCAGTCGCGCCGAGACGCTCCCCAAAAACCTTATCTGCCTTCTCCCGGGCAGGATCTCGAAGGTCGCGGTTCCAGAGGCACCTGCTCACCCGAACAATCGTGCACGCGGTCGACGGGCTGGGGTAGCTGGAGGCAACACAGAGCAAGGAACAACAAGTGACGGCGGAGGCAGAGGGAGAGAGTGAGCAAGTGAGTGACTCCACAACCCTAGCGTCTGCTTATGTATGCCGTCGATGCAACGGGCCTGGGCCGTAGCCACCGAGTCCGCGAACAGCCCACCTCCAACGTCTCGGAGAGTGGCGCTTCAGTTAGCGACTCGCTAATTAATCCCAGATTAATTAGCCGTTCGTGACCGGCAAAAATAAGCGCATAGGTGTGAGCTCGGCTCATTTCCGCAACCCGCGGCGCGCGCGCGTCGTGACGAGGCGAGGCGTGGCGAGGCGGGCGGCGGAGGAGGAGGAGCGCGCGGGTACAACTCCTCTTCCTAAGCTCCCAATAGCTAGTGGGGGAGCACCACTTATAAAGAGGTCTAACTCTCCCTCCACAAGCAGTATGATACTAAACTTTAGCACCACCAGCCACCATACATGGGCCCTTAGAGATTAACTAGGGATTATGGGCTTATTTGGGCCAAAGCCCAACTGTAATCCAATAATCCCCCACCAGATCTCAAGGCCCATCAGGTTGTCAAATGTTCCAAACCATGTTTGATATACCGGAATTTTCAATGGAGACTTTTAAGTTGAACATCCACCTAGATCAACTGGATTAGACTTCTTCACAGCTGAACAATGGACTATGCCTTGAATTGTCAGCTTAGCTGCAGAAGTTTCGCCAGTTGTTAGCCGGTACAAGGCTGCCGAAGGCTAAACCCCACGGGTGGAACGTATTAGTCATACTACTGTCCTTTCATGAGCTTCCTAGAGATAAACCCCATCTCATAGACTGTGACAAGCAGTCGGGCTCATATAGGTGTGTTCCTCCAAAGTATGCTTTGTAGGCTAGCATCTTGCTTAAAGAAGCTTTGGAACACATTAAGACATTTGTCAACCTGCCTTACAGTTTTGAGAGTATAGTGCATCTCAATCGGAGTGGGTGAGTAAGGATACTCTCCTCGGTTGACCGCTGGATTGTTTTCCTAGATTTCTCTAGGTTACCCCCATGGCAACTCACGTGGGTTTCAACCCCATCTCCCTCGATGCATTTTCTATCACAACCCGTGATAGACCCTTGGTAAAGGGATCTGCCAGATTCTTAGCCGTCTGGATATAATCCAATGCTATAACTCCGGAGTTTCTTGAATGTCTGACAGATTTTAATCTTCTTCTTATGTGCTTTGTGGATTGCATGTTGTCCTTTGAACTTTTAGCCTTGACAATTACTGTCTGGTTATCATAGTTCATAAGGATAGCCGGGACCGGCTTATCAACCACGGGCAAATCCATCAAAAGCTCTCGAAGCCATTCTGCTTCGACGCATGATGTATCTAATGCTGTGAGTTCTGCTTCCATAGTCGATCTGGTTAGGATCGTCTGCTTGCAAGACTTCCAGGAAACAGCACCACCATCAAGTGTGAACACATACCCACTTGTGGCTTTCATTTCATCAGCATCAGATATCCCATTAGAATCACTATACCCCTCAAGTACCGGTGGGTACCCAGTATAGTGAATTCAATAGTTCGCAGTACCTACCAAGTAGCGCATGACTCGCCCAACCGCATGCCAATGCTCATCTCCCGGGTTGGAAACAAACCGGCTCAATTTGCATACGGCATATGAGATGTCAGGCCGAGTAGCGCAAGCTAGGTACATGAATGAACCAATCACTTGGGAATATCTCAACTGATCCATAGTTGTGCCGTCAAACTTTCGAATGCGCACGCTGGGATCATATGGCGTTGCAGAAGGTTTGCAGTCGGCATATCCAAAGCGACTCAAAATCTTCTCAACATAGTGTGATTGCACAAGTGTAATCCCACCCTCATTGTCCCTCGGCAGCTTGATGTTTAGAATGACATCAGCCACACCCAGGTCTTTCAGCTCAAAATTTTGAGATAGAAAATTCTTGACTTCCTCAATTACTTTGAGGTTGGTCCCAAAAATCAGCATGTCATCGACATACAGACACAATATTACTCCTTCGCCCCCACCATGGCGATAGTATACACATTTGTCAGCTTCATTAACAACAAAGCCGACAGATGTTAAAGTTGTGTCAAACTTCTCATGCCATTGTTTAGGCGCTTGCTTTAGGCCATAAAGAGATTTCAACAATGTAACACCCCGGGTGTCACGCTACAGTAATCACCTTGTGCTAATGCCAAGTCACCTTGATTAACTTGTGAGGATCACCATGATCAAAGCTTGTTCCAATTCAAACCAAATAAAGATTCCAGATACAAGTGGAAATAAAACTTAATCCAAAAATATTGCAACCACTTTTATTAAATGTCTAAAAATCAGTAGGTCACAATAAAATATCAATGGTATTTTATTACATTGTTTAAATATTTCAAACAAATCAAACAGTGTCTAAACCAGCCACTTTTAATCCTTTTTAAATAAAACAAAAACCCAAATGATTTTATTTTGGTAGCACACTTTTTGAGGCATCACTATAATATGTAACAATAATTATAGAGCAAGTCTTCCATTTTATAAAAATCATATGGTGGACAAATAAAATAGTAACCGAAAATAATAAAAAATATAAAAAAAGAAAAGAAAAATACTATCCTACGCCCTGGACACCTCCCCCCAAGCGGCCCAGCCCATCTACCCCCACGTTGTCTTTTTTCTTCCACCCCCCTGTTCATCGTGCGTGGCGGCCATCCCACGGCCGACCACGCCGTGGGCAAGCCGTGGCGGCCATCCGGTGGCCGCCGTCGAGCCCAAGTACCCCGAGACGCCTCTACCCTCGTCGAACCCTAGCCGCACCCCCACGATTCCTCCCTCGCGCTCCCTCTCCATCTCCCGCCGCCACCCGTGGACTCCCCGTGCCGCTGCTCGTCGTTGTCGTGGCCATTGGCCACCCCAGGCCTGGCCAGGACGCCGAGGACCTCCGCCGTTCTCCTCCCGTTCGCCCCCACCATCGAGCTCGAGCTGGAGCCCTCTTCATCACGTGAATCGACCCGTCCAGTCCGCCGTGGTCGCCGGACGCCGTCGTCGAATTTGTCTACGTCCAACCGTCCCCGGCCTCGCCTTCGCCTCCTTTGGAACCGTCGTGAGCTCCTCTCTCCATTCCCCCCTTTTTTTTCTGCTGATGCATAATCGTTTTCCACCGTTCCCGTTGAGTCCGTGGGCCTTGCTACCATGGCCGCCATGGCTGCGCCTCGCGCCCCGCGCTCTTGGCTGCCCCTTCGCGCTGTGTCTGGCCGCGCACGGCCACGCCCCGCGCGCGCTCCCTCCTTTGCCTTCTCGCCCGGTTGGCTGGCCACACCCCCCCCCCCCTGCCGGGCCATGCTTTTCTCGCCGACGTGCTCGCCGGAGCGCCCCCCCCCCTGTGCTCCCTCGTGCGCGCCCGCCCGCGGCCGTAAACTCGCCGCGCGGCCTCGCCGGGCTTCCTCGCCGGCGTGGCATGGCCGCCTCTAATCCCCTGTAAAAATGAATTAAGCCTAAGCCCCCCTTATGTGTCTATGAGCAGTGGGCCCAAGGCGAGTTAAACAAGTTAATTAATTGTTAGTTTAAACCATCCCTGTTAATAGAATAATTAAAATGCCAGGGAGTATGACATGTGGGCCCAGCCCTTTAATTAAACCCCCTGGCTTAGTTAAAATTGATATTTATAAATTGTCTCTGTGACATGTGGGACCCCACTGTCATATGATTAAATATAATGAATTATATTATCTGTGTGTATGACAGGTGGGACCCACTGGTCTATTTGACCAGTCAAATGCCTCAATCTATGACATGTGGGTCCCCTCTGTTAGGGTTGACATGGTCAAATATACTGTTCTGGATAATGTTGCATTATTTAATAAAAGAAAATCCAGAAATTAATTTAAAATGATTTAAACTTTGAATTTGAATATCTTTTAAACCGTAAGTCAGATTCAAAACTTTATACATGAAAATTGATCAGAAAAATATAACGAATACGGATACGCTATCCGTATGCCCACCACACACCTCTAACACAACGAACATCGACATCCCCCCCTCCGGGCTGTCTGTCCGATGATTTGTCCGGTACTGTTAAAGTATCCGGATGAATTTATTCTGAACACGAAAGTTGTTCAGAATGGATCAACTAACACGGATACACCTTGCACATGTTTGTCGGATGTCCCCGACACCTCCGGCATGGTACCTTCCCCCTCCGGACACCCTGTCCGGTAATCACCCGGAGCTGGCAGTTCATCCCCGGATGAATTCCCGCTTCGAGCAACGTGCATTGCACTGCGTGAGAACACCGTTGACGAGGGGGTGACCCCACGACTCCTACGGATGAGCCTACCTGGTGTCCATGAAGGCAGAAGGCCCATGAAGATACGGCCTCGGCCCACTAGTTGGCACCGACGTAGAAGTCCTCGACTCACAAGGAAGGTGCGAAGACCTGCCGTACGTAGCAAGCTAGGGTTAGGAAAGTTTACCTGTACACGTAGATGAACTCCCCGAGACCTAGCCCGGTATATAAGGGCTAGGAGGGGCGACGCCAAAGACATCCAATCTCACCTGTAACCCTAGCCTTGAGGGCTCCAGCCTTGGCTTCCACTGTAATCGCATCTCCCCAATCAATAATATCGAGAAGGAGCGAGCCTTCCTGTTTGCCGACGAGCTATCGTCCAACCTGTGCCTCTCATGACTAACCCAGGGTCCCTGACCATGGGATTTGCCGGGGTTGATCCCCGTCAATTGGCGCCGTCTGTAGGAACTACACAGGTTGGGATCACGATCTCGGCGGTCCCGTCCACAACAAGCTACGACTCAAGGGCAAGACCCATATCTAGCCCACTCGAAGGATTCAAGATCACGGCGAACATCTCCGCCGCCCCATCAAGACCACTCAAGCCGCAGTCGTGCCAAGACCGATACTACGATAACAGCCAGATACAGCGCCGGCGCCAGAAGATTCGAGGACCCAGAAGAACGGCGAGGGGCCTCTACGAAGGAAACCCACTCGACGAACTACGACGCGCAACCGAGGACTCGCAAATCTTTCGACAACCCACCACCGCCCGGGCACCCGCCGCACATCAAGACGAATACTGCGAGATTGAATCCAGCGATCAGCAGAACCACCGCCAAGTAAGAAGGAATCTACGACCCAAAAGGCACGCGCGGGAGATCTACGGCGAGGCCCCAACGAACGAGCCACATCACGCAGCCGCACAACCGACGACCACTCGACGACACGCAGTCGCGCGAGCATCTGCCGCCAACCAAGACAGCGACTCCGAGACACCCGTAGGCGAGTACTACGACCCAGATCGAAGACCGGATGAATTCGCCAACCTCATCAAGCACCAAGACACGAGTCGAGGAGTCGAAACCGACCCTCGCTTCCACGAGCACCCGGAGGATCACGAGCAGATCTTCAGAATCTCAAGAAGGAAGAGGCACGCCGGATCTAGCAAACTCACGGCTAGAGAGCAGCTAGCAGGACCCTGCACGATCCACAGCTTCGAGGACGACTGGGGACACGTCAGGTCAGGTCACACTTTGAGAGACTGCCGCCTGTTCAACGAGTTAGCCGAGGACCTCAAGAAGGAGAAGCAGAAGGAAGACAGACGCAACCAGCGACCCGAGCAATCGCCGACCTCAAGCCCGGAAGGACGTCACAACCCGCTGCAAGCACAGGTGCTCATGATCCAAGAAGGAAGGGTACCGCAAGTGCAACGCGACGCCCAAACCCTGCAGGCCAGAGCAGCTGAGAGCATAAACATAGTCGAAGTCTACCAACTACATGACGCGGAGACCAGCATCACGTTCTCATAGGACGACCATCCACCCACAGTACCCAGACCGGGGCACGCGCCCCTAGTACTCGATGCACAAATCAGAGGATACGACATGGATCGGGTCTTCATGGACAGAGGTAGCAGCATGAACATCATCTTCGCCAGCAGCCTGCAAAAGATGCTGATCCCACGATCAGTATGGAGAAAATCAAGCACCGAGTTACACGGGGTAGTCCCGGGAGAAGCAGCCACATCCCTCGGAGTCATCGAACTCGAGGTTGTCTTCGGCAACCGACGCAACTTCGCAAAGCACGTCCTCGAGTTCGAGGTACTCGACTGGCAATCACAGTATCACGCTATATTGGGACGGCCAGCATTCGCGCAGTTCATGGCGGTCCCACACTACGCCTATCTCAAGCTCAAGATGCCAGGATCAAGAGGAGTCCTCACGATAAACGGAAGCTTCATCAAATCCGATCAATGTGATCGCGACTTCCACAGAATCTCCGACACATTCGGAGCTGAACAAGAACTCAGAGAAATAGCCATGGTGACGTACAAGAGTACCTTCCCGCTGGTAAGACAAAGCGAATCCAGGGAGTACGGACGCGACTTCAGCATCGACAGCGACACAGTCACTCACCTAGTGCACCCGACGGACCCGGACAAAACAGTCCGCGTGTACGCCTAGCTACCAGGGGAACAGGCGACGGCTCTCGTCGCTTTCCTTCGAGACGAGTGGGAAATATTCTCCTGGTGCCCATCCGACATGCCTGGGATACCACGCGAATTCGCGGAACACGCCCTACGCATCAAGCCAAACATGAAGCCGGTGAAGCAAGCACTGAGACGATTCTCGGAGCCCAAGCGCAGAGCAATCGGAGATGAAGTCAACCGGTTACTCGACGCTCAGTTCATCCGAGAAACGAAGAAATCCACCTGGATAGCCAACCCAGTGCTGGTGCCCAAGAAAGACACGACCGTGCTGCGCATGTGTGTCGACTACGGGCCAGTCAACAAGCATTGCCCGAAGGATCACTTCCCCCTTCCCAGGCAATTCAACAGCAGGGTGCGATCTACTTTTCTTCCTCGACGCTTACTCAGGGTACAACCAAATCAGGATGAAGGAAGAAGACGAAGAGCACACATCGTTCATCACCCCATATGGCGTATTCTGCTACAGGACCATGCCCTTCGGGCTAAAAAACGCAGGCGCCACTTACTAACGAATGATGCAGGCCTGCCTAAAAGAGCAAATCGGAAGAAACGTGCAAGTGTACGTAGATGACATCGTCATCAAGACCTACAAAGCAGACACACTACTCGACGACCTGCGCGAAACCTTTGCGGCGCTCAACAAATACAGAATCAAACTCAACCCAAAGAAGTGCGCATTCGGCGTACCGGCGGGAAAGCTGCTTGGCTACATGGTCTGTGCCCGAGGAATCGAGGCAAATCCTGAGAAATTCCAAGCCATCACCCGCATGCAAGAACCAACCGACGTCAAAGGAGTACAGCAACTCACTGGAAAACTTGCAGCCCTAAGCCGCTTCATTAGCAGGCTGGGAGAATGCACGCTGCCTTTCTATCAGCTGCTCAGAAAAGGAGAGAAATTTGAGTGGACAGAGGAAGCCCGCCAAGCATTCGCGGACCTGAAAAAGACACTCTCGACCCCACCAATCCTGGCGGTACCCACGGAACGAGAAAAGATATACCTCTACGTGGCAGCACGCAGCAGTGTAGTAAGCACCGCGCTCATCGTCGCACACATGGAAGAAGGCAAGGTCCAGAGCATCCAGAGGCCAATCTACTACCTCAGCATGCTCCTGACCAAATCCCAGCAGCGGTACCCGCACTATCATAAGATACTACTGGCCATCGTCATGACCTCAAGAAAGGTGTCCCAATACTTCGACGAGCACCCCATCACAATCGTGAGCAGCGCGCCACTCGCCGACATACTCAACAACCCTGGAGCAACCGGGCGAGTCGCCGAGTGGAACATCGAGCTCAGCCCACGAGACCCGCAGTTCAAGCACCCAACAGCCATCAAAGCCCAAGTACTCCCAGATTTCCTGGTTGAGTGGACGGAGGTTCAAACACCAGCCCCCCCAGACCTATCAAGCTCAGGGTCCATGTTCTTCGATGGATCCAAAAGACAACAAGGAGCTGGGGCAGGAGTTGTACTCATCTCCCCCAAAGGAACAAAGCTGAAATACGTCCTCCAGATCAACTTCAGTCACACCTCCAACAATGAAACAGAATACGAGGCACTCCTCCATGGCATGCGCATGGCCAAAACATGTGGAGCCACTCGCCTCATAATTTACGGGGACTCCAATCTCGTCGTCCAGCAGACAATGAGAAACTGCAATGCAATAACCGACAACATGGCGGCCTACCAAAAGCTCTATAACGAACTCGAAGGAAATTTTGACGGTTGTGAGCTCAACTACATCACTAGGGACAACAACACAGAAGCTAACGAGCTCGCGAACATCGGTTCGACCAGGGCGCCTGTACCACCCGGAGTTTTTCTCGAAAGCATCAACCAAAGTTCCATCAAGGTGCAGGCAACAACACCTGAAGCAGTTGTGGACGGCGAGGACGCAACAGAAACAGCGCAGGTGGCAGCAACACCCCTATCAGAAGGCACAAGTACCAGCACATCCGACAGCACAACCCCGACAGAGTTCGAAGGACCTGTCTGGACGAAACCGTTCCTCCGATTCCTAATCGAAGGCACGCTACCACAAGACGTGGCCGAAGCACGACGCATCAGCCGACGATCCAAGGCATTCACGGTGATCAACAGACAACTATATAAGCGCAGCATCACCCAGATACTCCAAAGGTGCATTGACGAAGAGGACGACAAAGCCCTATTACTCGAAATCCACGAAGGCACCTGCGGGCACCACGCGAGCAGTCGAGTGCTCGTGTCCAAAGCATTCCGAGCTGGGTTCTACTGGCCCACAGCCATGAAAAACGCAGAGGAAATCATGCGACGTTGCGTCGCCTGTCAAAAATTCGCCAACAGGCCACACGCTCCCGCATCAGAGCTCAAGACCATACCACTATCCTGGCCGTTCGCCACCTGGGGACTCGACATGGTGGGCCCACTAAAGAAATCATCAAAGGGCGGAAGGACACACCTGCTCATCGCAGTCGACAAGTTCACCAAATGGATCGAAGCAGTGCCCATCACCAGCTCTACAGCTCTCACGGCTGTCAACTTCATCAAGTCGATCATCTTCAGATTCGGAGTGCCACACAACATCATCACAGATAACGGCACGAACTTCACGGCCGCAGAATTTCAGAACTTCTGCGAAGAACTGGGCATCAAAATCAATTATGCATCAGTCGCGCACCCACTGTCCAACGGCCAGGTGGAAAAAGCAAACGGCCTTGTCTGTGGGGGAATCAAGAAACGGCTCCTCGCACCACTCGAGAAAGCCGTCGGCAACTGGGTAGAAGAACTCCCCGCGGTCCTATGGAGCTTACGAACCACACCAAACACTGCGACCCAATACACACCCTTATTCATGGTGTACGGGGTAGAGGCAGTCCTACCACATGATCTCAAGTTCGGAGCACCCTGGATCACCAGATACGAGGAAGAAGAAGCAGAAGAAGCACTACAAGACGACAAAGATACGGCTGACGAAGCAAGAGACACATCCCTGACAAAATCAGAAGGGTACCAAGACAAACTACGTACCTACCAAAGCAGTCGACTGCGCACTAGAACCTTCAACAAAGGTGACCTAGTCCTACGACTAATACAAGAGAAGGTCCACAAACTTGCCCCCAATGGGAAGGACCATTCATAATCTCAGAAGTCATCGGAGGCGGCGCCTACAGGCTGAAGAACCCAAAGACAGACGAGGACGTGGGCAACCCATGGAACGTAGCAAACTTGCGACTGTTCTACCCATAACCCCTATCGGTCGGACATGACTGGCAACTCATGTAAATCGCTTGACCGCAATAAAATAAATGTTGCCCAAATACTGCCATCTCAAAGCACTCGGGGGCTGAAGAGGAAACTCCCCCTCGAGCAACTCTATCGCCTACGCGATCTTAATCACTCGGGGGCTAAAGAGGAACCCCCCCCCCGAGCAACTCTATCTAATCACTCGGGGGCTTAAGAGCAAAACTCCCCCCCCCCCCCGAGCAATTCTATCGCCTACACGATCTTAACCGAAGCACTCGGGGGCTGAAGAGGAAACTCCCCCCGACCAACTCTATCAAATCACTCGGGGGCTGAAGAGGAAACTCCCCCCCCCCGAGCAACTCTATCGCCTACGCGATCTAATCACTCGGGGGCTTAAGAGCAAAACTCCCCCCGAGCAATTATATCGCCTACGCGATCTTAACCGAAGCACTCGGGGGCTTAAGAGCAAAACTCCCCCCCCCCGAGCAATTTTATCGCATACGCGATCTTAGTCAAAGCACTCGGGGGCCTAAGAATAAAATCCCCCCGAGCAATACTATCGCCTACGCGATCTTCTTTATGAAGCACTCGGGGTCTCGAGTACAAACCCCACCCGAGAGACGACCGTCAACGCTCCAATGACATCCAAGCACCCTTGAAGAAACTTTGGAGGAAGCTCATTTAGTCTTCACCTGATCGCCAACGATCACCTAAAGACTCGGGGGCTACTCCCATCGGGAGCGCTGTCGCGCACCCGATAAAAGACAACAAAGGAAACAAATTTTAGCCTACGCCCGACCCTTCGACTCAAGCGTAGCCTCGGGGGCTACTCCCATCGGGAGCGATATCGCGCACCCGATAGAACCCACAGTACCAAGTATCGGATGGACTCGAAGACAGTTCTCAGCCGCAAAAGACTCAAACATAACTCTCAGTTCCAAAAGGATTCGAAGACAGCTCCTGATGGTCAAGACTCAGTTTTCGGTGGCATAAAAGCCCAAATATAAATTCCATTACAAAGGATAAAGTACAGTTTACATCATAGATATCATCTTCAGTACAAAAAGGACTCAACTACATGTGGATAGAAGGCAGCTCCTGTTACAAGAGGAAATCACCCAAGGAATTATGACTTCTACATATGTGCCCATGAGGGGTAATCGACTCTAGTACAAGAGCATCATCACAGACAAAGTAGGAGTGGAAGCAGCAGGCTCATGATGTCAATGACATAACAAAAGGTGAAGCTCGACTTATTTGCGGAGCCATTGGGGACGCTGCTCCACCAGCTTCTTCTCCTGCTCCTCTAGCTTCTTCTCCAGCTCCGCCCAAGCTGCCGGCGAAGATGACGCCGTTGCCTCCAGTTCTACAAGGTCGCCTGCCGCGCTCGTTTAACCGGTGGCTTGACATCAAGGTCTTCTTCAGAGGCAGAGGAGGAAGCAGTTGAAGACGGCTCACCACCACCACCAGAAGAGTCCCCAGAAGAAGAAGTAGTTGAAGACGCAGGCGAAGGACTCCTCGACCTTATGGAGCTGTCGCTGCTCGACTCCTGCCCATGCGGATCCATACTATTGCCACTCGGATCGAATGCGCGGACAGTGACAGTGCTCTCACCGTCAAAACGACAGCTGAGCATATCACCATCTCGCAAATTCAACCGCCGAGCAAACAAACTCCAACCAGAGCCAAGAAAAATCAAGCGAGAGCTATCAACCTCCACGTCAACATAAGAAGGAGACCGACAGCTCCCTTGAAGGTGCAAAAGCAAGCCATCCAAGCCACGTTCAGAGACTATGGCAGAAAAGGCAGAGGGAAGAAGGATGCGATTGGCACTTTGGCAACGAACACGTAAAATAAAATCATAGCGCCAGAATCCCTCCTCCAAGGGAGAGGAAGAAGGCACTGGCGCCGCACCATGGTGACCACCGCGGCAGGAGCGCGGTGCGCGGCCACCACGGCTACGACGAACACGGCCACGGCCAACACCTCGCCTGGGAACCATGAGCAGAAGAAGAGGTGAAGGAAGAGCCAAAGAAGCGAGTTGGATAGAGGCGTGGAAGAGAAAGGCCTATTTATAGAACAATATTCCTCAAAGCACAGAGAAGCCAAGACGACAGCAGCAATTAATTCAAAGACCAAACGTCCCAGCCGTCTCGGAATCCAAGACAAAGATGCTTTCCCACGAGACGCACTGTACGCAAGACGCGTCAATTCGCGCGCTTTTCAAATGCGCGTATGGGAAACTAAACCGGCGCCTGCCACATGCCACAGCGGCCATTATTATGACCGGTCCGGAAGACGTGACGGTTCACTAGAAGATGCATCGCTACCCCTGAAAAGCGACGAAGAAAACCAAACAGACATCAAAACCCTGAGATTCCATCTCTCAGATCTTTTTCCCAAGGAAGGAAAAAACATCTTACTCCCATCGGGAGCGTACATCATAAGAGTCCCGGGTGCTCCCTCACCCAAAGGTCAGCCACGTGCTCGAGTGAACACTCGCACTTATGAGAGTCTCGGGTGCTCCCTCAACCCGACGTAAGACAAACAAACATTCGCCAAGACCACACGACGCTAAGAGTCTCGGGTGCTCCCTCACCTGAAGATCCGAAACGACGTTCGAGTGATTACTCGCGAAAAACCCCCCGACTGAGCACTCGAAAACAAAGCTCCTCGGGTGAATGAGTGAAAAACTCGCTTGATGTTTTGTTCCAAGCGGGTGCAATGCTATAAGGCTCCGCGCCTCAAAAACACATATTGCTGGAACACGATACACTGTGCCCAGATGCCACGCAAGATTAGCGTGTAGGTAAGACCCCGCTGCGAAGTACGGCCGGGCTGGGACTTGCCGAAGAGCGATTTCACTCCCAACCTTTCCCATGCGCAGAGCATGATAGAAAAGCCGGGCGGACGCGCCTTAGGCTACACACATTACTGGCGGCAAATGAACACCGTAAGACCTGAAGCGGCCGGACTTTTGCTCGACACCAGTGTTCCAAGCTCATGTCGAGGGACGTGGGTTTGATTGGGCTACTGTGGTATTTTCCCTAGTGCAATTCACGAAGGCTCGACCCGTCGACTCCTTGGGCTCTTTCAGCTTAGCATCCCTCGAAACAGGTTTTTGTTATGGCCACCAGACTGCCAGCGACCCACGGATGAACCGTGCATATCAATGAACGACAAATGAATGAACTCGAGTCCCTGCGCGACTCTTCGAGTCCCCCAGGCACCGGGGGCTACTGACGAGGGGGTGACCCCACGACTCCTACGGATGAGCCTACCTGGTGTCCATGAAGGCAGAAGGCCCATGAAGATACGGCCTCGGCCCACTAGTTGGCACCGACGTAGGAGTCCTCGACTCACAAGGAAGGTGCGAAGACCTGCCGTACGTAGCAAGCTAGGGTTAGGAAAGTTTACCTGTACACGTAGATGAACTCCCCGAGACCTAGCCCGGTATATAAGGGCTAGGAGGGGCGACGCCAAAGACATCCAATCTCACCTGTAACCCTAGCCTTGAGCGCTCCAGCCTTGGCTTCCACTGTAATCGCATCTCCCCAATCAATAATATCGAGCAGGAGCGAGCCTTCCTGTCTGCCGACGAGCTATCGTCCAACCTGTGCCTCTCATGACTAACCCAGGGTCCCTGACCATGGGATTTTCCGGGGTTGATCCCCGTCAACCGTTAACATTGCATATGTGCCATTCATCTGTTTCTTATGTTTGCTTTATATTTACTGTTTCTCCCCCCCGCTTTTATTCTTCGGTAGACCCCGCTGCTACCGTCGACTACACCGCTGCCGGGTACGACTACTTCGTCGACGACCCTACCCCTACCCGCGAGCTTCCAGGCAAGCAGAGCCATTCTCTTCCCCAGATATCGCCTACCTTTCCGTACTTTCTTGCACTAGGCATTGTTACTGCTGCTGCTACGTTACAATCTTATTCAATTGCATAGCCTGATTTTGTCGCCCCTTGTTGTACCTTCCTTATCCTATGCTGCCTGCTATATCTATATATTATATTCAGCAGTGAGCCCTGCGCATTGTTAGCTAGGATTAGATAGCGGGCCGTGGCCACTCAGGGGAGTGACGCGGATACGAAATATATACAACTGCAACGGGTACGGAACAATGCAGACGCCCTAGGGAACCTACAGCGGCGAGACTCTGCCGAGTCGCTTCGAGTTTGACTTACGAGTGGACAAACTCGTATTTCACTCTCGTCGGCTTAGTAGCGTAGCATCACCGGGATGATACGAGGTTTACCTCTTTAGTTCATTCCGCTGATGTCTCTGTCAAACCTCTTTAAGTGTGCCATCGAGGGTGATACCTCCTGGTTTCACTTAATGGTAGGCACTCGAACCAACTGGTGTCCTTAAAGGTAAGACTCGGGCGACCCAACGGTGCCCGCGAGCGGTATATTGTCGGGAGTGACAGGGAGGGTACGACCGACGTTAATGGCGTGCTTGGCCCCTGCTCGTATCTCGCGAGAGTTACCAAACCACAAAAGTCAAGCTCTACCAAGAGCACACGCGAGATAAGGTAAGGAGTCGGTTCACCTTGTTGGTAACCGCAGAGACTTGGTGGGACGACAGAGAACGCACCGATGTACTGGTGGTCCTGACTGCTGTCATTGACCGTGGGTCAGTTAAGTCGAGGGAACGATAACGATTCTCACGCAGGTTAATTAAAATGCTAAATGGTTCGGCAGATGACTTGAGAGGCCGCAAAGGCCTGTACGCACTACCTTCACGTGGGATAAGGAGTTATGGGCTCCCCTGCGTCGTAGTTTGTCCGAAAGCTCTTCAGACGTCAGCAGTACCGCGGCCTGCGCCGGGAAGTTGTGTCTTCTTCGCTCGAGCGGTGTGTATTTGGATTTGATTTTGCTTCACCAGCCAGCCACGCACCGTGCAGGAGCGTGCAAGGGTGAGGGACCTAGACCCCTTGGCGCATAGGATATAGTCCGGCGGATGGCCTCTCTGTTGAGCCTAGGATAGGCTGCGTCGTGTCGGATAGATTTGGTGGAGCGTTCCCTAACAAGGTTCCCTCCACCCTGGAGATCCGAGCGTGCAGGCTGAACAGTAGTGCACCCCTGCAGGGAGTTTAATCTATTCGAATAGATGTGTCCACGGTAGCAGGACGCTTTATGCTGAAGCTGGATCTTACCACTACAAACTACTACTATTAAACTGTATGGTTCCAGGTTTTCTTCCTCGCAGGGAAGTCGAGGAGGGGAATTCGGAGGCATTATTATTATTAATCATTACAACTTACTATTATACAATGCTGCAGCAGCTTCTGCTTCATTGTTACTTTATTGCTTTATATAAACTGTTGGTTGTTCTCTTCTTGTGCTGCAAGACACGTCAGAAGATGCTAGTCTTCGATAGGCCTAGCTTCTTATCCTTATTCTGATTTCTATCTTGCAGTCCACTATATACAGCCTCCCCTTTCCATTTCATACAAATGCATAAATGCTTAGTAGCGGACGTAAGACTCGCGGGTATGCTAGATACTCACCCTTGCTTTATTTCTCCTTTATGTTTTGCCTGATCGGCCGCTGCAGTCGACGTTGGAGCCTTGGAGTCCAGGAGCAGGAGATCCCCGATGCCGACCACCGCAACATGAAGATCCCCGATGCCTTCTATGACGTCGAGTTCCACGTTGACCAGGTTGGAGGTTCCCAGGCAGGAGGCCTCACCTTTTCGATCTGTTGTTATTTGTGCTAGCCTTCTTAAGGCAGCCTTGTATTCTTGTGTCTGTACTCAGATACTATTGCTTCCGCTAACTTTGTGCTCTCGAGCTGTTGTATTCGAGCCCTCGTGGCCCTTGGCTTGTATTAAACAGCTTGTATTATTTTATTTGTAGAGTTGTGTTGTGATATCTCACCGTGAGTCCCTAATCTCAATCGTGTACCTTGCGTGTATGATTACTGTACACGACTTGATTTTGGGGGTGTCACAAACAATTTGCACACCTTTCTTTCCTGACCATTTACAACAAAGCCATCTGGCTGTTGCATGTAAATTTCCTCGTCTAGCTCTCCGTTAAGGAAAGCCGTCTTCACGTCCATCTGATGAACCAGAAGACCATGCGAGGCAGCCAACGAGAGTAATACTCGAATGGTTGTCAGTCTAGCCACAGGTGAGTAAGTGTCGAAGAAATCCTCTTCCTCCTTCTGGGTATAACCCTTGGCCACAAGCCCTGCCTTGTACTTTTCGACAGTACCGTCAGGCCTAAGTTTTCTTTTGAGAACCCATTTACATCCCAGTGGTTTGCAACCATAGGGACGATCAGTGAGTTCCCACGTTCCGTTTGCTAAGATGGAATCCATCTCGCTACGAACTGCCTCTTTCCAGTAGTCAGCATCCGAGGATGCATAGGCTTCTGAAATGCAGTTGGGAGTGTCATCCACGAGGTACACGAGGAATTCATCACCAAAAGATTTTGCAATCCTTGGTCTCTTGCTCCTAACAGGAGCTTCCTCATCATCCTCCGTAGAGACCTCATCACTGTCGTGCTCATAATATTCCATCGGACTAGCAGGTTCAGGAGTCTCATCAGGTTCCAGTCTAGGGATGCTTTGCATATCTCTCATGGGGAATATATCCTCAAAGAAAGTAGCATCTCTAGACTCCATGATCGTGCAGACCCTCATGTCGTGCACCTCAAATTTCACCACTAGAAATCTGTAACCAACACTATGCTTAGCATAGCCAAGAAAAACGCAGTCTACGGTCTTTGGCCCCAACTTGCGCTTCTTAATTATCAGCACATTGACTTTCGCCAAACAGCCCCAAGTGCGCAAGTATGAGAGTGTAGTACTTTTCTTCTCCCCTAATTCATATGGAGTGATCTCATTATCCTTTGCGGGAACCTTATTCAGGACATGACATGCTGTCAATATAGCCTCCCCCTGCCATGCCTTGGATAAACCCGATGTATCTAACATGGCGTTAACCAAATCAGTTAGAGTACGGTTTTTCCGTTCGACAACCTCATTTGACTGGGGTGAGTGGGGAGGCGTCCTCTCATGAATAATACCATGTTCCGCACAGAATAAATCGAACTCATTAGAAAAGTACTCCCCACCACGATCGGACCGAACTCATTTTACTTTCTTTTCAAGTTGGTTCTTGATGGTACGAATTAACGCCCCCTCGTTGGTTACCCAAAGTGGAAGGTTGAGATGTAGACAGCGGCAATTTCCCTCGGCGAAGATACCAAGGTTTGTCTCCAGCAGGACTCCGACAACGACAGGTAGGTGAAAACGGCGCCAGAGATTGGCGGTTGCCTTGGACCTGCACACACAACAGATAACTTTGCTCCCAACGAGTACAAAGGGGTTTTCAAGCCCTCCGGACTTGTTGTTTACAAAGGATAAAACGCACGGGATAATAATGATAGTGATAGCAACGGAAAAGTAAATACTGAAAGTAAATTGATAGTGTAAACAGTGTTGGAAATATGCACCGGGGTCCTATGATGTTCACTAGTGATGTCTCTCTTCCAAAAGACGATAAAATAGCCATGCGAGGTAAACAAATTACATATGGTCAATTGACAGAATTATGTGCGCAAACCAATGCTAATTATGCTATAAAGACAGGAAGAGGCTCAAAAGCATGGGCGGTACGCCAAGACAAGTAGACCGAAATCCATCTGCATCTACCTACTAATCATACACCTTGAGATATCTATCCAGAACATCTCACTGGTATTAAGTTGCGAACCCCACCCAAAGTGTAAACTCAAAGCAACGGACAACTGCATTAAAGAACTTTGCGTAAAGTAAACAATCATTGCACCCGCAAGTACAAGCACCGTTGTTTTCCCCCTTGTGGCAACAACACATAAATAAGGATGTCGATGGATTCTTGATAACCCACAAGTCTAGGGGATCAATTGTAGCTTTTCGATAAATAAGGATGTCGATCCCAATGAGGAGCAGAAGGTACTGATAAGTGACACTGGATAAGGAAAAGACTGCACACACTGAAGGGTAAATATTTAGGGTTTTTGGTTTAAGCAACAAAAAAGTAAAAGACAAGCAAAGTAAACAAGGTAACTGAGGAGTAGAAAGTGGCCCAATCCTTTCACAAGGATAAGCCTAGGAACTAAACTTATAAAAGCTAAAGCGTTCTCGAGAAAACACGGGAGAGATAGTCGAGTCACTTTCACCATACTTCGCCAAGTAATATATATCGTGTTGATAAGTGTCGGTGGGTGGATCAATGCTAGTACACCTTCTAGACTAAGATAAGTGTACTCTTATGATTACACACCTTGCAAGCATCCGCAAATACAAGGTAGTAATTAAGGCATAAGCCTAACCACAACATTACGATCAAGGATCCATAACTCCCTTGTGCGAAACTCTGCGAACTGGGGTTCAGGTTTCTTTCACTCTGGCAACCCACCATAAGCATCCTTTGTGCACAATGTATTCCTCTAGGCCCATGAAAGGCGAAGTGTTACGTGTTCGACTCACATAACACCACTAGAGAAATAACAACACAACTTAAGTATCAAACAACACATAATACTACAACATAGTATGACTACTAACAACTAGACTTCTCCCATGTTCTCAAGAACTAAAGTAACTACTCACAAGACATAAAAGAGATCATGATCAGAGGTGATAGATGGGTGGTAAACAATCTGGACAATGATATTTCTCCAACAAAACTCAATTGCATTCACCACAAAGTAATAATCAACACCAACAGAGTAGAGAGGATAGATAGTACGGATCACAACACAAGTTGCAATTGTGAGATGAGATGGGATGGAGATGGAGATGGTGCTGATGTTGGGATGATGTTGATGATGATCTCGATGATGCCCGTGACGATGATGATGATGATGGCGCCGATCTCCCCTTCCGGGAGGTGATCTCCCCGGCGGAATCTGCTCGCCGGAGATGGATTTTCTCCTCTGTAGGTTTCCGCCCCGTGGCGGCGGCGAAACACGAAAACGACTCCTCTTCTAGGGTTTTCACCCCAGGGGGTATTATAGGCGAGAGGGGGCACTGAGGGGGGCCACCAGGCATCCAGGAGGGTGCCTGGCGCGGCCAGGAGGGGGGGCGCGCCAGGCACCCTTCTGGCTGCCTGGTGGGTCCCCTCACCTCCTCCTTCGGTGATTCCCAGTCAATCTTCGTAAAAATGATCCCCGTAAAATTTCATCGCATTTGGACTTGATATGATTAAGCAACTTGGTATCCACTTTTTACCGCTGAATTCTGGTTCTGCTGCTTCGGCACCGGAAAGTTGTAAACTGTGTAAAATAAGCCAAAACAACATAAGAACAATACTTTAAAGTGGAATATATCAATGAATAGGGTGAAATCACAGTATAAAATAGTGATGCTTTTTGGACGTATCAACTCCCCCAAGGTTAGCCCTCGCTTGTCCTCAAGCGATTGCTGAGCTCGGTAAACCTGTCCACAAGTTTAGAGAGTGAAGTGTCGATAAAAGAATACGAACAAGAAGCATCAAGATTCCTCACCAAACTTAAACATCCTCAACAGCAACCTCAACTCATAAGGTCCTTATGAGAAGGTAGTAACAATTATAACAAAGTAGGACCTGGAAAACTCATCAAATCATGACAAACATAGCCTTGGTCAAGGAACAATTAATAACTTTTACTTTTGTTCTTTCACTTATAATGAAACAGTTGAAGCTTTTGAAAGAACATGCTATTAGTCAAGAAGTGCACATGTCAACACAAAGGAAGATGTTTACTAAGCATAAGCTTTTGCAAACAACTCACTTATCAAAAGATAATGTCAACAAAGATGTAACATGCTAGATTTCAATGCAACTTTATATGCAAGCATCTTTATCAACATCAAGTGTCTGTTCTCTCTTTAGAAAGGAAGGAAGTAGGAAGGACTGACTCAGCACAAAATAAAGATAAACCCCGTGCAAAAGGGTAAGCAGGGAAAACTTATGTGCCATCTCTAGATCAAACAGAATAAAAACAAACTTTTTGGGAGGTGCACGATCCGTCAACGACTGCTGATAGATAACTCACTCACTTCATGATTTGGACAAGTTTCGAGGAACGGCTCCCATGTGGGGACGATCACATCCCCTTGGATTCCTTTGTTTATCACTCGTAAAAGGGCGAAGGAACTTGTGTGTTAGTATTTATCTTTTACGAGTTGGGCACTCATGCCAGTCCCTTCTCGTATTAGGGGTTTGCAGATTAGACATGCAATCCCAAGATAAAACTTGTCCAAATTAAGAAGATCATGGGTCACCCACCACTTCCTCATGAGCTGAATCAGCGGCACAAAACAGAAGATTTTGAACATATAAAGATAGCACACAAATTATATACTTTAGGAGTGGCATGTAATACCACAAGTAGGAAGCTATGGTGGACTCAAGCAGAAGAAGTTGGTTTCAGGGTATGGAAGTACAAGAAGAATTCCGCTTGGTACAGAGTTTTGGCTAGCAAATCTTTGAGAGAGCAGATAATTGATGACAACTTAGATGCAAGCAATACAAAGCATAAACATTAAAACTAGCATGAAACATCAAGCTGTCTTCCTTGTCAACATAACACTTCAAGCATAATAACACAAAGGTTTTGGCTATGTCTCTACTTTGAGAAAAACATGCTTGTTGCTATGACCAAAGCTATACTTGCCAAGATTAAATAAAGTTTTCAAAGCCATACCTGATATAAGGTCAATACTCCCCATAAGAATCAGCTCATAATGTCGATTGCGTGAAGAGAATACCGAGTGCAGCGAAGAAACCAATAGACTTCTCATTAATATTCCTTCATAGACGACCCCACACTCACGGATACAAAGCTCTTCACAAAAGGAGTGATAGACCTCAAAGCAACACCTATTTCATAAAGTAACCTCCCTAGACATGATATGACTCTACTGGACTCCTAAAGACAAAGATAAAGATAAAGATACCGGGCACTCCCCCAAGCTTGGAACAAGCTAAGGGGGTGCCATTACCCGAGGAGATTTACTCCTCATTCTTGTTCTTGTTGTTCACGTACTCCTTGGCGAAACGCTTCCATGGCAGCTGCTCTCCGGTCTCAAAGGACATTCCCGTCTCCAAGATCCTGCACTCATCACCTAAACCCATGCGCAGAAACTTTAGTTCATACTCACAGATCTGTGCTTGGAGTTCATAAACTTTTTCTTCTAGTGCGGCCAAACTTGACCACATCTCCTTCATATCCTTCTTGTGGGAAGCCTCGATCTCGTTCATGATGTCAAAGTTATCTTCAACACCACGCTCCACCATCTTCTTGAACTTGAAGACCTCATGTTCCATCTCCTTCAGCCGCTCCTCGGTGCTCCCTTCCTTGACTGGTCCCTTCAGATCTTCCTTGTGGAGAACACCGTCCTCCACACGAAGGACCTGGGAGTGCTTCCTCACCTCAGCGAGGTAAGGGTTGATGACGTTGACGACGAACTTGTCCTTGGGGGAACTTGGAGAAGCCATGGCACCTAGATCTACTGAAAGTTTTCCTGGCAGAAACAGACCGAGAAAGAAAACACGCGAAATCGAGAGATACGGTGCCGGAACGATCCGGGAAAATATATAGAAAAAATTTCCGCAACAAAAGGAAGGTTTCAAGCCTAGGTGGAGTCGGAGGCGGAGTCCAGGGCAGCCAGGAGGGTGCCTGGCGCGGCCAGGAGTGGGGCCGCTCCAAGGGGCCTCCTGATCTCCCTAGAGCTCCTCTCCGGCTCCACTCGGGCTTGGAATTTTCCTAATTTTGCAAAAACTCTAAAAAGTTAACTTTTATTGACGTTCGCGGTGTTTTCTTACCATAATTCATATCTTTATAATTCTGCTCCTGCCGGAGTCTGAAACTGGGCTGCAACATGTTCTTCATGAGTACTTTTATATATCATGTTTGCATCCACATTGATTGGATTACCTGCCATATAATGTTTGAATCTTTGTCCATTCACAACTTGAGGTTTGGTGCCTTCGAAATTATTGATCTTGATTGCACCCGACCGATATACTTCTTCGATATGAAAAGGTCCTTCCCATCTGGAAAGTAGTTTACCTGGAGAAAACCTGAAAAGAGATCTAAACAACAAAACTTTATCACCAATATTAAATTCACGTTTCAGAATTCTTTTATCGTGCCACTTCTTTACCTTTTCCTTGAACATTTTAGCGCTCTCGTAAGCTTCACTTCTCCACTCATCTAGAGAAGTCAAGTTCATGAGACGCTTTTCACCAGCTAACTTTGGGTCAGCATTCAGCTCTCTGACAGCCCAGAAAGCCTTATGCTCTAACTCTAATGGTAAATGGCAAGCCTTGCCATAGACCATCTTATACGGAGACATGCCCATGGGGTTTTTGTAAGCAGTTCTATACGCCCACAAAGCATCTCCTAACTTCTTTGACCAGTCCTTTCTAGAATTGTTTACTGTTTTCTGCAAGATCAACTTGATCTCCCTATAGGTGAGCTCAACTTGCCCACTAGTTTGAGGGTGGTAAGGTGATGCAATCCTATGATTGACATCGTACTTGGCTAGAGCTTTCCTAAAACCTCCATGCGTGAAGTGTGACCCTCCATCTGTCATGAGGTACCTTGGTACTCCAAACCTAGGAAAAATTACATCTTTGAGCATTTTCAAAGATGTCTTGTGATCAGCACTCTCAGTGGGGATTGCTTCAACCCACTTGGTTACATAATCAACAACAACTAAGATGTGTGTGTACTTGTGTGAAGGAGAAAAAGGACCCATAAAATCAAAACCCCAGCAATCGAAAGGTTCGATCAGTAGTGACTAATTCATAGGCATCTCATTTCTCCTGCTAATGTTACCAATTCTCTGACACTTATCACAAGATAGAACGTACCTTCGGGCGTCCTTAAAGAGAGTAGGCCAATAAAAACCTGATTGTAAAACTTTTTGTGCTGTCCTTTCACCGGCATGATGTCCTCTATAGGGACTATCGTGACATTGTCGAAGAATGTCCCGCTGCTCGTGCTCCGGTATACACCTTCTTACGATCCCGTCCACACCTTCTTTATAAAGATGTGGATCATTCCAAAAGAAGTGCCTCAAATCCGTGAAGAATTTCTTCCTCTGCTGAAATGTGAAACCTGGAGGCAAAAACTTTGCAACGATAAAATTAGCATAATCTGCAAACCAAGGGTCGGAATGAGATTGTACTTTTACAATAGCAAGATGTTCATCTGGGAAACTGTCGTTGATTGGAATAGGATCGTGCGGGATATCTTCCATCCTTGAAAGATTATCCGCCACCGGATTGTCTTCTCCTTTTCTATCGACAATCTGCAAATCAAATTCTTGAAGAAGGAGTACCCACCTAATGAGTCTTGGTTTGGCATCCTTTTTCTGCATAAGATACTTAATGGCAGCATGGTCAGTATGAATAATAACTTTAGAATCAACAATATACTGCCTAAACTTATCACAAGCAAACACCACTGGCAAGAATTCCTTCTCAGTAGTAGCATAATTCTTTTGAGCACTATCAAGTGTTTTGCAGGCATAGTGGATGACATTCAACTTCTTGTCAACTCTTTGTCCTAAAACAGCTCCAACAGCAAAATCACTAGCATCACACATAATTTCAAAGGGAAAATTCCAGTCAGGTGGTTGTACTATAGGAGCGGTCATCAAGGCTTTCTTAAGAACTTCAAAAGCTTCCTTACATTCTTCATCAAATACAAAAGGAGCATCCTTCTGGAGAAGATTGGTAAGGAGTCTCGAGATCTTAGAAAAGTCCTTGATAAATCTTCTATAGAAACCAGCATGACCTAGAAAACTACGAATACCTTTAATGTCCCTTGGATAAGGCATCCTTTAAATAGCTTCAATTTTTTCCTTGTCCACCTCAATTCCCCTTTCGGAAATCTTGTGTCCAAGAACTATCCCTTCGTTAACCATGAAATGGCACTTCTCCCAATTGAGCACCAAATTTGTTTCTTCACATCTCTGCAAAACTTTATTAAGATTGTGGAGACAGTGCTCAAAGGAGTTTCCATAGACGGAAAAGTCGTCCATGAAAACTTCTACAATCTCCTCACAGAAACCATGAAATATTGCAGACATACACCTCTGAAAAGTAGTAGGTGCATTACACAAACCGAAAGGCATACGCCTATAAGCATAAGTACCGTAAGGACACGTGAAAGTGGTCTTCTCTTGATCCGCGGTGTTGACGTGAATCTAGGAGAAGCCAGAGTACCCATCAAGATAGCAGAAGTGGGTGTTTTTAGACAACCGCTCGAGCATCTGATCAATAAAGGGAAAAGGATAGTGGTCCTTCCGGGTGGCCTTGTTTAACTTCCTGAAATCAATACACATTCTATATCCAATAATAGTCCTCTGAGGTATTAGTTCATTTTTATCATTAGGAACAACAGTCATACCTCCCTTCTTAGGGACACAATGAACGGGACTTACCCACTTACTATCAGCTATAGGATAGATGATACCTGCAGCTAGAAGTTTGAGAACCTCCGTCCTAACCACGTCCTTCATCTTTGGGTTCAACCGTCGTTGATGATCAACAACCGTTTTAGCATCGGGCTCGAGATTGATGGTATGTTGGCAAATAGATGGACTAATACCCTTGAGATCATCAAGAGTATAGCCAATAGCACCTCGGTGTCTGCGGAGTGTCTCCAATAATCGCTCTTCTTCATACCCTGAAAGGTTAGAATTGATAATAACATGATATACTTTCTTTTTATCTAAATAAGCATACTTGAGCGTATCGGGTAGTGGTTTTAGGTCGAACACCGGGTCTTCTTTCGGTTGCGAGAGGATTCCTAAAGGTTCAACCGGGAGGTTGTGCTTCAGGATGGGAGCTTGTCTTAAAAATATGTCTTCTAGTTCATCCCTCTCCTGCATATGTATATCATTCTCGTGGTCTTCCATAAATTGCTGCAAAGTGTCATTAGGAGGAATAGCAATGGAAGCAATTTCTTCAATAATTTTGTCATTACTTGACAGGTCAGGACCACGAGGCTGCTTAGAAAACTTAGAAAAATTAAATTCATACGGCTCACCGTTGAATTCAACAGAAACTTTACCTTTCTTGCAATCTATTATAGCTCCGCAAGTGCTGAGGAAGGGCCTACCAAAGATAATAGGGCAAAAACTATCTTGCACTGAACCAAGTACAAGAAAGTCTATAGGATATTTTACCTTCCCGCAGAGTACTTCAACATCTCTTACAATCCCAACTAGAGAGATTGTTTGTTTATTTGCAAGATGGATAGTGACATTTATGTCCTCGATCTCACACGGCTGAATCTCGTGCATGATATCTTGATAAAGTGTGAAGGGAATAGCGTTGATGCTAGATCCCAAATCACATAGCCCATAGTAATTATGATCTCCTATTTTGACAGATACAACTGGTGTACCTGAAATTGGGCCTTTGTTCCTGGCTGTGACAATGTTAGTGGCAACAGCACAAAAACTAATAGTGGATTCTTCAATATCATTGGTTACCAGATCCTTGACCATTGGAACTTGAGGCTGGACCTTGATCATGTCCTCAGGTTCGTCAGTGGTCCTTCTATTCTTGTTTAGAATACCTGTAACAAAAGAGTGCTCCTTTATCCTGGAGGGATAAGGAGGTTGTTCATACACAACTGCAGGTAAAACAGGATCAGTAACATTAATCTCAATTGGTGACTCCTTGAAAGGTTTATGATGTTGACTCTCCTTCTTCCTGGAAGAATCAATATGAGAAGCAAAGTCCTTGCAAAAGTCAACCATTAGCTGGGAATCAAGACCAATTTTAGAGCAAAAGGTATTAAAGTAATCAGTCTTCACATAACTCTCAATGTAGTCATGCTCATAGTTTATAGCGGGTTCAATACCTTTATCAATTTCCCAGTCTTCAGTGTTCTTCTGGATCCTTTCTATAAGATCCCATTTTTCTTCCATACTTCTGGTCTGGAATACCCCACTAGAGGAGGCATCCAACATCTCCTTGTCCTGATGAGAAAGCCTGGCATAAAAATTTGTAAGTATAATTTCCTTGGGGAGCTTATGGTTTGGGCATTTGAGCATCAGGGACTTCAGTCTCCCCCAAGCTTGAGCTATGCTCTCTCCATCGCGAGACCAAAAGTTGTAGATGTAGTTCCTGTCTTGGTGAATTTCACGAAGAGGATAAAACTTTGCATAAAAGAGAGACATAAGCTCTGGCCATTCAAGCAGATCAGAGTTATGAGTAGCTTATACCAATCTGAAGCTTTATCTTTGAGTGATATGGAGAATAGTTTCTTCATGACGAACTCCATCGTCACACCTGCAAGCTTAAATAAAGAACATAATTGTGATAAATATAGCAGGTGTTCTCCCGGATGTCCTTCTCCTGTATAACGATTAGCCAAGACATAATCAACAATACCAGATGGTATTTTATAGGGCCACAATTTCAGTAGGGGTAGGAGTGACCACCACAGTCGTGGGGCGGCTCCTTACCAGCAACGAACCAACAGCAGAAGAGTCCATAAGGACTGATAGTAACAACAAAAAATAAAAGTTCCCTTATCGGCTTCACTTACCAATAGCGCTACGCTCCCCGGCAACGGCGCCAGAAAAGCTCGTTGATGGCGGAGAAGTTAATAGGTTTAGTGGGATCGCCTCGCCCGTTAACCGTGCCAATAAACGATTCTTGATAACCCACAAGTCTAGGGGATCAATTGTAGCTTTTCGATAAATAAGGATGTCGATCCCAACGAGGAGCAGAAGGTACTGATAAGTGACACTGGATAAGGAAAAGGCTGCACACACTGAAGGGTAAATATTTAGGGTTTTTTGGTTTAAGCAAAAGAAAAGTAAAAGACAAGCAAAGTAAACAAGGTAACTGAGGAGTAGAAAGTGGCCCAATCCTTTCACAAGGATAAGCCTAGGAACTAAACTTATAAAAGCTAAAGCGTTCTCGAGAAAACACGGGAGAGATAGTCGAGTCACTTTCACCATACTCCGTCAAGTAATATATATCGTGTTGATAAGTCTCGGTGGGTGGATCAATGCTAGTACACCTTCTAGACTAAGATAAGTGTACTCTTATGATTACACACCTTGCAAGCATCCGCAAATACAAGGTAGTAATTAAGGCATAAGCCTAACCACAACATTACGATCAAGGATCCATAACTCCCTTGTGCGAAAGTCTGCAAACTGGGGTTCAGGTTTCTGTCACTCCGGCAACCAACCATAAGCATCCTTTGTGCACAATGTATTCCTCTAGGTCCATGAAAGGAGAAGTGTTATGTGTTCGAATCACATAACACCACTAGAGAAATAACAACACAACTTAAGTATCAAACAACACATAATACTACAACATAGTATGACTACTAACAACTAGACTTCTCCCATGTTCTCAAGAACTAAAGTAACCAATCACAAGACATAAAAGAGATCATGATCAGAGGTGATAGATGGGTGGTAAAAAATCTGGACACAATGATATTTCTCCAACAAAACTCAATAGCATTCACCACAAAGTAGTAATCAACACCAACAGAGTAGAGAGGATAGATAGTACGGATCACAACACAAGTTGCAATTGTGAGATGATATGGGATGGAGATGGAGATGGTGCTGATGTTGGGGTTGATGTTGATGATGATCTCGATGATGACCGTGATGATGATGATGGCGACGATCTCCCCTTCCGGGAGGTGATCTCCCCGGCGGAATCTGCCCGCCGGAGATGGCTTTTCTCCTCTGTAGGTTTCCGCCCCGTGGCGGCGGCGAAACACGAAAACGAATCCTCTTCTAGGGTTTTCACCCCCAGGGGGGTATTATAGGCGAGAGGGGGCACCGAGGGGGGCCACCAGGCATCCAGGAGGGTGCCTGGCACGGCCAGGAGGGGGGCGCGCCAGGCACCCTTCTGGCTGCCTGGTGGGTCCCCTCACCTCCTCCTTCGGTGATTCCCAGTCAATCTTCGTAAAAATGATCCCCGTAAAATTTCATCGCGTTTGGACTTGATCTGATTAAGCAACTTGGTATCCACTTTTTACTGCTGAATTCTGGTTCTGCTGCTTCGGCACCAGAAAGTTGTAAACTGTGTAAAATAAGCCAAAACAACATAAGAACAATACTTTAAAGTGGAATATATCAATGAATAGGGTGAAATCACAGTATAAAATAGTGATGCTTTTTGGACGTATGAGCAGCTCACGAGGTCTAATCCATGAAGAACAAACAGGGGAGGAGAACTTCACATAGCTATTGATCATAGACCCATGGTCCAAGGTGGACTACTCACGGCTCCCGGCGGTGATTCCTCCCTCCGGCAGGGTGCCGGGAAGAGGTCTTCTGGTGCTCCCGATCTTGGAAGCGCGACGACAGCGGAATAGAGGAGAGATCGCGAAAAAGGGTTCCCCTCTCGGGGGTTTTGCGTCACGGGGAATATATAGGCGAAGGGGCAGCCAGGGGGTCCACCAGGGGTCCAGGCGGCCCCCTGGCGTGGCCCACCCTGGGTCGCGCCAGAAGGGCGCCTGGGTCCCTGGTGGGTCCCCTCTACCCCCCCCCCCCCCCTCGGTGATTCCTGAAGCTTCCTGTACGCTGATTTTTTATTGGATTTTTCCCGAATTTTTGGAGCACTTTTTATATGGGGGAAACCTGAAATAGAAAACAGCAGAAAACAGGAACTAGCACTGGGTGCACTGAGTTAATAGGTTAGTCCAAATATGATCAAAAGTGTATAGAAGTTCATCAATATCATAGCAATATCACACAAAAGAGGCATGGAGCAAGCAGAAATTATAGATACGTTTTGGACGTATCAACATCCCCAAGCTTAATTCCTGCTCATCCTCGAGTAGGTAAATGATAAAAGTATAATTTCTGTGGTGACATGCTAACAACCATAAAAGAACTTTTAAGTAAAGCAATCAAAGCATGCAATTCAATTCAAGTCATAACAGGCAAGAGTCTATATTTAGCATTGAAACAAGCAACATAAGAACATAAAGGTGCAAGAGCTCTCCCTGTCCGTGACTCGAATGTCTCCAAATGGTGTTTGCGTGCAAGAAAGGGAATAGGGATATACGAGAAAACGTATTTTTGTGTTGAGAACTTAATCTACTAAAGTTTCACACTTGGTCTTCTTTGGAATCTTATCTTGACTCATCCCCAGACCACTAGCCAGGTACAAGTCAAAATGATCCACTCATTTTCGACATTTTGAGAACTCATGAAATGGATGAGCGTAAGCAAGAAAGTTGAAACTTAGGATGACAAAGAGAGAATATGGTGGAGGAGAAGACAAAAAAGGTGTGAAAGGCTCACATCAATGAAGACAATCATAGGCGAGAGAAAGCCAAATGATAGATATGATGTGAGGAGTAGGGATTGCCATGCAACGGATGCACATGGGAGCTAAAAGCTCTCCAATGGAACTAGTGGGGGTGCATCCAACTTGCTTGCTCAAGAAGACCTAGAGATCATTTGAGGAGGCTCGTCATTGGAATATACAAGCCAAGTTCTATAGTGTGAAGGTCCCCACATAGCTATATGCATAAATGATAATCTCTATGGGGTACAAGATATAAGAGGGAGTACAAGTGTGGATCTCTCAAAAGGAATAGTAGTGTGCCCCCTTCTCTCTTTGTATTTATTTTTCTCTTTTTTTCTATTTTTTGTATTTTTTGTCAGAACCCCAATTTAGGTTTGTGTTTAACCTAGCTTGCATTTTTGCATCATGAAAAAAAGTGCAAAAGAAAAGGAATTGGGGAAAAGAAAAGCCCTAAATGGATTAAATAAAAAGGCCAGAAATAAATATTTTTCCAAAATTCTTTTGGATATGTTGAAAAATCCTAAAAATGAGTGTGATCATTTTAAAAGTGATTTGGGATTAATCCCATGCTCATAGATTTTTCAAAAATCCAAATAGTGGCTTGGAAATTAAATCAAATGCCTATTTGAATTGAGATTAAAATAATTTGAATTTCAAAAATTCCCAAAACTTGGGGTTGACTAGTACTAAGTCACCTAGAGTTTATAAATTTATTTGGAGGTTTTTATAAAATGCCCTAGTATTTATTTTAAATGGGCAAAACAAATAACAGAAAGTTTAAAAAGAAAAACAAAGAAATCTAACCTTGCGCCCACGGGCGAAGGCCCACTTACCTTTTGCCTCGGCCCAGCCCACCAGACGCGTTGTCGTCTTCCTCCTCCGCGGCAAGCAGCTCGGTGGCGAGCTTGCCGCCGTGCACGCCACCGAGGCCACCTAGGACCTTCCCATGCCTTCTCCTCGTGCCACCGCGACGCCTGGAAGCTCCCAGTTCTTCCCCCCCCCTCGCAGGTTCATCTCCCTCTCTCCTCTTCCAGTTCCGCGCCACCCCCGAGAGCTCACCGGAGCGGCCACCGTGCGCCCGCGTGGCCACCGGCTCCCTCCCGTCGAACCACAGTGTCCAGAAGAACCGCAGAGGAGCTCTTCGTCGAACTACGGCCTCAATTCGAGCCCGGAGGCCCCAGGGACGTCGCCCGTGTCTTCGAGTTGCCGCCGGCCGCCGACGACCTCCAAGCCAAATCCGCCGCCTCCTCTTCACCCCCGGCCTCGCTGTGCTCTCCATAATCTCTGGTGAGCTCCCAGCTCCCTTTCCCCCCCATCCGTGGCTCTTCCCGTGCTCTCTGTGCCAGCCCGCCATGACCAGAGTCTCCGGCCGCCGTCTCCCGTCGTCGTAGCCGTGGCTCAGGGCCTCCTCGAGGTCCCCGACATGCTTCAGGAGAAGCGCACGAGCGCGAGGCATGCTCCCGTGCCTCCATCTCCCTCCCCCGTGGCCGAAATCCCACTCCGGCAGAGCGCCGCCGTGGCCCAAGCCGCCGGCCTGTTAGGCCTAAGCCCCCTCCTAATCCCCTCTCTCCTCTCACTGACAGTGGGCCCAACCCCTTAATTAAACCGGGTTAATTTTAAACAGAGGGATAATAACCCCCTCTCTCACTGACAGCCAGGACCCACTGGTTAGCCCCCCCCCCCCTTGCGTCATGCTGACGTCTTAATGACGCAATAAACAGAAAAACCTTTTAAAAAGAAATAAAGAAATTCAGTAAATTCTAGAAAATAGCTGAAACTTTGAAAAATCATAGAAAATTCATTTTAACTCCAAATTTAACATTTAATATATGAAAAATGATCAGGAGAAAATCCTCTATCCAAATTCCCAACTTTCAGCTATGTTGGAGTTGATCTTAAAAATGGATCAGTAGCTTTTGCTATTTGATTTAATTGGATTTAATTCAAAATCAATTCAATTGCTATTCCAACTTCAAACTTTGAAATGCACCACACATCACTTGTACTTCAGAAGCATTTCACACACATGACCATTTGGTTTCCAATGAACAAACATTAGCAAATGCAAGTTGACCAAATTTAAATAACATTTAGAGTTTGAATTTGAATTCACTTTTCAAATCAACTTCAATTAACATGTGGCAATTCAAACATAGGTCACATCAGCACATTGCCATGCTATGTTTTGCATATTGAAAGTGCATTGTTTTATCTTGATTGTGCTTTACTTCCAGTGCTTCGGTGATTGCTTCTTCCCGGTAGAGTTGATCTCGGAGACGAGTTCAACCTCACGTCAGAAGAGTGTTACATCGTGATTGTCAGCAAGGCAAGCATCCCCCTCTTTGATCATGTCTATAAAATCCCAGTTCCCTCTCATTCTCGCAAATGCATGTTTAGGATGTTACCATGATACGTTCTACCGCTAGTTCAACCTATTCCTTTGCATGACCTATCATTTTGTCACAGTAGTAAGCAAACCACAATCCTAGCAGATGTACGAGTTGGTTGATATCATGTGGCCCCTGCAACTGTTACAGCTTATTGCATGCTTAGAGTTGTTACCTGAGGCTACTTTGATGTGAGTCGGGATGGTAGTGATCATGTGAATGATGGTGGTAACGTGTTGGTGAATCTACCCTAAACAAAGGTGAACGATGAGAGGCTGTGTAGGAGTACACAGTGGGTTGTCTCGTTGAACACTGCCTTAGGCCTGAATTCTTGTGTTTTTATCCAAGACCAAGAGTACAACCACACATTGGGCTCACTGACCCCTCTCGGCCTAGTACCTCACCCCGGACCAGTCCAGGAGTCGCAAGTAGTTCGCCCTTTAACGATCTCAAGCAGGTGGAACCAAGGTAAGTGGTTGCGTAGGTTGTGGGCACGTTGAATCAAGTGATCATGATCGAGTTGAGCTTGATGGCGGTCACACAACGTTTGAGTCCGCATCGGAACAATCGGTCGGATTCCGATCGTGGTCCCAACTCAAATAGGCGACTCCCTAGGACTAGAGATGGTGCCGTGAGTGAAGTGTCGTGGCAACATCCTCGCCGGTACTCACTTGAAGGGTCCATCCCCATGCGGTAACTGATGAGGCGTGTGTGTAGCAGTACACCCCTGCAGGGTTAATGAACTATTCGAATAGCCGTGTCCGCGGTTATGGACTACTTGGAGACCTTTACTTGATCATTGATAACTTGAACTGGATACTTCTAAGACACACCAAGATAAGTGTGAGTGCTATGGCGTGCTTTCTCGTGGGGAAGTCGAGGAAGGCACCATAGTGGAGTATTGGTTGGAGACTGTTACTTGGACTCGTGTACGTTCTTATCTCTCTCTGGTACTCGTAGTTCAGGATTAGCCAAGTCAAAGCTGGCACTTCTGCAAGTGAAACCCCACCTCCCTTTGCCTTGATACATGTGCATGAGTAGTATAGTTCCTATGTAAGTCTTGCTGAGTACGACTTTGTACTGACGTTTGCTTATTCTATGTTTTAGAGACGAGACCATTGACCCTGATGGTGGCCTCTACCTCGAGCTCGACGTGGACCAATGTCGTATAGTTCCAGGCAGCAGACTGTGCCCTCTGGAGGGTCGTTGTACTTTTCTTTCAGGCTTCTTAAGCCATTTGTTAAACTTGTCTTTACTAAGACATAATTTGCTTCCGTTGATGTTTGATGTAATGTTGGATCACATTCATGTGATCTCTGCTTGTAATACAACTACTATGTCTGCTCTGTTTAGCAGAAGTTATAAAGAATATGAGTTTGTAGAGTTCATGTTGTGATTACCTGCTGTTTACACTGGACATGTATGTTGCGTGTATGATTATAACATGCATGTCTTAGTGTGGGGTTCGATAGCTTAGTTGTGTTCTTGCCGGCGGTCTTTTATACACCAAGTGGCCCTTAGATGTGCGCAGCTTGGGGCATTGCGATGCGATTGCTCGTGACTCTGTTACGTGGCACACTTTGTTGTATGATCGAGCCCGCCCGAGATCCCGACTAAGTGATCGGGCTGGAGTAAGTCTATGTAAGGGTTATGATTCAATCGATAACATGGTTGAGGCGACTTGTCTATGAGTATGGGATTCACCACCCATAAGCATTTAGACTTGTGGGCGGACGATGAGGACCCATCTTAGTTGATCATCCGGCCTGGATGGGATGCCCCTCATGTTCGATGCTTACCGAGAGTGATCTGTGCTTGGCCTTGTCTGCTTAGACAAGTGGGTACGGCTCTCGGCTCTCCATGTGATTGTATTGTGACCGGAATTACATACGCTAACCCCGGGTCCTGACAGACTTGGTATCAGAGCAGGACTGCCTGTAGGATTATCAAACCATTGGCCGATGTCGAGTCTAGCATTCTATAGTTATATAGTTACTTTGGGTATAAGGGAACAACGTAAGGCTTCTTTTTCTCCTTATCCTCATCGATCTGAGTTCTGAGTCATCCTCATCTTATTCTACGGGAAGATAGGACTAGGCTCATCTATGTCTTTTCTAGGACATCTTGTTGATTGCTTCTTTGTAGCCGTAGGAGTGTTGTGGTCTTTTCTGAGCCATCATTCCATAGTGTTTCTGTGGAAGTGATGTCCGTTATCCTGTAGGTTGTCTCAATTTCCATCCCGGTGCAGCCGTTATGCTGTCCGTTTGTGACTTTGATGCTATTGCATTTTAGTCTTCTATCTTAGCATAGATTTGTGTCCTAAATCCTATTCTGATTGTTGATTCTTATCACACAGAATGTCAGGTGCAAATCAAGGTGTTGATCCCAGTTCTGGTTACATAGACGGTGAAGAACCTCCACCACCAACCTCAACGGCAGAAATCATGTTGGAGGCTGAACAGAATCGTCGTGATCAGACACGTCTTCTCGAGCGTATTGAGCAGAACACTTCTCGTCAGCATCTTAGTGTTGTCACCATCCAGGACTTCATTCTCCTCAACCCGCCAGTATTCCGATGTCCTTCCGAGCCCCTTGATGCCGATGATTGGCTTCGTTCCCTCGAGCGTAAGCTTGAGACAGCCCATGTTGCTCCAGGTGATCGTGTGCTATTCGCGGCATACTTTCTGGAAGGTGCTGCTCTTCAATGGTGGGAGAATTTTGTAGCAATGCAACCAATTGGTCACGTGGTGACTTGGCAAGAGTTCTGTGATGACTTCCGAGGTTACCATATTCCGAATCAGCTGATGGAGCGCAAGAGAGAAGAAGTTTGCAATCTGACCCAAGGAAAGATGACTGTTCATGAGTATAGGACTGAGTTCACTCGTCTAGCACGTTATGCCCAAGAAGAAGTATCCACCGACGCCAAGAAACAAGAAAGGTTCCGCAAGGGACTTAGCCCCGTTCTACGTCATGACCTGAATCTTCCCGAGTTCATCAACTTCAGGGACTTGGTCGACAAATCCTTCAAGGCCGAGTATGGAAATGAGTTGTATGAAGAGTCTCTCAAGCGTGATCGTGAGTTTGCACAATCATTTGGCCCAGTTTCTCGAAAACGTTGTGTATGGATTCCCTTCAATGATGTCAGTCGTGCTGTAAGTGCTTCTAGACCACCCACCACCATATATCGTCCACCTCAACCCAATCTTCCTCCTTGGAATTTTGTTGGACAATCAAGTTCTCAAGTTCCTTTCATTCCACGTGGTGTTTGTTTCCAATGTGGACAATCAGGCCACAATGTTCGAGAGTGTCCCCAAAATCATGTAGCCACCACACCTATTTCAAAGCAAGCTTTTCGTCGTGGTAAGCCACCACCCAAGACTTCCAAGGTCAAGCCTCCTGTTTATGAACATGGTTATGTGAATCATGTATCCATTCTAGATTCCCACAAGTCAACCGATGTTGTACTCGGAACCCTTCCTGTCAATTCCACCCCAGCTTCGGTTCTTTTTGACCCAGGAGCATCTCACTCATTCATATCCCAGGACTTTGCACTGTCACATGACATCTCTTTTTCGATGTTATCCACCCCCTTAGTTGTGCAAGCCCCTGGATCCAGATGGCACACCACCATGGTGAGTCATGAGAATGAAATTGCAATTGAGGGTTTAGTATTCCTTGCCTCACTTATAGCCCTCAAGTCTTCAGACATTGATTTCATCATAGGAATGGATTGGTTATCAAGACAGAATGTTTTCCTTGATTGTAAAGCCAAGTCAGTGAAACTAACCCATCCATCAGGCCGGACAATCAAGTACACCTCACCAAGCTCTAAGAACCAGGTGCATTCTTTGAATGTGCTTCCTCTTCCAGACCTTGAAGATATTCCGGTGGTTCGTGACTTCCCGGATGTCTTTCCAGAAGAGCTGCCAGGCATACCACCTGACAGATCTGTAGAGTTTGTTGTAGATCTTATCCCAGGAACCACACCAATATCCAGACGCCCATATAGAATGGCCCCACGTGAGTTAGCTGAGCTCAAAATCCAACTTGAAGCTTCGTTGGCAAAAGGCTTCATCCGCCCTAGCTCATCGCCATGTGGTTGCCCCGTTCTGTTCGTAACGAAGAAATATGGAACAGAAAGGATGTGCGTAGACTATCGCCCGCTAAATCTAGCGACGATAAAGAACAAGTACCCACTGCCCAGGATCAATGATCTTTATGATCAACTTGCAGGATCCTCTGTCTTCTCCAAGATGGATTTGAGATTAGGCTATCATCAAATCAAAATCAGAAACGAGGACATTCCCAAAACGGCTTTCACTACTCGTTATGGTCTTTATGAGTACACCGTTATGTCCTTCGGTTTAACCAATGCCCCCGCCACATTCTCGCGCTTGATGAATTCGATCTTCATGGAGTACTTAGATAAATTTGTTGTAGTTTATCTTGATGACATTCTCATCTACTCGAAGAACGAAGAAGAGCACGCAGAACATCTTAGGCTGGTATTGATGAAACTTAGAGAGCATCGCATGTATGCTAAATTCTCCAAGTGTGAATTCTGGCTACCAGAAGTGACCTACTTAGGCCACGTGATTTCTGCAAAAGGCATTGCTGTCAATCCCGAGAGAGTTCAGGCCGTCCTTGACTGGACTCCACCTGAATCGGTTAAGCAAGTTAGGAGTTTTCTTGGCCTAGCCAGCTATTGCCTCCGCTTCGTAGAGAACTTTTCTAAAGTTGCAAAGCCTCTAACTGAACTCCTCAAGAAAGATAAGAAATTCCAATGGACTTCCAAGTGCGAGGAAAGCTTTCAAGAGCTAAAAAGAAGATTGACTTCTGCACCCGTACTTGCGCCTCCAGACACCAAAAAGGATTTCGAGATCTTTTGTGATGCCTCACGGCAAGGGTTAGGATGCATACTTATGCAAGATCGACATGTGGTAGCTTATGCTTCACGCCAGTTGCGGCCACATGAAGAGAACTATCCTACCCATGATCTTGAACTCGCTGCCGTAGTTCATGCCCTGACAACTTGGCGACATTACCTCCTTGGTAATCGTTGTGAGATTTATTCCGACCACCAAAGCCTCAAATATATATTCACCCAGCCAGATCTTAATCTCAGGCAGAGACGCTGGATTGAGTTAATAAAAGATTATGACTTAGGAATTTCTTACACCCCAGGCAAAGCCAATGTCATGGCTGATGCACTAAGTCGTAAGTCGTATTGTAACAACCTCATGTTACAAAAGTATCAACCATTTCTTCATGAGGAATTTCGAAAGCTTAATCTCGAGATTGTTCCTCGTGGATATCTTTTCAACTTGGTGGCGAAACCAACCCTTGAGGATCAAATCATAGTTGCCCAAAGGCGTGCACGAGGTGTTCGCCGGATCAAGGAGAACATTGCTAGCGGAGTTGCTAAATGTTTCTCCACAGATAGCAAAGGAACGGTATTCTTTGAAAATCGTTTGGTAGTACCTAAGAATAGGGAACTAAGGCAACTCATCCTCAAAGAATCCCATGACACACCCCTCTCGATTCATCCCGGTAGCACAAAAATGTACCGAGATCTACGCCAGAGATTTTGGTGGACTAGGATGAAGAGAGAAATTGCTCAGTTCATTGCTGAATGTGATGTTTGTCGTCGCGTTAAGGCAGAACATCAAAGACCTGCTGGTACTCTTAGACCTTTGCCTATCCCCGAGTGGAAATGGGATAAAGTCAGTATGGACTTCATCACTGGCTTTCCAAAAACCCATAAAGGAAATGATGCCATCTTCGTTGTCATAGATAGACTTTCCAAAGTTGCTCACTTCCTTCCCGTTCGTGAGTCTATAACTGCTAGCCAGTTAGCGGACTTGTATATCTCCCGAATTGTGTCACTTCACGGTGTTCCTTTGGAAATCAATTCAGACTGTGGTAGTCTTTTCACTTCTCGATTTTGGGAAAGTTTCCAGAATGCTATGGGAACCCACCTCTCCTTTAGCACCGCTTATCACCCGCAGTCCAGTGGTCAAGTAGAAAGGGTCAATTAAATTCTCGAAGACATGCTCAGAGCTTGTGTTATCTCTTTCGGAAAGAAATGGGAGAATTCTCTTCCTTTTGCCGAATTTGCGTATAACAATAGTTTCCAATCTAGTTTGGGCATGGCTCCTTTTGAATTTCTCTATGGACAGAAATGTCGAACACCCCTAAACTGGTCAGAAACCGGTGAAAGACAATTCTTTGGACCGGATTTGATTCAGGATGCAGAAGAACAAGTTCGCATTGTTCGTGAGAAATTGAAAACAGCCCAGTCTCGTCAGAAAAGCTATTATGATCATCATCATAGGGAAGAAAGCTATAATCTGGATGAGAAGGCTTACCTTCGGGTTACTCCTCTAAAGGGTACCCATCTCTTCGGTATCAAAGGCAAGTTGGCCCCACGTTATATCGGTCCCTTTCGCATTCTCGCTAAACGTGGAGAAGTTGCCTACCAATTGGAACTACCCCCTCACCTCTCCCAGGTTCATGATGTCTTCCACGTCTCTCAACTCAGGCGTTGCTTCAAGGACCCCATCCGCGAAGTAGACCACGAAACGCTTGATCTCCAAGATAACCTTTCATATCGAGAGTACCCTGTTCGTATTCTTGATAAAGCCGAGCGTAGCACCAGACGTCAGAAGATCAGATTCTTCAAAGTGCAGTGGTCACATCATTCAGAGAAAGAAGCCACCTGGGAACGAGAAGATCGTCTACAAGCTGAGTACCCCACCCTCTTCCCGACGACTTCTGAATCTCTGGACGAGATTCTTTTGAGTGGGGGCGAGTTGTCAGAACCCCAATTTAGGTTTGTGTTTAACCTAGCTTGCATTTTTGCATCATGAAAAAATTGCAAAAGAAAAGGAATTGGGGAAAAGAAAAGCCCTAAATGAATTAAATAAAAAGGCCAGAAATAAATCTTTTTCCAAAATTCTTTTGGATGTGTTGAAAAATCCTAAAAATGAGTGTGATCATTTTAAAAGTGATTTGGGATTAATCCCATGCTCATAGATTTTTCAAAAATCCAAATAGTGGCTTGGAAATTAAATCAAATGCCTATTTGAATTTCAAAAATTCCCAAAACTTGGGGTTGACTAGTACTAAGTCACCTAGATTTTATAAATTTATTTGGGGGTTTTTATAAAATGCCCTAGTATTTATTTTAAATGGGCAAAACAAATAACAGAAAGTTTAAAAAGAAAAACAGAGAAGAAATCTTACCTTGCGCCCACGGGCGAAGGCCCACTTACCTTTTGCCTCGGCCCAGCCCACCAGACGCGTTGTCGTCTTCCTCCTCCGCGGCAAGCAGCTCGGTGGCGAGCTTGCCGCCGTGCACGCCACCGAGGCCACCTAGGACCTTCCCCTGCCTTCTCCTCGTGCCACCGCGACGCCTGGAAGCTCCCAGTTCTTCCCCCCCCCCTCGCAGGTTCATCTCCCTCTCTCCTCTTCCAGTTCCGCGCCACCCCCGAGAGCTCACCGGAGCGGCCACCGTGCGCCCGCGTGGCCACCGGCTCCCTCCCGTCGAACCGCAGTGTCCAGAAGAACCGAAGAGGAGCTCTTCGTCGGACTACGGCCTCAATTCGAGCCCGGAGGCCCCAGGGACGTCGCCCGTGTCTTCGAGTTGCCGCCGGCCGCCGCCGACCTCCAAGCCAAATCCGCCGCCTCCTCTTCACCCCCGGCCTCGCTGTCCTCTCCAGTCTCTGGTGAGCTCCCAGCTCCCTTCCCCCCCATCCGTGGCTCTTCCCGTGCTCTCTGTGCCAGCCCGCCATGACCAGAGTCTCCGGCCGCCGTCTCCCGTCGTCGTAGCCGTGGCTCAGGGCCTCCTCGAGGTCCCCGGCATGCTCCAGGAGAAGCGCACGAGCGCGAGGCACGCTCCTGTGCCTCCATCTCCCTCCCCCGTGGCCGAAATCCCACTCCGGCAGAACGCTGCCGTGGCCCAAGCCACCGGCGGTTAGCCGCCGGCCTGTTAGGCCTAATCCCCCTCCTAATCCCCTCTCTCCTCTCACTGACAGTGGGCATAGCCCCTTAACTAAACCGGGTTAATTTTAAACAGAGGGATAATAACCCCCTCTCTCACTGACAGCCAGGACCCACTGGTCAGCCCCCCCCCCTTGCGTCATGCTGACGTCTTAATGACGCAATAAACAGAAAAAACCTTTTAAAAAGAAATAAAGAAATTCAGTAAATTCCAGAAAATAGCTGAAACTTTGAAAAATCATAGAAAATTCATTTTAACTCCAAATTTAACATTTAATATATGAAAAATGATCAGGAGAAAATCCTCTATCCAAATTTCCAACTTTCAGCTATGTTGGAGTTGATCTTAAAAAGGGATCAGTAGCTTTTGCTATTTGATTTAATTGGATTTAATTCAAAATCAATTCAATTGCTATTCCAACTTCAAACTTTGAAATGCACCACACATCACTTGTACTTCAGAAGCATTTCACACACATGACCATTTGGTTTCCAATGAACAAACATTAGCAAATGCAAGTTGACCAAATTTAAATAACATTTAGAGTTTGAATTTGAATTCACTTTTCAAATCAACTTCAATTAACATGTGGCAATTCAAACATAGGTCACATCAGCACATTGCCATGCTATGTTTTGCATATTTAAAGTGCATTGTTTTATCTTGATTGTGCTTTAATTCCAGTGCTTCGGTGATTGCTTCTTCTCGGTAGAGTTGATCTCGGAGACGAGTTCAACCTCACGTCAGAAGAGTGTTACATCATGATCGTCAGCAAGGCAAGCAACCCCCTCTTTGATCATGTCTATAAAATCCCAGTTCCCTCTCATTCTCGCAAATGCATGTTTAGGATGTTACCATGATACGTTCTACCGCTAGTTCAACCTATTCCTTTGCATGACCTATCATTTTGTCACAGTAGTAAGCAAACCACAATCCTAGCAGATGTAGGAGTTGGTTGATATCATGTGGCCCCTGCAACTGTTACAGCTTATTGCATGCTTAGAGTTGTTACCTGAGGCTACTTTGATGTGAGTCGGGATGGTAGTGATCATGTGAATGATGGTGGTAACGTGTTGGTGAATCTACCCTAAACAAAGGTGAACGATGAGAGGCTGTGTAGGAGTACACAGTGGGTTGTCTCGTTGAACACTGCCTTAGGCCCGAATTCTTGTGTTGTTATCCAAGACCAAGAGTACGACCACACATTGGGCTCACTGACCCCTCTCGGCCTAGTACCTCACCCCGGACCAGTCCAGGAGTCGCAAGTAGTTCGCCCTTTAACGATCTCAAGCAGGTGGAACCAAGGTAAGTGGTTGGCGTAGGTTGTGGGCACGTTGAATCAAGTGATCATGATCGAGTTGAGCTTGATGGCGGTCACACAACGTTTGAGTCCGCATCGGAACAATCGGCCGGATTCCGATCGTGGTCCCAACTCAAATAGGCGACTCCCTAGGACTAGAGATGGTGCCGTGAGTGAAGTGTCGTGGCAGCATCCTCGCCGATACTCACTTGAAGGGTCCATCCCCAGGCGGTAACTGATGAGGCGTGTGTGTAGCAGTACACCCCTGCAGGGTTAATGAACTATTCGAATAGCCGTGTCCGCGGTTATGGACTACTTGGAGACCTTTACTTGATCATAGATAACTTGAACTCGATACTTCTAAAACACACCAAGATAAGTGTGAGTGCTATGGCGTGCTTTCTCGTGGGGAAGTCGAGGAAGGCACCATAGTGGAGTATTGGTTGGAGACTGTTACTTGGACTCGTGTACGTTCTTATCTCTCTCTGGTACTCGTAGTTCAGGATTAGCCAAGTCAAAGCTAGCACTTCTGCAAGTGAAACCCCACCTCCCTTTGCCTTGATACATGTGCATGAGTAGTATAGTTCCTATGTAAGTCTTGCTGAGTACGACTTTGTACTCACGTTTGCTTATTCTGTGTTTTAGAGACGAGACCACTGACCCTGATGGTGGCCTCTACCTCGAGCTCGACGTGGACCAATGTCGTATAGTTCCAGGCAGCAGCCTGTGCCCTCTGGAGGGTCGTTGTACTTTTCTTTCAGGCTTCTTAAGCCATTTGTTAAACTTGTCTTTACTAAGACATAATTTGCTTCCGTTGATGTTTGATGTAATGTTGGATCACATTCATGTGATCTCTGCTTGTAATACAACTACTATGTCTGCTCTGTTTAGCAGAAGTTATAAAGAATATGAGTTTGTAGAGTTCATGTTGTGATTACCTGCTGTTTACACTGGACATGTATGCTGCGTGTATGATTATAACATGCATGTCTTAGTGTGGGGTTCGATAGCTTAGTTGTGTTCTTGTCGACGGTCTTTTATACACCAAGTGGCCCTTAGATGTGCGCAGCTTGGGGCATTGCGATGCGATTGCTCGTGACTCTGTCATGTGGCACACTTTGTTGTATGATCGAGCCCGCCCGAGATCCCGACTAAGTGATCGGGCTGGAGTAAGTCTATGTAAGGGTTATGATTCAATCGATAACATGGTTGAGGCGACTTGTCTATGAGTATGGGATTCACCGCCCATAAGCATTTAGACTTGTGGGCGGACGATGAGGACCCATCTTAGTTGATCATCCGGCCTGGATGGGATGCCCCTCACGTTCGATGCTTACCGAGAGTGATCTGTGCTTGGCCTTGCCTGCTTAGACAAGTGGGTACGGCTCTCGGCTCTCCATTTGATTGTATTGTGACCGGAATTACATACGCTAACCCCGGGTCCCGACATTTTTTTGGTGGCCTCAATGGCTCTTTCTATTTAACTCTCATTTGTCCTCTTTGGGATCTTTTAATTTGTCCACTTTGGGATCTTTTATTTTGTCCACTTTGGGATATTTTCCTCACTTTAGGGGCAACACTCTATATATTACAAGAAGTACAGAAGATATTTCACACTTTACAAAGTACTCATATCATAAAGAAGATGTAACTATCATGATGTATGCAAATGTATGCCTGTGCCAGTGTAGCAGGATATGCAATGATAGTAGCGCGTCATGTAGCAATGATTAGGGCAAGGCCCAAATAGCATGCGGCTCATCGATCAAGCAAGCATCATGTATGACATGAAGATCAAGTCATGAGAAGGTGGATGTTGCATGGCAATGTATCTCGGAAAGGCTATGGAAATGCCTTGATAGGTAGGTATGGTGGCTGTTTTGAGGAAGGATATAAGGAGGTTTATGATGACAGAGCGTATCATGCCAAGGGTTTTGATGTACCGGCAAAGGTGGACGCTAACTCTCGGAGTGAGAAGAAAGCAATGCACGGCACAGGAGAGGCTAGAAAAATATGGGAAGGTGGAAGTGTCAACTTTCGAATACTCACATTAGTCCGAAGAACTTAAGCACTGATTATCGGTAACTCTCAATCTAATAAGGAGGTTTCACGAAGAGACAAGTACCCCGAGGAGGAGTGTATGGGGGTTTGGTTATCCTTGCGCATCCTCGACTCATGGTACGTGAGTGTAATCTAATATTCGACCCCTCAGAAGAGTAGTGATCCATCTAGTAGCTAAAGTTCTCAACAAATTTTGTAAGCTTTGAAAATAAACACGGATTGCCCAAAATACGACATCTATCACTAATAGGCTAAAGCTCTTGACACCAAAATTCCAAACATTACTCAAAGCAACACCTCAAAACTATTGCAAGTTACTACTACAATTGAATAGCAATCTTAATTACCTACTTCAAGTCAAGATACAAAACTCAGTGCAACATGCAAACTCTTTAAACAAGATAAACATGAAAACTCAAGAGAGTTCCAGAAACAAACTAAACAACAGCTCTTTAAAAAGATAAAAATGAAAACTAAGAGCTAAACATGGCAGCAGCTATGAAAAAGATAAAGAACACACACAACAAAGATAAGCAGAAAAAATCCTATGTTGTGTTCTAGATTTTGAAAGTGGAGCGTGTTTCTCTCCCACACAAAGAAAGCTGGGTTCTAACTTGTTATGAACAGCAATCAAAGCTAAAGAAAACTAAAAATAAAACCTAAGAGCGAGACGCTCCAAGCATAACACATAACGCATGAAGTGATAAAAATATAGTGAAACGAGAGACGAACTGATAATTGTCGATGGAGAAGGGGATGCATGGGGGCATCCCCAAGCTTAGACGCTTGAGTCTCCTTGAATATTTCTTGGGGATGCATGGGGGAATCCCCAAGCTTGAGCGCTTGACACTCCTGAATCTTCTTTCATCATCTTCCCTCGCACACTTGAAAACTCCCTTCATACATAACTCATCATAATTTGATTAGCGAGGTTAGTACCCATAATAAAATAATTTTTCTCTGCTGGAAATAAAGATAATCTTGAAGAGCTACTGTTTCTCAAGATTGCCAAAAAGTTTTTGCAAAGAAAAAGCAAGCTTAAGGTTTGCAAAATGAAGAAAAGGCAAAACATGACAGAATCTGTGAAAAACAGACCAGCAGGCAGTAAATAAATTTTTAGGTATACTTCTTCAACTTAAATAAAAAAAACTCAGAACATACGAAAGTTCCTTAATTGTATAGAGCACGCTGTCTAAAACATTCATCTCAAAAAGATGAACTGGTATTTTTCTCTGATTTTTCTAGTCACGAGGGCAGAATCTGTTTTCTGGACAGCATGTCACAACTTTGACTTCCCTTGTCATATAAGGCTATAAATGGCACAAAGCTTGAAAAGTAAAGATACAATGATGTTGATACAGTAGTAACAATCATCAAGACCACTAAAAACAGAAGAAAAACAAAAAGTAATTCCTAAATTCGTTGCGGGCTGCCTCCCGAAAGCGCTTCTTTAAAGCCATTAGCTAGGCTTAATGCAAATAGATCAAGTCTTTTCAAGAAAATAACTAGCCCGTGTGACGGACTCAAAAGGAAACTTAATATTTTTCCTAGGGAAGTGTTCCATCCCTTTCTTGAGAGGGAATTGGAATTTTATAATCCCTTCTTTCATATAAATAACAGCACCCACGGTGCGAAGAAAAGGACGTCCCAAAATAATTGGACAAGAAGGTTCACATTCAATGTCCATAATAGTAAAATCAACGGGAACATAATTGTCATTGACAATGATAAGAACATCATCGATCTTCCCCAAAGGTTTCTTTACGGAAGAGTCGACAAGACGAACAACAAAAGAACAAGGATCAAAAGGTTTCAATTCAAATATATCATACATTCTTTTGGGCATAACAGAGGTACTAGCTCCAACATCACATAAAGCATAACAAGAAAAGTTATTCAACTTAATTTTAATCATAGGATACAAACCATCTTCTAGCTTCCTAGGTATGGAGGCTTCTACCCTAAGCTTCTCCTCCCTAGCTTTGATGAGAGCATTAGTGATATGCTCCGTGAAGGCAAGATTAAGTGTGCTAGTGTGGGGGTCTCTAGACATCTTGTGAAGGAAACGAATAACTTCAGAAAGGGTGCAATTATCAAAATCAAGGTCACTACTATCAAGTAAAGTAGTAGTGGTGTCCTTTAGGCTCACTTGTTTGGTAGCTTCTATAGTCATAGGAGTTTCTTCTTCTACGGTTGAGGTCATAGCATCACCATTAATAGGTCCTATGGGACTAGGGGTGCATTGTGTGCTAATAGTTTGGATATCCTCAACCACTTGGATAGTAGCAACAGTATGGTGTGTAGGAAGGATATTAATTCTATCTTCTTCCTCCTTTTCTCTAGCCCATCTCTCTTTAAGTTTAGCCATCATCCTAATGTTTTCATTAATTTGCATTTGGATAGCATTCATAGGAGTGACCTTCCTCTCCTCAAGGGGAGAAGTTCTAATTTTAAGCAACTCTACTTCATGGGCTAAATTGTCTACCTTCGACGAGAGGTTATGTAATTTGTCTAGTTTTTCCTCTATACTCTTGTTGAAGGATTTTTGGGTAGTGATAAAGTCTTTAAGCATACTTTCTAATTCAAAAGTGGAGTTTTTGGTGCTAGGATAAGTGTTGTTGTTCCCATAATTGTTGGAGGGGAACGGTCTAGGATTACTACCAAAATTACTCCTATAAGCATTGTTATTGAAGTTGTTTCTAGAGATAAAGTTCACATATACTTGATCTTGAGCAATCAAAGAATTTAAAGGAACATCTTGAGGATCAATAGGAGATTGCTTGGTAAGTAGAGACATAATCAAGTCAAAATTTTCATTTAGGGAGGAGATCTCCTCGACAGAGTTTACCTTCCTACCTGTTGGAGCTCTTTCGGTATGCCATTGGGAATAGTTGGTCATCATCTCATCGAGAAGTTTTGTGGCAGCACCAAGTGTATTTGGCATAAAGGTTCCACCCGCGGACGAATCCAGCAGGTTCCGCGAGGTAAAGTTCAAGCCTGCATAAAAAGTTTGGATAACCATCCAAGTAGTCAAACCATGCGTAGGGAAATTCTTAACAAGAGATTTCATGTGTTCCCAAGCTTGGGAAACGTGTTCATTATCCAATTGTTTAAAATTCATAATAAAACTCGTCAATTGGATAACCTTAGCAAGGGGGTAGTACTTCCCAATAAAAGCATCCTTGCACTTATCCCAAGAGTCTATGCTATTCTTAGGCAAGGATTGAAACCAGATTTTAGCTTCATCTCTCAAAGAGAAAGGAAAAAGCTTAAGCTTAACAATATCACCATCTACTTCTTTGTACTTTTGCATATCACAAAGCTCAATAAAATTATTTAAATGCAAAGCAGCAGCATCTCTAGCACCGGAGAATTGATCTTTCATAACAAGGTTCAGCAAAGCAAGTTTAATCTCATAAGAAGGTGCTGAAGTAGCAGGTGTAGCAATCGGAGTGCAGATAAAGTCACTGTTGTTGTGACTAGTGAAGTCACACAACTTGGTGTTCTCAGAGGAACACATAGTAGCAGCAAGCAAGATAACTATTTTTTTATTTTTGATAAAAGACACGCAAAAACTGAAAGGTAAACTAACAAGACTAAAAAGCAAAGATAAAAGATAGTGTGCAACTCCCCTATCTTGAAGAATGGAGTCCCCGGCAACGGCGCCATAAATTGGGCTGTTGACGGGACTACTCTTTTCTGTCTTGGAATCCCCGGCAACGGCACCAGAAATTGCTTTTGATGGTACGAATTAACGCCCCCTCGTTGGTTACCCAAAGTGGAAGGTTGAGATGTAGACAACGACAATTTCCCTCGGTGAAGATTCCAAGGTTTGTCTACAGCAGGACTCCGACAACGACAGGTAGGTGACAACGGCGCCAGAGATTGGCGGTTGCCTTAGACCTGCACACACAACAGATAACTTTGCTCCCAACGAATACAAAGCGGTTGTCAAGCCCTCCGGCCTTGTTGTTTATAAAGGATAAAACGCATGGGATAATAATGATAGTGATAGCAACGGAAAAGTAAATACTGAAAGTAAATTGATAGTGTAAACAGTGTTGGAAATATGGACCGGGGTCCTATGATGTTCACTAGTGATGTCTCTCTCCCAAAAGACGATAAAATAGCCATGTGAGGTAAACAAATTACAGCTGGGCAATTGACAGGATTATGTGCGCAAACCAATGCTAATTATGTTGTAAAGAAAGGAAGAGGCTCAAAAGCATGGGCGGTACGCCAAGACAAGTAGACCAAAATCCATCTGCATCTACCTACTAATCATCCACCTTGAGATATCTATCCAGAACATTTCACTGGTATTAAGTTGCGAATCCCACCCAAAGTGTAAACTCAAAGCAACGGACAACTGCATTAAAGAACTTTGCGTAAAGTAAACAATCCTTGCACCCGCAAGTACAAGCACCGTTGTTTTCCCCCTTGTGGCAACAACACATCCCCTAGACTCATGTTTCTGTCACTCAAGCTAGTCATCGGGGGGCATGAACCCACAATCATGCATAACGCTCCCTCTTGGAGTCACAATCTACTACTTGGCCAAAGCAATAAACAGCAACGGAGAACATGCAAGAATTACTCAAGAACATAAATATAAAAGAGGAGAATCAAATATATTACTCAAACACAATCTGAACATAATCTCATAATCCATCGGATCCCAGCAAACTCATCATAGCAACAGCAGAAATATTACATAAGTGCCTCGATCATGTAGGGCAGCTCACGAGGTCTAATCCATGAAGAACAAAGAGGGGAGGAGAACATCACATAGCTACTGATCATAGACCCATGGTCCAAGGTGGACTACTCACGGTTCATCCGGGAAGCATCCATGGTGGTGGAGAAGCTCCCGGAGGTGAATCCTCCCTCCGGCAGGGTGCCAGGAAGAGGTCTTCTTGTGCTCCTGATCTTGGAAGCGCGACGACGGCGGAACAGAGGAGAGATCGCGAAAAAGGGTTCCCCTCTCGGGGTATTTGCGTCACAGGGAATATATAGGCGAAGGGGGGCAGCCAGGGGGTCCACCAAGGGTCCAGGCGGCCCCCTGGCGTGGCCCCACCCTGGGGCGCGCCGGGAGGGCGCCTGGGGCCCTGGTGGGTCCCCTCTGGCCCCCCTCGATGATTCCCGAAGCTTCCTGTACGCTAATTTTTTATTGGATTTTTCTCGAATTTTTGGAACACTTTTTATATGGGGGAAACCTGAAATAGAAAAACAACAGAAAACAGGAACTGGCACTGGGGTGCACTGAGTTAATAGGTTAGTCCAAATATGATCAAAAGTGTATGGAAGTTCATCAATATCATAGCAATATCACACAAAAGAGGCATGGAGCAAGCAGAAATTATAGATACGTTTTGGACGTATCAGTTCTCAACTTCTGCTTTGTACATTTTAAAGTAATGTAAAGCTTCATCTTTAGTACTTAACAAATATACGTAATAGAATCTAGTGGAGTAATCAATTAATGTCATGCAATACCTCATTCCACCTTTAGTCAACACGCCATTCATCTCACACAGATCTGAATGTACGAGCTCTAGTGGTGCCAAGTGTCTCTCCTTCGCATGCTTATGAGGCTTGCGAGGTTGCTTTGATTGCACACATGAATGACACTTAGAGCCTTTGGCTAAAGTGAAACTCGGGATTAAATTCATCTTAGCTAGCCGCGACATACAACCGAAATTTATGTGACAAAGACGTGAATGCGAAATCTCAGATTCATTTGGAATAGAACTAATTTGATTCACGACTTTATTACAGAAATCCGCTAGGGAAAGACGGAACAGACCGCCACACTCATATCCTTTGCCAATAAACAGTCCATACCGAGATACGACTACTTTATTAGACTCGAATACTAACTTATAGCCTTCTTTACATAGAAGGGAGCCACTAACGAGATTCTTCTTGATAGCGGGGACATGTTGCACGTTCCTCAGCTGCACAATCTTTCCCGAAGTAAACTTCAGATCGACCGTACCAACACCATGAACAGGAGCATGCGACCCGTTCGCCATCAGGACGGAACCGTCGTGTGTGACCTGGTAAGAAGAGAAAAGAGACCCGTCAACACACACATGAATATTTGCACCTGTGTCGATCCACCAATCTGTGGACTGACAAACAGAAAGTATGGTAAACAGATTATCGTACCCAGATGCAACATCATTGTTGCTCATGGTCACATTGACAGACTTAGAGTCTTGTCCTGGCTTCTTGTACTTTTTTGGGCACGCATTTGCCCAATGTTCCCCAGAACCACAAGTAAAGCAGCCACCTTTTCCCTTTTCTTTCTTCTTACCCTTCTTCTTGAAGGTAGTATTCTGGACAGAGTTCTTTCCCTTGAACTTGTGAAATTCTTCTGCACCACATTGGCGCTAGAAGAACCCTCTGCCCCTTTGACGTGTGAGTCCTTTGCTCTCGAGTTCTGCTCAACACTTAGATGGCCGATGACGTCCTCAACAGAGAACTCACATCTCAAGCGCTTGAGAGAAGTAGCAAATTTCCTCCATCCAGGATGGAGTTTTGCAATAATGCAACCCGCGACAAACTTGTCCGGTAACTCACACTTCAGGAGCTCCAGCTCCTTTGCAATGACCTGTATCTCATGGGCCTGATCCAGTACAGGACGGTTATCAACCATCTTGTAGTCATGGAACTGCTCCATCGTGTACAGTTCACTACCAACATCGGTTGCCCCGAATTTAGATTCGAGCGCATCCCACAAGTTCTTGGCGACCCGCATAGGGAGATATGCGTCAACCAGCTTGTCTCCAATCACACTGATGACGGCTCCCACAAAGATGGTGGTTGCCTCCCTAAACGCCTTCTCCTGTTCAGGAGTAATCGTTTCTGTGGGAGACACACCGCCAGCCCAGAACACGTTCATTGCTGTGAGCCACAAGGTGGTCCTTGTCTTCCAACGCTTAAAATGCGAACCGGTAAATTTTTCCGGCTTCAGTGTAGCAGCGAAGCTTTGAACCGAAAAATGCCTATAATAAGGTTTTTGGATTGATGGAAATATTAGCATATTTCCGGTCAATCTAATCCACGAGTAAACAGTAAACATGGCATTTACGACATGCAACTCATACCGAAAACTAAGCATGTGAGCACATATATAGTCTAGCACCAAAACATGTACTAACAGTGCATATACGACAATCACATGTACGAGTATAAAGGGGATGAACGAATCATACCACGCGGTTAGCCAAGCCAACGCGGCTGCTGCAGCAGCAGCCTGGGATTCGTCGGTCGCCTTCTTGAGGGCGGCGGCCTTGGCAGCGGTGGAGTCTTCGTCTTCGCCATGGTGTCGATGTAGTCGAAGGAGTGAACGAAGCGGCCGGAGTCGAAGCAGAGAACGGGGACGGATCGGGAGCAGTCGCGCCGAGACGCTCCCCAAAAACCTTATCGGCCTTCTCCCGGGCAGGATCTCGAAGGTCGCAGTTCCGGAGGCACCTGCTCACCCGAACAACCGTGCATGCGGTCGACGGGCTGGGGTAGCCGGAGGCAACACAGAGCAAGGAACAACAAGTGACAGCGGAGGCGGAGGGAGAGAGTGAGCAAGTGAGTGACTCCGCAACCCTAGCGCCTGCTTATGTATGCCGTCGATGCAATGGGCCTGGGCCGTAGCCCACGACCGAGTCCGCGAACAGCCCACCTCCAACGTCTCGGAGAGTGGCGCTTCAGTTAGCGGCTCGCTAATTAATCCCAGATTAATTAGCCGTTCGTGACGGGCAAAAATAAGCGCATAGGTGTGAGCTCGGCTCGGCTCATTCCCGCAACCCGCAACCCGCAACCCGTGGCGCGCGCGCGCGTCGTGACGAGACGAGGCGTGGCAAGGTGGGCGGCGGCGAAGGAGGAGCGCGCGTGTACAACTCCTCTTCCTAAGCTTTCAATAGCTAGTGGGGGAGCACTACTTATAAAAAGGTCTAACTCTCCCTCCACAAGCAGTATGGTACTAAACTTTAGCACCACCAGCCACCATACATGACCCCTTAGAGATTAACTAGGGGTTATGGGCTTATTTGGGCCAAAGCCCAACTGTAATCCAACAATATTTGCCTCATTCCCTCGCAAAAAATTAAAAAGAATTGCCTCATTAATTCATTGAGAAGAGAAAAAAGTTTATTACAACCAACTTCATGAATCACATGGATGACTACGCACAAAGTTATCACCCTTACTTTCTTTACACCCACGGATATCAAAGGTTTGTCTCATTCAAGATGGCATTTAAACAATATGATCGGTGGAGAGCTCATGTGATGAAAAATGTGTGCACGTTTCAAATGATCCAACATATACGCATGATAAGGGCTCTCCCAATGCGTTGTTTCTTAGCACAATATCATAGGAGCAATAAAAAATTAAGATACAATCCCACAATGCATTGTTTCTTAGGCTGGTCACAATGGGGAGTAACTTAGACTAGTAACATACACGGATTTCGAGTCTATGTTACTACCTCCACAATGGGTAGTAACATATATGTAGTGTCATATAAGACTTCATTTATTAGATTTTAGACTCATATTGTCTTGGTATGTGTGATGTTACTCAAAGAGAGCTAGTAATTTTGGCTCCATGCATAAATGTGATTGGTCTAACCATGCTTTTTGCATATGGCCACGTGCAAGGGTTGTATCTTAGCTAAGATACAACCTTCCTCTCTTTCTTCATTAAATACCATGCCACATAAGCAAAATATCTATGATTACGTGCTAAGATACTAGCATTGGGAGTGCCCTAAGAAAGCCATAGCTTTCCTACTGGGAACCCGTGCACGGGTAATATAAGACCACCAACCCTTGACGGAGCTCTTAATATTCCAAGTGAAGGTGTGAATGTTCTTGTGAAGAAGCTTTTCGATAACCAAGTTACAAAGCCTAATGGTGTACTCACGTTGGAGGAAACGTTCTTTCTTGAATTCTTCCAGAGGGGACAAGGACTACAATTTGGCCACCCATGTCTCTCCTACCCATCAGTAGTCCAAAGCTTATCTTGTAGTGCCGACCAAGCGAAGAACTTCATCTTCGAAGGAGTCCAAACCTTCAACACCATTTGATCCATAGGAGAGTGAATCAAGTCTAGGAATTGTACCTTGTATCGAAGGTCGCCGAATATTGCTCACTAGTCGTATGCTTCCAAAGGGTCAAAAATTGGAAGATGTGCTCAACAGAGATAGTTGTAGAAGGGTTAATCATAAGTATCCACGCGTTGTTTTTTAGGACCTCCCGCACTTTCCAATTCTTCCTTAAGAAGGCTTGCTCCACTCATCTTCGATGCTTGAGATTTTCATTCATAGTTACCTCCATATTTGATAGGACATTTACATTTTTCACCCTAACTCAAAGTCATTATTGATTTTACCCTTATTATTTTTGTTGTGCTCAAAATTACCCTTATGAAAGCATTTTAGTTTTCTGAATGCCCTTCCGTCTGGTCAAAGTCGTTTGACTATTACTTTGAAATTTTATAAAAAAATCATATGAATGAAAAAAATGAAATAAGATATCAAAATGTTCAAAGAAACATCACATATATGTGCAAGTTATTTGCATTCATGGAAAAAACATTTTTAAACCTCTTTATGGTTAATAACATTAACAATTTATGTAGGATGAATGCAAAGGAATGCGATGAATACACATGAAATGTGCTTATAGGTGAAATGTTTGTGATCATTGTGATATTTTATTTGAATTTTTGTGGATTTGTATGAATCTTTTGTAATTTTCAAAATAACAATCAAATGACTTTGACCAGATGAAAGGGCATTCAGGCTACCTAACATACTATTTTATGAGCAAATTTGAGCACAATAATAATTAAGGATAAATATGATTAGTGGGTTTGAATGAGATGCCCAAATGCAGCTAACCTTTATAAATAGACCACAACAAAAAAATCTAACCAAAAAGAAGAAGAACAAAGTCTACCAGAGTTCTGAAAAATGAAACAAAACAAGGTTAGGACGAATTTTCAAAGCTCTTGAAGCCCGCTTAAGATGTTACATTGTTAAAAAACACCCGAGACCGGATCAATCAACCAAACATGGCATCTAGTATTATCATAAACGCGAATCTCACCAGGTTGCGCGTTTCAGTATTGCTTTTCTCTTTGTTTATGATAGAGAAATTGCCTTTTCAAAGCCACATGCTCGTGCATTCACTTCCCTTATGATATTGTCATACCTTCCATTGAAGCTTTCCTTTCGGATATTTACTATATATAAACAATTAAATGCCACAATCACATGTGATAATATTAATAATAATAATTATTATTATAAGTGTCCAACATGATATTCTCTTCACAGGGCGCCAACACCTCAAAACTTCAAAGTTATCGTCACTCGTCGAGGCGCTAAGGAATGCACCTTGATCGTTGTGTGCCAAAGCCGTGCACGTACACACCTTTTGGTTCTTCCCTAGTGGTGTGTTGAAAATTATCTCAACCCTTCTCGTGGGTGGTGCAATGCATTATCTTTCGGTCGTATTATTCATAGCCTCGAGCTCGTTCATGTTTATATGCACAAAAGAAAAAATAGTGAGAGGACTCCGAAACGTCCGTCATGAATTATCTTGCTCCGTGAATGCCAAATGGTGCAAAGGCAACACATATCTTAATCAGTTTCTCATATGGCATGGATTTAATCATAGTAAATAATCAACATTTTTTTACGGTCCATGCAAACGACATAGTTTTTTCTTAAGATGGAAAACTCTAATATTTTATAGGAAAGGATGAAGGATTTCCAAAGCAACTAGTTAAAGGGTGCCCTCTCGAAGCGTTCATAGAGGTCAATTTAGATGCTCCAAAAGCCACCACATGTCTTATTCTGGACGCACCCACGCGATTCAAAAAAATATGTGGTTGTGCGTGAACTGTGGTTGCACATGTGGTTGCGCCTGTGATTTCCTATGAACTGTGGTTGCACTTGTGGCTGAGCCCGTGATTGCGCCTCGTGGCTGTGCCTGCACCTATGACTACATTTGTACATGTGGTTGTACGTTATGACTGCAACGAAAAATGGAAACTCCATCCACTCGACACATATCGAAGTCGAAGAGAACTAAAAAACCCAAAACACATCACAAAAGGACAATTATTGCGCTCGAAACGCGCGCATGACCTCCACGAGTGATACACCTCAACTAATGATTTTGAAAGCCTAACAACTTTTAACATTTTTTTGAGGGGTTTATGCAACTTTATTCATCAATGTTCAAAGGGATACAAGCCTGATCATGGAGTGTAACAACCAAACATGGCGACCCTTTAAAAGACCAACCGAAAATTTGGCTAAAGTAGTTGCTTCTACGAAAGAAAGTCGCTTAACACAACTTAGTTTTTTTTAGGTTTAACATACTTTATTCATCACTCAATCATGTAAGGTATATAATGGAGATATTAGGGGTTAAGGGCCAATCATGAGAGCAATTAATTAAGGAGCGCTCTTTAGAAGGTCCGCGCAAACGTTCGCTTTGGTAGGTTGACAGCGCGTCATATGTCGCGTGCTAAGCGATCCCTCGGATTTTTTTATATTTTTCTGTACGCCGTATTTAGAGGGTTTTTTCCGGGCTTTTATGTTTTTTCACGCTATTTTTCCTTACATTTTGATGAAAAAAATTCATAATATATTCAGAAAAATAAGTTAGAAAATGCACGATCGTATATCTCATGAAGCCACGAATCTATTTCTTCGAGAGCCATACAGTGTGCCTCAAACATGTTTCACTTAGAGACATGAATATACTTTCGCGATAGGCACACTTTGTGACTTAAAAAACAGTCGTGTCGTGTGCCTCTAAAAGAGGCACGTCTTGTGGCTCCAAAAAATGTACGAATGTGCTTCGCGTGGAGGCATGACTATGTTCTTACGAAAGACACGCCACACATCTTCAAAAAAAGAGACACGCCATGTGTTTATTAAAAAAAAGCACGGGCGTGCCTCCCAAAAAGTACGAACGTGCTTTACGTGAAGACATGAATATGCTTTCACGAAAGGCACGTCGTGTGCCTCTAAAATAAAAATAAAAAACCTTCACATCGTAACAAGTGGCATGCATACAAAACGCCAATTATCAAACGTAAAAGAGGTTAGCGAATTCGTTTAAAGAAGTACTTGCTAATTAGTGATTTCAGCCAAATATGCGTAACATATTTTATTTTGAAATCACTAGTTTTAGAGTACTCGTAGCAACGAACAGCGCGCTTCCTTCGTGCGCGCCAAGTGGCGCTCCGCGCGTGCGCCAAGTGACGCGCTCTCGAACTTTTTCGCTTTTTCTGTTTTTAGAGGCACGAATGTCTCTCGCGGAGGCACGGTAGTGCCTTTTCACGGAGGCACGAGTGCCTTTCGAGATACATGAAATTCTAGGAATAGGAGAGATAGAAAGTGCGGGGGTAATAAGTTGATTTATTAGTAGTGAGGATAAATAGATAGGCGCGAGAGCCAGTACTTTACTGGTTGCGAAGGCACGTCAATGTCTTTTCACGAAGGCACGTAGCACGACTCGTGCCTTCTTTTTTGAGGCACGACTCGTGCCTCCCACGGAGGCAAGGTCGTGCCTCTTTTTTTGATTTTTTTTTATTTTTTCCTCAAAACGTGTGAAAACCGAAAAAGTCGAAAAAATAACCAAAAAAATCAATTTTAAATGCCAAAAATACGTACACAAATATTAAAAAAAATAAAATCCAAAAAAAACGCTGTGAACGCGACACGTGACGCTGTTCGCTGAACCGAGCCGCGAACGAGCACTCTAGAACTAGTTTTTTTAGGCAACTCAGGAAGCTTTATTGCAAGTCGTCACCCAGATTAACAGGGACGAATACAAGATTACCAGGATCGCCTAACCAAGCATGGCGGCCGACCCCTAAGTTTAAAACATGATTCGCTAAGTTGTGAGCTTCGAAATTTGACTCTCTAAATTCATGAGTAAATAAACAAGAATTAAAATCTGCAGCTCTAAGGTTGATTTCCTTGACTGTAGAACTAGTTGCTCTCGTCTTTTTTTTGAGGGGGGGGGGACTAGCTTTATTGATCATAGTTGGTAACAAGATTGATACAACTTGGGTCATGTGGAGTGCCAAGCCACAGGTGGCGACCCTGATCAAGTCCACTAGCAAATGTTGCGAGTCTACGAGCATCTAAACTAGAGTTTCTAGAATCATGAGTAAAATTACAAACTTGAAAATAAGTAGAACGAAGTGTTATTTCTTGTACGATCAAGCCATTCAGTCCACCGAATCCCATGTTGATATCCCTGATAACTGAGCTCGAGTCGCATGCGATGTTGATTGACCTGAGTCCCAGGTCAGACGCCAACGCCAAGGCTTCTTTGCAAGCAATCGTTGAAGCTGCTGATTCATCCCCCATCCCTTTTATAATCAAGGCACTGGATCCCAGGTAGGCTCCGTGCTGATCTCGACAGACCGCCGCCTTTGCACATGTATGTCTTGGAGAAGTGAAAAAGACACCAACGTTGATCATGACGAAACCCGCCGGTGGCCGCTTTCCGAACGAGGCCATGGCTCCATTCGCAGGCCTAGCAGTCACATGTGATACTGGGTTCACATATGAGCCAGTCCGACTAAGTTGGCAACGGAATCTGAAGGACCTCTGAAACCCAGCTTTTTTACGGCCATGCAACCGAGAGAATTATTCATTCGCCGGCCCACTTGAATTCATCTGGCCCAAAACAAATGGTGGATCGCACCGGCGGCGGGCTAAACTGGGCCAATCTCTACTACACACACACTGTCGGAGAGAGTTCTTCTTGCACTCGAAGAAAGAAATCCAGCCAAGAAGAGAGAAGACGCAAGCAGCAGAGACAACGCCGCCTTCCCCAATCCCCCGAACGCCCGAGACGAGGCCATGGAGCGGCTGCAGCGGATCTTCGGCGCCGGCGGGATGGGGCAACCGCCGTCCGACTCTCCGCTGCTCGATTCCTCCGAGCAGGTCTACATCTCCTCCCTCGCCCTCCTCAAGATGCTCAAGCACGGTCAGTCCCTAAAGCTAACTCCATTTCGTCCCCGATCTCCGCCCTTCTAGTCCCACTTATCCACGGAGCTAGGGTTAACCGGTCGGAATTTGTAGGGAGGGCCGGTGTGCCGATGGAGGTTATGGGCCTCATGCTCGGCGAGTTCGTCGACGACTACACGGTCCGGGTTGTCGACGTCTTCGCCATGCCGCAGAGCGGGACAGGGGTCAGCGTCGAGGCCGTCGACCATGTCTTCCAGACCAACATGCTCGACATGCTCAAGCAGACCGGCAGGTATGGCCGCCGATCCGGATCGTAGATCTGTTGGTCCTGGCGTTTAGTCCTTCTCCAGCGTCAGATTTGGTACCCTTAATTTGTTCATGGTAGTTGATAAAACTGAGAAGGATCGGTCTCATCGCTTTACTAGTCTAATTGAATTACGCACCTGTGCGGGTACTTTTCGTTCAGGTTTGTGTAGTCTGGAAGTCATCTAATTTGGAACGGAGGGAGTACCTTTTAGTTGCTATAGCTCCCATAAGCTAGATTTCGCAATTCCATTTGTTAATTGCTTTCGCAATAGCATATGGTATACTTGATATGCTTAAATCACTTTGGAGGAAAGGAATACATTTGTATTGTCTTAGCATCGATCTGGAAGTTGAGGATTTCATAAAGAATATTCCTTGATTTGGAGGGTTCATAACAAGCTATACCCCTAAATAAGATCTACCCTTGGCATACATAATGCATTAATGATGTTGTCCACAAAAAAAAAAAATTTGGAATAATAAGTCGTGGTATCACATAACTCAAATAGTACTTTATTTGAATTAGGTGGCTTAACTTATTTCGTAGTTTTGGAATATGCCACTGTTCTTCATCAACTGACCTTTGCATTCAGTTGAATGTGTTAGGATAATACGTCTTCATGTGTTCTTGCAACAACAACAACAACAACAACAACAACAACAACAAAGCCTGGCAGTGCCAAACAAGTTGGGGTAGGCTAGAGTTGAAACCCATAAGATATCAAAACCAAGTCATGGCTCAGGCACGTGGATAGCTAACTTCCACGCAGCCCTGTCCGGAGCTAAATCTTTGCTGATAACCCAGTCCTTCAGAACTCTCTTCATGGACTCCTCCCAAGTCAAGTTTGGTCTCCCCCAATCTCTCTTGACATTATTAGCACGTCTTAACCACCCGCTATGCACTAGCGCTTCAGGAGGCCTGCGATGAATATGCCCAAACCATATCAGACGATGTTGGACAAGCATCTCGTCAATTGGTGCCACCCCAACTCTCTCACGTATATCATCATTTCAGACCTGATCCTTCCTTGTGTGGCCACATGTCCATCTCAACGTCACATCTCTGCCACACCTAGTTGTTGTACTTGTTATACAGATATAGATAGCCTTGCAGTTGACTTGTGTGAAACTTAATAATTCTTGATACATGAGAATTCGTTTTTGTTTACAATTCAGATAAGTTGCACTGTGAGTTTGGCATGTAATCTTCTCTAAAACCAGTCATGGTTTGCCTTTTGAAATGGGGAAGCTGGTGATCATGAAATTTAGCTATGGTTCATGATAGAACCAAAGATATGCCAACCAGTTGGAACTGCTGTTTACGTCAGTTATTGTTCAAGACATTGGCAATAGATTCTGAGCAACATACCTGCAAGAAGAAACTCGAATTGTTTTATAGTATATCTCAGTGCTTACAGTTACAGAATAAGTTCACTACCCGTTTTAACAATATCACATGTCAAATAGATTCCAAAAAATGATTGCGCCGCCTGCCCTAGGAATGCAAAGCCTACTCATGTTCAAGACATTGGCAATAGATTCCGATCAACATACCTGCAAGCAGAAACCCGAATTGTTTTATAGTATATCTCAGTGCTTACAGTTACAGAATAAGTTCACTACCCGTTTTATTTTAAAGATAAAGGATGAATTACAAACATAATGAGCTCACCCAGCCTCTGCACAGCTAAGATGCACACAGCCAACACCAATGCACACACACAAAAACACCTACAAATAGCAAAGTCATATAAGACCAAAGCTATGCGTATGCGAAGAAAAAAAAACAAAGCGATAAGATCCGCGATCGGCAAACTACAACAATGATCATATCTGCACCAATCATCTCATGACATCAACTGGATGACGAGGTTTTCAACAACAACGCCTTCAAGAAGGAAGTGACGCTCAAACGTCTCCGTCATCGGATCCAACCAGACAAGGTTAGGATCTAGGTTTTCACCTGAAAGAACAAGTCTGAGCATATCCAAGCAATGCCTTCAACAAGGTAACGATATTAAACACCGCCATTGCCATGTATAACCAACTTGGGTCGGTCCTAGGCTTTCACCTTGGAGCTCGAGACCAGGTGCCCGAGTGGCACCACCATCGATGTCAATAATTGTTGTCGCCACCCCTTTTCGGCATTTCCAGCAGCTACATGTGATTTTAGATTGTCACTGCCGCACAACCATTCCTTTGCATCAAGTCATTGTCCATAGTTTACATCTTGTCGCCGCCGCCGAAGTCAACCATCGAATGTCGACATGAAGACCTTTCGGTAGCCACCACATGGACCACACCACCGCCAGCTTCCACCTCACCGGAGAGCCATGCCCAAGGCGTCGGCCAAGAGGCAGACATGGCCCAAGCTAAATCACGATGGCAGATCATCATCGCCGACGCGCGCTCGCGCGAAGCTCGGCCGCCACTAGACCAAGAGCGCACAGCAGTCAGATCGACGCTGTGCCACCCGACCAGAGCACTGTGCTAGCTTCAAGCACGCCCACCACATCTGCAGGAAGAAAGACCGAAGCAAGCGCATCCCCAACACGTTGTCGGAGTTGACGCCATCGCCCAGCCTTCACGCCCTGACTCTTGAGTGCTTTAGCAGCGGCAAACCCATCGGCCTGTACCGCAACCTCCCCGTACCACCACACTTGATGCGGAAGCAATCGGCGCTGTGAGGCGCTCCCTGGGCGTCTCATGCACCCCCACATCCGCCTCCATGGATGACCAGCAACATCCATAGGAGAGGAGGGAGAGCCGGAGGTGCCCTGCCGCCGCCTCCGCTGCATGGGCTTCGCCCGGCAGCGTCCACCGGCAGCGGCGAGGCGGAGGGGCGGAGCAATGAGGGCTGCCGGCGGGAAGGCCTCGGTCGACGCCCGAGTCGCCCTGCTGGGGGACGACACGGGGTCAGATCCTGAATTTTTGGATCGTCAGTTAGTTAATGGGTTAATTGCTTCCAATAGATTCCAAAAATGATTGTGCTGCCTGCCCTAGGAATGCAAAGCCTACTCATTATATATTGTGTTACAGTTAAGCCCATACACACCGTACATGATTATGTTACTTCATTAGTGAGTAGCTCTGGTGGTAGCTCTTATGTAGTCAGTGGCAGAGCCAGGATTTTGTATATGGGTATTCGACTATTCATAGTTACCTTTTTTTACATGTTATTTGAAGGTTTGAATAAGAAATTTCTACATATTTGATCCATAATGTTATCAATGATTGCTAAAGGTACTTTAAAAAATTACTGCGTATGGAATAAGGTGGTATGCAAATGTAACAAATATGTATGCTCAGCTGTGCATTGAACATCACATGCATCCTTTATTCTCCAATTTCTGCATATTTAAATGGATAATAATAAAAAATTACCAGGACCAGCTTTAGGTTGTTAGGCACTTATTTATTATTTGAGTGTAATGTTTCGCTCTTGAGAATCTGAATGTGGATGAGAAAAAATGTATGCTTTATAAGAAGGTTTCATTAAAAACATCATCTTTAAGTTTCACTATCCTGATTTCTTCTTTTTAATAAACAGCTGGCCATGGCTTTATGCTTGGATGTTATTCCCTGACAAACATTTCAGTTGACACTTAAGTTTACTTTTACAGACCAGAAATGGTGGTAGGTTGGTATCACTCGCATCCTGGTTTTGGTTGCTGGCTATCGGGTGTTGATATCAACACTCAACAGGTGCATGCATACCTCACCAATCTCCTATAAGCTTGTATTCCCTCTGTCTCAAAATAAGTGTCTCAACTTTATACTAACTTTAGTACAAAGTTGTACTAAACTTGAGACACTTATTTTTGACAGAGGTGTAAAAAGAGTCTGTTGTCTTGAGACAAATGACATGTAATAAAGCTTATATGTCTAATAATGTTGATAACTGAACCTGCAGAGTTTTGAAGCTTTAAACCCCAGGGCAGTTGCCGTTGTGATAGACCCCATTCAGAGTGTCAAGGGGAAGGTGGTCATTGATGCATTTCGTCTCATTAACCCTCAAACCATGATGCTTGGGCAGGAGCCGCGACAGACAACATCCAATGTTGGGCACCTGAACAAGCCATCTATTCAGGTAAAATACTAATTCATATGGTAGCTCGCAAACATTTGTATTGTTCATTCTTATAAACGATTATACTATCTGTTTATTGCCAGGCTCTTATTCATGGGCTGAACAGACACTACTACTCTATTGCAATAAATTACCGCAAAAATGAGCTGGAGGAAAAAATGCTGCTGAACCTTCACAAGAAGAAATGGACTGATGGGTTAATTTTGAAGAAATTCGATGCACATTCAGAAACCAACGAGCAGACCGTTCAGGTGTGTAGCGTCCAACTTTCTACTTCCACTGGAACATCCTTTCTGTTGATAATGCAGGGTGGAAGTCGATGTAGTTTCTTAGTTTTTCGTGTGTTTTGTTTACATGCAGGAAATGCTGAGCCTAGCCATCAAGTACAACAAGGCAGTGCAAGAGGAGGATGAGTTGTCCCCCGAGAAATTAGCGATAGCTAATGTGGGACGGCAAGACGCAAAGAAGCATCTTGAAGAGCATGTCTCAAATCTGATGTCGTCGAACATAGTTCAGACCCTAGGGACCATGCTGGACACGGTTGTGTTTTAGTCTGCTACTACTAGTGTTGTTCCAACCCTATAATCCATTCATGTTATCCAAAGTCTGCCACAACGCAGCAAGATACATTTGGGTTCGAACTGTTTGTTTGACGGATTTTAATTTCTCCAGTACTATCTTCTGCACGTTGTATGTTATTAATTTTGTAGTAGTACTTAGCATTTTTCATCCTTGTCTTGGTTATGCTGAAGTGATCATGATTGCTGAGGTCAGTGGAATCTTCTGCTCTGGTGCTATTCCGATGGGTATGTTGATGTGTTACCATGACTTTTGGTAGAGAGTAACCCAGTTTGGCGTAATATAATATACTGTGCCGCTCTAAATACTATCTTTGCAAACAGTTGGTTTCACCTGGAGAATTACGGAATGAACCTGTCTCTCAAGTGCCCTGTGTCAACTGTAATACTCCAGTTTCTTGCTAAACCAACAGCTCAGCAAGGGGGATTGACTACATGTAGGCCGAAGAAGAGCACAATACCACGCAGCATTGTACACGTCCAGCGGTCACGGCAGCCACCTCCTCGGTGGCTTTGTGGTGCACCTCTTTGACGGAGAGCCTGTCTCCGTGGGTGGCCATGCCGGATAAAGTCACGGCCTCCAAATATGGCTAATTTATGAGAGTGGACGATGTGCACACGGAGGCATCTGCTACTGGCAGGTGTCTTGTCGCGATTGGATCAATCGTGGTGGGGCACAATGAATGATTCTGGTATAAACAAAGTATATGTGTTGTATTTTAGAGTGTCGAATGGGTGTGTGGGGTCCGTGTGAAGCAAGATTTTCCATCCATCGTCTCTCTAGAAGTCAAACGTGGCCCCTTTTCTCTCACCCATCTGTTTCCATGCCCATCTCTCTTCTATCAACATCACCGCCGCCATTGATGCTCCGTTGTGCATCGCTACTGGCTACTGCTGCTGCTCACTGCCTCACTGGAGTGTGCTTCGTCGGCTCCCGACCTCCTGCTCTGCATGAAGCAGCTGCGCCGCACTGCCGCACACCACTGCCGACTTTTCCCTGACAATACTCGGCGAACAACCCGTCCACGCCAGTCGCCGGCACCTCCACTGCCACCGTCTTGTCACATCTTTTAGCTCCATCTCGAAGTACAGCGTGTCACATCATTAGATTGTTGGTCTGTGAAGAAACAAGCGTCTTGAACAGAGTTGTATATCATCCTGCAATGCACCAAACAAAGCTCTTACCAGCAGATGACAGGGCGAGAATTCAGCTCTCGCGGTTCGATCATTTCCCTGGACAAACCCCACGCCGGTGCAGGGTGCATCCAAATCCAATCCAACGTGAACCCGCGCTCAATTTCCTGTACGAGCATCTCCCTGACCAACCCCACACGAGTGCTAGCATGCTGCCCACTTGCATCCGTATAGCATAGAGATAAACAAAGAGGAGAGAGCAACAGGATCGTTGGTCTAGGGAGGAAACAAGCGGCTCGTTGACCAACAACTAGCAGCTGCCCACTTGCAGGATCCGTCCATCTTTCTGTTCCATCTCGAAGTATGATACTATGTCGCATCAACGGATCGTTGGTCGGGGAAGAAACAAGCGGCTAGAACGAACTTGTGTCGTCCTGCCATGCGCCAAACAGAGCATTCCGTATTCTCGTTATTGCCGCATTAACTACGGACCCACTTACGATGTACTGTATTCTCGTTTGTACTCCGTATTTATTAAGTATTCCGAATATTAATTTTACTGTAATCTTGGTCCCACATCCACGTGCATTAACGAAAGTTGGGCACCTGCCCGGTGCACCTGCCGCCAGGTTCAGACGATGAATTCCCCTAATTTATGCCATATAGACATCGCACAAAATTAACAAACAAAAGCTATGGCAGCGCGCGACCGAGTTGCTGCTACAGGGGAAGTTCGTTTGGGGATGCAGGATGGACCGACAGTTTCATTCAGAAAATAGATTATACAATTAATGAAAAAAAATCGAGTATTAATAAGAGAAAGTTGTAAAGCACACAGGGTCAGATTTAGTAGTCAGTGCTCCCAACTCTGCAGGAAGTGTCAAAGTATGTAAAGCTTAATGGTCTGATTGAGTCATTTGTCGTTTTTCTTTTGTGTTCTTGACTTCCTGTATCCATCCATCGTCGAAGTAGCGCGTCTACCAGTTGATTTTTATTTTTCTTGAGGTAGAAATAGTATTGTACACCAGAGAACGCATCTCGTTTCCATTCTAGTACTCGTAACATATCTACACCATGTGTATTTTTTTTGCAGGGAGTGACACATATCTACACCAGGTACGCGTTCTTGTAACAGTATTCTGCTATCTACGTATACACGAGGTACGCATCTGGTTTGCATTCTAGTAGCAAGTACGACCACGAGTAATATTCTACGAAAAATGCTAGACATACGGATTCGTTACATAAGTTATTCATATTCTACTAGTACACCAGAACCAGATAGATATGCATGTGGTGGCAACACGTGGATCAAACTGTGGACTCGATATATATGTTGCGTGGAAGCCGGAATGTCCACGGCGACACGTCCGGTTCCGTGCGTGCTAGCTTGGCCACCCATCCCATCCCATCCGTTGACGGAGCTGGCTGCCGTACGCTACGCATTTTGCATTTGCTCAACCAACCACCGCCGCCACTCGTTAGATCGCCAGGTGGAGGTGGACCGCCTCCGATGATGTTTGGGCGTCACCTGGACAGGCCGCATCCCCGACGGGCAAACGGGCGATAGGTGGTGGTAGGTCTGGACTTTGTCGTGATCCCATCGACGTTTCCATCCCATCCAATGGAGGAATGGAATGATCCATCGCCCGCAATCAATCCATCACCGACCCGGTCGCGTCGCGTCAACAACGCTGCCAAGTACTAGTACAGTAACAACGAGCTGGCGGCATTGCAGCCGACTGCAGAACCTCATTTGATTTACTTGTCTTCTTCTGAAAAAACAAAAGGCTTTGTTTAATCGAAACAACGTTACATTTATATAAAAAAAAAGTACGATTTCATTTAAAGGCTCATCAAGCCATTCGACATGAGAAGAAAATTTAGCCAGTCTAAGAAATCCATCGACAACCTTATTTACTTCTTTATTATACTAATAGTGATGTTCAAATTAGAAATTGGAAAATCACAAGTCATAAAGTAACAACCATCTAAAACCGTGGTCACGGCTCCTACTACAATCCTTTGTTTCATTAACCTTGAGATTATCAGCATTAATGATGAGTCTATAACATCTCGCTCGTAGTGCAACATATAAATCGAATGTAAGTGCCAAAGCTTCATTGTAAGAATGTTCACACGTCGCTTTATTTTTTTTTTAAAAAAAATCCTCTAATAAAATTTCTTCTATCATTCCTCAGGATTGTGCATTCAAGAACATGATGATCGTTCCTATACATTAAGTTTCATGAAACCCACTAGGGAACCAATCCAACCCGGAAGAGCTTGTATCCCCATAGAAATATGTTTAACATCTTGAGTTTTATTATTAAGCACGAGTTTTTGCCTTTCCCACCACAAGTATCAAGTCGTAATGGCAATCATATCACATGTATTTTGAGACCCATGATATATAAGTACATAAGTACTGATCATGTTGGTGAAGTAAAAATTCTAGAACAGCCTCACCACCACAATCAACTTCACAAGCTCTATAAATAACTAGATGGTACCCCGCTCGTTGTTGCGGGAATTGGTAAGAAATAATTTGATGTTTTATAGCATTTTTTTTGTGAAATATAGTATAATTTGATTATAGTTTTTTTGAAAGAAATATTGTTTAGAGTAAAAATCTAAGAAAATTTGATGAAAAATCCAAAAATAAGTTGATTTTTAAAAATTTAATGCCTTGAAAATATATCGTTGAGACGATATGAGACGAAAACAATGTTGAGTAGAGACGGTGAAAACATCTACATTCTTGGTTAAACCTAAAACAATGATAACAACTATAATAAAATAAATGTCGCATGGAAAAATAAAATATGAGGTAACTCATAATTTATTTATTTATTGTAAAAAACGCTTATAAATCTTGAGACTGAGTGCATAAAAAGTTATTTTTATGTGATAGGCGGCATGCACATGCGGAGTTAATGGGAGCCTGTGCATGAAGAGTTAGTGGAAAAATGTTTTTACACGATGAACTTACTTGCTGATATGGATAGGCTGCATGTCTAAAGTAATAGCTATTATAGATACCGTCCAAACACGACATTGTTCAAACCTCCTTTGCTTTTTTGCTTTAAAACAATATATGTTTTTTTTATCTTCAAGACCAGAAAAACAAGATGGACGAAGGGGTGATACTTTCATATGTTTATTAGCTAGCGTAACACGGGAGAATGCAAATGAACACCCATAGTTTCTAACTCGTCCAAATATATACATTTGGGAAAACCTTGCTAAATTGAGATAAAATTTCAATAAAGTCATTTTTGTTAACTTGTAAGTGTTTACCATGGATTGTCAAATATAGAAAAATAAAAATCAGCCAATTATGATGTAGAAATATGAAATGGTGAACAAATCTAGTCAAGGCAAGGATGTGCAAGTGAAGCGATGACAATTGATAGATTATCATAATTATAGTTCAAGAGGTTTTTTTTTATGCGGGGAGCAGCTCTTATATATGTAGGTGTGATTCTAAGCTTAACTTCCATGAACTCTTGAACTGATATATCTTCATATCCCACATGTTAGTCTGCATATATAAAAGCTGGTCCCTGGCCGGCTGGCGATACAAACTTTACTTGTGCGTATACTAATAATATACCATGTGTGGATTAGCTTTGAACGTACTACAAAGTCAACCGTTGAATTGACTATCCAAACTTCAATTTCACGTGCGATCTAATATATGTACAAACGTACAAGGGTCGCCCAATATATGTTTTACTTTTGTAGTTCCATGTGCTAATATAACTAGATGATATCCCGCGCGTTGCGGCGGAAACTATTAAGAAAGAATTTAATGCTTTAAAAGATGTAAAAATTATGAAACATAGTATAATTTAGTTATAATTTCTTTTATAAAAGAAATATTGTTTAAAGTAAAACATATAGGAAAATTTAATAAAAATGAAAAAATAAGTTTGGTTTTTATTTTGTTTATTTAGTTACTTGACAATATATAGAAAATAAAATGCGATGTAACTCATAATTTGATTTTCTATATAAAAAAATTGCTTATAAATTCTGAAGTTGAGTGCATAAAAAAGGTAATTTATTGGTGATAGATTGCATGCACATGAAAAGTGAATGGGAGCATGTGCATGAAGAGAGTTAGTGAAAAAGTTTTTACATGGTGGTCCTACTTGATGATGGGGATAGTTTGCATGTTAAGATAAATAAGTTAGTGGGGATGAACTATTTAGGTATTATAGATATCACGAACAAACAACACAGTGATTGTAATATAAAATGTTGTACTCCCTCCGATCCATAATAAGTGTCGCTCATCTAGTACAAAGTTTGTACTAGCTTAGTACAAAATGAGCGACACTTATTATGGATCGGAGGGAGTATTAAATAGACTGGCAGTTACATACTTGTGTGAGGATAAAGCTTGAAAGACGATGAAATCTGTTTCATGCGCGAAAGAGTCGGATAAGGTGCTATTTCTGTACAAGTATATTTTTTGAAATAGATATTTTATTTCATGTTCGCTTTATACTTTTAATCTGGTGTTGTCAATAGTGACATTGTCTGTTTTGATGGTAAAAGTTACTGTCATATACAAGTATTTGAAACTGCGTTTGCCCGTTTACATCAACTAATTTGCTGAAAGAAGAAGGCAATCGGCTGCTGGGCTCGAAACTCGGATGACAGACTTTTTTCGTTTTTCTCTTTTGAAATTCGTATGGCAGACTTGGACCATTGAACGAGAGAGGCACGTCCATCTTAATCAGAGAAGAAGAAAGAAGAAGGCACAGATAAAAAACTGTTTGTTTACGTGTCATACGTACGATCAGAGGTAACAGGAGTAGATGGAACCGTGCACGTCCAGTATAGCCAGATCACGTCAACCTAGCTGTTGGATCTTGGCTTATTAATGGACACAACTCCAAATAAAGCTAGACCATGGAATGGAATGTCTGCACTGCATCCCTGGTGACGTGACAGAGGATAAGGCAGCAGCAACTCTCTTGGCCGTGGCAAAGGAAGAAGAGAGCCGATGGATGGACCATTTCGGATTCGGACAGAACAGTCATGCATGCTGCATGGACCATGGACCGTTCACCTGGAAGGAATCGATCGGCTGCCGGCCAGCTTCTACAGTACTTGATGCATATGTCGTCGCGCGCATTAGTGGCGTGCAACCGCGCAGGCAAGACATGTGTGCAAGTCTCTACAAAATACTACAGTACTCCTCCTTATTACTGAACAGGTCAAGCACCTAACGTGTACGGATTACCACATGACTTAATGCGATATCGATGGTAGTAGAAACAAAACACATCCCAAATCAAGGCCATCAGTTTACCCGCGAGCCGTTACGCAACGAAATACTAGTACCTACATACATTCACTCTTGACTTGTCCGCCATCCGGCTGGCACGGAGCTTGTGGCGTACATCTGCTCCCAGTGAGTCACTCGCATCGCATGGTCAGAGCTTCTCCTATCTATCTGCATGCGGAACGACACCGTTTCGATCAGGTGGCGAAGAACATTTTGCATCTTTCTCCTAACTGCTAGATCGACTAGATTTGTCAGATGAGAAAACAGACAAGTAAAACAAGAACTGCGATGCCGATGGAGACTAGTCTCCCTGGAAGTAACTTATGTGTCACAGACAGGCGAGTGACGCACCAACAGCAACGTTATGGATGCAAGTTGAAGCTCTGCCGCTCGCGCGGTCGGGTTACATCTCAGGGAGGTGCCACCTACGCCCACTCACTGATGCTGCGCATTAACCACCAAGGGAACAGAACAGAAAAACTTGGCAACCTCCTTCTTCCTACGCCCACTCACTGATGCTGCGCAGTGGGGCCTAGCGCGCCGGCAACAGACAAACCTTCCGGTAGAAAGAGGGTGTTTGAGAACAGAGCGTCGCTCTGGTGGAAGAAATTACAGTTTTTCTTATGCTTACCTCACTTCATTGCACAAACCATCATTTTTACATATTTTTTGCACTTTTCATTAGGTATATGTCTAATTCGTTGCAACCCAGATTAAATGACCACCAATCAACGTTGACAGATAAACTGATGGTCGGCTCCCACATGGATAATTAGGTCAGGGGCGGAGCCAGGATTTGAACATGAGGAGGGCGAGAAACAAATGCACATAAAATAGATGACATACCATGATATATTAAGTGCTTACCGAGGTTCTTTCCATATTTTGTGCTTGCAATTGTACCTTCTTCCGCAACGTCTTGCAGTGCTGCAACCTTTTGGCCAACAGTTGGCATATTAAGAAATGGTTTGCATTATTATCTGCAACAGATTGTTCCTCGGATTTATTCACATTTTCGGCACTAGTAATATTGGAGCTTGAAGTCGATGCAATTGGTTTGAATAATTTAACCCTCTAGTTGTTGGTGTCGTCTCATCATCTTTGACTGCATAGAGACAAAATACTTGATTAATAGACCTATTTTGTACTCCCATCATTCGGAATTACTCATCGGTAAAACTGGTTAAAAATAGATGTATTTAAAACAACACTACTCGAACAATAAGATTATAGGTCATAATGACTGCTAGCTACTGTTATCTTTCTCTATCTGATCTTCCTTCTTAGTGAATTTTACGGCAAAACATTGATCTAATGAGTAACATTAATGAGTTGTACCTATACGAATTCTCACGACAAAACTCTAATGTAATGAGTGAATTAGTTGTACCTGTACGAATCCCTATGGAAAAACTCTGGTCTAATGAGTGACGAGAATGATTTCTACCTATAGGAATCTTCATGGCATCCAACAGAAGGCGTCGGTGGCAGCCGGTGGCCATGGTGAGAAAATAAGTGGAAGCGGTAGCCAGTGGCCAGCAGCAAACAACAATGAAAAACACCATGGCACGCGGCCACGCACCGAAGACATGCACAAGAGGGCAGAGACGCTGGTGGCAGCCGGCAACCACAAACACCCTTCGACCTAGATGCAGACTTAGACCTAGTGTAGAACATGTACATCTTAACATACATTCATCAGCAAATCGGTCGATCCGCAGAACGGGGCTAAGGCAGACTCCAGCCATCCACGATCGCACGCGTACATTCAGATGGGCTATTGGGCTTAAGTATTTAATACCAATATATATTATATGTGGGCTAATGATGTAATTAGTTCCGGCCTATTAATATATATACATTAATTATACCCTATACTATCTACTAAAATTCGTTGAGGGGGGCGAGCCATTGGCAGGGGTCTAGCCCCTGCTAGACCCCCTTGTCTCCGCCCCTGAATTAGGTGCTGAGTCAACCATCTCCTCCTTCGTGGACTGCTCCCTTTTCTCTACCGTGAGTTCCTTTCTGTCGTGAACGACCGAGCGAAGCTTCGCCATGGAGGCCGGCCAAATCACCGATGAACTCGTCACCGACGATGGACTCAGACCCAGGCCAAATCACCGACGAACTCGTCCGCACCCATTCCCCTTCTTGTTCCTCTACCTTGCACGCGATTGATTAGTGTTAGGTCGCCGTGTAACCCTAGGTTTTCTAGATGATATAATTTTGTATATGTATGCTAATTAGACCAATTTTTGTATTTTATATAGATTAAGCTTGAAGGAGGCAAGAAATTGATCTCAACCAAGATAACATGTACTTTGGAGATAACATTGTCAATGAATCTCACTCTAGTAATGGATCAAGTTTTGATTTTGGTATTCTCTTTTATATATCATGTATTGCGATCGGATTTTGTTAATTAATTGAAATGTAATGCCTATTGTTGTGTTCAACTTATCATGTGGGACCCAACTATTAGTTTAGCTGTCAACGTTGATTAGTGGTTATTTAATCTGGGTTGCAACGAATTAGACATATACCTGGTGGAATGTGCAAAAAATTTGTAAACATGGTGGTTTGTGCAACGAAGTGAGGTGAAGTCTGGTGGAAACTGTAATTCCCTCCGCTCTGGTGGCAAAGCGCATGAGGTTGCTGCCAGCCACCCTGGTTACAACCTTGGCTCTAGCATGTGGTGCTCACGGAGTTTTCTTGTATAAAAAAAAGCCAACAAGGGTTAGCCCTGGGTTGGTCTCATTTTTTTTACAGTGCTTTGTTGCTATGTTCAATTCCGAATTACTCACTCTGTAAATTAATGTACTAAGATATTTTAAATAATGAAAATAGTTTACAAAAAAAGCATTTTAAATTACCACTAATTCGAACAAATTTTTTTTTTGAAACGGAGGCAAAAGCTTTGCCGCATCTATTTAATAAGGAAGAATAGTTTGTACAAACAAGACCAAGAACAAGAGTACGGCATGTCAATTACTCACGACTAATAATAACCCCTAACTTTTTTGCGCCCGCAATGACCCAAACCCGTGCCTCCTCAAGAATAGAGTCCAAAAGAACCGGCGGGGGCGCACACTTGTGCCTAAAGATACGGGAGTTTCTCTCATTCCACACCGTCCAAGAGATAAGCATGGTTAGGGAGGCCATCGCCTTCCGGTTCGGGTTTGAGGGGTTGGTCATCTTGTCCCACCACTTCATGAGAGAGTCCTCCAGATGCCAAGTTGAAGTGTCCAAGGACACAAGACCCAACTTCTGGATGATCAATCTCCAAAGCCTTAGAGTAAAACGACATTTGTAGAAGAGGTGAGCACCACTCTCCTGGTCCTTCTTACAAAGCGGACAGAGACCACAATTGGCCCAACCGCGCTTCTCCAGCCTGTCCGCCGTCCAGATCCGATTTTGCAACGCAAGCCACGCGAAGAATTTTACCTTGGGGGGTGCCCAAGCCTTCCAAACCATGAAGTCCAAGTGGGAGGAGGTCAAACCCAGGAATTGAGCCTTGTATGCGGAGGCCGCGGAGTAGATGCCGTCATTGGAGTGCTTCCAAGTGATGTCATCCTCCATAGACTCATTGAGCACAACATCTTTAAGGAGCTCCCAAAGGTTGAAAAATTCACGAAGGTGATCGCTAGTGACCAAGGTATTGGGGTTGATGTTTAGGATCCAAGCTTCATTCCGAAGCGCCTCCCGGACAAACCAACATTTTCTTCTGGAAGCAAGGAAGATGAGGGGGGCGATGTCTTTGGGCTTTTTCCCAAGTAACCAAGGGGAGCTCCAAAATGGCGTTTTAGCGCCATCTCCAACGTGGATGAGGGTGGAGGCATAGAAGAAGTCGTAGTCATCCTCATTGCAAGGATTGCCGAAGCCCACCCAGAGCTTGTTGCGGTTCTTCCACTCGAACCAAAGCCACCGAAGTCTCAAAGCACGGGCAAACCTCTCGGTGTTGAGCACACCAAGGCCACCAAGCACCTTGGGGCGGCAAACGATCTCCCAATTCACCTTACATCTGGCGCCAGTCGTCTTGTCGTTTCCGGACCAGAGAAAAGCCCTCTCAATCTTGTTCAAGGAGGAAATTGTGCTCTTAGGAATGGTGAGGGGTGTGATGGTGTACACCTCTTGGGATGAGAGGACCGACTTGACAAGGGTCGTACGCCCAATGGTGGTGAGATTGGTTCCTTCCCAAGCGCACAATTTACCCGCCGCCTTGTCTTGGAGAAACTGGAAGTCAACCTTCCTCAGCTGATGAGTTGATAGGGGGAGCCCCAAATATTTCACGGGGAAGGTGGCTCTCTCCGCCGGCATGCTTTGAAGGACAAGATCCAAGTTGATGTTACCGCATCTAATGGGAACCACCGAGCTTTTGTGGAAGTTTGTGCATAGTCCCGTGACCTCCCCAAAGCCATGAAGAATCTCCGCAAGCCTATCAATGTCCTCTTTGATAGGGGCCATGAAGATGGCCGCATCATACGCATAGAGGGAAGTTCTCACCGAAGGGCCGCGTCCACGTATCCTATGAAGGATTCCCTTACGCGTTGCCAACTCAAGGATATGGTGAAGGGGGTCAATTGCCAGGACAAAGAGCAAAGGGGACAAAGGGTCCCCTTGCCGCAAGCCGCGCCCATGGGAGATGGGAGGACCAGGAACTCCATTGAGTAGAATCCTTGAGGACGAAGAGGACAAAAGGGCTGCAATCCATTCACGCGTTTTTCTAGGGAACCCTTTTCTTTGGAGGATGTCAAGAATATAGCCCCATTTGACCGAGTCAAAAGCTTTCTTGATGTCAAGCTTGAGGAGTAGAGAAGGGGTCTTGCATCTGTGAAGGCGGCGGGCAAAGTTCCTAACGTACATGAAGTTATCATGAATACTCCTCTTCTTGATGAAAGCACTCTGAGCATTGGACACAAGATCATCCATGTAGGGAGCGAGCCGTAGAGAGATCACTTTCGCCAAGATTTTGGCAATGGAGTGAATGAGGCTAATCGGCCTAAATTCCGAGATGGCTTCAGCGCCTTCCTTCTTAGGCAAGAGCACCACATTGGCGGAGTAGAGCTAGTGAAGGTTGGAGGAGTGGAGGGAGTTGAAGCAGTTAATGACTCGCATGATATCAAACTTGATGGTCCCCCAACATTTCTTGAAGAAGGCGCCCGTAAACCCATCCGGGCCGGGTGCCTTGTCCGTTGGCATGCATTTGATGGCGTTCCACACCTCCTCCTCAGTGATGTCATCATCAAGGGCACGGAGGTCGTTCGACTCAAGATTGAGCTCGTCCCAATTGAGGTCAGTGCGGGACCTAGGGCCCTTACCCATGATCTCGGAAAAATGATCATGGATGATTTTCTCCTTTTCCTCGTGCCTGGTAACCCATCCTTGATTGTTCTTGAGCCGAAGAATGTGATTTTTCCTCCTACGAGCATTGATCCTTCGATGGAAAAATTTAGTGTTCGCGTCCCCTTGCTTAAGGTTTTTTATTCGAGCGCACTGGCTCTTTCTCGTTCTTTCAAGAACGGAAAGACTAATAACTCGACGCTTGAGCCTAGATCTCAGGTCTAATTCCATAGCTGAAAGATGACGCCCCTCTTGGGCAATGTCAAGTTGAAGAATCACTAAGTGGGCCGCGTGGAGCTGAATCATGGCCTCAGAGAAGAAGCTCCATCTCCAATGGGAGAGCCGCGTGGCCGTTCTTTTGAGCTTGTGGTGCAAAATGTGGAAAGGGTCATCATGTGGAATTCGTTCCTCCCAAGCCTTAAGGACGATGTCATCAAAGCCCAGCAAAGCAGTCCAAATTTTTTCGAATCGGAAGGTTTTAGGCCGCCGCGGGCCAACGTCCCTAGCCAGCAGGAGCGGGCAGTGGTCGGAGAGGGAGGATGACATCGCATGTAGGACATGAGAGCTGAAAGCAATGTCCCACTCGGAGTTGCAAAAGAAAGCGTCAATCTTGCATAACGTAGGGTTGGTCCTCTCATTGCTCCATGTGAAGCGCCGGTTTTGGAGATGGATTTCTTTGAGCTCACAAGCAGTCAAGGAAGCGCGAAACCTGTTTAAATGCCCCCGATTGAAAGACCTCTTGTTCTTGTCACGGGCACGGTAGATTTGGTTGAAGTCCCCGCAAACAAGCCATGAAATCCCGGCATTCGGCTTGTGGACAGCGATCTCGGTGAAGAAAGCATTCTTAAGCACGGATCTAGTAGGTCCATAAACCGATGTGATCTTGAAAGAGACCCCCGAAGTGCGAATGGTCACCATTGCAGAGAGGCAAAACGTGGAGGTAACCACGTTGGAGACATCCAGGAGAGAACCATCCCAAAGTAAAAGAATTCCCCCACGCGTGCCAATGGCCGTCCTAGCCGCAAACATACGAAGCCGCTGGCCGCCCAAGTAAGAGGCAATGAAAGAGTCTATCGAAGCTAGCTTTGTCTCTTGCAGGCACACAAGATGGCAATACGAAGAGGCAATTGTTGCGCTGACCGTGGCCCTCCTCTTGCGGCAATTCAACCCTCGCACATTCCAGCACAAAGTGTTTATAGGTTGATCAATCATGGGAGAAAACTACAGACCCCAAGCCTTCATACATTGAAAAGCTACAGCAACAAAGGCACAAACAGATTGGCTAGGTGAAGGCACCCGCCATACACACCTCCCAGCACACTAACAGTTTTGCTAACATGGCGTACATGCAAACCCAGCAACAACCTACCACCCCACATCAGGCGCTGACCGCCAGGGAACCTTGCGCCAACTGTGTGTCGGCCAAGTCCATCGCTCCATCTCCACCATGGCTAATCAAGGCATCCTCCACCTCGTTCACAGCAACATCATCAAGCTTGAAAAAGCTCCTCATCGTAATGAGCACATCATGCGAAAGCTCCTGGCCAAACTTGTCAGCAAAGGCGAGGAGCGTGGCCTCGGTGACGTCCTCACCGTCCCGAACAATGCCCAGGCTGCGTGCAACAAGCTCCTCCGCCTTTCGAGCCACCGGTGCAGCCGTCGTTTGCCGCCCCAGACGGACCAACGTTGGGCCGCCACTGATCCTGACGCCCGCGAGAGTCTTGCGTCGCCGTAGCGCGGCCTTTGGCAGGGGACCGGGCGACTCAAGAAGAGCCTCCCGCTTGTCCTGGAAGATAGAGCGGACGGAGGGGCTGACGTGAACGACAGCGGCAGCTTGCGGAGAAGACGGTGCTCGTAGAGAGGATGGGGTGCGGCTAGGAGATCCGTCGCAGAGCAGCGGAGGCGTCGGAGAAGCCTCAAAGCCCGGCGGCCTGCTAGGCGATGGTAGGGGAGGCCGCAGGGTGGTCGGCGAGCAGAGCTCCGTAGCAGCCTGGGAGAGCAGGTCGCCAACCGGCGGCGCCGTCCTTGCGGCCGAACGCTTGCAGCGAGGAGGGGCAGGCAGCACGGTCGTCGGGGAGAGCGGCGGCGATTCCGGCGGCGTTCGGCTTTCCTCAGAGCGGCGGCGAGCAGAGCATGGCGAGCGCTGGCGCGCAGGGCTGCGGCCACGATCACCAGAAGCCACCTCCAACCCAAGGCCGCCTTGAGGTGTGTCTTCCTCCAGCGGCGGCATCTCCAGGTCACGCACAGGTAACCCCGATGACGAGCCCGAGCCCCGCAGCACGGCTGGAGAGGCAACATGCCTGCGTCCGTCGCGGTTGCGGTCTCCGTCGCGGCCGCGATCGCGGCCACCCCGATCCTTAGGCTCCTCCTGGCGTGGGTTGCGGGAAAGGCTCCTCCTGATGCGCTCCCCCCAGCCCTTGCTCCTGGAGCGCGCCGAATCGCGACCCCTGCGGTCGCGATCGTCATCGCGACGCCTGTCGTCGTCGTCATCGCGACGATGACCTCCAGCTGGGCGGGAGATGCGCTCACGGCGGTCACGCGGCTGCGTTTCCCCCATCGACGATGTTGAAACGCCAGCCGAGCTTCTTGGAGACGATCGACTCGCCAGTCCCGTCCTCGTGGATGTCCAGGTGGATGAGAACACGATGCTCCAGCCCGCGGCGCCCATAAGCCGGCACGCCACCATTGCGGGCAGGCAAGGTGATCCAGTTGATGCGGGGGATGCGCGATGGGAAAGACGTCCACGCCCAGACACCAACCACCTTGGTCTCGGTCTTCTGCTTGGTGGCGGCCTCGACGTAGTCCAAGGAGCAGCCGGAGCCGATGGCGGTAGCGATGGCCACATCATCCCAAGCATGCAGCGGCAGCCCCTCCAAGCACAACCGCACATGGTGTGGTTGGTCGACGTGCTCCGCATGCGCCTCCAGCCGCCAAGCACGGACCTGCAACCTGGTGTCGCCGAAAGGCAGGTCGCCACTCCCAACTGCCAGGGCACAGTGGTGAGGGTGGATGAAGCGAAGCAGAAATTTCTCCGGGTGATGGAAGACAACTGAGACATCGTCCTTGAGCGCCCCAACCGCCTTGCAGACCACAGCGGCCACCTCTTCCTTGGATACCCGACGATCGCGGTCGAGCCAGGCCACGGCGGCGTTGGAGGAGAGCAACGCTGCCTCCTGCAGCATTGCCGGCGAGGAGTGGATCACCGTGGAGACCTCGGCCACCCGGTCGAGATGGTTGCCAGACCACGCCATGGAGCCGGCAGCCCGGGGCGTCGGAAGCAGCGGCTGTACACTGAGCGGCACCCGGGGGCGCGGACGGACAGCTTGAGGGCGCAGTGGAGCACGGGCGGGCTTCGGCGGGAGTGCAGCAGGCCGGAGGTGAGGGGCCGGCGGGTTGGTGCAGGAGGCTGCTCGGTGGCCCGAGCGAAAGCAGCGGCGACAGACGATGGCGTTGCGGCAACCCAGAGCGCGGTGGCGTGGCTCCAAACACCGGAAGCATCGGTACTTAAGCCAGGCGGGAGGGGGAGCGGGGCTCGACTTGAATGGCGCCTTGAATGCGCACGTCGCCAAAGCCGGAGACCGCGGGCGACGGGACGTGACGAGAGTCCAGGAAGACGGGTCATCGACCTCGAGCCCCTCCCGCGCCGGGCGGGATGAATGCGCCGCGCTACAACCACCGGCGTTACTGCCCCCAAATCCCCTGGCAGGATACGCAATGAAGGCGGGAGCTTCCCTGAACACGCCATCACAGGGCGCATTGATGGAGGCAGGCAGCCGACCCGGCGGAGTCTCCAGCACCATCTCCACGTCGCCCTCCACTCCGACAGGACGGCCAGGAGGCGGCGGTGGCGGAGAGGAAAGCTCTAGATCCAGATCCGCTGGGGATGGGGCAGGCGGCCCCCGGGGCGTTGCAGGGAAGCCCCATGGGAGGGTGAAGGCGGCGGGGATGGCACGCGAGGCCAGCGGGCACGGGGGGCTGGGGAGGAGGGTGGGCGGCGGTGCCGGAATGGCCACCGGCGCGGAGGGCCGTGGGTCGCGGGAGCTGCTCATTTCTGGTTCCCTGTCCGTTTGTAATGACCGTGGAATTTGAGATTGGATTATTAATTCGAACAATTTTCAAACGCACGGCACGTGCGTCATGGCGTGCGACGAGACGAATGCTGCAACATGCAGACGAACAAGGGTGGAAATGCTTGTATCCATCAGGAACGTTGACATGTACTAATCCGGATAAGATCTCAACGTACATATTGTCGGCTCGTCGCCGTCAAGACACCACGGCCCACGGGCGGGCGCCGGCAGGTCGCCCCATGCACCAACCGCCGCCAGCTTTTGACGCTCTCAAGGGCTGGCTCACCAAAAGGGCCATGGTGACCTCGGCCGGAGTCTTATCCGGCTCCAGATCGTGCTTATCTGGACGCCAAATCGACTGCGCGCTCGCTCCTAAATCCCCAATCATTTGCCGGATGGTAACCCATCTCTTAACTAGTCCAACTGGTGGCGGTATATGATGGAACTTGCTTGGGGTTTTGGATAGGCGCCAGGGAAGAAGCTCGGCCCGTTCCAGTACTAGTAACCTGTACTGCTATACTTTTCAGTAGATATCTGACATGGCTCCTTGCTGTATGCCGCGTCATCGCACCAGAAATATCACATTTGCTAGACGCCAGGTTAAAAAGGCTTGAAAAATTGTGTCCGGCGTGGCTCCATGTATGAGGCGTCATCGTCGTTACTCGACATTTTGACTATATACTTTTCAGTTTTCAGTTGTCGGAACAGAGTTGAGTTGTGTTCCCGCGCCTATAAAAAAGACTGCTTAAACCTTTTTGAACATCAAAGCAGCCGACCGAGACCGCCAAAGTGCATTTCCATCCATCGATCGTCGCATGGATCCGCGGTGCAGCCAGCAGTGGGAGAGCTCCATGGAGGACGTGACGACGGCGCTGCTGCCTCTGCACGACGACGGCAGGACGACGGAGAGGCGGCGCTCCTGCTCGGCCCTGCACGCCAACAAGTACCTCGCGATCGCGGCGGGGCCGCTGGCCACGGCGCTGGTGTGCGCGTTCGTGGACTTTGGGCACGGCCGCGGCGCGGCGCGCAACATGCTGGGCGTGCTGGCGTGGGTGTTCATCTGGTGGCTCACCGACGCCGTTCCGCTGGGCATCGCGTCCATGGCGCCGCTGTTCCTCTTCCCGGCCTTCGGCATCTCCTCCTCGGACGCCGTGGCCAAGGCCTACATGGACGACGTCATCTCCCTCGTCCTCGGCAGCTTCATCCTCGCGCTCGCCATCGAGCACTACAACATCCACCGCCGGCTAGCCCTCAACGTAATATTCAGATTATGCAGCTCCATGGATCGATCGATCACTAGCTCCAACTCCAAGTAGTAATGATAGTAAGTAACATAGCGCGCATGCATGCATGCAGATCACGTCGCTCTTCTGCGGGGACCCGGTGAAGCCGCCGCTGCTGCTGCTGGGCATCTGCGGCACTACCATGTTCATCAGCATGTGGATCCACAACACGCCATGCACCGTCATGATGATGCCGGTGGCTACGGGGATCCTGCAGCGCTTCCCGCGCGATCATGGACAGTCGTCTCCGGCGGACGCCATGGAGGTCCGGCGGTTCTCCAAGGCGGTGGTGCTGGGGGTGACGTACGCGTCCACCATCGGCGGGATGTCGACGCTGACGGGCACGGGCGCCAACATCATCCTGGTGGGCATGTGGTCCACATACTTCCCGGAGCAGCGGCCCATCACCTTCAGCTCATGGATGTCCTTCGGCTTCCCCGTCGCGCTCGTCCTCTTCGCGGCGCTCTGGATCACGCTCTGCCTCATGTACTGCTCCAGCAACACCGGGAGAGCGCTGTCGGCTTACCTCGACAGGAGCCATCTCAGGAGGGAGCTCGGCTTGCTTGGTACGTACGCGCTCTTTCTTTCTTTCTTTCTTTCTCTTCTTGTGATTTGCTTGCTTGAGGACAAGAGACTATTCGTTCCTTGATTTTTCCTTTCTTTAATGTTCTGGTCAGTGGTCAACTCATTGGCCTTACTATGAAACTTAACATCGCTGTTAAACTGATTAACTTGTTATCTGATGGCTCCTCCAGGTCCAATGGCTTTTGCCGAGAAGATGATTCTAGCCGTGTTTGGGGTATGTTTCTACATTCTAAGCCTGTACAGCTCATTTTAATCTGCACGTCAAGTTCTGAACCAATAAATTAACACGTCCGAATCAATGGTTAAATCTTGCAGGGCCTGATTGTGCTATGGATGACGAGGAGCCTGACGAACGACATCCCTGGGTGGGGAGTCCTCTTCCACGGCAAAGTTGGCGATGGAACAGTCACCGTAAGATCACCGATACATAATCCACCATCTTTTGAGTTTTGACCAGACAAATCTGTCGCACGAGCTGACTGGATATGTTGTGTCGACTTTGAAATGCAGATCATGATGACGACTCTGCTCTTCATAATCCCCAACGGCAAGGGCGACGGCGAGAAGCTCATGGACTGGGGCAAGTGCCGGAAGCTGCAGTGGAACATCATCCTCCTCCTCGGCGCGGGCTTCGCCATCGCCGAAGGCTTCAAGGCCAGCGGCCTGACGGACATACTCTCGGAGGGGCTGGGCTTCCTGAGGGGCGCGCCGCCGCTGGTGATCGCGCCCGTGGCCTGCCTCTTCAGCGCCGCCATCACGGAGTTCACGTCCGACGACGCCGCCACCACGCTGGTTCTGCCGCTGCTGGCCGAGCTGGGAAACACCATCGGCGTGCACCCGCTGCTGCTCATGGTCCCCGGCACCATCGGCGCGCAGCTGTCCTACCTGCTGCCCACCGCCTCGCCGCCCAACGTCGTCGGCTTCGGCACCGGCTACATCACCATCAAGGACATGGTGCTCACCGGACTGCCCATCAAAATCGTCGGCGTTGCCACTCTCGCCGTCCTACTGCCAACGCTAGGTATCTACTCCAGATTAACTTACAGTATACTTGCACTATCATTACGACAAAGGAAAAATTACTTGTCCTTACTACTTGTTTTCTTCTCTTTTTCTGTCTTGATGCTCTGCAGGTTCTCTGGTCTTTGGCATGGATCAGAAGTTGTACTAGTAGATCTTAAGCAGAATTCAGTGGTGTGAGCATTTTAAATGGTAGAATTGATTTCTTCTTTGCCCGGAAAAGACAGGAGCTGGTCCTATCGCTATGAGAGGGAAAAGGAGTTCTGTACATTTTAGACGATAGATTACTTAGTAGGATGTATAGGTTGTACGATACGATATGTATGTAGCAAGCGCCATTGGCTCGCGTGAGGTTGTACACAGTTCCAATCAACTGCACGTTTCAAGTTTTTTTACCAATCACCTCGGGTAGGTGGTGCAAAAGTTCATTGAATCTCTTCTCTCCTACTTAAAAAAAACGTATTGTTCCGCCGTCCGCTTAATCCTTCGTCAAACAATTCACCCCCATCTTCACGATAGGCTTTTCACCCCGCACTCTTCTTTTCCTTCCTCGCTTAACCCCTTTCGGTTTTAGTGGTTGAGTCAATCTCAATGAAAACAAATCCTGACACTTAACCTGCCCTAACACCGCCGCCTCTGTTCCCTTCTATGTTGTTGCGCTAGCACCGTCGCTCCGCTGCATGGTTGTGACAGCTGATTGGGCGATCGGTGCCAGGAGGAAGGCCCGAAGGCGGAGGAGATCTACTTGAGAATGACATGCCGTTGTGCAACACCAGATCCAGATGCGTGGCGATGCCAGGGAGGCTAAGCACGGCGCGCTGATCGATCCGATGTGGTGTTGTTGCTTCGGCTGCTCGACTCACTTCCGTGGTAGGACATGTGCCGTCTGTGCGGCTGTACAACATGGTGACCGTGGCGTTCGTGGGCATGGAGTGAAGGAAGAGTGTCACTATTGGATCGACTCGACTGTAACCTATAAGTGGTAAGCTAGGTTTTCTTCTTCCGTTCACGCACACCCAATCAACTAAGTTGTGTGGTGTAAGGCCTGACATGCGGTACTATTCCAGATCTAGATGTTTCCACTCAGATTCGGGGACGAAACACATATCGGTCCCACCGCGACATATGACAGTGACATATGCTTCGGATTTCCAACATGATATCACAATATTACAGCTATAAGGATACAACATCTCATACAATCGACATACATTTGCCTTAATACAATCCATCAGCGGAAGATACATGTCTGGATACAGACTACAATCAAATGCCTACTAGAAAGGTAAAACACACCATTCCCGTAACCACACGGGTCCATGCTCTCCGCCGGGATCCGCCTAACTACTCGTCGTCGAGTCTTCGCGAAGGCGTCCAGAAGAAGGATTCGTCGAGCTCCACTGAAGTCCAAGATCGTTGCATAACGTGCGTCAAAGAGAAAATAAGGGGTGAGCTATATCAACAAGTCTTGTAACTAACTTCTCATGATAAGATGGGGGTAGTGGTGAGGTTGCATCCGCACTAGCAATATACGAGGTGGCTGATACGTCCCAAACGTATCGATAATTTCTGCTTGCTCCATGCATGTTTTGTGTGATATTGCTATGATCTAGATACACTTTCATACATTTTTGATCATATTTGGACTAACCTATTAACTCAGTGCACCCCAGTGCCAGTTTCTGTTTCTGCGGTTTTTCTATTTCAGTTTTCCCTCATATAAAAAGTGCTCCAAAAATCCGGGAAAAATCAGATAAAGAATCAGCATGAAGTAAGCTTCCAGAGCTCCAAAGGAGGGCCAGGGGCCATCACCTGGCGCGGCCAGCGGCCTGGCCACGCCAGGGGGGGGGGGGCGCCTGGACCCCTGGTGGCCCCCCTGGATGCCCCCCTTCGCATATTTATTCTCCGCCACGGGAAACTTCCGAGGAGAGAACCCTATTTCGCAATCTCGCCTCTGTTCCGCCGCCGCCGCGCTTCCAAGATCGGGAGCACTGTCAGGACCCTTCCCGGCACCCTGCCAGAGGGAGGATTGACCTCCGGGAGTTTCCCCTCCACCATGGACGCTTTCCGGATGTGCCGTGAGTAGTTTCCTTTGGACCATGGGTCCGTGATCAGTAGCTATGTGATGTTCTCCTCCCCTATTTGTTCTTCATGGTTTAGACCTCGTGAGCTGACCTACATGATCGAGGCACATATGTAATCTTTCTGCTTTTGCTATGCTGAGTTTGATGGGATCTGATGGATTATGAGATTATGTTCAGATTGTGATAGCGTAATATATTTGGTTTTTATCTCTTATATTTTTGTTCCTAGGTAATTCTTGCATGTTCTCTATTGATGTTTATTGCTTTGGCCAAGTAGTAGGTAGTGACTCCAAGAGGTAACATTATGCTCGATTGCGGGTACATGCCCCCTGATGACACGCTTGAGTGACAGAAACATGAGTCTAGGGGATGTGCTGTGGCCACAAGGGGGAAAACAATGGTGCTTGCAACCGCGGTTGCAAGGATTGTTTACTTTACACAAAGTTCTTTTTAATGCAATTTTCTGTTGCTTTGGGTTTACACTTTGGGTGGGGCTCGCAACTTAATACCAGCGAGATGTTCTGGATAGATATCTCAAGGTGGATGATTAGTAGTAGATGCAGATGGATTTCGGTCTACTTATTTTGGCGTATTTCCCATGCTTATGAGACTCTTCATTTATTTTGTAGCATAGTTAGCATTGCGGTGCGTTTATAATCCTGTCAATTGCCCATCTGTAATTTGTTTACCTCGCATAGCAGTTTTATTGTCTTTTGGGAGAGAGACATCACTAGTGAACATCACGGGACCCCGGTCCATATTCTCATCACTGTTTACACACTCATTTACTTTTCAGTATTTACTTTCAGTTGTTATCATTATCCTGTGTTTTTGATCCTTTGTAATCAACAAGACCGGAGAGATTGACAACCTCTTTGAACTTCGTTGGGAGCAAAGTTATTTGTGTCGTGTGCAGGTCCAGGTCAAGGAAGCAACGTTTTTCGTAAACGGTGCCATTGTATTCTTTCCACCTAATTATCATTGCCGGAGTTCTACGGGAGACAATCTTAAAACCTCGGTATCTTCACCGAGGGAAACTTGCCGCTACGCTGCATCTCACCTTCCACTTGAGGGTAACCAACCAAGGGCGAGAAGCAATTATCCTCTCTCGCGTATCAGTGGCTAACGATCTATTTAGGGTAAGATGAGAAGCCAAGCATTCGATGAGGAATCGCCTCCAACAAGTCTGCTATCAGCTACTTACGCAAGTATAACACCTATCATATCCTTGTCCTCCCCTTCACATCCCGACGAAGAAGAAGCAGTCAAGGCACACACACGTTGATCAAATTATTAAGATTATCTCAGTTGTTGTTGTCTATGAACAAGGAGTAGGTCTCAAGTCTTCCATAACCGTGGACACGGCTTCTCGAAAAGATTTAACCCTGCAGGGGTGTACCAACTACCCATTACAAGGCTCCGCACGCACGGCCATCTCTCTCAGTTGCTACCCATCACAGGCAACCATTTTATGATTTAGTTCTGAGAGATCCGAAACGACAGGTCCCTCTAACTAACAACACACAAATCCGGGTGGCCCCCGGGGAGTCGACACCCAATCTGAAAGTCGACCGCGCTCTCAGATCGGACTCTTTCGTCTGGACGAGGTCGGGGTAACTAACCCATCACTGTGGGCAGCCCCCTAGCTTCCAGGTGTGGACCAAGAAAGGAACTTTGTCTCCGCTGGCCCGAGTTGTTTGGAAATCTGCTGGGGTACCAACCAAGCACACACACGTTTTCAAATGGTAAATCAACTTGGGCCACCAGTAGAAACGTTTGAAGCTAGGTAGGTAAGAAAAGGGGACCCCATAGCATCCCACACGCGGTTAGGCACGCTCGTCAAGAGACACAATTCCCGGAACTCGGGTCCTAGGTGACTCAAATGGAACAAAGCGTCAGGGCGGGATAGCCTAGACCTTCCATTCTTCGTCGAGTATAGTCAACATTATAATAATCATATCATCCTCAACAATATAATAGTGTGATAACCCAATCCAAGGAGTAACAGGATAATAGTTGATAGCATCCTAGCATGCATACTAAGCAGTGGCTGAGCAACGAGCAATAGTAACATAGCCGAACAAGGTTTGCTGGGATGTGGAGGACATGGCTGTTTGGGTTTATTTGAGAGGCATGAATATGAAGTGGTAGAATCAAGCAATCGTTCTATCCTATACCTAGGCGCGAGTGAGATGAAAGTTATAGGCATGATATATGCTCCCCCTTACTCGATGAGAAGATGAAACCGAAGGTGTAGTCAATCACAAACTTGCAACGTCTCCGAAGGTATCCGCGGGAGCACACAAGAAGGAAACACTGGAAAACAATCAACGGAGATGCATCTATTACTACGGAGCAAGCATAAGCAAGCAATGAGCAAACAAGCATGAGCAAGTATGATGCATGACATTTTAATAGCATGGGATGAACCTAAGAATGAGAAAGTTTAAATGAGGTTTGGGATGTCAAGTGTTCAATGCTTCCAACAACCTTCATATGCATTATGTAGGTGAATTAGGAATCCGAAGAATCCTTATGTTATAATTATTATAATGCATGATCATGGCAGAAGCAAAGGAATGTAGAACATGGCATGAACACGAATTGCCCACTCACGAAGATAGACCTCGAGATGGGGTTCCCTAAATTAAATATATGCAAATGACATGGCATGGTATGATGCCGGTAGCAATGAAATAAAGAGCGAGACAACGCTACCGGCAATCTACGGTCATCGGATCGCAACAAGGGAAAGGAATGGAAGGATTGCACCGTGGGCATCTTATGAAGGGTTATGTGCAAAATGCACCATCACCAAAAATAATGCATACCCATACGATAAAATGAACAACACCATTGTCTTCCTCATAATTTTCTACCCCAAAATCATGTATGACATGAATTATTTGGAGCAAAGATGCACATAACACAAGCATTGCAAAAACATGGCAGAAAAGAACAAAGCAGGAAAATAGAAATGGAGGGAAATCTCCACTGGGCTGGCTTCGGCCGAAACTGGCCCAAAACCCTCGCGGTTTTCAGCTCTATAGAGCACCCACGGGTGACAATAAAGACTTGGGCCTTGCCCAACTGGCTCTGCAAAAAATAAACATTGGAAAAGGGAAAAAATGGGTTGTATTGCTCCAGGGGGAGATCAAACCCGAGACCTCGCGGTTGCAACCACGACGCCCAAGCCATTGGGCTACTGCTGCAAATCACGTCACAAAAAATGAACCACGCAAGATAAACTGTACGTGCAGATAACTGAAACTCTGAAAAGGGGGCGCCTTGGCTAGATGGGGATTTGATCCCAGCATCTCTCAACTGCAACCAGCAAGCTCACGCCACTGCGCTACAGCAATGGATCTTCGCATGCAACAAAACTGAACCAATATGAAGCATCTTATGGGCGCTAACTCTGAAACTGAAACAAAAGACACACTGAAGCTGCATACGCTCGCAACTCGTTCAGAGGACGACAGTGCAATGGGCTCAGAGCGCGCCTAGGGAGGTCAGGGCACGACCTTTGGCGCGTTCTAGGTACATCGGACGCGAGCGGAACGCAGGGGACGGTACGCAGGTTCGCGTTGTCGCACTCGGGGCACACGACATCCTTGGCGACGGGAACAACGAGTACACGAACGAGCCGACAGTAGGGAGGCAAGCAGCAAGGCGAAAGGAGACTCGGGTCGCGGCCTGGCATGCCACATGCGGGCTCTGCGTCACGGGAACTCACGCGCGCGCATCCTGTTCGTGCTCCCGGACGGACAGGAGCAACATGGGAACTGCTTGCGTGCGAGATGATGATGATTTCTCGCCCTTCGTTGGTAAACCCCAAGAGGAAGGCGTGATGTAGCACAGCAGAAAATTTCCCTTAGTGAAGATACCAAGGTTTGTCTCCAGTAGGACTCCGGAGATGATAAGTAGGTGTCAGCGGCGCAACTGACGCGGACCTGCACACAGACACAAATAACTTTGTTCCCAACGAAGTTCAGAGAGGTTGTCAATCTCTCCGGTCTTGTTGTTCACAAAGGATCAAACACAAGGGATAATGATAGCAACTGAAAGTAAAAGCAGAAAAGTAAATGAGTGTGGAAACAGTGATGAGGATATGGACCGGGATACGTGATGTTCACTAGTGATGTCTCTCTCCCAAAAGGCGATAAAACTGCTATGCGAGGTGAACAAATTACAGAAGGGCAATTGACAGGATTATGAATGCACCACAATGCTAACTATGCTACAAAAGAAAGGAAGAGGCTCAAAAGCATGGGCAGAACGCCAAAATAAGTAGACCGAAATCCACCTGCATCTACTACTAATCATCCACCTTAAGATATCTATCCAGAACATCTCGCTGGTATTAAGTTGCGAGCCCCACCCAAAGTGTAAACCCAAAGCAACAGACAACTGCATTAAAAAGCACTTTGCATAAAGTAAACAATCCTAGCAACCGCGGTTACAAGCACCGTTGTTTTCCCCCTTGTGGCAACAGCACATCCCCTAGACTCATGTTTCTGTCACTCAAGCGTGTCATCAGGGGGCATGAACCCACAATCGAGCATAACGTTCCCTCTTGGGGTTACTACCTACTACTTGGCCAAAGCAATAAACAGCAACGGAGAACATGCAAGAATTACTTAGGAACAAAAATATAAAAGATAAGAACCAAATATATTACTCTATCACAATATGAACATAATCTCATAATCCATCAGATCCCATCAAACTCAGCATAGCAACAGCAGAAAGATTACAAAAGTGCCTCGATCATGTAGGGTAGCTCACGAGGTCTAAACCATGAAAAACAAAGAGGGGAGGAGAACATCACATAGCTACTGATCACGGACCCATGGTCCAAAAGAAACTACTCACGGAACATCCGGGAAGCATCCATGGTGGAGAGGAGACTCCCGGAGGTCGGCCCTCCCTCCGGCAGGGTGCCGGGAAGAGGTCTGCTGGTGCTCCCGATCTCGGAAGCGCGGCGGCGGCGGAATAGAGGCGAGATCGCGAAAAAGAGTTCTTTTTTCGAGGGTTTCTCGTCACGGAGAATATATAGGCGAAGGGGGGCAGCCAGGGGGGCCACCAGGAGTCCAGGCGCCCCCCTGGCGCGGCCAGCCCCTAGGGCGCACCACCAGGGCGCCTGGGCCCCTGGTGGTGGCCCTCTGGCCCCACTCAGGTTCTTCCGGAAGGTTCTTCTGCGCTGATTTTTTATCTGATTTTCCCGAATTTTGGAGCACTTTTTATATGGGGAAAACTGAAATAGAGAAATAGCAGAAAACAGGAACTGGCACTGTGGTGCACTGAGTTAATATGGCAGTACAAATATGATCAAAAGTGTATGAAAGTGTATCTAGATCATAGCAATATCACACAAAACATGCATGGAGCAAGCAGAAATTATAGATACGTATTGGACGTATCAACATCCCTGAGCTTAATTCCTGCTCGTCCTCGACTAGGTAAATGATAACAACATAATTTCTGTGGTGACATGCTAGCAACCATATAAGAACTTTAAAAAGTAAAGCAATAAAGGTTAGAGATTCGATTCAAGTCATAACATGCAAGAGTCTATATTAGCATTGAAACAAGTAACAAAAGAACATTAGGTGCAAGAGCTCTCGCTGTCCGTGACTCGAATGTCTCCAAATGGTGTTTGCGTGCAAGAAGGGGGATAAGGAATACGAGAGAAATATTTATTTGTTGATAACTCAATCTACTAAAGTTTCACACTTGGTCTTTTTCTGGAATCTTATCTTGACTCGTCCCAGACCACTAGCCAGGTACAAGTCAATTCGATCCACTCCTTTTTCAATATTTTGAGCACTCATGCAATGGATGAGCGTAAGCACGAGAGTTGACACTTAGGATGGAAAAGAGAGAAATACGGAGGAGGAGGAAGACAAAAAGGGATGAGAAAGGCTCACATCAATGAGGACAATCATAGGCAAGAGATGCCAAATGATAGATATGATGTGAGGAGTAGGGATTGCCATGCAACGGATGCACATAAGAGCTAGGAAGCTCTCCAATGAAACTAGTGGGGGTGCATCTAACTTGCTCGCTCATGAAGACCTAGAGCTCGTTTGAGGAGGCTCATCCTTGGAATATGCAAGCCAAGTTCTATAGTGTGAAGGTCCCCACATAGCTATATGCATAATGATCATCTCTATGGAGTACAAGGATATAAAGGGAGTACTAGTGTGGATTTCTCAAAAGGATAGTAGTGTTGCCCCTTTCTCTCTTTTTATATTTTCTCTTTTTTCTATTTAATTGTATTTTTTTGTGGCCTCAATGGCTCTTTCTATTTAACTCTCATTTGTCCTCTTTGGGATCTTTTATTGTGTCCACTTTGGGATCTTTTCCTCACTTAAGGGAAACACTCTATTTTACAAGAAGGTATAGGAAATCTTTCACACTTTACAAGGTACTCAAAATCATAAAGAAGATGTAGCTATCATGATGTATGCAATGTATGTCGCTGCCAGTGTAGCAGGAACATGTATGACATGAAGATCAAGTCATGAAGAGGTGGAAGTTGCATGGCAATATATCTCGGAAAGGCTATAGAAATGCCTTGATAGGTAGGTATGGTGGCTGTTTTGAGGAAAGATATAAGGAGGCTTATGATGACAGAGCGTATCATGCCAAGGGTTTGGATGTACCGGCGAAGGTGGACACCAACTCTCGGAGTGAGAAGAAGGCAATGCACGGCACGGGAGAGGCTAGCAAAATATGGGAAGGTGGAAGTGTCAACTTTCAATACTTACATTAGTCCGAAGAACTCATGCACTTATTATCGGTAACTCTCAATCTAATAAGGAGGTTCACAAAGAGACAAGTACCCCGAGGAGGAGTGTATGGGGGTTTGGTTATCCTTGCGCATCCTCGACTCATGGTACGTGAGTGTACTCTAATATTCGATCCCTCCAAAGATTAGTGATCCATCTAGTAGTTAGAGTTCTCAACTAGTTTTTGTAGGTTTTGAAAATACACACGGATTTTCCAAAATACGACACCTATCACTAATAGGCTAAAGCTCTTGACACCAAAAGTTCAGACATTACTCACACCAATACCTCAAAACTATTGCAAGTTACTACTAGAATTAAATAGCAACCTCAATTACCTACTTCCTAGACAAAACACAACTCAGTGCAACAACCAACTCTCTTAACAAGATAAAAATGAAAACTAAAGAGAGTTCCAGCAACAAACTAAACAAAAGCCAAGGCTCTTGCTAAAGACAAACTAAGACTAAAACTAAACATGGCAGTAGCTACGAATAGATAAAGAACACATAACAGCAAAAAGATAAGCAGGAAAAATCCTATGATGTGTTCTAGATTAGAGTGGAGCGTGTTTCTCTCACACACAAAGTAAGATGGGGTCTAACTTGTTATGACCAGCAAGCAAAACTAAAGAAAAATAAAACCTAAGAGCGAGACGCTCCAAGCATAGCACATAACGCATGAAGTGATAAAAATATAATGAGACAAAGGACGAACTGATGATTGTTGATGGAGAAGGGGATGCACGGGGGCATCCCCAAGCTTAGACGCTTGAGTCTCCTTGAATACTTATTGGGGATGCATGGGGGCATCCCCAAGCTTGAGCGCTTGACATTCCTGGATCTTCTTTCATCATCTTCCATCGCACACTTGAAAACTCGCTTCATACATAACTCATCATAAGCTGATTAGAGAGGTTAGTACCCTTAATAAAATAATTTTTCCCCACTGAATATAAAGATATTATTGAATATCTACTGTTTCTCAAGAGTGCCAAAATTTTTTTTGCAAAGAAAAAACAAGCTTAAAGTTTGCAAAAGTGAAGAGAGGCAAAACGTGGCAGAATCTGTGAAAAACAGAACAGCAGGTAGTAGAGAATTTTTTCGGGGCACTTCTGCAACTCAAATAAAAAAACTCAGAACATACGAAAGGTTCACAATTGTATAGAGCACGCTGTCAAAAAAATTCAGATAAAAAAGTCGATCTGGTGATTTTATTCGAATTTTTCTGTCCAGGGACAGAATCTGTTTTCTGGACAGCATGTCACAACTTTTGCTTCCCTTATCATAAGAGGCTATAACTTGGCACAAAGCTGAAAAATAAAGATACAATGATGTTGCTACAGTAGTAAAAAACATCAAGACATAACAAAAGCAAAAATAAACCTAATTCGTCGTGGGATGCCTCCCAAAAGCGCTTCTTTAGACCCATTAGCTAGGCATAAAGATTTTAAAAGGCGCTCTCATAAGAATAAGGATTTGAAGCAAAAGAGAGCATCAAGAAGCAAATATGAAACATATTTAAGCCGAGCCCACTTCCTATGCATTGGCATCCTGTAATAAAATAAATGAAAGAAGCACAAAGAAACCAACATAGGAAGGTGGAGCAAGAACATCTTCAAAACTTTCAACATAAAGAGAGTAGTTTTAGTAATATGGAAGTTTCTACAACCAAACTTTCCCCTCTCAAAATAATTTTCAGTAGTATCATGAAAAACATCAAGAATATAAATATCACATAAATCATATTGTTCATGACCTACGAGCACACGTGTATTATTTTCAACACGGTTTTTAGGATCATAAGATAAATGCAACCCAACATATTGAGATTTGATAAGAGGAAAATTCTCCGGAGTTGGAGATTTCAAAAGGATAATAGGACAATCAAGTGTGGGTGCAATAGCAACAATTTCATGCTTAACATAAGGAACTATAGAGAGTTCATTTTTGTTAGCATCATCCATAGTGGCATCTTGGCCATCAACAAAGCAAGTATCAAAATTTTCAGAAAGGGATATTTCAAGTGAGTCCTCGGAATCATGGGATTCCTCCTCACACAAATCATTGGCCTCTTCTTGGGAAGCAAACATTTTATTTTTAAAATCCTCAATATAAGAATTGGAAGTATAATTCTCGAAGCAATAAGCAAGAACTGCAAAGTTTTCAGACTCGAAAATAGTATCGTGATACTTTTCAATCAAGGAAGCAATCTCATAGGCACCTTTAAAAGCAACAAACTCTTCAATCTTTTCAACATCAAAGTAATCATAAACACCTTTAGCATAAGAAGATAAGATCTCATTTTCATTAAACTAACATTGGAAAGGGAGGTGTTTATGATCTATATTAGAACAACAAGTAAAATCATAAATGTTGCACAAAAGTTTAGCATGGCAATAAGAAACATGTATTTGATCCCATAAGTGTTTCCCTTTCTGAGATAGGCGGTGCCTCGTATAATGAGCATGCTCATCCAATGATTTTCCCTCAACCAAGTCGGTTGGGTTTTTAGCTCGAGACCAAATTGATCGAAGACGATCCAAGTGAAACATGTCCATCCTACCATATTTGGGTGGTTCATCACCCATGGTGAGGATAGCATAAATAGGCAAAGCAAGACAAAGGCAAAAGGTAGCAACTATTTTTGTGGTTTTTCATAAAGGACACTGAGATAAAAACTGAAGGGTAAACTAACAAGACTAAAAAAAACAAAGGTAAAGGGTAGTGTGCAACTCCCCTATCTTAGCACTCGGAGTCCCCCGCAACGGCGCCAGAAATTCTTTGCTTGCGTGCGAGGTGATGATGATTTCTCGCCCTTCGTTGGTAAACCCCAAGAGGAAGGTGTGATGTAGCACAACAGAAAATTTCCCTCAGTAAAGATACCAAGGTTTGTCTCCAGTAGGACTCCGGAGATGATAAGTAGGTGTCAGCGGCGCAACTGACGCGGACCTGCACACAGACACAAATAACTTTGTTCCCAACGAAGTTCAGAGAGGTTGTCAATCTCTCCGGTCTTGTTGTTCACAAAGGATCAAACACAAGGGATAATGATAGCAATTGAAAGTAAAATCAGAAAAGTAAATGAGTGTGGAAACAGTGATGAGAATATGGACCGGGATACGTGATGTTCACTAGTGATGTCTCTCTCCCAAAAGACGATAAAACTGCTATGCGAGGTGAACAAATTACAGAAGGGCAATTGACAGGATTATGAACGCACCGCAATGCTAACTATGCTACAAAAGAAAGGAAGAGGCTCAAAAGCATGGGCAGAACGCCAAAATAAGTAGACCGAAATCCAACTGCATCTACTACTAATCATCCACCTTGAGATATCTATCCAGAACATCTCGCTGGTATTAAGTTGCGAGCCCCACCCAAAGTGTAAACCCAAAGCAACAGACAACTGCATTAAAAAGCACTTTGCATAAAGTAAACAATCCTTGCAACCGTGGTGACAAGAACCGTTGTTTTCCCCCTTGTGGCAACAACACACCCCTAGACTCATGTTTCTGTCACTCAAGCGTGTCATCACGGGGCATGAACCCACAATCGAGCATAACGTTCCCTCTTGGGGTTACTACCTACTACTTGGCCAAAGTAATAAAAATCAACGGAGAACATGAAAGAATTACTTAGGAACAAAAATATAAAAGATAAGAACCAAATATATTACTCTATCACAATCTGAACATAATCTCATAATCCATCAGATCCCATCAAACTCAGCATAGCAACAACAAAAAGATTACAAAAGTGCCTCGATCATGTAGGGCAGCTCACGAGGTCTAAACCATGAAGAACAAAGAGGGGAGGAGAACATCACATAGCTACTGATCACGGACCCATGGTCCAAAGAAAACTACTCACGGTACATCCGGGAAGCATCCATGGTGGAGAGGAGACTCCCGGAGGTCGGCCCTCCCCTCCGGCAGGGTGCCGGGAAGAGGTCTGCTGGTGCTCCCGATCTCGAAAGCGCGGCGGCGGCGGAACAGAGGCGAGATCGCAAAAAAGGGTTCTTTTTTCGAGGGTTTCTCGTCAAGGAGAATATATAGGCGAAGGGGGGCAGCCAGGGGTCCAGGCGGCCCCCTGGCGCGGCCAGCCCCTAGGGCGCCTGGGCCCCTGATGGTGGCCCTCTGGCCCCACTCAGGTTCTTCCGGAAGGTTCTTCTACGCTGATTTTTTATCTGATTTTTCCCGAATTTTTGGAGCACTTTTTATATGGGGGAAAACTGAAATAGAAAAACAGCAGAAAACAGGAACTGGCACTGTGGTGCACTGAGTTACTAGGTTAGTACAAATATGATCAAAAGTGTATGAAAGTGTATCTAGATCATAGCAATATCACACAAAACATGCATGGAGCAAGCAAAAATTATAGATACGTTTTGGACGTATCAGGGTGCCGGGAAGAGGTCTGCTGGTGCTCCTGATCTCGGAAGCGCGACCACGGCGGAACAGAGGCGAGATCGCGAAAAAGGGTTCTTTTTTCGAGGGTTTCTCGTCACGGAGAATATATAGGCGAAGGGGGCAGCCAGGGGCCCACCAGGGGTCCAGGCGCCCCCCTGGCACGACCAGCCCCTAGGGCGCCTGGGCCCCCTGGTGGTGGCCCTCTGGCCCCACTCAGGTTCTTCCGGAAGGTTCTTCTGCGCTGATTTTTTATCTGATTTTTCCCGAATTTTTGGAGCACTTTTTATATGGGGGAAAACTGAAATAGAAAAACAGCAGAAAACAGGAACTGACACTATGGTGCACTGAGTTAATAGGTTAGTCCAAATATGATCAAAAGTGTATGAAAGTGTATCTAGATCATAGCAATATCACACAAAACATGCATGGAGCAAGCAGAAATTATAGATACGTTTTGGACGTATCAGGAACACGTCGACCACCCCACGGGTGACGACCACGGAACACACGACGACGCCCAGGAGAAATACGACCTACTCACATGAAACGGAGAGGAACAAGATGGAGTGAAGGGATGGCGAGGCTCACGAGGGGCTCGACGTCGCCGATCAACTCGAGGAAGCGCGGGCATAATGGAGGGGCTCGCAACCACGGTTGCAGGCGACAACCTCGGGGGATTGGAAGACAGGGATGAGCCGAGGCACGCCGGCCTCAACACCGCTGTTCGAAGATGTGCTTGATGTCCAAGAGGTCGACCTCGTCGACGATCGGGCTGCGGGGATGACGAATTCGACATCCAGGCTCCTTGTCCATGACGACAAAAACAGGGAAGGAGGAGAGAAATTGGGTGGCGGCGGCGCAAGGGAAGAAAGGGGATGGAGCTAGGGCTTTTGGGCTATCGGGGTAGGGGCTAGCTAAAAAGGGGAGGGGGAGAGGAGGCTGCCGGGAGGGCTCCACCTCCTCTCTGCCATGGCGTCTAGCGAGAGAGAGAGAGGGAGGAGGGTCCTCCACGTGAAAAGAACAGGAGAGTGGGTCGGTTGGGCTGGGTGAGATGGGCTAAGTTGGGAGATGGGCTGGGTTGGAGAGGAGAGGAATCGGCCCAAGGTCACTGGAATCCCTCTCTGCATTTATTTATTTAAATAAAAAAGAACAAAAATAAATGGAAAAAGAAATAGAAAATGGAGTCCAAAAATCATATACAAATATGATTATGAATCCTAAAGGTTTATAAGATTTTTAGAAAATGTTGTGGGCCAATAATATTTAAGTAATAAAAATGACTATTAAATTAATTTAAAATCCATTTAAATTACAACCCTATTTTCTCAAGATATCACAACAAAATTGATTCCACTCTGGGAAAGAAACTCGAGGTTTCCGGAATAAGATAACCTAGGTGCAACTGGAAGCCACGAAAAATGAGAATTCGAATCGAAACAATACCATACCAGCATTTCTACAATAACATTACTCAGGAAGGTGCAAAAACCTGGACAACGAGATGGGACAGAGGAGGATCCACACACAGTGCCGACTGAAGCGGACAAAGGGGGACAGTCGAAGCGGGAGGTTCAGAATCCATTAGTTGGATAATAACTAGGCAACCCGGTTCGCTGTTTCACGCGGGCCGCACATTTGTCGATGTAGAGTGACAAGCCCACGAGCCATGCTCAGCTAGTTCGAAGTACGCCGACCAACCCGCTGCTGATAAAGTATTGGTCCGACTGAAATCTCCTAAACGAGAACCTAGATTTTGTTTTGAAGAGGATAAGTTGAAGGAGAAACATTACGTCACACTTCCTTACCAGAGGGATGGGATAAGGAGTAAAAAGAATCTTACTCTCTGATAACTAACTTAGAATCTACAAAATAGTTTTTGTCTAGACTCAACTTCGACCAGTAAAGGGATCCTACGGTCGGTAAGGCTCTGATACCAAGTTGTAATGCCCGATAGGCGGTACTGTTCCAGATCTAGATGTTTCCATCTAGATCTGAGGATGAAGCACATATCGGTCCCACTGCGACATATGACAGTGCCATTTGCTTCGGATTTCCAACATGATATCACAACATTACAGCTACAAGGATACAACATCTCATACAATCGACATACATTTGTCTTAATACAATCCATCAACGGAAGATACATGTCTGGGTACAGACTACAATCAAATGCCTACTGGCAAAGGTAAAACACACCATTCCCGCAACCACACGGGTCCATGCTCTCCACCGGGATCCGCCTAACTATTCGTCGTCGAGTCTTCGCGAAGGCGTCTGATACGCGAGAGATGATAATTGCTTCTTGCCCTTCGTTGGTTACCCCAAGTGGAAGGTGAGATGCAGCGTAGCGGCAAGTTTCCCTCGGTAAAGATACCGAGGTTTTAAGATTGTCTCCCGTAGGACTCCGGCAATGATAATTAGGTGGTGAAGTGAACAATGGCGCTGTTCACAACGGAGGTTGCTTATTTCACCTGGACCTGCACACGACACAAATAAGTTTGCTCCCAACGAAGTTCAGAGAGGTTGTCAATCTCTCCGGTCTTGTTGTTTACAAAGGATCAAACGCAAGGGATAATGATAATGATAGCAACTGAAAGTACATACTGAAAAGTAAATAAGCGTGTAAACATTGATGAAAGTACATACTAGTGATGTCTCTCTCCCAAAAGAAGATAAAACTTCTATGGGAGGTAAACAAATTATAGATGTGCAATTGACAGGATTATAAAAGCACCGCAATGCTAACTATGCTACAAAGAAAGGAAGAGGCTCAAAAGCATGGGCAGTACGCCAAAATAAGTAGACCGAAATCCAACTGCATCTATTACTAATCATCGACCTTGAGATATCTATCCAGAACATCTCGCTGGTATTAAGTTGCGAGCCCCCCCCCCCAAAGTGTAAACCCAAAGCAACAGACAACTGCATTAAAAAGAACTTTGCGTAAAGTAAACAATCCTTGCAACCGCGGTTACAAGCATTGTTGTTTTCCCCCTTGTGGCAACATCACATCCCCTAGACTCATGTTTCTGTCACTCAAGCGTGTCATCAGGGGGCATGAACCCACAATCGAGCATAACGTTCCCTCTTGGAGTTACTACCTACTACTTGGCCAAAGCAATAAACAGCAACGGAGAACATGCAATAATTACTTAGGAAAAATATATAAAAGATAAGAACCAAATATATTACTCTATCATAATCTGAACATAATCTCATAATCCATCAGATCCCAACAAACTCAGCATAGCAACAACAGAAAGATTACATATGTGCCTCGATCAGGTAGGGAATCTCACGAGGTCTAAACCATGAAGAACGAAGAGGGGAAGAGAACATCACATAGCTACTGATCACAGACCCATGGTCCAAAGGAAACTACTCACGGCACATCCGGGAAGCATCCATGTTGGAGGGGAAGCTCCCGGAGGTTGATCCTCCCTCCGACAGGGTGCCAGGAAGAGGTCTGCTGGCGCTCCCGATCTTGGTAGCGCGGCGGCGGCGGAACAGAGGCGAGATCGCGAAAAGGGTTCTGTCTTCGGAAGTTTCACGTCATGGGAGATATTTAGGCGAAGTGGGGCAGCCAGGGGGGCCCACCAGGGGTCCAGGCGCCCCCTGGCGCGTCCAAGCCCTAGGCCGCGCCAGCTTGGTGCCTGGGGCCCTGGTGGGTCCCACCTGGTCCCCCTTCGGGACTCCGGAAGGTTTCTTCACGCTGATTTTTTATCCGAGTTTTCCCGAATTTTTTGAGCACTTTTAATATGGGGGAAAACTGAAAAAGAAAAACAGCAGAAAACAGAAACTGGTACTGGGGTGCACTTAGTTAATAGGTTAGTCCAAATATGATCAAAAGTGTATGAAAGTGTATCTAGATCATAGCAATATCACACAAAACATGCATGGAGCAAGCAGAAATGATCGATACGTTTGGGACGTATCATAGTACAGAAGAAGGATTCGTCGAGCTCCACTGAGGTCCAAGATCGTTGCATAACGTGCGTAAAAGAGAAAAGAAGGGGTGAGCTATATCAGCAAGTTTTGTAACTAACTTCTCACGGTAAGATGGGGTAGTGGTGCGGTTGCATCCGCACTAGCAATATATGAGGTGGCTAACGATCTATTTAGAGTAAGATGAGAAGCCAAGCATTCGATGAGGAATCGCCTCCAACAAGTCTGCTATCAGCTACTTACGCAAGCATAACACCTATCCTATCCTTGTCCTCCCCTTCGCATCCCGACGAAGAAGAAGCAGTCAAGGCACACACACGTTGATCAAATTATTAAGATTATCTCAGCTGTTGTTTTCTATGAACAAGGAGTAGGTCTGAAGTCGTACATAACCGTGGACACGACTTCTCGAAAAGATTTAACCCTGCAGAGGTGTACCAACTGCCCATTACAAGGCTCCGCACGAACACCCATCTCTCTCAGTTGCTACCCATCACATGCAACCATTTTATGATTTAATTCCGAGAGATCCGAAACAACAGGCCCCTCTAACTAACAACGCACAAATCCGGGTGGCCCCTGGGGAGTCGACACCCAATCCAAAAGCCGGTCGCGCTCTCGGATCGGACTCTTCCGTCTGGACGAGGTCGGGGTAACTAACCCATCACTGTGGGCAGCCTCCCAGCTTCCAGGTGTGGACCAACAAAGGAACTCTGTCTCTGCTGGCCTGAGTTTTTTAGAAATCTACTGCGGTACCAACCAAGCACACACACATTTTCAAATGGTAAATCATCTTGGGCCACCACTAGAAATTTTTGAAGCTAGGTAGGTAAGAAAAGGGGACCCCATAGCATCCCACACGCGGATAGGCACGCTCGTCAAGAGAAAAAAATACGCGGAACTCGGGTCCTAGGTGACTCGAATGGGACAAAGCGTCGGGGCGGGATAGCTTAGATCTTCCATCCTTCGTCGAGTATAGTCAACATTGTAATAATCATATCGTCCACAACAATATAATAGTGTGATAACCCAATACAAGGAGTAACAGGATAATAGTTGATAGCATCCTAGCATGCATACTAAGCAGTGACTGAGCAACGAGCAATAGTAACATAACCGAACAAGGTTTGCTGGGATGTGGAGGACATGGTTGTTTGGGTTTATTTGAGAGGCATGAATACGAAGTGGTAGGATCAAGCAATCGTTTTATCCTATACCTAGGCGCGAGTGATTTGAAAGTTATAAGCATGATATATGATCCCCCTTATCTGATGATAAGACGAAGTCGATCGCAAACTTGCAACGTCACCGAAGGTATCCGCGGGAGCACACATGAAGGAAACACTGGAAAACAATCAACGGAGATGCATCTATTACTACAGAGCAAGCATAAGCAAGCAATGAGAAAACAAGCATGAGCAAGTATGATGCATGACATTTTAATAGCATGGGATGAACCTAAGAATGAGCAAGTTTAAATGAGGCTCGATATGGCAAGTGTGCAATGCTTCCAACAACCTTTATATGCATTATGTAGGTGAATTACGAATCCAAAGAATCCTTATGTTATAATTATTATAATGCATGATCATGGCATAAGCAAAGGAATGTAGAACATGGCATGAACAAGAATTTCCCACTCACGAAGATAGACCTCGAGATGGGGTTCCCTAAATTAAATATATGCAAATGACATGGCATGGTTGTTGGAGATATGCCCTAGAGGCAATCATGTTATGATGTTGTCTCCTTATGTATTCATGAGTTACTTGTATTGTCCTTGAACATCATCACTCATATGTATCAATAAGTATGTGACTTGTTTGTAAGACTATTTATTCTATGATGATTGTTCTAATGGTTCCTAGTTGATAAGGTTATGCAGACACATATCCTTGACTGGTTTATGATTCGGTTGATGACTATGTTTCACAAGTCATGAGCATGGAGATGCTACCGATAGTACGAACTTAGTGATGGGATCATTGAGTTGGACAGAGACACACTCTGAGACGCAGCGAGATATTGTCATCTGTTAGTCTCAATACAATGTATATGCCATGTCCTAGACCTGAGGTCCTCGCATGTTCTCAGGATGAGGAATGATTCACTTAGGGACTATCAAACGCTACACCGTAAATGGGTAGTTATAAAGGTATCTTACGGGTGAGTCATGATACATGCCGCGAGACATGGTTGATCAAGATGGGATTTGCCCCTCCACTTTGGAGAGATATTCTTTGGGCCCTCTCGAGTGATAAGATTCAGAAAGCATGGCCATGCGACATGGGTTAAGGGTTAACCCGGTTCAGGAATCTGTATCACGGTTTCGAGAAGAGGTCAATCTATCACAAGGGTGACAAGTACTCGCCTTGAGCTTGACAACATATATCGTGAGGCAAAAGGAATGTTGCATATGACACTTTTTAATGGTTCATCTTATGACTTTATGCATATATGGGACCCGACACGTTCTGCTAGGAACCGCTACCAACCATCGAACCGGATGTGATTTTGGACGTGTCCATGTGTACGTGAACCTATAGGGTCGCACGCTTAAGAGGAAAGGAGCCCATTACGATGTGATCCGAATGGAATATGGATGAGGGTCTGGATTTCCTCAAGGGTTGAGGCCATTCCACGGGCGCCTATATAAGGGCTAGGGCGAACCCCGAAGGGGTACAGGTCAGACCACAACCCTAGCCGCCACTCCACCTCCTGGCCGAGCCGCCGGACCTAGCAGTCCGCCCCCGACGCTCCTCCTTGTACGTGCGCATCCCTTGGAGGCGCTGCACCTGTGGCGCTTGGACGAACTGTTCGCGGGATCGGATCGCGGGACTCCGTTCGTGGGATCGGTACGAGGGATTGGTTCGAGGGATTCGAGGAGCCACCGCCGCCGCGCATCGCCAACTCTCCTTCCGCTGCCGTGACTGCGCATCTAGTGGTAATCCCTCATCACGTAGTTCTTCCCCAGCAGCAGTGATCTTGGTTGTGCGCGATAGAAATTTTAATTTTGCTCTAGCGTAGCGTACCGCGTGCCCCAATGGTGGTATCAGAGCCTCTACTGCGTGGTGTTGAATTCGTGATAGAATTTCATATGGAGATATGTAGATCGGATCATGTATTGGTAGATCAGATTGGTTTTGCATGTTTGAGGTTCTTGGTTTCATGATCTGTCCCGAGGCGCGAGCTACTTAGGTCGTGCCACAACTTATCCCTAGAGGTCGGTTATCCGCCATTGGGATAGAAAGTATGCCGTAAACCCTGTTGTAGCACGCGGATATCACTTTGTGATTGATCCGGGACACGGATCTGGACACGACGTGGATATGATCCGCGGTGTCCAGAGATCTGTGAGAAGGTTCGGTTCAAAGGCCATATCTTGGTCATATGAACTCCGATTGAGCTCCGTGACCTACCAAACGATGCAGAATGAAAAGATATGCAAAACCTAAATTGACTAGTGCTAAAAGAGGTTCAGACGGCGGTAGAATGTCTAACTTGGTTTTTCAGGGTATGATTGTGATCTGGTATAGCCCATTGTGTATGTTATTATTCATGACCTGCGTGTTATGGTTTTGACAACCGGCTGGAGCCATATGGTTGTCTCATTATTGTATTAATGACCCGCGTGTCAACTTGTGGAGCCATGTAACGTAATTTACTTTCATAGTTATTAGTTTGTAATATCATAGTAACTTATGTAACACTTGGCGGTTGACTCCATGGCGTGGCGATGGAGATCACCATGAGGACAACCGTGCATGGAGATGGAGATCGCCATGGGAGGTTCGTGCACATGGAGATGGAGATCACCATGCGCTATGATAAAGGGGCTATACCATATCACTTGTATAAACTGCCTGTGAAAGTTTATCCCTTTATGCATCCTTCTTTGACATGGTAGATGTTTTAAGTAGGATGATCCCTCAAATAATGTCAAGTAAAATTTGCCTCCCTAATTGCTGCACATCACATGTCATGTATGTTTAGTAGTAGGCCTATAAAATTAGGGTGCTGCTAGATCTCCTTGGCGTGATGGGTTTGTGTCGGAAACTTACACGCATAGCACTTGGTTAACTTGTCGAGGCTATCAAAACAATTTTGGGCTTCGGCGCATAGGTGTTGGTGTGTATGTGATGCGCATCAACAAACAGGATTCGTATGGTTGATGCGATTAGCAAGGAGTTGCTGATACGTCGAAAATGCATCACTATTTTATATAGTAATTCTTTCTTATTCATTGATATATTTCATGTTATGATGCTATTCTTATGTTGTTTTGGCTTATTTTACACAGTTTGCAACTTTCCGGTGCCGAAGCAGCAGACGCAAGATTCAGCGGTAAAAAGTGGACGCTGAGTTGCTAAAGAAGAACACCTCCAAATTACCTGAAAATCGACGAAGGCTGTTTTACAGCAGGATCACGAAGACACGCAAAAGAGCGACCAGAGGGGGGCCACAGGGTGCCCAGGCGGCCACCTGGCGCGGCCCCACCCCTGGCCGCGCCGGGAGGGCGCCTGGACCCCCGGGGCCACTCCCGGCTCCCCCCTCTGGTCTATATACCCGTCGTCGTCCAAAAACCCTAAAAGAAGAAGAGTTTCCGGAGTTCCGCCGCCGCTCCGTGGTGGAAACCTACAGAGAAGAAAAGCCATCTCTGGCGGGCAGATTCCACCGGGGAGATCACCTCCCGGAAGGGGAGATCGTCGCCATCGTCATCACCATCGTCACGGGCATCATCGAGATCATCATCAACATCATCCCCATCATCAGCACCATCTCCATCTTCATCCAATCTTGTCACAATTGCAACTCGTGTTGTAATCCGTACTATCTATCCTCTGTACTCTATCGGTGTTGATTACTACTTTGTGGTGAATGCTATTGAGTTTTGTTGGAGAAATATTATTGTGTTCAGATTGTTTATCATCTATTTATCTCCACTGATCATGATCTCTTTTATGTCTTGTGAGTAGTTACTTTAGTTCTTGAGGACATGGGAGCAGTCTAGTTGCTAGTAGTCATATGATGTTGAAGTAATATGTGTTGGTTGGTATTTAAGTTGTGTTGTTATTTTCCTAGTGGTGTTGTGTGAGTCGAACACTCAACACTTCGCCTTATCAAGGACCTAGGGGGATGCATTGTGTATAAAGAATGCTTACGATGGGTTGCCTGAGTGACAGAAACCTGAACCCCAGTTCGCACGCTTTTGCACAAGGGAATAATGGATCACCGATCGTATTGCTATGGTTAGGCTTTTGCCTTAATTACTATCTTGTATTTGCGGATGCTTGCAAGGTGTTTAATCATAAGAGTGCATTCATCTTAGTCTAGAGGATGCACTAGCATAGATCCACCCACCAAACACTTATCAACACAGTACATAGTACCGATACAGAATATGGCGAAAGAACATGACTACCTCTCCCGTGTGTCCTCAAGAACACTTTAGCTTTTATAAGTTAAGTCGCTAGGCCTCCCCTTTGCTCAGAAAGGATTGGGACATTCTTTACTATCCAGTATCTTTTACTTAGCTTGTTTTTACTATCCTGTCGCTTATACCAAGAAAACCCCTAAAAAGTTATCTTTCACTGCTTGCAGTTATCTCCTTACCAAAGTCACTTGCTACTACCTTCTGCTCCTCGTTGGGTTCGACACTCTTACTTATCAAAAACACTGCAATAGATCCCTCTACGTTGAGGGTCATCAAGCTACGTTTTCTGGCGCCGTTGCCGGGGAGTGTAGCGCTATTAGTAAGTGAAGCCGGTAAGGAAGTTTTTATATTTCTGTTTTTAGTTTTGCTGTTGCTGTTTTTGTCCTTATGGAAACCCCTACTATTGGATCGTTGTTCTTGGGGCGCCGCCCCACAACTAAGGTGGTTACTCCTGACCCTACTGAAATTGTGCCTTATAAGATACCATCTGGTATTATCGATTACGTCCTAGCTAATCGCTATGCAGGAGAAAGACATCCAGGTGAACACTTGCTATATTTATCACAACTATGTTCATTATTCAAGCTTGCAGGTGTGTCACTGGAGTTCATTATGAAGAAATTATTCACCATATCGCTTATAGACAAAGCTTCAGATTGGTATAAGATCCTCGATAACTCACATTCTCTCAATTGGAAAGAGCTTATGTCTCTCTTTTATACAAAGTTTTACCCTGTTCATGAAGTTTATCGAGACAGGAATTACATCTATAACTTTAGGTCTCGCGACGGAGAGAGCATCGCTCAAGCTTGGGGAAGGCTTAAATCCCTAATGTTCAAATGTCCTATCCATAAGCTCCCCAAAGATATTATACTTACAAATTTTTATGCCATGCTTTCTCGTCAGGATAAGGAAAGGCTGGATACTTCCTCTACCGGGGTATTTCAGACAAAAAGCGTTGAAGAAAGATGGGATCTCATCGAAAGGATCCAGAAGAATACTGAAGATTGGGAAATTGATAAAGGTATTGAACCTGCTATAAATTATGAGCATGATTATATTGAGAGCTATGTGAAAATTGATTATTTTAATACCTTTTGCTCTAAGATTGGTCTGGATTCCCATCTAATGATTGATTTTTGTAAGAACTTTGCCTCTCATGTTGATTCTTCTAAGATGAAGAAGGATCAGTACCATAAGCCTTTCAAAGAAGTGCCTATTGATATTCACGTTTCTAATCCTATTTTGCCTGCAGTTATATATGAACAGCCCCCTTTTCCTTCAAGAATAAGGGAGCACTCTTTTGTGACAGGCATCATAAATAAAAGTGAGAGAAGAACAGGCGAACCTGAGGACCAGATCAGAGTCGATCCTCAAGTTTCTTTGGTTAAAGATTTAGTTACTGATGATGTTTCAGATTCTATTATAAATTTTTGTGCTGTTTCAACTAACATTGTCACAGCCAAGAATAAAAGCCCAATTTCAGGTACACCAGTTGTATCTGTTAAAATAGGAGATCACAATTATTACGGGCTATGCGATCTGGGATCGAGTGCTAGCGCGATTCCTTATTCGCTTTATCAAGAGATCATGAGTGAGATTTCACCCTGTGAACTCGAATAGATCGATGTCACTATTCATCTTGCAAACAAATCCACTATCTCTCCTATTGGGATTGTGAGAGATGTAGAAGTCCTATGTGGAAAGGTAAAGTACCCTACCGACTTTCTCGTACTTGGTTCAGTACAAGATAGTTTTTGTCCTATTATTTTTGGTAGACCTTTTCTCAGAACTTGTGGAGCTATTATAGATTCCAAGAAAGGTAAAGTTTCTGTTGAGTTCAATGGTGAGCCATATGAATTTAACTTTTCTAAGATTTCCAAGCAGCCTCGTGGTACTGAATTACCTAGTGATGATAAAATTATTGAAAGTATTGCTTCTATTGCTATCCCCCCTAATGATCCTTTGCAGCAATACATGGAGGACCACGAGAATGATACTCATATGCAGGAAAGAAATGAAATTGACGAAATCTTCTTGAGACAACCTGCCATCCTGAAGCAAAACCTTCCGGTTGAACCTTTAGGAATTTTATCCAAACCAAAAGAAGACCCGGTGTTTGATCTCAAACCTCTTCCCGATACGCTCAAGTATGCTTATTTAGATGAAAAGAAAGTTTATCCTGTTATTATCAATTCTAACCTTTCAGGATATGAAGAAGAGAGATTATTGGAGACACTCCGTAAACACCGTGGTGCATTTGGCTATACCCTTGATGACCTTAAGGGGATTAGTCCATCTATCTGTCAACATACTATCAACCTCGAGCCCGATGCTAAACCTGTTGTTGACCATCAACGACGGTTGAACCCAAAGATGATGGATGTTGTGAGGACCAAAATCCTCAAGCTTCTAGCCGCAGGTATTATCTACCCTATAGCCAATAGTAAGTGGGTGAGTCCAGTTCATTGTGTTCCTAAGAAAGGAGGGACAACTATAGTCCCTAATGATAAGAATGAACTAATAGCTCAGAGAATTATTATTGGATATAGAATGTGTATTGATTACAGGAAGTTGAATAAGGCAACCAGGAAGGACCACTACCCGCTGCCCTTTATTGATCAGATGCTTGAGAGGCTGTCCAAAAACACCCACTTCTGCTATCTTGTCGGGTACTCTGGCTTCTCTCAAATTCATATTAACACTGCCGATCAAGAGAAGACCACTTTCACTTGTCCTTATGGTACTTATTCTTATAGGCGTATGCCTTTTGGTTTATGCAATGCCCCTGCTACTTTTCAGAGATGTATGCCTGCAATATTTCATGGTTTCTGTGAGGAGATTGTGGAAGTCTTCATGGACGATTTCTCTGTCTATGGAACTTCCTTTGACCACTGTCTCCACAATCTTAATAAAGTTTTGAAGAGATGCGAGGATACAAACTTAGTTCTAAACTGGGAAAAGTGCCACTTCATGGTTAACGAAGGGATCGTGCTTGGCCACAAGATTTCCGAGAGGGGACTTGAAGTGGACAAGGCGAAGATTTAAGCAATCGAAAGGATGCCCTATCCAAAGGACATTAAAGGTATTCGTAGTTTTCTCGGTCATGCTGGTTTCTGTAGAAGATTTATTAAAGACTTTTCTAAGACCTCGAGACCCCTCACTAATCATCTCCAGAAGGATGTCCCTTTTGTATTTGATGAAGATTGTAAGGAGGCTTTCGAAGTTCTTAAGAAAGCTTTAATAACCGCTCCTATAGTACAACCGCCTGACTGGACGTTGCCCTTTGAAATTATGTGTCATGCTAGTGATTTTGCTGTTGGAGCTGTTCTAGGACAAAGGGTTGACAAAAAGTTGAATGCTATTTATTATGCCAGTAAGACCCTTGATAGTGCTCAAAAGAATTATGCTACTACTGAGAAGGAATTCTTAGCAGTAGTGTTTGCTTGTGATAAGTTTAGGCAGTATATTGTTGATTCTGAAGTTATTATTCATACTGACCATGCTGCCATTAAGTATCTTATGACGAAGAAGGATGCCAAACCAAGGCTCATCAGATGGGTACTCCTCCTTCAAGAATTTGATTTGCAGATTGTTGATAGAAAAGAAGCAGACAACCCTGTAGCGGACAATCTTTCAAGGATAGAAGATATACCGCATGATCCCATTCCAGTCAACGACAGTTTTCTAGACGAACAACTTGCCATTGTTAAAGTACAATCTCTTTCCGATCCTTGGTTTGCAGATTATGCTAATTTTATCGTTGCAAAGTATTTGCCTCCAGGTTTAACATTTCAGCAAAGGAAGAAGTTCTTTCATGATTTGAGACATTACTTTTGGGATGACCCTCATCTTTTCAAAGAAGGTCCAGACGGGATCGTGAGAAGATGCATACCGGAACACGAGCAGAAGGACATTCTCAAGCAATGTCACGATAGTCCCTACGGAGGACATCATGCCGGTGAGAGGACCACACATAAGGTTCTCCAATCAGGTTTTTATTGGCCTACTCTCTTTAAAGATGCTAGAAATTATGTTTTAGCCGGTGATAAATGTCAGAGAGTTGGTAATATTAGTAGGAGGAATGAGATGCCTATGAATTACTCACTAGTGATTGAGCCTTTTGATTGCTGGGGTTTTGATTTTATGGGCCCTTTTCCTTCTTCGTACAAGTACACTCACATTTTAGTTGCTGTTGATTATGTGACCAAGTGGGTTGAAGCAATCCCCACTGAGAGTGCTGATCACAAAACATCTTTGAACATGCTCAAAGATGTAATTTTCCCTAGGTTTGGTGTACCTAGGTATCTCATGACTGATGGAGGATCACACTTCACGCATGGAGCTTTTAGAAAAGCTTTAGCCAAGTACGATGTCAATCATAGGATTGCGTCACCGTACCATCCTCAAACTAGTGGGCAAGTGGAGCTCACCAATAGAGAGATCAAGTTGATCTTGCAAAAGATAGTTAACAGAAATAGGAAAGACTGGTCAAGCAAGTTAGGAGATGCTTTGTGGGCATATAGAACTGCTTACAAAAACCCCATGGGCATGTCTCCCTATAAAATGGTCTATGGCAAGGCTTGCCATCTGCCACTAGAGTTAGAGAACAAAGCTTTCTGGGCTGTTAGAGAGCTTAATGCTGACCCAAATTTAGCTGGTGAAAAGCGTCTCATGAACTTGACTTCTCTAGATGAGTGGAGAAGTGAAGCTTACGAGAGCGCTAAAATGTTCAAGGAAAAGGTAAAGAAGTGGCATGACAGGAGGATTCTGAAACGTGAATTTAATGTTGGTGATAAAGTTTTATTGTTTAGATCCCGTTTCAGGTTTTCTCCAGGTAAACTACTTTCCAGGTGGGAAGGGCCATTTCATATCGAAGAAGTCTATCGGTCTGGTGCAATTAAGATTAACAATTTTGAAGGCACCAAACCTCAAGTTGTGAATGGGCAAAGACTCAAGCATTACATGGCGGGAGATCCCGTCAATGTTGATGTAAATATAATACGCACAACAACTCATGAAGAACATATTGCAGCCCTATTTCAGACACCGACAGAAGCAGAATAAGAAAAGGTATGTATTACGGTAAGGAAACATCGCGAACCGCCATAAAAGTTCCATATTATGAGTTTTTACAAAATTAGGAAAATTCGAGGCCTAAGCGGAGCCGGAGAGGAGCTCTAGGGGGCCCAGGCGCCCCCTGGCGCGCCCTACCTCCTGGCCGCGCCGGGAGGCCGCCTGGGCACCCAGGATTCCTTCTCCGACTCCACTTTGGCTCGTTACCTCCTTTTGTTGCAGAAATGTTTGCTATATATTCACTCGGATCGTTCCGGCAGCGTATCTCGCGATTTCGCGTGTTTTCTCTTCAATCTGTTTCTGCCAGGAAATCTTTTAGCTAGACCTAGGTGCCATGGCTTCCCCAAGTTCCCCCAAGGACAAGTTTTTCGTCAACGTCATCAACCCTTACCTCGCTGAGGTGAACAAGCACCCCCAGGTCCTTCGTGTGGAGGACGGTGTTCTCCACAAGGAAGATCTAAAGGGACCAGTCATGGAGGGGAGCACCGAGGAGCGGCTGAAGGAGATGGAACATGAGGTCTTCAAGTTCAAGAAGATGGTGGAGCGTGGTGTTGAAGCCAACTTCGACATCAGGAACGAGATCGAGGCTTCCCACAGGAAAGAGATAAAGGAGATGTGGTCAAGTTTGTCCGCACTAGAAGAAAAAGTTTATTAGCTCCAAGCACAAATCTATGATCTGCACAACCAGAACTGTGAGTATGAACTAAAGTTTCTGCGCATGGGTTTAGGTGCTGAGTGCAGGATCCTGGAGACGGGAATGTCCTTCGAAACTGGAGAGGAACTACCATGGAAGAGCTTCTCCAAGGAATACCTGATTGAGAAGAACAAGAATGAGGAGTAAATCTCCTCGGGTAATGGCATTGCCCCAGCTTGTTCCAAGCTTAGGGGAGTGCCCGGTATCTTTATCTTTATCTTAGTCTTTTAGATTCAAGTAGAGTCATGACATGTTTAGGGAAGTTATTATATGAAATAGGTGTTTGCATTGAGGTCTATCACTCCGTCTGTGGAGAGATTGTATCCGTGAGCGTGGAGTCGTCTATATTGGAATATTAATGAGAAGTCTATTGGTTCCTTCGCTGCACTCGATATTCTCTTCACGCAATCGGCATCATATGGCAATTCTTATGGGGAGTATTGACCTTATATCAGGTATGGCTTTGAAAACTTTATTTAATTTTGGCAAACATAGCTTTGGTCTTGACAACATACATGTTTTCTCAAGTAGCGACATAGCCAAACCTTTATGTTATTATGCTTGAAGTGTTATGTTGAGAAGGAAGACAACTTGATGTGTTATGCTTACCTTAATGTTTATGCCTTATATGTTTTGCATCTAAATTAGCGTCAACTGTCTGTTCTCTCAAAGCCTTTGCTAGCCAAACCCTTTGCCAAGTAGATTTCTGCTTGTGCATCCATACCCTGAAACCTTTCCCTTCCATATGAGTCCACCATACCTTCCTATTCGTGGTATTCCCCTACCACTCCTATAAGTATAGAATTTATGTGTTATCCTTAAATATTCAAAATCTTCTGTTTTGTGCCTCTTGTTTAGCTCATGAGGAAGTAGTAGGTAATTCATGATCTTCTTAAGTTGGACAAGTTTTACCCCGGGATTGCATGTCTAATATGCAAACCCATAATACGAGGAGGAACTGGCATGGGTGCGCCCAGCTCGAAAGATAATATAACAAACAAACCCTCCTTCACGCTTGGTCTATGAGAAATCAGAAACTTTGGCAGTGATAAACAAAGGAGATTTAAGGGGATGTGATCGTCCTCACTTGGGAGCCGTTCCTCGAAATTTGTCCATCTTGAGAAGTAATTGAGCTATCTATTAGCATTCGTTGACAAACTATGCACGACCCCAAAATCTATTTTTATTCTGTTTGATTTAAGGATAGCACATGAGTTTTCCCTGCTTGCCCTTAACAAGGCCTTTCTTCCACTTTCATGTTGAGTCAGTTTTCCCACTTCCTTCTTTTCTCTAAGAGAGAAGACATTTGATGTTGATGAGGATTCATCCATATAGAGCTGCATTAAGTTTTGCCATGCCATATCCTTGTTGACATTAACTTTTGATAAGTAAGTTGTTTGCGAAAGCTTTTGCCTAGCGAGCATCTTCCTTTGTGTTAGCATTTGCACTTCATGACTACTAACATGTCCTTTCAAAAGTTTCAATTGTTTGTAGTTGTCCTTTGACCAAGGTTATGTTTGCCATAATTTGATGAGTTTCCTCAGCCCTACTTTTGATTATAATTGTTATTACTTTCTCATGAGGGCCTTATGAGTTGAGGTTGCTATTGAGGATGCTTGAGTATGATGAAGGAACCTTGATGCTTCTTGTCCGTATTTTATTTATCGACACTTCACTCTCTAAACTTGTGGACAGGTTTACCGAGCTCAGTATTCTCTTAGGGACAAGCGAGGTCTAAGCTTGGGGGAGTTGATACGTCCAAAATGCATCACTATTTTATATATTAATTCTTTCTTATTCATTGATATATTTCATGATATGATGCTATTCTTATGTTGTTTTGGCTTATTTTACACATTTTGCAACTTTCCGGTGCCGAAGCAGCAGACGCAGGATTCAACGGTAAAAAGTGGACGCGGAGTTGCTGAAGAAGAACACCTCCAAATTACCTGAAAATCGACGGAGGCTGTTTTCCAGCAGGATCACGAAGACACACAAAAGAGCGACCCCACCCCTGGCCGCGCCGGGAGGGCGCCTGGACCCCCGGGGCCACTCCTGGCTCCCCCCTCTGGTCTATATACCCCTCGTCGTCCAAAAACCCTAAAAGAAGAAGAGTTTCCGGAGTTCCGCCGCCGCTCCGTGGCGGAAACCTACAGAGAAGAAAAGCCATCTCTGGCGGGCAGATTCCACCGGGGAGATCACCTCCCGGAAGGGGAGATCGTTGCCATCGTCATCACCATCGTCACGGGCATCATCGAGACCATCATCAACATCATCCCCATCATCAGCACCATCTCCATCTTCATCCAATCTTGTCACAATTGCAACTCGTGTTGTAATCCGTACTATCTATCCTCTCTACTCTATCGGTGTTGATTACTACTTTGTGGTGAATGCTATTGAGTTTTGTTGGAGAAATATTATTGTGTTCAGATTGTTTATCATCTATTTATCTCCACTGATCATGATCTCTTTTATGTCCTGTGAGTAGTTACTTTAGTTCTTGAGGACATGGGAGAAGTCTAGTTGCTAGTAGTCATATGATGTTGAAGTAATATGTGTTGGTTGGTATTTAAGTTGTGTTGTTATTTTCCTAGTGGTGTTGTGTGAGTCGAACACTCAACACTTCGCCTTATCAAGGACCTAGGGGGATGCATTGTGTATAAAGAATGCTTACGGTGGGTTGCCGGAGTGATAGAAACCTGAACCCAAGTTCGCACGCTTTTGCACAAGGGAATAATGGATCACCGATCGTATTGCTATGGTTAGGCTTTTGCCTTAATTACTATCTTGTATTTGCGGATGCTTGCAAGGTGTTTAATCATAAGAGTGCATTCATCTTAGTCTAGAGGATGCACTAGCATAGATCCACCCACCAAACACTTATCAACACAGTACATAGTACCGATACAGAATATGGCGAAAGCACATGACTACCTCTCCCGTGTGTCCTCAAGAACACTTTAGCTTTTATAAGTTCAGTTGCTAGGCCTCCCCTTTGCTCAGAAAGGATTGGGCCACTCTTTACTATCCAGTATCTTTTACTTAGCTCGTTTTTACTATCCTGTCGCTTATACCAAGAAAACCCCTAAAAAGTTATCTTTCACTGCTTGCAGTTATCTCCTTACCAAAGTCACATGCTACTACCTTCTGCTCCTCGTTGGGTTCGACACTCTTACTTATCGAAAACACTGCAATAGATCCCTCTACGTTGAGGGTCATCAGTTGCTTACCGGTAGATCGAGTCGGCTAGCAGTGATGCAAAAGCTCACTAGTCAATTCGCCCCATCGGATCCTGAATCACTTAGTGTCAACTAGAGGGATGTTGAACTTAGTGTGAGTAATTTTATTAAAGCGTTTAATATGAATTGCTCTTCATGAATACATGTCTTAGTATTTTGCATTTTATGTTGTAGATCAATGGCACCACCTGCTCCAGTTACCAATTTTGTGTTGAAATCCATCCTTGAGAAAGATAAACCTGATGGAACAAACTTTACCACCTGTTATAGAAATCTAAGAATTGTTCTCAAGCATGATAAAAAGGAAAATGTTCTAGAGGAACCTCTTCCAGAGGAACCGGCTGAGAATTCCACCGCTGCTGCTAAGAATGCATATCATAAACTCAAGGATGAGTCTACTAAGATCAGCTGCCTCATGCTGGCTTCTATGGAGCCCGAGCTGCAACAGCAGTTCGAAGACATTAGGGCTTTCGATATGATTGAAAGTCTTAAGGGCATGTTTCAGGTTCAGGCTAGGACCAAAAGGTTCCACGTCTGGCGATCCCTGATGGATTGCAAGCTGAAAGAGGGTGATCCACTGAGCCCGCATGTCATCAAAATGATGGGATACATGCAAGCTTTGGATCGTCTTGGGCATCCGTTGACTCCTGAGTCCGCTACAGATACAATTCTGGGTTTGTAAGAGCAAAGTTATATCCCTCATGAGTTTTGGATATTGTTGGTCAAAACAGTAGAGGAACTAACAAGTTTTCTAGTGTGAAACAGATGGTTAGGTTCCTGAAGTTATAGGTTGGTGATAAAGCTTCAACGAAGATTTACTCAGTTACCGAAGCATATCCTCTGGAGCGAAGCACATCACGGCTGTCGACCCCTAAAAGGATAAGGAATCATGAAGCACATCCTATCGAAGAAGTTGATCAAGATGGCGCAAGACTTAGTTGTTTTTGCGTAGTTCTTCTTACTTCTTTGAGTCATAGGAAAAACCGTACTATCAAGAGGGGTTTAGCAAATGTACTCCGAAGGTTTTGATGAAAAGACTCAGATCAAATCGAAACCAATGAGAAACCTGAACCGAAGAAATCTCATGTGAGCTAGGTAATGCTTCACCAGCGAAGACTTTGTTCTTTCAGCTTCTGAAGCAGAACCAAGTCCGTGAGTCAGCTTTACTTGGACCGCAAGTAAAGTTGCGCATTGATTGGAAATATGACCGTTGGGGACAGGTGTCAAGCTGTCACATCGGGTCACTTCAGTCATTTCGCACCTTGGGATTGCTGCCTATAAATACCCCACCCCCGCCCTCATTGGCCGGGTGGCTGCTCCGAGATTAATTCCTTACAGAGGAGAGAGAGAGAGCAACCCCACCGAAGCACATCAAAATCCCATCCACCGAAGCATAAGTCCTACTGATCTGAGTTGATTCATTATGACTTAGGAAGAAATTTGCTAGCCTTGTTATCTTGGAGAACTGCAATTCTCCTAGACGGTTAGAGAGTTGTTCTTCAGAGAGCGAAGAGTTATTGTCGCCTCGAAGTCCAGTTTGTCAAAGGTTTCGGTGATTTCCTCAATAATCAACCACGAGTGAAGAACTGACCAAGCTCATGGAGATTGGTGCAGTGGAGATATGGACGGAGAGAGGTTAGCTCCTGTGTTCAATCACAAGTCCCTCCAACCAGACGTAGCACTTTGCAGAGTGTGAACTGGTCGAACAAACATCGCCGAGTCAAGAGTTCGATTTACTTTCCGCACTTACATTCTGTTTGTCAATTGCTTCGGAGTTCTGCTTCGATGCAATTGATTCGATACTTTTGATTCACTATGTTCTGCTTCGATTACGTTCTGCTTCAATGTTTACCTTTCTGTTGAATAGTTTCGATTGCTGTGTTATGCTTCACTTCAAAGTTTCATGTGAAATTTTGAAGTGATCATTCACCCCCTCCCCCTCTGATCACATACTTGGTCTAACAATTGGTATCAGAGCAGGTCACTCTTTTTGGATTAACCTCCTGGAGTGTTTTCAAGTATGTCTTCTAGTATGTCTTTCGCAGCTATTCGCTCTGGCGAACCTATTCCTATTTTCAATGGGAAGGACTACTCTTACTGGAAGGAAAAGATGAAGAGGAATATTATGGCTATCAATTCCACTGCATGGCAAGTTGTCTTACATGGTGTTACAGTTACTGACAAGAATACTATCACTCCTGAAGAAGCTCAACTGATGGATCTGGATTCGGTTGTCTGGGTGTTCATCACAAATCACTTGACTCCAGAAAAGTATCATGAAGTGAAGAATATTCCTTCGGCCAAAGGTGTCTGGGACTATCTTGAAAAGATTGGTGAAGGTGTTTCTACTCAGAGAGATGCCAGAATTGACACACTCCGAAGCAAATTCTATCGCTTCAAAAGACTCGAGGGTGAAAAGGTTCACTCAATTTACAGCAGACTCACAGCTCTGGCAAATGAATTGATTTCCCTCGGTGCTGATGATATAACTCCTCACTCAGTTGTCAGAACACTTCTTCGCTCGCTAGATGATTCGTTCAATCACATTGTTCTGATGATCAAGGAAAGGTCTGATTACAGATATCTTGTTGCTGCTGATGTTCTTGAGAGACTCACTACCTTTGAAATGGAAGAAGATGAGAAACGTGACATAAATGGTTCTCGAAGAAGATCTCATGCTCTGAAAGCAAAAGCTTCGCGTCATTCTTCGCCCAAAGTCAGTTCTGCTTCAGGTGTCGAATCAGATGATCCTGCAAGCATTGGAAAGGATTTGGCACTAATCATGAGACGCTTCAATCGCTTTCAGAAGAAAGGTTTTTCTTCACCCAAGAAGAGTTATCCTTCAAGAAGCTCGAGTCATTCTTCTCACCGTTCATCTTCAAGAAGCTCTCCATCGAAGGACAACTGCTGCTATAAGTGCAAGAAACCAGGACACTATATTGCTGATTGCCCTCTGTGGGAAGCTGAGATCAAATCGAAGCATTCACACAGAGACTCTTCATCGAAGCTTTACAAATCCTCCAGAAATCATGAGTCAAAGAAACATGATTCCAGTTCAAGAAGGGAAAAGAAGAAAGATTCTGATGATTATAAGAGAAAGAAGTATCATAAGAAGCGTGAGGGTTCTTCATCGAAGACTTACTCGTCTCGTCGAAGCAGCTCTCACCGTGCCAAGGCCTATCTGGGAAAGGAGATGAACTCAGAAGACGAAGCCTCTGGTTCCGAAGCTGAACAAGACTCAAGGTCTGCTTCAGGATCCGAATCAGATGGTGTTGCTGGATTAGCATTTGCTTCGGCAAATGCTTCGGCAAATGCTTCGAGCTCATTCTTCACCAACTACAGCAGTGAAGATGAAACTCCTGCATATTTCTTCATGGCCAAGGCAAAGGTATCTTCATCCAAGTCAACCTATGATACTTCTGATTATTCCTCATGTGAAAGTGATACTAGGATAAGCTATGCTAAACTTGCTAAAATTGCTTCAATCCAACAAGATGAACTTGATTCAGTAAGCAAAACCATTAAGAAGTCAGAAACGTTGTTGATCAATGAGATTGAGAAGAATCAAACTTTAACCAATGAGCATGTTGCTCTGAAGGAGAAGGTTGAAGAATTATCCTCTCGGCATGATCTTCTTTCAGTTGATTATGAGAAGCTTACCTATGAATTTCTTCAGAGGAAAGTGGCTCTAGAAAAACTGACAGAGGCTCATGAAGAATTGGAAAATGTTAATCTCTCTCTCATGGCTCAACAAGGTTCTGAAGCAATTGATAAAACTGAATCACCTTGTTTGGATTGTTTGGAACGAAGCAAAACTATTTCCAAAGGGAAAGCTCCTATTGTTATTGATGATACTAATGCCTCCGATGAGGAAAACCTTGCTGTTACCGAGGAACTCCTCAGGTTGAAAAACTTATTTGAAACAGGCATGTTCAAAAGTGTGCAAGGACACCAATATCTCTGTGATATCCTTAGGAAGGCTCTCCTTCATAGGAATCCCAGGAATGAAGGTGTTGGCTTTGAAAGAAAGATAAATCCTGATGGCACATATTGGGAGCCTGAGCAGTATCCTAAGACTGTTTGGGTTCTAGCGAAGGAGAAACCCATTGATATTGCTAACCTTTCAGGCTTCGATTGCAAAATGAACAAAGTCATCGTGGATGAATCACTTGATTCAGACTACAAACTCATGAAAGATGAACAGGGAAAAGTTTCAGCTGAGTATGTAGGTACTCCACCAAAGAATGGATTTTATAAGAGGCAGATATGGGTGCAAAAAGCACTTGTTGAAAAATTGCCTGCTAACCATTCTATGCAGGGAAAGCCTTCGGTACCACCGAATCATTTCTACTCTCTTGAGACAAGAAATGATCCTTTGGTGACCGAGTCAAATGTTCCGCAGAAGCAATACTATCGTACTGGTCGCCATACGTATCGTCCTCATAATAATCGTACTAAGATTGCATATGCTCATACTTATGCTAACCATTCGCAGAGGACTTACATTTATGGTGTGCTTGATGGTACACCGAAGCAATACACTCCTGTCCGATTTAATATTGCTTCGACCAGTGCTTCAACGTCTTCTCAGGAACCTGCTCGTTTGTGGGTGGTTAAGAAGAACTAATTCTTCTGCAGGGCTATGTCTCCGGTGGATCCGAATGGGTCATGGATAGTGGTTGTACAAATCATATGACCGGAGACAAGGAGTTGTTCACCGAAGAAAAACTATCTCAATCTTCTCTGAAGTTCATTACCTTCGGTGACAACAACAAAGGTAAAGTATTAGGTTTGGGTAAGATTGCCATATCGAAGGATAAGCACATTGACAAGGTTATGCTAGTCCAATCACTTGGATATAATCTTATGTCTATTTCGAAGTTATGCGATATGGGTATGCTTGTTTTGTTTTCTGCTTCGCGTTGTGTTGTCTTTTCACAGGATGACTATACGTTTGTCTTCGAGGGATACCGAAAGGGAGATCTATACATTGTTGATTTTTCTTCGGGCCCTGCTGTTTCCACTTGCTTAATGGCAAAAGCTTCATCCGGATGGTTATGGCATCGAAGACTTGGTCATGCAGGGATGAGAAATCTTCATAAACTAGTGAAGAAAAATCATGTCATTGGACTTACCGAAGTAAAATTCGATAAGGATCGTCTCTGCAGTGCTTGCGAAGCTGGTAAAGTCACGAAGAAACATCACTCAGCGAAGACCATCATGTCTACCACTCGTCCTCTTGAATTGCTTCATATGGATCTTTTTGGTCCTCAAAATTATGCAAGTCTGGGAGGAAACAAATATGGTCTGGTTATTGTTGATGACTTCTCACGATATACTTGGGTTTTCTTTTTGGATGACAAGAGCAAAGTGGTTGAAATCTTCAAGTCATTCGCTAAGAGAGCTCAAACAGAATATGAATTATCTCTGAAGCATATCCGAAGTGATAATGGAACTGAATTCAAGAATACTTATATCGAAGATTTTCTTGATGATCATGGTTTTACTCATGAGTTCTCTGATGCTTATACACCTCAACAGAATGGTGTAGTTGAAAGGAAGAATAGAACTCTTATTGAGATGGCCAGAACTATGCTTGCTGAATACAAGACTCCAATTAGGTTCTGGGCCGAAGCAATCAATACTGCATGTCACATCATCAACAAGGTTTACCTTCACAAATTCTTGAAGAAAACTTCACATGAGCTTATCACTGGTAACAAACCAAATGTCTCATATCTTAGGGTATTTGGTGCTCCATGCTTTATTAGAGATATGAATCATAGCTCCAAATTTGCCCCTAAGGCACATGAAGGTTTTCTTTTAGGTTATGGCTCAAACTCTCACACTTACAGAGTCTATAACTCTCACTTTGGGAAAGTTATGGAAACTGTAAATGTAAGATTTGATGAAACTAATGGCTCTCAAAAGGAGCATTTGCCTCATGATTTAGATGAACCTCCACTTGATGAAGTGATTAGGTCTATGGCTATTGGTGAGATTCGCCCTGTCGAAGCTAATGAAAGTCAAGCTGTAAGGGATGATGATGGTCCAATGTTCCCACACATAGCCCGGGGCGCTGGAGATCACCATCCTGAAGCTAATAATGAACAGGACGAAGAAGGTCAAGGGAACGAAGGAAATGCTGAAGCTGAACCCGAAGCTGATGCAGATCCCGAAGCCGATGCTGAGCCTGAAGCAAATGATACTGCTTTATCACGAGTTCGAAGAAGAGTTGATGTGGATTCGATTCTCGAAGATATCAATCTACCAGGTCGTCCCACTACTCGATCTCGCACTCGCTTGGCTAACTTCTGTGGAAATTTTTCCTTTGTCTCTATGCTAGAGCCTTCAAAATATGATGAAGCCATGAAAGACCCTGATTGGTTATTGGCTATGATGGAAGAACTTCACCAGTTTGAAAGAAACAAAGTCTGGTCACTTGTTGAAAGGCCAGATCCCACGAAGCACAACATTATTGGCACCAAGTGGATATTTCGCAACAAGCAAGATGAAGACGGTACTGTGGTAAGAAACAAGGCTAGATTGGTAGCACAAGGTTACACCCAAATCGAAGGCATTGACTTCGGTGAAACCTATGCTCCAGTAGCCCGTCTCGAATCCATTCGTGTCATGCTTGCTTTTGCTAACCATAAAAATATATTGCTATATCAAATGGATGTCAAGAGTGCTTTTCTTAATGGTGAAATAGAAGAAGAAGTGTATGTTATGCAGCCTCCAGGTTTTGAAGACTCGAAGAATCCTGATATGGTGTTCAGACTTCACAAAGCTTTGTATGGACTGAAGCAAGCACCTCGTGCTTGGTATGAAACACTGAAGGATTTCCTCCTGAAGAAAGGCTTCAAACCAGGAACAACTGACCCCACTCTTTTCACTCGATCATATAACAATGATCTATTTGTGTGTCAGATATATGTAGATGATATCATTTTTGGATGTACTAACTCTGAGATCAGCGAAGAATTTGCAAGGATGATGTCGAAGAAATATGAGATGTCTATGATGGGAGAATTGAAGTTTTTCCTTGGACTTCAGATTCGACAACAGAAGAATGGCACCTTCATTTCACAAGAGAAATACTTGAAGGATTGCCTGAAGAAGTTTGATCTTGCTGAATGCAAGACCATTAGAACTCCCATGCCTACTAATGGTTTTCTTGATGCAGATGAGAAAGGGAAACCCTTCGATCAGAAAAAGTTTTGGTCTATGATAAGTTCTCTCTTATACTTATGTGCATCTAGACCTGACATCATGCTATCAGTTTGTATTTGTGCTCGTTTTCAGGCAAATCCGAAGGAATCGCATCATATTGCTGTGAAGCGAATTCTTCGATATTTAGCACATACTCCTTCTTTGGGACTTTGGTATCCCAAAGGCACTCAGTTTGATTTGATTGGATATTCTGATTCAGACTGGGCTGGTGATAGGGTTGACAGGAAATCTACCTCAGGCACTTGTCATTTTCTTGGTAGATCTCTTGTGTGTTGGGCTTCAAAGAAACAGAATTGTGTCTCAATATCTACTGCTGAAGCTGAATACATTGCTGCTGGATCATGCTGCACTCAAATACTTTGGCTTAAGCAGACGCTGAAAGATTATGGTATTCATATGAAGAAAATCCCTTTGCTTTGTGATAATGAGAGTGCCATCAAGATTGCTCACCATCCTGTGCAACACTCTCGAACGAAGCATATTGATATTCGTCATCATTTTCTTCGAGATCATGTTCAGCGTGAAGACATTGAGATTAGCCATGTAAGAACAGAAGATCAATTGGCAGACATATTCACGAAGCCATTGGACGAGAAAAGGTTTTGTGCATTGAGGATGTCTGACGAAGAGGCTGCCATAGGAAATGAGTCCCCTATTGTTGATGGACTTGAAAATTTTCCAGAGCCACCGAAGCAGAAAGGCAAGGGAGGCAAAACGAAGGAAGTCAATAATGCCACAGGAATTCCCGAAGCTGAATTCACATCTTTACTGGATCCCGAAGTCACCGGAGATCACATGCCAGAAAACATACGCCCGAAGCATCTGGTGTTCAATTCCAAGACATGGTTCTATATTCTGTCAAACTCTCTGATGCCTCTCAGTACAGCGAATGAAGAATCAAACATACATTATCCAACTCGTCATGCTCTTATGAAGCTCACCCATGGACTTGTGTTTGACTTCGAAGACTGTTTTCTTCGCTACATGGTACAAGCTGCAGAAGTGGTCAATCAACTGAAGCCGTATGCTCCTTGGCTGCAAGCTATTTGCAACCATGGACGCAGTGAAGAATTCATAGCGAAGCATCACCCGAAGCTGTTCTGTCCTCCGGTCCGCGATACCATGAACATCTTCAGGCGGCCAAATGACCCCTTTGCAACTTATGTAGGAGTCAGACAGCATATCAATGAGCGCAATATGTCGAAGCGATATCAGAAAGAAGTGTATCACTTCGAGGTTGCCATTCGGAATACTCAGTTACTAGAAAATTTCATCGAAGGCAATCAACGTCAGATGCAACATCTATCAGATGAGATTAATCGAGTCGGAAACATTGCTATGAACAACAACCAATACCTGAAGGTATTGAAGCGTCATTCTTGGAAAGGACTCAGAAAGTTCAACTCAGTGAAGAAATTGCAAGCTGACCGTATATTCAAGGAATATCCTCACTTACAGCGAAACTTTTCAAGGAATGATTCTGTTGAACGCCCCAACCCCAAGATCCCTCCGCTGGAAAAGATCGAAGAAGTCTTATTCGTCAACCATGCAGAACAGATTCGCCCAGACACATTCTCTGATGAAGACTCCCACACGTCGAAGCATGAAGACGACCCCCTCGACGACAGCGATCTTGAATTGCTTCAAGCACCGATCGACTTCAGCGAGGACGACTCACCAGCTTCGACCGAAGGCGAAACTTCAGGAGACGAATCATCATCAGGCGAAGAAGTTCCGCAGGGTCCCAAGGGTGCAGCTAACGCTTAAGTACTCTCGATATGCCTCTCTACCTTTTGTCCAATTCTTGACAAAAAGGGGGAGAACGTAGCATCGATTGAGTTTAGATTCGCTGCGGGGTTTAGGGTTCTGATTCGAAATTTTTGCGTGTGTGTTAAGATTCGACAAACTTTCCATTTACTTCGATTGGGTTGTATCTTAACGTTTAACTTCGACTGTGAACTATGCTTATCTTATATGTTAATAACCCAGTGCTTGCAAGTTGCTCTTCTATACTTTATCTTGCAGGTGGTTATTTTCCTTAAGTTTACAGGGCATTGGATGATTGCATATTCTTCAAGACAAATCATTTCAGTATGCAATTGATTCGCTAGGATATGTGTTAGGCTTCCCACTAATGATATTCTTCAACAAGCATTCACTTCGATTATAAATCTTCGATGCTTGCATTCAGGGGGAGTCAAAAGCTTCATATCTTAGAGTTTGCTCTCAACTCAAATTCAAATTCCATATCTTTCTATCGATGCCTGTTTTGTCAACAATAGTCCAAAAAGGGGGAGATTGTAAGAGCAAAGTTATATCCCTCATGAGTTTTGGATATTGTTGGTCAAAACAGTAGAGGAACTAACAAGTTTTCTAGTGTGAAACAGATGGTTAGGTTCCTGAAGTTATAGGTTGGTGATAAAGCTTCAACGAAGATTTACTCAGTTACCGAAGCATATCCTCTGGAGCGAAGCACATCACGGCTGTCGACCCCTAAAAGGATAAGGAATCATGAAGCACATCCTATCGAAGAAGTTGATCAAGATGGCGCAAGACTTAGTTGTTTTTGCGTAGTTCTTCTTACTTCTTTGAGTCATAGGAAAAACCGTACTATCAAGAGGGGTTTAGCAAATGTACTCCGAAGGTTTTGATGAAAAGACTCAGATCAAATCGAAACCAATGAGAAACCTGAACCGAAGAAATCTCATGTGAGCTAGGTAATGCTTCACCAGCGAAGACTTTGTTCTTTCAGCTTCTGAAGCAGAACCAAGTCCGTGAGTCAGCTTTACTTGGACCGCAAGTAAAGTTGCGCATTGATTGGAAATATGACCGTTGGGGACAGGTGTCAAGCTGTCACATCGGGTCACTTCAGTCATTTCGCACCTTGGGATTGCTGCCTATAAATACCCCACCCCCGCCCTCATTGGCCGGGTGGCTGCTCCGAGATTAATTCCTTACAGAGGAGAGAGAGAGAGCAACCCCACCGAAGCACATCAAAATCCCATCCACCGAAGCATAAGTCCTACTGATCTGAGTTGATTCATTATGACTTAGGAAGAAATTTGCTAGCCTTGTTATCTTGGAGAACTGCAATTCTCCTAGACGGTTAGAGAGTTGTTCTTCAGAGAGCGAAGAGTTATTGTCGCCTCGAAGTCCAGTTTGTCAAAGGTTTCGGTGATTTCCTCAATAATCAACCACGAGTGAAGAACTGACCAAGCTCATGGAGATTGGTGCAGTGGAGATATGGACGGAGAGAGGTTAGCTCCTGTGTTCAATCACAAGTCCCTCCAACCAGACGTAGCACTTTGCAGAGTGTGAACTGGTCGAACAAACATCGCCGAGTCAAGAGTTCGATTTACTTTCCGCACTTACATTCTGTTTGTCAATTGCTTCGGAGTTCTGCTTCGATGCAATTGATTCGATACTTTTGATTCACTATGTTCTGCTTCGATTACGTTCTGCTTCAATGTTTACCTTTCTGTTGAATAGTTTCGATTGCTGTGTTATGCTTCACTTCAAAGTTTCATGTGAAATTTTGAAGTGATCATTCACCCCCTCCCCCTCTGATCACATACTTGGTCTAACAATTGGTATCAGAGCAGGTCACTCTTTTTGGATTAACCTCCTGGAGTGTTTTCAAGTATGTCTTCTAGTATGTCTTTCGCAGCTATTCGCTCTGGCGAACCTATTCCTATTTTCAATGGGAAGGACTACTCTTACTGGAAGGAAAAGATGAAGAGGAATATTATGGCTATCAATTCCACTGCATGGCAAGTTGTCTTACATGGTGTTACAGTTACTGACAAGAATACTATCACTCCTGAAGAAGCTCAACTGATGGATCTGGATTCGGTTGTCTGGGTGTTCATCACAAATCACTTGACTCCAGAAAAGTATCATGAAGTGAAGAATATTCCTTCGGCCAAAGGTGTCTGGGACTATCTTGAAAAGATTGGTGAAGGTGTTTCTACTCAGAGAGATGCCAGAATTGACACACTCCGAAGCAAATTCTATCGCTTCAAAAGACTCGAGGGTGAAAAGGTTCACTCAATTTACAGCAGACTCACAGCTCTGGCAAATGAATTGATTTCCCTCGGTGCTGATGATATAACTCCTCACTCAGTTGTCAGAACACTTCTTCGCTCGCTAGATGATTCGTTCAATCACATTGTTCTGATGATCAAGGAAAGGTCTGATTACAGATATCTTGTTGCTGCTGATGTTCTTGAGAGACTCACTACCTTTGAAATGGAAGAAGATGAGAAACGTGACATAAATGGTTCTCGAAGAAGATCTCATGCTCTGAAAGCAAAAGCTTCGCGTCATTCTTCGCCCGAAGTCAGTTCTGCTTCAGGTGTCGAATCAGATGATCCTGCAAGCATTGGAAAGGATTTGGCACTAATCATGAGACGCTTCAATCGCTTTCAGAAGAAAGGTTTTTCTTCACCCAAGAAGAGTTATCCTTCAAGAAGCTCGAGTCATTCTTCTCACCGTTCATCTTCAAGAAGCTCTCCATCGAAGGACAACTGCTGCTATAAGTGCAAGAAACCAGGACACTATATTGCTGATTGCCCTCTGTGGGAAGCTGAGATCAAATCGAAGCATTCACACAGAGACTCTTCATCGAAGCTTTACAAATCCTCCAGAAATCATGAGTCAAAGAAACATGATTCCAGTTCAAGAAGGGAAAAGAAGAAAGATTCTGATGATTATAAGAGAAAGAAGTATCATAAGAAGCGTGAGGGTTCTTCATCGAAGACTTACTCGTCTCGTCGAAGCAGCTCTCACCGTGCCAAGGCCTATCTGGGAAAGGAGATGAACTCAGAAGACGAAGCCTCTGGTTCCGAAGCTGAACAAGACTCAAGGTCTGCTTCAGGATCCGAATCAGATGGTGTTGCTGGATTAGCATTTGCTTCGGCAAATGCTTCGGCAAATGCTTCGAGCTCATTCTTCACCAACTACAGCAGTGAAGATGAAACTCCTGCATATTTCTTCATGGCCAAGGCAAAGGTATCTTCATCCAAGTCAACCTATGATACTTCTGATTATTCCTCATGTGAAAGTGATACTAGGATAAGCTATGCTAAACTTGCTAAAATTGCTTCAATCCAACAAGATGAACTTGATTCAGTAAGCAAAACCATTAAGAAGTCAGAAACGTTGTTGATCAATGAGATTGAGAAGAATCAAACTTTAACCAATGAGCATGTTGCTCTGAAGGAGAAGGTTGAAGAATTATCCTCTCGGCATGATCTTCTTTCAGTTGATTATGAGAAGCTTACCTATGAATTTCTTCAGAGGAAAGTGGCTCTAGAAAAACTGACAGAGGCTCATGAAGAATTGGAAAATGTTAATCTCTCTCTCATGGCTCAACAAGGTTCTGAAGCAATTGATAAAACTGAATCACCTTGTTTGGATTGTTTGGAACGAAGCAAAACTATTTCCAAAGGGAAAGCTCCTATTGTTATTGATGATACTAATGCCTCCGATGAGGAAAACCTTGCTGTTACCGAGGAACTCCTCAGGTTGAAAAACTTATTTGAAACAGGCATGTTCAAAAGTGTGCAAGGACACCAATATCTCTGTGATATCCTTAGGAAGGCTCTCCTTCATAGGAATCCCAGGAATGAAGGTGTTGGCTTTGAAAGAAAGATAAATCCTGATGGCACATATTGGGAGCCTGAGCAGTATCCTAAGACTGTTTGGGTTCTAGCGAAGGAGAAACCCATTGATATTGCTAACCTTTCAGGCTTCGATTGCAAAATGAACAAAGTCATCGTGGATGAATCACTTGATTCAGACTACAAACTCATGAAAGATGAACAGGGAAAAGTTTCAGCTGAGTATGTAGGTACTCCACCAAAGAATGGATTTTATAAGAGGCAGATATGGGTGCAAAAAGCACTTGTTGAAAAATTGCCTGCTAACCATTCTATGCAGGGAAAGCCTTCGGTACCACCGAATCATTTCTACTCTCTTGAGACAAGAAATGATCCTTTGGTGACCGAGTCAAATGTTCCGCAGAAGCAATACTATCGTACTGGTCGCCATACGTATCGTCCTCATAATAATCGTACTAAGATTGCATATGCTCATACTTATGCTAACCATTCGCAGAGGACTTACATTTATGGTGTGCTTGATGGTACACCGAAGCAATACACTCCTGTCCGATTTAATATTGCTTCGACCAGTGCTTCAACGTCTTCTCAGGAACCTGCTCGTTTGTGGGTGGTTAAGAAGAACTAATTCTTCTGCAGGGCTATGTCTCCGGTGGATCCGAATGGGTCATGGATAGTGGTTGTACAAATCATATGACCGGAGACAAGGAGTTGTTCACCGAAGAAAAACTATCTCAATCTTCTCTGAAGTTCATTACCTTCGGTGACAACAACAAAGGTAAAGTATTAGGTTTGGGTAAGATTGCCATATCGAAGGATAAGCACATTGACAAGGTTATGCTAGTCCAATCACTTGGATATAATCTTATGTCTATTTCGAAGTTATGCGATATGGGTATGCTTGTTTTGTTTTCTGCTTCGCGTTGTGTTGTCTTTTCACAGGATGACTATACGTTTGTCTTCGAGGGATACCGAAAGGGAGATCTATACATTGTTGATTTTTCTTCGGGCCCTGCTGTTTCCACTTGCTTAATGGCAAAAGCTTCATCCGGATGGTTATGGCATCGAAGACTTGGTCATGCAGGGATGAGAAATCTTCATAAACTAGTGAAGAAAAATCATGTCATTGGACTTACCGAAGTAAAATTCGATAAGGATCGTCTCTGCAGTGCTTGCGAAGCTGGTAAAGTCACGAAGAAACATCACTCAGCGAAGACCATCATGTCTACCACTCGTCCTCTTGAATTGCTTCATATGGATCTTTTTGGTCCTCAAAATTATGCAAGTCTGGGAGGAAACAAATATGGTCTGGTTATTGTTGATGACTTCTCACGATATACTTGGGTTTTCTTTTTGGATGACAAGAGCAAAGTGGTTGAAATCTTCAAGTCATTCGCTAAGAGAGCTCAAACAGAATATGAATTATCTCTGAAGCATATCCGAAGTGATAATGGAACTGAATTCAAGAATACTTATATCGAAGATTTTCTTGATGATCATGGTTTTACTCATGAGTTCTCTGATGCTTATACACCTCAACAGAATGGTGTAGTTGAAAGGAAGAATAGAACTCTTATTGAGATGGCCAGAACTATGCTTGCTGAATACAAGACTCCAATTAGGTTCTGGGCCGAAGCAATCAATACTGCATGTCACATCATCAACAAGGTTTACCTTCACAAATTCTTGAAGAAAACTTCACATGAGCTTATCACTGGTAACAAACCAAATGTCTCATATCTTAGGGTATTTGGTGCTCCATGCTTTATTAGAGATATGAATTATAGCTCCAAATTTGCCCCTAAGGCACATGAAGGTTTTCTTTTAGGTTATGGCTCAAACTCTCACACTTACAGAGTCTATAACTCTCACTTTGGGAAAGTTATGGAAACTGTAAATGTAAGATTTGATGAAACTAATGGCTCTCAAAAGGAGCATTTGCCTCATGATTTAGATGAACCTCCACTTGATGAAGTGATTAGGTCTATGGCTATTGGTGAGATTCGCCCTGTCGAAGCTAATGAAAGTCAAGCTGTAAGGGATGATGATGGTCCAATGTTCCCACACATAGCCCGGGGCGCTGGAGATCACCATCCTGAAGCTAATAATGAACAGGACGAAGAAGGTCAAGGGAACGAAGGAAATGCTGAAGCTGAACCCGAAGCTGATGCAGATCCCGAAGCCGATGCTGAGCCTGAAGCAAATGATACTGCTTTATCACGAGTTCGAAGAAGAGTTGATGTGGATTCGATTCTCGAAGATATCAATCTACCAGGTCGTCCCACTACTCGATCTCGCACTCGCTTGTCTAACTTCTGTGGAAATTTTTCCTTTGTCTCTATGCTAGAGCCTTCAAAATATGATGAAGCCATGAAAGACCCTGATTGGTTATTGGCTATGATGGAAGAACTTCACCAGTTTGAAAGAAACAAAGTCTGGTCACTTGTTGAAAGGCCAGATCCCACGAAGCACAACATTATTGGCACCAAGTGGATATTTCGCAACAAGCAAGATGAAGACGGTACTGTGGTAAGAAACAAGGCTAGATTGGTAGCACAAGGTTACACCCAAATCGAAGGCATTGACTTCGGTGAAACCTATGCTCCAGTAGCCCGTCTCGAATCCATTCGTGTCATGCTTGCTTTTGCTAACCATAAAAATATATTGCTATATCAAATGGATGTCAAGAGTGCTTTTCTTAATGGTGAAATAGAAGAAGAAGTGTATGTTATGCAGCCTCCAGGTTTTGAAGACTCGAAGAATCCTGATATGGTGTTCAGACTTCACAAAGCTTTGTATGGACTGAAGCAAGCACCTCGTGCTTGGTATGAAACACTGAAGGATTTCCTCCTGAAGAAAGGCTTCAAACCAGGAACAACTGACCCCACTCTTTTCACTCGATCATATAACAATGATCTATTTGTGTGTCAGATATATGTAGATGATATCATTTTTGGATGTACTAACTCTGAGATCAGCGAAGAATTTGCAAGGATGATGTCGAAGAAATATGAGATGTCTATGATGGGAGAATTGAAGTTTTTCCTTGGACTTCAGATTCGACAACAGAAGAATGGCACCTTCATTTCACAAGAGAAATACTTGAAGGATTGCCTGAAGAAGTTTGATCTTGCTGAATGCAAGACCATTAGAACTCCCATGCCTACTAATGGTTTTCTTGATGCAGATGAGAAAGGGAAACCCTTCGATCAGAAAAAGTTTTGGTCTATGATAAGTTCTCTCTTATACTTATGTGCATCTAGACCTGACATCATGCTATCAGTTTGTATTTGTGCTCGTTTTCAGGCAAATCCGAAGGAATCGCATCATATTGCTGTGAAGCGAATTCTTCGATATTTAGCACATACTCCTTCTTTGGGACTTTGGTATCCCAAAGGCACTCAGTTTGATTTGATTGGATATTCTGATTCAGACTGGGCTGGTGATAGGGTTGACAGGAAATCTACCTCAGGCACTTGTCATTTTCTTGGTAGATCTCTTGTGTGTTGGGCTTCAAAGAAACAGAATTGTGTCTCAATATCTACTGCTGAAGCTGAACTCGTGGCGCGCCCCAGGGACTGGCCGCGCCAGGGGGGCTCCTGGACCCCTGGTGGCCCCCCTGGCTGCCCCCCTTCGCCTATATATTCTCCATGACGAGGAAACCCTGATTCCGGACCCCTTTTCTCCAGAAGCAATTCCGATCTCCGCCGCCATCGCCATCAAGTTTCGGGGGGACAGAATTCCTGTGCCGGCACCCTGCCGGGACGGGGAAGTGCCCCCGGATTCATCTCCATCGACGTTGCTTCCTCCCTCCATGAAGCGGGATTAGTTCTCCCTCGGGGCTGAGGTTTCTACCAGTAGCTATGTATTCTTCTCTCTCTCCCATGATGTGATCTTTGTTGTGATCATAGGCTATGTTAATCTAGGGTGATCCCATGATATTTCCCCTTCCTCTATGTATTGGATTGATGTACTCAATTGATCTTATCTAGTATAATCTCCGAGACCAAGGTGACAGCAGTCTATTGAACATGGGTTAGAAGAATATTATCATGAGTGATTTCCTCTTTTGTGTGTTGATTGAAGATTGAGAGTCTCTTGGTGCTTGTCTTTGACTATCCTTTAGATATGTTGTGGTGATTGTGGTACTCTCTTTGGATGGCCGCGGTGACATTGGGAAATCCATAGATTGAGAACTAAGAACTCTGAGGTGTGCTTTTGTAGCCCTACACAATTCTCGTCCTCTCTTGACCACAAAGGAATGACCTCCGAGTACGTCTCCATTGCATGTTTTATGGGAAATATCATGTGATTAGACTATGTTAATGTTGTTGGGAGTTGCCACTAGTGAAAGTATGAAGTCTAGGCCTTGTTTCCATCATTGTTACACCGTTTGCACTCACTTTTGTTACTTGTTTCTTTGCTGCACTTTTTATTACAGATTTATATTACTTCGTTTTATCACACCTATCACCCATATTTTACCATCTCTTCACCGAACTAGTGCACCTATACAACTCCTAGTTGTATTAGGTGTGTTGGGGACACAAGAGACTTCTTGTATCTTAATTGCAGGGTTGCTTGAGAGAGACCATCTTCAACCTCTACTTCCCTGAGTTCGATAAACCTTAGGTCATCCACTTGAGGGAAATTGCTACTGTCCTACAAACCTCTGCGCTTGGAGGCCCAACATAGTCTACAAGAATAGAAGCGTGCGTAGACATCAAGCTATTTCTGGCGCCGTTGCCGGGGAGGTAAGCGTTGAAGGTATATCTTTAGATCTTGCAATTAAATATTTTCGTTTCTTGTTTTTATTTTCACTAGTTAGGCTTTATGGAAAACAACAAAAAATTATGAGAGAGCTTTATGAGCTTTATCTTGAGTTAGGACATGAAGTGTTTGAAGAGAAAATCAAAAAGCCTATGGAGATTTATTATTTGAACAACACTCATGATAGTAGTAATGTTATTAGCATGTCTTCTTTGAATACCTTTGATGATAATGATATGCAAAGTTATAAGCTTGGGGATGCTACGTTCGATGAAGTTGATCTTTTTAGCCCCCCAATTTTTGATGAGGAAATTTATTTTGATGATACTTTGCCTCCTATCTATGATGATTATTGTGATGACACTTATGCTATAAAGAATAAATGTTTGCAAGTGTATCATGATAAGGATGATTCATGTGATAGCTATTTTCTTGAGTTTGCTCCCACTATTACTAATGAGAAGGATTTTCCTTATGTGGAGAGTAACAAATTTTCTATGCTTGTGGATCATGATAAGAATTTTTTATGTGATACCTATATTGTTGAGTTTATTCATGATCCCACTGAAAATTATTATGAGAGGAGAACATATGCTTATAGATATTCCAATAATATCAAGTTCCCTCTCTTTATGTTGAAGGTTTTGAAGTTGCATTTATTTTTCCTTCCTTTGCTAATATCTTTATGCTTCAATGAGTTATTTCTCTACAAGATCCCTTTGCATAGGAAGCATGTTAGACTTAAATGTGTTTGATATTTGCTTCTTGATGCTCTCTTTTGTTCTTCAACTCTTATTTCTTATTCCTATGAGAGCATCATTAAAATCTTAAGCCTATCTTTATGGCTATAAAGAAAGAGCTCTAGGGAGACAACCCTTGTTATCTTTACTTTGAGTTTTTACTTTCTGTTTTTAGTGATCTTGATGATTGTTACTACTGTAGCAACATCATTGTATCTTTATTTTTTAAGCTTTGTGCCAAGTATAGCCTCATATGACAAGGGAAGTGAAAGTTGTGACATGCTGTCCAGAAAACAGATTCTGTCCTCGTGACGGAAAAAATCAGAATAAATCACCAGTTCATCTTTTTGAGCTGAATTTTTTACACAGCGTGATCGATACAATTACGGAACTTTCGTATGTTCTGAGTTTTTTGATTTGAGTTTCAGAAGTATCCCTAAAAAATTCTTTACTACCTTCTGTTCTGTTTTTCACAAATTCTGTCACGTTTTGTCTCTCCTAACTTTTGCAAACCTTAAGCTTGATTTTTCTTTGCAAAAACTTTTTGGCAATCTTGAGAAACAGTAGATCTTCAATAATATCCTTATATCCAGTAGGGAAAAATTATTTATTAAGGGTAATAACCTCTCTAATCATCTTATGATGAGTTATGTATGAAGAGAGTTTTCAAGTGTGCGATGGAAGATGATGAAAGAAGATCCAGGAGTGTCAAGCGCTCAAGCTTGGGGATGCCCCCATGCATCCCCAATAAATATTCAAGGAGACTCAAGCGTCTAAGCTTGGGGATTCCCCCGTGCATCTCCTTATCCATCAACAATCATCAGTTCGTCCTTCGTCTCACTATATTTTTATCACTTCATGCGTTATGTGCTATGCTTGGAGCGTCTCGCTCTTAGGTTGTATTTTTAGTTTTCTTTAGCTTTGCCTGTTGTTCATAACAAGTTAGATCCCGTCTTACTTTGTGTGGGAGAGAAACACACTCCACTTTCAAAATCTAGAACACATCATAGAATTTTTCATGCCTATCTTTCTCTGTTGAGTGTTCTTTACCTTTTCATAGCTACTGCCATGTTTAGTTTTAGTTTTAGTTTGTCTTTAGCAAGAGCCTTGGATTTTGTTTAGTTTCTTGCTGGAACTCTCTTTAGTTTTCATGTTTATCTTGTTAAGAGAGTTGGTTGTTTCACTGAGTTGTGTCTTGTCTTGGAAGTAGGTAATTGAGGTTGCTATTTAATTTTAGTAGTAACTTGCAATAGTTTTGAGGTATTGATATGAGTAATGTATGAACTTTTGGTGTCAAGAGCTCTAGCCTATTAGTGATAGGTGTCGTATTTTGGGCAATCCGTGTTTATTTTCAAAACCTACAAAACTAGTTGAGAACTCTAGCTACTAGATGGATCACTACTCTTCTGAGGGGTCGGATATTAGAGTACACTCACGTACCATGAGTCGAGGATGCGCAAGGATAACCAAACCCCCATACACTCCTCCTCGGGGTACTTGTATCTTTGTGAACCTCCTTACTAGATTGAGAGTTACCGATAATAAGTGCATGAGTTCTTCATACTAATGTAAGTATTGAAAGTTGACACTTCCACATCCTCATATTTGCTAGCCTCTCCTGTGCCGTGCATTGCTTTCTTCTCACTCCGAGAGTTGGCGTCCACCTTCGCCGGTACATCCAAACCCTTGGCATGATACGCTCTGTCATCATAAGCCTCCTTATATCTTTCCTCAAAACAGCCACCATACCTACCTATCAAGGCATTTCCATAGCCTTTCTGAGTTACATTGCCATGCAACTTCCACCTCTTCATGACTTGATCTTCATGTCATACATGTTCCTTCTACACTGGCAGCGACATACCTTGCATACATCATGATAGTTACATCTTCTTTATGTTTTGAGTACCTTGTAAAGTGTGAAAGATCTCCTTTACCTTCTTGTAAAATAGAGTGTTGCCCTTAAGTGAGGAAAAGATCCAAAAGTGGACACAATAAAATATCCCAAAGAGGACAAATGAGAGTTAAATAGAAAGAGCCATTGAGGCCACAAAAAAATACAAAAAAATAGAAAAAGAGAAAAAGAAATAAAAAGAGAGAAAGGGGCAACACTACTATCCTTTTGAGAGATCCACACTAGTACTCCCTTTATATCCTTGTACTCCATAGAGATGATCTTTATGCATATAGCTATGTGGGGACCTTCACACTATAGAACTTGGCTTGCATATTCCAAGGATGAGCCTCCTCAAACGAGCTCTAGGTCTTCATGAGCGAGCAAGTTAGATGCACCCCCACTAGTTCCATTGGAGAGCTTCTTAGCTCGTATGTGCATCCGTTGCATGGCAATCCCTACTCCTCACATCATATCTATCATTTGGCATCTTTGCCTATGATTGTCCTCATTGATGTGAGCCTTTCTCGTCCTTTTTGTCTTCCTCCTCCACCATATTTCTCTCTTTGCCATCCATAAACCTCCTTATATCTTTCCTAAAAACAGCCACCATACATACCTATCAAGGCATTTCCATAGCCTTTCCGAGATATATTGCCATGCAACATCCACCTCTTCATGACTTGATCTTTATGTCATACATGTTCCTGCTACACTGGCAGCGACATACATTGCATACATCATGATAGCTACATCTTCTTTATGTTTTGAGTACCTTGTAAAGTGTGAAAGATCTTCTATACCCTCTTGTAAATTAGAGTGTTGCCCTTAAGTGAGGAAAAGATCCCAAAGTGGACAAATCAAAAGATCCCAAAAAGGACAAATGAGAGTTAAATAGAAAGAGCCATTGAGGCCACCAAAAAATACAAAAAACTTAGAAAAAAGAGAAAAATAAAAATAAAAAGAGAGAAGGGGGCACACTACTATTCCTTTTGAGAGATCCACACTCGTACTCCATCTTATATTTTGTACTCCATAGAGATTATCATTCATGCATATAGCTATGTGGGGACCTTCACACTATAGAACTTGGCTTGCATATTCCAATGATGAGCCTCCTCAAATGAGCTCTACGTCTTCTTAAGCAAGCAAGTTGGATGCACCCCCACTAGTTACATTGGAGAGCTTACCTTAGCTCATATGTTCATCCGTTGCATGGCAATCCCTACTCCTCACATCATATCTATCATTTCGCTTTCTCGTCCTCATTGATGTGAGCCTTTCACACCATTTTTGTCTTCCTCCTCCACCTTTTCTCTCTTTGCCATCCTAAGTGTCAACTTTCTTGCTTACGCTCATCCATTGCATGAGTGCTCAAAATGTCGAAAAGGAGTGGATCATTTTGACTTGTACCTGGCTAGTGGTCTGGGGATGAGTCAAGATAAGATTCGAAAGAAGACCAAGTGTGAAACTTTAGTAGATTGAGTTCTCAACACAAAAATATTTTTTCTCGTATATCCCTATCCCCTTTCTTGGACGCAAACACCATTTGGAGACATTCAAGTCACGGACAACGAGAGCTCTTGCACCTTTATGTTCTTTTGTTACTTGTTTCAATGCTAATATAGACTCTTGCATGTTATGGCTTGAATTGAATCTCTAACCTTGATTACTTTACTTTTCAAAGTTCTTATATGGTTGCTAGCATGTCACCACAGAAATTATGTTGTTATCATTTACCTACTCGAGGACGAGCAGGAATTAAGCTTGGGTATGTTAATACGTCCAAAACGTATATATAATTTCTGCTTGCTTCATGCATGTTTTCTGTGATATTGCTATGATCTAGATACACTTTCATACACTTTTGATCATATTTGGACTAACCTATTAACTCAGTGCACCATAGTGCCAGTTCCTGTTTTCTGCTGTTTTTCTATTTCAGTTTTCCCCCATATAAAAAGTGCTCCAAAAATTCGGGAAAAATCAGATAAAAAATCAGCGCAGAAGAACCTTTCGGAAGGACCTGAGTGGGGCCAGAGGGCCACCACCAGGGGCCCAAGCGCCCTGGTGGCGCGCCTGGACCCCTGGTGCCCCACGGGCTGCCCCCCTTCGCCTATATATTCTCCGTGACGAGGAAACCCTAATTCCGGACCCCTTTTCTCCAGAAGCAATTCCGATCTCCGCCTCCATCGCCATCAAGTTTCGGGGGGACAGAATTCCTGTGCCGGCACCCTGCCGGGACGGGGAAGTGCCCCCGGATTCATCTCCATCGACGTTGCTTCCTCCCTCCATGAAGCGGGAGTAGTTCTCCCTCGGGGCTGAGGTTTCTACCAGTAGCTATGTGTTCTTCTCTCTCTCCCATGATGTGATCTTTGTTGTGATCATAGGCTATGTTAATCTAGGGTGATCCCATGATATTTCCCCTTCCTCTATGTATTGGATTGATGTACTCAATTGATCTTATCTAGTATAATCTCCGAGACCAAGGTGACAGCGGTCTATTGGACATGGGTTCGAAGAATATTATCATGAGTGATTTCCTCTTTTGTGTGTGGATTAAAGATTGAGAGTCTCTTTGTGCTTGTCTTTGACTATCCTTTAGATATGTTGTGGTGATTGTGGTACTCTCTTTGGATGGCCGCGGTGACATTGGGAAATCCATAGATTGAGAACTACGAACTCTGAGGTGTGCTTTTGTAGCCCTACAAAATTCTCGTCCTCTCTTGACCACAAAGGAATGACCTCCGAGTACGTCTCCATTGCATGTTTTATGGGAAATATCATGTGATTAGACTATGTTAATGTTGTTGGGAGTTGCCACTAGTGAAAGTATGAAGCCTAGGCCTTGTTTCCATCATTGTTACACCGTTTGCACTCACTTTTGTTACTTGTTTCTTTGCTGCACTTTTTATTACAGATTTATATTACTTTGTTTTATCACACCTATCACCCATATTTTACCATCTCTTCGCTGAACTAGTGCACCTATACAAATCCTAGTTGTATTAGGTGTGTTGGGGACACAAGAGACTTCTTGTATCTTAATTGCAGGGTTGCTTGAGAGAGACCATCTTCAACCTCTACTTCCCTTAGTTCGATAAACCTTAGGTCATCCACTTGAGGGAAATTGTTGCTGTCCTACAAACCGGAGTTGCATGGTTTATTCGTACTTGATCTCGATGGTGACGGGTGTCACATTAACAATATTGAGGCCAAAAGATTGAAGAATGATGAAGATCACATGAAGATGTGGCATTGCCGACTTGGTCATATTGGTATAAAGCGCATGGAGAAGCTCCATAAGGATGGACTTCTTGAGTCATTGGATTTTGGATCCCTTGATACATGTGAACCAAGCCTCATGGGAAAAATGACAAGGACTCCATTCAATGGGATAATGGAGCGTGCGGATGACATGTTGGGGATCATACACACGGATGTATGTGGACCCATGAACGTCCCCACTCGCAATGGTCTTCGTTACTTCGTGACCTTTACTGATGACTTAAGTAGATATGGGTATATTTACTTGATGAAGCACAAGTCTGAAACCTTTGAAATGTTCAAGGAATTTCAGAATGAGGTCGAAAATCAATTCGGAAAGAAAATCAAGCACCTTCGATCGGATCGAGGTGGCGAGTATTTGAGTCACGAGTTTGGCAATCATCTGAAGTCTTGTGGCATAGTACCACAGCTTACGCCGGCAGGCACACCTCAAAGAAACGGTGTGGCTGAGCGACGTAATCGAACCCTATTGGATAGCGTACGATCGATGATGTCTCATACTGATTTGCCTGTGTCATTCTGGGGGTATGCATTAGAAACTGCCGCTCATATTCTTAATAGGGCACCATCCAAATCCGTAAAGACAACACCATTTGAAGAATGGCCTGGCGCGAAACCTAAGTTGTCTCACCTGAATATTTGGGGTTGTGAGGCTTATGTTAGGAAACTACAGCCTGACAAACTTGAATCCAAGGAGGATAAGTGCATCTTTGTGGGCTATCCCAAGGAAACTTGTGGATACACCTTCTACAAAGAGTCTGACGGCAAAACGTTTGTTGCCAAGACGGGACACTTTCTTGAGAAGGAGTTTCTCGCGAAAGAGTCAAGTGGGAGGAAAATAGACCTCGATGAAGTGACTGACCAATCACTCCAATTGGAAGAAACGACTAGGGAAATTGTTCTGGAACCATCTTCCACAGTGGGAGCTGAAGAGAATGGCCAGAACGACATTCATAACGATCATGACATTGATGATGATCATGATGAGAATGAAGAGGAACCTTTTATGCCCCGTAGGCCATCAAGAGTCCGTCAACCTACTGAGTTTTACGGACAGCTTGTGAATGCAATCTCGGCTGATGAGTCGGATGAACCTACAAGTTACAAAGAAGCAATGGAGGGACCCGAGTCCGAGAAATGGCTTGAAGCCATGAAATCCGAAATGGACTCCATGTACACCAACAAATTATGGACTTTGGTGGATATTCCCGAGGACTGCAAGGCCGTCGAGAATAAATGGATTTTCAAGAAAAAGACTGACGCATACGGAAACGTATCTGTCTACAAAGCTCGACTTGTCGCGAAGGGGTTCCGACAAATTCAAGGAGTTGACTACGAGGAGACGTTCTCTCCTGTAGCGATGATAAAGTATATTCGGATCCTACTAGCAATAGCTGCATATCATGATTACGAGATATGTCAGATGGATGTGAAAACTGCATTCCTAAATGGCAACATTGAGGAAGAGTTGTATATGATGCAACCAGAGGGGTTTGTCGATCCAAGGAACGCTGGTAAGGTGTGCAAGCTTCAACGGTCCATCTATGGGTTGAAGCAAGCATCTCGGAGCTGGAATCTTCGATTTGATGAGGTCATTAAAGCTTTTGGATTTGTCCAAAACGTCGAAAGAGTTCTGCGTCTATAAGAAACTGAGTGGGAGCTCTGTAGCATTCCTTGTGTTATATGTAGATGACATATTACTAATAGGGAACGATAAGAAATTCTTAGAGGAAGTGAAGGAATATCTGAATGGACAATTTTCCATGAAGGACCTAGGTGAAGCTACGTACATATTGGGGATTAAGATCTATAGAGATAGACCTAATCGACGGTTGGCCTTGAGTCAGAGCACTTATATTGACAAGATATTGAAAAGGTTCAGTATGGGTAACTCCAAGAGAGGCCTCTTGCCAGTTATAAAAGGTGTCAAATTAAGCGTGACTCAATGCCCAACCACAACAAAAGAGAAGGAGGAGATGTCCTCAAAGCCCTATGCCTCAGCCATAGGGACTCTCATGTATGCTATGTTATGTACCAGACCGGATTTAGCGCTGACCATTAGTATGACTAATCGCTACCAGAGTAACCCGTGAATGGCTCACTGGACAACAGTAAAGAACATCCTTAAGTACTTGAGAAGAACCAAGGATCTCTTTCTCGTTTATGGAGGAGTTGATGAGGAGCTCACCGTAAAGGGTTACATTGACGCAAGCCTCGGCTCAGATCTAGATGACTCGAAATCCCAGACGGGTTATGTTTTCATGTAGAATGGTGGCGCAATTAGCTGGAGGAGCGGCAAACAGTCAGTCGTCGCCCAATCTACAATGGACTAGGAGTATATTGCCACTTGCGAAGCGTCAAACGAGGCGCTGTGGCTGAAGAAGTTCGTGATCGAGCTTGGCGTTTTTCCCAGCTACACTGACCCCGTGGGAATCTTCTGCGACAACACGGGTGCCATTGCTAACGCGAAGGAGCCAAGAACTCACTCTACAGCCAAGCACATCCTCCGAAAGTTCCATGTGACGCGAGACCACGTCAGGGATGTACACACTAGGATTCACAAGATACATACGGATCTGAACGCAGCAGACCCGATGACTAAACCTCTTCCACAGGGCAAGTTTGAAGAACACCGAGAGACCATTGGTGTTAGATACATACCTAATGTAAACTAGTGTAATTTGTACTCTAGTGCAAGTGGGATACTGTTGGATATGTGCCCTAGAGACAAATTAATAAAGATATTTGTCACATATCCGTTTTGTTCATAATACGTTTTATACTGTGCTATAACTATATTACTTGGAAATACTAATACAGGTGTAGTATAAAATATGGTCCGTAGTTTAACTCGGGTAAACTATCTCATTGGGCAATTGATTGATCAAGCTTTCCTGATCATGGCGACACTTAAGTCCATTGACAATGAGGTCATATCGTTAAGGGGAATGATGTGATGGACATACACCCACCTAAAGTATTGCAATGTGATCGAGTCACATAGTTCAGCGTTGCTATGACTTTGTAACGTATGGCTTAGTCCTTAGACCGTAACAATCATACGTAATTGTCATCTATGAGGAGACTTTGATTTGTATCCCACCGCCTGACTGAAATATGCTGGCTATAACGGTGCACTTTGGGTATTCCGAAATAGATGGTTGATGAGTATGTTAATAGATTAGAGCGGGATTTGTCAGTCCTTGTGACAGGACAGGTACTCTGGGCCCACTCGATGATATTGCATCAACACCTTGCAAGGACGTGACTAGGTCACAAGAGATGCAATGATCATGGACGAGATAAGTTGTTTGTTGTGAATGAGATGTGAACACGGTATGTAGGATACCGACGATCAAACCTCGGACAAACAAAGTACCGCAGCACAAAGGGATTACGTCGTATCGTTAACGGTTTCCAAAAGCGATCGAAGTTCATTCGATGGAAGCGCAGGGGCTGTCAAGGATTGTAACCAGGTCCAACTGACTAGTCATTGGTCAATGAGAAGAGTCTCGACCATGTCTGCTGTTTCCCGGACCGTTAGGGTGTTACACTTAAGGGCAATCGATGCATAGAACAGTTACGGGATCAATCGGTGAAATAGGAGGAATCACCGGAATAGTTCCCGAGGAGGAAGGAATGGTTTCCGGACATTTTGAATAGTTTAAAATAAAGTTTAATTGTTTTAATAATGTTTTATTATTTAATTATCTGAATTAAATATTTAAAACATATTAAATAAATTAAAAAATGGGAAAAAGGATAAATGGGCCCATGGGGCCCATTAAGGGAGGAGGGGGTCTCCCCCCTTGGGCTTGGCGCCAATGGTGGGGCCCACCACCCGCCTTGGCCGGCGCACTCCCCCCCTTGGGATTTTAGTCCCACATGGGGGAGGGGAGGAGGATGGAACCCCCCTTGGCCTATATAAGGAGGGGTAGACCCCCCTTTTTCCAACACACCAATATCTCCTTCTTCCTCCTTCTCCTTCCCGGAAGTGGACTCCCCTTGTTTGGAGTCTGCACCTGGATTGGAGTTCTCCACCATAAGGCAGGCCGTCGTTCTGCTGGAGTCGGGATCCGTAGCCGTCTTTCTTCCGCTTCTCGCCTGGTTCGGGGCCCGGGAGGAACATCGATTGTACCGTACGTGTATAATCTCTTCGAGGCACTACACCTGTGGTGCTACTTCGTCGCTGAAGGTTTACCGGGAGTCATCCTCGCCGGTGGTGGTCTTCTACAGGACAGGGAGGTCGTAGTTCCGAGTCTACGCCAGCCACGTTCGCAAGAACGTTTCCCTCTTTCGGTCTTCAAAGGTATGAACACCGATTCCCTCCGTTACTTTACATCGCCATAGCATAGATCTTGGGTTCGGGTACCGTAGGTTTGAAAAATTTGTGTTTTCTGCCCCGTATCCCAACACATGTTTGATGAGACAAGGTTATGAATTCATTATTAAGGACAATGGTTGTTCTATATATTTGAATAAGATGTTTTACGGCTTGGCGCCCGTTGTGAATGGGTTATTCATTTTGAATCTTGAAGGTGAATCTGTCTATAATATAAATGCCAAGAGGCTTAAACCTAACCATCTGAATACAACTTACTTTTGGCACTGTCGGCTTGGTCATATTAGTGAAGAGCGCAAGAAGAAGCTCCATGATGATGGACTTTTAAATTCGTTTGATTTTGAATCATTCGAGACATGCGAATCGTGCCTACTCGGCAAGATGACCAAGAAACCTTTTGCAAAGAGTTGCGAGAGGGCATCCGACTTGTTGGAACTCATACAAACTGATGTGTGTGGACCAATGAGCACGACTGCTAGAGGTGGTTACCAGTACTTCGCGACTTTCATCGACGACTTGAGAAGATATGTATATATCTACTTGATGAGGCACAAGTCAGAAACCTTTGAAAAGTTCAAGGAGTTTCAGAATGAAGTAGAGAATCAACTCGGCAAGACGATCAAACTTCTACGATCAGATCGTGGAGGTGAATATCTGAGTAAAGATTTTGATGATCATCTCAAGAGTCGTGGAATAGTTCCACTACTCACTCCTCCTGGAACGCCACAAAGAAATGGTGTATCGGAACGGAGGAATCACACCTTGTTGGACATGGTTCGATCGATGATGAGTCAGTCAGATCTACCGTTGGCATTTTGGGGTTATGCTCTAGAAACTGCAGCTTTCACACTAAACAGAGTACCATCTAAATCCATAGATAAGACACCATATGAGATATGGACTGGGAAGCGTCACAGATTGTCTTTTCTAAAGATTTGGGGTTGTGAAGCATTTGTCAAGCGACTTCAGTCGGACAAGCTCGCACCCAAATCGGATAAGTGCATATTCATGGGATATCCAAGGGAAACCTTAGGGTATTACTTCTAGAACCGACAAGAGGGCAATGTGTTTGTCGCTCGACACGGTACCTTTCTTGAGAAAGAGTTTCTCACTAGGAAGGCTAGTGGGAGGACGGTGCAACTCGAAGAGGTTCGAGATAAACCACTCGAAGTAGACACGACAAGTGATGCCATTATGGCAGAGCCAGTCAGTGAACCCGTGGTTGAAGTAGCACCCGCACCATGAAGGTCAGAAAGGCTCCATAAAGCAAGCAATGTATTGTTGTTGGACAACGATGAGCCTTTGACATATGCGGAAGCGATGGTGGATCCAGATTCCGAGTTATGGCTTGAGGCCACGAGATCCGAGTTAAAGTCCATGGATGACAATCAAGTTTGGAACTTGGTTGATCTGCCAAATGGTGCAAGAACCATTGAGTGCAAATGGATCTTTAAGAAGAGCTGATATGGATGGAAATGTTCAAATCCATAAAGCTCGACTTGTCGCGAAGGGGTTTCGACAAGTTCAAGGAATCGACTACAACAAGACCTTCTCGCCCGTAGCGATGCGCTATAGCTGCCTATTTTTATTATGAGATTTGGCAGATGGATGTCAAAACAACTTTACTTAATGGAAATCTAGAAGAGGACATGTATATGATACAACCCGAGGGTTTTGTCGATCCAGAGAATGTTAGTAAGGTATGCAAACTTCAGAAATCCATTTATGGATTGAAGCAAGCACCTCGGAGTTGGAATATTCATTTTAAAGAGGTTGTCAAATCGTTTGGCTTCATCGAGAACGAAAAGGAACCTTGTGTGTTCAAGAAGTTTAGTGGGAGCTCAATCGTATTTCTAATCTTATATGTGGATGACATATTACTGATTGGGAATGACATTCCAATGCTTGAAGCTGTCAAGGACTCATTGAAAAATAGTTTTGCAATGAAGGACTTGGGAGAAGCAGCTTACATTTTGGGAATCAAGATCTATAGAGATAGATCAAGGAGGCTTATTGGATTAAGCCAGAGTACGTATAATGACAAGGTGTTGAAAAGGTTCAACATGCATGAGGCTAAGAAAGGGTTCTTGCCTGCGTCACATGTCATTCATCTAAGAAAGACTCAGGGTCCATCTATTCCTTATGAGCAAAGACGCATGGATAAGATTACGTATGATTCGGCCAACGGGTCTATCATGTATGATATGGTATGTACCTGAGAAGTACTAAGGATATGTTCCTAGTTTATGGAGGTGAGGATGATCTCATTGTAAAGGGTTACACCGATGCTAGTTTCCAAACCGACAGGGATTTCGTTCGCAATCTGGTTATGTGTTCATTCTGAACGGAGGTGCAGTGATCTGGAAGAGTTCCAAGCAAGAGACGGTAGCTGATTCTACAACAGAGGCCGAGTACCTTGCAGCTTCTGAAGCTTCAAAGGAAGGTGTTTGGATAAGGGATTTCATTACCCTACTTGGCGTGGTTCCAGACTCGGCAGACCCGTTGGACCTCTATTGTGATAATAGTGGTGCCATCGCATAGGCCAGGGAGCCAAGGCATCACCAGAAATCCAAGCACATCGAAAGGCGTTATCATCTCATACGACAATTCGTAGATGATGGTAATATAAATGTATGCAAAGTACACACGGATGCAAACTTTCCCGATCCTTTGACGAAGCCTCTCCCTATGCCGAAGCATGAGGCGCACGTAAGAGCCATGAGCCTTAGATGCCTAACTGATTGACTCTAGTGCAAGTGGGAGACTATTGGAGATATGCCCTAGAGGAAATCATGTTATGATGTTTTTTCCTTATGTATTCATGAGTTACTTGTATTGTCCTTGAACATCATCACTCATATGTATCAATAAGTATGTGACTTGTTTGTGACACTATGTATTCTATGATGATTTTTCTAATGGTCCCTAGTTAATAAGGTTATGCGGACACATATCCTTGACTAGTATATGATTCGGTTGATGACTATGTTTCACAAGTCATGAGCATGGAGATGCTACCGATAGTATGAACTTAGTGATGGGATCACTGAGTTGGACAGAGAACCACTCTGAGACGCAGCGAGATATTGTCATCTGTTAGTCTCAATACAATGTATATGCCATGTCCTAGACCTGAGGTCCTCGCATGTTCTTGGGATGAGGAATGATTCACTTAGGGACTATCAAACGCTACACCGTAACTGGGTAGTTATAAAGGTAGCTTACGGGTGAGTCATGATACATGCCGCGAGACATGGTTGATCAAGATGGGATTTGCCCCTCCACTTTGGAGAGATATTCTCTGGGCCCTCTCGAGTGATAAGATTCAGAAAGCATGACCATGTGACATGGGTTAAGGGTTAACCCGGTTCATGAATCTGTATCACGGTTTCAAGAAGAGAGGTCAAGCTATCACAAGGGTGACACGTACTCGCCTTGAGCTTGACAACATATATCGTGAGGAAAAAGGAATGTTGCATATGACACTTTGTAATGGTTCGTCTTATGACTTTACGCATATATGGGAGCCGACACGTTCTTCTAGGAACCTCTACCGACTAAAGAACCAGATGTGATTCGGGACGTGTCCAGGTGTACGTGAACCTATAGGGTCGCGCGCTTAAGAGGAAAGGATCCCATTCGGATGTGATCCGAATGGAGTATGGATGGAGGGTCCGGATTGCCTCAAGGGTTGAGGCCATTCCACGGGCGCCTATATAAGGGCTAGGGAGAACCCCGAAGGGGTACAGGTCAGACCACAACCCTAGCCGCCACTCCACCTCCTGGCCGAGCCACCGAACCTAGAAGTCCGCCGCCCGGCGCTCCTCCTTGTACGTGCGCATCCCTTGGAGGTGCTGCACCTGCGGCGCTTGGACGAACTATTCGCGGGATCGGTACGAGGGATTGGTTCGAGGGATTCGAGGAGCCGCCGCCGACGCGCATCGCCAACTCTCCTTCCGCTGTCGTGACTGCGTGTCTAGTGGTAATCCCTCATCACGTAGTTCTTCCCCAGTAGCAGTGATCTTGGTTGTGCGTGGTAGAAATTTTAATTTGGCGCTAGCGTAGCGTACCGAGTGCCTTTGACATAATCGAAATGATATTATGAGGCTACCTATTTCGATTATGAGAGGTCAAGGCACGGCCTTTGGCGCGTTCTAGGTACATCGGACGCGAGCAGAACGCACGGGACGGTACGCGGGCTCGCGCTTGTCGCATTGGGGGCACATGACATCCTTGGCGACGGGAACGACGACGTACACGAATGAGCCGACAGCAGGCAGGCAAGCAGCAAGGCGACAGGAGACTCGGGTCGCGTCCTGACATGTCACACGCGGGCTCTGCGTCAAGGGAACTCACGCGCGCGCATCCTGTTCGTGCTCCCGGACGGACGGGAGCAACACGGGAACACGTCGACCACCCCACGGGTGACGACCACGGAACACACGACGACGCACAGGAGACATAGGGCCTACTCACATGAAACGGAGAGGAACAAGATGGAGGGAAGGGACGGCGAGGCTCACAAGGGGCTCGACATCGCCGATCAACTCGGGGAAGCGCGGGCATGACGGAGGGGCTCGCAACCACGGCTTGCAGGCGACGACCTGGGTGGATTGGAAGACAGGGAAGAGCCGAGGCACGCCGGCCTCAACGCCGCTGTTCAAAGATGCACTTGATGTCCAGGAGGTCGACCTCGTCGACGATCAGGCTGCGGGGATGAAGAATTCGACCTCCAGGCTCCTTGTCCATGGCAGAAAAAATAGGGAAGGAGGAGAGAAATTGGGTGGCGGCGGCGCAAGGGAAGAAAGGGGATGGAGCTAGGGTTTTTGGGCGATCGGGGCAGGGGCTAGCTAAAAAGGGGAGGGGCAGAGGAGGCTGCAGGGAGGGCTCCACCTCCTCTCTGCCATGGCGCCTAGCGAGAGAGAGAGAGGGAGGAGGGTCCTCCACGTGAAAAGATCAGGAGAGTGGGTCGGTTGGGCTGGGTGAGATGGGCTAAGTTGGGAGATGGGCTGGGTTGGAGAGGAGACGAATCGGCCCAAGGTCACTAGAATCCCTCTCTGCATTTATTTCTTTAAATAAGAAATAAAGGGAAAAAGAAATAGAAAATGGAGTCCAAATATCATATACAAATATGATTATGAATCCTAAAGGTTTAAGATTTTTAGAAAATGTTGTGGGCCAATAATATTTAAGTAATAAAAATGGCTATTAAATTAATTTAAAAGCCATTTAAATTACAACCCCATTTTCTGAAAAGGAAAAAATCTTGGGAGTTGGGCAGGGGCTAAATCATGGAAAAACATGATTATTTACAGAAGAGTTCAATGAGGGGATCAACGGGATGGCTTGGAGAAAAATGGCAAAGGAACAAAAGAAACAAACGAAAAGAAAATGGGAAAATCCTTTTACATGATCAGATAAATGCTTGGGAATTTTTCTGTCACATGGATTATTGCAAAGAATAATTGCGAATTTTCATGGCCGATGGGAACATTAAAAATGGAATTTTTTATGGATTTTTGCTAGTTTTGTGCTGTTATATGTGGTAAAGCAGGAAAAGAGATTGGATCAGCCATAGCTCGCTAGGGATGATGGAGTCAGCGACTGAGGTGGCATAGAAGCGCTCAACTAGTTGCGATGTGGACTTAGAATCTCGCCTTACGACCACGCTGGTCGACGTGACCGTCGGCACCAGCCTCCTCTCCTCGGCCGACAACTATAAGATAAACGCGCAGAGCACCACCATCTGCATGGGTGCATGCAGCAGCTGGAATGTCTGTTCATACTATGCACTTTGTTTTCTAAATCCCTCACCTTATTTTACAGGCACTCGACTAGCTAAGATGTCGCATTAGTTGCTCTCGGTTCTATTTATCGTATATGTTAGCACAGGTAATGTCTTGGCAATTTAACTTCAAACTGTTTATATGCTTTTTCACAGTGCACCTAAACAAATGTTCATTTTGGCCTGAATGGGGATTTGACTGTTGTCTTTCGTGGTAGGGTCTTTTCCCACTACGCATGGTATAATGCAACAGGAAGCTTTACAATGTTAACTGGTTTGTTAAGCTGTTCCTCTCAAGCAAAACATGTCATGCTAGAAGTAATTGCACTGTAAATAATTATGTAGTTGCAGGCACATGTTTGCAACATTGTCGTACATCACCGAGACCTTAATCTTTATGTATATTGGAATGGAAGCCTTTATATTGATAAAAAAATACATCACAAGCAAGGTGAGAAAGAGTGCATGCATATTGTTTTATTTTTTGCTCTAGAGGATAATATATATAATGTCACAATAATTTAACCTGCTTTTTAGTACAATGATCGTATTCAAAAGAAGACATAGTTACATTTACTGTATATTTAGTATCAAAGTTAAGAATAAATAATATTCTTCGAGAATATTCATTTGAATATTTCTCCCTATATTTTTTAGTAAATTCATGTCATGATAGTTTTTTCATTATACCAAAAAAATGTCTTACTTGATTATTCAGAGATCTAGTATTCATGATACTAGCAAATGAGTAGATGATTAGGCAGAAGGAAATTTGAGGTAAGTTTCTCGAGTTCATCACTTAAACCATGCATCGTGACTACTATCAAAGGGATGAATAATTAATCTCCTAAGTTCTTTAAGAGGAACTAACCGGTTAGTATAACTTTGGGATAGCTACTATTTTAAAATGGGTGTCATGTTGAAATAGAGTACATAGATGAATCTTGATCTATATTTATTAAGATAGAGATGTATGATATTATTTCCTTCCATTGCAACGCACGGGCATATTTCATAGTTTTCTTTAAAATCACTATGCCTTAGTTTTAGAGCTCGCTCGTTTATGAGGTGCTACATTTTGAATTCGAAATTGCTTTGCGTACGACAGTTTCACTTACGATTCTTGTACGATGCAAATATCCACCGGACTCTCCTTGTTTGGTCTGCTAAATCAAGGGCCCATGTCCATTGTCGTACAAAAGTCGTATGTGAAGTATCGTGTGCATAGCAGGGCTCTTTTGAATTTGTTTCACAATTTTGATCGAGCAAACGGGGTTTCAAGAGCTTTCTCATTCTATTGAGGTATTCACTTTTGCATTCGGTTTAAATTTTGATTGTATCAACAATTTCTCAAACCAGTTGACGGCAACAAGCCTATATAAATTCGTCGGTCCCACACACCGTTTTTGCATCTGTTTTGTTTTTGGCAAATGCGACACTCTAGCATCAATATAGTACATACGACCATCGGCGCAAGAAACTTCCTCACATATATATGAGATGATTAGCATATACGGAGTATCACATAATCACACCATCGAAGAGGATTCACCGAAAAACTACATTATATTAAACACACACTTTATTTTCATGCGCGCTAGTCCAAATAACAAACATATTTTTTAAAATTACAACAACAACGACGCAACAACGCACGACCAACTCTCTAGTATTACTCAAATGTCGACCAATTGCTCACATTGGAGATTGCATTTGCATGCTAGTGTGAACATAAGTATCGTCACCATCATGAGGGGGCAACCTCGTTACACAACTCTTTGAGTCTATATCATGGAACCAACAATGATATTCTTGAGATTGATGGATATGTGCCTGTTGTTATTTTTAAATACCTTGGTGTTATGAGTCCCAAATATTTCATAGGATAGTTAACAAAACCGGCAACCACATACCGACATCTAGGTATGTTGGCCAAATTAATCCCACGGGGACGTCATAGTTCTTTAGGAGGATGAGACTATGGGATCCTTTAGCTAAACAAGGGAAGCCATGTGTAAGGATTATCAACCTCATTGTTGACCTAGAAATTTGAGAATTTTTTTAGCAAAGCAGAAAACTCGCTTAAAAAACAGAGGTTAGGTGATTTTATGGGTTATTTTGCATACCATTTTGATGATATGATATACAAGAACTATGGAGTGCCGAGAATAGGTTAGGAGAGGCGGAAAATGAGGTTGGTGGTGAAACCAACTATCACCCACAAAGAAGATTGTAGGGGTGTTATTTGTTTGCACACAATGAAAAATTTCTTAGGAGATGAAGTCGCTAGTTAACCATTTTCAGAATGAAAGATGCAAGAGATTGATGTGAGGCAATGGACAATGCAGTAGCCTTTTTTCTCGAAATCAATTTTCCGCATTCATGGGTGATCTGAACCATTCGTATTGATTACATCTTCAAAGGCATTGTTCCCAATCTTTGGGTTTGTAGGAAAATATTCAAAGAAGAACTCAAATGGATTACCTTCTAAGACCTTTATGTGTAAATATAATTTTTTTAATAAAAATACAAATTAGAGTTTTGACTTTTATTCACAAAATGAAAAAAATGGAGTGTTGTTGATAGAGGTGAAGATGTCTTAATGTTTCACTGAGATGGTAGCTATCGATTTGGTGAAGACGACTTTGAGGATCCGATTACAAGCATGTGATGACGTTGCGTCTTAGCAATCACTACCAAGTACGGAAGGTAATTGACCACACCAGAGCACGAGCAACCATACCACTAAGGTATTCTTCCTGCAAGCAATCAGAAATAAGAAAGAAAAAATAATTGTAATCTAGATATTTCGAACAAAGACAAATGATTGATGGAAGTTGAGTTTTCTACATGGTCTTTGCATGATCGTTAGACACAAATGAAGTACGCAAAGTTGGGACAATGGCTAACTTTTAACTAAATAAAATCCAAGTGTAAACGATGCCATAAGAACTATATTTATGTGGGTGGCAAAGAGAGATTCCGTCACCCCTTGAGACTGGGGGGGGGGAATCCTTAATTCATCATAAAACAACCCCCGTCAATACGGACTCTAAAAACAAACTATAATATGGTATTTCAAAATAACATGTGTTTGGCCAAAAACTGAGGCGGTGCACCAACTATAAAGAGGTTCGGAGGAAAATTATGAAATGACATCTTGTATATTTCTTGCAAGTCTTCATGTGGCCATTTTGGTGGCTTCAAAGTCCCGAAATCATCACTTGAAGCTCCATTGTTGTCTCTCATGCGCGCACCTTCAACCATGCTTGATACTTCTCCATTGTTCACATCTCATGTCTATGCTAGGACCTTCATTCTTAAGCAAAACAAAAGTATGTAACTAAGGAAGTATCATATTTCCATGAACAGTATAAGTTGCTTCAAGACACAAAAGCACCAGATAATTAAGTTGACATTCGCAAGCTTTAGAATTGATCCAACATACGTAGAACGAAGAGACATGGGTGTAACATTAGTAGGGATGTCTTCATCATCTTCCCCTTCTTGAATTGAAGTCGTCTTTGACGGAAGCTCATCCCCTTTTTCCAAATAAGTTTTAAATTTGCAATGTTAAATGTAAAATTAACCCCAAAATCTATAGGTAGCTAATGTTTACATGCATTATCATTTGTTATCATTTTTTGTGTCTTGATGCGGTGCAGGTTCTGTGGGTTTGGGTTGGATCAGAAGTTATAGTACTAGGAACTTAAGCAACATTCAATTGTATGACCATTAAAAATTGTAGAACTGGTTATCTTCTTTGGTGGAAAGGACATGATCTCGACCTATATATCGCCATGAGAGGGAAAAAGAGTTCCTATATAGTTTAGAAAATAGATTATGTAGTAGTAGGATATTTAGATTGTACGATGCGCTATGTATAGCAAACAACGTTGGTTTGTGTGAGGTTGTACACATTTTCAACCCAGTGCACGTTTCAAGTATTTGTACCAATAACCTCGGGGAGGTGATTGGAATGTTCAATGAATTTACTTTAAAATCAGTATGCCCTAATTTTAGAGCTCTCTCCTTTATGAGGTGCTTCATTTTGAACTTCTTTCACAATTTAGACCGAGTCAACGGTTTCTCAAGGAGCTCTCTCATTTTATTGAGGTGTTCAATTTTACATTTGGTTCACGATTTTGGCTGGATCATGGATTTTTTAAATTAGTCATCGGCAACAAACCTATAAATTCTACTCCCTCCGTTTCATATTAGATGGCTTACAAATAGATGTATCTTGAACTAAATGTAGTCTAGATACATCTATTTGGAGGTCATCTATTGTGGAACGGAGGGAGTATATAAAAACTTGTATGTGTAGTACAATGAAAAATATTTTTTTCCATAAAACTATATATAAAAACTACTTAAAACATTACAAAAGTTGCTTGACCAAGAAAGATGCAATGGCAAATTTACTATGACATTTTATGATTAGAAATTTTTTCTTTTGAGGTTTTCCATGGTCAATTCTTTTTACCATTCTGTAATTGTTTCCACCATGCTTCCAAACCTAAAATTCTTATGGTCCAAAACTAAATTTGCCAAGGTGTACAACTAGATTTTCCATGTCATGAAAAATAAAATTGACATGATCGGATTACTAAAATTATCATGGTCCAAAACTAAATTAACTCAAGTTTCAATGGTCCAAAACTTAAATTTTCATGTCACAAAAAATAATTTTTCCATGGTAGAAAAACTATACTTGCCAAATGATATTTGAAAACTTTGCCATGGTCTAAAATATTAAAATTGCCATGGTATCTACAGAGAAGATATATCATTATGTAAAATAATAAAATTTGTTATCGTTGAGTCAAAAACATTGCCATGTTGCATAAAATAATATTTTTCATAAGCACTTGACATTACAGAAAAATGATGCATAAAAAATTGCATGATTTTTTGTGTCTAAATAATATTGCAAAAATCACAAACAATTGCCCTGACCATGTATATGTAATGCAATAAATTTCCATGGCATAAACATTGCCTTGGAAAATTTTCATGTATTAAAAACATTTTTGTATATTTTGCTAAAAAAGGAACAAACTAGAATTTGAACCCAAGTCTCTAGGTTGGACCTAGAGTGAATAGCCCGTTTTTTTAAAGAATAGTCCATTTGTATATTCAGTTTAGGAGGTGTTCCATTTTATCCTCTAATGAACGATTTTAGATGTTGATATCACTTTGGCCGCTGCTACATGATCCATGCATGAATGAAGCGATGGAGAGCTGGTCGCACAAGATATCATTTTTGGAAATTTTGCTTCAGATAATTAAAATATTTTATTAGTCCAATGTGCATGTCCCATGTTCGACAAGATCGGCGCCGGGCGGGCTTGTAAATTGGTTGGCGATTGTGACCAGGACATACTGGACATCCTAATTCCTATTGGTTGGCGATGTTGAGCCGCCCGGGATCTAGCCCTAGCATATGGGGCTCTCCCTCCTGGAAAAGAAATGGAACAACCCCTTCCTTATGTGCATCATCCATGAGGGCACAACTGTCGATGCATACAACAGACACAATTGCAAGTAAATTTGAATGCTTCTTTTTAAGAAGAACGATCGAGGGCTCCTTTTTGAAAAAAGAGAATTGATCGGACCGATCCATCTTCCCTCTTCCACCAAGTGCCTTCGCATCATCCACCTGGTGATCGTAGACATTGCGTCACGGTTGTATACACCTAGCCTCTGTGCATACAAGATGACGATATCTATTACTGTGAGACTTATTTTTTACCTCGTCTTTCAAATTTGTTTTCATGTGTGCCTTAAACACTATAAAACTATAAATTATAACTATAAAAAATAAAAATAGTTTATTGCCTAATTATAGGCTTATAGACTTCAAGAGGAAGTTCTTTGTTAAGAATATTCATATTGCAGAACCATGGTTATATTTTGAGTATTTAGATTTTACAGTATTCTTGTGTTATATGATTATCTCTTTTATGACTGCGACCGATTCTTCAAGTTCACCACCCCCCCCTATCGCCATTTTTTGGCTACGTCACTCGCATGCTCCATCCCATTCGACGTGGGTGTGCACAACGCCACCATCGCCGCCCAAGATGAGTCTAATATTTTATATCTAAATAGCTAGTCCTCACTAGCTTATTTCTCTCAACATGCAAGCATATCACCTTATCATTCAACATGCATGTGAAATGCTCACATTAAAATGATACTATGCATAATTAAAATCCATTCTATTATGATATTTATATTAAATTCATATATTAGTTAAAAAATTATTGTTTCAGAAATTTTTATTTCAAATATACATATTTCATTTATCAAACATTTTACTAAAATATTTTACAGAAAAAATCTCGCAACAACGTGCTATAGTGCATGGACTTCACGTGTTGCTACCTGCCCCTAGTTTTATCAACTTGGTGTTGTCGATGTACATGGCTTGGTGTTGTTCATGTAGAACTGTCATTGGCTTTGTGTTGTACTTCTACATGGGTATCGTACGTGGTCTTCTGTTAGGTATGTAGTGGGTTCAGTTGTTTGTTAGGCATATAGTTGGTTCGATAAAGAAATAAATATGCGTCTTAGATTTGGGAGTGATGGTCAAATGGGATTGTACATGTACATTTATAACAGTAATTGTAGAGGAATATGATCAGATAACTGTATCGAGTAGGATTTTGAATTGATTTCAACTAATGCAGTTTCCACGCTGAGGACCAAGTACCTCCACAAGCAGCAATTTTAGAGAACAACTAATTAAAGGGCATCCGTTGCAGAGGTCACTCGCGGGCGCTTCGAGCGCGCCAAGTGTCACGTTCTGACGCGTTTCAGTGTTTTCTTTGGGTCCTTTCGCGTTTGACATGTGGCGCCTTCTGGACACACACCTGCAGCCACGGCCATACGCGTAGCCTGTCACACCTCAGTTTTTCAGCCACAACCCCTACCACAACCCAGTTTTTCAGCCACAACCACAATTTTTTCAACCATATACACAGTTTTTTCAGCCACAGCCTTCGCCACAGTTCAGTTTTTCAGCCACAAGCACTCTTTTTTCAGCCACAGCTCCTGTCAAAGCCCAGTTTTTCAGCCCCAGCCACAGTTTTTTCAATCGCAACCATAATTTTTTCAGCCACAACAATAGTTTTATTCAGCTACATCCCTGCCACAGTCCAAGGCACAGGTCCGTGCGCAGCCACATGAGGGTGCGCGCGCAACCACAGTTGTTGTTTCATGCGGGACACAGTAAAAACACGACACGTGGCGGATCTAGAGCATGCAAAAGTGACTTTTGTGGGGCCGTGCGGGAGAGTGCCCGCTAATTGGTGATTGACGCAATTTTACATTTTTTGAGAGCAGCAATTTAATGTAGGATTCAGAAATAAATAGCTAGCAGTTGGGTCCAGTCGGGCAGCCCAATCAGACGATGGAGAGAGCCCAGTTGGGTGACGAAGACGTGCGAACAACCAAGAAGAGATTTTTGTCAAAAAAAAGAAGGGATTCTCTTTTTAATATTGGAATATATAGATAGATGTAGACATAGAGAGATAGAGACTAGTAAAAATGTCATGTGCATTATGGCGGGTTAAAAAAATGATGAGTATCTATGCCTACTAAAAATACTATAGCAATGATATTTTTTTTATTGTATAATTGGAGTGAAACTAAATTTCGACGGACTAATCTAGTGGGTATGTCAATTTGTTCATTGTTCAAAAATATGATGCAACAAAATCCAAGAACTATATGATTGGTAAATCACATTTGTGGAACATCATACATAATCATGGATGTAGATAAAAACATCAAGGGGCATCAGAACTATTTTGTAGAACTAGATGATACTCCGCGTGTTGCTGCGGGAACGGTTAACAAATAATTTAAAGTTTTAAATACGAGAAAATTTAGGAAACTTAGTATAACTTCATTATTAAATCATTTTTGAAATAAATATTGTTTTGAGTAAAAATCTGAGAAAATTTGATGAAAAATCTAAAAATGATTGTCATTTTTGTTTAATTAATTGTTTTACCTTGAGAATATACCGGTGAGATGATATGAGACAAATACAATGTTGAGTGGAAAGAATGGAGACATCTGAAAATTCCTTTTAGAGCTCGGGCTACAGGGAGGACTATATTTGCACAAATTCGAAAATCTTATTTAAACTTTTCAAAAAAAAATCAAAATAAATTCCACGGGTACTTGTATGTGTTTAGCCCTAGCGTGTGCAATTTCGCTTGGAAATAATCTGATTTGTAGGCTATACAAAAAAGTCAAAATTCCAGCCCAACAATAAAAAAATTGGACCATTTTGAAAATCATATTTGTCTTTTTTTTCAGGCTGCATGAAAAAAATATAATGGTTTTGAAATTGTACAAGTATGTTTTAAATGTGTATATGCTTATCCACAAAAAGTTTCAATTTTTTTTGTCAAACTGAAATTTGATTTTCAAAACGGGCTCCCTGGAGCTCGTCCTCTAAAAAGCTGCACTCTGGAGGCATCACCCTTATTTAAACCTAAAACAATGATAACAACTACATATATGCATTCATAAAAAAAATTATCGCATAAAAAATAAAATGCAAGCTAACTCATAATTTGATTTTCTATAAAAAAACCGCTTCTAATTGTGATGCTTAGTGCATGTGCACAAAAATTTAGTGGAAAAGAGGTTAATATTTATTTGTGAATGGTTGCAAGCGCATGCGGATTTAATGAAAGTATGTGCATGAAGAGTTAGTGGAAAAAAGACGAACCTATTTGATGATGTGAATAGCTTGCATGTCAAAATAAATAAGTTCGTGAGGATGAACTATTTATGTATTATAGATAATAGGCTATCATAACCTAATATAGAACCATAGCAAAAAAACGTCTAAATTTGTGTGTGTTTATCAAGTCCTTATGATTGCATCGTTCCTTCATGGCACTTCCCATCCGGCGTCAATCTCCCTTCCGAGCATTTGAGACTCCTTATGTTACCTCCTCATTCCCTTCTCATGGACAGTGCGTAGGTGCAACTTTTGCACTCCTCGTGACGCTTCAGGTGCTGGACCCCGCCGTACCATGGATGCATTTGTGCTCGAACATTGTTTTAGCACAAACATTTCTAAAACACAAGATGAACTTATTAGAACATCGTGTCAGTGCTGCTTCGACACTCCTTGTCGGGCTCTAGGTGCTGGATTGCGCCATAATGCGGCTGCATTTGTGCTCAACCATTGTTTTGATGCAAACATTTTTGAAATACGGGATGAACTTAGTTAATTTATTATTATTATTATTATTATTATTATTATTATTATTATTATTATAGGCAAGGCCCTATATAGAGCGGATCTTATCCTAATCTGTCCAGCCCAGGAGCCCATGCATGCCTCCCGGGCCTCCAATCTTCCTTACTCTCTCTCTCTTTGTTGTCGAGGACAGACACCGCACGCCCACACACGCCGCCCGCCGGGCTCCCCTGTCCCTTCGTGCGCCGCCGCGCCGCCTAAACCCCTCACCGGATTGACCCCCTGATACGTCTCAAACGTATTTACTTTTGCAAACACTTTTGCTATTGTTTTGCACTCATTCTTGCATGATTTGGACGAAACTAACCCGGACTAACGCTGTTTTCAGCAGAACTTCCTGTATGGTTTTATTGTGCGCAGGAAAATGAATTTTTGGACGTCTCAGAAAATTCCCAAAAAAATACCAGAAAATCCACGCACCCGAAGGAGCCAGAAGCCAGAAGTGGGAACAGAGGGGAGCCAAGGGGGCGCCCCCGTAGCGCGTCCAGGGGTGGGGCCGCGCCCTCTGGCCGCCTGGGGGCCTCTCCCCTCCTCTGGTGCCCTATCGACGCTCCTATTTATTCCCGTGACGGAGAAACCCCGAAACAGAAGTCGTTTTCCCAATTCTCGTCGCGGAGCCGCCTCCACCCTCTATTGTTCTCCGGGATGGCTAATCTGGAGGTTGTTTGGGCCTCCGGTGAGGGGAGATCATCGCCATCGTCATCATCATCGCCACTCCATCCTCCCTCCATGTCTTCTTCATCCATGTGTGAGTAATTCCGTGCTGTAGGCAAAGGGGATGGTAGGGATTGGATGAGTTAGATCATGTAATAGTTTATCAGATTGTTGGGGGCATGTTGCCTATCATATAGATTGTTGTTTATCATCTTTGCTTCAACTTGTTGCTCTTAATGCTTGTCACTTTGGGCCCGAGTGCCATGATTTCAGATCTGAACCCTATGTGTTTTCATGAATATATTTGTGTTCTTGATCCTATCTACGAGTTGTATGCACCTGTTATAGTCCGGAACCGGCGATCCCAAAGGTGATAGCTTGGGACACCAAAGGGGATGGACTATAATTTGAGGATTCCATGTATCCATTGATTGTTAATGCTTTGTTCCGGTGCTCTTTGACAGGAGCACCTTAATCTCCATAAGTTTCTTTTTCGCCCGTTCATAGCGGGATGGTAGGACAAAAGATGTTGTGCAAGTTCTTATTGCAAGCACGTACAACTATCTGTGGGATACATGCCTGATGTTTGATTTATGCCTAGATGATCATTGTTTTTCTGTGTGCCTTGCCCCAAGTTAAATACATGATGTGTCTTATCCATGCAGCGCCCAACCATCCATCTCCCTAGCCTACAGTGCTTTAATTCTGCTGGTTACTAGTTGTTTACTTTCGCTGTTTCACCACCACTATTTCCGTTTCTATCATCACTTTCATATCGCAGTTGCTATTAATATCTTGTTGCAAGTAAGTGTATCTCAGGTGCGGTGGAATTGACAACTCCGCTGTTAAAGCTTGTGGATATTCTTTGGCTCCCCTTGAGTCGAATCTATAAATTGGGTTATTCTTACCCGCGAAGACTATCTCGATCCCCTGTAGTTGTGGGTTATCAAGCCTGTTTTCTAGCGCCGTTGCCGGGGAGCATAGATTTATTCACAAGTCTACTTGAAGTATTTTACCTGCTGCAATTTTTCCGCTATGGGTAAGAAAGAATACCCCAAGGTCCCGATCTTACCATCCCGTACAAGAAAAGGTATTGTTCTGAACACTAGTGCTACACTTGATTCACCTTCAGTTATGAGTAAGTTTGCTTCACCTCCACCACATGATGCCTCTACTGAATCTGTTACTATGTCCGATACTTTTGATGATGCTTCTACTACTCTTGATGATATTGGTTCACTTAGTCACGCTCTTGAGAAACATATCGCTGCTGCTGCAAAAAAATCTGGAATTGAAATTCCTGATACTTGCTATCCTTTTGATGGAACTTACACTTATCCCGATTTGAGTAAACTCAAGGAGAGACTCCTTGATGATGATTATATTATACTTGATGATGATTTATGCAGGGAGTTAACAGAGTTTGATGACTCTGACCCTGATGCTATTAAGAAGCTTCTCGAAAAACACTCCCTGAAGAACAAGACCGTTCCTGATCCTAAATTTGCTATGTCTCCTATATGCATCAATGATCCTGATTATAATTTCTCTGTTGATCTTTCACTTATATCTATGGTTGAAGTTGACCCCTTTTATGGCAGAGAAAATGATGATGCTATTGCACACCTAACAAACTCACTGAGTTAGGTGGCTTGTTTACTACAGATGAGAAGATACAAAATTTCTATGTTACTAAGCTTTTTCCTTTCTCTTTAAAGGAAGGTGCTAAAGTGTGGTACGACGCACTACCATGTGGTTCCATTAGGAGTCCTCAAGACTTAGCTCACTCTTTTGTTGATAAGTATTTTCCTGCTCATATGCAACATGCTGCTTTACGAAGAATTTATAACTTTAAACAGTTGCAGGATGAGAACCTCCCTAAAGCTTGGGGGAGGTATTGCAGTTTTATCTAGGCTAGACCGGGACATGGAGTCCCTAAGAATGAATTAATTGATATATTTTATGCTGGTCTAACGGATGAGTCTAGATCCTATATGGACAGTTGTGCTGGGTGTGTTTTCAGGAAAAGAACACCGGACGATGTAGAAGAATTAATGGGAAAGATTGCCAAGAACCACGAAGATTGGTCCGTCCCTGAACCACCTCCACCACCAAAGAAAAGGGGCATGCTTGTCCTAAGCCTCGAAGATATGCAGGAAGCTAAGAAGTCTATTAAAGAGAAGGGTATTAAAACTAAAGACGTGAAGAATCTACCCCCCATTGAGAAGTTGTGTGAGCCTACCACTCACCCTCCTATGGTAGAGGTACACTCTCTTTTAGATTTCAATGCAAGTGACATTCCTCATGGTAAGCCTCCTGATCAATGTTTAGATGAGCTTGCTAATTTCATTATGAAGCAAAATCACTTTAGTGAAAGGATACAAAGTCAGTTGCATGATAATTCCCTTGCTATCAAAAGTTTGCTTGATGTTCTAGGTAGAAAAGTTAATGATGTTAAATGTCTTGTGAAGCATTTTCATATGGTTCAAACTCAGCTTGATCAAATTTCTAATGTGCAAAAAGATTTGCTTGCTAATAATGCCAAACAGGATATACATGCCTTCGGGATTAAAACCCGAGGAGGAACTAGCACTCAAGATCCTCTCTATCCGGAGGGGCATCCGAAGAGGATCGGGCAGGATTCTCAAATACAGGAAGAAGAAATTGTTAGCTCTCCGAAGAAGAAGAAGAAGCACAAACAATCTGACAATTCCAATGATCCAAATAGTATATCTACCTCTGATGCTGAGACTGAAGACGGCGCTGAGCCTGAAAAGGATATTGAAAAGAATGATCCACCCGAAGTTCGAGAAGAAGAAGCACCCGACAAACGCAAGAAATACACTAGAGAAGATTTTATCGCAAGAAGACATGGGAAGGAACGAGAACCATGGGTACATAAATCCATGCCCTTTCCAGGTAAGTCTCTCAAAACTAAAGAAGAAGAGCATTACAATAGGTTTTGTGAGTGGATGAATCCTCTTTTTCTTCAAATTCCTTTGACTGATGCTATTAAGTTACCTCCCTATTCGAGATATAAGAAAGATATTGTTAATAATAAAACAAAAGTTCTTAATGAAGAAATATCTACTATGCTTGCTAACTACTCTTTTAGTGGAAAGATTCCTGAGAAGCTTGGTGATCCAGGTATACCCACCATTCCTTGCTCCATAAAGAATAATTATGTCAGGACTGCTTTATGTGATCTTGGAGCAGGAGTGAGTGTTATGCACTTTTCTCTTTACAAGAGATTATGTTTAAAAAAACTAATCCCTATAGATATCTCTCTTCAGATGCCTGACAAGTCAACAACCGTTCCCATAGGTATTTGTGAGGATGTTCCCGTTGAAGTTGCTAATTGTTTAATCCTTACTGATTTCGTTGTGCTTGACATGCCCAAGGATGGGAGCATGTCTATTATTCTTGGTAGACCTTTTCTTAACACCGCAAGTGCTATTATTGATTGCAATAAAGGAAAGGTTACTTTCAATGTGAATGACAAAGAACACACGGTGTATTTTCCGAAGAAGATTGACAAAAGGCATGGCCACTCTATAGAGAATATCGAGACCGTGAAGATTGGAGAATGGGATTGTCCTCTACATGTGCACCAAAAATACAAAACCATCATGGTGGGGACAATGTCCATTAAAGTAAAGGTGCAACGATCACTTCATGAGATGTGAGACTTTTTGCTCTATGTATCGCCGGTTTGTTGGTAAGACTTGATCAACCTTGCTAGTAAGCAAGTTTTATATAGTTAGAAAGTGGAGCTTGTTATGTTTTCATTTGCCTTAGCTTTATTTCTCCTTTCTATACCAAGTTTATATGTTTTTGAAAATTCACAACTCTAATCACTGCTTCAAGTTTTCAGAAAGTTTCGCAGCTTTTTGAACTTCGAATTTTTTTCAATAGTGAAGTTGTCAGAAAAATTCCAGAAAAATTATATTAAAAATTTCCATGCCGGGAGTGACCCAGAAGCACCTGGGGCTGACCAGGGGGGGGGCACCAGTGGCCCAGGCTGCCAGCTGGCGCGGCCTGGCCCCTGGCCGGGCCTACAGGGGGCCTGGGGCTCATAGGCCCCACCTCCAGGTATGTCTTCTTATTCCATCCTCCCTCCATGACTTTTCATTTTGGTAACCTTGATTATATTTTGAGGTTCGAAAAGACCATTACTCGTGAGATCCGTCTACATGCACCAATTTTGTTTGATAACACTCGCAGGAACGGATGGTCCTTCAACGAAATTCAGTTCGATGAGTTCATGGCTAATTACCAGCCGCATAACCCCATGGAGGGGGTTGTGCTCGATGAGGAGGAGCATGGTGAGTTCCCAGCTTTCCAGGGAGAGACCTTCACCGAGTATGGCGAGGGGTCTTCTTCCGCTTGGAGCACAGGGCCTTCCTCATGGGAGGACATGAGGACTTCGGTGTACGCACCGGAGGGCTCATACGACTCCTGGACTTACCCACCCCGGAGCAGGAGGCTCTTGGGGGCAGTAGCTGCTACCAACTTAGGCCAAAAGCCTAAGCTTGGGGGAGTACGTGTCCTTCTCACCTTTCCATTGTATTATCCGTTTTCATTTTATTGGCTTTGATCTTTTTGAAGTTTTTTTGCCCGTTCTTCTTTGTTCTTTTATTTTGCAAAAACAACCAAAAAATTTCTCTTTTATTTTTTCTTTCGCTAAATCTTTGAAAAATCCAAAAAATATTTTATTTTCTCTTTAGTTTGCTTTGTTGCAGAGTTCAGCTCGAGTCCGTGATGGCATTTGCACTTGATTATATTTTCCTACGTTCGACCGTGCAAGCGACAAGGCAGTAATGACAAAGATCGACGAAAGGGATGCAACAAGGAAAACCGGTATGAACTCTTTTTGTTTCTACTTTTGTACATATGCTTATACTTATGATTTAGAGAGCAGCTTGTAGCAACATAGTGCTATGTTTACAATGCTTGCCCAGTGTTCATGCTTTCCTTGTGGCTAATCCCAAATAGCTAGAGTACATAATGTGTTGTTGAAATGATTTACATGCATTGCATTGTTCATGGTTTGGCATACTGAAGTGGTATTTCCCTTTGGAGAATTCTTGGATTGACTTGGCACATGCTTATACATGTTTATGACTGAAAAGTCTACTATGCCTTGATGATCTGTGAATTTCAGAATAGTTATATCATTTTCATGCTCAATTCAATGTTACTTTGTCGCTCTGCATGATTATGACTGTTATTTCTCTCTAGTTGGTCGCTTCCCAGTCTTTTGCTAGCCTTCGCTCGCACTAAGCGGATTTCTGCTTGTGCATCCAAAATCCTTGAAACCAGTTATTCCTTATGAGTCCACCATACCTTCCTATGTGGTATTTACCGGCCATCCTAACGAAGACTTTCTTGTACCATCTCGAAATTATTCAAAAGCACTCCTGTGTTGTTCCTCTGTTTTAGCTCATGAGGAAGTTGTAGGTATTCATGACCGTCTTATGTTAGACATGATTTATCCCAGGATTGCATGTCTAATCTGCAAACCCCTAATACGAGGAGGGACTGGCATGAGTGCGCCCAGCTCACAAAAGATAATCACAACCAACAAACCCTCCTTCACGCTTTCTCTATGAGAAATCGGAAAACTTTGCCAGTGATAAACAAAGGAGATTAAGGGGATGTGATCGTCTCCATCTTGGCAGCCGTTCCTCGAAACATGTCTAGCGTAAGAGGTGATTGAGTTGTCTACTAGCATTCGTTGACGAATCATGCACCTCCCAAAACACTTTTTAGCTCTGTTTTCAAAACCAAGAGCTCTGGTACAAGTTTAGTCTTTGCTTCCAACCACGGGCTTTCATCCTTTCCATCAAACTCCACGGTTCGAGAGTCTCCACCTTCTTTCTTCAAAGAACCAACTAGGAGAGCATAATTGTCATTTTGAGTGTAATGTGCATTGTCCCAAAGTACTACATTGTCTTTTGCATGATTGTGGTATTACTTATTCTGAAGTTCTTAGTTTTAGTCTCCTTTAAAACTCCGGAGGAGTTTCTGCATTTATGTTTTGCTTCACTCATGGAGGCTAGCGAAATACCACTCTAGTATGTTCAAGCTTTGTGCATTGTAGTCTTGTCTTGATTTTCAGAAGCATATTATTTAATCTCAGTTGTTTGTGATTGATCACTTGAAAGAAGGATTGATTCGTGCACTGTTTTGATGCTTGGTAAATTCTTTTCGAAGTACATGCTTATATACATCTATTGAAGCAAAAGAGTTTGTCAAGTTTTCTTTGTCGCGTTCAGTCCGTTGTACTGAATTTCTTGAGGACAAGCAATATGCTAAGCTTGGGGGAGTTGATACGTCTCAAACGTATCTAATTTTCCAAACCATTTTGCTATTGTTTTGCCCTCATTCTTGCATTATTTGGACGAAGCTAACCCGGACTAACGCTGTTTTCAGCAGCTGCCTGTATGGTTTTATTGTGCGCAGGAAAATGGATTTTTGGACGTCTCAGAAAATTCCTAGAAAAATACCAGAAATCCACGCACCCGAAGGAGCCAAAAGCCAGAAGTGGGACCAGAGGGGAGCCCAGGGGGCGCCCCCCTGGCGCGGACAGGGGTGGCGCCGCGCCCTCTGGCCGCCTGGGGGCCTCCCCCCTCCTCTCGTGCCCTACCGACGCTCCTATTTATTCCCATGACAGAGAAACCCCGAAATGGAAGTCGTTTTCCCAATTCTCGTCGCGAAGCCGCCGTCACCCTCTGTTCTTCTCCGGGAGGGCTAATCTGGAGGCTGTTTTGGCCTCCGGTGAGGGGAGATCATCGCCATCGTCATCATCATCGCCACTCCATCCTCCCTTCATTACTTCTTCATCCATGTGTGAGTAATTCCCTGCTGTAGGCAAAGGGGATGGTAGGGATTGGATGAGTTAGATCATGTAATAGTTCATCAGATTGTTGGGGGCATGTTGCCTATCATCTAGATTGTTGTTTTTGATCTTTCCTTCAACTTGTTGCTCTTAATGCTGGTCACTTTGGGCCCGAGTGCCATGATTTCAGATCTGAACCCTATGTGTTTTCATGAATATATTTGTGTTCTTGATCCTATCTATGAGTTGTATGCACCTGTTATAGTCCGGGACCAGCGATCCCAAAGGTGACAGCTTGGGACACCAAAGGGGATGGACTATAATTTGAGGATTCCATGTATCCATTGATTGTTAATGCTTTGTTCCGGTGCTCTTTGACAGGAGGACCTTAATCTCCATAAGTTCCTTTTGGCCCCGTTCATAGCAGGATGGTAGGACAAAAGATGTTGTGCAAGTTCTTATTGCAAGCACGTACAACTACCTGTGGGATACATGCCTGATGTTTGATTTATGCCTAGATGATCATTGTTTTTCTGTGTGCCTTGACCCAAGTTAAATACATGATGTGTCTTTTCCATGCAGCGCCCAACCATCCATCTCCCTAGCCTACAGTGCTTTAATTCTGCTGGTTACTAGTTTTTTACTTTTGCTGTTTCACCACCACTATTTCCGTTGCTATCATCACTTTCATATCGCAGTTGCTATTAATATCTCGTTGCAAGTAAGTGTATCTCAGGTGCGGCGGAATTGACAACTCCGCTGTTAAAGCTTGTGGATATTCTTTGGCTCCCCTTGAGTCAAATTTATAAATTGGGTTATTCTTACCCGCGAAGACTATCCCGATCCCCTGCAGTTGAGGGTTATCACCCCCTCCCCTGCGCCCTCCATCCCCCTCGCCGGCGCAACCTCCCTCCCTCGTGCCCTCGACCACCCTCGCCGTCGCGACCTCCACCCTCTCGCCGCCTCGGCCTCCCTCCGCCGAGCCCTCCATCCCCTCTCGACCGCGAACTCCACCCCCCTCGCCGCCGCGACCTCCATCACCCTCGCTGCCCGTTCTCCATCCTCCCGTTGCCGCGGCCTCCCTCTCCCCGGCCTCCCTCTGTTGACGACGCCCCACAAGCTCCGCGACACCAGCCCCCGCTGGGTCACGCTACGCGAGACGCCCGCCGCAGAGGTCCGGTTTCAACTGTCCCTAGGCCCCTCGCCTTCCCCTTCAACCTCAATCTGGATGGCTGCTTCTCCTACCCTCCATGTTACGACACTACAGGTCAGTTCCAAAAATTGCAGCCAGCCAATGGCACAAAAATCTACTCGTTGTTGCTGTTTACTACTGTAATTGGGAAGCTACAGGCGTAATGGCTCTGTACATACTAGTTACAAAAAGTAACGAATTGCTCTTGCTCTGCTTGATAACTGTCTTTCGTTTTGAAAAGTACAATTTATTCATGGGAAGAAATACAAGAATAATTTCGTCAGCAGTACAAAACAAATGTATAAAGCAGTATAAACTACAAATAAAAAAATGTAGTCTACCTTTTTATTACTCGGTAGTATCAGTGAATCACCCTTGACGTTACAATTGGTTCATTTTGAGCAGTACTATTTATTAATTCTTATTAATAAAAAAATTCAGGAAGTACGAAACTGATATTCTATAGAAGTACAAGATACATGTCGAGAGATGTTGAGTTCTATGAAAAAAAATTATGAGCAGTACAAAAGAAATCCTTTTGAGCAGTACAAAAAATTCATTTTGAGCAGTACAAAAAATTCCTTTTGAGCAGTACCCAAATTCATATTCCGCAGAAATACAAGACGGGAAGTACAACTCATTCATTTTGAGAAATACAAAACTTAGTTTTTTTTTCGGGCTGTACGAAACTCGCATTCCACAGAAGTACAAGGCAAAGTTGAGTTCTTTATAAAAATATAAGCAGTACAATTTTTTCATTTCGAGCAGTACAATTATTAGTAATATTATCGGGCAGTACGAAACTCATATTTCGCAGAAGTACAATACTATATTGTATCGGAACAACAAAAATATCTGTATTTTCAATATTGTTTAAAAACTGTAAAGAATTGAAAAAATGTTAAAACTTGAAAAAGTTGTTAAATTTCAATATCTTTCCAACGCCATATCATTCGTATCATTCAGAGGTCAAATGAACATCAATGATCATGATTTAAAATATATGATCTTTAGTATTTTCAAAACTATTCAAAAACTATGCATAATTTGAAAAAACTTAAAACATGAAAATGTTTGTCAGTTTCAGCAGCTTCACAACGGTATTTCATTTGCGCTATTCCGAGAAGTGGTTAAAAAATAATATCAAATTACTGTTCGTCTATTTTGAATGAATCTCGGTATTTTCAAAACTGCTCAAAAATTATTTAAAATTTGAAAAACCTTAATATATGAAGATGGGAAATTTCAGTACCTTTCCAACGCCATATCATTTGAACCATTTTGATATCCAAAAATGATCCATGATCATTTTTTAATAAAACATATTTTTAGTATTTTCAAAATTGTGCAAAAATGCAAAATTTGTAAAACATTAAAATATTATTTTTTTGGAAATTTCAGTAGCTTTCCAATGGTATATTATTTGCGATATTTCGAGAAGTGGGTAAATAATGTCGTTCAGAACACTTTTCAATCAGCTTGTGATGATTTCTGTTTTTTTTGTAAAATCATAATAAAAAATCTTGTTTTTTAAAAGTCACAATACAAACAGGTTGAGAATTTTCTGTAGCTTTGCAACGATATATCATCTGCGCAATTCCGATCAACGGTTTAAAATTTACGATTGAATTAGTACACACAAACTGAAAAGGAGTATCGACTTGACGAAAAAGAAAGTACGGTAGTGTTGTAAAGAAAAATTACCTGATCGTCATCTCAGGCAGTACGAGATTATTGGAGAATATTATTCTATCATCTATCAATTTACGATTGATAGATTCTAAACCGTTAATCGGAATTGTGCAAATGATATACCGTTGGAAAGCTACAAAAATCCTTTAACTTATTTTCAAAATTGTAGATTTTTTATTATGAATTTTCGAAAAACAGAAATCATCACAAGCGGATTGAAAAGTGTTCAGAAATATGGTGCAACAAAATCCAAAAACCATATGGATGGTAAATCACATCCACAGAACATCATTCATAATCATTGATGTGGAAGAAAACATTAAGCGGCATCCGAAGTATTGTATTGTAGAATAATACACTATCTTAACATAATTTGTAGAACAATAGAAAAAAAGCCGTTTAAATTTGTGTATGTTTATCGAATCTTAATGAGAAGGAGCCCATAACTGACCTTTCTTTTGTATTGTCTAATAATAAAAATAATATGCATCAATTTTAAAGTGTATGGTACGTTAATTAGAATCAAACGATCAACTTTCGGCACAACACAATAAGGTTTGTATTTTTTTTGTATATATAAAAACAATAAGATTTTCCTAATTAACCACACGTTCATGCAACCTTCGTTGGAAGGCCCTCTCTTCTCAAAATGTAGTTTAGATTTTTTTCAAACATATAATTTATCGAGAATGCTTCTTATAAATTGGCCATAAAAATTAATAATAAACATGAACATAAGAATGTGGGAAACTGGATACTAAGACTAATATTTCTCAAGCTAAATAATTAGAGTTGGGCACTAAATTGGTCATCTACTTACCTACACTACACCTAAATTTGGGAAAGAATGGGTCCCCTACAGCAAGCACATGAAAATGCAACACTTCAATGAAAAAAATGCATTTGACAAGGAATTTTATTTGTGAGGTCTCTCTGATTCCACCATATGCATCTTACAAATTCGATGATGATCTCTCCCTCCCATTACTTCACGCCATGTAGGGTATTTCCGATTTAGTTGTGGGGTCTCTTTGTTTCCAACATGGCAGCATGTGCCATATGTCATTAATCCGACCTCTCTCGTTTACACCGTATGCATTATCTGATGAATTCGAGAATGTCCTCTCTCGCATTATTTAATTCCCAATAATAAAGAAAAGCACATCTATGATGTGCCAAAAATGCCTTACTGGCATGGAGATCCGACCAATTATGTATACATACAACATGCTATTTATGCCCCACGCCGGCAATTTAATTTTCACTAATAAAAAAAATCTAGGAAACACAATTTTCCAACCAAAACTCAACATATATTATTGATCACAACAAAAGTCACAATACTATTAATTAATTACTCATCATCATCGTATTGATATCACAACTCATCTTAATGATACAACAACGCGGATGATAATGATCATGATAAGTTGTCATCCTAATTAGCTAACTCTCAAGCACATGATGATAAGTACTAGGACCTACTACTCCTTTCTATGAGGTAAAATAAAATAGATAAACTCCTTCATCTCCAGTATGAAGCAATGAGATCCACCCGTCTCCAATTTGTGGCTAGCCCTCAATCACTATTTTTGTCCATCCTTTGATTTTGAGGCATCCATCTATTTGATGTTCGATTGAGTATATATGTTGGAAACCAACCGTACGCCAACAATTTTCATCTCACCTTCGACATACATCAACGGAGGCAAAACATCATTCGGGAGCTTCTGTTTAAGACATAATATTAGTAACATAGTTACCAATATAGTTTACTTGAGAAGAATAATGTATGACAAATATGGACTAATTTATGAAAAAGATGAACTAGTGACACAATAGTAACAAATCTTACCATGATATTTGAACGAATGCTAGCATTGTGGACTATTGGCACATATCCTTCATAATTTTAGCGAGCTGCATGGATGATCTTAAAAGTCAGAACATCATTAACAAAGGAGACAAGGGAATTCTCTCCTTCTAAGTTAGCTCCAAGCCAACAGTGTAATAGGTCTTGTCTACTATCTTCTGTGTATCTCTCAAAGAAAGGAAATAAGCCGATAATTATAAATAAACAAGTAAAGTGATGGTAAATAACAACTATTTTGAAATAAGCAATTGGTGAATAAAAAACTCACATAGAGGTATATTTTGAATAATCTCGAGATCCACCCAAATGTCTTCATCAAATTTATGACTAGTGACTGGATCATATTGAGGAATGTCAATATCGAAATTCGAAGGTTATTCACACACTACAGGAATTCAACAGTTTGTTGTCTGCCATGGCTGTTGGCAAACATATGCAAAGCGGACAACAAAGCACTCGTCAACCATTTATCCAGAAAGAGATGATTTGACAACTGCATATAATCGACGGACGACAAAGGACTTTGTCGTCCTCCTTCCAGGGCGGCTGTCGGAAAAACCTTGCCATCCAACCTCCGTCAGACGTTAACGACGTGCTTTGCCGTATGGTTTCCACATGGAAAACGACAAAGGATCCGTCAATGACGTCATCTGGCCTCCACCCACTTCACCCCTCACCGGGCTTTGCCATCTGCCAACTGTCAGCAAAGCAAAGGTTTTGCCATCTGCCAGCAGACGGCAAAATGACCAAATGGTCACCCAGATGTTGCCAGATCATCATAAGTTATCATCCTAGTTAGATAATTTTCAAGCACACGATGATAAGTAGTAGAAACTACTACTCCTTTCTCTTAGGTAAAATTAAATTAAATAGATAAACCTCTTCATCTCTAGTATGGAGCAGAGAGATCCACCTGTCTCCAATTTGTGGCTTCCCCTCAATTTACCATTTTTGTCCATCCTTTAATTTTGAGGCATCCATCTGTTTGACGTTCGATTGAGTATATATGATGGAAACCATCCGTCCATGACCATACGCCAACAATTGACATCTCACCTTCGACATACATCCACGGAGGCACAACATCATTTGGAAGCTTCCGTTGAAGACATAATATTAGTAACATAGTTAGCAATATATTTTACTTGAGAAGAATAAAGTATGAAAAATATGGACTAATGTATGCAAATTATTAAATAGTGGCACGATGACAATAGTAACAAATATTACCGTGATATTTGGAAGAATGCTAGCATTGCCATCTCGTGGACTATTGGCACATATCCTTCATAAATTTGGCGAGTTGTGCATGGATGATCTTAAAAGTTAGAACATCATTAACAAAGGAGACAAGGTAATTCTTCTCCTCCCAAGTTAGTTTTGAGCCAACAGTGTAATAGGTCTTGTCTACTATCTTCTGTGTATCTCTCGAAGAAAGGAAATAAGCTGACAATTTAAAATAAACAAGTTAAGTGATGGCGAATAACAACTATTTTTGAACAAGCAATTGGTGAATAAAAAACTCACACGGAGGTATATTTTGAATGATGTCGAGATCCACCCAAATGTCTTCATCAAATTTATGACGGTGACTGGATCGATTGAGGAATGCTAATATCATAATTCAAAGGTTATTCACATACCCTCCTCAAATCCATAAGCCTTGCATAATGCTTTCTAACTTGGACAACAAAAATAAGTGTAATATACTTCTAAGACATAACGTCTTGCATAGCACGGGATGCACTAGTTGAATTATAAATAAAACGTTAAAGGAATAATCTTAAGGCATGCTTAATTATGAACAAATATGTGTCGCTTGTTACATACCGTAAAATCTTTGAAGATCATTAAGCATGAGGGAGAAGCACCTCCCATTTTGCAAGTGTGGATTGTTGCGCATACCCCCGTTGTCATTACAGTCATTGCACTCGGCGACTGTGACGCCCCCAAAATCAAGCCGTGTACAGTAATCATACACGCAGGGTACACGACCGAAATCAGGGTGTCACGGTGAGAATATCACAGCACAACACTAGACCCAAATAAGATAAATCTGATATTACAAACCAGGGATCACGAGGATCCGAATACATGTCATACAAGAATAATATCTGAGTACAGACATAGTTAGTCAAGTGTTGCCTTAAGAAGGCTAGCACAAATAACAACGGATCGGAAAGGCAAGGCCTCGTTCCTGGGAACCTCCGAACTACTCCTGGTCAACGGGGCACTCGAGGTCGTAGTAGGCGCCTCCGGGGTACTCCTGCTCCTGGGCGCCAGTGTCTGGTTGCAAAAATCCTGGTATATAAAACAATGATAGAAAAGAAAGAGGGGGTGAGCATCTAGCATATCCGCGACTCTTATGTCCGGCTACTAAGCATTTATGCATTTGTATCAAATGAAAAGGGGAGGCTATATAGTGGACTAAACTGCAGAAAACCAGAATAAGGATGAGAAGCTAGGCCTATCGACGACTAGCATCTTCCAACGATTCTTGAAGCACAAGAAGAGAATAACCAACAGTTATATATAAAGCCTAAAGTAACAATGAAACAGAAGTTGTTGCAGCATTGTATAATAGTAAGTTGTATTAGTTAACAATTATTAATGCCTCCGAGAATCCTTCCTCGACTTCCCTGTGAGGAAGAAAACCCGAAACCAATCAGTTTAGTAGTAGTAGTAGTTTGTAGTCGTAGAGTTTGGCTTCAGCATAAAGCATCCTGTTACCTTGGAAACGGCTATTCGAATAGATTATCTTCCTTGCAGGGGCTGCACTACTGTTACCCTACACGCTCGGATCTCTAGGGTGGCGTACACCTTGTTTGGGAACACCCCACCGAGGCTATCTGACACGACGTAGTCCTACCTAGGCTCAACAGAGAGGCCATCTGCCGGCTAAATTCTACGTATGCAGGGACTTTGGACCCTTTCCCCGACGCACTCCTGCACGGTGTGTGGCTGGCCGGTGAAGCAGACCCACCTCCCACTACCGGAGTAGGAGGTCCAATCCCGGCGCAGGCCGCGGTACTGCTGACGTCTGAACAACTTTCAATAGAATGTATGCCACGGAGGGCCCACACTGTAGTCCCACGTGGAGGTAGCGCGTATAGGGCGCGTCGACCCACTCAAGTCATCCACCTGACCCATTTAAGCATTTATTATTAGATCGCAGAAAACTGTTATCGTTGCCCGACTAGTAACAGAACGGACAACGAACAACAGTAAGGACCACCATTGCATCGGGGCCTGCCCTGTCGTCCCGTCAAAGCTCTGCGGTTACCGACAAGGTGAACCGTCTCCTTACCTTATCTTGCATGTGCTCCTAGAGGAGCTCGACTTTCGTGGTTTGGTAACTCTCGCGGACGACGATCAAGGTCCAAACCCACCAGTACGTCGGTGTACCATCCCTGTTGTCCCGTTGCAATACCACTCGCGGGCACCGTTGGGTCACCTGAATACTTACCTTTAAGTACAACCGTGGTTTGGGACCCTAGACTGTGCATTTATATAAATCATTTTATCTGATTTCTCTGGCAGTGGGGCCCAGCTTCCATTGAGACAGAGGCATGATTAACCATTTAATTAATCCAGGGGGTTTAATCTAAGTACATGGGCCCACTTTTCATATACTCCAAAGGTTATTTCCATTTATTTAAAATACTAGTTTATCTAATTTTTTTTATTTAAAATACTAGTGATTATCAGACCCCTGGACCACCTGTAAGTGACACACATGCGCCTAATTATCCTCGTGGGGTCCATCTATCAGTGAGACAGAGAAGGGGTTAATCTCGTGCACCTGCCGAGTACGAGCGACATGGCAAAGGCGGCAACGACCATGCTCTCTGGGTGGATAGACATTTGGCGCGCGATCTGCTCCTACGGGAGCTACGCGACATGCCTCCCCCAGCCGTGCCACTGGCGTGCGTTACGGTGGACAAGGGAGACGTCGGCGACATGCACTGCGGCGGCGGATGGAGCAAGTTCATATGGGGACGTCCATCTACGACAAGGAATCACGCGCGGGAATGGAAAATCAGAGCGGAGCTCACCGTGAGGCACACGGAGGCCGGCGAGAGGCTTAGTAGAGCAGGGGTTGGCCGGAATCGCAGGGGAACGTAAGCGGCCGTGGCGATGGAAACGGCGTCGATGGCAAGGCAACAGTGCATCCCGGGCTCGATTGAAGACTGATGGCGCAAGAGTTGACGGGTGTAGTTTTGCTTGCTTCCCCGGCAACGATGCCAGAAATTAGCTTGATGGCTTCTTGCCCCTCGTTGGTTACCCCAAGTGGAAGTTGAGATGTAGCGTAGCGATAATTTCCCTTGGCAAAGATACCAAGGTTAAGATTGAACCAGTAGGACTTCAACGACGACAAGTAGGTGGTAAAGTGAACAATGGCTCTGTTCACAACCGAGGATTTCTTACTTCACCTGGACCTGCACACAGATACAAATAACTTTTCTCCCAACGAGTACAGACGGGTTTTCAATCCCTCCGGCCTTGCCGTTTACAAAGGATCAAACGCAAGAGATAATGATAGTGATAATTGCGACAGAAAGTAAAAGCAGTAAATAAATTGAGGGTGTAAACAGTGGTGGAAATATGGATCGGGGTCCCATGAAGTTCACTAGTGATGTCTCTCTCCCAAAATACGATAAACAGCTATGCGAGGTGAACTAATTACAGCTGTGCAATTGACAGGATTAAAAACGCACTGGAATGCTAACTATGCTACAAAATAAAGGATGATGCTCAAAAGCATGGGCAGTACACCAAGACAAGTAGACCGAAATCCATTTGCATCTACTCACTAATCATCCACCTTGAGATATCTATCCAGAACATCTTGTTGGTAGTAAGTTGCGAACCCCACCCAAAGTGTAAAGCCAAAGCAACAGACAAGTGCATTAAAATAACTTTGCATAAATAAACAATCCTTGCACCCACAAGTACAAGCACCATTTTTCCCCCTGGTGGCAACATCACATCCTCTAGACTCATGTTTCTGTCACTCAAGCTAGTCATCGGGGGGCATGAACCCACAATCATGCATAACGCTCCCTCTTGGAGTTACGATCCATCACTTGGCCAAAGTAATAAAAAGCAACAGAGAACATGCAAGAATTACTCAAGAGCATAAATATAAAAGGAGAAGAACCAAATATATTACTCAACACAATCTGAGCATAATCTCATAATCCATTAGATCCCAGCAAAATCAACATAGCAACAACATAAGAATTACAAAGATGCCTTGATCATGTAGCGAAACTCACAAGGGCTAAGAATTGAGGAACAAGATTGGAGAGAAAACATCACATAGCTACTGATCGTGGACCCATGGTCCAAGCTGGACTACTCAGGGCTCATCCGGGAAGCGTCCATGGTGGTGGAGAAGCTCCCGGAGGTCAATCCTCCCTCCGGCAGGGTGCCGGGACAGGGTCTCCTGGCAGCCCCGATCTTGAAACGGCGGCGGCAGAATAATACGGGGGAGATCGTGAAAAAGGGTTCTATCCTCGAGGGTTTCGTCCCGAGGGATAAATATAGGCGAAGGGGGGAAGCCAGGGGTGGACCAGGGAGTCCAGGCGGCCCCCCGCCGCAGTCTAGGGTGGGGACGCTCCACCAGGCCGCCTGGGCGCCTGGTGGGGCCCCCCTGGCCCCCCTTTGGGCGTGCGGAAGCTTTCGTCTCGCTTGATTTTTATATATTTCCCCCGGAATTTTTTTGGGAACTTTAAGTAATGGGAAAACCTGAAACACAAAAACACCAAAAAAAACAGAAACTGGCACTGTGGTGCACTGAGTTAATAGGTTAGTCCAAATATGATAAAAAGTGTATGAAAGTGCATCAAAAGCATAGCAATGTCACCGAAAACATGCATGGAGCAAGCAGAAATTATGGATACATTTGGGATGTATCAACATCCCCAAGCTTAATTCCTGCTCGTCCTCGAGTAGGTAAATGATAACAAGCATAATTTCTATGGTGACATGCTACCAATCATATAAGAACTTTTATGCAAGGCAAGCAAGGCATGTAATTCAATTCAAGTCATAACAAGGAAGAGTCTATATTAGCATTGAAACAAGCAACATAAGAACATAAAGGTGCAAGAGCTCTCGCTGTCCGTGTCTCGAATGTCTCCAAATGGTGTTTGCGTGCAAGAAGTGGGAGATGGGTTTAGAACAAAAAACATACTATTTATTTTAGTTGAGAACTCAACCTACTAAAGTTTCACACTCGGTATCCTTTGGAATCTTATCTTGACTCGTCCCCAGACCACTAGCCAGGTACAAGTCAAACTGATCCACTCCCTTTTGACTTTTGGAGCACTCATGCAATGGATGAGCGTAAGCAAGAAAGTTGACACTTAAATGGCGAAAGAGAAAAATGATGGGGAAGGAAGACAAAAAGGTGTGAAAGGCTCACATCAATGAGGACAATCATAGGCAAGAGAAAGCCAAATGATAGATATTATGTGATGAGTAGGGATTGCCATGCAACGGATGCACATGTGAGCTATGGAAAGCTCTCCAAAGGAACTAGTGGGGGTGCATCCAACTTGCTTGCTCAAGAAGACCTAGAGCTCATTTAAGGAGGCTCATCCTTGGAATATACAAGCCAAGTTATATAGTGTAAGAGTCCCCACATAGTTATGCATGAATGATAATCTTTATGGAGTACAAATATATCAATGGAGTACGAGTGTGTGGCTCTTTCAAAAGGAATATTAGTGTTGCCCCCTTCTCTCTTTTTATTTTCTTTCTCGTTTTTTTCTATTTTTTTGTATTTTTATGGCCTCAATGGCTCTTTCTATTTATCTATTATTTGTCCTCTTTGGGATCTTTCGGTTTGTCCTCTTTGGGATATTTTCCTCACTTTAGGGGAAACACTCTATATATTACAAGAAGTATAGAAGATCTTTCACACTTTACAAAAGTACTCAGCATAAAGAAGATGAAGCTATAATGATGTATGCAAATGTATGCCTCTGCCAATATAGCAGGATATGCAATGATACTAGCGCGTCATGTAGCAATTATTTAGGGCAAGGCCCAACTAGCATGCTGTGACGCCCTCGATTTATAATCATGTACAGTAATCATACACGCAGGGTACATGATCGAGATCAGTGCCACGGTGAGAATATCACAACACAACACTAAACACAAAAGGATAAACCAATATATTACAAAAAGGGAGGGTCGCACAGACCCGAATACATGAGTCATACAAACATAATATCTGAGTACAGACATAGTTAGTCAAGTTTTTCCTTAAGAAGGCTAGCACAAATAACATCAGAGATACAGATCGAAAAGGCGAGGCCTCTTGCCTAGGATTCACCGAACTACTCCTGGTCCTGGTCAAAGGGGGGGGGTCTCGACATAGTAGTATCCGCCTCCGGGGCACTCCTGCTCCTGGGCTCCAACGTCGAATGCAACGGCCGATCAGGCAGAACAAAAAGGGGGAAATAAATCAAGGGTGAGTATCTAGCATACCCGCGAGTCTTACGTCCTCTACTAAGCATTTATGCATTTGTATCAAATGGAAAAGGGAGGCTTTATATAGTGGACTACAAGGTAGAAATCATAATAAGGATGAGAAGCTAGGCCTATCAAAGACTAGCATATTCCGACGAGTCTTGCAGCACAAGAAGAGAACAACCAACAGTTAAATAACATGAATGTAGTAACAATGCAACAGAAGTTGCTGCAGCACTGTATAATAGTAAGTTGTAATTATTAATAAATAGCAATGCCTCCGAGTTCCTTGCCTCGACTCCCTGCGAGGAAGAGAAACCAGAACCATACAATTTAAGAGTAGTAGTTTGCAGTAGTAGGCTCTGGCTTCATCATAAAGCGTCCTGTTACCGTGGACACGGCTATTCGAATAGATCATCTTCCCTACAGGGGTGCACTACTGTTCAGCCTGCACGCTTGGATCTCCAGGGTGGCATATACCTTGTTAGGGAATGCCCCACCGAGGTTATCCGACACGCCGAGGCCCATCCTACGGCTCATTAGAGAGGTCCCCGCCGGTCTACAGTCCTAAGCGCAAGAGCTTCATGGGCCATCACCTCTCGCACTCCGGGTCATTGTGCGCCAAGTGGATCCAGTGCCGCAGCATGATCCGACCCAACCACAATGCTGAAACTGGACGTCTTTCAGATCTTTCAAACGAGACCACAACGCGGAGGGCCCACACCGTAACCCCACGTGAAGGTAGTGCGTACATGCCTTTGTGGCCTCTCAAGTCATCCACCTGAACCATTAAGTCATTTTATTATTATCTCGCAGACAACCGTTATGGTTGTCTGACAAACAACACAACGGACAACGAACAGCAGCCAGGACCACCAGTGCGTCGGTGCCTTCCCTATTATCCCATTAAAGCTCCGCGGTTACCAACAAGGTGAACCAACTCCTTACCTTGTCCCGCGTGTGCTCCTGGAGGAGCTCAACTTTCGTGGTTTGGTAACTCTCGTGGACAGCGATCAGGGTCCAAGTCCGCCAATACATCGGTCGTAACCTCACTATCGTCCCGTCGCAATACCACTCGCGGGCACCGTAGGGTTGCCCGACTCTTACCTTTAAGGACAACCGTTGTTCAGGACCCTCGGGCGGCTATACAGAGTCAGCAACGAGTGGAGTACAAGGATTACCCCTCGAAAGCTCACACTTAATGTGGCTCGACAGAGCCGAGATAGGGGCCTTAGGCGGTGTCTGCATTGTACCGTACCTATGGAAGTTATAATAACTTGTACCCGTGTTCACTCCCCTGAGTGATCACGGCCCGCTATCTAATTCTAGCTAACAATGTGCAGGGTTTACTGCTGAATATAATATAATTATAAGGCAACATAGGATAAGGAAGGTACATCAAGGGGCAACAAAGACATGCTATGAAGTTGAATAGGATTGTAACGTAGCAGCAGCAGTAATGCCTAGTGCAAGAAAAGTACGGAAAGATAGGAGATATCTAGGGAAGAGAATGGCTCTGCTTTCCTGGAAGCTCAACGGGACAGGTACGGTCGTCGACGAAGTAGTCGACCACAGGGGCATCGGCAGCGGACGTCGAGACTACCGGACAATAAGAGAGGGGGAAGAAACAATAAATACACGACAATGATAGCAATACAAATACAATACATGGCAAACGTTAAGGTAGAGGTGAACTAACGCGGTGCTACACGTTGCAGACGAAATGGGAATTCCACCGGCAATTTTACCGGCTCCGGGCGATTACCGGACAAACGATCCAGAGGGGGAAAGTCTCAGGTTTGGTATGTTAGAGGGGTGTGCTGGGGGTATGGGTAGTGTATCCGTATTTTTTATATTTTTCTTATCAATTTTGATGTATAAAGTTTTTCCATTGGACTTACGGATTAAAAGATATTGATTTTCTAAGATTAAATCATTTAAAAACATTTTCTAGAATTATTTTATTATTAAAATACAACCTTATCCATAACAGTTCTATTGACTGGTCAAACCTGACAAGTGGGACCTACTGACCAGTGGGTCCCACATGTCAGCCTCACATTAAAAAAACATTTTAACTACATTTTAAATAATAAAACAGGAGGGGTGGCCCACATGTAATACATTGTAAATCAAACAATTTATCTATTTAATTAATTAGTCTGTGGGGCCTACCTGTCATAGACAGAGACAACTAACAGTTATTTTAATTTTAATTAAAGTCCTAGGGCCCACATGTCATTGACCCTATTAACTAAACTCGGAGGGGTTCTTTTTTAATTAACTAAACAAGATTAACAGGCCCTGGGCCCACTAGACAGAGACACACATGGGAGGGGGGGGGGTAGGATTAATCAGAGATTAGTGTGTGTGTGTGTGTGGGGGGGGGGGGTTGACCACGGTTATCACCTCGCTCGCCGGCGTGGCAGTGGCGCTGGCGGTGGCCATGCACACGACTACGGCGACAAGAGAACCTGGGGTTGGGCTTGTTCGATCGGGCTCATCGAGTTGCGTCGATTGGGGGCGGTTACGGTTGCTGGGATGGCCGGGAGGGAGGGCACAACCAATAATGGCGGCGGCGGCGTTCGGCGCAAGTTGAAGTTGTCAGCACACTGCGAAATCGTGCGATTCCCCTAGCCAAACCAGACCTACAGAGCACTAGGAGTGTGCTGTGTTCACCGGTTCGAGCCAGGGGGGCTTAGGAGCTGATACGTCCCAAACGTATCTATAATTTCTGCTTGCTCCATGCATGATTTGTGTGACTTTGCCATGTTTTGCTTGAACTTTCATACGCTTTTGATCATATTTGGACTAACCTATTAACTCAGTGCACCTCAGTGCCAGTTCCTGTTTTCTGCTGTTTTTGTATTTTAGGTTTTCCGGCCATTAAAAGTGCTCCCAAAATTCCGGAAAAATTATAAAAAAAAATCTGCGTCCCGGAAGCTTTCGGAACAACCAAGACATGGCAGGAGGGCCACCACCAGGGGCCCAGAAGGGTGCCCGGCGCGGGTCCTCCCTAGGCCGCGCCATAGACCTTCTAGAGCCGTGGTGGCCCCCCTGGCCCCCTCCTTTGGCCTATATTTAGCCCCCGCGGAGGAAATCCCTAATATTGAAGTACTTTTTCCAGAAGCGATTCCGATCTCCGCCGCCATCGCCAACAAGCTTCGGGGGACCAGAATTCCTGTGCCGGCACCCTGCCGGGACCGGGTAGTGTCCCCGGATTCATCTCCATCGACGTTGCTTCCTCCCTCCATGATGTGGGAGTAGTCCCTCCTCGGGGCGGAGGTTTCTACCAGTATCTATGTGTTCTTCGCTCTCTCCCATGATGTGATCTTCGTTGTGATCATAGGCTATGTTAATCTAGGGTGATCCCATGATATTTCCCCTTCCTCTATGTATTGGATTGATGTACTCACTTGATCTTATCTAGTATAATCCCCGAGACCATGGTGACAGCGGTCTATTGGACATGGGTTAGAAGAATATTTTCATGAGTGATTTCCTCTTTTGTGTGTTGATTGAAGATTGAGAGTCTCTTGGTGCTTGTCTTTGACTATCCTTTAGATATGTTGTGGTGATTGTGGTACTCTCTTTGGATGGCCGCGGTGACATTGGGAAATCCATAGATGAGAACTATGAACTCTGAGGTGTTCTTTTGTAGCCCTACACAATTCTCTTCCTCTCTTGACCACAAAGGAATGACCTCCGAGTATGTCTCCATTGCATGTTTTATGGGAAATATCATGTAATTATACTATGTTAATGTTGTTGGGAGTTGCCACTAGTGAAAGTATGAAGCCCAGGCCTTTGTCACATGTTTGCTTGCTGCACTTTTTATTACAGATTTATATTACTTTGTTTTGCCACACCTATCACCCATATTTTACCATCTCTTCGCCGAACTAGTGCACCTATACAACTCCTAGTTGTATTAGGTGTGTTGGGGACACAAGAGACTTCTTGTATCTTAATTGCAGGGTTGCTTGAGAGAGACCATATTCAATCTCTACTTCCCTAAGTTCGATAAACCTTAGGTCATAAACTTGAGGGAAATTGCTGCTGTCGTACAAACCTCTGCGCTTGGAGGCCCAACATAGTCTACAAGAATAGAAGCGTGCGTAGACATCAAGCTATTTATGGCGCCGTTGCCGGGGAGGTAAGGCTTGAAGGTATATCTTTAGATCTTGCAATTAAATCTTTTCGTTTCTTGTTTTTACTTTTCACTAGTTATGCATATGGAAAACAACACTCTTAGTTCACTGTTTGGGGAAGGCCGCTGTACCACACCCGTGGTAGAGAAGTCTCCTCCACCTACTGAATGTATCCCGTTCAAAATACCACTTGGATAGTTGAAATGATTATTAATGATTGTTATGATGAGACAGTCAATCCTAGTATTCATTTGTTGAAACTTACATAACTTTGTGAGTTATTTAAGATTTCAGGTTTGACAAGAGGTGAAGTCATGAAGAAATTGTTTGCCTTGTCACTGAAAGGAAAAGCATTGGAATGGTATAGGCTACTAGATGATTCTCACCTACGGGATTGGGAAGAGATCCAGTCTCTCTTTTACTCCAAGTTTTATCCTCTTCATGAAGTTCATGAGAATAGGAATTATATTTATAATTTCTATCCTCACGACGGAGAGAGCATAGCTCAAGCTTGGGGGAGACTGAAAACTTTAATGCTAAAATGTCCTAACCATGGGCTCCCGAAAGATATAATTATTACTAATTTTTATGCAAGGCTCTTTCGACAGGATAGAGACTTGCTCGATGCTTCCTCTATGGGTTCTTTCACAAACGAAAAGATTGATACTAAATGGGAAATCCTTGAAATAATTCAACGCAATACTGAAGATTGGGATATCGACAAAGGTAAAGAGCCAGGTATAAATTATGAGTATGATTGCATTAAGTCCTTTGTTGAAACTGCAAGTTTTAATAAGTTTAGTGCTAAGTTTGGGCTTGATTCTCAACTCCTTGTTGATTACCTCAAATCTTTTGCTTCACATCTTAATATGCCCAAGGAGAATTGGATCAAGCATCATGAACCTTTTAAAGAGATTTGCAAAGAAAATGAAATTGTTCATGATGACTGCCACATGCATGATCCAATACCTGAAAATGATGTTTTATATAAGCATGTTAATTTTTGTGGAGTGGATAGACCTTGTGAAAGGCCTATGATTGAATAAGAGAAGTATTGTAAGCAACATAAGCATGAAAGAACAATCACTTGGGTCAAATATTTAAATGAAATTGCTAGAGAATTGTGTGACCTTTATCCTTTTACTTGTGAACTTTTCTATATAGAGGGTCACTTTAATTTTCAATGCATGAACTTTCAAAGCATAATTGTTAATCAGTTGTGTGATAACATGATCACTTCTGATATTTATGATGAACTTATGTTATTTTTTATGTGTGAAGAGTTATGAGGAAAGACTTCTTTGCTAGATGTTAATGCCTTAGGAATTAACAACACTTTGCAAAATTTCCATCTCTATTGTGTTGTTAATTGCCATGAAAAATGATTACGTAAGTAAGATTAGAAAGGAGGGAACTTTACCAAAGAATAAAAATGTCTCTTATATCTCTACTAATAAAAAGGAGAGTTTCTCCCAAGTTTCCCCTATTGTTTCTAATGATAAACCAGGATATGTGGAGAAACATCATCTCCAACCACTCCCTCCTAAGGTGAATAAGAAGAAAAAGAAGAGGAGGAGGAAGAGGAGCAAGAAGGAAGAAGAATGGGTATCAACCTGGCCTGAGCATATCCCTTGAATCAATTTTTATCCTAACGGACATAAATATTTGGAGGACGGTGATCTTGATTGCATTCATTATTATCCTGATGTTAAGTCCGTAGGCACTATTGAAGATGATTTTGATTATGATATGCATGTTACTTTTTGTGATTGGGAAAACGATGATAATGCTACTTATGATCTTGAAAATCTTTTTGGTACCAACTCTGAGAGTGATGATATGGAAAGCTCTAAGCTTGGGGACGATAGGATTGCAAGTCCTTTACCCATTAGTGATGTGGTAATTGATAATTCTTTTGCTAGTAAGAATAAAGACAACATGTTTACAAATATAGTTGCTAGCAATTATAATGCTCTTCTCCACTATGATGATGTTATAACTCCTATCTATAGTGATTATAAAGGTACCTATGACATAAGGAGAAATTATCCTTATGAAACTTGTCATAATCATGGAGGGAATTACTCCCTTGTTTAACACCATCTTCCTAATACACAATTAATCTATAGTGTTCAAGTTGTTTATGATATTCCTACTCCCACTATTACCAATGAGAAAGATTATTTTTATGTGGAGAGTAAGAGTACCTTTTTGCATGTGGATCATGGTAACAATGCTTTATGTGATTCTTATATTGTTGAGTTTATTCATGATCCCACTGAAAATTATTATGAGAGGGGAACATATGCTTATAGATATTTCAATAATAGCATGTTCCCTCTCTTTATGTTGAAGGTTTTGAAGTTGCACTTATTTTGGCTTCCTATGCTGATATCTTTATGCTTCAATGAGTTATTTCTCTACAATATCCCTTTCCATAGGAAGCATTTTGGACTTAAATGTGTTTGATATTTGCTTCTTGATGCTCTCTTTTGTTCTTCAACTCTTATGCCTACGAGAGCATCACTAAAATCTTAAGCCTATCTTTATGGCTATAAAGAAAGAGCTCTAGGGAGACAACCCTTGTTATCTTTAATTTGAGTTTTTACTTTTTGTTTTTAGTGGTCTTGATAATGTTTACTACTGTAGCAACATCATTGTATCTTTATTTCAAGCTTTGTGCCAAGTTATAGACTCATATGACAAGGGAAGTGAAAGTTGTGACATGCTGTCCAGAAAACAGATTCTGTCCTCGTGACGGGAAAAATCAGATTAAATCACCAGTTCATCTTTTTGAGCTGATTGTTTTACACAACGTGCTCTATAAAATCACGGAATTTTCGTATGTTCTGAGTTTTTTTATTTGAGTTGCAGAAGTACCCCTAAAAAATACTTTACTACCTGCTGTTCTATTTTTCACAGATTCTGCCACGTTTTGTCTCTCCTAATTTTTGCAAACCTTAAGCTTGCTTTTTCTTTAAAAAAACCTTTTGGAAATCTTGAGAAACAGTAGATCTTCAAGAATATCTTTATTTTCAGTAGATAAAAAATATTTTAATAGGGTACTAACCTCTCTAATCAGTTTACAATGAGTTATGTATGAAGTGAGTTTTCAAGTGTGCGATGGAAGATGATGAAAAAAGATTTTGGAGTGTCAAGCGCTCAACCTTGGGGATGCACCAATGCATACCAAACAAATATTCAAGGAGACTGAAGCGTCTAAGCTTGGGGATGCCCCCGTGCATCCCCTTCTCCAGCAACAATTATCAGTTCGTCCCTCGTTGCACTATATTTTTATCACTTCATGCGTTATGTGCTATGCTTGGAGCGTCTCGCTCTTTACTTTTCTTAGGTTTTTTTTTGCTTTGTTTGCTGTATTAACAAGTTAGACCCCAGCTTTATTTTGTGTGGGAGAGAAACACGCTCCGTTTGAACTAGAACTCCTCATAGGATTTGCATGCTTATTTTCCTTAGCTATGAGTTGTTCTTTTTATTTTTCGTAGCTGCTTCCCTATTTAGTTGTAGTGCTTTAGTTTTCTTCTAGGGCTTTTCTTTTGTATTAGGTTGAACTTTCCATAGGTTGCATGTTTATATTGTTCAGAGAGTTTGCCTGTTGCACTGAGTTTTGTGTCTTGACTAGAAAGTAGGTAGTTGAAGTTGTTATTCTCTTTGTAGTAGTAACTTGCAATAGTTTTGAGGTATTGACTAGAGTAATGTTTGAACTTATGGTGTCAAGAGATTTAGCCTATTAGTGATAGATGTCGTATTTTGGGCAATCCGTGTGATTTTCGAAAACCAAAAACCCCTGTTGAGAACTCTAGCTACTAGATGGATCACTAACCTCTGGAGGGTTTGAATATTAGAGTACAGTCACGTACCATGAGTCGAGGATGCGCAAGGATAACCAAACCCCCATACACTCCTCCTCGGGGTACTTGTCTCTTTGTGAACCTCCTGATTAGATTGAGAGTTACCGATAATAAGTGCATGAGTTCTTCGGACTAATGCGAGTATTCGAAAGTTGATACTTCGACCTCCCATATTTTGCTAGCCTCTCCTGTGCCGTGCATTGCCTCCTTCTCACTCCGAGAGTTGGCGTCCACCTTCACCGGTACATCCAAACCCTTGGCATGATACGCTCTGTCATCATAAACCTCCTTATATCCTTCCTCAGAACAGCCACCATACCTACCTATCAAGGCATTTCCATAGCCTTTCCGAGATACATTGCCATGCAACATCCACCTTCTCATGACTTGATCTTCATGTCATACATGCTACTTGCTTGATCGATGAGCCGCATGCTAGTTGGGCCTTGTCCTAATCATTGCTACATGACGCGCTAGTATCATTGCATATCCTGCTATCCTGGCAGAGGCATACATTGCATACATAATGATAGCTACATCTTCTTTATGATTTGAGTACCTTGTAAAGTGTGAAAGATCTTCTATACCCTCTTGTTAATTAGAGTGTTGCCCTTGAGGGAGGAAAAAATCCCAAAGTGGACAAAATAAAAGATCCCAAAGAGGACAAAAGAGAGTTAAATAGAAAGAGCCATTGAGGCCACCAAAAAAATACAAATATAGAAAAAGAGAAACAGAAATAAAAAGAGAGAAAGGGGCAACACTACTATCCTTTTAAAAGATCCACACTAGTACTTCATCCTCTATCCCTTCTACTCCATAGAGATCATCATACATGCATATAGCTATGTGGGTACCCTTCACACTATAGAACTTGGCTTGTATATTCCAATGATGAGCCTCCTCAAACGAGCCCTAGGTCTTCTTGAGCAAGAAAGTTGGATGCACCCCCACTAGTTCCCTTTGAGAGCTTTTAGCTCACATTTGCATTCGTTGCATGGCAATCCCTACTCCTCACATCATATCTATCATATGGCATTCTCTCGCCTATGATTCTCCTCATTGATGTGATCCTTTCACACCTTTTTGTCTTCCTCCTCCTCCTTCTTTTTGTTTCGCCTTTTAGGTGTCAACTTTCTTGCTCACGCTCATCCATTGCATGAGGGCTCAAAATATCGAAAGGGAGTGGATCAGTTTGACTTGTACCTGGCTAGTGGTCTGGGGACGAGTCAAGATAAGAATCCAAAGGAGACTAACTGTGAAACTTTAGTAGATAGTAGTTCTCAACAACCTTTTTCCCCTCTTTTTCCCAGTCCCCTGCTTGCACGCAAACACCATCTGGAGACATTCGAGTCACAGACAGCGAGAGCTCTTGCACCCTTGTTCTTTTGTTGCTTGTGTCAATGCTAATATAGACTCTTGCTTGTTAAGACTTGAATTGAATTGCATGCTTTGATTGATTTACTTAAAAGTCCTTATATGGTTGTGTGGCATGTCGCCACAGAAATTATGCTTGTTATCATTTACCTACTCAAGGACGAGCATGAATTAAGCTTGGGGATGTTGATACGTCCCAAACGTATCTATAATTTCTGCGTGCTCCATGCATGATTTGTGTGATTTTGCCATGTTTTTCTTGAACATTCATACACTTTTGATCATATTTGGACTAACCTATTAACTCAGTGCGTCGGTGCCTTCCCTGTCATCCCGTCAAAGCTCCGTGGTTACCAATAAGGTGAACCGACTCCTTGCCCTGTCTCGCTTGTGCTCCTGGAGGAGCTCGACTTTCATGGTTTGGTAACTCTCGTGGACAACGATCAGGGTCCAAGTCCGCCAGTACATCGGTCGTAACCTCCCTGTCGTCCCGTCGTAATACCACTCGCGGGCACCGTAGGGTCGCCCGACTCTTACCTTTAAGGACAACCATTGTTCAGGACCCTAGGGCGGCTATATAGAGTCAGCAATGAGTGGAGTACAAGTATTACCCCTCGATAGCTCACACTTGATGTGGCTTGGCAGAGCCGAGGTGGGGGCCTTAGGCGGTGTCTGCATTGTACCGTACCCGTGGCAGTTATAATAACTTGTACCCGTGTTCACTCCCCTGAGTGATCACGGCCCGCTATCTAATCCTAGCTAACAATGCGCAGGGTTTACTTATGAATATAATATAATTATAAGGCAACATAGGATATGGAAGGTACATCAAGGGGCGAGAAAGACAGACTATGAAGTTGAATAGGATTGTAACGTAGCAGCAGCAGCAATGGCTAGTGCAAGAAAAGTATGGAAAGATAGGCGATATCTAGGGAAGAGAATGGCTCTGCTTGCCTGGAAGCTCGACGATAGAGGTACGGTCGTCGACGAAGTAGTCGTTCACAGGGCATCGGCAGCGGACGTCGAGACTACCGGACAATAAGAGAGGGGGAAGAAACAATAAATACACGACAATGATAGCAATAAAAATACAAGACATGGAAAACGTTAAGGTAGAGGTGAACTAACGCGGTGCTACACGTTGCAGACGAATCGGGAATTCCACCGGCAATTTTACCGGCTTAGGGCGATTACCGGACAGACGATCCTAAGGGGGAAAGTCTCGGGTTCGGTATGTTAGAGGGGTGTGGTGGGGGTATGTGTAGCGTATCCGTATTCTTTATATTTTTCTGATCAATTTTGATGTATAAAGTTTTTCCATTGGGCTTACAGATTAAAATATATTGATTTTCTAAGTTTAAATCATTTAAAAGCATTTTCTAGAATTCTTTTATTATTAAAATACAACCTTATCCATAACAGTTCTATTGACTGGTCAAACCTGAAAAGTGGGACCGACTGACCAGTGGGTCCCACATGTCATGCTCACATTAAAAAAACATTTTAACTACGTTTTAAATAATAAAACAGGAGGGGTGGCCCACATGTCATACATTGTAAATCAAACAATTTATCTATTTAATTAATTAGTCTGACCACGGTTATCAGCTCGCTCGCCGGCGTGGCAGTGGCGCCGGCGGTGGCCATGCGCACGACTCCGACGAGAAGAGAACCTGGGGTTGGGCTTGTTCGATCGGGCACATCGAGTTGCGTCGACTGGGGGCGGTTACGGTTGCTGGGATGGCCGGGCGGGAGGGCACAACCAATAATTTCGGCGGCGGCGTTTGGCGCAAGTTGCAGTTGTCAACACACCGCGAAATCTTGCGATTCCCCTAGCCTAACCAGACCTACAGAGTACTAGGAGTCTGCTGTGTTCACCAGTTCGAGCCAGGGGGGCTTAGGAGCTGCTACGTCCCAAACGTATCTATAGTTTCTGCTTGCTCCATGCATGATTTGTGTGACTTTTCCATGTTTTGCTTGAACTTTCATACACTTTTGATCATATTTGGACTAACCTATTAACTCAGTGCACCTCAGTGTCAGTTCCTGTTTCCTGCTGTTTTTTTATTTCAGGTTTTCCGGCCATTAAAAATTCTCCAAAAATTCCGGAAAAAAAAATCAGCTCCCCGGAAGCTTCCGGAATAACCAAGACATGGCATGGCAGGAGGGCCACCACCAAGGGCCCAGAAGGGTGCCCGGCGCAGGTCCTCCTAGGCCGTGGCATAGACCCTTCTGGAGCCGTGGAGGCCCCCTGGCCCCCTCCTTTAGCCCATATTTAGCCCCCGCGGAGAAAATCCTTAATATCGAAGTAATTTTCCAGAAGCGATTCCGATCTCCGCCGCCATCGCCAACAAGCTTCGGGGGACCAGAATTCCTGTGTCGGGACGGGAAAGTGCCTCCAGATTCATCTCCATCGACGTTGCTTCCTACCTCCATGATGCGGGAGTAGTCCCTCCTCAGGGCTGAGGTTTCTACCAATTGCTATGTGTTCTTCTCTCTCTCCCATGATGTGATCTTTGTTGTGATCATAGGCTATGTTAGTCTAAGGTGATCCCATGATATTTCCCCTTCCTCTATGTATTGGATCATGTACTCACTTGATCTTATCTAGTATAATCCCCGAGACCAAGGTGAGACCGGTCTATTGGACATGGGTTAGAAGAATATTTTCATGAGTGATTTCCTCTTTTGTGTGTTGATTGAAGATTGAGATTCTCTTGGTGCTTTTCTTTGACTATCCTTTAGATATATTGTAGTGATTGTGGTACTTTCTTTGGATGGCCGCGGTGACATTGGAAAATCCATAGATGAGAACTACGAACTCTGAGGTGTTCTTTTGTAGCCCTAGACAATTCTCGTCCTCTCTTGACCACAAAGGAATGACCTTCGAGTATGTCTCCATTGCATGTTTTATGGGAAATATAATGTGATTAGACTATGTTAATGTTGTTGGGAGTTGCCACTAGTGAAAGTATGAAGTCTAGGCCTTGTTTCCATCATTGTTACACTGTTTGTGCTCACTTTTGTCACATGTTTGCTTGCTGCACTTTTTATTACAGATTTATATTACTTTTTTTGGCCACACCTATCACCATATTTTACCATCTCTTCGCCGAACTAATGCACCTATGCAACTCCTAGTTGTATTAGGTGTGTTAGGGACACAAGAGATTTCTTGTATCTTAATTGCAGGGTTGCTTGAGAGAGACCATCTTCAATCTCTACTTCCCTGAGTTCGATAAACCTTAGGTCATCCACTTGAGGGGAATTGTTGCTGTCCTAAAAACCTCGGCGTTTCGAGGCCCAACATAGTCTACAAGAATAGAAGCGTGCGTAGACATCAGGAGCGCGGCTATGGCAGCCATGGCGGCGGACGGAGCAGGGAAAAGTGGGAAGTTAGCTAGGGAACGAGCGGGCGATTGGGAATAATTGGCAAATGACGAGCAGCTCACCACGGTGGTGATGTCGGGCTCGGGGAGGCGCCGGTGGCTTGCAGATGCTGTAATTGACGACGACGTGCAGGGCGGCCGCGGTCGGGGACTAGCCCGATTCGCCCGATGCAGTGGCGCGGGGCTCGGGCGGTGGCGCGTAGACGACGTAGGGGAGGCAGGCGAAGCTGGCAGACGCGTCGGAAGGGCGTGACGACGTCTGTGGCCACGCGGGCGCGATGGCGCGGCCACGGCTAGCTCGGCCGAATATGAGGAGAAGGGAACGACGGTGTGATGGGGAAGCCGGGGGGGGGGGGGGGCGAGCTAGGGTTCGGGGGGGGGGGGGTTGAGCGGGGTGCACGGGACGTCTTATACGCGCTGACGACCACATAATGCTCGACACGGCATCGGCTGCGTCCAAGCCGCGGTGCATGCTCGCCACGGTACACCTGTTGAACAGGAGGTAGGAGATGAAGCGCCGGGGTGGGCTGGTGGTTGGGCCCGGTTGGGCTTCGCCCATGGGCGAGATTTAGCCTTTTCCTTTTTTTTCCTTTTCTGTCTTTTATGTTTAATTTAGTTTAATAGCTTTTGCATTTTTATAAACTATGGGACTAGCTCCAATATTAGTGTTACATTTTGTACTACTACTACAAAAAGTTTGGGCTCTAAATAAAATCATTTAGCATTTTTATTTAAATAATAAATTGTTAAATTGGACTTTTCAGGCTACCGTTTGAATTGGTTATTATCATTAATCATTGCAATAAATTCCCAATGTTAGTTTAGCATGGCCCATTGATTTTTAGGCATTTAACAAAATTGGTTCCATAATTTTTGGATAAAGTATTATTTATCACTTTGTTTTTAATATCTAGAAAAAGAGTTTTTGAATATGATCGAAAACAAAGATGATCAAGGCATGATTAGCAACAGTAATTGTCTTAAACAAAATTAATTACTGTTACATGACACCGAGGGTGTTACAAATCTCCCCCACTACGAAGAATTCTCCTCCCGAGAATTTAAGCGGTAGAGGGGAAAAGACCAGGGTTTTCATCACGAAGAAGATCTTCGCGTTCCCAAGTGGCCTCCTCCTCAGAGTGATTCGACCACTGAACTTTGAGGAACTTGGTTGTCTTGTTGCGGGTTCGATGTTCAGACTGATCAAGAATGCGGCTCGAATTTTCTCGATAAGACAAGTCTTGCTAGAGTTCAAGCATTCCATGATCCACTGCTCGGATAGGATCTTTGAAGAAGCGACGGAGTTGCGACACGTGGAAGACATCGTGGACTTGGGAGAGGTTTGACAACAACTCCAACCGGTAGGCCACGGGTCCACTTCTGGGGAGAACACGGAACATGCCAATGTAGCGAGGAGCTAACTTGCCTTTGATCCAGAAACGATTAGTGCCCCTCATGGGAGTGTCACCAAGGTAACCTTGTTCGCTGGGTTGATAGACCATTTCCTTGTTCTTGCGGTCATAGTTTCTCTTCTGGCGGGACTGAGCAGCTTTCAAATGTTCACGGATAACGCGAACCTGATCTTCGGCATGCTGGATAATTTCCGGACCAATTAGAGTTCATTCCCCAGTTTCTAACCAATTCAGAGGGGTTCGACACTTACGTCCATACAAAACTTCAAAGGGTGCCATCTTCAGACTAGCTTGATAGCTATTGTTGTATGAGAATTCAGCAAATGGAAGGGATTCCTCCCATTTCTTACCGAATGAGATGACACAAGCTCGAAGAATGTCTTCAAGAACTTGATTGACACGTTCAATTTGTCCTTGTGACTTGGGGTGATAAGCGGTGCTAAAGTTTAGGTGAGTGCCCATGGCTTGTTCGAAACTATCCCAAAATATTGAGGTGAAAATGCTACCACGGTCTGAAATGATCTCCAACGGAATACCGTGGAGGGACACAATTCTTGAAACATACAAGTCTGCTAACTGACTAGCAGAGATCGTCTCCTTGACTGGCAGAAAGTGGGCAACCTTGGAGAATCGGTCGATGACGACAAAGATGGCATCATGATCCTTCTGTGACCTGGGAAAACCAGTGAAGAAGTCCATTTCAATCTTGTCCCATTTCCATTCAACAATAAAGAGTGGTTGCAGAGTTCCAGCAGGTATTTGATGTTCGGCTTTGACGCGTCCGCAAACGTCACACTCATCAACATAACACGCAATGTCTTGTTTCATGTTAGACCACCAGTACCCCTGACGAATGTCTTGGTACATCTTGGTACTACCAGGGTGAATCGACAAGGGTGTATCATGAGCTTCCTTCATGACATTAGGGGCGTAGTTCAGGTTGGCCTTGGCTACTGATGGCTTCTCGCCCTTCATTGGTTACCCCAAGTGGAAGGTTTGAGATGTAGTGCAGCAGCAGTTTTCCCTCGGTGAAGATAACAAGGTTTGTCTCCAGTAGGACTCCAGAGATGATAATTAGGTGTCAGCGGCGCAACTGACGCGAACCTGCACATAGACACAGATAACTTTGTTCCCAACGAAGTTCAGAGAGGTTGTCAATCTCTCCGGTCTTGTTGTTCACAAAGGATAAAACGCAAGGGATAATGATAGCAAGTAAAAGTAGTAAAGTAAATATAGCTTGGAAACGGTAATGAGGATATGGAACGGGATACGTGATGTTCACTAGTGATGTCTCTCTCCCAAAAGACGATAAAACTTTGATGCGAGGTAAACAAATTACAGAAGGGCAATTGACAGGATTATGAACGCACTACAATGCTAACTATGCTACAAAAGAAAGGAAGAGGCTCAAAAGCACGGGCAGTACGCCAAAATAAGTAGTCCGAAATCCATCTGCATCTACTACTAATCATCCACCTTGAGATATCTATCCAGAACATCTCGCTGGTATTAAGTTGCGAGCCCCACCCAAAGTGTAAACCCAAAGCAACAGACAACTGCATTAAAAAGAACCTTGCATAAAGTAAACAATCATTGTAACCACGGTTACAAGCACCGTTGTTTTCCCCCTTGTGGCAACAACACATCCCCTAGACTCATGTTTCTGTCACTCAAGCATGTCATCGGGGGGCATGAACCAGAAATCTAGCACAACGTTCCCTCTTGGAGTCACTACGTACTACTTGGCCAAAGCAATAAACAACAACGGAGAACATGCAAGAATTACTTAGGAACACAAATATAAGAGATAAAAACCAAATATATTACTCTATCACAATCTAAACATAATCTCATAATCCATCAGATCCCTCCAAACTCAGCATAGCAACAGCAGAAATATTACAAAGGTTACTCGATCATGTAGGGCAGCTCACGAGGTCTAAACAATGAAGATCAAAGAGGGGAGGAGAACATCACATAGCTACTAATCACGGACCCATGGTCCAAGGAAAACTACTCAGGGTGCCGAGAAGAGGTCTTCTAGTGCTCCCGATCTCGGAAGCGCGACGGCGGCGGAACAGAGGCGAGTTTGCGGGATAGGGTTCCTCTTCTAGAGTTTTCCCGTGACGGAGAATAATAGGCGAAGGGGGCAGCCAGAGGTGGACCAGGGGCCCCAGGCGCCCCCCCTGGCGCGGCCAGGGGTGGGGCCACGACGGGTGGCCACCTGGGCCCCCTGGCTCCCCTCTGGCCCCTCCCGGGCTCTTCTCGAAGCTTCCTGTACGCTGATTTTTCCCAGAATTTTTCTGGCTCTTTTTATATGGGGGAAAACAGAAATAGAAAAACAGCAGAAAACAGGAACTGGCACTGGGGTCCACTGAGTTAATAGGTTAGTCCAAATATGATCAAAAGTGTATGAAAGTGTATCTAGATCATAGCAATATCACACAAAACATGCATGGAGCAAGAAGAAATTATAGATACGTTTTGGACGTATCAACATCCCCAAGCTTAATTCCTGCTCGTCCTCGGGTAGGTAAATCATAACAACATAATTTCTGTGGTGACATGCTAGCAACCATAAAAGAACTTTGAAAAGTAAAGCAATCAAGGTTAGAGATTCAATTCAAGTCATAACAAGCAAGAGTCTATATTAGCATTGAAACAAGTAACAAAAGAACAATAGGTGCAAGAGCTCTCGCTGTCCGTGACTCGAATGTCTCCAAATGGTGTTTGCGTGCAAGAAGGGGGATAGGGAATACAAGAAAAATATTTATTTGTGTTGAGAACTCAATTTACTAAAGTTTCACACTTGGTCTTCTTTGGAATCTTATCTTGACTCGTCCCTAGACCACTAGCCAGGTACAATTCAATTTGATCCACTCCTTTTCGATATTTTGAGCACTCATGCAATGGATGGGCGTAAGCACGAGAGTTGACACTTAAGATGGCAAAGAGAGAAGTATGGTGGAGGAGGAAGACAAAAAGGATGAGAAAGGCTCACATCAATGAGGACAATCATAGGCAAGAAATGCCAAATGATAGATATGATGTGAGGAGTAGGGATTGCCATGCAACGGATGCACATACGAGCTAAGAAGCTCTCCAAAGGAACTAGGGGGGGTGCATCTAACTTGCTCGCTCATGAAGACCTAGAGCTCGTTTGAGGAGGCTCATCCTTGGAATATGAGAGCCAAGTTCTATAGTGTGAAGGTCCCCACATAGCTATATGCATAATGATCATCTCTATGGAGTACAAGGATATAAAGGGAGTACTAGTGTGGATCTCTCAAAAGGATAGTAGTGTTGCCCCTTTCTCTCTTTTTATTTCTTTTTCTCTTTTTCTATTTTTTGTATTTTTTTGTGTGGCCTCAATGGCTCTTTCTATTTAACTCTCATTTGTCCTCTTTGCGATCTTTTAATGTGTCCACTTTGGGATATTTTCCTCACTTAAGGGCAACACTCTATTTTACAAGAAGGTAAAGGAGATCTTTCACACTTTACAAGGTACTCAAAACATAAAGAAGATGTAACTATCATGATGTATGCAATGTATGCTGCTGCCAGTGTAGCAGGAACATGTATGACATGAAGATCAAGTCATGAAGAGGTGGAAGTTGCATGGCAATATAACTCGGAAAGGCTATGGAAATGCCTTGATAGGTAGGTATGGTGGCTGTTTTGAGGGAAGATATAAGGAGGCTTATGATGACAGAGCGTATCATGCCAAGGGTTTGGATGTACCGGCGAAGGTGGACACCAACTCTCGGAGTGAGAAGAAGGCAATGCACGACACGGGAGAGGCCAGCAGAATATGGGAAGGTGGAAGTGTCAACTTTCAATACTTACATTAGTCCGAAGAACTCATGCACTTATTATCGGTAACTCTCAATATAATAAGGAGGTTCACAAAGAGACAAGTACCCCGAGGAGGAGTGTATGGGGGTTTGGTTATCCTTGCGCATCCTCGACTCATGGTACGTGAGTGTTCTCTGATATTCGACCCCTCAGAAGAGTAGTGATCCATCTAGTAGCTAGAGTTCTCAACTAGTTTTGTAGGTTTTGAAAATACACATGGATTGCCCAAAATACGACACCTATCACTAATAGGCAAGAGCTCTTGACACCAAAAGTTCAAACATTACTCACATCAATACCTCAAAACTATTGCAAGTTACTACTAAAATTAAATAACAACCTCAATTACCTACTCTCAAGACAAGACACAACTCAGTGAAACAACCAACTCTCTTTAACAAGATAAACATGAAAACTAAAAAGAGTTCCAACAACAAACTAAAAAAAAGCCAAGGCTCTTGCTAAAGACAAACTAAGACTAAAATTAAACATGGCAGTAGCTATGAAAAGATAAAGAACACACAACAGCAAAAAGATAAGCAAGAAAAATCCTATGATGTCTTCTAAATTTTTAAAGTGGAGCGTGTTTCTCTCCCACACAAAGCAAGACGGGATCTAACTTGTTATGAACAGCAAGCAAAGCTAAAGAAAACTAATGACAAAACCTAAGAGCGAGACGCTCCAAGCATAGCACATAACGCATGAAGTGATAAAAATATAGTTAGACGAAGGACGAACTGATGATTGTTGATGGAGAAGGGGATGCACGGGGGCATCCCCAAGCTTAGATGCTTGAGTCTCCTTGAATATTTATTGGGGATGCATGGGGGCATCCCCAAGCTTGAGCGCTTGACACTCCTGGATCTTCTTTCATCATCTTCCATCACACACTTGAAAACTCCCTTCATACATAACTCATCATAAGCTGATTAGAGAGGTTAGTACCCTTAATAAATAATTTTTCCCACTGGATATAAAGATATTCTTGAATAGCTACTGTTTCTCAAGAGTGCCAAAAAGTTTTTGCACAGAAAAAGCAAGCTTAAGGTTTGCAAAAGTTAGGAGAGACAAAACGTGGCAGAATCTGTGAAAAACAGAACAACAGATAGTAAAGAATTTTTTAAGGGCACTTATGCAACTCAAATAAAAAAAACTCAGAACATACGTATGTTTCGTAATTGTATAGATCATACTGTGTAAAAATTTCAGATCAAAAATATGAACTGGGATTTTTGTGGAATTGTTCTGGTCACGAGGACAGAATCTGTTTTCTGGACAGCATGTCACAACTTTTACTTCCCTTGCCGTAAGAGGCTATAACTTGGCACAAAGCTGAAAAATAAAGATACAATGATGTTGCTACAGAAGGAACAATCATCAAGAAACAACAAAAGCAAAAAGAAAACACCTAAATTCGTTGCGGGCTGCCTCCCGAAAGCGCTTCTTTAAAGCCATTTGCTAGGCATGATGCAAAAGAAGAATCAAGTTTTATCAAGAGAAAGAGAATAACTAGCCCGTGTAACGGACTCAAAAGGTAACTTGATTTTATTTCTAGGGAAGTGTTCCATCCCCTTTTTGAATGGGAATTGTAATTTTATATTCCCCTCTTTCATGTCAATAACCGCACCAACGGTGCGAAGAAAAGGACGTCCCAAAATAATTGGACACAAAGGTTCACACTCTATATCCATAACAATAAATCAACGGGAACATAGTTGTCATTGACAATGATAAGAACATCGTCGATCTTCCCCAAAGGTTTCTGTATGGAAGAATCAACAAGACGAACACCAAAAGAACAAGGCTCAAAGGGCTTCAATTCAAACATATCAAACATTCTTTTGGGCATAACGGAGGTACTAGCTCCAACATCACATAAAGCATAGCAAGAGAAGTTATTTAATTTAATTTTGATCATAGGGTCCCAACCATCATCTAGCTTCTCCTAGGTATGGAGGCTTCTACTCTAAGCTTCTCCTCCCTAGCTTTGATGAGAGCATTTGTGATATGCTCTGTGAAGGCAAGATTATGTGTGCTAGTGTGGGGGTCTCTAGACATTTTGTGTAGCAAACTGATAACTTCTGAGAGGGTGCAACTATCAAAATCAATATCACTACTATCAAAGGTGGTAGTAGTGTCATCTAGGCTTACTTGCTTGAAACCCTCTATGTTCATAGGAGTTTCTTTTTCTACGGTTGAGGTATTAGCATCACCATTAATAGGTCCAACGGGACTAGGAGTGCATTGGGTGCTAATAGTTTGGGTGTCCTCAACAATTTGGATAGTGGCAACTGTGTGGTGTGTAGGAAGGCTCTTAATTCTATCGTCTTCCTCTTTTTCTCTAGCCCATCTTTCTTTAAGTTTAGCCATCATCCTAATATTTTCATTGATTTTTAACTGGATAGCATTAATAGGAGTGGCCTTATTCTCCTCAAGGGGAGAGATTCTAATTGTAAGCATCTCAATATCAAGGGCTAAGCTTTCTACTTTCAAAGAGAGATTATCTATTCTATCTAATTTCTCCTCTACATTTTTGTTGAAGGCTTTTTGGGTAGTGATAAAGTCTCTAAGCATGCTTTCTAATTCAGAGGAGGGGTTCTTGTTGCTAGGGTAAGTGTTGTTGTTCCCATAGTTGGATGGAAACGGTCTAGGATTACTAGCAAAATTTCCCCTATAAGCATTGTTGTTGAAGTTGTTTATAGCAATAAAGTTCACATCTACTTGTTCTTGGGCAACCAAAGAATTTAAAGAAACACCATGAGGATCAATAGAGGGTTGCTTGGTAAATAGAGACATAATTAAGTCAACTTTTTCATTGAGGGAGGTAATTTCCTCGACAGAATTTACCTTCCTACCTGTTGGAGCGCGTACGGTGTGCCATTGGAAATAATTGGTCATCATTTCATCGAGAAGCTTCGTGGAAGCACCGAGTGTAGTTGACATAAAGGTTCCACCCGCGGCCTAATCTAACAGGTTCCGCGAGGTAAAGTTCAAGCCTGCATAAAAAGTCTGGATAACCATCCAGGTAGTCAAACCATGTGTAGGGCATTTCTTAACAAGAGATTTCATTCGTTCCCAAGCTTGGGCAACGTGTTCATTATCCAATTGCTTAAAATTCATAATATTACTCCTCAATTGGATAATCTTAGCAGGAGGGTTGTACTTCCCTATAAAAGCATCTTTGCACTTATCCCAAGAATCTATGCTATTTCTGGGCAAAGATTGAAACCATATTTTAGCATCTCCCCTTAAAGAGAAGGGAAAGAGCTTGAGCTTAACGACATCACCTTCTACTTCTTTGTACTTTTGCAATCACATAATTCAACAAAATTATTCAAGTGTAAAGCAGCATCATCTCCAGCACCAGAGAATTGATCTCTCATAACAAGGTTTAGCAAAGCAGGTTTAATTTCATAAGAGGTAGCTGAAGTGGCAGGTGTGGCAATGGGAGTGCAGATAAAGTCTTGGTTGTTGTGACTAGTGAAGTCACACAACTTGGTATTTTCAGTGGAACCCATAGTAGCAACAAGTGTGGCAGATTTTTTTGTAATTTTTGATAAAAGACACAAAGATAAAAACTGAAAGATAAACTAACAAGACTAATAAACAAAGGTAAAGGGTAGTGTGCGACTCCCCTATCTTAGCACTCGGAGTCCCCGGCAACGGTGCCAGAAAACTTGCTTGATGGCTTCTCGCCCTTCGTTGGTTACCCCAAGTGGAAGGTTTGAGATGTAGTGCAGCAGCAGTTTTCCCTCGGTGAAGATACCAAGGTTTGTCTCCAGTAGGACTCCAGAGATGATAAGTAGGTGTCAGCGGCGCAACTGACGCGGACCTGCACACAGACACAGATAACTTTGTTCCCAACGAATTCCAGAGAGGTTGTCAATCTCTCCGGTCTTATTGTTCACAAAGGATAAAACGCAAGGGATAATGATAGCAAGTAAAAGCAGTAAAGTAAATATAGCTTGGAAACAGTAATGAGGATATGGATCGGGATACGTGATGTTCACTAGTGATGTCTCTCTCCCAAAAGACGATAAAACTACTATGCGAGGTAAACAAATTACAGAAGGGCAATTGACAGGATTATGAACGCACCGCAATGCTAACTATGCTACAAAAGAAAGGAAGAGGCTCAAAAGCATGGGAAGTACGCCAAAATAAGTAGACCGAAATCCATCTGCATCTACTACTAATCATCCACCTTGAGATATCTATTCAGAACATCTCGCTGGTATTAAGTTGCAAGCCCCACCCAAAGTGTAAACCCAAAGCAACAAACAACTGCATTAAAAAGAACCTTGCGTAAAGTAAACAATCCTTGTAACCGCGGTTACAAGCACCGTTGTTTTCCCCCTTGTGGCAACAGCACATCCCCTAGACTCATGTTTCTGTCACTCAAGCGTGTCATCGGGGGGCATGAACCCACAATCTAGCACAACGTTCCCTCTTGGAGTCACTACCTACTACTTTGCCAAAGCAATAAACATCAACGGAGAACATGCAAGAATTACTTAGGAACAAAAATATAAGAGATAAAAACCAAATATATTACTCTATCACAATCTGAACATAATCTCATAATCCATCAGATCCCTCCAAACTCAGCATAGCAAAAACAGAAATATTACAAAGGTGCATCGATCATGTAGGGCAGCTCACGAGGTCTAAACAATGAAGATCAAAGAGGGGAGGAGAACATCACATAGCTACTGATCATGGACCCATGGTCCAAGGAAAACTACTCACGAGACATCCGGGGAGCATCCATGGTGGAGAGGAGACTCCCGGAGGTCAATCCTCCCTCCGGCAGGGTGCCGGGAAGAGGTCTTTTGGTGCTCCCGATCTCGGAAGCGCGGCGGCGGCGGAACAGAGGCGAGTTTGCGGAATAGGGTTCCTCTTCTGGAGTTTTCCCGTGACGGAGAATAAATAGGCGAAGGGGGGCAGCCAGAGGTGGACCAGGGGCCCTAGGCGCCCCCCTGGCGCGGCCAGGGGTGGGGCCGCGCCGGGTGGCCGCCTGGGCCCCCCTGGCTCCCCTCTGGCCCCTCCCGGTCTCTTCTCGAAGCTTCCTGTACGCTGATTTTTCCTGTATTTTTCCCGGAATTTTTCTGGCACTTTTTATATGGGGGAAAACTGAAATAGAAAAACAGCAGAAAAAAGGAACTGCCACTGGGGTGCATTGAGTTAATAGGTTAGTCCAAATATGATCAAAAGTGTATGAAAGTGTATCTAAATCATAGCAATATCACACAAAACATGCATGGAGCAAGCAGAAATGATAGATACGTTTTGGACGTATCAGCTACCGAAACCACTGAAAGACCCTTGAAGTACACCGCATTATCATCATTTGCATCAATAGTGAAGAATGAGGGCTCTCCGCTGGCGACACGACGCTTAACCTTCGCAATGTTAGAGTCATAATGTTGTACCGTCTTGATGCGGTCAACGAGGTCTGGTTTGACAACCAGGGAATTCACATATCCCTGGGGAACAATTTCGATGTTCAGCTTATGGAGCTCTTCATACAGAGGTGGCTGTTGTATTTGAACCTCAAGTTCACTACAGTAGGCTTTGCGACTCAAGCCATCGGCCATCACATTAGCTTTTCCAGGGGTATAACGAATATCCATGTTGAAATCAGGTATTGTCTCGAGCCATCTTGGTTGGCGGAGATTCGGGTCTGGCTGAGTAAACAAGTACTTCAGGATTTGGTGGTTGGTGTAGATCTCGCAACGATTACCGACGAGGTAATGTCTCCACATCTTCAAATGCATCAATTACTGCTACTAATTCGAGATCATGCGTTGGATATTTATCTTCGTGAGAACGCAACTGAAGAGAGCCATAAGCAATCACTTTGTGCTCTTGCATTAGGACACAGCCTAATCCTTGATGAGATGCGTCGCAGTATATCACAAAGATCTTCTTGGTATCAGGGGGATCAAGCACTGGGAGAGAAGTGAGCTTGTCCTTGAGAGCTTGAAAACTTACCTGTCATTTGTTGGTCCAATCAAACTTGACACGTTTGCGAAGCAGATTAGTCAGAGGCTTGGAAATCTTGGAGAATTTCTCGACGAAACGGCGGAAATAACTAGCAAGGACGAGGAAACTTCTAACTTGCTTGACCGTCCTAGGAGGAGTCCAGTCAAGAATAGCCTGAATACGTTCTGGGTTGACGGCAACGCCATCCATGGAAATCACATGACCAAGGTAGGTTACTTCGGGAAGCCAGAACTCACACTTCGAATACTTAGCATATAGTTTGTGTTCTCGAAGCTTTTCCAGTATAAGACGAAGGTGTTCAGAATGTTCCTCTTCATTCTTGGAGTATACCAAAATATCATCCAGATAAACCACGACGAACTTGTCGAGGTATTCCATGAATATATAGTTTATCAATCGGGAGAAAGTGGCCAGGGCATTGGTCAGGCCAAAAGACATGATGATGTACTCGTATGAACAATAACGAGTAATGAAAGTGGTCTTCGGGATGTCCTCTTCACGGACCCGGATCTGATGGTAACCCAAACTCAAGTCGAGTTTAGAGAACACCGTAGATAAAACAAGTTGGCCATATAGATCGTTGATCCGAGGAAGCGGATACTTGTTCTGAATTGTTGCTTGGTTGATAGGTCGGTAATCTTGGACCAAATGGTTCTTTCCATCGCTCTTCTTGACAAAGAGAGAAGGTGCTCCCCAAGAAGAGGAACTTGGACGGATGAAGTCTTTGTGGAGTGCCATGTCGATCTCCTTCTTCAGTTCAAGGAGGTGGTGAGGCGACATCTTATAAGGGCGCTTAGCAATAGAGATGGTGTCGGGCTTCAAGTCAATGAATAATTCAACTTCTCTGATCGGGGGTATTCCCGGCAGTTCTTCTAGAAATATGTCGAGAAAATCGCGAATGACTGGAATGTTCTCAATTCCTTCAAGAGGTGAGGAATTCAGTGCATTCAGAGCATATATCTGGCTTTTGGCATGTTGAACTATTCGGTCCGAGTACATAATTGTCTTGCCACAAGGGTGAGTGAGCTGAACTGTTTTAGTACCACAGCGGATGTGAGCATCATGCACTTTCAACCAATCCATACCAAGGATAACGTCAATGGTAGAAACCTTGAGGGACATGAGTGAAGAAGCAAACACCAATCCTCCAATTTCAATATAATTGTTATGGGCTATCATCGAGGTATCCCAACTGGAACCTGGAGAATAAACCACCAGCGGAGGGTACAGGTTTTCGAACGACAAGTCTTGCTTATGGGAAAACGCAGTAGATATGAAGGAATGTGAGGTTCCTGAATAAAAAAGAACAGAAGCTGGTACTGAATTGACAAGGAGGGTTCCCATCACGATAGTCGGATCCATCTTAGCCTTCTCAACATCAACATGATTGGCATAGCCACATTCAACAAGAGGCGGCTTGGTATTACCTTTTCTGGTACGACGGTTTCGACAGTTCCTCTTACGGTCAACAGGAGGACATGGTGCATGGTGACCTGGCTGTCCACACTGGCGGCATAAGCCATCATTAGGGGGAGGAGCCATAATATTGGGCTGTCCAGTCGGAATCGTTAGTTGTCTCGGCGGTGGAGGTAGACGAGGTGCATCACACAACGGCCTTGGCGTTGGAGCAGGACGGTGAAAAATATTGTGCGGGAGCCAGACTCGAAGTTTCTGCATAGGCCGACCCGAAGATGGGCCAGCATCTCAAGCACGCTTGAGCGATTCCTGGTGCTTGGTCAGAGCAGTTTCGACTTGGAAAGCCTTGCTGACAAGGGTCGCAAAGTTCGCACAGTCACGAAGGACAAATGCGATCTCTATTTCAGGATGTAGTCCTTCTCGGAATTTCTCTTGTTTGCGAGCGTCGGTGGCGACGTCTCTCTCAACATAGCGGGACAACTCAAGGAATTTCCTATGATATTCATCAACAGTTGTCTGGCCCTGACGGAGTTGGCGGAAATCCTCCTTCTTCTGGTCCATCAGACCTTGAGGAAGGTGCCATGCACAGAAGGCTAACTGGAATTCGTGACAAGTGGTTATAGTTCCATCTGGCAGCGAAAACCGTTGGATTTCCCACCACTGAGCAGCTGGACCCCTCAGAAGATACGTCGCAAAGGTGAGGTAACTGGCAGAGGCAACATCAGTTGACTCCATCTGAAACGCAATATCACGGAGCCAATAATCAGCATCCATAGGATTGGAGGAGCTGCGGAAGGTGGACGGTCTGAGGCGCACAAACTCTCGCAGTGTGATTGGGGCATTCTGGTTTGGAAGCTAGGTCATTACTCCGGCCATAAACTGATGGTTTAGATCAAACTGCTACAGTATTGCGGCCATATAAGGTGGCGGTGGGGGATCATCAGCCATCCTGCCTGAACAGCAGGGGTTAGTTCAGACAAAGCATTTGCAAGGTTAAGAAGTCCTACATGATGTAGTACGAGCAATGAACGATAAGTGCAGTAGATACACAATAGTAGTCATAAATACATACAGATCTTTGCACATAGTCGGTCAAAACCAGACAGCGTAACGTCATAGAAATTAACGAAAAAGGACTCACTAGGCGGCGCGCAGACCGCAATAAGGAATACACGATGCGACATAGCTTCCGCTGTGTCAATCATGCCGCAAGAAAACTGTTGGCCACAAGAGTTTGTGCAAGAGAACGTGCGGCCTGCCCCAAATGAGAAAAGGGATCCGCGGTCCAGGACCTGGGACAAAACTCCTGCGACATGACTCAATAGAGGGGGTAAGCACCAGAATGCCAGGTGGAATCAAGAGAACGTGATCCTAATGTCAGAGTTATAAAACTTACCAGCAAGGATAAGAGAGCAGATTCCCAGAGCATAGGTACGAAGAAAAGATCCTAATACCATAGATATCACGACGGGGTGATATCGATGTGGGCCTGTAAGCCAAATATTAAGTTAGCAAAATAGTTTTTCAAAGAGTAGACTCAACTTTGACCAAGGAGTGGGTGGGTGGCTTCCTACAGGCAGTCGGCTCTGATACCAACTTGTGACGCCCTCGATTTACGATCATGTACAGTAATCATACACGCATGGTACATGATCGAGATCAAGGTGCCACGGTGAGAATATCACAGGACAACACTAAACCCAAAAGGATAAACCAATATATTACAAAAAGGGAGCGTCGCACGGACCAGAATACATGATTAATAAAAACATAATATCTGAGTATAGACATAGTTAGTCAAGTTTTTCCTTAAGAAGGCTAGCACAAATAACATCAGAGATACAGATAGAAAAGGCGAGGCCTCCTGCTTGGGATCCACCGAACTACTCTTGGTCCTGGTCAAAGGGGGTTCTCGACGTAGTAGTATCCGCCTCCGAGGCACTCCTGCTCATGGGCTCCAACGTTGACTGCAGCGGCTGATCGGGCAAAACAAAAAGGGGGAAATAAAGCAAGGGTGAGTATCTAGCATACCCGCGAGTCTTACGTCCGCTACTAAGTATTTATGCAATTGTATCAAATGGAAAAGGGAGGTTGTATATAGTGGACTACAAGGTAGAAATCATAATAAGGATGAGAAGCTAGGCCTATCGAAGACTAGCATCGTCCGACGAGTCTTGCGGCACAAGAAGAGAACAACCAACAGTTCAATAACATGAATGTAGTAACAATGCAACAGAAGTTGCTGCAGCATTGTATAATAGTAAGTTGTAATTATTAACAAATAGTAATGCCTCCGAGTTCCCTTCCTCGACTCCCTGTGAGGAAGAGAAACCGGAACCATACAATTTAATAGTAGTAGTTTGTAGTAGTAGGCTCTGGCTTCAGTATAAAGCGTCCTGTTACCGTGGACACAGCTATTCGAATAGATCATCTTCCCTGCAGGGGTGCACTACTGTTTAGCCTGCACGCTCGGATCTCCAGGGTGGCGTACACCTTGTTAGGGAATGCCCCACCGAGGCTATCCGACACGCCGAGGCCCATCCTACGGCTCATCAGAGAGGTCTCCGCCGGTCTACAGTCCTAAGCGCAAGAGCTTCACGGGCCATCACCTATCGCACTATGGGTCGTTGTGCACCAAGTGGATCCAGTGCCGCAGCACGATCCGACCCAACCACAATGCTGAAACTGGAAGTCTTTCAGAGATTTCGAACGAGACCACAATGCGAAGGGCCCACACCGTAACTCCACGTGAAGGTAGTGCGTACATGCCTTTGCGGCCTCTCAAGTCTTCTACCTGAACCGTTAAGTCATTTTATTATTATCTCGCAGACAACCATTATCGTTGTCTGACTAACAACACAACAGACAACAGCCAGGACCACCAGTGCGTCGGTGCCTGCCCTGTCGTCCCGTCAAAGCTCCGCGGTTACCAACGAGGTGAACAAACTCCTTAGCTTGTCTCGCATGTGCTCCTGGAGGAGCTCGAGTTTCGTGGTTTGGTAACTCTCACGGACAACGATCAGGGTCCAAGTCCGCCAGTACGTCGGTCGTAACCTCCCTGTCTTCCTGTCGCAATACTGCTCGCGGGCACCATAGGGTCGTCCGACTCTTACCTTTAAGGACAACCGTTGTTCGGGACCCTAGGGCGGCTATACAGAGTCAGCAACGAGTGGAGTACAAGGATAACTCCTTGATAGCTCACACTTGATGTGGCTCAGCAGAGCCGAGGTAGGGGCCTTAGGCGGTGTCTGCATTGTATCGTACCTGTGGCAGTTATAATAACTTGTACCGGTGTTCACTCCCCTGAGTGATCACTGTTGGGGATCGGCGCCGAAAACAAAAATTTTCCTACCTACGAGTCCCGAACCCAATATCTATGCTATGCTGATGTATGTAACGGAAAAAATCGGTGTTCATACCTTTGAAGACCGAAAGAGGGAAACGTTCCTCGAACGTGGTTGGCGTAGACTCTGATCCTACGAACTCCCTGTCGTGTTGAAGAACCTCCGACGATGAAGTAGCACCACACGTGTAGTGCCTCGCGGGATTACAGACGTACGGTGCAACCGACGTCCCTCCGGGCTCCGAACTAGAAGAGCAGCGGAAAGAAGATTGATCCGGATCCCGATTCCGGCAGCGTGCCGACGTCCGGATGATGGTGAAACCCCCAACCAGGTGCAAACTCCAAACCAGGGGAGTCCGCTCTAGGTCAGAGAAAGAGAGAGAGAGAAACTCAATGTTGTGTTGAAAAAGGCACCCCCACCCCTCCTTATATAGGCCAAGGAGGGGATCTACCCCTTCGCCTTCCCCCATGTGGGACTAAACCCCCAAGGGGGGGGGGAGTGGTGCGGCTAGGAGGGGGATGGGCCCCTCCCTTGGCGCCAAGCCCAAGGGAGGTGGCTCCCCCTTCCCCTCATGGGGCTTTTAAGGCCCAAATACCTTTTCACCTTTTTAATTAATTATTAAAATAATTTTTAATATTTAATTATGTCAATTAAATAATAAAACATATTTAAACATTAATATAAATTATTTTGAACCTTTCAAAATATCCGGAACAACTTCCGGCACCTCCCGGTACATTTCCGTTGTTTTCTCTCTTTTCACCGATGATCCTGAATCAATCCTTTATGCATCGATTGCCCTTAAGTGTGACACCCTATGGTCCGGAAAACAGTAGACATGATCGAGACACTCTCTGACCAATGACCATCATGTGGGATCTGGTTACAATCCTTGATGTGCCCCTATGCTTCCATCGAATAAACTTCATCGCTGTTGAACCGTTAACAATATGGCTTGGTCCCTTTGTGCGTCGGTACTATGTTAGTCCGAGGTATGATCGTCGATATCCAATACCTAGTTCTTCCTCGTGTCCGACATAACATGTTTACTCGTCTGTGAATATTACATCTCTTGTGACCTAGTCACTTGCTTGCAAGCTATTGATGCAACACCACCGAGTGGGCCCAGGGTACCTATCCGTCACTCGGATTGAAAAATCTCGCTCTGATCTATTTCATACTCCTCAACATATCTACTTCGAAATACCCAAGATACACCTTTTCAGTTACCATGTTTCAGTGTAACGGTTAATGCACTCAAAGCATCCTAATAGATAGCAATTATGTATGATCATCACGGTCTAAGGATTCAGTCACTATGTTATTAAGTCATCGCAATGCTGAACTTATGTGACTTGATCACACTGCAATGCTTAAGGTGGGTGTGTGTCCATCACATCATTCTCCTAATGATATGACCTCATTGTCAATAGACTATTATGTTCTCATGATCAGAAAACCTTGATCATCAATTGCCCAATGAGCTAGTATGCCTGAGTTTAACTAGGGACCAGGTTGTTATATATCACACGTGTATTAATGTTTCCGCTTAATACAGTTCTAGCACAATATATAACGTATTATGAAAAAACAGATATGTGACAAATATCTTTATTAATTTGCCTCTAGGGCACATATCCAACAGTCTCCCACTTGCACTAGAGTACAAATTACACTAGTTTACATCAGGTATGTATCTAACACCAATAGTCTCTCGGTGTTGTGCAAACTTGGCTTGTGGAAGAGGTTTAGTCATTGGTTCTGACGGATTCAGATCCGTATGTATTTTTCAAATCCTAGTATTACCATCCTTGACGTAGTCCCGCGTCACATGGAAACGCCGGAGAATATGCTTGGCTGTAGAGTGAGTCCTCGGCTCCCTTGCGTTATCAATGGCACCCGTATTGTCGCAATAAATGCTAGGGTCAGTGCAACCAGGGAATACGCCAAGCTCGATGAAGAACTTCTTCAGCCAATGCGCTTCGTTTGACGCTTCGCAAGCGGCAATATACTCCGACTCCATCGTAGATTGGGCGACGACTGACTGCTTGCCGCTCCTCCAGCTAATCGCACCACCATTCAACATAAACACGTATCCCGTCTAGGATTTTGAGTCATCGGGATCAGTACCAAGACTGGCATCGACGTAACCTGTTACGGCGAGCTCTTATTCACATACTCCATAGACAAGAACCAGATCCTTAGTTCTTCGTAAGTACTTAAGGACGTTCTTCATAGCAATCCAATGATCCATTCCAGGATTACTTTGGAAACGATTAGTCAAACTAACCACCAGGTCCACATCTGGTCGAGTACACAACATATCATACATGATAGAACCTATGGCTGATGCATAGGGCTTTGAGGACATTTCCTCCCTTTCTTTTGATGTTGCTGGGCATTGAGTCACACTCAATTTACCTCCTTTCATAACGGGCAAGAGGCCTCTCTTGGCGTTATCCATATTGAACCTCTTCAACATCTTCTCAAGGTAAGTTCTCTGACTCAGTGCTAATAGGCGTCTTGATCTATCTCTATAGATTTTAATGCCTAATATGTATGCAGCTTCACCTAGGTCCTTCATGGAAAATTGTCCATTCAAATATTCCTTTACCCCCTCTAGAAATTTCACATCATTCCCTATCAATAATATGTCATCCACATATAGTACTCGGAATGTCACAGAGCTCCCACTCGCTTTCTTATAAACACAGAATTCTTCTTCATTTTGGACAAATCCAAAAGCTTTGATCACCTCATCAAAATGAAGATTCCAGCTCCGAGATGCTTGCTTCAACCCATAAATGGACCGTTGAAGTTTGCATACCTTACCAGCGTCCTTAGGATCAATAAAACCTTCCGGTTGTACCATATACAACTCTTCCTCAATGTTGCCATTTAGGAACGCGGTTTTCACATCCATCTTCCATATTTCATAATCGTAATAGGCAGCAATTTCTAGCAATATCCGGATAGACTTTAGCATCGCTACGGGAGAGAAAGTCTCTTCGTAGTCAACTCCTTGAATTTGTCGGAAACCTTTTGCGACAAGTCGAGCTTTATAGACAGATACGTTTCTGTCTGCGTCAGTCTTTTTCTTGAATATCCACTTATTCTCGACGGCCTTTCGGTCCTCGGGAATATCCACCAAAGTCCATACTTTGTTGGCATACATGGAGTCTATCTCGGATTTCATGGCTTCCAGCCATTTCTCGGACTCGGGTCCCTCCATTGCTTCTTTGTAGTTCGCAGGTTCGTCAGGTTCATTTAACATGACTGCATTGACAAGTTGCCCATAAAACTGAGTTTTTACTCGGGCTCTTGATGACCTGCGGGGTACAATAGGATCCTCTTCATCTTGATCATGATCATCATGTATGTCACGATCGTTATGAATATCATGATGACCGTTCTCTTAAGCTCCCAATACGGAAGATGGTTCTGGAACAACTTCCATTGCCATTTCTTCCACTTGGAGTGATTGGTCAATCATCTCGTTGAGGTCTATTTTCCTCCCACTCAATTGTTTCGAAAGAAACTCTTTCTCAAGAAAGCATCCAGTCTTGGCGACAAGCGTTTTGCCCTCAGACTGGTTGTAGAAGGTGTATCCAACGGTTTCCCTTGGATATCCCACAAAGATGCACTTATCCGCTTTTGATTCGACTTTGTCAGGCTGAAGTTTCCTAACATAAGCCTCACAACCCCAAATCTTCAAGTGAGACAACTTTGGTTTCTTGCCATGCCATTCCTCAAATGGTGTTGTCTTTACGAATTTGGACGGTGCCCTATTAAGAATGTAAGCGGCAATTTCTAATGCATACCCCCAGAATGACACAGGTAAGTCGGTATGAGACATCATCGATCGTACGCTATCCAATATAGTTTGATTACGTCGCTCAGAAACACCGTTACGCTGAGGTGTTCCTGCCGGCGTAAGTTGTGGTACGATGCCACAAGTCTTAAGATGATCGCCAAACTCGTGACTTAAATACTCGCCTCCTCGATCGGATCGAAGGTGCTTGATTTTCTTCCCGAGTTGATTCTCGACCTCACTCTGAAATTCCTTGAACCTTTCAAAGTTTTCAGACTTATGTTTCATTAAGTAGATATACCCATATCTTCTTCAGTCATCTGTGAAGGTCACGAAGTAACGAAGGCCATGGCGTGTGGGGACGTTCATAGGTCCACATACATCTAAATGTATGATCCCTAACAAGTCTTCCGCACGCTCCATTGTTCCATTGAATGGAGTCCGTGTCATCTTGCCCATAAGGCATGGTTCACATGTGTCAAGGGATCCAAAATCCAATGACTCCAGAAGTCCATCATCATGAAGCTTCTTCATGCGCTTTTCACCAATAGGACCAAGTCGACAATGCCACATCGTCATGTGTTCTTCGCCACTAGGTTTTAATCTTTTGGCGTCTACATTATCAATATGAAGTATATCACAATCGAGATTAAGAATGAATAAGCCATTTTTCTCTGGTGCGTGAACATAAAATACATCATCCTTATAAATCACACAACCAATTGTATCTGACTTAAAAGAATAGTGGTCTCGCTTCAAACAAGAACCACTAACGATGTTCACTCTCAACGCGGGTACATAGTAGCACTTATTCAAAAACTAATCCCGAAGGGAGACTAAGATGCTTCGTGGCGACAGCCACCACTTCAATCCGGCAGCCGTTTGCCACGCGCATCGTCACTTCATCTTTCATCAAGCGTCGCCTATTCCGTAGCCCTTGAGAGGAGTTAGAAATATGAGCAACAAATCCTGTATCAAATATCCAGGATTTGTTCCCAGCGCTTGTTAAGAAAAGATCAATAACGTGTATATCAAATATACCTTTGTCTCTTCTGATAATCTTGCCAGCCTTCTTATCCTCTAGGTACTTGGGGCAGTTGCGTTTCTAGTGACCATCACCCTTGCAGTAGAAGCACTCAACGCCGGGCTTGGGTCCAGGTTTGGGTGCCTTACGAGGAGTGACAACTGGCTTGTCACCCTTCTTCGGGCTTCCCTTCTTTCCCTTCTCCTTCTTGCCATACTTCTTGAATTCAACGGTCTTGTTGACCATGAATACAACATGCTCCTTCCTGATCTCAACCTCAGCAGTTTTCAGCATGGCGAACAACTCAGAAGGGGTCTTAGTCATCCCCTGCATGTTGTAGTTCAACACAAAGCCTTTGTAGCTAGGGGGCAGCGACTGCAGCACCCTATCAACAGGAAGTTCATCTGGAATCTGACATTCCAGAGCATTCAAGCGTTGAACGTATCCAGACATCTTGACCACGTGCTCACTAACACTGCTATGCTCATCCATCTTTGCTAAGAAGAAAGCTTCAGAAGCCTCATAACATTCAGCCCTGGCTTGGGGTGCAAAGACGGCCTTGAGGTCGGTGATTATCTCATATGCACCCATCCTCTCAAAGCGTTTCTGCAGCTCAGCCTCCATGGAGTAAAGCATTCCACTCTGGACAAGGTTGTAATCATCCATCTTGGAGAGGTAGACATTCTTCTCATCCTGACTAGCGTCTGCTGGTGGTTTGTCACCTAACGCGGCCTCTAGTACGTATGCCATCTTGAGGGGAACGAGGAGAATCCTCAGAGTGCGGAACCAGTTGGTGAAGTTTGACCCATCGGTTTTCAGTTTGTCTTTGTCTAGGAATGACCCTAAGTTGAATGAGGGGCGAGGTGCATCCATCTACAATGGTTATTTGCAAAACACATATTTAGACTTTGTTCATAATTGGAGTTCAATTTTAATTAATTCTAAAACTCCCACTTAGTTAAACATCTCTTCAAATTTACTAAGTGATTAATTTAATCCTAGTTTGAATGATCGTCCTCGAATATCACACGGCCGACGACACATCTCCCTAGGTAGGCCATCATGCCAATCATATCCGTTATATGACTCATGCTTAACCTTTCGGTCATCCATATCCCAAGCTCATATCTACATATGTCAAGCCTGCCAGTCGAACCTTAGTGTATGACTGTTCAGCAAGGCCATATCTGCATATGCTAGGCTTGCCAAACCAAACCTCATGCGATCCTTAATGTATGTATGAGACCCGATCGACACGGCCTGCCTATCATAAAGAGATCCTTCCAGGCGGTGCCCACTAAGGGAGAATACAATCATGGTATTGAGAGAGATTATCCTATCATGCTACCGTCGCATATCTAGCATATTAGCAAGAAAGGAAGTAAAACTGTAAATCATACAAGCTATGATCCCCCCTTACATGCAAATTAAAGTTAAAACGCTTCTACTTTATCTTTTGCAAGTTTTACGTGGCTGCTAAGGGGTTTCAAGAGAGAACCGCTTTCTATCCTGCGAAAACAAGCCACAACACCAATCCTAAAATCGTCTCTATTACACCCCTGTCGGGGCCCTCCGTTGCAAACGTCTTCGCGTCCCTAATGTTAGAGAGACAGACACCCCCAACCACTTATATGGTACAAGCCATATGTCAAGCGTGGAACCAGTCTCGCATAAACGCGTAAGGTCGGTCGGGGCCGCTTCATCAGGACATTTCCGCCACGCTAAACGAGTACACGTGGGAGGGTAACAATTGCAGAATTGATGCCCACATCCTAGATGTGTTCTACCCATACAATACATCTACGCATAGCCTTGCTCATGATACAACTGTTGAGGATCGGCGCAGAAAACAAAATTTTTCCTACCTACGAGTCCCGAACCCAAGATCTATGCTATGCCGATGTATGTAACGGAAGGAATCGGTGTTCATACCTTTGAAGACCAAAAGAGGGAAACGTTCCTCGAACGTGGTTGGCGTAGACTCTGATCCTACAACCTCCCTGTTGTGTTGAAGAACCTCCGACGATGAAGTAGCACCACACGTGTAGTGCCTCGCGGGATTACACACGTACGGTGCAACCGACGTCCCTCCGGGCTCCGAACCAGAAGAGCAGCGGAAAGAAGATTGATCCGGATCCCGATTCCGGCAGCGCGACGGCGTCCGGATGATGGTGAAACCCCCAACCAGGTGCAAACTCCAAACCAGGGGAGTCCGCTCTAGGTCAGAGAAAGATAGAGAGAGAAACTCAATGTTGTGTTGAAAAAGGCACCCCACCCCTCCTTATATAGGCCAAGGAGGGGCTCCACCCCTTCCCCTTCCCCCATGTGGGACTAAACCCCCAAGGGGGGGGAGTGGTGCGGCTAGGAGGGGGGGATGGGCCCCTCCCTTGGCGCCAAGCCAAAGGGGGGAGGCTCCCCCTTCCCCTCATCGGCATTTTAAGGCCCAAATACCTTTTCACCTTTTTAATTAATTATTTAAATCATTTTTAATATTTAATTCTGTCAATTAAATAATAAAACATATTTAAACATTAATATATATTATTTTGAACCTTTCAAAATATCCGGAACAGCTTCCGGCATCTCCCGGTACATTTCCGGTGTTTTCTCTCTTTTCACCGATGATCCCGAATCAATCCTTAATGCATCGATTGCCCTTAAGTGTGACAACCTACGGTCCGGGAAACAGTAGACATGATCGAGACACTCTCTGACCAATGACCATCATGTTGGATCTGGTTACAATCCTTGATGTGCCCCTACGCTTCCATCGAATAAACTTCATCGCTGTTGAACCGTTAATAATATGACTTGATCCCTTTGTGCTTCGGTACTATGATAGTCCGAGGTATGATCGTCGGTATCCAATACCTAGTTCTTCCTCGTCTCCGACATAACATGTTTACTCGTCTGTGAATATTACATATCTTGTGACCTAGTCACTTGCTTGCAAGCTTTGATGCAACACCACCGAGTGGGCCCAAAGTACCTATCCATCACTCGGATTGACAAATCCCGCTCTGATCTATTTCATACTCCTCAACATATCTACTTCGGAATACCCAAGATACACCTTTTCAGTTACCATGTTTCAGTGTAATGGTTAATGCACTCAAAGCATCCTAATAGATAGCAATTATGTATGATCATCACGGTCTAAGGATTCAGTCACTATGTTATTAAGTCATCGCAATGCTGAACTTATGTGACTTGATCACACTGCAATGCTTAAGGTGGGTGTGTGTCCATCAAATCATTCTCCTAATGATATGACCTCATTGTCAATAGACTATTATGTTCTCATGATCAGGAAACCTTGATCATCAATTGCCCAATGAGCTAGTATGCCTGAGTTTAACTAGGGACCAGGTTGTTATATATCACACGTGTATTAATGTTTCCGCTTAATACAGTTCTAGCACAATATATAACGTATTATGAACAAACAGATATGTGACAAATATCTTTATTGATTTGCCTCTAGGGCACATATCCAAAAAATCACGACCGGCTATCTAATCCTAGATAACAATGCGCAGGGTTTACTGCTGAATATAATATAATTATAAGGTAGCATAGGATAAGGAAGGTACATCAAGGGGCGACAAAGACAGGCTACACAATTGAATAGGATTGTAATGTAGCATCAGCAGAAATGCCTAGTGCAAGGAAATTATAGAAAGATAAGCGATATCTAGGGAAGAGAATGGCTCTGCTTGCCTGGAAGCTCGATGTTAGAGGTACGATCATCGACGAAGTAGTCGATCACAGGGGCATCGACAACGGACGTCGAGACTACCGAACAATAAGAGAGGGGGAAGAAACAATAAATACACGACAATGATAGCAATACAAATACAAGACATGGCAAACGTTAAGCTAGAGGTGAACTAACGCGGTGCTACACGTTGCAGACGAAACGGGAATTCAACGGGAATTCAACCGGAAATTTCACCGGCTCCGGGCGATTACCATTGGACTTACGGATTAAAAGATATTGACTTTCTAAGTTTAAATCATTTATAAGCATTTTCTAGAATTCTTTTATTATTAAAATACAACCTTATCCATAACAGTTCTGTTGACTGGTCAAACCTGACAAGTGGGACCTACAGACTAGTGGGTCCCACATGTTAGCCTCACATTAAAAAAACAATTTAACTACATTTTAAATAATAAACAGGAGGGATGGCCCACATGTCATACACTGTAAATCAAACAATTTATCTATTTAATTAATTAGTCTGTGGGGCCTACCTGTCATAGACAGAGACAAGTAACAATTATTTTAATTTTAATTAAAGGCCTTGGGCCCACCTGTCATTGAACCTATTAACTAAACTGGGAGGGGTTCCGTTTTAATTAACTAAAGAAGATTAACAGGCCCTGGGCCCACTAGCGAGAGACACACATTGGCAGGTTAGGATTAATCAGAGATTAGTGGGGGGGGGGGTGGGGTTAGGCTTGTTCGATCGGGCGCATCAAGCTACATCGATTGGGGGCGGTTACGGTGGCTAGGATTGCCGGACGGGAAGGCATGACCAACAATGGCGGCGGCGGCGTTCGACGCAAGTTGCAGTTCTCAGGACACTGCGAAATCGTGCGACCCCCCCTAGCCAAACCAGACCTAAAGAGAACTAGGAGTGTGATGTGTTCACCGGTTTGAGCAAGGGGGCTTAGGAGCGCGGCTATGGCAGCCACGACGGCGTCGAAGCACGGCAAAGGGGGAAGTTAGCTAGGGAACGAGCGGGCGAGCGGGAATAGTTGGCAAACGGCGAGCAGCTCACCACGGTGGTGATTCCGGGCTCGGGGAGGCGCCGGTGGCTTGCAGATGCGGCAATTGACGACGACGTGCAGGGAGGCTGCGGTCGGGGACGAGCCCGATTCGCCCGATGCAATTGCGCGGGGCTCGGGCGGTGGCGCGTAGACGACGTAGGGGAGGCATGCGAAGCTGGCAGACGCGTCGAAAGGGCGTGACGACGTCGGTGGCCACGCGGGCGCGGCGCCGCGGCCACGGCGAGCTCGGCCGAATATGAGGAGAAGGGAACAGGGGCATGATGGGGAAGCCGAGGGGCGAGCTAGGGTTCGAAGGGGGGGGTGTGCGGGGTGCAGGGGACTTCTTATACACGCCGGCGACCATGGGATGCTCCACATGGCGTCGGCTGCGTCCAAGCCGTCGTGGATGCTCACCACGGTACCCCTATTGAACAGGAGGTAGGAGATGAAGTGGGGCGTCGGGGTGGGCTGGTGGTTGGGCCCGAGTGGGCTTCTCCCATGGGCGAGATTTAGCCTTTTCCGTTTCTTTCCTTTTTTTTTTCTTTTTTTCTTTTTCTGTCTTTTATGTTTAATTTAGTTTAATAGCTTTTGCATTTTTGTAAACTATGGGACTAGCTCCAATATTAGTGTTACATTTTGTACTAGTACTACAAAAAGTTTGTGCTCTAAATAAAATCATTTATCATTCTTATTTAAATAATAAATCTTTAAATTGGATTTTGCAGGCTACCGTTTGAATTGGTTATTATCATTAATCATTGCAATAAATGCCCAATGTTAGTTTAACGTGTCCCATTGATTTTTAGGCATTTAACAAAATTGGTTCCATAATTTTTGGATAAAGTTTTATTTATCTCTTTGCTTTTAATATCTAGAAAAGGAGTTTTTGAATATGATCAAAAGAAAAGATGATCAAGGCATGATTAGCAACATTATTTGTCTTAAAAAAGTAATTACTGTTACATGACACCGAGGGTGTTACACATGCGGCTCATCGATCAAGCAAAAGCATGTATGACATGAAGATCAAGTCATGAGAAGGTGGATGTTGCATGGCAATGTATCTCGGAAAGGCTATGGAAGTGCCTTGTAGGTAGGTATGGTGGATGTTTTTAGGAAAGATATAAGGAGGTTTATGATGGCAGAGCATATCATGCCAAGGGTTTGGATGCACCGGGGAAGTATGCACCAACTCTCGAGGTGAGAAAGGTCAATGCACGGTACCGAAGAGGCAGGAAAAATATGGTTGGTGGAAGTGTCAACAATCGAATACTTACATTAGTCCGAAGAACTCATGCACTTATTATCGGTAACTCTCAATCTAATCAGGAGGTTCACAAAGAGACAAGTACCCCGAGGAGGAGTGTATGGGGGTTTGGTTATCCTTGTGCATCCTCGACTCATGGTACGTGAGTGTACTCTAATATTCGATCCCCCCAAAGATTAGCGATCCATCTAGTAGCTAAAGTCCTCAACTAGTTTTTTTGTAGTTTTCAAAAATAAACACGGATTGCCCAAAATACGACATCTATTACTAATAGGCTAAAGATCTTGACACCAAAATTCCAAACATTACTCAAGACAATACCCTAAAATCTATTGCAACTTACTACTACAAATGAATAGCTACCTCAATTACCTACTTTAGTCAAGACACACAACTCAGTGCAACAGGCCAACTCTCTAAACAAGATAAAAATGAAGACTCAATAGTGTTCCAGCAACAACCTAAACAAAAGCTCTTAAAAAGATAAGCATGAAAACTAAGAGCTAAGCATGAAAACAACTACGAAAAGATACAGAACACACACAACAAAGATAGGCATGAAAATCCTATGATGTGTTCTACGGTGGAATGGAGCGTGTTTCTCTCCCAAATAGTGAAGTCAACGATCCAACTTGTTATGAACAGCAAAAAAAAACTAAAATTAAAGAGCAAGACGCTCCAAGCATAGCACATAACGCATGAAGCAATAAAAATATAGTATGGAGAAGGACGCACTGATGATTGTTGATGGAGAAGGGGATGCACGGGGGGCATCCCCATGCTTAGATGCTTGAGTCGCCTTGAATTATTTTTGGGGGTGCATGGGGGCATCCCCAATCTTGAGCGCTTGACACTCCCGAATCTTCTTTCATCATCTCCCTTCGCATACTTGAAAACTTCCTTCATACGAAACTCATCCTAAGCTGATTAGAATGGTTAGTACCCATGATAAAATAATTTTTTATATATTGGAAATAAATATATTCTTGAATATCTACTGTTTCTCAAGATTTCCAAAAAGTTTTTGCAAAGAAAAATCAAGCTTAAGGTTTGCAAAATGAAGAAAAGACAAAACGTGGTAGAATCTGTGAAAACAGACCAGTAGGTAGTAGATAATTCTTTTGAGGTACTTATGCAACTCAAATAAAAAAAACTCAGAACAGACACACGAAAGACAATTGTATAGAGCACGTTGTCAAAAAAAATTCAGATCAAAAATATGATCCGGTGATATATAGACAATTTTTCGGTCAAGGGGACATAATCTATTTTCTGGACAGCACGTCACAAGTTTTGACTTCCTTGCAATCGGAGGATAAAACTTGGCACAAAGCTTGAAAAAAAGATACAATGATGTTTCTACAGTAGTAACAATCATCAAGACCACTAAAAAAATAAGGAAAAAAATTGGGTTTCCTCCCGACAAGCGCTTCCTTTTACGCCTTTCAGCTAGGCACGAAGCAAAAAGATCAAGTTTAATCAAGTGTAAGAGAATAGCTAGCCCGTGTAACAAACTCAAAAGGTAACTTAATCTTATTTCTAGGGAAGTGTTCCATGCCCTTCTTGAGAGGGAATTGGAATCTTATACTGCCCTCTTTCATATCAATGACAACACCAACAGTGCGAAGAAAAGGATGTCCCAAAATAATTGGACATGAGGGTTCACACTCAATGTCCATAATACTAATATCAACGGGAACATAATTATCATTGAAAATAATAAGAACATCGTCAATCTTCCCCAAAGGTTTCTGTACGGAAGAACCAACAAGGCAAACACCAAAAGTTTTCAATTCAAACATATCATACATTCTTTTGGGCATAATGGAGGTAATAGCTCCAACATCACAAAGAGGAAAGCAAGAGAAGTTATTCAATTTAATTTTGATCATAGGATCCCAACCATCTTCTAGCTTTCTAGGTATGGAGGCTTCTAACCTAAGCTTCTCCTACCTAGCTTTAATGAGAGCATTGGTGATATGCTCCGTGAAGGCAAGGTTGAGTGTGCTAGTGTGGGGGTCTCTAGACATTTTGTGTAAGAAACCAATAACTTCAGGAAGGGTACAATTATCAAAATCAAGGTCACTACTATCAAGTAAGGTGGTAGTGATGCCATTTAGGCTTACTTGTTTAAAGGCCTCTATGTTCATAGGAGTTTCTTCTTCTACGGTTGAGGTAATAGCATCATCATTGATGGGTCCATTAGGTGGACTAGGGATGTGATGGGTGCTAAGAGTTTTGATATCCTTAACAACTTGGATAGTAGCAATGGTATGGTGTGTAGGATGGCTCTTAATTCTATCTTCTTCCTACTTTTATCTAGCCCATCTATATTTAAGTTTGGCCAACATCCTAATGTTTTCATTAATTTGCACTCGAATAGCATTCATAGGAGTGGTCTTCCTCTCCTCGAGGGGAGAAGTTCTAATTTTAAGCATCTCAAGGTCATGGGCTATGTTGTCTACTTTCAAAGAGAGAGTAACTAATTTGTCTAATTTCTCTTCTACACTCTTGTTGAAGGCTTTTTGGGTAGTGATAAAGTCCTTAAGCATGCTCTCTAATTCAGAAGTGGAGTTCTTGGTGCTAGAATAAGTGTTGTCGTTCCCATAGTTGTTGGATGGGAACGTTCTAGGATTGCTACAAAAGTTACTCCTATAGGCATTGTTGTTGAAGTTGTTTCTAGAGATAAAGTTCAAATCTACTTGTTCTTGAGCAATCAAGGAATTTAAAGGAACATCATGAGGCTCAATAGGAGCTTGCTTAGTAAGTAAATTCATGATCATGTCAACTTTTTCATTTAGGGAGGAGATCTCCTCGGCAGAGTTTACCTTCCTACCAGATAGCGCTCTTTTTGTGTGCCATTGGGAATAGTTGGTCATCATCTCATCTAATAGTTTTGTGGCAGCACCAAGTGTTGTTGACGTAAAGGTTCCTCCCATAGCCGAATCTAACAGGTTCCGCGAGGTCAAGTTCAAGCCTGCATAAAAAGTCTGGATAAGCATCGAAGTAGTCAAACCATGCGTAGGGAAATTCTTAACAAGAGATTTCATACGTTCCCAAGCTTGGGCAACGTGTTCATTATCCAATTGCTTAAAATTCATAATATTACTACTAAATTGGATAATCTTAGCAGGTGGGTAGTACTTCTCAATAAAAGCGTCCTTGCACTTATCCCAAGAATCTATGCTATTCCTAGGCATGGATTGAAACGAAAATTTAGCTCCTCCTATCAAGGAAAAAGGAAAAAATCTTAAGCTTAACAATATCACCTTCTATTTCTTTATACTTTTGCATATCACAAAGTTCAACAAAATTATTCAAGTGTAAAGCAGCATCATCTCCAGCACCAGAGGATTGATCTTTCATAACAAGGTTCAGCAAAGCAGGTTTAATGTCATATGAAGATGCTGAAGTGGCAGGTGTAGCAATAGGAGTGCAGATAAAGTCATTGTTGTTGTGACTAGTGAAGTCACACAACTTGGTATTTTCAGTGGTACCCATAATAGCAGCAGTAAGCAAGACAAGCAATTTTTTGTGATTTTTGATAAAGGACACAAAGGTAAAAACGATAAGGTAAACTAACAAGACTAAAAAGAAAAGATAAAAGATAGTGTGCAACTCCCCTATCTTGAAGAGTGGAGTCCCCGGTAATGGCACCATATATTACTTGATGGCGCGAGAGTTGACGGGTGTAGTTTTTCTTGCTTCTCCGGCAACGGCACCAGAAATTAGCTTGATGACTTCTTGCCCCTCGTTGGTTACCCAAGTGGAAGGTTGAGATGTAGCGTAGCGGTAATTTCCCTTGGCAAAGATACCAAGGTTGAGATCGAACCAGTAGGACTCCAACGACGACAAGTAGGTGGTAAAGTGAACAATGGCGCCATTCACAACCGAGGGTTTCTTACTTCACCTGGACCTGCACACAGATACAAATAACTTTGCTTCCAACGAGTATAGAGGGGTTGTCAATCCCTCCAGCCTTGCCATTTACAAAGGATCAAACACAAGAGATAATGATAGTGATAATTGCGACAGAAAGTAAAAGCAGTAAATAAATTGAGGGTGTAAACAGTGGTGGAAATATGGACCAGGGTCCCATGAAGTTCACTAGTGATGTCTCTCTCCCAAAAGACGATAAACAACTATGTGAGGTGAACAAATTACAGCTGGGCAATTGACAGGATTAAAAACGCACCGCAATGCTAACTATGCTACAAATGAAAGGAAAACGCTCAAAAGCATGGTCAGTACGCCAAGACAAGTAGACCAAAATCCATCTGCATCTACTCACTAATCATCCACCTTGAGATATCTAGTCAGAACATCTCGCTGGTATTAAGTTGCGAGCCCCACCCAAAGTGTAAACCCAAAGCGACAGACAACTGCATGAAGAGAACTTTGCGTAAATTAAAAAATCCTTGCACCCGCAAGTACAAGCACCGTTGTTTTCCCCCTGGTGGCAATAACACATCCCCTAGACTCGTGTTTCTGTCACTCAAGATAGTCATCGGGGGGCATGAACCCACAATCATGCATAACACTCCCTCTTGGAGTTACGATCCATCACTTGGCCAAAGTAATAAAAAGCAACGGAGGACATGCAAGAATTACTCAAGAACATAAATATAAAAGGAGAAGAACCAAATATATTAATCAACACAATATGAACATAATCTCATAATCCATCAGATCCCAGCAAAATGAACATAGCAACAGCATAAGAATTACAAAGATGCCTTGATCATGTAGGGCAGCTCAGAGGGGCTAAGAATTGAGGCACAAGATTGGAGATAAAACATCACATAGCTACTGATCATGAACCCGTAGTCCAAGGTGGACTACTCACGGTTCATCCGGGAAGCGTCCATGGTGGTGGAGAAACTCCCGGAAGTTAATCCTCCCTCCGGCAGGGTGCCGGGACAGGGTCTCTTGGCAGCCACGATTTTGAAACGGTGCCAGCGGCGGAATAGAGGGGAGATCGCGAAAAAGGGTCTTTTCCTCGATGGTTTTGTCCCGAGGGGTAAATATAGGCGAAGGGGGGCAGCCAGGGGTGGACCAGGGAGTCCAGGCGCCCCTCGGCGCGGCCTAGGGTGGGGCAGCGCCACCAGGCCGCCTGGTGGGCCCCCTTGGCCCCCCTTCGGGCGTCCGTAAGCTTCTGTCTCTCTGATTTTTTATATATTTTTCCCGGAATTTTTTGGGAACTTTAAGTAATGGGAAAACCTTAAATACAAAAACAACAGAAAACAGAAACTGGCACTGTGGTGCACTGAGTTATTAGGTTAGTCCAAATATGGTCAAAAGTGTATGCAAATGCATCAAAAGCATAGCAATGTCACCCAAAACATGCATGGAGCAAGCAGAAATTATAGATACGTTTGGGATGTATCAAAGATGCGAGGAGACGTGGACAACCGAGGGGAGACTCCCGGACGAGCTGGTGCGGGCCGTCGTTGCCGTTGGCCGCGGTTGTTCACCGACAACGGCAACGGGCGGGCTCGGACGAGCAGTGCAGGATGAACAGGGGGAGGAGGAGAAAAGCGTGCTTGATCTAGGGTTCCAGGGAGGGGGGGATGGGGCAACCTAGGGTTCGGGGGTCTCGGGGCACCTTATCCTCGCCGGCAAGCCGCCGATGGCGGCCACGGCATGGCCAGCCGGGGGATCGCCGCCACGCATGCCGCAGAAAACAGAAACTTGCACTTTGGTGCACTTAGTTAATAGGTTTGTCCAAATATTATCAAAAATGTATGAAAGTGCATCAAAAGCATAGCAATGTCACCCAAAACATGCAAGGAGCAAGAAGAAATTATAGTTACGTTTTGGACAGATCAAAGACGCGAGGAGACGTGGACGACCACGGGGCGAATCCCGAACAAGCTGGTGTGGGTCGTCATTGCCGTTGGCCGCGGCTGTTCACCGGCAGGGGCGACGGGCGGGCTCGGGCGAGAAGTGTGGAATGAACAGGGGGAGGAGGAGAAACACGTGCTCGATCTAGGGTTCCAGGGAGGGGGGAAAATGGGGCGACCTAGGGTTTGGGGGTCTCGAGGCACCTTATCCTCGCCGGCAAGCCGCTGATTGCGGCCACGTCATGCCCACGGCGTGGCCAGCCGGGGGAAGGCCGCCACGCACCCCATGAACAGGAGAGGGAGGGGAGGGAGCCAGGGTGGGCTCGACCCAGTGGGGAGGGGAGTGGGCCGGGTCCAGTGGGGGTTGCTATCGGCGAGGGATATGGCTTTCTATTTTGTTTTCTTTCTTTTCTATTCTTTCTTTTTCGTTTGTATTTGTTTTAGTTGCTTTAGCATTTTTGTAAAACATGTAACTTTCTCCAACATTATTGTTGCACCATACTAAAGTTCCACAAAAAGTTTAGGCCATAAAAAAAATCATTTAGCAATTGTTTTGAATATGCAATTGATTAAAGGGGACTTTTGGCAGCTGTTTTGATTTGTTTGATTTATTTAATAGCTTAATAAATCCCCACATCCATATGGGCATGACCCACTGATTAATTGGCATTTTAAAGAATTGGTGGCACAATTTTTGGACAAATTTTTATTTGCCACTTTGTTTTCAATATCGACCAAAAGGGTTTTTGGATATGATCAAATGCAAAGATGATCAAGGCATGATTAGGAACAATAATTGTCATCGGCAAAAGTGACTACTGTTATATGACACTGAGGCTGTTACAAATCTCCCCCACTACAAGAATTCTCGTCCCGAGAATCTAAGCGGTAGAGGGGAAAAGATCGGGGTAATCTTCACGAAGACGATCTTTGCGTTCCCAAGTGGCCTCCTCTTCAGAATGATTCGACCACTGAACCTTGAGGAACTTGCTTGTCTTATTGCGGGTTCGAAGTTCAGACTGATCAAGAATTCGTCTCGGATGTTCTTGATAAGACAATTCCTGTTGCAGTTCCAGCATTTCATGATCCACTGCCCGGATAGGATCCTTGAAGCAACGACGGAGTTGCGACACGTGAAAGACATGATGGACTTGGGAGATGTTTGACGGCAACTCCAATCGGTAAGCCACCGGTCCACTTCTGGAGAGGATACGGAACGGGCCAATGTAGTGAGGAGCCAACTTGCCTTTGATCCCGAAACGATAAGTGCCCATCATGGGAGTGACACGAAGGTAAGCTTGTTCGTCGGGTTGATAGACCATTTCCTTGTGCTTGCGGTCATAGTTTCTCTTATGGAGGGACTTAGCAACCTTCAAATGTTCACGGATAACGCAAACCTTATCTTCAACATGGTGGATAATGTCCGGCCCAATGAGGGTTCATTCCCCAGTTTCTGACCAATTCAGAGTGGTTCGACACTGACGTCCATAAAGAACTTCAAAGGGTGCCATATGCAGACTAGCTTGATAGTTATTGTTGTACGAGAATTCAGCAAACGGAAGAGATTCCTCCCATTTCTTACCGAATGAAATGACACAAGATCGAAGCATGTCTTCAAGCACTTGATTGACTCGTTCGACTTGTCCTTGCGACTGGGGGTTAAGAGGTGTTGAAGTTTAGGCGAGTGCCCGTAGCTTCTTGGAAACTATCCCAAAATCTTGAGGTGAAAAAGCTGCCACTGTCTGAACTGATCTGCAATGGAATACCATGGAGGGACACAATTCTGGAATCATACAAGTCTGCTAACTGACTAGCAGAGATCGTCTCCTTGACTGGCAGAAAGTGAGCAACCTTTGAGAACCGGTCAATGATGACAAAGATAGCATCACGACCCTTCTGTGATCAGGGAAAATCAGCGATGAAGTCCATTTCGATCTTGTCCCATTTCCATTCAGGAATAGAAAGTGGTTGCAGAGTTCCAGTAGGTCCTTGATGTTCGGCTTTGACGCGACGGCAAACATCACATTCATCAGCATAACAAGCAATGTCTTGTTTCATGTTAGACCACCAGTACCGCTTACGAATGTCTTTGTACATCTTGGTACTACCAGGGTGAATCCACAAGGGTGTATCATGAGCTTCTTTCATGACATCAGGGGTGTAGTTCAGGTTGGCCTTGGCTACCGGAACCACTAAACGACCTTTGAAGTACACCGTATCTTCTTCCTCCACAACGATAGTGAAAGGTGAGGGATTTCCGCTTGAAATACCGCTCCTAATCTTCAGAATGTCAGTGTCACAATGTTGCATAAACTTCATGCGGGAGTCGAGGTCTAGTTCGACAACCAGGGAACTCACATGTCCCTGTGGAACAATCTTGATGTTCAGCTCGCGGAGCTCTTCATACAAACACGGTTGTTGTATTTGAACCTCAAGTTCACTACAGTAGGCTTTGCGGCTCAGGGCATCAGCCATCACATTAGCTTTGCCAGGAGTATAATGAATATCCATGTTGAAATCAGATATTGTCTCGAGCCATCTTTGTTGGCGGAGATTCAGGTCTGGCTGAGTAAAAAGGTACTTCAGGCTTTGGTGGTCGGTGTAGATCTCGCAACGATTACCGATGAGGTAATGTCGCCACAGGTTCAATGCATAAATACTGCTTCCAATTTTAGATCAGGTGTTGTATACTTATCTTCGTGAGAACGCAAGTGACGAGAGCCATAAGCAATCACGCGGCGCTCTTGCATTAGGACACAGCCTAATCCTTGACGAGATGCATCGCAGTATATCACGAAGTCCTTCCGAGTATCTGGGGGAGCAAGCACTGGGGGAGAAGTGAGCTTGTCCTTGAGAGCTTGAAAACTGTCTTGACATTTGTCCGTCCACTCGAACTTGACACCTTTGTGAAGCAGATTAGTCAGAGGCTTGGCAATTTTGGAGAATTTCTCGACAAAACGGTGGCAATAGCTGGCAAGGCCGAGGAAACTTCGGACTTGCTTGACAGTCCTGGGTGGAGTCCAGTCAAGAATAGCCTGAATACATTCTGTGTTGACGACAACGCCGTCCTTGGAAATCACATGACCAAGGTAGGTTACTTCGGGAAGCTAGAACTAACACTTAGAATACTTAGCATAGAGTTTGTGTTCTCGAAGCTTTTCCAGCAGAAGGCAAAGAAGTACTGCATGTTATGCATCAATTCTGGAGTATATTAAGATATCATGCAGATAAACCACGACAAAATTCTTGAGGTATACCATGAATATATAGTTCATCAATCGGGAGAAGGTGCCGGAGCATTGGTCAGGCCAAAGGACATAACGGTGTACTCGTTTGAACCATATCGATTAATGAAAGTGGTCTTCGGGATGTCCTCTTCGCGGACCCGGATCTGATGATAACCCAACCTCAAGTTGAGTTTAGAGAACACCATGGATCCAGCAAGTTGATCATACAGATCATTGATCCGAGGAAGTGGATACTTGTTATGTATTGTTACCTGGTTGATGGGTCGGTAATCTTGGACCAACGGTTCGTTCCATCGCTCTTCTTGACAAAAAGCAAATGTTCTCCCCAAGCAGAGGAACATGGACGAATGAAGCCTTCGTGAAGTGTCGTGTGGGTCTCCTTCAATTCAAGGAGTTCATGCGGCGGCATCTTGTAAGGACGCTTAGCAATAGGGGTAGTGTCGGGTTTCAAGTCGATGACGAATTCAACCACTCTGAAGGGGGTATTCCCGGTAGTTCTTCTGGGAAGACGTTGGGAAAATTACACATGACTGGAACTTTCTTAATTCCCTCAAGAGGAGAGACATTCAAAGCATTCATCATATAGATCTGCGCTTCAGCATTACGGATAATTTGGGTGGTGTGGTTAACAATCTCGCCGGAGGGGTGGAAAAGTTGGACAGACTTGGTGCCACAATACAGTGCGACATCGTGAACTTTCAACCAATCCATTCCCAGAACGAGGTGTATGGTGCAAGACTTCAGAATTATGGGGGAAGCAAGGAATTCAATTCCTTCGACTTCAACAGTGGTATTGGGCACTAACATGGTGGTTCGACATTGGCCTTATCGGGGTGCGAACAACCATCGGTGGGTTCATCTGTTCAAGCATGAAGTTATGTGATAATGCAAATGTTTCCGACATGAATTAATGCGATGCTCCTGAATCAAATAAAACAGTAGCAGGTACTTAATTAACAAGAAGGGAACACTTCACGGTAGCAGGTTGTTCCTGAGCTTCTTCAACATCAATGTTGTAAGCATGTTGATGTATACGCACGCTTCTATTATTGTAGACTACGTTGGGCCTCCAAGCGCAGAGGTTTGTCGGACAACAGCAATTTCCCTCAAGTGGATGATCTAAGGTTTATCGAACTCAGGGAAGTAGAGGTTGAAGATGGTCTCTCTCAAGCAACCCTGCAATTAAGATACAAGAAGTCTCTTGTGTCCCCAACACACCTAAATACAACTAGGAGTTGTATAGGTGCACTAGTTCGACGAAGAGATGGTAAAATATGGGTGATAGGTGTGGCAAAACAAAGTAATATAAATTTGTAATAAAAAGTGCAGCAAGCAAACATGTAGTAAACGTGAGCACAAACGGTATTGCAATGGTGGAAACAAGGCCTAGGCTTCCTACTTTCACTAGTGGCAACTCCCAACAAGATTAACATAGTCTAATCACATGATATTTCCACTAAAACATGGATTGGAGACGTACTCGGAGGTCATTCCTTTGTGATCAAGAGAGGACGAGAATTATGTAGGGCTACAAAAGCACACCTCGGAGTTCGTAGTTCTCATTTATGGATTTCCCAAGGTAATCGCGGCCATCCAATGAGAGTACCACAATCACCACAACATATCTCAAGGATAGTCAAAGACAAGCACCAAGAAACTCTCAATCTTCAATCAATTCACAAAATAGTAAATCAGTCATGAAAATATTCTTCTAACTCATGTCCAATAGACCGCTGTCACCATGGTCTCAGGGATTATACTAGATAAGATCAAGTGAGTACATCAATGCAATACATAGAGGAAGGGGAAATATCATGGGATCACCCTAGATTAACATAGCCTATGATCATCACAAAGATCACATCATGGGAGAGAGAATTGACCACATAGATACTGTAGAAACCTCAAACCCGAGGAGGAACTACTCCCGCATCATGGAGGGAGGAAGCAACATCGATGGAGATGAATCCGGGGGCACTTCCCCGTCCCGGCAGGGTGCCGACACAAGATTTTGGTCCCCTAAAGCTTGTTGGCGATGGCGGCGGAGATCGGAATTGCTTCTGGAGAAGAGTGTTCTGGAATCAGGGTTTTCGCGACGGGAGTATACATAAGGGCCAAAGGGGGGCACCGGGGTGGTCCCTGTCACATAGGCGTCCTGTGGGCGCGGCCTCCCCCTAGGCCGCGTCGGGTGGCCGCATGGGTGACAGGTGGCCCCCTCCAGCTCTCCTTCGGGCGTATGGAGTCTTCTAGAACGAAGATTTTTTGAATATTTTTCCCAGATTTTTTGGGCACTTTATAAAAGGGGAAAACCTGAAATACAAAAACAACAGAAAACAGGAACTGGCGCTGTGGTGCACTAATTTAATAGGTCAGTCCAAATATAATCAAAAGTGTATGAAAATGTCTCTAAAACATAGCAATATCACACAAAACATGCATGGAGAAAGCAGAAATTATAGATACGTTTGGGACGTATCAACATCCCCAAGCTTAATTCCTGCTCGTTCTCGAGTAGATTAATGATAACAAGCATAATTTATGTGGTGACATGCTACCAACAATATAAGAACTTTTAAGTAAAGCAATCAAGGCATGTAATTCAGTTCAAGTCATAACAGGAAAGAGTCTATATTAGCATTGAAACAAGCAACATAAGAACATAAAGGTGCAAGAGTGCTTGCTGTCTGTGACTCGAATGTCTCTAGATGGTGTTTGCGTGCAAGAAGTGGGAGATGGTTATATGAGAGAAAATATGTTTGTTGAGAACTCATCTACTAAAGTTTCACACTTAGTCTTCTTTGGAATCTTTTCTTGACTCGTACCTAGACCACTAGCCAGGTACAAGTCAATTTGATCCACTCCCTTTCGATATTTGGAGCACTCATGCAATGGATGATCGTAAGCACGAGAGTTGACACTTAGGATGGCAAAGAGAAAGAGATGGTGGAGGAGGAAGACAAAAAGGTGTGAAAGGCTCACATCAATAAGGAAAATCATAGGCGAGAGAAAGCCAAATGACAGATATGATGTGAGGAGTAGGGATTGCCATGCAACGGATGCACATGTGAGCTATGTAAACCTCTCCAATGGAACTAGTGGGGGTGCATTCAACTTGCTTGCTCACGAAGACCTAGAGCTCAATTGAGGCGGCTCATCATTGGAATATACAAGTCAAGTTCTATAGTGTGAGGGTCCCCACATAGCTATATGCATATATGATCATCTCTATGGAGTACAAGATATAAGAGGGAGTACGAGTGTGGATCTCTTAAAAGGAATAGTAGTGTGCCCCCTTCTCTCTTTTTATTTTCTCTTTCTCTTTTTTGTATTTTTTTATTTTTTGGTGGCCTCCATGTCTCTTTCTATTGAACTCTCATTTGTCCTCTTAGGGATCTTTTGAATTTGTCCTCTTTGGGATCTTTTCCTCACTTAGGGGCAACACTCTATTTTACAAGGAGTATAGGAGATCTTTCACACTTTACAAAAGTACTCAGCATAAAGAAGATGTATCTATCATGATGTATGCAAATGTATGCCTCTGCCAATGTAGCAGGAACATGTATGACATGAAGATCAAGTCATGAGAAGGTGGATCTTGCATGACAATGTATCTCAGAAAGACTATGGAAATGCCTTGATAGGTAGGTATGGTGGCTGTTTTGAGGAAAGATGTAAGGAGGTTTATGATGACAAAGCATATCATGCCAAGGGTTTGGATGCACCGGTGCAGTATGCGCCAACTCTCGAGGTGAGAAAAGGGCAATGCACGGTACCGAAGAGGCTAGCAAATATGAGGAGGTGGAAGTGTCAACTTTCAATACTTACATTAGTCCGAAGAACTCATGCAATTATTATCGGTAACTCTCAATCTAATTAGGAGGTTCACAAAGAGACAAGAACCCCGAGGAGGAGTGTATGGGGGTTTGGTTATCCTTGCGCATCCTCGACTCAAGGTACGTGAGTGTACAATAATATCCGATCCCTCCAAAGATTAGTGATCCATCTAGTAGCTAGAGTTCTCAACTAGTTTTTGTAGTTTTTTGAAAATAAACACGGATTGCCCAAAATACAACATCTATCACTAATAGGATAGAGCTCTTGACACCAAAAGTTCAAACATTACTCACAACAATACCTCAAAACTATTGCATGTTACTACTACAATTGAATAGCAACCTCAATTACCTACTTAAAGTCAAGACACAACTCAGTGCAACAACCAACTCTCTTAACAAGATGAACATGAAAACTAAAGAGAGTTCCAGCAAAAAACTAAACAACAACTAAAGCTCTTGAAAAATACAAACAAGAAAAATAAGAGCTAAACATGGCAGCAGCTACGAAAAGATAAAGAACACACAACAAAAGAAAGATAAGCATGAAATCCTAAGATGTGTTCTAGTTTGAAGTGGAGCGTGTTTCTCTCCCACACGAATAAAGTTGGGTTCTAACTTGTTATGAACAGAAAACTAAGCAAAAGAAAACTAAAAAAGTAAACTAAGAGCGAGACGCTCCAAGCATAGCACATAACGCATGAAGTGGTAAAAATATAGTGAGACGAAGGACGAACTGATGATCGTTGATGAAGAAGCGGATGCATGGGGGCACCCCCAAGCTTGAGCGTTTGACACTCCCGGATCTTCTTTCATCATCTTCCCTCGCACATTTGAAAACTCCCTTCATACATAACTCATCATAAGCTGATTAGAGAGGTTACTACCCTTAATAAAATAATTTTCCTCTACTGGAAATAAAGATATTCTTGAAGAGCTACTTTTCTCAAGATTGCCAAAAAAGTTTTTTCAAAGAACAAGTAAGCTTAAGTTTTGCAAAAGTGAGGAAAGGAAAAACGTGGCAGAATCTGTGAAAAACAGAACAACATGTAGTAAATAATTTTTTCAGGGCACTTCTGCAACTCAAATCAAAAATCTCAGAACAGACGCTCAAAATTCAATTGTATGGAGCACACTTTCAAAAGAATTCATATCAAAAAGATGATCTGGTGATTTTAGGCTAATTTTTTCGTCCAAGGATAGAATCTGTTTTCTGGACAGCATGTCACAACTTTTGAACTTTCTTGCAATTGGAGGCTAAAGTTGGCACAAAGCTTGAAAATAAAGATACAATGATGTTTCTACAGTATTAACACACATCAAGACCACTAAAAACTGAAAGTAAAGATAACAAGGGTTGTCTCCCTAGAGCTCTTTCTTTATAGCCATAAAGATAGGCTTAAGATTTTAATGATGCTCTCATAGGAATAAGAGTTGAAGAACAAAAAAGAGCATCAAGAAGCAAATAATAAACAAATTTAAGTCTAACATGCTTCCTATGCAAAGGGGTCTTGTAGAGAAATAACTCATTGAAGCATAAAGATATTAGCATAGGAAGGCAAAATAAGTGCAACTTCAAAACCTTCAACATAAAGAGAGGGGACTTGATATTACTGAAATATCTATAAGCATATGTTCCCATCTCATAATAATTTTCAGTGGGATCACGAATAAACTCAACCATATAAGTATCACATAAAAAATTCTTATCATGATCCACAAGCATGGACAATTTATTACTCCCCACATAAGCAAAATCCTTCTCATTAGTAATAGTGGGAGCAAACTCACCAAAATAGCTATCATATCAATCCTTTTTATCATGATGCACTTGCAAAATAGTATTCTTTATAGCATAAGTGTCATCACAATAATCTTTATAGATAGGAGGCAAAGAATCATCAAAATAAATTTGCTCATCAAAACTTGGGGGGGGGGCTAAAAAGATCATCTTCATCAAACGTAGCATCCCCAAGCTTATAGCTTTGTATATCATTAGCATCAAAGGTATTCAAAGAAGACATACTAGTAACATTGAAATCATGAAGAGTATGCAAATAAAGTTCCATAGGTTTTTTTATTTTCTCTTCAAACACTTCATGTCCCAATTCAAGGTAGAGCTCATAAATCTCTCTCATTTTTTTGTTGTTTTCCATAAACCTAACTAGTGAAAATAAAAAAAGAAACAAAAATATTTAATTGCAAGATCTAAAGATATACCTTCAAACTTTACCTCCCCAGCAACGGCGGCAGAAATAGCTTGATGTCTACGCACACTTCTATTCTTGTAGACTATGTTGGGCCTCCAAGCGCAAAGGTTTGTAGGACAGCAGCAATTTCCCTCAAGTGGATGACCTAAGGTTCATCGAACTCAGGGAAGTAGAGGTTGAAGATGGTCTCTCTCAAGCAACCCTGCAATTAAGATACAAGAAGTCTCTTGTGTCCCCAACACACCTAAATACAACTAGGAGTTGTATAGGTGCACTAGTTCGGCGAAGAGATGGTAAAATATGGGTGATAGGTGTGGCAAAATAAAGTAATATAAATCTGTAATAAAAAGTGCATCAAGCAAAAAGTAGTAAACGTGAACACAAACGGTATTGCAATGGTGGAAAGAAGGCATAGGCATCATACTTTCACTAGTGGCAACTCCCAACAACATTAACAAAGTCTAATCACATGATATTTCCACTAAAACATGGATTGGAGACGTACTCGGAGGTCATTCCTTTGTGATCAAGAGAGGACGAGAATTATGTAGGGCTACCAAAGTACACCTTAGAGTTCATAGTTCTAATCTATGGATTTCCCAATGTCACCGCGGCCATCCAAAGAGAGTACCACAATCACCACAACATATCTCAAGGATAGTCAAAGACAAGCACCAAGAGACTCTCAATCTTCAATCAATTCACAAAAGAGGAAATCACTAATTAAAATATTCTTCTAACCCATGTCCAATAGACCGCTGTCACTATGGTCTCGAGGATTATACTATATAAGATCAAGTGAGTACATCAATCCAATACATAGAAGAAGGGGAAATATCATGGGATCACCCTAGATGAACATAGACTATGTTCATAACGAAGATCACATAATGGGAGAGAGAATTGACTACATAGCTACTGTAGAAACCTCAACCCCGAGGAGGAACTACACCCACATCATGGAGGGAGGAAGCAACGTCGATGGAGATGAATCCGGGGGCACTTCCCCGTCCCGGCAGGGTGCCGACACAGGAATTCTGGTCCCCCGAAGCTTGTTGGCGATGGTGGCGGAGATCGGAATTGCTTTTGGAGGAAAGGGTTCTGGAATCAGGGTTTTCGCGCCGGGAGTATAAATAGGGGCCAAAGGGGGCACCGGGGGTGGTCCCAGTCGCCTAGGCAGCCTATGGGCGCGACCTCCCCCTAGGCCGCGCCGGGTGGCCGCCTGGGCGACAGGTGGCCCCCCTCCGGCTCTCCTTTGGGTGTATGGAGTATTCTAGAACGCTGATTTTTCGTATATTTTTATCGGATTTTTTTGGGCACTTTATAAAAGGGGAAAACCTGAAATACAAAAACAGCAGAAAACGGGAACTGGAACTGTGGTGCACTGAGTTGATAGGTTCGTCCAAATATGATCAAAAGTGTATGAAAGTGTATCTAAGACATAGCAATATCACACAAAACATGTCCACGAGCATGAGCAGCAGACCCAGTATTATAATTGGGGGTCCTGTTGTTGCCACGACCATTTTCGCGGCCAGGAGGGTGAACTACCAGTATATTCTGTCGCTGGGGGCAGTCTCTGGAAATGTGACCTGGCTGACGGCACTTGAAGCATAGTCCATATTGAGGACGGAGGGGTGCAGTGTTAGGCGGAGCAGTCTCAGCCTTAGGTTGTCTCGGCGGTGGCAGAGGCAGACGGGGTGCAGCATACGACGGCCTTGGCGCAGGGACAGTTGGACGATACACGCTGTGCGGGATGCAGACGCGTTGCTTCTATGCTGGGCTCGAAGATGAGCCAGCGTCACGATAGAGCTTCTGTGAATCCTTGTACTTGAACTGAGCGGTCTCAAGAGTGATAGTCTGGTTCACCAGTGTGGCGAAGTCGGGGAAGACATGAAAAGCAAGCGCAAGCTGGAGATCTGAGTTGAGTCCATCACGGAACTTCTCTTTCCTACTTGCATCATCTGGGAGGTTACAAGACGCATAGCGGGAGAGGTGGAGGAATTCCCTCTGATATGGCTCGATATATTTACTGCCCTGGTCGAGGTTGCGGAACTCGGCCTTCATACTATTCATAACCGCTTGGGGGATGTAACAAGCACGGAAAGCATTCTTGAACTCATTCCAGGAGACGACAGTCCCTTCAACTAGCGAGCTCTTGTGGGCGTCCCACCACTGTGCAGCGGGGCCCCTCAGGAAATAAGTTGCGAAGGTGACATAGGTGGCAGCATTCACTCCAGCAGACTCCAGCTGACGAGTGATGTCGCAGAGCCAATCATCGGCTTCCAACGGCTATTCAGGTTGGTGGAAGGTAGGGGGATTGAGTCGCACGGACACATGTAGATCAATCCCATGCTGATGGTTCTGATGTTGGTTCTGATTCTTGTTCTGGAGCTGATTTATAATTCCTTGCATGAACACTTGATTCATCTGAGACTGCTGCATCATCGCGACCATGTATTCTGGCGGCGGAGGTGGATTGTTGGCACCACGACCACGACCACGTGATACGTCCTAAACGTATCTATAATTTTTGCTTGCTCCATGCATGTTTTGTGTGATATTGCTATGTTTTATATACACTTTCATACACTTTTGAGCATATTTGTACTAACCTATTAACTCAGTGCACCTCAGTGGCAGTTCTTGTTTTCTGTTGTTTTTCTTATTTCAGGTTTCCCCCGTATTAAAAATGCTCCAAAAATTCTGGGAAAATCCAATAAAAAATCAGCGCTTCGGAAGCTTCCAGAGTCCCTAAGGGGGACTGGAGGGGACCCACCAGGGCCCCAAGCGCCCTCCCGGCGCGCCCTAGGGTGGGGCCGCGCCAGGGGGCCGCCTGGACCCCTGGTGGCCCCCGGTCTACCCCCCCTTCGCATATATTTATCTCTCGACCTGAAACCAACCCGAAGACAGAACCCTTTTTCGCGATCTCGCCTCTATGTTCGCCGCTGCTGCGCTTCCAAGATCGGGAGCACCAGAAGACCTCTTCCCGGCACCGTTCCGGAGGGAGGATTGACCTCCGCACTACTAGAGAAAAGCCTATACATGGAAATCTTATTAGTGGCGCATCTTCAATGTAATTCACCACTAGGTTATAAGGGGTGGCACACTGGTTAAAAATGCGCCACCTCTAAGATCTTAGACGTGGCGCATATTGTAAAATGTGCCACCCATAAGGGTGGGCCAGCCCTGGATCCTCTTATATGTGGAGCATTTGGAAAAATGCACCACTCCTAAGAACCTTATAGGTGGCGCATATTGCTGATGCGCCACCCCTAAGAGCTTATGGGTGGCGCATATTGGAAATGCGCCACCCCTAAGAGCTTATGGGTGGCTCATATAGAAAATGCGCCACCTATAAGAATCTTAGGGGTGGCGCATTTCCTGTATGCACCACCACTGACATGCAATATGCGCCACCCCTAAGTATGGAGCTGCCCTTATCTACTCCACCCCACCTACCACCTCCATTCACTCCACACACTTCTCAAACTAGATATACTCTTCTCACCTAGATCTATTCGGTATTGTCCTCCTCCCCACCTCATTTCTTCCATTTATCCATCCATACTTGGCTTAAAATCTACTTTATTTCATATTAAAGTAAGTGGGCCTCCTCCCCAACTCTTTTCTTCCATTTATCACCCATAATTGCCTTTATTAGCTTGGGGTTTCATGTATATGTGAATCTTGAGTTTGATGTATATGTGAAGTATATATGTGAAGCTTGTGGTGGTTTGAGGTATATGTGAAAGCTTGAGGTGGTTTGATGTATATGTGAAAGCTTGAGGTGGTTTGATGTATATGTGAAGATTATGGTGGTTTGATGTATATGTGAAGTGTATATGTGAAGCTTATGGTGGTTTGATATATATGTGAATCTTGAGTTTCCAATGTTTTGCCGAAATGTTGATTCATTTCCGTTTCGGCAAATTTCTGGCGCACTCTCCGCATGCTCCCATGCATTATTAGGGAAGGTCATGCAAAAAAATTCCGGCGAGGACCGCGATATATAATTGTGTTGCTCTCTCTGTGCACGCAGCCAATCATGGTCCGCGAGATGCTGAGCGATATCACCGTGACTAGGTGGATGCAATGTGCGACAAACGACATGCTACGGAATAATAGGACGGATATAAGATGTCCGTGTCGGAGATGCAAACTACAGTGCGTGACAGAGCTTGATTCCGGAATATTGGAAAGACACCTGAAGCGTAATGGTTTGATGGATGGCTACACACGGTGGATAAGTGATGAAGCTGGTGAGGAGGAGGACGTCAATGCGCCAGTAAAAGAGGAAGGACAAACAGACAATTACAACGGCGGGCGAGAAGACGAAGAGCATCCCGTACATGATCATGAAGAAAATACCGAAGCAGATCATGAAGATCAAGATGCCCGACATGAGGATTCAAGCTGGGTGTGGGACCCTCATGTTCAAGAGCTGATTGTCAAAGAGGCGATGAACGCAAGAGGTGCGACTAGAGAGAAGGCCAAGATGGCGCAACTCAAGAAAGACGCGGTTACGAAGTTGAACGAAGGATGCAACGATGGGGATACCCGCTTGAATGTAACACTTGGGGCTATGGAGATGAAGGAAAAACACAAATGGGCCGACGAAACCGTTGATGATAACATGACATTCTGGCACGATCGTCTTCCGAAGGGCAACACGTGCCCAACTAGTATCGCTGAGGCCAAGAAAGTCATTTGCCCTCTCGATCTTCCGCGCGTTAAATACCACGTCTGCATAAATGATTGCATGATCTATCGGGGTGAGGAACAAGATAAAACCACATGTTCGGTGTGCGGTGTTAGTCGATACAAGAGAGGGAAGAAAGTTCCTAGAAAAGTGGTATGGTACTTTCTGATCACTCCTCGTCTACAGAGGTATTTCGTAGATCCCGAGGAAGCAAAGCTCATGACCTGGCACGCAGATAGAAAGAAGCTAAAAGAGGATGACCCGAACCTGGATCCGTAAAAGGAGGACATGCTGAGGCACCCTTCAGATGGTAGCCAATGGATTGCGTTGGATCTCGAATACCCAGATTTTGGGAAAGAACCAAGGAACCTCAGGATTGGTGTGAGCGCCGATGGAGTCAATCCGTTTGGCGGATAGAGCAGAACACACAGTACCTGGCCCGTGTTTGTATGCATATACAACCTCCCCCTGGAAGTGCATGAAGAAAAAGTACATAACAATGTGTATGCTAGTTCAAGGGCCGAAACAACCAGGTACGAACCTCAATCTATATCTGCAGCTGTTGAAAGAGGAGCTAGAAACGTTATGGAAAGACGGAGTCAATACGTGGGACGCCGCGGCAAAAGAATATTTCCCAATGAAAGACGCAGTGATCACGATGGTGCACGACTATCTCGGATACGGATATTTCTCAGGGCAGGTGATCCAAGGATTCTGTGCATGCGTTAGGTGCATGGATAATACAACGTACCGCCAGCTACCAAAACATCCCGGATCTTCAAAAACCGTGTTCCAGGAGTCTCGGAGGTGGCTTCCCAAGAAACACGCGTGGAGAAAACAGGGACATCTGTTCGATGGAAGCGAGGAGCGCCGAGAACCACCAGCTCGAAGGAGCGGCAAAGAAATCGACAACTTGCTGAAAACTTGGAAAGAGTGCCCCGCGTCGGGAAAGAAAAAAAAGAAGACTCAGCCGTTGATGAGGGTATGGAAAGCGAGGTCTGTTTTCTGGGATTTGGAACACTGGAGTCTCCTCCGCAGTCCTCATAGCCTTGATCTCATGCATATCACAAAGAACGTGTGCGAGAGCTTGTTTGGCACGCTGCTCAACATGCCGAAGAAGACCAAGGATGGGCCAAAAGCAAGGAATGACTTGAAATTTATAGGCATCAGGAGGGAACTTCACCCCCTAGTGACGACGATGATGAGCCGGAGGAGGAAGAGGATACGGAAACGCAAAACTCTCGCAAACTAAAAAGGGCGACCAAGAAGAAGACCGATATTGATCACTGCCCCCCGTCATGCTTCACTCTGTGCGAGGAGGAGATCAAGCGATTTATCCATTGCCTCATATGAATAAAATTTCCGAACGGCTACGCGGGGAAGATAAGCAGATACCAAGACGAGGCGAAGCAGTGTTTCAGCGGGATGAAATCTCACGACTGTGTCATGCTGATGACGCAGATTCTCCTGGTTGCGATCCGAGGATAATGGATGAGCACGTTCGTAAAATGTTGTTTGGCCTTTGCAACTTTTTTGACATCATCTCTCAGAAGTCGATTTGCGCTACGCAACTCAAAAGGCTAAAGGAGGAGATCATGCTCATACTATGTGAGCTTGAGATCTATTTCCCGCCCGCGTTCTTCGACATTATGGTGCATCTGCTGATCCATGTCGTGGAGGATATCGTCCAACTCGGGCCTGCATTTCTGCGCAGCATGATGCCGTTCGAAAGGATGAATGGGCACATCAAAAAATATGTTCGTAACAGGTCCCGTCCAGATGGAAGCATAGCGAAGGGCTTTCTAACCGAAGAGTGCATCTCTTTTTTCACGAATTATCTCAACACCGAGAACCCTGTTGGTCTGCCCTTCAACAAGCACTTTGGCAGGATCGATGGGTGTGGTCACCAGGAGGGAAGCCGCGCAATGCATGTCAACTTCGAGGGTCGAGACATCGGCTTTGAAAGAGCAAGCCTAGTCTTGCTACAACACATCCAACTGGTCGATCCTTGAATAATAAAGCACAAGGATGTAATCAGGAAGAAGTACAGTGACCAGGGCCTGCAGATAACGGACCGAGATCCACGGCTAATCAAAGAGCACAACTTCGGTTTCATGACTTGGTTCAGGGATGAGCTTCGTGCTAATCCCCCGCTAAGGAACGCTTCCGAGGACGAAAAGATGATATTCACCTTGTCACAGGGTGTCGCACGCAACCTGATGACCTATCAAGCGTATGATATCAACGGCTACACATTCTACACGAAGGAAAAGGACAATAACTGTGATTACCAGAACTCAGGGGTAACGGGGATATTCTACACCAATGACATCAAGGAAAGATTCTACGGAAGGATCGAGGACATATGGGAGCTCGACTATTGTGGAGAAAAGGTGTCGATGTTCCGTGTGAGATGGGCCAAGAGCGTCGTAAAAGAAGACCGGTACTTCACCACCATGGTTATACCCGAAGCCAAATCCAAGCCTGCGGGCGCAAACGTCACCGCGAAAAATGAGCCATGGGTACTGGCTAGCCAAGTGGATCAATGCTTCTTCATTACCGACCCATCAAATCCGAGCCGCGTTGTAGTGAGGAGAGGCAAAAGAAACATAATCGACATGGATGGAGTCGCCAACGAGCAAGACTTTGACAAGTACGGCGACCAGAAGATGTAAGATGACTACGCCTCTCAGGATACATACACCACAACCCTACCGAAGAAAGGTCTCCCGTTCAAGAGGAAAAGTGAAGGCGTCCCGGGCCTAAATTATTCAACCACGACAAAGAAGGGCAAGAAGAAGATCGAGAGGAAACGCTAGCTATATATCTACCTCCAAATTTACTCTCCATGGATTTACTCTGCACTTTTTAATTGATGATCACATTCTTAGGTTTGGATCATATAGTTTGAAGTGTATGAATGTCGACGATACACAATTGAAGCATCATGCCTAACTCCTTAAAAAAGATGAAATGTCCAGCTACACCTTGTAATTGACGATCACATTCTTATGTTTCCAAATGCCGCTACACCTTGTGTTTGTGGATCTTGGTTCGGCGACGACACGGTTAAGGCATGGTACGTGTATCGATAGGATGAGTAACACACCGATGGGAAGGAAGGCCATGGCCTCGCTAAAAAAACCAGATATTTAGTAGCGATAAAAAAAACTAGTAGCGATAAAAAACCAGATAGATAGCTTGGCCAATTAATAAAAAATAATTAAAAAACTCTTAGGGGTGGCTCATCTTTCATAAATGCGCCACTAAATCTTCTTAGGGGTGGAGCATTTTGCCAGAATGTGCCACCAAGAGGTTCCTTATGCGTGGCGCATTCTGGCAAAATGCGCCACGCATAAGAAACCTCTCGGTGGCGCATTCTGAAAAAATGCGCCACCCCTAGGCCTTGACCTCCAACGGCCCCCTCCCCTTGCTCGTCACAATCCATTCATCCCCACCCTCGGGACCTAGCCGCCGCCGCACAGGAGTCTCCCTAGCCGTCGCTGGAGGACCCGCCGTCGACCACCGGAGCCGCCCCCGTGCCATTGGAGGAGCCCCCACCCCCGCCGTCGACCACCGGAGCCGCCCCCGCCGCGCCATCGGAGCTGCTGCTGCCGCGCCACCGGAACCGCCCCCGCGCCATTGGAGGAGCCGCTGCCACCGAAGCCGCCGCGGCACCACCGGAGGATCCCCTACCCCTCTGCCTCGACGTCGGTCGTATTCTTCCTCCCCGTGCTCCCTAGGTCATTCCTCTCTTCCTCCTTCTTGATCCCCGTACTCCCTAGGTCCAACTTCTAGTGCCCCTGTTCAGAGCTAGTGCTACTAAATTCTGGTGTAGATTAGGGTTCTACAGGTCCAAAATTCAGAGAACACAAGTAAAAAGAAAGTGGAGGATTTTGGATTTTTTTTAGACAAGAGCTAGTGCCCATGTTCTTCACTTGTGTGTGTGCCCCAGTTTTGGATTTTTAGCACAGGAGAACAAATAGAACTCCTAGGAACAAATAGAACACCTAGGTCCAAATTTTCTATTTTTTAGGTGTTGTAAAGTAGAACTTGCAAGTAGTATAGATAAATTCAAACAAAATAGGATATAGATATTGTAACAAAGGTAAATTTTCTAATATGGTTTGACTCTTATATGCTTTAGAAAAAATTGTAAAGTTACTTCCATCAAATGAAGTTTATAGCTTAATGAAAACTTTTGTAGATAAATGGATGTATATGAAATTTTGGGAAGATCTACTGGTCTTCTTTTATATTGTAGTGCAAATTTTGGGAAGAACTCCAGCAACTGTTATAAGTACTGTTAAACTAACTAGCAATTTGATATGAAAAACATCCCTGTGTTTAACTGCTGTACAAATACCTTGTTTACCATATGAAAAAGCCCAAGCAAGTGTAGAATTTGTTCTTAACATAATTAAAAGAGAGAGGAGGAAAACCAGTAGGTAATGGGTGTGGCAAGGTGTTTACAAAGGAACACAATTTTTTTGTTTTGTGTGGTAGCAATGGAATAGAATTTTAGGCTTCTAGATAGCTATATGCCTCTCTATTGCTGAGCAGAAATTTTTTATAGACAAGTAGTTGCTACGTACTGTTGTTGTTGTAAATGATCAAGCAAAGTGAAAAGTAGTTGCTACTGCTGTTGTTTCTTTTCTTATCAATATTTTTATGCACTGTTTAGTGCATTGCTAGAATATGTACTGTTCTACAATATATATATGTTGCTTGTGCCTATATGGGACTGAGATCCAGTGACATGCCGTGGGCATGTCACCGATGAACATTACTGTAACATGCGGCCATGCATGAAATTTAAACCCTATCCAACGGTCAACAATCATCCACAATAAAAAAATGTTGTTTGTCTCAGTAGTAAATTTGCTACTGTTTATTATTTGTACGTAAACGGAGGCACGACCTCATATAAAACGGAGGCACTTTTATATAAAAAAACGGAGGAACGATTATGTAAAAATGAAGACACAACCTCATACAAAACGGAGGCACGACTTCATATAAAACGAAGGCACGACCTCATACAAGTCATGCAGTTCGTGCCTCCGTTTTGTATGAGGTCGTGCCTCCGTTTTATAAGAAGGCGTGCCTTCATTTTATATGAGGTCGTGCCTCCGTTTTCTATGAGGACGTGTCTCCGTTTTTTACATAGTCATGCCTCCGTTTTGTTTAATGTCGTGCCTCCGTTTTGTATGAGGTCGTGCCTCCGTTTACGTACAAATGACAAAAAGTAGCAGATTTACTACTGAAACAAGCAATAATATTTTATTGTGATAGTTGTTGACCGTTGGATAGGATTTGAAGGGATGATACATGGCCGCATGCTACGATACTTTTCACCGGTAACATGCCATGGGCATGTCACTGGATCTCTGTCCGCCTATATGTAGGCATTTTTTTGTGCAGGTACAAATCATTATCCCCTTTCTCCCAAAATGTTGATTAACTTCTGTTTCGGTTGAGAATGGGGCACTCTCATGTTAAGAAAAATAGCAAAGTTCATGCCGAATTTTTCCGTGAATTCGTGCATGACCTTTGCTATTTTTCTTAACGTGAGAGTAGCTGCATTTATTTATTGTGCTAATTAATTAAGTAGTTGCATTTCTTAATATTTTACTAGTGCAAACATGTCGACCGGAGCAGAGAGAAGAGGAAGTACCTCCGAGCGAGGAGGAGTAGGAGGAGGAGATAGAGTCGGAGTCCGACTCATCGGAGGATGATGACATGGAGGAGGAGGGTACAGAAGGGGAGAGGAACACCGCCGACGAGGATGATCATGCCGGTGGATAAAACACAGATGGTAGCCAGTCGAGGAAGCGGAATCGGAAACCAACCAAGGTCGGCACCATCAGGCAAGAGTTTACCGTTGTGACCTCCGTTGGGATTCCTACCGAGCCCCAACGTTTCTCGGAAGGGTACAGCCGTCAAGTCGCGGCGATCCTCCGGAACACCGTCCCGATCACCACAATAAACCTAAGGAGTCGTGACAACACTCATTATTGTCAGCTGATACGTCCCAAACGTATCTATAATTTCTACTTGCTCCATGCATGTTTTGTGTGACTTTGCCATGATTTGCTTGAACTTTCATACACTTTTGAGCATATTTGGACTAATCTATTAACCCAGTGCACCCAGCTGCCAGTTGCTATTTTCTGCTATTTTTATATTTTAGGTTTTCCGGCCATTAAAAGTGCTCCAAAATTTCCGGAAAAATTATATAAAAAATCAGCGTCCCGGAAGCTTCCGGAATAACCAAGACATGGCAGGAGGGCCAACACTAGGGGCCCAGGAGGGTGCCCGATGCGGGTCCACCCTAGGCCACGCCACCTGCCCTCCTGGCTGCCCTGTGTCCCCCCTGGCCCCCTCCTTTGGCCTATATTTAGCCCCCGCGGAGGAAATCCCTAATATCGAAGTACGTTTTCCAGAAGCGATTCCGATCTCCGCCGCCATCGCCAACAAGCTTCGAGGGACCATTATTCCTGTGTCGGCACCCTGCCGGGACGGGGAAGTGCCCCCGGATTCATCTCCATCGACGTTGCTTCCTCCCTCCATGAAGCGGGGGTAGTTCTCCCTCGGAGCCGAGGTTTCTACCAGTAGCTATGTGTTCTTCTCTCTCTCCCATGATGTGATCTTCGTTGTCATCATAGGCTATGTTAATCTAGGGTGATCCCATGATATTTCCCCTTCCTCTATGTATTGGATTGTTGTACTCAATTGATCTTATCTATTATAATCCCCGAGACCAAGGTGACAGCGGTCTATTGGACATGGGTTAGAAGAATATTATCATGAGTGATTTCCTCTTTTGTGTGTTGATTGAAGATTGAGAGTCTCTTGGTGCTTGTCTTTGACTATCCTTGAGATATGTTGTGGTGATTGTGGTACTCTGTTTGGATGGCCGCGGTGACATTGGGAAATCCATAGATTGAGAACTATGAACTTTGAGGTGTGCTTTTGTAGCCCTACAGAATTCTCATCCTCTCTTGACCACAAAGGAATGACCTCCGAGTGTGTCTCCATTGCATGTTTTATGGGAAATATCATGTGATTATACTATGTTAATGTTGTTGAGAGTTGCCACTAGTGAAAGTATGAAGCCTAGGCCTTGTTTCCACCATTGTTACACCGTTTGTGCTCACTTTTGTCACATGTTTGCTTGCTGCACTTTTTATTACAGATTTATATTACCTTGCTTTGCCACACCTATCACTTGTATTTTACCATCACTTCGCCGAACTAGTGCACCTATACAACTCCTAGTTGTATTAGGTGTGTTGGGGACGCAAGAGACTTCTTGTATCTTAATTGCAGGGTTCCTTGAGAGAGACCATCTTCAACCTCTACTTCCCTGAGTTCGATAAACCTTAGGTCATCCACTTGAGGGAAATTGCTGCTGTCCTACAAACCTCTGCGCTTGGAGGCCCAACATAGTCTACAAGAATAGAAGAGTTCGTAGACATCAAGCTATTTCTGGCGCCGTTGCCGGGGAGGTAAGGTTTGAAGGTATATCTTTAGATCTTGCAATTAAATCTTTTCTTTTCTTGTTTTTTATTTTCACTAGATATGCTATGGAAAACTTCACTCTTAGTTCGCTGTTTGAGGAAGGCCGCTTTACCACGCCCGTGGTAGAGAAGTCTCCTCCACCTACTGAATGTATCCCGTTCAAAATACTACTTGGATAGTTGAAATAATTATTAATGATTGTTATGATGGGACAGTCAATCCTAGTATTCATTTGTTGAAACTTACAGAACTTTGTGAGTTATTTAAGATTTTAGGTTTGACAAGAGGTGAAGTCATGAAGAAATTATTTTCCTTGTCACTGAAAGGAAAAGCATTGGAATGGTATAGGCTACTAGATGATTCTCACCTACGGGATTGGGAAGAGATCCAGTCTCTCTTTTACTCCAAGTTTTATCCTCTTCATGAAGTTCATGAGATTAGGAATTATGTTTATAATTTCTATCCTCATGACGGAGAGAGCATATCTCAAGCTTGGGGGAGACTGAAAACTTTAATGCTAAAATGTCCTGACCATGGGCTCCCCAAAGATATAATTATTACTAATTTTTATGCGAGGCTCTCTCGACAGGATAAAGACTTCCTCAATGCTTCCTCTATGGGTTCTTTCACAAACGAAAAGATTGATGCTAAATGGGAACTCCTTGAAATAATTCAACGCAATACTGAAGATTGGGAGATCGACAAAGGTAAAGAGTCAGGTATAAATTATGAGTATGATTGCATTAAGTCCTTTGTTGAAACTGCAAGTTTTAATAAGTTTAGTGCTAAGTTTGGGCTTGATTCTCAACTCCTTGTTGATTTCCTCAAATCTTTTGCTTCACATCTTAATATGCCTAAGGAGAATTGGATCAAGCATCATGAACCTTTTAAAGAGATTTGCAAAGAAAATGAGATTGTTCATGATGACTGCAACATGCATGATCCAATTCCTGAAATGAAGTTTTATATAAGCATGTTAATTTTTGTGGAGTGGATAGACCTTGTGAAAGTCCTATGATTGAAGAAGAGAAGTATTGTAAGCAACATAAGCATGAAAGAACAATGACTTGAGTCAAAGATTTAAATGAAATTGCTAGAGAATTGTGTGACCTTTATCCTTTTACTTGTGAACTTTGCTGCATAGAGGGTCACTTTAATTTTCAATGCATGAACTTTCAAAGCATAACTGTTAATCAGTTGTGTGATAACATGATAACTTCTGATCTTTATGATGAACTTATGTTATTTTTTATGTGTGAAGAGTTATCAGAAAAGACTTCTTGGCTAGATGTTAATGCCTTAGGAATTAGCAACACTTTGCAAAATTGCCATCTCTATTGTGTTGTTAATTGCCATGAAAATGATTACATAAGTAAGATTAGAAAAGAGGGAACTCTACCAAAGTATAAAAATGTCTCTTATATCTCTACTAATAAAAAGGAGAGTTTCTCCCAAGTTTCCCCTATTGTTTCTAATGATAAACCAGGATATGTGGAGAAGCTTCATCTCCAACCACTCCCTCCTAAGGTAAATAAGAAGAAAAAGACGAGGAGGAGGAAGAGGAGCAAGAAGGAAGAAGAATGGGTATCAACCTGTCCTGAGCATATTCCTCGCATCAATTTTTATCCTAACGGACAGAAATTTTTGGAGGACGGTGTTCTTGATTGCATTCATTATTATCCTGATGTTAAGTCCGTAGGCACTATTGAAGATGATTTTGATTATGATATGCATGTTACATTTTGTGATTGGGAAAATGATGATAATGCTACTTATGACCTTGAAAATCTTTTTGGTACTAACTCTGAGAGTGATGATATGGAAAGCTCTAAGCTTGGGAATGATAGGAGTGCAAGTTCTTTACCCATTAGTGATGTGGTAATTGATAATTCTTTTTCTAGTAAGAATAAAGACAACATGTTTACAATTATAGTTTCTAGCAATGATAATGCTCTTATCTACTATGATGATGTTATAACTCCTATCTTTTGTGATTATAAAGTTACCTATGACATAAGGAGAAATTATCCTTATGAAACTTGTCATAATCATGGAGGGAATTACTCCCTTGTTGAACACCATCTTCCTAATACACAATTAATCTATAGTGTTCAAGTTGTTTATGATAGTCCTACTCCCACTATTACCAATGAGAAAGATTATGCTTATGTGGAGAGTAAGAGTGCCCTTTTTCATCTGGATCATGGTAACAATGCTTTATGTGATACTTATATCGTTGAGTTTATTCATGATCCCACTGAAAATTATAATGAGAGGGGAACATATGCTTATAGATATTTCAATAATATCAAGTTCCCTCTCTTTATGTTGAAGGTTTTGAAGTTGCACTTATTTTGGCTTCCTATACTAATATCTTTATGCTTCCATGAGTTATTTCTCTACAAGATCCCTTTGCATAGGAAGCATGTTAGACTTAAATGTGTTTGTTATTTGCTTCTTGATGCTCTCTTTGGTTCTTCAACTCTTATTCCTTATTTCTATGAGAGCATCATTAAAATCTTAAGCCTATCTTTATGGCTATAAAGAAAGAGCTCTAGGGAGACAACCCTTGTTATCTTTAGTTTGAGTTTTTTTACTTTCAGTTTTTAGTAGTCTTGATGATTGTTACTACTGTAGCAACATCATTGTATCTTTATTTTCAAGCTTTGTGCCAAGTTATAGCCTCGTATGACAAGGAAAGTGAAAGTTGTGACATGCTGTCCAGAAAACAGATTATGTCCTCGTGACGGGAAAATCAGATTAAATCACCAGTTCATCTTTTGGAGCTGAATTGTTTACACAGCGTGGTCTATACAATCACGGAACTTTCGTATGTTCTGAGTTTTTCTATTTGAGTTACATAAGTACCCCTAAAAAATTCTTTACTACCTGCTGTTCTGTTTTTGACAGATTCTGCCACGTTTTGTCTCTCCTAACTTTTTCAAACCTTAAGCTTGCTTTTTCTTTGCAAAACTCTTTTGGCAATCTTGAGAAACAGTATCTCTTCAAGAATATCCTTATATCCAGTGGGGAAAAATTATTTATTAAGGGTACTAACCTATCTAATCAGCTTATGATGAGTTATGTATGAAGGTAGTTTTCAAGTGTGCGATGGAAGATGATGAAAGAAGATTCGGGAGTGTCAAGCGCTCAAGCTTGGGGATGCCCCCATGCATCCCCAAAAAATATTCAAGGAGACTCAAGCGTCTAAGCTTGGGGATGCCCCTATGCATCCCCTTCATCATCAATAATTATCAGTTCGTCCCTTGTTGCACTATATTTTTATCACTTCATGCGTTGTTACTTTTTGTGATTGGGAAAATGATGATAATGCTACTTATGATCTTGAAAATATTTTTGGTACTAACTCTGAGAGTGATGATATGGAAAGCTCTAAGCTTGGGGATGATAGGATTGCAAGTCCTTTACCCATTAGTGATGTGGTAATTGATAATTCTTTTGCTAGTAAGAATAAAGGCAACATGTTTACAAATATAGTTTCTAGAAATGATAATGCTCTTATCTACTATGATGATGTTATAACTCCTATCTTTAGTGATTATAAAGGTACCTATGACATAAGGAGAAATTATGCTTATGAAAATTGTCATAATCATGGAGGGAATTACTCCCTTGTTGAACACCATCTTCCTAATACACAATTAATCTATAGTGTTCAAGTTGTTTATGATAGTCCTACTCCCACTATTACCAATGAGAAAGATTATGCTTATGTGGAGAGTAGGAGTACCCTTTTGCATGTGGATCATGGTAACAATGCTTTATGTGATACTTATATCGTTTAGTTTATTCATGATCCCACTGAAAATTATTATGAGAGGGGAACATATGCTTATAGATATTTCAATAATATCAAGTTCCCTCTCTTTATGTTGAAGGTTTTGAAGTTGCACTTATTTTGGATTCCTATGCTAATATCTTTATGCTTCCATGAGTTATTTCTCTACAAGATCCATTTGCATAGCAAGAATGTTAGACTTAAATGTGTTTGTTATTTGCTTCTTGATGCTCTATTTTGTTCTTCAACTCTTATTCCTTATTTCTATGAGAGCATCATTAAAATCTTAAGCCTATCTTTATGGCTATAAAGAAAGAGCTCTAGGGAGACAACCCTTGTTATCTTTAGTTTGAGTTTTTTTAATTTCAGTTTTTTGTGGTCTGGATGATTGTTACTACTGTAACAACATCATTGTATCTTTATTTTCAAGCTTTGTGCCAAGTTATAGCCTCATATGACAAGGGAAGTGAAAGTTGTGACATGCTGTCCAGAAAAAAGATTCTGTCCTCGTGACGGGAAAAATCAGATTATATCACCAGTTCATCTCTTTGAGCTGAATTTTTTACACAGCATGCTCTATACAATCACGGAACTTTCGTATGTTCTGAGTTTTTCGATTTGAGTTGCAGAAGTACCCCTAAAAAATTCTTTACTACCTGCTGTTCTATTTTTCACAGATTCTGCCACGTTTTGTCTCTCCTAACTTTTGCAAACCTTAAGCTTGATTTTTCTTTGCAAAAATCTTTTGGAAATCTTGAGAAACAGTAGCTCTTCAAAAATATCCTTATATCCAGTGGGGAAAAAGTATTTATTAAGGGTACTAGCCTCTCTAATCAGCTTATGATGAGTTATGTATGAAGGGAGTTTTCAAGTGTGCGATGGAAGATGATGAAAGAAGATTCGGAAGTGTCAAGAGCTCGAGCTTGGGGATGCCCCCATGCATCCCCAACAAATATTCAAGGAGACTCAAGCGTCTAACCTTGGGGATGCCCCCATGAATCCCCTTCTTCATCAACAATTATCAGTTCGTCCCTCGTTGCACTATATTTTTATCACTTCATGCGTTGTGTGCTATGCTTGGAGCGTCTCGCTCTTTACTTTTCTAGGTTTGTTTTTGCTTGGTTTGTTGTAGTAACAAGTTAGACCCCATCTTACTCTTTTGTGTGGGAGAGTTACACGCTCCTCTTTAACTAGAACTCCTCATAGGATTTGCATGCTTATTCTTTTATTTGTGATTTGTTCTTTTTCTTTTCTTAGCTACTGCTCTGTTTAGTTGTAGTGCTTTAGTTTTTATAGAGCTTTTCTTTTCTCTTAGGTTGAACTTTCTATAGGTTGCATGTTTTATCTTGTTAGAGAGTTTTCCTGTTGCACTGAGTTTTGTGTCTTGACTAGAAGTAGGTAGTTGAAGTTGCTATTCTCTTTGTAGTAGTAACTTGCAATAGTTTTGAGGTATTGACTAGAGTAATGTTTGAACTTTTGGTGTCAAGAGCTCGAGCCTATTAGTGATAGATGTCGTATTTTGGGCAATCCGTCTGTTTTTCGAAAACCAAAAAACCCCTGTTGAGAACTCTAGCTACTAGATGGATCACTAACCTCTGGAGGGTTCGAATATTAGAGTACACTCACGTACCATGAGTCGAGGATGCGCAAGGATAACCAAACCCCCATACACTCCTCCTCGGGGTACTTGTCTCTTTGTGAACCTCCTGATTAGATTGAGAGTTACCAATAATAAGTGCATGAGTTCTTCGGACTAATGTGAGTATTCGAAAGTTGACACTTTGTAACACCCCCAGTGCCAGTAACAGTAATCACTACAGTGATGCTCTTGTTAATGATCACTATTGTTGCTAATCAAGCCATGATCACCTATGATCATGGCTCTTGGAAATTCCAACCCTGATAAAATTTTCAAATTGAGAGGATTATAAATCTTGCTCCAATAATTGTGGGAGATTATTTAATCAACTTACAAATAATTCCAAGTCAATAATAAAACATAAAACCAATTGTGGCGGATTATTAAATTGCCTTGGATTTTAATAAACAAGTTGGAAATTTAAATGAACTAAAAATTGTGAAAGAAATTTTGTAAAATGCCTAAAAATCAGTGGATCACTTCCATATGGTTTTGGGAATTTCTTAAGCTACAAAATAATTCAAACAAATAGAAACAGTAGCCAAAAAATCCCTTTTCATCAATAGAATAACTAAAACAAATGGTTAATGGATTTATTTTTGCCCCAATCTTTTTGTGGTATTGCTATACTTTGCAATGCTAATTATGGAACATGTTACACATTTTACAAAAATATAAAAGCTAATAAAATAATTACAATAGGAAAGAAAGGAAACAAAAAACAAAACAAAAGAAAAGGAAAAGGACCTAACTAGTGCCCAGAGCAAACCCCCTGGCCCAGCCCATGTAGCCCAACCCCACCCCACCGGCCCAGCCAGCTCGGCCCACCCACCCCCCAACCGTCTCCAACCTCTGTTCATTGGGGCGCCGTGGCAAGAATCCCACGGCCGGCCATGCCTCCATCGCCGTGGAGGCCATCCCGCGGCCGGCGGCGGGGTTAAGGACCCCTGCGCCCCTCGGCCGAAACCTTGGCCACCCTTTCCCTCCCCCCGCCTCCCTCGCGCCGCCTCCCTCCCTCGTCTTCCTCCTCCTCGCACACCCCGGGCCCGACCGTGGCCACACCGTCGCCGTCAACGCTGCCAACGGCGTCGGCAGGTCGAGCCGCCATGTCCGGCCACCTCCCCTGCCTCGACCCCGTCTCCACGCTCCGTTCGACGTTGCCTGGGACCACCACCTTGCGCGAATCGGGCCATCTTCCTCCGCCATGGCCGCCGGCGTCGAGGACAAATTCATCGCCACCACGAGCTTCCCCGGGCCGGCTGCCAGCCCTACGCGCTCGATGTGAGCACCTCGTTCGATTCCCCCTCTCCCTCGTCATGTTTTTTGCCGTAGTCGTCTCCCCGGTCGAGTCCAACGCCGCAGTCAGCCATGGCCGGCCCGAGCCGTGGTCGTGCCTGACCTCGCGCCCTGGCCGCGCGCCCACGCCCTTGGTCGCGCCCTCGTCACACCCGGGGCATGCCCGTGGCTGCCCAGATGCGCCTGGCCACACCCCCCCCCGGCTCGCCCTGCAGGCTGCTGCTGCGCTCGACGCAGCGCTGCTCTGCTGGCTGCTGAGGTGCGGCTGCGCGCCTCGCTGCACCTACCCGAGGCCGCTCCACCTTGCCACACCGGCCTCCGCCGTGCCCCCCCGTCATACCCTGCCCCTCGCCGGAATGGCCATCGCCGCCACGCAGTGGTTCGCCGCCGGCCTGGCACGACTGGTTTAGCCCACGGGCTAATTCCCCCAACCCCCATTAATAACACCCGGTTAGTTTGGATTAAACTAAACATAGCAATGTACCTATGACAGGTGGGCCCTGGTCATTAACTAAATTAAATAAACTGATTAGTTGTCTCTGTTAGTATGATACATGGGCCTCACTGTGAGTTTAATATAATTAAAAGAATTAATAGAATTGCAGTGTATGACATGTGGGTCCTGGGGTTTTAGAATAAAATTAAAGATTTAATAAAAATGGCTAGAGGCTGACATGTGGGACCCAGTGGTCAGTTGACCAGTCAACCTTACAGGTGGGTCCCCTCTGTCAGGTTTGACCAGTCAACCCTCTGTGGATAATGTTGCATTTTAATAATAAAGAAAATCCAGAAAATGATTTAAATTGATTTAAAACTTCAGAAAATAATATCTTTTAAACCGTAAATCAGATTCAAAAACTTTATACATCAAAATTGATCAGAAAAATATAACGAATATAGATACCCTATCCGTATGTCTACCCCACCCCCTAACACACCGATCATCGACATTCCCCCTCCGGGCTGTCTGTCGATAATCCCCGGTGCCGGTAAAAACCTGTCGGATGAATTTATTCCGAACACGAAAGTTGTCCGGAATGGTTCAACTAACACGGATACACCCCCGTTATCTTTGTCGGATGTCCACGACACCTCCGGCATGAAGCCTTCCCCCTCCGGACACCCTGTCCGGTAATCACCTGGAGTCGGTAGTTCATGCCCGGATGAATTCCCGCTCCGAGCAACGTGCATTGCACTGCGTTAGAACACCGTTAACATTTCATCTGTCATGTCATGCATATGTTTGTATATTATTGCTGTGTATTTACTGTTTCCTCCCCCCCTTAATCTCCGGTAGACCCCGCTGCTACCGCCGACTACACCGTTGCCGGGTACGACTACTTCGTCGACGACCCTGCCCCTTCCGTTGAGCTTCCAGGCAAGCAGAGCCATTCTCTTCCCCAGATATCGCCTACCTTTCCGTACTTTCTTGCACTAGGCATTGTTACTGCTGCTGCTACGATTACAATCCTATTCAATTGCATAGCCTGCTTTTGTCGCCCCTTGATGTACCTTTCCTTTATCCTATGCTGCCTATTATTAGTTATGCAATATTCAGCAGTGAGCCCTGCGCATTGTTAGCTAGGATTAGATAGCGGGCCGTGGCCACTCAGGGGAGTGACGCGGATGCAAAATATATACAACTGCAACAGATACGGATCAATGCAGACACCCTAGGGAACCTACAACTGCGAGACTCTGCCGAATCGCTTCGAGTTTGACTTACGAGTGGAATGGACTCGTATTTCACTCTCGTCGTCTCAGTAGCGTAGCATCACCAGAATGATACGAGGTTTACCTCTTTAGTTCATTCCGCTGATGTCTCTGTCAAACCTCTTTAAGTGTGCCATCGAGGGTGATACCTCCTGGTTTCACTTAATGGTAGGCACTCGAACCAACTGGTGTCCTTAAAGGTAAGAGTCGGGCGACCCAACGGTGCCCGCGAGAGGTATATTGTCGGGAACGACAGGGAGGGTACGACTGACGTTACTAGCGTGCTTGGCCCCTGCTCGTATCTCGCGAGAGTTACCAAACCACGAAAAAGTCGAGCTCTACCAAGAGCACACGCGAGACAAGGTAAGGAGATGGTTCACCTTGTTGGTAACCGCAGTGACTTGGTGGGACGACAGGGAAGGCACCGATGTACTGGTGGTCCTGACTGCTATCGTTGACCGCGGGTCGGTTAAGTCGAGGCAACGATAACGGTTGTCACGCAGGTTAATTAAAATGCTAAATGGTTCGGCGGATGACTTGAGAGACCCGTTGGTCTGTACGCACTACCTACACGTGGGATTACGGTGTGGGCCCTCCGCGTCGTAGTTCGTCTGAAAGCTCTTCAGACGTCAGCAGTACCACGGGCTGATAGCCGGGAAGCGGTCTTGTCTTATTTGCTGCAGCAGGTGTGTTTTGGATTTGCTTTTGCTTCACTGGCCAGTCTCGTACCGTGCAGGAGCGTGCAAGGGTGAGGGACCTAGACCCCTTGGCGCATAGGATATACTCCGGCGGATGGCCTCTCTGCTGAGCCTAGGATGAACTGCGATGTGTCGGATAGCCTCGGTGGGGCATTCCCTAACAAGGTTCACGCCACCCTGGAGATCCGAGCGTGCAGGCTGAACATTAGTGCACCCCTGCAGGGAGTTTAATCTATTCGAATAGCCGTGTCCACGGTAACAGGACGCTTTATGCTGAAGTTGGATCTTACCACTACAAACTATTACTATTAAACTGTATGGTTCCGGGTTTTCTTCCTCGCAGGGAAGTCGAGGAGGGGAACTCGGAGGCATTATTATTATTAATCATTACAACTTATATTATACATTGTTGCAGCAACTTCTGCTTCATTGTTACTTTATTGCTTTATTTGAACTGTTGGCTGTTTCTCTCCTCATGCTGCAAGACATCGTCAGAAGATGCTAGTCTTCGATAGGCCTAGCTTTTTACCCTTATTCTGATTTCTATCTTGCAGTCCACTATATACAGCCTCCCCTTTCCGTTGATACAAATGCATAATGCTTAGTAGCGGACGTAAGACTCGCGGGTATGCTAGATACTCACCTGCTTTATTTCCTTTACTGTTTTGCCTGATCGGCCGCTGCAGTCGACGTTGGAGCCTTGGAGTCCGGGAGTAGGAGATCCCCGATGCCGACCACCGCAACGTGAAGATACCCGATGCCTTCTACGACGCCGAGTTCCCCTTTGACCAGGAGTAGTTTGGAGGTTCCCAGGCAGGAGGCCTTGCCTTTTCGATCGTTGTTGATATTTGTGCTAGCCTTCTTAAGGCAACCTTGTATTCTTGTGTCTGTACTCAGATACTATTGCTTCCGCTGACTTTGTGCTCTCGAGCTGTTGTATTCGAGCCCTCGTGGCCCCTGGCTTGTATTAAACAGCTTGTATTATTTTATTTGTAGAGTTGTGTTGTGATATCTCACCGTGAGTCCCTAATCTCGATCGTGTACCTTGCGTGTATGATTACTGTACACGGTCTGATTTTGGGGGCGTCACACACTTCCACCCACCTATACTTTTTCTAGCCTCTTCGGTACCGTGCATTGCCCTTTCTCACCTTGAGAGTTGGCACATACTTCGCCGGTGCATCCAAACCCTTGGCACGATACGCTCTGTCATCATAAGCCTCCTTATATCTTTCCTCAAAACAGCCACCATACCTACCTACAAGGCATTTCCATAGCCTTTCCGAGATACATTGCCATGCAACATCCACCTTCTCATGACATGATCTTCATGTCATACATGCTACTTTCTTCATCGATGAGCCGCATGCTAGTTGGGCCTTGCCCTAATCATTGCTACATGACGCGCTAGTATCATTGCATATCCTGCTATCCTGGCAGAGGCATACATTTGCATCATGATAGTTATATCTTCTTTATGTGAGTACCTTTGTAAAGTGTGAAAGATCTCCTATATTCTTGTAAAATATAGAGTGTTGCCCCTAAAGTGAGGAAAAGATCCCAAAGAGGACAAATGAGAGTTAAATAGAAAGATCCATTGAGGCCAAAAAATAAAAAAAAATAGATAAAAGAGAAAAATAAAAATAAAAAGAGAGAAGGGGGCACACTACTATTCCTTTTGAGAGATCCACACTAGTACTTCATCCTTTATCCCTTGTACTCCATAGAGATCATCATCATGCATATAGCTATGTGGGGAACCTTCACATTATAGAACTTGGCTTGTTGTTCCAATGATGAGCCTCCTCAAAAGAGCTCTAGGTCTTCATAAGCAAGAAAGTTAGATGCACCCCCACTAGTTCCCTTGGAGAGCTTTTAGCTCACATGTGCATCCGTTGCATGGCAATCCCTACTCCTCACATCATATCTATCATATGGCCTTCTCTCGCCTATGATTGTCTGGATAGAAAGTTTTTTAAAATGGAGCAGATTTTGCTCATTTCCTAAGGGAGATGACAAGTCTGTACTTTTGTCCCATGCTGGATAGAATATATATAAATGGCTGTTTTTCGTCAAAAAATCGGGAAAAAGTTCATCTCACCATGTGGAAAACCTTACTTTTTATCATTCCCTTTGTAAATGCCTATTTTCGCGGAGTGGATCAGTTTGACTTGTACCTGGCTAGTGGTCTGGGGATGAGTCAAGATAAGAATCCAAAGGAGACTAAGTGTGAAACTTTAGTAGATAGTTGTTCTCAACAATCTTTTTCTCTCTTTTTCCCAGTCCCTTGCTTGCACACAACCACCATCTGGAGACATTCGAGTCACGGACAACGAGAGCTCTTGCACATTTTGTTCTTTTGTTGCTTGTGTCAATTCTAATATAGACTCTTGCTTGTTCAGACTTGAATTGAATTGCATGCTTTAATTTCTTTACTTAAAAGTCCTTATATGGTTGTGTGGCATGTCACCACTGAAATTATGCTTGTTATCATTTACCTACTCGAGGACGAGCAGGAATTAAGCTTGGGGATGTTGATACGTCCCAAACGTATCTATAATTTCTGCGTGCTACATGCATGTTTTGTGTGACTTTGCCATGATTTGCTTGAACTTTCATACACTTTTGAGAATATTTGGACTAGTCTATTAACCCAGTGCACCCAGCTGCCAGTTGTTGTTTTCTGCAGTTTTTATATTTCAGGTTTTCCGGCCATTAAAAGTGCTCCAAAAATTCCGGAAAATTATATAAAAAATCAGCGTCCCGGAAGCTTCCGGACTAACCAAGACATGGCAGGAGGGCCACCACCAGGGGCCCAGGAGGGTGCCCGGTGCGGGTCCACCCTAGGCCGCGCCACCTGCCTCCTGGCTGCCCTGTGGCCCCCCTGGCCCCCTCCTTTGGCCTATATTTAGCCCCCGCGGAGGAAATCCCTAATATCGAAGTACTTTTTCCAGAAGCGATTCCAATCTCCGCCGCCATCGCCAACAAGCTTTGGGGGACCAGAATTCCTGTGCCGGCACCCTGCCGGGACGGGGAAGTGCCCCCGGATTCATCTCCATCAACGTTGCTTCCTCCCTCCATGAAGCGGGAGTAGTTCTCCCTCGAGGCTGAGGTTTCTACCAGTATCTATGTGTTCTACTCTCTCTCCCATGATGTGATCTTAGTTGTGATCATAGGCTATGTTAATCTAGGGTGATCCCATGATATTTCCCCTTCCCCTATGTATTGGCTTGATGTACTCAATTGATCTTATCTAGTATAATCCCCGAGACCAAGGTGATAGCGGTCTATTGGACATGGGTTAGAAGAATATTATCATGAGTGATTTCCTCTTTTGTGTGTTGATTGAAGATTGAGAGTCTTTTGGTGCTTGTCTTTGACTATCCTTGAGATATGTTGTGGTGATTGTGATACTCTCTTTGGATGGCCGCGGTGACATTGGGAAATCCATAGATTGAGAACTACGAACTTTGAGGTGTGCTTTTGTAGCCCTACATAATTCTCATCCTCTCTTGACCACAAAGGAATGACTTCCGAGTGCGTCTCCATTCCATGTTTTATGGGAAATATCATGTGATTAGACTATGTTAATGTTGTTGAGAGTTGCCACTAGTGAAAGTATGAAGCCTAGGCCTTGTTTCCACCATTGTTACACTGTTTGTGCTCACTTTTGTCACATGTTTTCTTGCTGCACTTTTTATTACAGATTTATATTACCTTGCTTTGCCACACCGATCACTCGTATTATACCATCTCTTCGCCGAACTAGGGCACCTATACAACTCCTAGTTGTATTAGGTGTGTTGGGGACACAAGAGACTTCTTGTATCTTAATTGCAGGTTTGCTTGTGAGAGACCATCTTCAACCTCTACTTCCCTGAGTTCGATAAACCTTAGGTCATCCATTTGAGGGAAATTGCTGCTGTCCTACAAACCTCTGCGCTTGGAGGCCCAACATAGTCTACAAGAATAGAAGCATGCTTAGACATCATCAACTCCTTCTCGACAAGTTCCAAGACCCGTACGGCAACAAAAACCTCAAAGGGAACAAGGTAAACAAATGGGCCCTCGGGAGGATGAGTAAAGCCTTGTACAGTTGGAAAACCCGGGTGAAGGAGGCAATTATGGAGCACGACAAATCCTGGGAGGAGCTCAAGGAGAAAGAGCCGATGATCGACGAAGCTACCTACGAGCTTTTCAAGGCTAGGTGTGAGTCCGAGGACGCCAAGGCCGCGAGTGCAAAGGGCAAGGCGATGCAGGCGCAGGTCATAGGTAACCACCGTCTCGGAGCCGGTGGTTACAGACATTCCAATCCTAAATGGGACAAGGAGGATGCGGAGTATGCCGCTGCGGGCCTACCTAACCCCTTTGAGAAATACAAAGTTCAGACACAGACTGAATTCTTTGTGAGGTCCCGGAGCCATAAGGACAAAGAAACCTCGAACATAGTTCTCGATCCTAAGGTTCAGGAGTTTACGGCTTCCATGGTAAGTAGTTCACCACGTGGCTTCCTTGTCGATGGAATTCTAGTTCATGAAGTTCAGCTTCTTAGTGTTTCACATTCTTTGTGCAGGAAGACGAATTCACCGCGGCCTCATCGCAGGGCTCATATATTAAGCCGGCCTGCCCGTGGGACACCTCTTTTAACAGGGCGATGAACAAGGTCAAGAAGGTTGAGAACGTTTCGGCGAAGCCATCGTCAGCCGGTCGTGTGGTCGGCTTTGGTGCGGACCTAAATTGGTCCGAATATTATGGGAAACCGGCGGAGCAGTCAGGTTCGAGGGGGCGCAAGGCGAGAAGGACCGAAGAAGACGCCGCTTATGTTCGTGGACTGGAGGAGAAAGTGGACATGCTTCCGCAGCTTGTCCAGGACGAAGTGGCGAAGACGATGAGCGCCCTCCTTCCTGATATGATGTAGTCACTCGCGAATTGGCAAGCGCGTGGTGGACATGGGCCCATAACGGTCCCAAGCATGGTCGGCAGCAACTCGGGCACAGCAGTGGCCGTATTCCCGGCTCCCGCACTGACTCCGTCTCCCGCACCGACTCCGTCCGCCAACACCGCGACGCCGGCGCCGGACTTGATGGTGACTCCTCCAGCCACGATCGAGCAACCGGGGCATAATAATAATACACCCGCCGGTAGAAAAAAAAGGGCGACCGACGCCACGGGAGGCAGCGCACCCTCCGTCTCTTGCATGCGCGCCGTCGTCGGCGGGGTCTCTTCATTGGATGACCTCGACGCCCTCAAGGTAACTATAAGCGTCCGCAACTCAAACGAGAACTTCATCTCCTTGCCTTTTATTACTGGCATCTCTCTGATCCCTAAATGCATATGTCTCTTTCACAGGAGGACACTCCATGCATTCTACTACAAGTCGTGGACAGCGAGTTGAAGGATGTTGCCAAAGGTAAAATCCTTCAACCCCAAAATCGAGTGATGCACAATAGGCCGATGGCACCGGAGATGCATAGGGTTCAAATCTCTCTCGTGATTTCGGGCTACGAGAGAGTGGAACCTCCCATTCAACCCCTCGGATACGATGAGGACAAGCCGGAAGTCCTCAATGATTGTTTCGGCTAAATATGCCTTTGGCCGAAGACCCAAATGCGTTTGATGATGGGGGAAGGGGGCACCACACAAGGGACAACGCCGGTAGTCGTCGTGCCGGCGCCACATGATCCCATCGGCGCACAACAAGAAGACGACGATCTTGATAAAGATATCAACGCCGACCAGTTCATCAATACTTTGTATGATGTTGATGACTTATTCATGTCTCCGGTTGAAGGAGCCTATCAGCATGACGAGGAAGCTCGCGGTCCAGCTGATCCTGCGGCGAAGCCTGCTTGCTCTACGCGTCTCTTCGCTGCTTCTTAGGAGATGTCTCCAGCAGCTTGCGCCTTCACCGAGCCTCAAGAAGATGCCACAATGAGATATATTCTCAGCCCTTCCACACTCCATAAGGCGGCCACTGAGAAGATAAAGGCCGGTGCAGACTGCTCGAAATCATAAAAGAAGAAGGGACGGAAAAGAAAGAAGGGTGCTTCGAGCAGTCAACCTCCGATGCCGATCAGGGCTCAGGACGGGCCACCGAGACCCAAGGATCTCTCGTTTGAAATCCATGTGGAGGGTAGGACGATGCTACCTAATGACATGCTCGACCTTGCAACTTCGGATATGCAGAGTGTGCATCATAGTGTTATGGCATTAGAGAAGATGCTTCTTCGACAAAAGAATCCCTCGTACCCAGTTTTCATGTCCAAGGTGCCACTCAACATGGGCTTCATCAACAATGTCCCCGCGGATATGATAATCCTGCGGTTCTCAGAGATCTTCAATTTGTTTCATCTCAAGCGGCTGGACCATAGCCTTATCTGTCTGTTATCGCTCGGCCTTTCTATGAGTATCAGGAGAGATAAGACCCCGAGCGTTGCGATATTGGACCCCTTATACATGCGTGAAAGAATCTTGATGGACGATGGGGACGCGACTCTTGCGGCGGGGTACATCAGAGAATTCATGCTACAGAACGCTGACAAGGATTCATTTCTCATGACCTACTCTCCCAAGTAAGTCATTCGCCCGCCGCCATAGCATATATGCTTTCTTAGCTTTCTGCCATTTTCCTCTTCCAACATTCCTTTTGGATTGTTTTAATTATGCAGTGAGGATCAAGACTGCGTACTCATCTGCTTTTCACCGCAACACTCGCATGCCGTGTATTTAGACTCGGGGAGTGTGAAGAAGAAAGATTACAAGTATATCATGAGAGTTTTGGATAATGCTCTCGTCGGCTACAAAGAAGCCGGAGGAAAGATTGGGAAGCACAAGTACAGGAAGAATCAGCCTGGCGTGAGTGTGTTCAACCACGTGACGCAGTTCCCGTGCGTCAAGAAGCCGGCTGGCAGTGTGAGGTATGCGTACTACGCCCTCCATCACATGCGGGTGATTGTACAGGAAGAGCGCAACCTTATGCTGCCAAGTCATCTGAAAGTGTGGGACAAAAGGAAGGCGGCAATCGCCGATGCAAATCTTAGGCAGGAGTTCTTTCACATCCAAGGGGAGATGGCGACTATCATCCGTCATGAAGTACAGATGAAGGGGTCGATCTTCCACTGCAACATTGCACCATCCAATGGGGAGATAGAAGCCCGCCTAAAGGCCTTCCGTGACACAAGGCCTTTCATGACGAAAGAAGGATGCCGCCCATTCCCTGAGCCGGGTCACAAGTGATGATGATCGATGTGAATTTCATGCTACATTTTTTAATGCTTAGCGTTGTTAGTTCCGAACAATATTGATGATTTGTGTTCTAAATAACTTTATCTCTATTGCACAAACACTTTTCCATCTTTGTATAAATGTATCATGCATCATTTTGGCTATGCTACTAGTTTAGCTGAACAGTTCTTATTAAAGTTGTGTTGTGTGTATGTATCTTCCTAGATGATTAAACGATAAATGTGGTCATTGATGCCATTGTCATTCACACTCACTTGTTTGCTGCAACATATCGATCAAAATGATCAACATTATCAAGATGGAGTGAAGAAAAAAATACTCGAATATTAGTTTTAGGGTTTTCTTTTATTTCATTTGTAATAACTTGTATTCGATACTTGTAAACAATAATCGAAAACATGTAATGCTTTCTTTAGTTCTGTAATGCTTCTATTTATGTAATAATTTCTGTGATTCCATTTATGTAATTGTTTCTGTATTTTGTTTTCTTTTTCTGTAAATTGGTTTTTTTGTTTTCTATAATAAATATTTGGTGGCGCATCTTCTGTACAGTTAGTGGCGCATCTGCAATGCGCCACCCCTAAGGAACCTTATGGGTGGTGCATTCTGAAATGCACCAACCATATGGTCTTAGGGTGGCGCATTTCGAAATGCGCCACCCATAAGGGTCTTAGGGGTGGCGCATCCAGAATGCTCCACCCCTAATCCCTTATTAGTGGCTTGTCCTTAGTGGCACATCCATAATGCGCCACTAAAGGCTAAAAAAGGGCGCCACCATAAGCCCTTTCTCTAGTAGTGCCGGGAGCTTCTTCACCACCATGGACGCTTCCCGGACGATCCGTGAGTAGTACTCCTTGGACCATGGGTCCATGATCAGTAGCTATGTGATGTTCTCCTCCCATCTGTGTTCTTCATGGATTAGACCTTGTGAGCTGTCCTACATGATCAAGGAACATATGTAATTCTTTCTGCTATTCCTATGCTGAGTTTGCTGGAATTTGATGGATTATGAGACTATGTTCAGTTTGTGATTGAGTAATATGTTTGGTTCTTATCTTTTATATTTTTGTTCTTGAGTAATTCTTGCATGTTCTCCGTTGTTGCTTATTGCTTTGGCCAAGTAGTAGGTAGTGACTCCAAGAGGGAGCGTTATACTTGATTGTGGGTTCATGCCCCCTGATGACTAGCTTGAGTGACAGAAGCATGAGTCTAGGGGATGTGTTGTTGCCACAAGGGGGAAAACAACAGTGCTTGTAACCGCAGTTGCAAGGATTGTTTACTTTATGAAAGTTCTTTTAATGCAGTTGTCTGTTCCTTTGGGTTTACACTTTGGGTGGGGCTCACAACTTAATACCAGCGAGATGTTCTGGATAGATATCTCAAGGTGGATGATTAGTAGTAGATGCAGATGGATTTCGGTCTACTTATTTTGGCGTACCGCCCATGCTTTTGAGCATCTTAATTTCTTTGTAGCATAGTTAGCATTGGTTTGCGCCCGTAATCCTGTCAATTGCCCAGTTGTGATTTTTTTACCGCACATAGCAGTTTTATTGTCTTTGGGAGAGAGACATCACTAATGAACGTCATGGGACCCCGGTCCATATTTTCATCACTGTTTACACGCTCAATTTATTTCCTGCTTTTACTTTTTAGTCGCAATTATCACTACCTATTATCTGTTGCATTGATCCTTTGTAAACAGCAAGGCCGGAGAGATTGAAAACCTCTCTGTACTCGTTGGGAGCAAAGTTATTTGTATTTGTGTGCAAGTCTAGTTTAAGGGAGCAATATTTCTCACATGGCGCGTTGCTCGCTTCACCACCTACTTGTTGACCTTGGAGTCTTACTGGTCGATACTCAACCTTGGAATCTTTGCCAAGGGAAATCTTGCTACTATGCTACATCTAACCTTCCACTTGGGGTAACCAACGAGGAGTTAGTATCAAGCAAATTTCTGGCGCCGTTGCCGGGGACTCCAATCTTCAAGATAGGGGAGTTGCACACTATCTTTTACCTTTGCTTTTTAGTCTTGTTAGTTTACCTTTCAGTTTTTATCTTTGTGTCCTTTATCAAAAATCACACAAAAATTGTTTGTCACACCTGCTGCTACTATGGGTTCCACTGAAAAGACCAAGTTGTGTGACTTCACCAGTCACAACAACAATGCTTTTATCTGCACTCATATTGCTACACCTAATACTTCAGCTACCTCTTATGAAATTAAACCTACCTTGCTGAACCTTGTTATGAGAGATCAATTCTCCGGTGTTGGAGATGATGCCACTTTACACTTAAATAATTTTATTGAACTCTGTGATATGCAAAAGTATAAAGAAGTAGAAGGTGATATTGTTAAGCTTAAGATTTTGCCTTTCTCTTTGAGGGAAGGAGCTAAAATCTGGTTTCAATCCTTGCCTAGGAATAGCATAGATTCTTGGGATAAGTGCAAGGATACTTTTATTGGGAAGTACTACCCACCTGCTAAAATTATCCAATTAAGGAGTAACAATACGAATTTTAAGCAACTGGATAATGAACACGTTGCCCAAGCTTGGGAACAAATTAAATCTCCTGTTAATAAATGCCCTACACATGGTTTGACTACTTGGATGGTTATCCAGACTTTTTATGCAGGCTTGAACTTTACCTCGCGGAACCTGTTAGATTCGGCCGCGGAAGGAACCTTTATGTCAACAACACTTAGTGCTGCCACAAAACTCCTAGATGATATGATGACCAACTATTCCCAATGGCACACCGAACGAGCTCCAATAGGTAGGAAGGTAAACTCTATCGAGGAGATTTCCTCCCTAAATGAAAAAGTTGACTTGATTATGTCTCTTCTTACCAAGCAATCTCGTATTGATCCTCATGATGTCCCTTTTTAAATTCTTTGGTTGCTCAAGAACAAGTAGATGTGAACTTTATCTCTAGAAACAACTTCAATAATAATGCTTATAGGGGTAATTTTTCTAGCAATCCTAGACCGTTCCCATCCAACTATGGGAACAACAACACTTATCCTAGCAACAAGAACCCCACCTCTGAATTAGAAAGCATGCTTAAAGAATTTATCACTACCCAAAAAGCCTTCAACAAGAGTGTAGAGGAAAAATTAGACAAATTATATAATCCCTCTTTGAAGTTAGAGAACTTAGCCCTTGATATTGAAATTCTCAAAATTAGAACCTCCCCCTCGAGGAGAGGAAAGCCACTCCTATTAATGATATCCAATTGCAAATTAATGAAAAAATTAAGATGATGGCTAAACTCAAATAAAGAAGGGCTAGAGAAAAAGAGGAAGAGGATAGAATTAAGAGCCTTCCTACACACCACACTGCTGCTACTATCCAAGTTGTTGAGGATACCTAAACTTTTAGCACCCAACACACTCCTAGTCCCATTGGACCTATTGATGGTGATGCTATTACCTCAACCATAGAAGAAGAAACTCCTATGAACATAGAGGCTTTCAAACAAGTGAGCATAGATGACACCACTACCACCTTTGATAGTAGTGACATTGATTTTGATAGTTGTACCCTCTCAGAAGTTATTAGCTTACTGGCACACTAAATCTTGCCTTCATGGAGAATATCACTAATGCTTTGATTAAAGCTAGGGAGGAGAAGCTTAGAGTAGAATCCTCCATACCTAGGAAGCTAGAATATGGTTGGGATCCTATGATCAAAATTAAATTGAATAACTTCTCTTATTATGCTTTATGTGATGTTGGAGCTAGTACCTCCGTTATGCCCAAAAGAATGTATGATATGTTTGAATTGAAACCTTTTGATCCTTGTTCTTTTGGTGTTCGTCTCATTGATTCTTCCGTAAAGAAACCTTTGGGGAAGATCGAAGATGTTCTTATCATTGTCAATGACAATTATGTTCCCGTTTATTTTACTATTATGGACATAGAGTGTGAACCTTTATGTCCAATTATTTTGGGACGTCCTTTTCTTCACACCGTTGGTGCTGTTATTGCCATGAAATAGGGGAATATAAAACTTCAATTCCCTCTTAAAAAGGGATGGAACACTTCCCTAGGAAGAAGATTAAGTTACTTTTAGAGTCCGTCACACAGGCTAGCTATTCTCTCTCTCTCTCTTGACAAAACTTGACCTTTTTGCTTCTTGCCTAGCTAAAAGGCGTAAAAGAAAGCGCTTGTTGGGAGGCAACCCAAGATGTTTTTATTTTTGTTTTTAGTGGTCTTCCTCCTCCACCATGTCTCTCTCTTTGCCAGACTAAGTGTCACCTCTCGTGCTTATGCTCATCCATTGCATGAGTGCTCAAAATATCGAAATGGAGTGGATCAAATTGACTTGTACCTGGCTAGTGGTCTGGGGACGAGTCAAGATAAGATTCCAAAGAAGACTAAGTGTGAAACTTTAGTAGATTGAGTTCTCAACAAATATAGTTTTTCTCTCGTATTCCCATCTCCCACTTCTTGCACGCAAACACCATCTGGAGACATTCGAGTCACGGACAGCAAGAGATCTTGCACCTTTATGTTATTATGTTGCTTGTTCCAATGCTAATAGAGACTCTTGCCTGTTATGACTTGAATTGAATTACATACCTTGATTGCTTTACTTTAAAGTTCTTATATGGTTGTTAGCATGTCACCATAGAAATTATGCTTGTTATCATTTACCTACTGGAGGACGAGCAGGAATAAAATTTGGGGATGTTGGTACGTCCTAAACGTATCTATAATTTCTGCTTGCTCCATGCATGTTTTGTGTGATATTGCTATGTTTTATATACACTTACATACACTTTTGATCATATTTGGACTAACTTATTAATTCAGTGCACCCCAGTGCTAGTTCATGTTTTCTGCCGTTTTTCTATTTCAAGTTCCCCCCGTATTAAAAATGCTCCAAAAATTCCGGTAAAATACAATAAAAAAATCAGCGCTTCGGAAGCTTCGGGAATCATCGAGGAGGGCCCACAGGGGATGATGCACCAGGGCCCCAAGCGCCCTCCCGGCGCGGCCAGGAGTGGGGCCGCACCAAGGGGCTGCCTGGACCCCTGGTGGCCCCCCTGGCTGCCCCCCTTCGCCTATTTATTCTCCTTCACATGAAACCTCCGAAGAGAGAACCCTTTTTCGCGATCTCGCCTCTGCTCCACTGTTGTCGCGCTTCCAAAATCGGGAGCGCCAGCAGACCTCTTCCCGGCACCCTGCCGGAGGGAGGATTGACCTCCGGGATCTTCTCCTCCACCATGGACGCTTCTCGGATGATCCGTGAGTAAGCCACCTTGGACCATGGGTCCATGATCAGTAGCTATGTGATGTTCACCTCCCCTCTTTGTTCTTCATGGATTAGACCTTGTGAGCTGCCCTACATGATCAAGGCACATATGTAATTCTTTCTGCTGTTGCTATGATGAGTTTGCTGGGATCTGATGTATTATGAGACTATGTTCAGATTGTGATTGAGTAATATATTTGGTTCCTATCTTTTATATTTTTGTTCTTTAGTAATTCTTGCATGTTCTCCGTTGCTATTTATTGCTTTGGCCAAGTAGTAGGTAGTGACTCCAAGGGGGAGCGTTATGCTTGATTGTGGGTTCATGCCCCCTGATGACTAGCTTGAGTGACAGAAACATGAGTCTAGGGGATGTGATGTTGCCACAAGGGGGAAACAACGATGCTTGTAACCGCGGTTGCAAGGATTGTTTACTTTACGCAAAGTTCTTTTAATGCAGTTGTCTGTTGCTTTGGGTTTACTGGGTGGGTCTCGCAACTTAATACCAGTGAGATATTCTGGATATATATCTCAAGGTGGATGATTAGTAGTAGATGCAGATGGATTTCAGTCTACTTATTTTGGCGTACCGCCCGTGCTTTTGAGCCTCTTCCATTCTTTGTAGCATAATGATACATCCCAAACATATCTATAATATCTGCTTGCTCCATGTATGTTTTGGGTGATATTGCTATGCTTTTGATACACTTTCATACACTTTTGATCATATTTGGACTAACCTATTAACTCAGTGCACCCTAGTGCCAGTTTCGGTTTTCTGCTGTTTTTGTATTTCAGGTTTTCCCATTACTTAAAGTGTCCGAAAAATTCCGGGAAATATATATAAAAAATCAGCGTTCCAGAAGACTCCAGACGGCCGAAGGAGAGCCGGAGGGGGGCCACCTATCACCAAGGCGGCCACCAGGCGCGTCCTAGGGTGGGGCTGCGCCGGGAGGACGCCTGGGCGACTGGGACCTCCCCTAGTGCCCCCTCATTAGCCCTTATTTTTACTCGCGTCGCGAAAACCCTGATTCCAGAACCCTTTTCTCCAGAAGCAATACCGATCTCCGCCGCCATCGCCAACAAGCTTGGGGGGGACCAGTATTCCTGTGTCGGCACCCTGCCGGGACGGGGAAGTGCCCCCGGATTCATCTCCATCGACGTTTCTTCCTCCCTCCATGAAGCGGGAGTAGTTCCTCCTCGGGGCTGAGATTTCTACCAGTAGCTATGTGGTCAATTCTCTCTCCCATGATGTGATCTTCGTTGTGATCATAGGCTATGTTAATCTAGGGTGATCCCATGATATTTCCCCTTCTTCTATGTATTGGATTGAGGTACTCACTTGATCTTATCTAGTATAATCCCCAAGACCATGGTGACAGTGGTCTATTGGACATGGGTTAGAAGAATATTTTCATGAGTGATTTCCTCTTTTGTGAATTGATTGAAGATTGAGAGTCACTTGGTGCTTGTATTTGACTATCCTTGAGATATGTTGTGGTGATTGTGGTACTCTCTTTGGATGGCCGCGGTGACATTGGTAAATCCATAGATGAGAACTACGAACTCTGAGGTGTGCTTTTGTAGCCCTACATAATTCTCGTCCTCTCTTGATCACAAAGGAATGACCTTCAAGTACGTCTCCAATGCATGTTTTAGTGGTAATTTCATGTGATTAGACTATGTTAATGTTGTTGGGAGTTGCCACTAGTGAAAGTATGAATCCTAGGCCTTGTTTCCACCAATGCAATACCGTTTGTGCTCACGTTTACCACTTGTTTGCTTGCTGCACTTTTTATTACATATTTATATTATCTTTCTTGGCCACACCTATCACTCGTATTTTACCATCTCTTCGTCGAACTAGTGCACCTATACAACTCCTAGTTGTATTAGGTGTGTTGGGGACACAAGAGATTTCTTGTATCTTAATTGCAGGGTTGCTTGAGAGAGACCATCTTCAACCTCTACTTCCCTGAGTTCAATAAACCTTAGGTCATCCACTTGAGGGAAATTGTTGTTGTCCTACAAACCTCTGCCCTTGGAGGCCCAACATAGTTGAAAGGACGTGGATGTCGCCTAGAGGGGGGGTGAATAGGCGTTTAAAATAATTACGGTTTTGGCTTGAACAAATGCAGAATAAAACTTAACGTTTAATTTGCCAAGCAAGAAACCTAAATAAGCTAAGCTCAACTATGTGCACCAACAACTTATACTAATCAAGATAAACTACTAAGTGATAGCAAGATATATAACAAGAACACTAATGCTATCACAAAGTAGGTGCACAAGTAATTAGGTTGACTAGAAGAACAACCTATGGGACAAGCAATGTACAATAATATGAGCAAGCACAAGATAAACAATGTAATAAGCTTGCTCAAGGTAAGGGTAGAGATAACCGCAAGTGGAGCCGATGGAGACAAGGATTTTTTACCGAAGTTCCTTCTCTTGCGAGAAGTAGGTCTCCGTTTGGAGAGGGTGAGGAGCACAATGCTCACACGAAGCCAACGAGGGCCACCCTATTTCTCCTCACGCTCTTACCAATGCAAGATGCCGTGATTCCACTATTAGCACACTTGAGGGCGGTCACCGAACCCGTACAAATGGCAACCCTTGGGGGCGGACACTGAACACGTTCAAATGCTCGGGGCAATCTCCACAACCGAATTGGAGGCTCCCGTAGCGTCCCGAAGCTTTCCAACACAATGATTGAGCTCTGCAACAACAAGCCTCTAGGTGCCAACGCACCCACGAGGTACAAGCTCTAGAGTGCCAATGCACTGAAGAGTGGCTATTTTCTTAACTTCACTCACTACAAAGAATCCTCGGAGAGAACTCAAACCGATGCACCAAATGCAATGGCAAGAGCACACGAAGTGCTCAAGTCCCCAACTCTCAAATCCCACCAGCGCAACAAAATCTATGGAGGAATATGAGAGGAAGAACAAGGAGAACACCAAGAACTCCAAGATCTAGATCCACAAGGTTCCCCTCACTTAGAGGAGAGATGCTTGGTGGAGAATGTGGATCTAGACCTCCTCTCTCTTTTCCCTCAAAAAGGAGCAAGAATCATAGGAGGGGAAGAGAGTAAGCAAGCTCAAAGAGGTCAACAATGCGGGGAAGAACTTGCACACAACCAGTGGGGACAAAGGAAAGTCCCCCATAGTCCCCCACGAATCCAGCCGTTGGAATCCGTTGGCAGCCCACCAACCACGGTACTACCGCTCAGAGAGCGGTACTACTGTGGTGCGGTACTACCGCACCGGGAGCGGTACTACCGCTCAGAGAGCGGTACTACCGTGGTGCGGTACTACCGCACCGGGAGCGGTACTACCGCCCCTACGGTACTACTGAAGCTCAGTTCCGTGCCCACTACCGCAGAGTCCAGTGGACTTACGGTAGTGAGTGCGGTACTTGCCCGCAGTACACCGTGGCACGGTACTACCGCACTGGGAGCGGTACTACCGCACTGGGAGCGGTACTACCGCCCCACAGTACTACCGGGGGCCAGTACCGTGCCCACTACCGCAAAGTCCAGTGGACTTACGGTAGTGAGTGTGGTACTCGCCCACGGTACTACCGTGGCACGATACTACCGCTCCAAGAGCGGTACTACCGCCCTGGCAGAACCAGGGAGCCCAGGCCACACAATAGATGAACTCCAAATGAAACAGGCAAACCCTGAACTGCCACAACTTCTGCAAATGAACTCCGATTAAGGCAAACTCAAGCTTGATGGACCCGACAAATCTCCCACATCGAAAAACATACGAGAAGACGCATATGAAATCTGTTTTCGATGAACAAGAGCTTGTCATGAAGAAGACCACAAGCTCCAAAACTCACACGGAGAAAAACCAAAAAAGAACCAATAAAGATGATGCCAAGGATGCAAAAGGTTTGAGATCTCCACAAACGACTCGGTCTAGCCTATAATACGGTCTCCTAACTCTACCAAGAGACCGGTAAACTAGACACCTATCTAGTCAAACCTTTGTCTTGCGCATAATCCACTTGAGCTTGATGATGACGATCATGCCTGCCTCAAGTTGGAACATCTTCCTTGATTCCGCCAGCTCGATGAAGACTTGTATATAGCTCCCCCATACTCCATTATGGTGAGCCTCTTTTAGGCATATCTTCACAAGAACATTATCACAAAATGGTCGGCAAGCTCAAAGAATATGATATCTTCGTGATGCTCCTCTTGGCCTTGCACACATCAACTTGACCAATCTTTGGATGGCTCCATGAAGAACACCTTGGTCAAGACGTAATCTTCATCTTACAACCTTGAAGCCACCATATGATCTACAAGCGTTGCCTATGGACAAACCTTAAAGTATAACTCAAGGAAACCATTAGTCCATAAAGAGTGTCATCAATTACCAAAACCAAACATAAGGGCACATGCCCTTTCAATCTCCCCCATTTTGGTAATTGATGACAAAGACATTAAGAGGGTTTATATGATGAATTATGCTAATCATGCAAAGAAAGTATGCATGAGTAAGAGGGCAAATGCTTAAGAACAAAACCAAAGCATGAACGTCCTCAAACAAAACCCTCTAAACTCTTCTCCCCCTTTGGCATCGATTGTCAAAATGGGCGAAAAAACTTAGAAGGCCGATATAGAATGTGTTCCTCCCAAAAGGGTGTATTTCTCAAGAAATGAGTGGTATAAATACACATATCCAAATATATACGATGGGAGGAAAAACAAACTATATAGAGGATCCAAAGATTGCAAAAATATGAGATGGCACAAAGGAACAAGAAAAATCAAGCAATCAAATGATCCAACATGCCAAAAGATTATAAGATATTATGATTTGAGCATAGGAGTGTTCTAAAGAAAATAGAGAAGTTCCCCAAGATTTGTGCACTATTTAGAATCTTTGTAGTATAATACAAAGTTCACAAAAATTGGATCCTCACTCCCCCACAATCGATAGAAACACAACACATGTGCAAGTGTGCAAAGATATGCGACAAAGTCTAGAACTTGCATCAAACCAATGGTTGAGCAAATAGCAAACGAGATAATCATAGGAATAGGCTCAACCAACAAGATGTGTGTGAGTCATGGAGAAACAGTTGATATAACTAGTATAAGGATGACTATTTAAGCATCAACATAGTCTTGAAGAAATGAGACTCAAGATGCTAGACATGTCCTTCCAATCATAAGTTAAGAAGGTCACACAAACACAAACAACAAATGGGTTCACAAGCTTAAGTAAAATGCAAAGTAAAATCAAGGCTTGTGACAACCCCATGGTGAAGATAGAAAATAATAGGCTCATAAAGACAAGCATGAGGACAATAATCTTCACCACCAAAAGAGTGCACCAATAAGAACAGAGTTAAGACACACTCAACCACACACGCTTTCATGTAACCACCGAAGAATTTAACATTGAAAATAAAAGGTGGACATGAAAGAACAAGGATATCCACTAAAAGTGTAACTTCTCTCATGTGTATAAGATTCTAGGTAGATTACATCCACAAAGAAGCATGTACACCCGAGATAGTTACAAAAGGAGAGAACACGATATCCCAATGGAAGTCATAAATATACGAATAAGATCTTTGCTTGAAAGCATAACCAATGGCTTAATATTATCTTATTGTACAAGGATGAAATCCACACAAGCAACCATCAAAGTCATCACAACTTACAACAAGGTATCAAGAGATAGTTGAGATGCTTTGAACAACGAAACAAGTATCGCAACCAATAATATATCTTGCAATTCTAGAACAAATCAAGAACCGCAACAATTGCAAATGAAGAATATCATGCCATGATGCAACCTACACAAGGTTGGAAGCAAGAAAAGTATGCATGAGGTAGATACTTGTTACCGAGATAGCATGGGAATGATGTAGTACATAAATTCTTCAATGATCGTCCTAGTATGACTCCAAAAGGCACATGGTGACACCACTTTCCTTAAATGAGACGATCCTCCAATGCATCTCCAAAGTTCCTACATCAACATTAATACAAAAAATTGTACCCAAACTCATTGGGACCCAAGAGTTAGAGGAGCAAACATACATAGGACAAACTCCACGGGAATAAGTGCATATGGACATGAAGATGAATTCCATGCACATATTATCCAATAAATAAGTGGATGGAGTTTAACCTATATATATGATCAAAGAAAGAAATCATGCATCAAAACAACACATAGAAAATATGCATGCACAAGACTTTCAAGAACCAAAAGTGAATACAATTTGGACAAAACATCAAGTAAACCAAGATGGCACACCAAAGGGTGACACAACATAAGGTTGTCCAAATTATATCAAAGGTCCAAATCAACACATGATAGGAGATAGGTAGAAATTAACACATGGTCAATTGCTACATTCACCAACAAATGTGAAGAAATACCAATTGAATCCCAACCCAATCAACACATGATTGAATGGGAAAACAATTGAAAAGGATACCAAGCGACCATTAGATTCCAAAATAAGATTTCAACATAAACTTGTCACTTGGATTATACAAAATAAAAGATTCATCAAGGAATGGGGTATCAATGGACACACCAATTGATAGAGAGCATGATATCAAAATAAAAGATATCAAAGAAGGAGATATCAAACTCTCAACAAGAGAGCACAATTCCAAACAAACTATGCCCTCAATGACTTTATGATGACATAAAGCGCCAAAGAGAATATATATGCCTTCCAATAACACACACTTGATATGGATCATAAGATGATAGCTCCCCCAAGAGATGTGCCTTACATAGAATTTTCATTTGAATACAAAATGCACAAGATGGGATCACCACTTTCACTACATCTAGAGAAACGCTAGACAAGATCACGAAAACAAATGATCAACAAGTGGCAAGGAAGACAATGAGAGTTAAAACCACAATAAAATCTTGGCGAGTAATAAGGCAATTATAAACAAGCCAATAGGTAAAGATGATCAATAATTTCTACCACATATAAGAGTACCAATTGTTAAGCACAAGAGGTATATGGAATTACTTCCGGGTGGTAGATAGCATTAATATAAATTATCATCTTTACAACAACAACCATAAGCATGTAGCAAAAGATAAGAATTGATCACAATGCTTAAATAGAGATTCTTGATGGCTTCAAGTATGCATCCAATCATGCAAGCAATGATTGGAAAACTTGGAGCAAACGGTTCCCACTTAGGAAATACAAGTACATGTTGAAGGGACACCGTACCAAGAGAATCTCACACACTCAAGATCCATAAGATGAGAAATAAAGTCAATTTAAGCAAAATGGAACTTGAGGAGCAACCATGCCACCTAGGAACTAGATAATTTACAATATCAACACTAAGTGGCAAAACCCCAAATGTACACATTTTATAGGCGAGTAATATGCACAAAGCATGTCACTCCCCTATAATGTGGTATCCCAAATTTTACAACTAGAGGCAAACAAATACCAACAAGAGATAATTAATGGATCCTTTAGAATTGGAATTTCTCATGAGTACTACATACCACATAGTGACTAGATAATCTTATAATATCAATACTAGGTGGTATTCCTCATGTATACACATTTTAGGATCGTAAAGTGCACAAGGCACATCACTCCCCCAAAAATGGGATGTACCATTAATTTCTCACAAGAGACAACTAAGATAAAACCAATATGAAAAATAGGCTCAACACAACACTCAAGCATACATGATGTGCAAACCAACATATACATAATTGGAAGCACAACATATACAAACACATGCAAGGTACAAAACCAAAACATGCAAAGGGGCAAGTAACTTTCAATGTAAACAATTTAAGTACAAGTTACCGTAAGGAGGCACATTGGATATAAGATAGACACAAGATAATACAAATGACTTGGCTTGAGATAATGTGATTAACGAAGTTCCCTTAATTCTTCATAATGTAGCCAAGTCTCCAATGCCCTCCACCGCCACCTATTGATCAAATTGGAGCTTGTTGGTCCCCAACCAAGTTGGGTCCTAAGAGGTTAGTCACAATAGGCTTGGCAACCCAAATGGTGCTTTTCTTGTCACCACTTTGAGTGCCAACAAATTTGGCAGCCACATTGCCAACCTTATCCTTCCGAAGAGAATAAACATCATAAACTATAATAGGGATGGATAAGGTACCGTTCGTGCATGAAGAAGCAAGATGACCCTTCTCACGGCATAAGTAGCAACATCTACCCTTTCCTTGCTTCATGGTTGATTTCTCAACATGACGATCATTTACTTGAGTATTCTTGGGAAGTGGCTTCACTTCACCTTGCGGTTGTACTTGAGGCCTCTGCCCTAGTTGCTTGTCACTAATGGGCTTCTTCTTCAAAGGGCAAGATCTAACATGGTGCCCTTCAACCTTGCACTTGAAACAAATAATCTTGGCCGAATTCTTGACTTGAGATTGGCCCTTCTTCTTGTTAAACATGGACTTCTTATTGTTGGAGTTGAATCCAAGTCCACCCTTGTCATTGGGGAATTTTTTTCCACACAAAACCTTGCCAAGTGTAGACTTACCTTCATGACCCTTTCCCAAGTCTTTCTTCAAAGAAGTGACTTGGGCATTGAGCTCTTTTATTTCCTCTACATGGTTAGTAACAATACAAGTACTAGAGGAAGTAGAAGCATTGTTAGAGCAACAAGGCAAGGAAAGTAATTCATCACATGATGTAGCAACATTATGAGTGGATGAATTACAAGGACTAGCACAAGGCAACATAGCATATTGAGTAGAAGTAGTGCTAATGTCCACATGAGGAACTAATTTATAAACCTTAGCCTCATGAGCTAACTTTAGCACATTATGGGAGACTAGAAGATCCTCATGAGAGCTTGATAGCTTTTCATGACTTTCTTCCAATTTCCCATACTTGCTAGTTAGCAACTCAAGTTGAGCCTTTAGCTCAACATTCTCCTTTAGGATGGATGCTTCACAAGAAATAGAGTTAGTAGCACAAGCATCATCAAGAATAACGGAAGGAGAAGACAACATAGCAAGCTCTTTCAAATACGAAGCTTTTAGTTGAGCATGCGACTCGATGAGTTTCATGAGCTCACCCTTAATGACCCGTGAGCCATTTCCGAGGTGCTCAAAATCCTCAAGGAGTTTAGCATGCGCAATCTCAAGCTTATTATGTTTAGTTTTGATAGAATTAGCCACCTCAAGGGTTCTATCAAGATATTCCTTTACTTTAGATAACTCTAAAGCAAAAGTCTCCTCAAGAGATTCCTTGGTGGTTTCTTCACACTCAAGAGCTTGAGATAGATCCGCAATTTCATTAGCGTAATCACGCTCATGGCTTTCCATTTTCTCAATGGTGGCCTCATTCTCCACAATATGAGCTTCCAACTCCTCAATGTATTTCTTGCCCTCAATGGCAATAGACATGATTTCCATGAAGTTGGAGCAAGCAATTTTATTCTTATGAAGAGCTTTAAAAATCATTTCTCCCTTAATTTTTAAGAGAGCAATATTATCATCCTCTTCAACATTATCTACATCATCACCATCACTAGATATGGGGGTCAAAGTAGGAGATACCTTTAACTCCTTCGCCATAATGAAAAAATGAGTAACACGAGATGATGATGTAGGATCTCTTGAGGCACCATTCAAGACCACATCTTGTTCCATGGATGTTGGTTTTCCTCTACATTGTTAGCACAATAACTAGAGGAAATGGAGGCATGGTTATCATGGCAACAACATATATAAAGCATATCATCATGAGATATATTCAAGTGATTTCTACATGATATGCATGGACTATCGACACAAGCATGTAAAACATTTATGGTGCTCGAAGTGTTGAGGTCCAACAAGGAGGCATTGCGATAAGATAGTGATAAAGGGTTATCAATAATAAGTTCACTATCATCATTGCAATGACTCACACTACTCACCATTTCATTACCTTGTGGAAAACCACATGTTGGGAAAGTAGAAGAAGTTGAGAAAGCATCGCGACCGGAAGTGGAGGGAGAACAATCATCCCCACAAATCTTGGACATGCCATATTTATCTTGAAGCTTTGTCCACAACTCATGAGCATTCCGAAATGGCATGAGTTGAAATAAGTCTACATTACTCAAAGCATCAACAAGCACATTAGAAGCTTGAGCATTGAGATAAGAGTTTTTATCATCCTCTAAGGATAGGTTTTGAGTATCCTTTGGAGGAGAAAAACCCATATCTACAATTCGCTCCATACACGGGTCAATGCCCCGGAAATAATTAAGCATGCGAATTTTCCAAGCATCAAAATTTGTGCCATCGAAACTAAGAGTGTCAAAGAATCCTAGTCCCCTAGTCGACATCCTTACTCTCAAGGCGGCGAAGCCCTATAAAGAGAGACGAGGCTCTGATACCAACTGAAAGGACGTGGATGTCGCCTAGACGGGGGGTGAATAGGCATTTAAAATGCTTGAACAAATGCGGAATAAAACTTAACATTTAATTTACCAAGCAAGAAACCTAAATAAGTTAAGCTCAACTATATGCACCAACAACTTATACTAAGAAAGATAAATAACTAAGTGATAGCAAGATATATAATAAGACCACTAATGCTATCACAAAGTAGGTGCACAAGTAAATAGGTTGACTAGAAGAACAACCTATGGGACAAGCAATGTACAATAATATGAGCAAGCACAAGATAAACAATGTAATAAGCTTGCTCAAGGTAAGGGTAGAGATAACCGCAAGTGGAGCCTATGGAGACAAGGATTTGATACGGAAGTTCCTTCACCTGCGAGAAGTACGTCTCCGTTTGGAGAGGGTGAGGAGCACAATTCTCACACGAAGCCAACGAGGGCCACCCTATTTCTCCTCAAGCTCTTACCAATGCAAGATGCCGTGATTCCACTATTAGGACACTTGAGGGCGGTCACCGAACCCGTACAAATGGCAACCCTTGGGGGCGGTCACTGAACACGTTCAAATGCTCGGGGCAATCTCCACAACCGAATTGGAGGCTCCCGTAGCGTCCCGAAGCTTTCCACCACAATGATTGAGCTCCGCAACAACAAGCCTCTAGGTGCCAACGCACCCACGAGGTACAAGCTCTAGAGTGCCAATGCACTCAAGAGTAGCTATCTTCTCAACTTCACTCACTACAAAGAATCCTCGGAGAGAACTCAAACCGATGCACCAAATGCAATGGCAAGAGCACACGAAGTGCTCAAGTCCCCAACTCTCAAATCCCACCAAAGAAACAAAATCTATGGAGGAATATGAGAGGAAGAACAAGGAGAACACCAAGAACTCCAAGATCTAGATCCACAAGGTTCCCCTCACTTAGACGAGAGATGCTTGGTGGAGAATGTGGATCTAGACCTCCTCTCTCTTTTCCCTCAAAAATGAGCAAGAATCATAGGAGGGGAAGAGAGTAAGCAAGCTCAAAGAGGTCAACAATAGGGGGAAGAACTTGCACACAACCAGTGGGGACAAAGGAAGAAGAAGACCCCCTTTTATAGTCCCCCACGAATCCAGCCGTTGGAATCCGTTGGCAGCCCACCAACCACGGTACTACTGCTCGGAGAGCGGTACTACCATGGTGCGGTACTACCGCACCGGGAGCGGAACTACCGCCCCTACGGTACTACTGAAGCCCAGTTCCGTGCCCACTACCGCAGAGTCCAGTGGACTTACGGTAGTGAGTGCGGTACTTGCCCGCGGTACTACCGTGGCACGGTACTACCGCACTGGGAGCGGTACTACCGCCCCACGGTACTACAAGGGGCCAGTACCGTGCCCACTACCGCAAAGTCTAGTGGACTTACGGTAGTGAGTGCGGTACTCGCCCACGGTACTACCGTGGCGCGGTACTACCGCTCCAAGAGCGGTACTACCGCCCTGGCAGAACCAGGGAGCCCAGGCCACACAACAGATGAACTCCAAATGAAACAGGCAAACCCTGAACTTCCACAACTTCTGCAAATGAACTCCGATTAAGGCAAACTCAAGCTTGATGGAAATATTTAGAAGTGGCAAGGGAAAAATGTCAAACAAATAGAGGTGTGAAACCTCTAACCGAGACGCCCGACAAATCTCCCACATCGAAAAACATACGAGAAGACGCATATGAAATCCGTTTTCGATAAACATGAGCTTGTCATGAAGAAGACCACAAGCTCCAAAAATCACACGGAGAAAAACCAAACAAGAACCAATAAATATGATGCCAAGGATGCAAAAGGTTTGAGCTCTCCACGAACGACTCGGCCTAGCCTATAAAACGGTCTCCTAACTCTACCAAGAGACCGGTAAACTAGACACCTATCTAGTCAAACCTTTGTCTTGCGCATAATCCACTTGAGCTTGATGATGACGATCATGCCCGCCTCAAGTTGGAACATCTTCCTTGATTCCACCGGCTCGATGAAGACTTGTATATAGCTCCCCCATACTCCATTATGGGGTGAGCCTCTTTTAGGCGTATCTTCACAAGACCATTATCACCAAATGGTCGACAAGCTCCAAGAATATGATACCTTCGTGATTCTCCTCTTGGCCTTGCACACATCAACTTGACCAATCTTTGGATGGCTCCATGAAGAACACCTTGGTCAAGACGTAATCTTCATCTGACAACCTTGAAGCCACCATATGATCTTCAAGCGTTGCCTATGGACAAACCTTAAAGTATAACTCAAGGAAACCATTAGTCCATAAAGAGTGTCATCAATTACCAAGACCAAACATAAGGGTACATGCCCTTTCAATAGTCTACAAGAATAGAAGCGTGCGTAGACATCAAGCTACTTCTGGCGCCGTTGCCGGGGAGGTAAGGTTTGAAGGTATAACTTTAGATCTTGCAATTAAATCTTTTCGTTTGTTGTTTTTATTTTCAGTAGTTATGTTTATGGAAAACTGCACACTTAGTTCGCTGCTTGGGGAAGGTCTCTTTACCACACCCGTGGTAGAGAAGTTTCCTCCACCTACTGAATGTATCCCATTCAAAATACCACTTTGGATAATTGGAATAATTAGGAATGATTGTTATGATGGGACAATCCAATCTAGTATTCATTTATTGAAACTTACAGAACTTTGTTAGTTATTTAAGATTTCAGGTTTGACAAGAGATGCAGTCATAAGGAAATTATTTGCCTTGTCACTGAAAGGAAAATCATTGGAATGGTATAGGCTACTAGATGATTCTCACCTCACTACTAGAGAAAGGGCTTATGGTGGTGCCCTTTTTTAGCCTTTAGTGGCGCATTATGGATGCGCCACTAAGGACAAGACACTAATAAGGGCTTAGGGGCGCCACCCCTAAGAATGCGCCACTAAGGACAAGCCATTAATAAGGGATTAGGGGTGGCGCATTTCAGAATGCGCCACCCATAAGGTTCCTTAGGGGTAGCGCATAATCGGTGCGCCACTACCTGTACAGAATATGCGCCACTAAATCTTTATTACAGAAAACAAAAAATAATAATTTATAGAAAAAGAAAAAAAATACAGAAACAATTACATAAATGGAATCAAAGAAATTATTACATAAATAGAAGCATTACAGAACTAGAGAAAGCATTACATGTTTTCGAGTATTGTTTACAAGTATCGAATACAAGTTATTACAAATGAAATAAAAGAAAACCCTAAAACTAATCTTCGAGTATTGTTTTCTTCACTCCATCTTGATAATGTTGATCAGTTTGATCGATCTGTTGCAGCAAACAAGTGAGTGTGAATGACAATGGCATCAATGACCACATTTATCGTTTAAGCGTACATGAAGATACATACACACAACCCAACTTTAATAAGAACTGGTCAACTAAACTAGTAGCATAGCCAAAATAATGCCTGATACATTTATACAAAGATGGAAAAGTGTTTGTGCGATAGAGATAAAGTTATTTAGAACACAAATCATAAATATTGTTCGGATCTAACAGCGCTAAGCATGAAACAATGTAGCATGAAATTCACATTGATCGTCATCACTTGTGACTCGGCTTAGGGAATGGGAGGCATCCTTCTTTCTTCATGAAAGGCCTTGTGTCACACAAGGCCTTTAGCCGGGCTTCTATCTCCCCATTGGATGGTGCAGTGTTGCAATGGAAGATCGACCCCTTCATCTGTACTTCATGATGGATGATAGTCGCCATCTCCCCTTGGATGTGAAAGAACTCCTGCCTAAGATTTGCATCGGCGATTGTCGCCTTCCTTTCGGCCCACGCTTTGAGATGACTTAGCAGCGTAACGTTGCGCTCTTCCAGTACAATCGCCCGCATGTGATGGAGGGCGTAGTATCCATCCCTCACACTGCCAGCCGGCTTCTTGACGCACGGGAACTGCGTTACGTGGTTGAACACGCTCACGCCAGGCTGATGCTTCTTGTACTTGTGCTTCACGATCTTGCCTCCGGCTTCTTTGTAGCCGGCGAGAGCATCATCCACAACTCTTAGGATATACTTGTAATCTTTCTTCTTCACACTCCCCGAGTCTAAATACACGGCATGCGAGTGTTGCGGTGAAAAGCAGATGAGCACGCAGTCTTGATCCTCACTGCATAATTAAAGCAATCCAAAAGGAATGTTGGAAGAGGACAATGGCAGGAAGCTAAGAAAGCATATATGCTACGGCGGCGAGCGAATGACTTACTTGGGAGAGTAGGTCATGAGAAATGAATCCTTGTCGGCGTTCTTTAGCATGAAGTCTCTGATGTACCCCGCCGTGAGAGTCGTGTCCCCGTCTTTCATCAAGATGCTTTCACGCATGTAGAAGGGGTCCAATATCGCAACGCTCGGGGTCTTATCTCTCCTGATACTCATAGAAAGGCTGAGCGAGAACAGACGGATAAGGCTATGGTCCAACCGCTTGAGATGAAACAAATTGAAGATCTCTGAAAATCGCAGGATTATCATATCCGCAGGGACATTGTTGATGAAGCCCATGTTGAGTGGCACCTTGGCCATAAAATGTGGGTACGAGGGATTCTTTTCTCCAAGAAGCATCTTCTCTAATGCCATAACACTATGATGAACACTCTGCATATCCGAAGTGGCAAGGTCGAGCATGTCATTAGGTAGCATCGCCCTACCCGCACATGGATTTAAAACGAGAGATCCTTGGGTCTTGGTGGCCCGTCCAGAGCCCGGATCGGCATCGGAGGTTGGCTGCTCGAAGCGCCCTTCTTTCTTTTTCCGTCCCTTCTTCTTTTATGATTTCGAGCCGTCACTGGCCTTTATGTGCTCAGTGGCCGCCTTATGGGAGTGTGGACGGGCTGAGAATAGATCTCCTTCTGGCATCTGCTTGAGGCTCGGTGAAGGCGCAAGCTGCTGGAGACATCTCCTGAGAAGAAGCAAAGTGACGCGTGGAGCAAGCAGGTTTCGCCGCAGGATCAGCTAGATCGCGAGCTTCCTCGTCATGCTGGTAGGATCCTTCAACAGGAGGCATGAATAATTCATCACCTTCCAACGAAGTGTTTATGAACTGGTCGGCGTTGATATCATCATCATCAAGGTCATCGTCTTCTTGTTGTGCGCCGATGGGATCATGTGGCGCCGGCACGAGACTCCCGGTGTCGTCCTTGGTGTGGTGCCCCCTTCCCCCATCATCAAACGCATTTGGGTCTTCGGCCAAAGGCATATTTGGCCGAAACAATCATTGAGGACTGCCGGCTTGTCCTCATCGTATCCGGGGGGTTGAATGGGAGTTTCAACTCTCTCGTAGCCCGAAATCACGAGAGAGATTTGAACCCTATGCATCTCCGGTGCCATCGGCTTATTGTGCATGATTCAATTTTGGGTTTGAAGGATTTTACCTTTGGCAACATCCTTCAACTCGCCGTCCACGACTTGTAGTAGAATGCATGGAGTGTCCTCCTGTGAAAGAGATATATGCATGTAGGGATGACGTCCGGCGCGGCGCCGCGGTGTTGGTGGCCGGAGTCACCAATAAGGCGGGAGTCGGTGCGGGAGCCACCAATACGGAGGGAGTCGGGACTGCGGCCGCCGCGGTGCCCGAGTTGCTGCCGACCATGCTGGGGACCGGTATGGGCCCTTGTCCACCACGCGCTTGCCAATTCGCGAGTGACTGCATCATATCAGGAAGTAGGGCGCTCATCGTCTTCGCCACTTCGTCCTGGACAAGCTGCAGAAGCGTGTTCACTTTCTCCTCAAGTCCACGAACATAAGCGGCATCTTCTTTGGTCCTTCTCGCCTTGCACCCCCTCGAGCCCGACTTCTCCAGTTTTACATAATACGAAGACCATTTTAAGTCCGTACCAAAGCCGACCACATGGCCGGCTAACGATGGATTCGCTGGCACGTTCTCAACCGTCTTGACCTTGTTCATCGCCCTGTTAAAAGACGTGTCCCACGGGTCGGCTGGCTTAATAGACGCCCCCCGCGAAGAGGCCGCGGCAAATTCCTCTTCCTGCAGAAAGAATGTGAAACACTAAGAAGCTGAACTTCATGAACTAGAATTCAATCGACAAGGCAGTCGTGTGGTAAAAAACTTACCACAGCAGTCGTAAACTCCTGAACCTTAGGATCGAGAACTATGTTCGAGGTTTCTTTGTCCTTATGGCTCCGGGCCCTCACAAAGAATTCAGTATGTGGATCAGCTTTGTATTTCTCAAAGGGGTTAGGTAGGCCCGCAGCAGCGTACTCGGCATCCTCCTTGTCCCATTTAGGCTTGGAATTTCTGTAACCGCCGGCTCCGAGACGGTGGTTACCTATGACCTGCGCTCGCATCACCTTGCCCTTTGCACTCGCGGCCTTGGTGTCATCAGACTCACACCTAGCCTTGAAAAGGTCGTAGGTAGCTTCGTTGATCATTGGCTCTTTCTCCTTGAGCTCCTCCCAGGATTTGTCGTGCTCCATAATTGCCTCCTTCACTCGGGTTTTCCAACTGGACAAGGCTTTGCTCATCCTCCTGAGGGCCCATTTGTTTACCTTCTTCCCTTTGAGGTTTTTCTTATCGTTCGGGTCCGGGAACTTGTATCGTCTGTGCAGCTTGTCGAGAAGGAGCTGACAATAATGAGTGTTGTCACGACTCCTTAGGTTTATTGTGGTGATCGGGTGGTGTTCTGGAGGATCGCCATGACTTGACGGACGTACCCTTCCAAAAAACGTTGGGGCTCGGTAGGAATCCCAACGGAGGTCACGACGGTAAACTCTTGCCTGATGGTGCCGACCCTGGTTGGTTTCCGATTCCGCTTCCTCGACTGGCTACCATCTGTGTTTGAGTCACCGACATGATCATCCTCGTCGGCGGTGTTCCTCTCCCCTTCTGTACCCTCCTCATCCATGTCATCATCTGATGAGTCAGACTCCGAATCTATCTCCTCCTCATACTCCTCCTCGCCTGGAGGTACTTCCTCTTCTCTGTGCTCCTCGACCTCCTCCTGGGAGTATTCCCAAAATTTCTTCTTTTTTTCCCGGCTGAGAAGAAGGACCGGCGTCGGCTTCGGTCGACATGTTTGCACTAGTACAATATTAAGAAATGCAACTACTTAATTAATTAGCACAATAAATAAATGCAACTACTCTCATGTTAAGAAAAATAGCAAAGGTCATGCATGAATTCACGGAAAAATTCGGCATGACCTTTGCTATTTTTCCTAACATGAGAGTGCCCCATTCTCAACCGAAACGGAAGTTAATCAATGTTTCGGGAGAAAGGGGATAATGATTTGTACCTGCACAAAAAAATGCCTACATGTAGGCACAACCAGCACATACATAGTGTAAAACAGCGGACAAACATGATGAGATAAACATGATGAGATCATGTAACAATGGCACATCAAAATATAGAACTATCGAAGAACGGATTCTACACTTTCTTGGGTTTTTTCATATTCACAAAAACACACATATTTTTTGTACTGAGTAGCAACACATGTAAAATTTCAGCGTTTTAACTTTCCTACCTAGGTGTGCATAGCTATAAAACTAACTAACTAACCACCTAAATGTAGCTACCTGATGAACCCATATATTAGAATTGACTTTGGGTTTAGTGAGCTAATGAGGGGGGAATCTTGACAGAGGGCCATCAACTCAGTGTTGCATATTGCAGCTAGGGGGCTAGACAGCCAAAGGACAAGAGGCATGGAATTGCACAGCCCACACCACCCTCCTCTCTTCTCCTTCCCCCGATTAACAGAAAAGAAACAGGGAAAAAAGCATCTTGCTACTGTACTGTACTAGCTTTCTCCTTCCATGTTTGAATCATTTAGCGCCAACTTACCAATAGCACAGAATTTATGAACTGATGGCCCAAAAATACAAAAGGTTAGCAATCCTAGCATGAGTCACATGATGTATTTCTTCTGGAAGGCTCGTCTAACACAAGCGCGATAATCATTGCATGTCAAATAATATTAAGATATGCACAAGTTGGGAAGGAATAAATTCAACAAAGTTTGCAGTGATGGGAAATGGATGTGATGTTCTTTGTTCCAGGGAACTGGAGAAGCGTCAAGCATCGATGGCCACTTTGTTTTCATGTTGGTTCCAAACAAAAACAATGATGCATCCCGGAGCACACACAACAGAGAAAAACATGACAAGCATCTCAACACAATCAATAGACAATAGTGCAGTAATATAGTCTCATCCCCTACAGTTTTTATAGTACTCCCTAAGCTAATGAACATTGAGCAGAACTACTATTGGGTAATAAGCTGGCTTAATCATCTTCATCTAGTAGTATCGAGCTATGAACCACATGCAAATTTGAATTCCAATTTCAATCACAACAGAAAGGAGAAAGAATTCCAAGGAAAAGAAAGGGACGGAGGAGTGCTGCGGGCGGGGGAGGGGCGATCATCTGAGTGCTGCGGGAGGCTAGGGTTCTGGGCGGGGGATCCTGTGGCGTTGATGGGGCGGTTCTGATGGCGGCTCCAGCGTCGAGGGTGTGGCTCCGGTGGCGGCTCCGGCGTCTGGTAACCCACGACTGCAGGGGATCGAGATAGTCTTCGTGGGTAAGAATAACCCAATTTATAGATTCGACTCAAGGGGAGCCAAAGAATATCCACAAGATTTGACAGTGGAGTTGTCAATTCCACCGCACCTGAGATACACTTACTTGCAACAAGATATTAATAGTAACTGCAATATGGAAATGATGATAACAACGGAAATAGTGGTGGTGAAACAGCGATAGTAAAACAACGAAAGTAAACAACTAGTAACGAGCAGAATTAAAAACACTGTAGGCTAGGGAGATGGATGGTTGAGCGCTGCATGGATAAGTCACATCATGTATTTAACTTGGGGCAAGGCACACAGAAAATCAATGATCATCTAGGCATAAATCAAACATCAGGCATGTACCCCATAGGTAGTTGTACGTGCTTGCAATAAGAACTTGCACAACATCTTTTGTCCTACCATCCCGCTACGAACGGGGCCAAAAGGAACTTATGGATATTAAGGTGCTCCTATCAAAGAGCACCGGAACAAAGCATTAACAATCAATGGATACATGGAATCCTCAAATTATAGTCCATCCCCTTTGGTGTCCCAAGCTGTCACCTTTGGGATCGCCGGTTCCAGACTATAACAGGTGCATACAACTCATAGATAAGATCAAGAACACAAATATATTCATGAAAACACATAGGGTTCAGATCTGAAATCATGGCACTCGGGCCCAAAGTGACAAGCATTAAGAGCAACAAGTTGAAGCAAAGAAGGTAAACAACAATCTAGATGATAGGCAACATGCCCCCAACAATCTGATAAACTATTACATGATCTAACTCATCCAATCCCTACCATCCCCTTTGCCTACAGCAGGGAATTACTCACACATGGATGGAGAAGTCATGGAGGGAGGATGGAGTGGTGATGATGATGACGATGGAGATGATCTCCCCTCACCGGAGGCCAAAACAGCCTCCAGATTAGCCCTCCCGGAGAAGAACAGAGGGTGGCGGCGCCTCCGCGGCGTGGATTGGAAAAACGACTTCTGTTTCGGGATTTCTCCGTCACGGGAATAAATAGGGGCCTCGGTAGGGCACCAGAGGAGGGGGAGGCTTCTAGGCGGCCAGAGGGCGCGGCCACACCCCTGGCCGCACTAGGGGGGCACCTGGGGCCCCCTTGGCTGCCCTCTGGCCCCACTTCTGGCTTCGGGCTCCTTCGGGTGCGTGGATTTTCTGATATTTTTCTGGGAATTTTCTGAGACGTCCAAAAATCCATTTTCCTGCGCACAATAAAACCATACAGGCAGCTCTGCTGAAAACAGCGTTAGTCCGGGTTATTTTCATCCAAATTATGCACGAATGAGGGCAAAACAATAGCAAAAGTGTTTGGAAAAGTAGATATGTTTGGGACGTATCAGCGTCGAGGGGGCGACTCCGGTGTCACCTAGGTCACGGGGTCGGGTCTGGTGGAGGGGGCGACCTTGGATGGGGGAGCGGGGGTGGCTCCGGTGGCGGCGAGGGCGGTGGACGGAGAGGGGGGCTTGAACGACGGCGGACGGCTCTAGTGGCGGTCGATGGCAAGGAGAGTTCCCTGGGAGAGATGGTGGGGAATGGGTGTGGGCACGGGCAAGGGGAGGGGGTGATGAAGAGGTTAAGGCTTAGGGGTGGCACATTTCTCCAAAATGCGCCACCCAGAAGGGATTTTTATTTTGCCTACTTATTATTGCAATTTCCATTCTGCAATATCTTTTTGGTCCTTATTTTTTTCAATTTCCATTCTGCCATATGCAATTGTACTAGTATTTTGTACTATTTTTTTTAGATAAACAAGGATGATTTGTTAGTACCTCATACTTTTGTTTTTAAGCATGATATATATGATCTCGTGGGCAACCAAATACTTTGATAAATTATGAAGTAAATTATGAAGTGCATATTAAATCCATGCATACACAAAGTGATCATAAATTACAAAAGATTTTCTTAAATTTGGAGCTAGCTATCTAGCTAGCTTTTCCTCACGATCTTCTTCTTGCCCTTCTTTATCGTGGTTGAATAACTTAGGCCCGGGACGCCTTCACTTTTCCTCTTGAACGGGAGACCTTTCTTCGGTAGGGTTGTGGTGTATGTATCCTGAGCGGCGTAGTCATCTTCCATATTCGGGTCGTCGTACTTGTCAAAGTCTTGCTCGTTGGTGACTCCATCCATTCCGATGATGTTTCTGTTGCCTCTCCTCACTACACCGCGGCTCGTCTTTGATGGGTCGGTAATGAAGAAGCATTGGTCCACTTGGCTAGCCTGTACCCATGGCTCATTTTTCGCGGTGACGTTTGCGCCCACAGACTTGGATTCGGCTTCGGGTATAACCATGGTGGTGAAGTACCAGTCTTCTTTTATGACGCTCTTGGCCCATCTCACACGGAACATCGACACCTTCTCTCCACAGTAGTCGAGCTCCCATATGTCCTCGATCCTTCCGTAGAATCTTTCCTTGACGTCATCGGTGTAGAATATCCCCGTTACCCCTGAGTTCTGGTAATCGCAGTTATTGCCTTTTTCCTCCGTGTAGAATGAGTAGTCGTTGATATCATACGCTTGATAGGTCATCAGGTTGCGTGCGGCAACCTGTGAAAAGGTGAATATCATCTTTTCGTCCTCGGAAGCGTTCCTTCGCGGGGGATTAGCATGAAGCTCGTCCCTAAACCAAGTCATGAAACCGGAGTTGTGCTCTTTGATTAGCCGTGGATCTCGATCCGTTATCTGCAGGCCCTGGTCACTGTACTTCTTCCTAATTACATCCTTGTGCTTTATTATCCAAGGATCGACCAGCTGGATGTGTTGTAGCGCGACTAGGCTTTCTCTTTCAAAGTCAATGTCTCGACCCTCGAAGTTGACATGCATTGCGCGGCTTCCCTCCTAGTGACCACACCCATCGATCCTGCCAAAGTGCTTGTTGATGGGCAGACCAACAGGGTTCTCGGTGTTGAGATAAGTCATGCAAAAAGAGATGCATTCTTCGGTTAGAAAGCCCTTCGCTACGCTTCCATCTAGACGGGGCCTATTACGAACGTATTTTTTGATGTGTCCATTCATCCTTTCGAATGGAATCATGCTGCGCAGAAATGCAGGACCGATTTGGACGATATCCTCCACGACATGGATCAGCAGATGCACCATAATGTCGAAGAACACGGGCGGGAAATAGATCTCAAGCTTGCATAGTATGAGCACGATCTCTTCCTATAGCCTTTTGAGTTGTATAGCGCAAATCGACTTCCGAGAGATGACGTCAAAAAATGTGCAAAGGCCAAACAATGTTTTACGGACATGCTCGTCCATTATCCCTCGGATCACAACCGGGATAATCTGCTTCATCAGCACGGCACAGTCGTGACACTTCATCCCACTGAAACGCTGCTTCGCCTCGCCTAGGTATCTGCTTATCTTCCCCGCGTAGTCGTTCGGAAATTTTACTCCTATGAGGCAGTGGATAAACCGCTTGATCTCCTCCTCGGACAGACTGAAGCATGCCGGCGGGCAGTGATCAATACCGGTCTTCTTCTTGGTCGCCCTTTTTTGTTTGTGATAGTTTTGAGTTTCCATATCCTCCTCCTCCGGCTCATCATCATCGTCACTAGAGGTGGTGAAGTTCCCTCCTGATGCCCATAAATTTGAAGTCATTCCTTGCTTTTGGCATGTCCTTGGTCTTCTTCGGCTTGTTGAGCAGCGTGGCAAACAAGCTCTCGCACACGTTCTTTGTGATATGCATGAGATCAAGGCTATGAGGACTGCGGAGGAGGCTCCAGTATTCCAAATCCCAGAAAACAGACCTCGCTTTCCATACCCTCGTCAACGGTTGAGTCTTCTTTTTTTTCTTTCCCGGCGCGGGGCACTCTTTCCAAGTATTCAACAAGTTGTCGATTTCTTTGCCGCTCCTTCGAGCTGGGGGTGCTCGGAGCTCCTCGCTGCCATCGAATAGATGTCCCTGTTTTCTCCACACGTGTTTCTTGGCAAGCCACCTCCGAGACCCCTGGAACACGATTTTCGAAGATCTGGGATCTTTCGCTAGCTGGCGGTACGTTGTATTATTCATGCACCTAATGCATGCACAGAATCCTTGGACCACTTGCCCTGAGAAATATCCGTATCCGAGATAGTCGTGCACCGTCGTGATCACCGCGGATTTCATTGGGAAATATTCTTTTGCGGCAGCGGCCCACGTATTGACTCTGTCTTTCCATAATGTTTCTAGCTCCTCTTTCAACAGCTGGAGATACAGATTCAGGTTCGTACCTGGTTGTTTCGGCCCTTGAACTAGCATACACATTGTTATGTACTTTTTCTTCATGCACTTCCAGGGGGGAGGTTGTATATGCATATAAACACGGGCCAGGTACTGTGTGTGTTGCTCTGGCCGCCAAACGGATTGACTCCATCGGCGCTCACACCAATCCTGAGGCTCCTTGGTTCTTTCCCAGAATCTGGGTATTCGAGGTCCAACGCAGTCCATTGGCTACCATCTGAAGGGTGCCTCAGCATGTCCTCCTTTTCCAGATCCGGGTTCGGGTCATCCTCTTTTAGCTTCTTTCTATCTGCGTGCCAGGTCATGAGCTTTGCTTCCTCGGGATCTACGAAATACCTCTACAGACGAGGAGTGATCGGAAAGTACCATACCACTTTTCTAGGAACTTTCTTCCCTCTCTTGTATTGACTAACACCGCACACCGAACATGTGGTTTTCTCTTCATCCTTAGATCATGCAATCATTTATGCAGACATGGTATTTAACGTGCGGAAGATCGAGAGGGCACAGGACTTTCTTGGCCTCAGCGATACTAGTTCGGCACGTGTTGCCCTTCGGAAGACGATCGTGCCAGAATGCCATGTTATCATCGAAGCTTTCGTCGGTCCATTTGTGTTTTGCCTTCATCTCCATAGCCCAAAGTGTTACATTCAAGCGGGTATCCCCGTCGTTGCATCCTTCATAAAACTTCATAACCGCGTCTTTCTCGAGTTGCACCAGCTTAGCTTTCTGTCTAGCTGCACCTCTTGCGTTCAACGCCTCTTTGACAAGCAGCGCTTGAACATGAGGGTCCCGCACCCAGCTTGAATCCTAATGTCCGGCATCTTGATCTACATGATCTGCTTCGGCATTTTCTTCATGATCATGTACGGGATGCTCTTCGTCTTTTCGCCCGCCGTTTTTGTCTGTTTGCCCTTCCTCATTTACTGGCGCCCCACCATTGACGTCCTCCTCCTGACCAGCTTCATCACATATCCATCGTGTGTAGCCATCCATCAAACCATTACGCTTCAGTTGTCTATCCAATATTCCGGAATCAGGCTCTGTCACACACTGCTGTTTGCATCTCTGACATGGACATCTTATATCCGTCCTATTATTCCGTAGCATGTCGTTTGTCGCACATTGCATCCACCTAGTCACGGTGATATCGCTCAACATCTCGCGGACCATGATCGCCTATGTGCACAGAGAGAGCAACACAATTATATATCACAGTCGTCGCAGGAAAATTCGGCATGACCTTCCCTAATAATGCATTGGAGCATGCGGAGAGTGCGCCAGAAATTTGCTGAAACGGAAATGAATCAACATTTCGGCAAAACATTGGAAACTCAAGATTCACATATACATCAAACCACCATAAACTTCACATATACATCAAACTACCATAAGCTTCACATATACACTTCACATATACATCAAACCATCATAAGCTTCACATATACATCAAACCATCACAAGCTTCACATATACATCAAACCACCACAAGCTTCACATATACATCAAACCACCATAAGCTTCACATATACCTCAAACCACCACAAGCTTCACATATATACTTCACATATACATCAAACCCAAGCTTCACATATACATCAAACCCCAAGCTAATAAAGGCAAGTATGGGTGGTAAATGGAAGAAAAGAGTTGGGGAGGAGGTCCACTTACTTTAATATGAAACAAAGTAGATTTAAAGCCAAGTATAGATGAATAAATGGAAGAAATGAGGTGGGAAGGAGGACAAAACCGAATAGATCTAGGTGAGAAGAGTAGATCTAGTTTGAGAAGTGTGTGGAGTGAATGAGAGGTGGTAGGTGGGGTGGAGTAGATAAGGTCAGCTCAGGTATTTAGTGGCGCATATTGCATCTCAGTGGTGGCGCATATCAAAATGCGCCACCCCTAAGCTCATAGGGGTGGCGCATTCCTAATATGCGCCACCCCTAAGAGCTTAGGGGTGGCGCATTCCCAATATGCGCCACCCATAAGCTCTTAGGGGTGGTGCATTAGCAGAATGCACCACCTATAAGGTTCTTAGGGGTGGCACATTTCGCCAAATGCGCCACATATAAGAGGATCCATGGCTGGCCCACCCTTAGGGGTGGCGCATTTTAAAAAATGCGCCACCTCTAAGATCTTACAGGTGACGCATTTTTAACCAATGCGTCACCTCTTATAACATAGTGGCACATTACATAAAAATGCACCACTAATAAGAATTCCATGTATAGGCTTTTCTCTAGTAGTGCCTGCTGGATTGGGAACATATCCATTCTCTCTTTTACTCCAAGTTTTATACTCTTCATAAAGTCCATGAGAACAGGAATTATGTTTATAATTTCTATTCTCATGAAGGAGAGAGCATGGCTCAAGCTTGGGGGAGACTGAAAACTTTAATGCTAAAATGTCCTATCCATGGGCTCCCCAAAGATATAATTATTACTAATTTTTATGCAAGGCTCTCTCGACAGGATAAAGACTTGCACGATGCTTCCTCTATGGGTTCTTTCACAAACGAAAAGATTGATGCTAAATGGGAACTCCTTGAAAGAACTCAATGCAATACTGAAGATTGGGAGATCGACAATGGTAAAGAGTCAGGTAGAAGTTACGAGTATGATTGCATTAAGTCCTTTGTTGAAACGGCAAGTTTTAATAAGTTTAGTGCTAAGATTGGGCTTGATTCTCAACTCCTTGTTGATTTCCTCAAATATTTTGCTTCACATCTTAATATGCCTAAGGAGAATTTTATCAAGCATCATGAACCTTTTAAAGAGATTTGCAAAGAAAATGAGATTGTTCATGATGATTGCAACATGCATGATCCGATTCCTGAAAATGAAATTTTATATGAGCATGTTAATTTTTGTGGGGTGGATAGACCTTGTGAAAGGCCTATGATTGAAGAAGATAAGTACTGTAAGCAACATAAGATTGAAAGAACAATCACTTGGGTCAAATATTTAAATGAAATTGCTAGAGAATTGTGTGACCTTTATCCTTTTACTTGTGAACTTTGTGGTATAGAGGGTCACTTTAATTTTCAGTGTATGGACTTTCAAAGCATAACTGTTAACCAGTTGTGTGATAACATGATCACTTCTGATCTTTATGATGAACTTAGGTTATTTTTTATGTGTGAAGAGCTATCAACAAAAACTTCTTGGCTAGATGGTAATGCTTTAGGAATAAACAACACTTTGCAAAAATGCCATCTCTATTGTGTTGTTAATTGCCATGAAAATGATTACATAAGTATGATTAGAAAGGAGGGAACTTTACCAAAGTATAAAAATGTTTCTTATGTTTCCACTAATAAAAAGGAGAGTTTCACCCAAGTTTCCCCTATTGTTTCTAATGATGAACCAGGCTATGTGGAGAAGCTTCCTATCCAACCACTCTCTCCTGAGGTGAAGAAGAAGAAAAATAAGAGGAGGAGGAGGAAGAGGAGCAAGAAGGAAGAAGAATGGGTATCAACTTGGCCTGAGCATATTCCTCGCATCAATTTTTATCCTAACGGACATAAATTTTTGGAGGATGGTGAGCTTGATTGCATTCATTATTATCCTGATGTTAAGTCCGTAGGCACTATTGAAGATGATTTTGATTATGATATGCATGTTACTTTTTGTGATTGGGAAAATGATGCGAATGCTACTTATGATCTTGAAAATATTTTTGGTACCAACTCTGAGAGTGATGATATGGAAAGCTCTAAGCTTGGGGTGATAATATTGCAAGTCCTTTACCCATTAGTGATGTGGTAATTGATAATTCTTTTGGTAGTAAGAATAAATACAGCATGTTTACAAATATAGTTGCTAGAAATTATAATTCTCTTCTCTACTATGATGACGTTATAACTGCTATCTATAGTGATTGTAAAGGTACCTATGACATGAGGAGAAATTATCCTTATGAAACTTATCATAATCATGGAAGGAATTACTCCCTTGCTGAACACCATCTTTATAATACACAATTAATCTATAGTGTTCAAGTTTTTTATGATAGTCCTACTCCCACTATTACCAATCAGAAAGATTATGCAGAGTAAGGGTACCTTTTTGCATGTGGATCATGGTAACAATGCTTTTTGTGATACTTATATTGTTGAGTTTATTCATGATCCCACTGAAAATTATTATGAGAAGGGACATATGCTTATAGATATTTCAATAATATCATGTTCCCTCTCTTTACGTTGAAGGTTTTGAAGCTCCACTTGTTTTGCCTTCCTATGCTTATTGCTTTGTGCTTCAATGAATTATTATATTGCAATATTCCTATGCATATGAAGCATGTTAGACTTAAATGTGTTTGGTATTTTCTTCTTGATGCTCTCTTTTGTTCTTCAACTCTTATTCCTACGAGAGCATCATTAAAATCTTAAGCCTATCTTTATGGCTATAAAGAAAGAGCTCTAGGGAGACAACCCTTGTTATCTTTACTTTGAGTTTTTACTTTAAGTTTTTAGTGGTCTTGATGATTGTTACTATTGTAGCAACATAAGATGTATCCTTATTTTCAAGCTTTGTGCCAAGTTTAGCCTCCGATTGCAAGAAAGTTCAAGAGTTGCGACATGCTGTCCAGAAAACAGATTATGTCCTTGGACGAAGAAATTCACGATAAATCACCAGATCATATTTTTGATTTGAATTTTTTTGAAGGCATGCTCTATACAATTAGCTTTCGGGCATCTGTTCTGAGTTTTTTTATTTGAGTTGCAGAAGTATCCCAAAAAAATTATTTACTACCTGCTGGTCTGTTTTTCACAGATTCTGCCATGTTTTGCCTTTCCTTACTTTTGCAAGTCTTGAGCTAGCTTATTCTTTTCAAAAACTTTTTGGCGATCTTGAGAAACGGTATCCCTTCAAGAAAATCTTTATTTCCAGTAGAGTCAAATTGTTTTATTGTGGGTACTAGCCTCTCTAATCAGATTATGATGAGTTATGTATGAAGGGAGTTTTCAAGTGTGCGAGGGAAGATGATGAAAGAAGATCCGGGAGTGTCAAACGCTCAAGCTTGGGGATTCCCCCATGCACCCCCAAGAAATATTCAATGATACTCAAGCGTCTAAGCTTGGGGATGCCCCTTTGTATCCCCTTCTTCATCAACAATTATCAGTTCGTCCTTCGTCTCACTATATTTTTATCACTTCATGCGTTATGTGCTATGCTTGGAGCGTCTCGCTCTTTAGTTTACTTTTTAGTTTTCTTTAGCTTTTCTTTATGTTCATAACAAGTTAGAACCCAGATTTCTTTGTGTGGGAGAGAAACACGCTCCTCTTCAAACTACAACACATCATAGGATTTTCACGCTTATCTTTCTTTTGTTGTGTGTTCTTTATCTTTTCGTAGCTTCTATCATGTTTAGCTCTTAGTTTTCATGTTTATCTTTTTCAAGAGCTTTAGTTTAGTTTGTTGCTCGAACTCTTTAGTTTTCATGTTTATCTTGTTAGGAGATTTGGTTGTTGCACTGAGTTGTGTCGTGTCTTTAAGTAGGTAATTGAGGTTGCTATTTAATTATAGTAGTAACTTGCAATAGTTTTGAGGTATTGTTGTGAGTAATGTTTGAAATTTTTGTTTCAAGAGCTGTAGCCTATTAGTGATAGGTGTCGTATTTTGGGAAATCCGTGTTTATTTTCAAAACGTACAAAAACTAGTTGAGAACTCTAGCCACGAGATGGATCACTAATCTTTGGAGGGATCGAATATTAGAGTACACTCATGTACCAAGTGTCGAGGATGCGCAAGGATAACCAAACCCCCATACACTCCTCCTCTGGGTACTTGTCTCTTTGTGAACCTCCTTATTAGATTGAGAGTTACCGATAATAAGTGCATGAGTTCTTCAGACTAATGTAAGTATTGAAAGTTGACACTTCCACCTCCTCATATTTGCTAGCCTCTTCGGTACCACGCATTGCCCTCTTCTCACTCCGAGAGTTGGCGTCCATCTCGCCGGTGCATCCAAACCCTTGGCAAGATACGCTCTGTCATCATAAACCTTCTTATATCTTTCCTCAAAACAGCAACCATACCTACCTATCAAGGCATTTCCATAGCCTTTCCGAGATACATTGCCATGCAACATCCACCTTCTCATGACTTGATCTTCACATCATATATGTTCCTGCTACACTGGCGGAGGCATACATTTGCATACATCATGATATCTACATCTTCTTTATGTTGAGTACCTTGTAAAGTGTGCAGATCTTCTACTTCTTGTAAAATAGAGCATTTCCCTTAAGTGAGGAAAAGATCCCAAAGAGGCCAAATTTAAAAGATCCCAAAGAGGACAAATGAGAGTTAAATAGAAAGAGCCATTGAGGCCACCAAAAAAATACAAAAAAATAGAAAAAGAGAAAAAGAAAATAAAAAGAGAGAAGTGGGCAACGCTACTATTCCTTTTGAAAGATCCACACTCGTACTCCCTCTTATACCTTGTAATCCATAGAGATGATCATATATGCATATAGCTACGTGGGGACCTTCACACTATAGAACTTGGCTTGTATATTCCAATGATGAGCCTCCTCAAACGATCTCTAGGTCTTATTGAGCGAGCAAGTTGGATGCACCCACACTAGTTCCATTGGAGAGCTTTTCTAGCTCGTATGTGCATCCGTTGCATGACAATTCCTACTCCTCACAGCATATCTATCATTTGGCTTTCTCTCACCTATGATTGTCCTCATTGATGCGAGCCTTTCACACCTTTTTGTCTTCCTCCTCCACCATCTTTCTCTTTTCCATCCTAAGTGTCAACTCTCGTGCTTACGCTCATCCATTGCATGAGTGCTCAAAATATCGAAAGGGAGTGGATCAAATTGACTTGTACCTGGCTAGTGGTTTTGGGACGAGTCAAGATAAGATTCCAAAGAAGACTAAGTGTGAAACTTTAGTAGATTGAGTTCTCAACAAATAAATATTTTCTCTCTCGTATTCCCATCCCCCACTTCTTGCACGCAAACACCATCTGGAGACATTCGAGTCACGGACAGCGAGAGCTACTGCACCTTAATGTTTTTATGTTGCTTGTTTCAATGCCAATATAGACTCTTGCCTGTTATGACTTGAATTGAATTACATGCCTTGCTTGCCTTACTTAAAATTTCTTAGATGGTTGGTAACATTTCACCACAGAAATTATACTTATTATCATTTACCTACTCGAGGAAGAGCAGGAATTAAGCCTTGGGATGTTGATACGTACCAAACATATCTATAATTTATGCTTGCTCCATGCATGTTTTCGGTGATATTGCTATGATTTTCATACACTTTTGATAATATTTGGACTAACCTATTAAATCAGTGCACCCTAGTGCCAGTTTCTGTTTTCTGCTATTTTTGTATTTCAGGTTTTCCATTACTTAAAGTGTCCGGAAAATTCCGGGAAAATATATAAAAAATCAGCATTCCAGAAGACTCCAGATGGCTGAAGGAGAGTCGGAGGGGGGCCACCTATCACCGAGGCGGCCACCCGGCGCAGCCTAGGGTGGGGCCGCGTGGGGAGGCCACCTGGGCGACTAGGAGCTCCCCTAGTGCCCCCATTGGTCCTTATTTTTACTCGCGTCGCGAAAACCCTGATTCTAGAACCCTTTTCTCTAGAAGCAATTCCGATCTCCGCCGCCATCGCCAACAAGCTTCGGGGGATCAGGATTCCTGTGTCGGCACCCTGCCCCTGCCGGGACGGGGAAGTGCCCCCGGATTCATCTCCATCGACGTCGCTTCCTCCCTCCATGATGCGGGAGTAGTTCCTCCTCGGGGCTGAGGTTTCTACCAGTAGCTATGTGGCCAATTCTCTCTCCCATGATGTGATCTTCGTTGTGATCATAGGCTATGTTAATCTAGGGTGATCTCATGATATTTCCCCTTCCTCTATGTATTGGATTGATGTACTCACTTGATATTATCTAGTATAATCCCCGAGACCATGGTGACAGCGGTCTATTGGACATGGGTTAGAAGAATATTTTCATGAGTGATTTCCACTTTCGTGAATTGATTGAAGATTGAGAGTCTCTTGGTGCTTGTCTTTGACTATCCTTGAGATATGTTGTGGTGATTGTGGTACTCTCTTTGGATGGCCGCGGTGACATTGGGAAATCCATAGATGAGAAATACGAACTCTGAGGTGTGCTTTTGTAGCCCTACATAATTCTCGTCCTCTCTTGATCACAAAGGAATGACCTCTGAGTACGTCTCCAATGCATGTTTTAGTGGAAATATCATGTGATTAGACTATGTTAATGTTGCTGGGAGTTTCCACTAGTGAAAGTATGAAGCCTAGGCCTTGTTTCCACCATTGCAATACCGTTTGTGCTCACGTTTACCACTTGTTTGCTTGTTGCACTTTTTATTACAGATTTATATTACCTTGCTTTTCCACACCTATCACTCGCATTTTACCATCTCTTCGCCGAACTAGTGCACCTATACAACTCCTAGTTGTATTAGGTGTGTTGGGGACACAACAGACTTCTTGTATCTTAATTGCAGGGTTGCTTAAGAGAGACCATCTTCAACCTCTACTTCCCTGAGTTCGATAAACCTTAGGTAATCCACTTGTGGGAAATTTCTGCTATCCTACAAACCTCTGCGCTTGGAGGCCCAACATAGTCTACAAGAATAAAAGTGTGTGTAGACATCACATAGTTAGCATTGGTTTGCGCCCGTAATCCTGTCAATTTCCCAGCTGTGATTTGTTTACCTCGCATAGCAGTTTTATCGTCTTTTGGGAGAGAGACATCACTAGTGAACGTCATGGGACGCCGGTCCATATTTTCATCACGGTTTACACGCTCAGTTTATTTCCTGCTTTGACCTTTCAGTCGTAATTATCAACCTATTATCTGTTGCATTGATCCTTTGTAAACAGCAAGGGCGGAGAGATTGACAACCTCTCTGTACTCGTTGGGAGCAAATTTATTTGTATTTGTGTGCAGGTCCAGGTTAAGGGATCAATATTTCTCAAACGGCGTGTTGCTCGCTTCACCACCTACTTGTCGACCTTGGAGTCCTACAGGTCGATACTCAACCTTGGAATCTTTGCCAAGGGAAATCTTGCTGCTACGCTACATATAACCTTCCACTTGGGGTAACCAATGAGGAGTTAGTATCACCACGACCACCACGACCCACCATCCCGCTAAAATTTAACAGGGGTATTTCAGCGATGACAATTTAGCGTGTTACGGGAACAAGCATGAGGAAATCATCACATAGAGCCAGTCAAAATCGGACGGCATAACGTCGTAGAAATCAAGGAAAAAGAACACAGTAGGCAGTCCGCAGACCGCGTTAGGAATACACAACGCGACATAGCAAAGGTTATGTCATCACGTCCCAAGAAAACTGTTGGCCGCAGGAAATAAGCCAGTGAGTGTGCGGCCTGCCCTGGATGAGAAAGGGGATCCAGCGGTCCGGGATACTGGTCCGAACTTCCTACGACACGACTCAATAGAGGGTTTAGAAGTAGAACGTTGGGTGGAAAACAATCGCGGTGCAAGTTTCATCAGCGGTCAACTTGTTAATTATGTCGACAACAAGAGTGATACCCAATAATAGCAATGGGTTATCACGGACAAGATGGTACACCGAGTATAGCAATGGCGAGGAATTTTGTGGATAATCCAGCTCTCCGGGTAGATGCGGCCACGAGATCCTAATGTCAGGGTTAGCAAAATTTCCTGAAAGGATAAGAGAGTAGAATCCCAGAGTATAGGTACGGAGAAAAAAGGATCCTAATACCACCCAGTTTGCAATGTGGGCCCGTAAGCCACAACATCGGTGTTAGTAAATTAGTTTTGCAAAGACTAGACTCAACTTCGACCAAGGAGTGGCTAGGGGGTTTCCTACAGGTAGTCGGTTCTGATACCAACTTGTGACGCCCCCAAAATCAAGCCGTGTACAGTAATCCTACACGCAGGGATCAGGGTGCCACGGTGAGAATATCACAGCACAACACTAGACACAAATAAGATAAATCTGATATTACAAACCAGGGATCACGAGGATCCGAATACATAAGTCATACAAGCATAATATCTGAGTACAGACATAGTTAGTCAAGTTTTGCCTTAAGAAGGCTAGCACAAATAATAACGGATCGGAAAGGCAAGGCCTCCTGCCTGGGAACTTCCGAAGTACTCCTGGTCAACGGGGAACTCGACGTCGTAGTAGGCGCCTCCGGGGTACTCCTGCTCTTGGGCGCTGGCGTCTGGTTGCAGCAATCCGGGTATATAAAATAAAGATAGAAAAACAAGAGGGGGTGAGTATCTAGCATACCGCGAGTCTTGCGTCCGGCTACTAAGCATTTATGCATTTGTATCAACTGGAAAGGGGAGTCTATATAGTGGACTGAACTGCAGAAAACAAGAATAAGGATGAGAAGACTAGAATCTTCCGATGATTCTTGAAGCACAAGAAGAGAATAGCCAACAGTTATATATAAAGCATAAAGTAACAATGCAGCAGAAGTTGCTGCAGCATTATATAATATTAAGTTGTATTTCGACTTCCCTGCGAGGAAGAAAACCCGGAACCAATCAGTTTAGTAGTAGTAGTAGTAGTAGTAGTAGTGGTGGTAGTAGTAGTATTAGTAGTAGCAGTTTGTAGTAGTAGAGTCTGGCTTCAGCATAAATCATCCTGTTACCGTGGACACGGCTATTCGAATAGATTATCCATGGCTTTCCTCATGTGAGAAACGCCATCCGTATTATAAATAGTGGTGACGTACTATATATTCCCACGCCATCAATTTATTACGACTGAGCAGAAAGCTGGATCTCACCTACAAGTGGTGTTCTAAATAATTTTCACACCAGCAATACTAGCATAGCGCTGGCATATGATAAATTGAAACGCCTACATTATTTGAAAAAAAATAACACTGACATGGATTAATTTAACGCGAGCAAAATTAAGTTAGCAATAGCCTTGTTTCTACTAGTGTTTAGATCATGAGAGCGAGTATATAGCATAAAACTACCACTTTCAGGGCTAGGGCACAAAAAAACTACCGGTTTTGCTAATCTTCCAAAAACTACCACTATTTTGGTGGGCTGTTCCAAAAAACACAAGTTGCTAGTTTGTTTAAATTTCAACCGTTTTCTAACCATGCTGGCCCACTTGTTGGGGCCACCTAACCAGAACTGGACGGCGCGAGGTTTGACGGCCGTTAGGCCGCAGCCGTCCCGACCGGGCCAGGTCAAAAGGACCCGAGCCGTCCCGACCGAGCCGGTCTCTCTCTCTCTCTCACGTTGTCTCCCTCTCCCTCTCTCTTCACGGGTTGACCTAGGCGATGGCGGCGGCGGGGGAGAAAGCAGACCAAGGCGGCAGATCCATGGGGGGAGGAGGCACGAGGGGAGATTTTTCGGAGGTGGATAATTGGTTGGGCAGCGTCAGCTTCGCAACGCAACAGCCGGCGCAACCTCTGTCCTCTCCACCTACGGCTGCTGAGCCACCGGCGCATCCTACCTCCTCTCTGCCGGCGCATCCTACCTCCTCTCCACCAGGGGTGGCGGACCGGACGTCCTGTCTTCCGCCAAAATCATCGTGGTCTCTAGAGTACAGAGCTGCCAAGGCTCTTGCTGCCCAAAAAGTTGCGGATCCGTTGGGCTCTGAGCGCTGGACCTCCAGCTATGGAGGTGTTGTGTAAGTTTTCTACTACACTTGATTTTATTTTTTATGTGGATACAGCAGTAGTATGCAGCAGTATGAGCCCCACTAGTATGCAACATATTAGTAATTTAGATTTATGATTTTGATGTGGATAGTTTTAGTTTAATTTGGAGCAAGCTAGCAGAACAAATGGCACATAATCTATGTATTTTCTGCAGTGAATTTTTTTAATTTGAGCTCATGCTAAACAGACATCTAAATTGTAAAACAAAAAATTACAGGCTTAATGCTGACATTTGGGATGTTAGGCTGCATTTCCAAGGCAGAGACAACATGGAAAGAACATACTTTCTTTCAGACATCTCATTTCTCAATTTGATTGCACTTGCTGAGGAGGAGATTGAATGTTTTGGGTCAAATGACTGTATGTATTTTGTGAGGGAAGAAGGACATGGGTTGGAAGGGCTCTTTGTTTTGGACAGTGATGATGCAGTAGAGGCAATGATTGAGCACTGTAATGTAAAAGGTTTGACAGTCCTGAATATCATAGTTAACAAGGGAACTGATGACAGATGTGCTGATTTGAATAAGTCTGCATATCTATGTGAAGAACAAGTACCAATAGGCAACCCAGATGGTTATGTGTTAAGTCTGTCAGAAGATGGTATTATTCACCCTGTTGAAGGAATTCCAAACACACAGCAGAGTTGCAATGTAAACAGAGTTGTAGATTGGGATTTATGTGGAGAAGAGGAGGCTGGTGAAGATGAGCTAGACAAATCTTCTTCAGATTTGAGATTGATGTTGGTGAATTCAGAGGCAAAAAGATATCTTATAAGGATTGGCAAAGAGGTCAAGAAAACCTTGTTGTATGTAAAAGCAACCCAGATTTTGAAGGGGATAGTGAACCTTCAGAGTTTTGGGAAGAGGAGAAAGAGGATGATAGTGAGGAGGTAAATGTGGCCCAATGCAGGCCTGGGAAACTACAACCCAGAAGAAGAGCCACATCCAACTCAGGACCTACTTGCAGATCTCACTATGAGCCAGATATGCCAAAGTTTGTAGATTTTGTGCCTGAAGATGATGAGTTTTGCTTCCCTGGTGATGATGGAATTTCTCATTCAGATGAAGATGTGCCAGTTCTACCTTCTGGAAGAAAGAGGAGATTGAAGAAGAAGAAGAAGAAGAAGAAGAAGAAGAAGAAGAAGAAGGAGAGGAAATGGTATGACCCACCTGCACCTGGTGCACATGAGCAGCTATGCAAGGACCTTTGTTTCAATAATGTCTGTGAGTTCAGGAATGCTCTTAGAGATTATCATATTAGGACTTTTAGAAATTTTGAATATCATAGGAATACTCCCATTAGGATTATTGTTTGGTGCCCAGATAGGCACCTAGGGTGTACATTTTACATGACTGCATCCAAGGTAGCACATGAACAGACATTCTCAATCAAGAAGATAAATCTAGATCGCACATGTGGAGCTAGTGTAGAGAGCACCAAGGTTACTGCAAAATGGGTGGCAAATGTTGTTGCGGACACAATGAGATCAAATGTGAAGGCTGATGTTAACACAATTCTAAAAGAGACAAAGAAGAATTTTGGGCTTCATGTCCCTAGGAGTATGGCCTACAGGGCAAGACAAATGGTTGTTGATGTGGTTCAAGGTGATCATAGAACCCAATATTTGAGGTTGAGGGACTACCTCCAATGTGTGCTTGACACAAACCCTGGAAGCAGGTGCATTGTCACAACTTTTGATGATCCATTGAACCCAGCACCTACACCTAGGTTCAAGTACATGTTCTACTTCCTGCAAGCTAGCAAGGATGGATTCCTTGCTGGTTGTAGACCTTTCATAGGTATATTTTCATGTATTTCCTAGTATTTCATAGGTACACTAATTAACTTACTTGCAAGTAGTAGTAACTCATTAAGAATCTCATTGTTTTTGCAGGACTTGATGGGTGCTTCATCAAATTGTCAACAGGACAACAAATATTGGCAGCAACAAGAAGGGATGGGAACAACAACATTTTCCCAATTGCATTTGGAGTAGTTGACAAAGAGGAAACTGACAGCTGGACATGGTTTTTGAATCAGCTAAGAGTGTGCATTGGCACAGGAAATAAGTATGGAAACTACACCATCATGTCTGACAGGCAGAAGGTATTCAAATCCTTTAGTTGCTTTTATATATAGAAATCCTTTAGCTGCTTTTATATATAGAAATGTTTTACTTTCTTTTATATATATAAATTTTTAGTTTCTTTTATATATAGAAATCATTTAGTTGCTTTTATATATAGAAATCCTTTAGTTGCTTTTATATAGAGAAATCCTTTAGTTGCTTTAATATGTAGAAATGATTTAGTTTCTTTTATATGTAGAAATGCTTTAGTTTCTTTTATATGTAGAAATTCTTTAGTTTCTTTTATATGTAGAAATGCTTTAGTTTCTTTTATATGTAGAAATGATTTTATATATAGACTCATCCCTGTTTATTGTACAAACAGGGATTGCTTAAGGCAATTATTAATGTGTTTCCTCAGTCCCCACAAAGATATTGCTTAAGACACATCTATGCCAATTTTCAGTCCACTGGTTTTAGAGGGGAAGAATTTAAAAAAAATATGTTGACCAAGCTAGCTATTCCTTCACCAAGCATGGTCATGATAAGGCAATGGCTAGTTTAAAAGCAACTAGTGAACCAGCTTTCATGTGGTTGAATGGGATTCCTAAAGAGTGTTGGGCTAGATATGCAACGGATACTGTTTGCAAAATAGATTTAGTTGTCAACAACCTAAGTGAGGTTTTCAACAAGATGATTTTAGATGTTAGGTCCAAACCAATTAAAACCATGTTTGAAGGGTTGAGGACCAAATTAATGGTTAAGTACCAGGGGATAAGAGAGAAAACTGAGACATGTAGGTGGGAAATTACACCAAATAACCTGGAGAAGCTTGAAGAATGCAAGAAATGGGCCAAGTATTGTGATGCATACATGGCTGGTCCAAACATTTGGCAAGTAACTAGTGGAGAGAACTCATATTGTGTGAAGCTCAATGAACACAGCTGGTCCTGCAGGAGGTGGGACATGACTGGGATTCCATGCCACCATTCAATTGCTGCTATGCAGAAGATTAAAGTCCATGCTGAGGATTATGTCAATCCATTCTTGAAGAAAGAATTATATAAGGAAGCTTACCAGCACATCATTTACCCTGTTCCTGGGCCTGAATTTTGGCCACAGACAAACACATTGGATACTGAGCCACCCGTTTTTCATGAGAAGAAGGGGAAGAAGCAGACAGCAAGGAGGAAGGGTCAGTATGAAGTGCCAACTCCTAGGGATAATTCAAGGATTGGCACCATAACCTGCGGCAACTGCAACAAGCAAGGTCATGCCTGGCCATCATTTGGTGATAACTTAAAGCTAAGTTTCAGACAAGGAAAAACTTGCACCAGGTTTGTGTTTGTGTTGTTCTTTGATATTTTGCACCAGGTTGTTCTTTGTTATCTTTTGCACCATGTTACTGCTTAAGTTGTGCTTCTGCTTCCTTGTAGGAATACAGAGAATCCTACCCAACTGGGCCTTCATCATCATCACCAGCAGGTCCAAGTGCACCAAGTGCACCAGCAGCTCCAAGAGCACCAAGGGCACCTCCAGCTCCAAGGCCACCACCAGCTCCAAGGGCAATAGTCCCAACAACCTCTACACGAGCATCAAGGAAGAGGAAGAGCACAACATCTGCAACAGCCTCTACATCAACTGCACCAGCCAAGAACACTAGATCAAGTACTTCATTTCCAGCAAAAAACACAAGGTCGTCAGCAAGAGGATTCACTGCTCCTAGGGAAGCTAGTACAGCAACCCCACAAGTTGTTGGCTCAAAGAGAAAGAGGAAACCATCATCCAGGTGGAATGACTATTTTACAGCAAGTGGCAATCATTAAGTTTGTATAAGTTGCTAGTTTGGCATGCCTCTGAACTGTGCTTGTTTAGCATGCCTCTGAACTGTGCTTGTTTGGCAAGCCTCTGAAACTGTGCTTGTTGGCATGCTTCAAAACTGTGTTACTGTAACACACCCAGAGTCAGTAACAGTAAACACTACAGTGATGTCTTTGTTAAGGATCATTACTGTTGACGATCAAGACATGATCACCTTTGATCATAGCTCTGTCAATTTACAACCCTGATTAAATTTTCAATTACTTGTGGATTATAATATTGCTCCAAGAGGTTGTGGGTGATTAGACCATATACAATGCAAGGTGCTTAGAGGAGGTGCTTACAAAAAAAACCAGATTTTTAACTAAGCACTGGTGCTTAGATGTAGAGGGTAGACGCTTAATTAGGCAACTTTCTTATAGAAATAAGCACTGGTGCTACAAAAAAAGTCGGTTTATTTTGCTAAGCATTCCTCTAAGCTCCTTGCATTGTACAAGGCCTTATTAAATCATCTTTCCATTTACTAAACCAAGTCAACTCCTAGTCTCAACAAGAATCACAAGTCAGTGGAAATTATGAACCTAAGGTAGTGGGGTTATCAAAATTGTTTTGAAAATTAATATGGAAATGGAAATCATAGATCAACCCAAAGTTGTGAAACCTATTAATAGAATTGCCTAGCCATCATAGGGCCATGTTAATATAGTAATGGATATTTTATTAAAGTGTTTTAGGAATAATATGAAATAAAAATAAATGCTTGGGAATTATTGAATTGCCATGGTAATTATAATAAACAAGTGAAATTTTAAATGCACTAAAAATTGTGAAACCATTTTTATTAAATACCTAATAATCAGTAGGTCATATAAAAAGGTAAATGATATTTTATTAACTATTTAAATAATGCAGATAAATATAAACAGTAGCAAAAATAGCTCCATATAATATTTTGTGCATTGAATAAAATCTAAATGATTTTATTATTGTTCAAATATTTTTCTAGCAGTAGACTAAATTAAAAAAATATTTTTGGTGTAGTTTGCATATTTTACAAAATTGTATTAGTAGGCAAATAAAATATAAACAAGATTGAAAAAAAACAAAAACTAAGAAAATAAAAAAAGGACTAAACCCCGCCTGGGGCGAGGCCCACCCCGGGCCCAGCCCCTCCCTCTCTCTCTACCATGTTCCCCTCCCAACCTGCCCCCTCCCTCTCTCTGTACGCGCATGCGCCATGGCAGAGGAGCAGGGCGCCATGGCCCTCCCCTCACCTGCCCCCCTGCTACCTGCTCCCCTCTTCCCCTCTGGATAAGGAGGCCACCACGACACCCCCCCCCGAAGACCTAGATCGCCATTGCCCCCCTCCCCCCCCCCCCTTCTCCCTCATTCTCGCTCGCCGCAACGACCGGATCCGCCATGGGCGCAGCCGCGAGCTCGCGTGGCCAATGGCCACCTCAGGCCTTGCCGCCATGTCCGATAGCTCCGGCGTGGACATCTTCGCCTCCCCGCGCGTTCAATCGAGCCAGGGCGCCGCCACGCCATCGCCATCGTCGATTGCCTCCGGCTGCAACCCGTCGCCTCCGTCGCTCGATCCGCCACCGTCGCTGCACCCCTGGCCTCCCCGTGACCTCCTCTACATTCGCTGTGAGCGCCCCCCCCTCACCTTCGTGGCCCTCTCCGGCCACAGGTCGTTCTCACCGTGCTCGCCATGAGGTGCGCGTGGCCGAGCCGCGCCCTGCTCACCGCGCGCTGGTGGCCACGCCCCTCCCAGCCCGCGCCCCCGCCACGCCCTTCCCCCCCCTCCACCGCGGCTCCCCTAGCCGCCCCGGCCGGCGCCGCCGTGCCTGGTCGCCGGCATGCTCTGTGGAGCCGTGGGCTAGCACCCCCCTTGGAGATTAGCCCCTAATCTAAGATTAGAGGGAAATGAAAACCCCCTCCCCTTACTATGACATGTGCCCCCCCCCAATTGTTAGTTCAGTTTAAAATGAGTTAATTGCAGTGAGTGTATGACATGTAGGCCCCACTAGCTTAATTAAGTAAATAGAAATAAAAATAGCAATGCTGTGTATGACATGTGGACCCAGGGCCTGTTTAAATTTAATTAAAATGTTATAGATACTGTGAGGCTGACAGGTGGGTCCCCTCTGTCAGTTGACCAGTCAACAACACTGTTTTGGATAAGGTTTGATTTAATAATTAAAATAAATTCAGAATTTCTTTTAAAATGATTAAGACTTTGAAAATCAATATCTTTTAAACCATAAGTCAGATTCAAAAACTTTATACATGTAAATTGATCAGAAAAATATAACGAATACGGATACGCTATCCGTATGTCTACCACACCCCCCTAACACAACGAATATCGACATCCCCCCCTTCGGGTCGTCCGTCGGTAATTCCCTGTACCGATAAGAGTTGTCCGGATGAAAAACTTTTGTATACGAAAGTTGCTCAGAACTGATCAACGATTACGGATACGCTACCCATACCCCCACCACACCCCTCTAACATACCTCAAACGAGACATTCCCCCTCCGGTTGCACTGTCCGGTAATCGCCCGGAGCCGGTAAAATTTCCGGTTGAACTCCCCTTTCGTCTGCAACGTGTAGCACCGCATTAGTTCACCCCTAATACTGCGTTTGCCATGTCTTATATTTGTATTGCTATTATTGTTGTGTATTTATTGTTTCTTCCCCCCTATCTTATTGTCCAGTAGTCCCGACGACCGTTGCCGATGCCCGTGTGATCGACTACGTCATCGACGACCGTACCCCTACCGTCGAGCTTACAGGCAAGCAGAGTCATTCTCTTCCCCAGATATCGCCTACCTTTCCGTACTTTCTTGCACTAGGCATTGTTACTGCTTCTGCTACGTTACAATCCTATTCAATTGCATAGCCTGTCATTGTCGCCCCTTGATGTACCTTTCCGTATCCTATGCTACCTATAAATATATATATTCTATTCAGCAGTGAACCCTGCACATTGTTAGCTAGGATTAGATAGCGGGTTGTGATCACTCTGGGAGTGATCGCGGAAATGATATATTACAACTGCAACAGGTACGGATCAATGCAGACGCCATAGGGAACCTACAACGGCGAGACTCTGCCGAGTCGCTTCGAGTTTGACTTACGAGTGGACGAACTCGTATTTCACTCTCGTCGGCTCAGTAGCGTAGCATCACCGGGATGATACGAGGTTTACCTCTTTAGTTCATTCCGCTGATGTCTCTGTCAAACCTCTTTAAGTGTGCCGTCGATGGTGATACCTCCTGGTTTTACTTAATGGTAGGCACTCGAATCAACTGGTGTCCTTACAGGTAAGGAGTTGGGTGACCCAACGGCGCCCGCGCAGGGTATCTTAGCGGAATGACAGGTTAGGTGTATTCCATCGGTGTGCGGCGGGCCTGGTGTTGTTCGTGGCCGAGAGGTATCCTGTTGTACGAAAGTCGAGCTCTTCGGAGCAAACGCGAGACAAGGTAAGGAGACGGTTCACCATGTTGGTAACCGCACGAGTTGGTGGGACGTCAGGGCAGGCACCGATGTTACTGGTGGACCTGACTGCTGTCGTTGTCCGCGACTCACCTAAATAAGGACAACGACAACGGTTGTTCCGACATAAAATAAATAAATTTCTTAATAGTTCGGTGGATGTCTTGAGTTGGCTATATGCCATGTACGCACTACCTACCCGTGGGAATTACGAGTTATGGGCTCCCCTGCTTCATAGTGTCGTCCGAGGAATCTTCAGACGTCAACAGTACCGCGGCCTGCACCGGGAAGTGGTGTTGTCTTATTTGCTCGCGCGGTGGTGTCTTATTTTTATTTGCTTTAACTTCATCGGCCAGCCTCGCACCATGCAGGAGTACGTTGGGGTTAGGGTCCAACGCCCCGCGTACATAGGATATAGTCCGGAGGATGACCTCTCTGTTGAGTTTGAAAGATGGGTTACGGAGTGTCGGATAGCCTCGGTGGAGCGTTCCCTAACAAGGTGCCCGCCACCCTAGAGATCCGTGCGTGTAGTGTAACACAAGTGCACCACTGCAGGGAAGATTAATCTATTCGCATAGCCGTGTCCACGGTAACAGGACGCTTTATGCTGAAGTTGGATCTTATCACTACAAACTATTATTATTAAACTGTATGGTTCCGGGTTTTCTTCCTCGCTGGGATGTCGAGGAGGTGATCTCGGAGGCATTGTTAATTATTACAACTTATTATTGTACAATGTTGCAGCAACTTCTGTTGCATTGTTACTTCATGCTTTATATAAAATGTTGGCTATTCTCTCCTCATGCTGCAAGACTCGTCGGAAGATGCTAGTCTTCGATAGGCCTAGCTTCTTACCCTCATTCTGATTTCTACCTTGCAGTCCACTATATATAGCCTCCCCTTTCCATTTGATACAATGCATAATGCTTAGTAGAGGACGTAAGACTCGCGGGTATGCTAGATACTCACCTGCTTTATTTTCCCCTTTTATTGTTTTGCCTGATCGGCCGCTGCAGTCGACGTTGGAGCCTTGGAGTCCAGGAGCTTTAGATCCCCGATGCCGACCACCGCAACATGAAGATCCCCGATGCCTTCTACGACGTCGAGTTCCCCGTCGACCAGGAGTAGTTTGGAGGTTCCTAGGCAGGAGACCTCGCCTTTTTGATCGAGTGTTGATTTTATGCTAGCCTTCTTAAGGCAGATCATGTGTACCTTGTGTCTGTACTCAGATACTATTGCTTCCGCTAACTTTGTGCTCTCGAGCTGTTGTATTCGAGCCCTCGTGGCCCCTAGCTTGTATTAAACAGCTTGTATTATTTTATTTGTAGAGTTGTGTTGTGATATCTCACCGTGAGTCCCTGATCTCGATCGTGTACCTTGCGTGTATGATTACTGTACACGGTCTGATTTTGGGGGCGTCACAGTTACAATGTATGTGGTTTGAACTATATATGTGCTACTATGTATGTGGTTATCTTCCACTATATATGTGCTACTATATATGTGGTTATATTCCACTATATATGTGCCACTATATATGTGCTACTATGTATGTGGTTATCTTCATCGACAACCACCTTGACCCCAATTTCAATCAAGGTCATCTTGTCGGAGGTCATCGACAACCACCTTGAACCCAATTTCAATCAAGGTCATCTTGTCGGAGGTCATCGACAACCATCTTGAACCCAATTTCCATCAATGTCATCTTATCGGAGGTCATCGACAACCACCTTGGACCCAATTTCCATCAAGGTCATCTTATCGGAGGTCATCGACAACCACCTTGAACCCAATTTCCATTAAGGTCATCTTATCGGAGGTCATCAACAACCACCTTGACCCCAATTTCCATCAAGGTCATCTTGTCGGAGGTAATCGACAACCACCTTGAACCCAATTTCCATCAAGGTCATCTTATCGGAGGTCATCGACAACCACCTTGACCCTAATTTCCATCTAGGTCATCTTGTCGGAGGTCATCGACAACCACCTTGAACCCAATTTCAATCAAGGTCATCTTATCGGAGGTCATCGACAACCATCTTGAACCCAATTTCAAGCAAGGTCATCTTGTTGGAGGTCATCGACAACCACCTTGAACCCAATTTCCATCAAGGTCATCTTATCGTAGGTCATCGACAACCACCTTGAACCCAATTTCAATCAAGGTCATCTTATCGGAGGTCATCGACAACCACCTTGAACCCAATTTCCATCAAGGTCATCTTATCGGAGGTCATCAACAACCACCTTGACCCCAATTTCCATCTAGGTCATCTTGTCGGAGGTCATCGACAACCACCTTGAACCCAATTTCCATCAAGGTCATCTTATCGGAGGTCATCGACAACCACCTTGACCCCAATTTCCATCTAGGTCATCTTGTCGGAGGTCATCGACAACCACCTTGAACCCAATTTCAATCAAGGTCATCTTATCGGAGGTCATCGACAACCATCTTTAACCCAATTTCAATCAAGGTCATCTTATCGGAGGTCATAGACAACCACCTTGAACCCAATTTCCATCAAGGTCATCTTATCGGAGGTCATCAACAACCACCTTGACCCCAATTTCCATCTAGGTCATCTTGTCGGAGGTCATCGACAACCACCTTGAACCCAATTTCCATCAAGGTCATCTTATCAGAGGTCATCGACAACCGCCTTGACCCTAATTTCCATCTAGGTCATCTTGTCGGAGGTTATCGACAACCACCTTGAACCCAATTTCAATGAAGGTCATCTTATCGGAGGTCATCGACAACCATCTTGAACCCAATTTCAATCAAGGTCGTCTTGTCGGAGGTCATCGACAACCACCTTGAACCCAATTTCCATCAAGGTCATCTTATCGGAGTTCATTGACAACCACCTTGAACCCAATTTCAATCAAGGTCATCTTGTCAGAGGTCATCGACAACCATATTGAGCCCAGTTTCCATCAAGGTGATCTTATCGGAGGTCATCTACAACCACCTTGAACCCAATTTCAATCAAGGTCATCTTATCAGAGGTCATCGACAACCATCTTGACCCCAATTTCCATCTAGATCATCTTGTCGGAGGTCATCGACAACCACCTTGACCCCAATTTCCATCAAGGTCATCTTGTCGGAGGTCATCGACAACCACCTTGAACCCATCCACCATTTTATCATAGGAATCTAGTTCATACTCATCTAGGTCAACAACCACATATTTATCATAGTTAATCATATTTATCATAGGTCATCATACTGAGGATACAAATCTGTCAAATTTATCAATCAAATACAGAAAATCAAATGATCAAACTAAAACAGTTCTCACTGCATTAATATGGAAAGGTTACAATAACTTAAGATTCAGTACAGATCAAGTCACCGACATGATTCCAGTTACAATAACTTAAGCAGTTCATATATAAGACTGCACAAAAGAGACATCTAACACCATCAGTAGGCCAGTTACATATATAGGCCTCCCTACTTAGCATTATGAAGTAGTAGGGACACTTCAAGCCTCCAGTATAGCCTTGATTTGCTCCAGCTTCTCCTTGCTACCATGGCCAGCATTGAGCAGCTCAGCAACAACTGCTTCCAACTCTTTCTTCTCTTCAGCAAGCATATCATTCTCCATTTTGAGGTCTTTCATGGATTTCCTAGTGTTCTGAATTATGTCAGCCTGGGCCCTAAGGATGCACTTTTGCTCTTTCTCAAGCTTGAGCTTCTCCATTTGCAACTGCATCTCTAGGGCTTGCTTTTCCTTCTCTAACTTTTCAGCATTCTCTGATTTCTGGTTCTGATCAGCATTGCGAAGCCCGTCCTCCCACTCAAACATTTGTGTAACCTCAGCCATCATCTTCTGATATTCACTCCATACTTTATCCTTCTCCTTAATCATCTTGGCAAACTCCTTGTCATGTGCAGCCTTGTCTTTAGCCCTGTCTTAGTTGCTCTCAAAAAACATGTCCCACAACCTGATGAGGCAGTTCTGAAGTATCTCAGGCCAGGGAGCATCAACCCACTAAACTACACCACAATTAACACCTCCCTGCTGAAATGAAAAAAACTTAAACAGAGTAAACTGACTAATTACTAAAAGATGAACTAAAACACTGAACTACACCACAACCCACTAAAGTATCTCAACACACACTACTAGAAGATGAACACATTTTCAATTGTCAGCAAAAAAACACAGAAATAATAGCATTTACAGCAACTAATAGTAAGACAACAATAGAAACTACAATAACTACAAGATAATGACAAAAATTCTCAATTGTCACAGGAAATTCATAAGCTCACACTACTACAAACTATAGAACACACTACTATACTATAATTCAAATGCAACATAGAAAATGTGCTTACTAACCTGGACAGAGCACCCATAGAACCTCCTCCTAGTGTGTGTGCCTTCAAATGCAACACACTTTCTTGGTGTCATCCTATGCAGCATGCACTTGGGCACATCCTCAATGACAGAGCCACAAAACAAAGGCTCAGGGATAGTGCCAGGTGTGTCCTGCAAAAAACCATGTTATTAATCACAATGGAGAAGCATACAATCCTAATTCCACAATGCATTAAAACCTAACCCTAACCCTAATCCTAAATCCCAAATGAAGAAGGCAGTACTATTGTTCTTTCTCTGCTTACAGCCTAGTGCATTAACAAGAACAGAGAATACATGAATAAAGCACAAAAATGCCTAATTTCCTAATCAAGAAGCACAGAAAGACTAATCCACAAACCCTAACCCAAAATTCACTAGTCCACAAGCTTGTACTACTGTTGTTTCTGCCGCCTGCCTACTGCACGAACAAGAAAAGAGAGGGAGGAGCAAATCAAACCTAACCCTAACCCTAATTCACAAATCAAGAGGCACAGAGAGAGGAGCAGGATGCAACTTACGAAATACTCCATGTCCATCAAACTACCTCTCATGCTGTCGTCGCTCTCTTCTCCATCATTCCACGAGGGCATCCTGGCCGGCGATGAGCTTCTACGGGGGGCGTCAATGGCGAGCTCAAGCAAAGAGAGAGTGAGACAGAGTGAGCAGAGTGAGAGAGAGAGACCGGCTCAGGTGCTTTTGACCTGGCCCGGTCGGGATGGCTACGGCCTAACGGCCGTCAAACCTCGCGCCGTCCTGTTCTGGTTAGGTGGCCCCGACAAGTGGGCCAGCACAGTCAGAAAACGGTTTAAATTTAAAAAAAACTAGCAACCAGTGTTTTTTGGAACAGAATAGTGATAGTTTTTTGGAAGATTAGCAAAACCGGTAGTTTTTTTGTGCCCTAACCCCGAAAGTGGTAGTTTTATGCTATATACTCCATGAGAACGGATGTCCTGACCTGAGCGACAGCTGATCACTTCTATCTCACCGAACGTAACTAGCTTGGGATCTGAGCCAGCTATTCAGCTAAACCATTGTTCATGCGTCAATACAGCCGAATACACTAACACATGAAGCCATGACACAGGTTCGGTAGGGGTCCGACGAGGGGCCGAGCGCGGGCCATGTTTCGTACCCTCGACATGCGTTTTAATTGTGATGTGTGTCCTATTCACACATGAAGCCATGACTTTTTCGAGCAAGTTTTGTGCATGCATGCTAATTAACAAGATGATGTGCATGCGTGCTAATTAGTGGTAAAGGTAATACAGTACTACACATTTCAGTCTTAAACTACGAGTTTGCGTGTGTACTTAACAGTGTGGTAGCAGACTAGCTCCGTTCGGATGTACTCCCTCCGATCCATAATAAGTGTCGCAGATTTTGTACTAAACTAGTACAAACTTTATACTAGATGAGCGACACTTATTATGAATCGGAGGTAGTAGTACAGAGCTTACATGAAGTGCTCAAGATTAATAAAAATTATTGTTATGCATGTTAGGTGGACGTGGTAAAAAATAGAGGATGGAACATTTTGTGCTTCAGTCAATTATAAGTGCGCTCACAACTGAGATGATGCAACTATGATAGTAAAATATTATTATGTTGACCTATGTTTTACATTTCGTTAAACGGATCTATCTAAATGTATTTTAGTGCTAAACATATTCATTTGAGTGTGACATAAAAGTAATACTATGTTCATTTATATTATTTAAAATTTAAAAATTATAATAAAGGAAGGTAAATTTCTCCTTCCGTCATATGTATTTGCGAAAGCGCCCCTCACATTTCTGTACATTAACCCACAGTTCACATAGCAAGCAAAAAAAGTTTCACCACAGGTTTTTCAAAGAAGCCCTTTCCTTTTTACAAAATGAACCCACGGTCCAATTTTAAGTGAGAAAATGTTTCATATTTTTTTTTCTATTGATAAGTTGGGCCTCGGTCCACGTTGTTCGCTGGGAGTGTTTTTTTATGCTACGTTCACAAAATTCCTCCTATGTTCTAGAAAAGAGAAAATATCTCTTTGTTTATTGAGTGTATCTCTTTCCTTTTTTCTAAATTTATTTACTTATTATTAATATAAGATTTAGTCTAGGATAATTTTTCTAAATTTTACAAATATTATTTTAGCGCTACAGAAGAAAGAAAAGTATCCCTTTTTAAAAACATGTATACCTCTTTGGCTCTTTCTAAAAAAGGAAAAATATATTTTTTAATTGCATGTATTTCTTCATGGCCTAATTTATTTATATTCCATTAATAAAAAAATACCTATGGTAATTTCGTCCTAAATTATTTAGAATTTTGTGCTTTGGTTGTGATGTCAAAATAAATAAATAAAATTATAATATTTTCTAATCCCTCCTCTGATCTAGAAAAAGAAAAAATATCTCTTTTTCGATTGAGTGTATCTCTTCTCTTTTTTGCCAAATTTATTTATTTAGTATTAATATAAAATTTAGCCTAGGATAATTTTGTTCTAAATTTTATAAATCTTATTTTAGCGCTACAGAAAAAAGTATCCCTTTTAAAATATGTATATCTCTTTCTAAAAAGGAAAAGTATATTTTTTTGCATTTATTCCTTTCATTGCCTATTTTTTTAATTTTCCATTAATAAAAAATACCTATGGTAATTCGTCCCAAATTAATTATAATTTTGTGCTTTGGTTGTTGTGTCAAAATAAATAAGTAAAATCACAATATTTTCAAATCCTTTGTAATTTTTTCTTAGCCCTCCAAAAGAAGTAAAAAGTGTCCCTCTTATAGAAAAAAAAAGTATCTCTTTTTCGATTGAGTGTATCTTTTCCCTTTTTGGCCTAATTAATTTATTTTTTATTAATAAACAATTTATCCTAGGAGAATTTCTTCCTAAATTCTCTATTATTTAGTGCCTAGGTCATCATGTCAAAATAAATAAATAAATATAATAATATGTTCGAATTATTCTTAATTACTTTCTTACTCCTCCAAAAAAATAAAACGTGTCCCTCTTTTTATTGCATGTATCTCTTCTTCTAGAAAAAAGGAAAGTATCTCTTTATCGACTAAGTGTATCTCTTCCCGTTTTGGCTTAATTAATTTAGTTTTGATTAATAAACAATTTAGCGTAGGAGGATTTCGTCCTAAATTCTCTATAATTTAGTTCCTGGGTCATCGTGTCAAAATAAATACATCTTACATAAAGGAACAAAGGGGGTATATTGGAGATGTTTCTTCGGCTAAAATGATAAAGCGAGCAAAATGCACCAATCTATATTTGTATCCTCCTTTTATTTTTACTATCGGGTTTGACTAAATGTTGGATTGTTGAATGTTTTGGTGAACGGAGCAACAAGTATAACCATAGTAAATTTAATTCTATGCGACGTTGTGCTTCCATATAACACTATATATTTGTTGCCAAACACATGCCTAGGTGGTAGGAGTATATTTCCTTGATATTTGTACACTAGAAACTAACAATTATGAATATCATGTGATGCTCGAATATGAAAGGCTTGTGCATTTTATAGGGTTTTCTTCTTAAAAATGTCACTTGGTACTTTGAATACGTTCACTGTTGTTTTGCGCAAATAAAAAAGAAATTGATTTGCTACTTCCAAAACCGTTTTAGTGGTTCATACTTCGAAAATGTATACTTATTTATTTGTACCTATTGCAACGCACGGGCCTTTTTGCTAGTATTATTTATTGCTCAACCGGATGTATCTACATTTAATTTAGTGTTATTTTGGCGGGATATAGAATATGAATTCGGTGTACGTTATGGGAAGAGCAGACATAATTTTTTATCAGTTTTATAAGCTTTGCAAATATATTGTTGTCAGTTCTTTGTTAATTTTTTATCACTTTTTTGTCAGTTCTTTATCAATTTATTGTCAATTCAAGCTTTGCAAATATGTTTAGTTTTTTGCTAATATTTTGTCGGCTCTTTATCAAATTTATAAGCTCTGCAATTGTTTTCCTGAAAATCAGCATCAAAAGAACATTAGAAAACTGATGTGTTTTTTATTAATGTTGAAAATTCTTACCAAACTGATGTGAACACTTGTTGAACCTAACGTAGAGTGGTCCAGGAAGGTAGTTGTCCAACAACGTTCGACTCGGTGCTCGAAAGTCAAGGAGCCGGTCCCCCTAGTTCAGATATGTCAGTGCTGCTACGTGAAAACATACATATTTTTAACTCCTATATACGTGTTATACGTGTGATTTCGTCAATGTATACACGAAGTGTGTGGTGGTCCCCGAGTACATCGACCAATGGAAATCTGACTCGTGCCAGGTGCAGATGAAACCTGTTTCAGACGAAGATTTTCCATAGATCATGTGTTTCTCACAAATCCCATGTCACGTTATAAGGTTGTTATGCAGCGTGCAAAGCATCTCCTATAATGCATGTGACGGATCTTGTTCAATTAGCTCACACTAGACAACAAAGCTAAACGCATATAAATTGATAAGAATCAATTTAAGATAGCCGATTATTTTATATGAAATCAAGTTTATATATACACTGATCGTATATGTGCGCTCGCTGGTGGAGCAAGCTGATCCACCAGTTATGTTTTTTTAGGGGTACCCATTAGTCATATACACTGATCATATATGTCCACTTGCGGTTGGGTGGAGCAAACTGACCCACAGTTGGAACGGTTCTTTATTAGTACTCTTTCTGTAAAGTTTTACTTTCTCTGTTTTTATTTACTCGTTATATTAGATTTGGTTGAAGTCATATATCATAAAGTTTAACCAAGTTTATAGAAAACATATAACTATTTACCCTAACAATTTTATATGATGTGAAAGTACACTTAATAATGAATGTAATGGTATTAGATTATTATTGTATATGTTAATATTTTTGTCTATAAATATTGTCCAAGTCTACAAAGCTTGATTTTAACCACATCTAATACGCGGAGTAAATAAAAATGGACGAAGTATAAAATATTTTAGGTCATTACTTTAGTAGTTTAAAACTTCTTATAAACAGAGGTAGTAACATCGAATTTCCAAATAGAGGTGTGTAACCCGAAAAATGCAAATGTAGGCCGAGCTCCTTGTAGCTCGTTTTTTAAAAAAATCATAAAAAATAGATAAACAGTTCAAAATAAATTTAATTTTTTTATGCATATACATACACATGTATAGGAGATTTGTACCAATTTTCATACCATTATGCCTTAATGCGCCACGGGAATAAAAAAGACAAATAACTGATTTTAAATGGGCTTTTTTTCTTGTTTTTGGGCCGAAATTTTGTTATTTTTCGGCTGACTTTATATTATAAGATTTTCAAACGAAAATTTACACGTGTGTGAGGAATACACATAAGTATCCACAGAAAAAAATTCGAATTTTTTTGAAGCTTTTAAATATATTTTTTGATTTTTTTAAAATAAAAGGGCACATGTAGCTCGGGCTACAGAAATTCACACTCGTGTGTAACCACGCTACCACCGTGATGGCCATCATTTTCATTATCATCTATTTTTTCCTCAGTCCAGTTTCAGAGAAATAAACTAAAAACAGAGTCACAAAGTTACCTTCAACAACCACGAACATCAACAAGCACTACGTCCTTCAGCTATTTTATCCCCCGCCCGCATAAAAAAAGGATCAAGTCCAGCAGATGGGACTGTGTCCTGAAATCTTGGGAGCCTATCGCAAATTACTTTCAACAAATTAGTGTGTGGACCATAATCCCCATCGTAACCGACCGTTATGGTTGATGTGAAACAATGGAGGTTCCTCACACACCTAATTGGGGGTTGTTCAACGCCGTACATGTAAATCACCGACACTGGAAAGACCAACACTGCCTCCTTCTCCATGACCTAAATCGCAATCATCATCGCCTACACCGTTTCGCAGATCTCCTCCATACCAATCGCGCCCACCCGCATCCGTTGGAGGAACATGAAGCCATATAATGTATTTAGGATGTGATTGGTTACTACCTAAGCAGGACCTCGTTGAAAGGAGGAAAATGAGCCGGGCTGACCATGGCCTGGTTAAGAAAAAATGAGATAAAAACAATGTTGTCAGGTAGTCTGAAAATGAGATAATATTTCCCTAATTTTCCACCTTGTGGTTCGCGCGAGCCTGCATGAATGGAAACGGTCAAATCAAACGATCCTCCTCATCCTGACCTAGGACGGCTTTAAACATCATGCCATACACTAAAAATTAGTGTGTGTTGTTTGATTCCAAGTATCGCATCACAAGATTCATTTCGCATGCAGCTTACCACCTATTATGCAGGCAACCAAATACGTTATTAATATTACCGATGTATGCTACATCTTTCATACTTCTAGCACCTACACATCGACAGTCTGCCACAGTCCATTTGTTACTCCAAACATCCTGCAAGGTGGGACCATCACTCCTCCTTGTGTACAAGACTCACCAACATACGTCGCCTATACTCCATGCATACGACCCACTGTATATATTGCCGTTTATGCACTTTTCCACCATCCAAATCATAATCATTTAATACGCGCATTTTCACACGATCAACATACTCAACGAGACATATAATGGTACCATGTGCCGATATGAGTCATATGCAATTTTGATATCTTCTCTTCTATCGTCCCCACAACCTCGTTCATCCATGCATCCCGTAGAAGCATATTATTGCTTATTTATTTCAAGACGGTTTACCGATTAAGAAACATAGACATATATAAATTGGTAGAAAAGGTTGTAATAAGAAATCGAGATGGTAGTAATGAATCGTATTTTTTCCAATCCTTATGTTAGACATCCGAAGAGAAAATAACTAGATATGAATATCAAAAGTTAGACCGAGCTTGACCGGTCATCATGTGGGACCTCTTTCGTGAGATCTTGAGTTTGAGTCCCAAATCCGGGCACCCATTTTTTGCTCTTACATTGGATTGCACGGTTGCCTTGTCCGCCATGCGACATTTTTTTGACACAGAAATGCCCAGAAGGTCCTATAGCGACATTAAACCAACGATGGAAGTACGAAAATACATACATGACCCTGAAAGAAACAAAAATTACAACACATGACTGTAATTTAACATAAAGAACCCTAAAATACATGAAGAAAATGCAATTTAAGTCCTTGGGCTCCTTCTTCGCCACCACAACAATAGGGATTCCATCGCCAACCATCCTTCAGCTCACTGGGGACAAGACCCCTTGGGTGGAGAAGGACGAGATGCACCACCGTGAAACCATGTAAAGGCCTCCATCCATGAGGTTGAGATGATGCCAACATGGGCATCCAGATCGGCTTCCATACCAACCAAAGAGCATGAAGGCAAACAAGTGCCTCCATGTATTCATCTCTAGATTGCATCAAAAAAATCCCCAGCAGATGTATGCTAGACGAAGATCCAGCCTGTAGCCACCTCCTCGCACCGCATCCTCTTCTAGCACAGGAACTCCTCCGAGCCGCGACCACCACATCCGCGAAACTGCCAACATGTTCCTTATTTGTGGATTCCCGGACCGCCTTGCTCCACATCGCCTTTGGCTCCGACCACCGGAACATCGCCACAAGAGAAAAACGGATCAACCAGCGCTAGATCAGTCCCAAGGGTCTTGGCACCTTCCTCCCAGCATAACACTGACTATAAGCATATAGCTAAGATGAAGAAGTGAACCTACATCTACTGTAAATAGGAACACCGACACCTCTCCTTCTCCATCGTCGGACGGCAACGTCACCAGGGGAGGCCTGAGATCGACCCGAATCTACATCGAGGATTCTTAAGAAAGAGGAGGAACTGAGAAGGGAGGGGGAGGGGAAGAGGCTATACCCTCTTGATATTGCACTTTAGTGGGCTGATCTGGGCGAGATGATCAGGTCACTGATTCCTTGGGCTGCCATGCGGGTCATTAAGGCCCATGCGACTGTCATTTATTATGCATCTTAAAACTATACTATGGCTTTATTACAAGAAACATCAAGGATTTTTCTTCAAATTTCCACAACAGATGAACGAAAATGTTCCTTTATTTATTAATAGGTATATACAGATAAAGATAAAGACTAAGATCTCTTACCTTAAATCATGTGTTGCAAGACGACAATCACAACAATTAATGTTGGTATTCAATTCAGTCATGTTTTTATGATCAATTTCACACTAATGTGCCAGGATTATTTTTTCTAGCCCAACATTTGAGACCCGTACAGGAAATTACTTGTGACCTATAATGTTCCTAACATATAAATACGCTCGTATAAATGGTTTGACATTTGGCCATCAACCAAAATATGTGCTGATATATTAGGAATAATCATTCAAATATAATAATATGGAGTCTCGTAAAAGAAGTCACACACATGCTGATCAATACACATGACATTATTCAATGAACATGATCTAATAAACCATAGATACAAAGGAATATTGCTTACATCTATGATTGCCTCTTGGGCACACATATTTCTAACTATACTATATGTCGCCATAGTATGGAAAAAACTAACATGTGGCGTGCTTGAGATACTATTCTTAACATGTGGCGTGCTTGAGATACTATTCTTAAGAGGAAGAAGGTTACAAAATAGAAAAATCGCTCCTGGATCTTGCCAAGGTCATAACACAATATTACTGCATCAATGCTTTGCGCTACCTCTGGCAAAGTGCGGTCCAAAGGTGCACATAAGACCGATAACCGTTGCTGCGTTTAGCATGAAAAACACAAGGTGGTCGCCTGCAAGATTCACAATAGATACCATACAAAAATAGAGTTAACCAATTGGGGAAATAAGGATTTCGAAATGATGCTGAAATCATAGCTTAATCCTTGCACGATCAACATAATCTACTTATATAGGATATAGATTAACCAAAACTAACAGTGTGATACTAAACGAATGCATACGATCTACTTGTTTACTATGTTATATGGTTCTCATATTGCATATGTGTCTTAGTAACAACCGGGATGTCAAGTTCTCTTGCATAAAAAAAATCTAAGCTAATGTGTAGAGAATCAATCATGTTTGTAATGGTTTTACGGAAAACTAAAGAGATGGTCTTCCAAGTACCATTAGACATCTCTCTTCTCATCATACATTCAAGTCAATAGATTTGTATCTATTCTTTATGCATAGCTATATGTTAAGCATCCATGAAGCATTTATTTATATCTTCTGTCGTACGATAAGAGCCATATGTCATACATAAACCCAAAAAACATCAATTAAAACGTTTCATAGCATCAGATAGATTTATAAGAACTGCAATGTCAAGTGCTCTTGCACAACAAATCCAAGGTAATGTGGAGAGAAAAAATCAATCATGTTTGTAATGGTATTACGAAAAACTAAAGAGACAGTCTTCACAAGTACCATTACACATCTCTCTTCTCATCACACATTTAACTCAATGGATTTCTAGCTATTCTTTATACATAGCTATATGTTAAGCATACATGAAGCATGTATTCCCATGTTTTCTATCGTACGACAAGAGCCATAAGCCATACTTAAACCCAAATGCATCTATTAAAATGTTTCATGGCATCAGATAGATTTCACAAAATCCTACGCCAATGATAAATAAGTTGGATGGGTAGTTAATTCGCGTAAATGTACTTATAAAGTATTAAACTATGTAATACCTGGAAGAAATGAAGCAGTTTGGCGTCTTTGAGCCCACGAAAATCTAGAATAAAAATTGGATGAACATGATAAGGTAATTTTCCCCAACTAATCAATATGGAAAAGAACAAAGGTTATCAATAGAGTACTATTCCAATGGGTATAGGAATTTATAATTTAGAATCACATAAAATAAGCTATCATCTATTTAAATTTTCATCATCTATGAATGAATTATAATAGATGTTAGGGAAACAAAGACACTAGGTGTTTGCCTTATGATTTTTTATCGTAATTGCAGGATGTTCCTTCCATATATAGTATGTAAAGTGTTGGATCATGGACAGACTTACATAACACCCGCAATAGCTGGAGCGATGGCTTTGAAAATGGACATAAGCGTTACAGAAAGGCCATTGGCTGATGCTCTTAGGTCCTGACTCTGTTTTGTCAAGTATATCCAAAGATCAGAATATAGAAACTAAGATCAACAATTTTCATGGCACATATAAAAATATGACATTTGATATATGTACCAAGTATTAAAAAACATGAAAACTTACCACAGCATCATTCATCAAAATATTGCACACAGTGATGGTAGTTACCTGAAACATGTTAGAATGAGTAACACTAATTAATAATGGTTACCTTGAGTTTAAATATATAAGGTATAAGCATGACCATCAAAGCGGTGGGTAAGATAAACATAAAAAATCGGAATATTTGTCAACATATAAATAATTAGTACTCCTTTCTATCCATATTAATTTTCTTTGAAGCAGCTATATCTAGCATTAAAATACATCTGTTTCAATGATAATTAATATGGATCGAAAAGAGTAGTTTATAGGGTTTTTATTAATATTTTGCACTAACCAACTTCCAAGAACACTTTGCATGTACTGCTTATCAATCACTCAGATAAAAGCGTGCAAATTTTTTTTTGAATATGAACTAATGTCATGTCCAAGCTTGAATATTTATTCTACACAATAAAATTAAGATCTTTGCACTCACTTGGAAGGAATTCTTTAGAGAAGATGACAAATTTACTATCAACTGAAGGTTGAACCCAGATAATGAAGTCATGAATGGATAGCTCGCAAGAAGTGGTAGTGTCAAGATCTGCATATCAAAAATTCTGATGATGAACCGTTACAATACAACTTCTCCGGTCAATTAGTATATAGTCTTACCGCTGTTGCACGGACTAATGTGATAGGTTCTATAGCTTTTGCAACTGATGGATAAATCAAAATCTGGTATATTAGGAGGAAGAGACCTGGTAAAAACAACAGTTAGAACAATAAATTTTCCATTCAACACAACATATGACATGCCTGAAACATGACTTGTTGAGTTCCTAGTGAGTTCTCGTGAACATATGATTCATATACAACTATGGTTTTAGGCTTAAATCGAAATTAAGTATATATTATGTAAATAAGTCAAATTAAACTAGATAAAGTTTTGTTATTAGCATGTGTGCCACCAACGAGTAAAATATATTTGTCCACAAATTACATATTATAGATCTAATGGGAAACTTCGATATGCCTATTACTAGTACACATATATGGTAGAAATATCATATATAAATTAGCTAAACTGCTCCATCTTCTCTAGGATCCATGTATTGGAAATTATTCATGATATTAAAAGTTTCAAATCTCAATCAAGATATCTATGGGTCATGCCTTGTAGATTCTCAACTCCAATTTGGAGGCAACTTTCTATTGTCCTTATGGTTAAATACCTGAAAGTGCAAGGACACTGCCTACATCTGTAGAAGTAAAACTTAATCCTCCATACTTCCTGTCACTAACAGCCCAAAGAGAAAATACCTACAATTTCATGTTATTGCCGAATCAAAATCCATAATTACAGCTGTAATGGTAATGCAACAAAGGATACAAGAAAATAAATGAAAAACATGTGATGCTTTCTCAAGGAAGGAAAAAACTATACTAAACATTTAGTGGAGGACATATCAGAAATCAAAAGACCCGTGTTACCTCTGCGTAAGCCACATCCTGAAGAGAGAAAAGGCAATATACGGTGATAGCAGACATCAATGGCCAGTTTGTGAATAAACTCCAATATCCACCGCCACTTTCTTCAGCATTGTGATCAAGAAGAGATTCTTCCACGGCTTCAATTGAATTATTTGAATCTGTAGCTTCATTGTGTTTATGTAAAGTTTCCTGTAGCATTGCATCCACGTTAACTAAATATGAGATCTCCCACAGAAAAGTGAAAAGATGAAGTTATATGTACAACGACAGTAAGGCTTTGGTTGAAAACATTCTAAAGTGTGCACAACTATATGAAAGACTTAAGCAGCTAAGTTACTTATATCCTTTGTTGATTGCCCTAGCACCACTCATGTAACTTTCAAAGTACCTAGTCATAAGATACTTTCTTAGCCATTTTCTGTGGTATGGAAAAAATGAAAGTAGGATATGACCTTTATCAGAGTTGTTGATAGTTATGGATATCACAGAGAAATATGTTTTCGCATCGAAACTTTCATTTCACAAGGGTTACCTCTTACTTGATACATATTATATATTCCAAAAATTCTAGAATAAAAAAATAAATAAGGAGTTTAATTCATCAAGCAAACTACATATTAGTACATACGAGTAATGTCCTAGCATGTATGATCTCAAGCTAATGTCATCTCTTTAGAAGGAATTCATCAACTCATTGTATGCCAATGTTATGACACACTAATAAGTGTTGGTTAGAACACAAATTAGGACACATTCTACCGCGACCAAGATCTAGTACCATTTATGACCCACAAAACAAATGCAACTCCACATACTCTCTTTACTCTTTACACCAATTCATTTTAAAGCATATTTACGAACCTAAATGAATACCTTATGATGAAAATATTTTCCAAGAAAAAACAACACAATTGATTCTCAAGCATCCAATCTAAATATTTTTAAATATGTCCATAATCAATTTTCAGAATTTACCAAGACACTTGTCCAAAACGTCATGTTTTTTATTTCAAAATCAGAGGGAGTTATGAATATATATTTTGAACAAAAATCTACTATAAGATGATGCCAATTCAGTACAAATGAATATCCACCAGCTAGGATAGAAAAACTCACCGGAAGCCAGATGCAAGAAATTAAAGCAGCTATGGCCAGGATAGATATACACAAGCACGGGAGAAAATATGGAAACCTAAAGAAAATACACGTGTAAGGAGAATTGGAATCACATAATAAACTGATACGAAAAGGGCATGCATAGCAAAAATTTACCTGCCGAATATGGATTCTTGCGGGAATATGGCTGGATATTTATCTGCCGGCTGGTATGACAACAATGCACAAGAAAAATTAGCTTGCAACGCCCCTAACAATTTATTTTACAATGAGAAGGTTTAGAGATTAGCTTTTTGTGGAAATAAAATAAATTAATACCTGTGCAAGATAACCACCAATGGCTGGTCCGACAATAAGGCCTATGGCACGTGAGGAAGAAATCTGAAGGAGTACGTTGCAATAGAAATATGTGAGATTATATATGACCCAGTAAAGTTGGGGGTTGGGATAGTAGTAACATAAAACGATTGTAATAACTTGGAAATCTTACAAGTGATAATGCCAAGTGACTATATTCTTTACGGCATACTTCTGTAGCATAAGCCTGTGCACACACAGAAAGAATTCGATCAAATATTAATGTAGTGCAATTTTTATTTTCCTATTGTATTAAACACCACAATTAGACTATGGGAATATATATACTATTTCGCAGAAGGACAATACGGGTGCACCATGTGAATACATGTTGCTTGACTCAAAGTTATATACTAGCTAGGGAAGTAACAAAGACTAACAACCTAAAGAGTCATATGCATTACATGGAAACCATATTTTGAAAGGTCACGCTCCACAAAGTAAGCCCAGTGGAAAACATAAGAGTTATTGTTGAATAAACTTAAAAATATGAATTATAGTACATGATCACTTCATAAACAAAGCTCCAAGAACAAGATGGAAGATTCTAGTACCGAAACATAAGTACACTCACGAATGATTAAGTACCTTAATTGGCCCCAGCATACCAGACAACAACCCAAGCAAACCTCTTGTGGTTAATGCCATCCAATAACTGGAGCTGAGTCCAAATAGTGTATTCAAGGTAATTCTGAAACATATGGGGAAAGGTTCTTAAATTATGGGTGCATGTGCAAAATTATAGCCGAAAAAAACCATATTGGCAAATACAAAACTATATGCTTTATTGAAAGAATATCCTTACACTGCAATAAGGGTAATTACAAGAACGGGTTTCCTCCCATGCTTATCGGCCACAATTCCCCATATTGTAGAGGTTAGTGCTCTACCAAGCATATATGAAGCACCTTCATTGATAGAAAATTAAGGAACCATAAGTTTATCATGGTACTTAAAGTTGAGGAATATCCCTCACAGCAAAATGTCATTACAGAACTAAGCTCAAGTGCTTCAGAAGATTGACACAAACAATATCTACAGGAAAACTCACCAACAAAACCAGCGTAAAATCCAATATCTTCAACTTGCTTAGCGATGTGCAGGTCCCTTATCTGCAAACAAACATCCAATAAAAATTAGAACAATATTTAGCATTGACCAATGATAAACTACTTTCTAAACAATAGTTCATTAAAAACTCATGTTTCCAAACTTAATATAGCTTAGTTATTTCCAAACAAATAATCTTCATTTTGTTTCTTGTAGTACTAATTATGTCGTGCTAATATTTTTTAATGTCCCGTAAGTATTATTCATCTTTATACACACAAGTCAAAACAGTACAAGAATCATTCATCATAGCCTAACACTTGGCAAGACCCTATGTGAACGCTTCATACGTACCAAAAAAAGCATGAGAAGAGCTATACATGACTTATTATATAGAAAAAAATTTGGTGATGCCTATTTTTCTCCCATCTTTTCAACTTTGATCATAAGTAAGATTGTTTGTCATAAGAGAAAGTATGCCTTGTAAAGAAGTGGTCAAATGCCTAAATTTATTTAAAAATCCTCTAAGTAAGTAAATAATGTATACTAACTGAAGAATTTGGAATAGTGAAAGCAAAAAATGGTGTAAAGTGACTTTTTTTCCTCGGATATGGACTGCATTTTTCGAATACATTTTCATAGTCTTATCCAGAGCTTGTGGCATAGATATATATTCTTGGTAGAACATTAAAATGGATTGTATAATTAATAAGTCTTCTCTTCTTTCCTTGAACAAAATGCTTTTAATAAAAGAAGCAGAAGCAACATTGCTCACCATAAAATACAAGAAGGGAAATAAGGACTGTATCGGCAAGGCTGCAATAGCAAAAGGGAAAACATAATATCAATTAATAATTAGTTATGAAGAGAAAATTCACAATATATAAGCAAAAAATATCTGAAACTATGATCCAAATGCGGTTAGTTTCTAGTAATACGAACACTCTCAATTAAACAAATGGAAAAGCTATCAGATTTAGCATGAATATTTCATTTCGATGGACATAGGCTAGTACTATCATAGAGAACCTGTCTGCGCTGACCTCTGTCCATGAAGGAACAGAAGTAACCATATTTGACATGATGGAACCTTTTGGTTGGATACATCCTATAGATAAACAACTACTACGTGAGAATGAAAGGAAGTATTGTAAGCCAACCGAAAGGGATTAAAATGTGACGAAAGGAAAATGATTTGATGAGTAACCATAGTTGACATGATGGAGCTTTTGATGAGATACATCGTATAGGCAAACAACTACGTAAGGGCGAAAGGGAGTATTTTAAGCCACCCGAAAGGGGATTAAAATATGAAGAAGGGAAGATGGTTAGATGTGGATATAATATAGAAAACATCAAGTGGCGTTTGAACGTAAGTGCTAATTGCACATGAACCCATTTCCAGCGACGATGCATGCAGCAGTTTAAAAAAAACAAGCAACGATCGATGCAGCTAGCACACTTCGCTAAAAAAGCCAAGTTTGACTGTCCCATCGCTTCAGACAAAGGAACAGGTTCAAGTGGGGAAAAAAAACAAAGCTGCAGGCTTCAGCCGTCAGGCAAAATCCTGCAAGAAGCAGGTAAAATTATGAGAGAGTCGGGTGGCAATTCCACGACGAGGAGGGCCAGGTTTACGAACATGAAGACATGAGCAAATTGTTGAGGAGGCCAGCGACACGGAGGGTGGAAGAAAGTTGTGGAGGGATAAGATAAAGGTTTGCACGAATCATCAAAGTTTAAAAGGTACTGTAGTACTAGGATGATGTTAAAAAGAGGGTTTAAAAGGGAGGAACAAAAACAAACAGACAGAAAACAAGATCAGTAGCTACTTTCTGCATACTACTAGTACTATTATTATTACACAAAAGGAAACAAGAGCAGCCGTGAGTAAATGGTCAAGTCGAGAGATGGATGATTAAGGGGATGCAGGGAGTAGAGAGAGAACGGGGGCAGAAGAGCACGCACTGGAGCAGACGGTGACGAGCCACATGCAGGCGAACTCAGTGTAGGGCACTCCCCTCTGCTCCTCCTTCCTCTTGTCCAACCTGCAGCCGGGGCAGTTTCCGTGGTAGTAGGTCCTCTTCAGCAGCGGCACCTCCAGCCCCTCGCCGGCGGCATCTTTGCCCATCTCCCCAGCAGCCAGTTGCCGGGACTGGACTGGACTGGACTGGACTGATAGGTGAGGTGAGGTGAGGTGAGGCAATGCCGCCACACAAGAAAGAAGGAAAACCGCTTTTGCCTCTGCTTGGTTTCTCAGACGGCAACGCGGCTCCTCTTTATGGGGGCACCAACGCTACGCTACGTACAGCGGACGGACAGTAGCCTCCTGCGTTTTTCAATTAATTTTTGATTGATATAGGCACGGTGACTTATTATTGCTCACCAAAAACGAAGTTACTGTACTACTACCAGCCAGCACTGGGTTAAACTTGGACGCACGAGGACCACGCCCTTGTTGTTGGACGAGAACGTGATGCACGCCTGTAAACATACAAGGCAAAGAGAGTGACGTGCCGTTTTTTCTCCAAATTCTCTCGACGGCGACGCACTGCATTATTAGCCTAGATAGAAAACGGAACTAAAGAATCAAGTGATAAAGTGGTTAGCCTTTCAGACTTGACCAGATATTCGTATGGCTATGGGGGTGGTTTGGAACTGATGTTGGAGCAAATAGAAGCACCACCATCTGAATCAAGTGCGTTGATTAAGAATGATGTGTGCGCGGCTATCAAGGATTTTTCTCTCGGGCACCCTTCTTCCCGATGGTTTTAATGACACTGTGATTGTTATGATTTCCAAGGTCAACTCTCTGGAGCTTCTTTCTCAATTTCGTCCTATCAATCTGTGTAATGTTCTCTACAAGATTGATATGATCACGAATATGATGAAAGCATGTGATCAGGAATAGGAAAAGGAAGACACCGCTGTGTGCGGTCAAGCTTAATATGATGAAAGCATACAACATGGTCGAGTGGTCCTTCCTTGAGAAGATGATGATCAAAATTAATTTTAGGGAGGTGGATTAGCATGATCATGAGATGTGTCTCCTCTTCTTGGTTCTCGGTGAAGCTCAATGGTGGGTTGTCTCGAAGGTTTTTGCCCTCTAGGGGGTTGCGGCAGGGAGATCCACTCTCCCCGTACTTATTCCTCTTCTGTGTGGAGGGTTTCTCGGTGCTTCCTAGGAAGGCCCAGGAGCTTTAGAATATCAAGGGAGTGGCTTTTGGGAGCACAGGCCCCAAAATCACTCATCTTGTATTTGCTGATGTCAGCATTGTTTTCCTTGAGGGCTCTCAAGAAAAAAAAATCCGTCTCTTAGGCATATCCTTGTTGTGTATGAGTAAGCATCTAGGCAAAAAGTAATTCTGAAGTCTTTCATCTTTTTTGGGAAAGAGTGTGTTGATGAGGATAGGAATCTGTAAAAGCATTAAATTGGGATGTCTTCCGAAGCGCTTAGTGAAAAATATCTTGGGTTGCCTACTGTTGTTGGTAGATCAAAGGCGTGGACTTTCAAACATGTGAAGGAAAGTGCTCTAATCAAAGTTGGGGGATGGAAAGGGCAGTGCCTATCTAAGGTTTCTTGGGAAGTCCTCATCAAATCCGTCTTGCAGGCTACTGCAACTTACACCATGAGTTGTTTTCATCTCACGGAGAAATTGTGTGGGAACCTGACATCTATATCTTCAAACTTCTGGTGGGGTGCAACAAATGGCAGTAAGAAGGTTCATTGCGTAGCATGGGACAAGATGTGTATGCGCAAGGAAAATGGTGGGCTGGGATTCCGGGACCCGGAAGCTTTTAACCAAGCGCTGTTGGCCAAACAAGTTTGGAGGATCCTTCAGTCTCCAAATTAGTTGTGTGCAAAAACTCTCAAGGCTAGGTACTTTCCTGATTGCTCTATCCTCAATGCCACTTGACCGAGGGGAGGCTCCTTTACCTTCCGTAGTTTGTTGCATGGAAAAAATCTTTTGTTGAATGGTTTGGTTTGGAGGACTGGAGACGACTCTAAAGTCAAAATCCATCATGATAAATGGATCCCAAGAGAGGGGAGTTTGGGTCCGCTGGGACAAAACTTCATTCATGGAATAACCCATGTCGCTCAGCTGCTAAATGAGAGTGGTGGCGGATGGAACCGTGATCTTGTGGCGGAAATGTGTACACCCTCTGATGCAAATGATATTCTCCAAACCATTGTGGGAGGACCGGGTGTTGGGGACTATCTGGCCTGGAACTACACTGCCTCGGGTATCTACTCAGTGCGCTCCGGTAGTCACATGTGCATGGCCTTAAGGGCGGCGCGAGTTGCGCGCTCCGGACCCTCGTCTGATGCTGCAGCTCACACAGTCTAGATGGAGATGTGGGACACCAAGGCGCCAGGAAAATCTAAGGTTCACATGTGGAGGATGATAAAGAACGGTCTAGTTGTTGGGGACGAGCTTCATCGCCGAAAAATCAAGCCGGGAATCTTCTGCACTGCGTGTGGCCGTGAAGAAACTATGCTCCATAGATTCTGGGCCTGTCTACATTCGGGCATTTTGGACCAGTCTATGCAAGGAGATGGGGACTACGGTGGCATCCCCACCGGCTTATGTTTATCAGCACATTTATCTAGGAAACAAATCAAGGTGTTTAAGGTTTTTGAAATCCAATTGAAAACAATTTCCTTATATGGGAGCACGGGTTTTTTTATGGATTGGAAGGGAGAAAAAACGAGTGGAAAGTGGTGGTGGTAAGTGAGTCGAAAAAAGACCAGTGGGAGGTGAGGCAAAAATAATCTATACTGGCCTACCAACTCCCACTTTAGGCTCAATCATATCTCCCAAGATATACAAATCAAGGTGTTTAGCATTTTTTTAAGAAAATTTGAGACCGATGGGGGGTGAGAAGAAAAAAATACCGTACCGACCGACCAACTCCCGATGATATGTTGCCTTCTTTATTTTTGGAAGCCAAACGAAGGCTCCTCATTGTATTTGGAAGGTAGAATAAAGCGTTTTGTTTATGTAGGAAAAAAATCAGGGTGTTCAATGTTTTTGGAAGCCAAATAAAGGTTCCTCCTTGTTTTTTCGAAGGTAAAATAAAGCGCTTTGTTTATCTAGGAAACAAATCAAGGTGTTTAAGATTTTTGAAACCCAATTGAAAACAATTTCCTTATATGGGAGCATGGTTTTTTTTGTGGATTGGAAGGGAGAAAGAATCGAGTGGAAAGTAGTGGTGGTAAGTGAGTCAAAAAAAGATCGGTGGGAGGTGAGAATAAGAAAATCCGTATCGACCTACCAACTCCCCTTTTAGGAGTAGAGATAGGATCGATGGTTAGCTTAGCGTGTGCGTGTGTGTATCCCTCTCTCTCTCTCTCTCTGATGTACTTCTATATATAATCAGCTACCCCGCAGAGGAGGAAGACAACATATCTTTGAGCTCCATCTTATCTCCCAACATATAAAAATCAAAGTGTTTACCGTTTTTGATAGACAATTTAAGACTGATGGGCGGTGAGACGAAAAAATACTGTACCGGCCTACCAACTCCCGATGATATGTTGCCTTTTTTATTTTCAAAAGCCAAACGAAGGCTCCTCCTTGTTTTTGGAACGTAAAAGAAAGCGCTTTGTTTATGTAGGAAACAAATCAGGGTGTTCAATGTATTTGGAAGCCAAATGAAGGCTCCTCCTTGTTTTTTGGAAGGTAAAATAAATCGTTTTGTTTATGTAGGAAACAAATCCAGGTGTTTAAGGTTTTTGAAATCCAATTGAAAACAATTTACTTATATAGGAGCACGGTTTTTATGTGGACTGGAAGGGAGACAAAATCGAGTGAAAGTGGTGGTGGGAACTGAGTCGAAAAAGGACCGGTGGGACTTGAGGCGAAAAAAACCTGTACTGGCCTACCAACTCCCCCTTTAGGAGTAGAGATAGGATCAATGGTTAGCTTAGTGTCTGCGTGTGTGTATCCCCTCTCTCTCTGATGTACTTCTATATATAATCAACTACCCCGCAGAGGAGGAATACAACATATCTTTGAGCTCAATCTTATCTCCCAACATATACAAATCAAGGTGTTTAAGGTTTTTGAAAGAAAAATTAAGACCAATGGGGGTGAGACGAAAAAGATACTGTACCGGCCTACCAACTCCCGATGATATGTTGCCTTCTTTATTTTTTGAAGTCAAACAAAGGCTCCTCCTTGTTTTTGGAAGGTAAAAGAAAGTGTTTTGTTTATGTAGGAAACAAATTAGGGTGTTCAATGTTTTTGGAAGCCAAATGAAGGCTCCTCCTTGTTTTTTGGAAGGTAAAATAAAGTGCATTGTTTATCTAGGAAACAAATCAAAGTGTTTAAGGTTTTTGAAATCCAATTGAAAAAAATTCCCTTATATGGGAGCACAGTTTTTTTGGTGGATTGGAAGGGAGAAAAAATCAAGTGGAAAGTGGTGGTGGGAAGTGAGTCGAAAAAAGACCGGTGGGAGGTGGGGCGAAAAAAACCATACCGGCCTACCAACTCCCCCTTTAGGAGTAGAGAGGATCGATTGTTAGCTTAGCATGTGCGTGTGTGTATCCCCCCTCTCTCTCTATCTCCGATGTACTTCTATATATAACCAGCTACCCCGCAGAGGAGGAATACAACATATCTTTGAGCTCAATCTTATCTCCCAACATATACAAATCAAGGTGTTTAACATTTTTGAAAGACAATTTAAGATCGGCGAGGGGTGAGACGAAAAAAATACCGTACCAGCCTACCATCTCCTGATGATATGTTGCCTTCTTTATTTTAGGAAGCCAAATGAAGGCTCCTCCTTGTTTTTGGAACGTAAAAGAAAGCGCTTTGTTTATTTAGTAAACAAATCAGGGTGTTCAATATTTTTGGAAGCCAAATAAAGGCTCCTCCTTGTTTTCTGGAAGGTAAAATAAAGCGCTTTTTTTTCTAGGAAACAAATCAAGGTGTTTAAGGTTTTTGAAAGCCAATTGTAAACAATTTCCTTATATGGGAGCACGGTTGTTTCTGTGGATTGGAAGGGAGAAAATATCGAGTTCAAAGTGATGGTGGGAAGTGAATCAAAGAAGACCGGTGGGAGGTGAGGCGAAAAAATCCCGTACCCGCCTACCAACTACCTCTTTAGGAGTAGAGATAGGATCGGTGGTTAGCGTAGCGTGTGCATGTGTGTATTCTCTCTCTCTCTCTTATGTACTTCTATTTATAATCATCTACCCCGCAGAGAAGGAATACAACATATCTTTGAGCTCAATCTTATCTCCCAACATATACAAATCAAGGTGTTTAAGGTTGTTGAAAGACAATTTAAGACCGACAGGGGGTGAATCAAAAAAATACCGTACCGGCCTACCAACTCTCGATGATATGTTGCCTTCTTTATTTTTGGAAGCCAAACGAAGGCTCCTCCTTGTTTTTGGAAGATAAATAAAGTGCTTTGTTTATGTAGAAAACAAATCAGGTTGTTCAATGTTTTTGGAAGCCAAATGAAGGCTTCTCCTTGTTTTTTGGAAGATAAAATAAAGCGCTTTGTTTATCTAGGAAACAAATCAAGGTGTTTATGGTTTTTGAAAGACAATTGAAAACAATTTCCTTATATGGGAGCACGTTTTTTCTGTGGATTAGAAGGGGAAAAAATCGAGTGGAAACTGATGGTGAGAATTGAGTGGAAAAAACACCGATGGGAGATGAGGCAAAAAAAGACTGTATCGACCTACCAACTCCCCCTTTAGGAGTAGACACTACTGGAAAATAGTCTATAGATAATATGGTCGCTAATGGCGCACTTCCCATGAGGTGCGCCACTGCTATAGCAGTGGCGCACCTCAACGCGTGCGCCATTAGTGTCCATGTTGCTAATGGCGCATGTTGTCAGAAATGCGCCACTGCTGAGTTGCTCCTGGACCAGCCCCCCTCCCCTGACTTAGCAATGGCACACTGATACGTCCAAAACGTATCAATAATTTCTGTTTGCTCCATGCCTCTTTTGTGTGAATTGCTATGATATTGATGAACTTCAATACACTTTTGATCATATTTGGACTAACCTATTAACTCAGTGCACCCCAGTGCCAGTTTCTGTTTTCTGCTGTTTTTCTATTTCAGGTTTCCCCCATATAAAAAGTGCTCCGAAAATTCGGGAAAAATCGAATAAAAAATCAGCGATCAGGAAGCTTCCGGAATCACCAAGGGGGGCCAGAGGGGGGCCACCAGGGCCCCAGGCGCCCTCCCGGCGCGCCCCAGGGTGGGGCCGCGCCAGGGGGCCGCCTGGGCCCCTGGTGGCTACCCCCCTTCGCCTATTTAATCCTCGTGACGTGAAACCCCCGTGACGGGAACCCTTTTTCGCGATCTCTCCTCTGTTCCGCCGCCGCTGCGCTTCCAAGATCGGGAGCACCAGAAGACCTCTTCCAGGCACCCTGCCTGAGGGAGGAACCACCTTCGGGAGCTTCTCCGCCACCATGGATCCTTCCCGGATGAACCGTGAGTAGTCCACCTTGGACCATGGGTCTATGATCAGTATCTATGTGATGTTCTCCTCCCCTCTTTGTTCTTCATGGATTAGACCTCGTGAGTTGCCCTACATGATCGAGGCACATATGTAATAGTTTCTGTTGTTGCCACAAGGGGGAAAACAACGGTGCTTGTACTTGCGGGTGCAAGGATTGTTTACTTTACGCAAAGTTCTTTAATGTAGTTGTCTGTTGCTTTGAGTTTACACTTTGGGTGGGATTCGCAACTTGATACCAGCGAGATATTCTGGATAGATATCTCAAGGTGGATGATTAGTAGGTAGATGCAGATGGATTTCGGTCTACTTGTCTTGGCGTACCGCCCATGCTTTTGAGCCTCTTCCTTTCTTCATAGCATAATTAGCATTGGTTTGCACACATAATCATGTCAATTGCCCAGCTGTGATTTGTTTACCTCGCATAGCTCTTTTACCGTCTTTTGGGAGAGAGACATCCCTAGTGAACATCATAGGACCCCGGTCCATATTTCCAACACTTTTTATACTATAAGTTTACTTTCAGTATTTACTTTTCCGTACCTATCAATATCTTTATTATCCCGTGTGTTTTATCCTTTGTAAACAACAAGGCCGGAGGGATTGACAACCCGTTTGTACTCGTTGGGAGCAAAGTTATCTGTTGTGTGTGCAGGTCCACGCCTACCGCCAATCTCTGGCGCCGTTGTCACCTTCCCGTCGTTGTCGGAGTCCTACTGGAGACAAACCTTGGTATCTTCACCGAGGGAAATTTGTTGTTGTCTACATATCAACCTTCCACTTTGGGTAACCAACGAGGGGGCGTTAATTCGTACCATCAAAAGCAATTTCTGGCGCCGTTGCCGGGGACTCCACTCTTCAGGATAGGGGAGTTGCACACTATCTTTTATCTTTTCTTTCTAGTCTTGTTTGTTTACCTTTCAGTTTTTGCTTTTGTGTCTTTTATGAAAAACCAAAAAAAATAGTTTCTACTTTCTTCTTTGTCTTTCTCTGTCTACTGATGTTATCTTCACCATGGGTGTGGAACCACCCAAATATGGAAGGATGGACATGTTTCACTTGGATCTTCTTCGATCAATTTGTGCTCGCGCTAAAAACCCAACCGACTTGGTTGAGGGAAAATCATTGGATGAGCATGCTCATTATACGCGGCACCGACTATCTCAGAAAGGGAAACACTTATGGGACCAAATACAAACTTCTTATTGCTATGTTGAGTGTTTATGCCACATTTATGATTTTACTTGCTGCTCTAATATAGAGCATAAACACCTTCCTTTCCAATGTGAGTTTAATAAAAATGAGACCCTATCTTCTTATGCCAAAGGTATTTATGATTACTTTGATGTTGAAAATATTGAAGAGTTTGTTGCTTTTACAGGTGCTTATGAGATCGCTTCTTTGATTGAAAAGTATCACGATACTATTTACAAATCTGAGAACTTTGCAGTTCTTGCTTATTGCTTCGAGAATTATACTTCCAATTCTTATATTGAGGTTTTTAAAAATAAAATGTTTGCTGCCCTAGAAGAGGCTAATGATTGCTTTGATGAGGAATCCCATGATTCTGAGGACTCAGTTGATACTTCCCTTTTTGATGAACTTAATACTTTCTTTGTTGATGGCCATGATGTCAATATGGATTATGCTTGCGAAGATGAACTTGCTATAGTTCCTTATGTTAAGCATGAAATTGTTGTTGTTGCACCCACACTTGATTGCCCTATTATCCTTTTGAAATCTCCAACTCCGGAGAATTTTGCTCTTATCAAGGCTAAATGTGATGGGTTGCATCTATCTTATCATCCTAAAAACCGTGTTGAAAACTATACACGTGTGCTTGTAGGTCATGAACAACATGATCTATGTGATAGTTATATTCTTGATGTTGTTCATGATACTACTGAAAATTATTTTGAGAGAGGAAATATTGGTTGTAGAAACGTTCATGTTACAAAAACACCTCTCTTCATGTTGAAAGTTTTGAAGTTGTTCTTGTCCCACCCTCCTATGAAAAGGAAAATGGGCCTAAAGAGGCCCATTAGGGGAGGAGGGAGCCTCCCCCCTTGGGCCATGCGCCAAGGGAGGGGCCCACCCCCCTTTGGTCAGCGCACCAACCCCCCTTGGTGGGATTAGTCCCACCTCGGGGAGGGATGGAGGTTTCCCACCCTCCTTGGACTATATAAGGAGGGGTAGGGTGCCCTTTTCTTCACAACATTGAAGTTCTCTCTTCCTCCTTTTCTCCTTCCTTGCGTGGACTCCCCTTGTTTGGAGTATATACTTGGTTCAGCATTTCTCCACCATACGCACGATGTCGTGCTGCTGGAATCAGGATCCGAATCTATCTTCTTTCCGCTGCTCTTCTGGTTTGGATCCTGGAGGGACGTCGGGTACACCGTATGTGTGTAATTTCGCGAGGCGCTACACTTGTGGCTCTACTTCATCGTCATGGCCATATCGTGATGTCTTCACCGACAATGTTCCGACGGGGACGCAATCCCGGCATCAGTCTCAAGGACCGGGTGGCTACTGGAGTCATCGTGGAGCTGTGCGGCATCGAGGATTGCCGGTACGACTACACGAACCACGTTCACGCGGGAACGTTTCCCGCTTAACGAACTACATACTGGTATGTGAACTATTCCATCCGTTACTTGCATCGCCATAGCATAGGTATTGGGATTGGGTATCGTAGGTTATGCAAATTTTGTGTTTTCTGCCCCGAACCCCAACAGTGGTATCATGAGCAAGGCTATGCGTAGATGTATTGTACGGATAGAACACATCTAGTATGTGGCATCAATTCTCCAATTGTTACCCTCCCATGTGTACTCGTTTAGCATTGCGGCAATGTCCTGATGAAGCGGCCCCGACCGACCTTACGCGTTTACGCGAGACTGGTTCCACGCTTGACATACGGCTTGTACCATATAAGTGGCTTTAGGCATGTCTGTCTCTCTAACATTAGCTTTGAAAAGACGTTTGCAACGGAGGGCCCCGACAGTGGTGTAATAGAGACAATTGCGGAATTGGTGTTGTGGCTTGTTTTTGTAGGATAGAGACGATTCTTTTCTCAAACCCCTAGCAACCACGTAAAACTTGCAAAAGATAAAGTAGAAAGGCGTTTTCAACTTTAATTTGCATGTTGGGGGGAATCATAGTTAGTATGATTTATACTGTTGCATCCTGTTTTTCTAATATGCTAGATATACAACGGTAGCATTATAGGATGATCCCTCACAAAAATCAACATAGTGTCCTTACCCTAGTGAGCACCACCTGGAAAGATCAACATTATGGAGGCATCACGTGGCACACAGATTTCAAACATATTCGCGTTCAAATGAGGTGGTTGTAGCAAGCCTGGCATATGTATATGATATGGCCTTGCATGACACAGCAACAAATCACATAGGGTATGGTGGCGAGCCTGGCATATGTATATGATATGGCCTCGGGACACAAGAGACCGAAAGGTCGATCATGAGTCACATAGATGATGTGATTGGCATGATGGCCTACCTTGGACAACATACTGATGGCCGTGACGATCGGGGGAGGTATGTTCTTCGAGGATCGTGTAATCACTTAGAATAAACTATGAGGGATGTTTGTCTGAGTTGGAGTTCCAGAATTTTTTTAAACATGAACTCCATATTATGAACTTAATCTTCATGTCTTAGCAAATATCATTGTAGATAATGTCATACCCAAATGTTTATAACTATGGCTCTTTTAGTGTGATGTAGAACTTAAGGATAATGGGTCTTACTTCATTGATTGTTACCAACACCATTAGAGACATACTCATTAGTAATGACTTACTAAAAGTAATGCGAGAACTGCTAGGAGATACAACTGATAACTCCATTATTAAGGAAGATGATGATGAGTATCGTACGCACCGTCACTTATGAATGACTGTCCAATACACAATACTTAATTCTATGGGATCTGAATTGTGAATGCATGTTAAGGGAACCAACACGTATGACGTGCTAGGTGAACTTGAAAGAACTAAGTCACAAATCAGAATAATGGAATATGAGTATATGGACGGGGTTTCTTTTAACTATGGTGGAAGGAACAACCTGCTGAGAAAGTCACATGGAAAATGTATAAGATACATGAACACCTTGTGTATAACTTGGACTACTGAATGACTGGTTACTTTGCGATAACTGGGGAGTTGCATTCGCTTCCTCCCAGCTACAAAGACCGTGTCTAGACTATGTCATGAAGGAGAATCGTTCACCTGTCATGAATTCATGGTTAAAGTTGAGAACTTTAAAGGTAGAACCAATGCAGGAATGGTCATTAACGGAGAAGGTATATTTGATATACAAGTTATAAAGGTCTAACCCCAAAAAACACTAATTGTGGTTGATTAAGTATTCGATGCTTGAACTTACTGCTTATAGAGTGTCTTGGAAGGGATGAGGTGACAATGTGTGCTGACGATGAGCAAGATAGTTGATCTTCGACAACACTCTCCCTCTACATCTATCATTTGATTAATTATATGAATAAATTTATGATCGTTTGAAATGTGAACATTATTAGTGTGTCTTGCATCTCGCGAAGACAATTATTCATATTAGTGAGAAACAAGTCAGTTGTTCTCCTTCTATGAATGGTATCTTTTATGGTCACATTACGGTTACGAATGAGTTGTTCTTATATTGATGATAGTAGTTTGATCATTTATAAGAAATATTGTAATGCCAAGAATTATCCAAACTTAATAATGACACTACCGTTTAATTCATGAATGGTTTGATGAAGTTTTGAGATACTTGATCTCTTGACACATGCAAACCATGCCTCTTTAGGTAAGATGCCTAAAACCTCGCATTCTGGTAAAACAGAGTTTGCAATGATTGTTGAATATCATACATTGTGATGTATCATATTTCAGCATGTAGTGAATTTCATTATTTCGTGAACTTCATGTGTGGACTTAGATGAATATGTGTATTCACTAATGAAACATGAGTCTGAAATAATTTGATCCGATCAAAGGGTTTTCAGAATGAAGACGGGTATTAAATTAACAAGAAAAACAAGTCTCTACGATCTGATCAAAGTGGAAAATGTTTTGAGTTAGCCTTGGGCATACAGACTTGTGTGAAAGTTGTTCCACAAATTACAATGCTTGGAACACTTCAATATTGTTGATGTGCCTAAACATTACAATCATACTCTATTGAATAGTGTATGGTCTAAGTTATATCTTATCGAGTTGCGTAATTATTTTTTAGAGTTATTAGTTTAATATGAAAACACTCACTTCAGTATAGGGAACCATCTGAGTTCGTGGAAACCAACACTATATATGTTATGATGTGTGTTGTGGTTTCGACGAAGTGTGATTTATATGATAAATTATCTTTGTAGTGTATCCTTAGACAACTATGGATCCATCTTCCACAACTAGAACCAAAAGAGCAAAACTTGTGTTGCTAAGTGTTTTGGTATTTATCAAGAAATGTTCTTGATGAATGTGTTAATGGAAGAAAAGTGAAAGTTCAACCAAGGTAATTGACCTTGCCTCCATATGTCAGAGTAGCGCAAAGGAATATGTTCCGGAAGCAAAGCTCTACAATTAGAGGAGAAACTAATGATAAATGATCATGATGTTTCGATGGAAGGTTTTACTAAACAAAGTAGGATTCAAGAATACATATTTGCCCTTGTGCAAAATAATATTCATGATTTACTTGTCGTGTTAATGAAACAAGACATACCTATGAACTACAAAGAAGCGATGGTGGACCTAAGTACGAGATATGACTATGAGTCATGAAGTCCCATATTGAATCACATTTAAGATTACTTGAATCTTATCGAGTAAGGAGTTTACTTGATATTCCCAATAAATTCATGGTTATTAGGAATAAATGTGAACATCAAAGAAGACATCAACATTGATTTGTCACAAAGAATGTTTCTGACAAATTCAATAGGTTGACTACAACATGTAGCAATACTTGAGTCAATGGGATATTCACTACAATTGATCCAAAATTGTTATCAATATCGTGACATCCACAAATCCTGTATTTGAAGAAGTGTTGTAATTGGTACAACAAGAAGGTTTTGAAAACATATGAATACTGGTGTCTCGTAATCTGAATTCTCAATTTGATGGATGATCAAAGTGATTTTGGACTTAGCCAAAATATTGAGAAACATGCATTCACATGAAACTGAGTGGGAGCTGAATAGTTTCCTAAACTTAATATGTGGACGACATATTTTGAGTGGGAGCTATGGGACTATTATCCTAGTATTATATGTGTCTGACATATTTAAGTAGGAGTTATGTGGATGTTATCCTTACCTTATATGTAACTGACATATTTGAGTGGCAATTATGTGAGTGTTATCCTGAACTTAATATGTGCATGACATATTTGAGTGGGAGCATGCCAAAATTCTCATATATGGATAACATATTAAGAATGGTGTAGCTGGTATTAATGATTACTGAAATCTTTCATGAATGAAGTTGAGCATTGAAAATCTATTAAGATAGATTAATGCATTTAATAACATTGAGTCGGAATACTTTCCTAGATGAGATTATGAAGGAGTTCAGAATGGGACAAGTCAAGAAGTAGTTCTTACTTGTATGTCCAAGAGAAGTACCGAGTTAATCTCAGTACAATAACAATGGTTAAATGAAAGAAATGGATGTGCTACATCCTCTATGCCTTTGTCATAGGTTCTTTCATATAAAACCAGAGTTATGTACTCGACGTAATGTGACCCAAGTTCTTAGCAAGAAGAACATGTTGTGATATGATTTATGAGTAAATCATTGAACAAAGAGTTAAGTTTATCCTTCAGTTTCTGGAGAGAACTGAGGATACATCTCTAATTTGTAAAGGATAGTGTACTTGACCATAAATGTTATGTTGGTTCAAGTTCTCACACTAACCTAGAAAATTGAGATATCATACTAATGAATGCCTAAGTTGAAAGAAACATGGTTAGACATCAAAGTTGCATACAATGCACTAAGGATTAAATCTACATTGATGTGGCTGCTTTAGAAGTGGCAGGAGTTATATTTTGGCTTAAGAAGTTCGACTTCTGACTGAGTGAGTTTCAGTGTGCATGACTATGGGAAAGTCCTCGTGACCCACCTGATGTCATTGCTGAAACACAACAAACGAAGTCTCACTCTACCGCCAGATATATATACCTCATCATTATAATTGATAATGAAAAGAATGTCAAACTAGGTGACATTAATGATTTGCAAAAGACATATGGATCTGAATGGTACCCAGACCGTTGATACAACCTTTTCCACAAGCAAGCATGAACTATAACCATATAGATGATATGGAGTTATGATCCACACAAAATTGCAACTAGATTATTTGTACTCTAGTACAAGTGGGAGACTGTTGGGAATGTGCCCTAGAGGCAAATAAAATATGTTTATTAGCATATTCCATAAGTTCATAATACGTTTTATACTGTGTTATAACTGTATTAAGCGGAAACATTAATACACGTGTGGTATAAAACAACCAGGTCCCTAGTTAACTCTAGTATACTATTCCATTGGGCAATTGATGATCAAGGATTCCTGATCATGAGCAATTAGCTGTTGATAATGGAGTCGTATCGTTGGGAGAATGATATGATGGACACACACCCACCAGAATTGTTGCAATGTGATCGAGTCACATAAGTTCAACATTGCGATAACTACAAACGTAGTGAGTGATGGCTGATACGTCCAAAACGTATCTATAATTTCTGCTTGCTCCATGCATGTTTTGTGTGATATTGCTATGATCTAGATACACTTTCATACACTTTTGATCATATTTTGACTAACCTATTAACTCAGTGCACCACAGTGCCAGTTCTTGTTTCTGCTGTTTTTCTATTTCAGTTTTCCCCCATATAAAAAGTGCCAGAAAAATTCCGGGAAAAATATAGGAAAAATCAGCGTACAGGAAGCTTCGCGAAGAGCCCGAGTGGGGCCAGAGGGGAGCCAGGGGTGGCCCAGGCGGCCACCCGGCGCGGCCACCACCTGGGCCGCGCCAGGGGGGCGCCTGGGGCCCCTGGTCCACCTCTAGCTGCCCCCCTTCGCCTATATATTCCCCATGACGTGAAACCCTCGAGGACAGAACCCTTTTTCGCGATCTCGCCTCTGTTCCGCCGCCACCGCGCTTCCGAGATCGGGAGCACCAGAAGACCTCTTCCCCGCACCCTGCCGGAGGGAGGGTTGACCTCCGGGAGTCTCCTCTCCACCATGGATGCTTCCCGGATGTCTTGTGAGTAGTTTTCCTTGGACCATGGGTCCGTGATCAGTAGCTATGTGATGTTCTCCTCCCCTCTTTGTTCTTCATGGTTTAGACCTAGTGAGCTGCCCTACATGATCGAGGCACTTTTGTAATATTTCTGTTGTTGCTATGCTGAGTTTGATGGGATCTGATGGATTATGAGATTATGTTCAGATTGTGATTGAGTAATATATTTGGTTCTTATCTCTTATATTTTTGTTCCTAAGTAATTCTTGCATGTTCTCCGTTGCTGTTTATTGCTTTGGCCAAGTAGTAGGTAGTAACCCCAAGAGGGAACGTTTTGCTCGATTGTGGGTTCATGCCCCCCGATGACACGCTTGAGTGACAGAAACATGAGTCTAGGGGATGTGTTGTTGCCACAAGGGGGAAAACAACAGTGCTTGTAACCGCGGTTGCAAGGATTGTTTACTTTACGCAAAGTGCTTTTTAATGCATTTGTCTGTTGCTTTGGGTTTACACTTTGGGTGGGGCTCGCAACTTAATACCAGCGAGATGTTCTGGATAGATATCTCAAGGTGGATGATTAGTAGTAGATGCAGTTGGATTTCGGTCTACTTATTTTGGCGTACTTCCCATGCTTTTGAGCCTCTTCCTTTCTTTTGTAGCATAGTTAGCATTGCGGTGCGTTCATAATCCGGGCAATGAATGACCCAGATGATAACCGAAATTCGAAGAACTGAAGGTACTACAGGATTTCCCACCTGAGCTCGGAATCGAGACAATACGCTGCAAGCAAGGCATTGTAACTATTCCGAACTCCACACACTCGAGATCCTAAAGTTTGAAGGGGGATAAGTCGAGAATAAAATGCTTACGACACTTGTCCTGACAAGAGCAAGGGTAAGGAGTAAAAAGAATCCTACTCTCCGATAACTAACTTAGTAACTACAAAATAGTTTTTTTCTAGACTCGACTTCGGCCAGAAAAGGGATCCTACGGTCGGTAAGGCTCTGATACCAAGTTGTAAGGCCCGATATGCGGTACTGTTCCAGATCTAGATGTTTCCATCCAGATCCGGGGACGAAGCACATATCGGTCCCACCGCGACATATGACAAAGCCATATGCCCCGGATTTCCAACATGATATCACAACATTACAGATACAGGATACAACATCTCATACAATCGGCATACAACTGCCTTAATACAATACAACAGCGGAAGGTACACGTCTGAGTACAGACTACAAGCAAATGCCTAATGGCAAAGAGAAAAACATCGATCCCATAACCACACGGGTCCAGGCCCTCCGCCGGGATCCGCCTAACTAGTCGTCGTCGAGTCTCCACGTGAAACGTCGATCACCATACCTGTTGTCGATCAAGAACCCTGAAAAGAGTTTGGGGGTAGTATCATGAGTACAGAGGTACTCAACATCCAACTGTAGTGGTCATCTGACCCAGCAAGGACTTCATCACTCGTCATTCTAGGACAACTAGTAGTTTATGGTAAGGAAGGGGTAAGTGGTGAGGTTGCTGCTGCACTAGCATTTACGAAGTGGCTAACGATCTAGAGAGTAAGATAAGGAGCCAAGCATTCGATGAGGAATCGCCTCCAACAAGTCTTGCTATCAACTACTTACGCAATCATAACACCTATCCTATCCTTGTCCTCCTCTTCGCATCCCGACGAAGAAGAAGCAGTCAAGGCACACACACACGTTGATCAAGTTATATTAAGATTATCTCAGTTGTTGTTGTCTATGAACAAGGAGTAGGTCTCAAGTCGTCCATAACCGTGGACACGGCTTCTCGAAAAGATTTAACTCTGCAGGGGTGTACCAACTGCCCATTACAAGGCTCCGCACGCACGCCCATCTCTCTCAGTTGCTACCCATCACAGGAAACCATTTTATGATTTAGTTCCAGGAGATCCGAAATGACAGGTCCCTCTAACTAACAACGAACAAATCCGGGTGGCCCCCGGGGAGTCGACACCCAATCCAAAAGCTGGCCACGCTCTCGGATCGGACTCTTCCGTATGACGCAGGTCGGATTGCCGGTAATCACACATGGGAAACCGGGTCCTAGCTGATCGGGTGGACCAACAGAGAAACAAAGTCTCCACTGGCCCAAGTTGTTTTAAAAACAGCTGGCGGCCCAACCAAGCACACACACGTTTTCAAATGGTAAATCAGCTTGGGCCACCACTACTCCACTAGAAATGCTTGAAGCTAGGTAGGTAAGAAAAGGGGACCCCATAAAATCCCACACGCGGTTAGGCACGCTCAGTCTTAAAACCAATACCCGGAACTCGGGTCCTAGGTGACTCGAATGGAACAAAGCGTCGAGGCGGGATAGCCTAGACCTTCCATCCTTCGTCGAATATAGTCAACATTATAATAATCATATCACCAATAACAATATTAATAATGTGATATCCCAAACCAAGGAGTAACAGAGTAATATCGTAGCATCCTAAGCATGCATACTAAGCAGGGGCTGAGCAACGAGCAATAGTAACATAGCAGTACAAGGTTTGCTGGGAAGGGACATGGCTGTATCGGTTTAAAAGAGGCTGTAACCATGTGGTAGGATCAAACATCGAACCTATCCTAGACTAGCATGCAAACCGCTGGTTGAAATAGAATGGATCATAAGTAATGCATAGTCCTTGCCTGTTGATAAGTCGGGTTCCGAAGGTGTAGTCGATCGCAAGCTCGCATCGTCTCCGAGAGGTATCCGCGGAAGCACACAAGAAGTAAACACTGGAAAGCAAGCAACGGTTGCACACTATTACTATGGAGCAACACAAGATCAAGAAGACATCACACGACACGGGAACGCGATACGGATCTATCGTCGAGAACGGTTACTAACTATTTAAGTGGGGTATCGGTCACACACGACGAATACCGCACGTTTACGATGGTTCAAGTTGTTTAGCTACAGGTGATCAACCAACGGTTATTAACATGGCAAAGCACAGAAGCATGGCATAGCACACAAACATGGCAAGAGGTGAAGCATAATTAAACTACCTAAGCTAGTCAATTTAAGTGGGGTGAAATCCTAGACATGGCAAACTATTACGGACCCCACGATAAATATTGCATTTGGTACTGTTTTGCCCTAAACAATATTTTATTATTTTTATTAGCAAGCAAGATCAGCACAAACATAATCTACACAAAATTCTAGTCAAGTTACATATAAAGAACATTTTAAACAGAGCAACGGTTAAAAAGTTATTGCAGTTACAGTTTACAGTGGCAGGCAGTGTAATTAGCAAGCAAACAACATGTAAACAAAGCCAAACATGGCAAAGGAGCACAAATTATTAAACTAGACACAATTCTAAGCAAGTTTCATATTTTACGCATCGCGATCCGAGCTACGAGCAAAAAGATACGGGCACTGCAAAAATCCTAATACAATCTGCCAATTAAATGAAAAAAACCTAGCAGCAGAAAAAAAAACTAAACGGGCCGAATCTACTGGGCCCAACAGATAAAAAAGAAATAAAATAAAAAAAGAAAAAGAGGGGCAGCTCACTTCTGGGCCGTGGCCCATCTGGCCTGGAGAGGGGCTGACGGCCTGGCTGGAGCCACTAGGCTACGGTGGGCTGCGGTTCCCGCCTGGACCTGGGCCGGCCCATCTGGCTGGGCCTGCTGGGAGGGCGCCGGCGTGCCCCCAAGCGGTTGCTGGAGGAGGCGGCGCCGTGCGCCGGCGTGAGGCGCGCCGGCCGAGATGGCGCGGCTGAGGGCGAGGCAGGGGTCTGGAGGGGGCGTGCGGGCGAGCTCCTCTCGCCGGAGAGCCGAGGCGCGGCGGCCGTCGGTGCTGCGCGGGAGCGGCTCCGTCTCGGGCGAGCTCGGGCTCGCCGGCCCCATGGAGACGCAGCGGCGGCCCCTGCAGAGAGAGGAGGCGGCGGGGGTGAGAGAGGGAGAGGAGCTAGAGGAGGAGAGGAAGGTGAGGAGATGGAGAGGAGGGTGGCCGCGGGCGCGAGCTGGGTGGCCGGCGGCGCACTCGCCGGGGGCGGCGGCTGCCCACGGGATGGAGGTAGAGAGAGGAGAGAGAGGTTGGAGAAGGGGTGATGTGGCACGATCCCAGGCCGTCGGATCTGACGATCTGACGGCCCAGAACTCATTGGGCTGATTCCAGATCTGGGAGCTAGGGTTTGCTGCGAAAATTGGGGTATTTGGGGCCGGATCTGGGGCTGGTGGCTGCCTAGGGAAACCCTAGGTGGTGGGGTGGTCTATTTATAGCCCAGATGGCTGGCAGTTTGCAAAAACATCATCGGTTTTTATCTCGCGCGCACGGTGCTCACGTTTCTGACTGCCGGGGGTCCGCAGTACCTCCGATTCGGGTAAAACTTCGAACTGCGCGATCAACGCGTCGAGCCGGCGGCGTTCACCTCGCGCTGGAACCGTTCCGAAAACACTTTCCGGTGCGCTATAAAAATATCCCGTTTAATTATTAAACGGGGTTTTTCGTTCCATTGGTTGCGGCTGGTCTCGTGCGGTTTTCGCGACGGTGATCGGGTGGAACCCGGTGTCGCAAAGGTCGGGTGTCAGGGTGGCAAGGGTCGGTCTCCGTCCGATACGAGATAAGAGGGGGAAAAATAATCGTCGATCGATAAATCAGGGATGCAAACACAGCAAACAAATCAGACAATCAATCAATTCACACCGAAAACAAAAATTTTAATTTTTGCGAAAACTGGGCTGTTACAATATTCCAAGGATGAGCCTCCTCAAACGGGCTCTAGGTCTTCAAGAGAGAGCAAGTTAGATGCACCCCCACTAGTTCCATTGGAGAGCTTCCTAGCTCGTATGTGCATCCGTTGCATGGCAATCCCTACTCCTCACATCATATCTATCATTTGGCATCTCTTGCCTATGATTGTTCTCATTGATGTGAGCCTTTCTCACCCTTTTTGTCTTCTCCTCCACACTATTTCTCTCTTTTCCATCCAAAGTGTCAACTCTCGTGCTTACGCTCATCCATTGCATGAGTGCTCAAAATATTGAAAAAGGAGTGGATCAAATTGACTTGTACCTGGCTAGTGGTCTGGGGACGAGTCAAGATAAGATTCCAGAAAAAGACCAAGTGTGAAACTTTAGTAGATTGAGTTCTCAACAAATAAATGTTTTTTCTCATATTCCCTATCCCCCTTCTTGCACACAAACACCATTTGGAGACATTCGAGTCACGGACAGCGAGAGCTCTTGCACCTAATGTTCTTTTTTTACTTGTTTCAATGCTAATATAGACTCTTGCATGTTATGACTTCAATTGAATCTCTAAACCTTGATTGCTTTAATTTTCAAAGTTCTTATATGGTTGCTAGCACGTCACCACAGAAATTATGCCGTTATCATTTACCTACTTGAGGACGAGCAGGAATTAAGCTTGGGGATGTTGATACGTCCAAAACGTATCTATAATTTCTGCTTGCTCCATGCATGTTTTGTGTGATATTGCTATGATCTAGATACACTTTCATACACTTTTGGTCATATTTGGACTAACCTATTAACTCAGTGCACCACAGTGCCAGTTCCTGTTTTCTGCTGTTTTTCAATTTCAGTTTTCCCCCATATAAAAAGTGCCAGAAAAATTCCGGGAAAAATATAGGAAAAATCAGCGTACAGGAAGCTTCGCGAAGAGCCCGAGTGGGGCCAGAGGGGAGCCAGGGGTGGCCCAGGCGGCCACCCGGCGCGGCCACCCCCTAGGCCGCGCCAGGGGGGCGCCTGGGGCCCCTAGTCCACCTCTGGCTGCCCCCCTTCGCCTATATATTCCCCGTGACGTGAAACCCTCGAGGACAGAACCCTTTTTCGTGATCTCTCCTCTGTTCCGCCGCCGCCGCGCTTCCCAGATCGGGAGCACCAGAAGACCTCTTCCCGGCACCCTGCCGGAGGGAGGGTTGACCTCCGGGAGTCTCCTCTCCACCATGGATGCTTCCCGGATGTCTTGTGAGTAGTTTTCCTTGGACCATGGGTCCGTGATCAGTAGCTATGTGATGTTCTCCTCCCCTCTTTGTTCTTCATGGTGTAGACCTCGTGAGCTGCCCTACATGATCGAGGCACTTTTGTAATCTTTCTACTGTTGCTATGCTGAGTTTGATGGGATCTGATGGATTATGAGATTATGTTCAGATTGTGATTGAGTAATATATTTGGTTCTTATCTCTTATATTTTTGTTCCTAAGTAACTCTTGCATGTTCTCCGTTGCTGTTTATTTCTTTGGCCAAGTAGTAGGTAGTAACCCCAAGAGGGAACGTTTTGCTCGATTGTGGGTTCATGCCCCCGATGACACGCTTGAGTGACAGAAACATGAGTCTAGGGGATGTGCTGTTGCCACAAGGGGGAAAACAACGGTGCTTGTAACCGCGGTTGCAAGGATTGTTTACTTTACGCAAAGTTCTTTTTAATGCAGTTGTCTGTTGCTTTGGGTTTACACTTTGGGTGGGGCTCGCAACTTAATACCAGCGAGATGTTCTGGATAGATATCTCAAGGTGGATGATTAGTAGTAGATGCAGTTGGATTTCTGCCTACTTATTTTGGCGTACTTCCCATGCTTTTGAGCCTCTTCCTTTCTTTTGTAGCATAGTTAGCATTGCGGTGCGTTCATAATCCTGTCAATTGCCCTTCTGTAATTTGTTCACCTCGCATAGCAGTTTTATCGTCTTTTGGGAGAGAGACATCACTAGTGAACATCACGTATCCCAGTCCATATCCTCATCACTGTTTACACGCTAATTTACTTTTCTGCTTTTTCTTTCAGTTGCTATCATTATCCCTTGTGTTTGATCCTTTGTGAACAACAAGACCGGAGAGATTGACAACCTCTCTGAACTTCGTTGGGAACAAAGTTATTTGTGTCTGTGTGCATGTCCGCGTCAGTTGCGCCGCTGACACCTACTTATCATCTCTGGAGTCCTACTGGAGACAAACCTTGGTATCTTTACTGAGGGAAATTTGCTGTTGTGCTACATCACGCCTTCCACTTGGGGTTTACCAGAGAAGGGGGAGAAATCACTATCATTACCTCCCACATCAATGGCGGAGAAGTTAATAGGTTTAGTTGGTTTGCCTTTCCTGTTAACCGCGCCAATAAACGATACTTGATAACCCACAAGTCTAGGGGATCAATTGTAGCTTTTCGATAAATAAGAGTATCGATCCCACGAGGAGCAGAAGGTGTTGATAAGTGACACTGGATGAGGAAAGGGCTGCAAACACTCAAAGGTAAATATTTAGGGGTTTTTGGTTTAAGCAACAGAAAATTAAAAGACAGGCAAAGTAAACAGGGTAACTGAGGAGTAGCAAGTGGCCCCATCCTTTAACAAGGATAAGCCTAGGAACTGAACTTATAAAAGCTAAAGCGTTCTCGAGAAAACACGGGAGAGATAGTCAAGTCACTTTCACCATACTCCGCCAAGTATACGTATCGTGTTGGTAAGTGTCGGTGGGTGGATCAATGATACTACACCTTCTAGACTAAGATAAGTGTACTCTTATGATTACACACCTTGCAAGCATCCGCAAATACAAGGTAGTAATTAAGGCATAAGCCTAACCACAGCATTACGATCAAGGATCCATAACTCCCTTGTGCGAAAGTCTGCGAACTGGGGTTCAGGTTTCTGTCACTCTGGCAACCCACCATAAGCATCCTTTGTGCACAATGTATTCCTCTAGGCCCATGAAAGGTGAAGTGTTATGTGTTCGACTCACATAACACCACTAGAGAAATAACAACACAACTTAAGTATCAAACAACACATAATACTTCAACATCATATGACTACTAACAACTAGACTTATCCCATGTTCTCAAGAACTAAAGTAACTACTCACAAGACATAAAAGAGATCATGATCAGAGGTGATAGATGGGTGATAAACAATCTGGACACAATGATATTTCTCCAACAAAACTCAATAGCATTCACCACGAAGTAGTAATCAACACCAACAGAGTAGAGAGGATAGATAGTACGGATTACAACACAAGTTGCAATTGTGAGAGGAGATGGGATGGAGATGGAGATGGTGCTGATGTTGGGGATGATGTTGATGATGATCTCGATGATGCCCGTGACGATGATGATGATGATGGCGACGATCTCCCCTTTCGGGAGGTGATCTCCCCGGCGGAATCTGGCCGCCGGAGATGGCTTTTCTCCTCTGTAGGTTTCCTCCCCGTGGTGGCGGCGAAACACGGAAACGACTCTTCTTTAGGGGTTTCCACCCCAGGGGGTTTATATAGGCGAAAGGGGGCACCGAGGGGGGCCACCAGGTACCCAGGAGGGTGTCTGGCGCGGCCAGGAGGGGGCCGCGCCAGGCACCCTTCTGGCTGCCTGGTGGGTCCCCTCACCTCCTCCTTCGGTGATCCCCAGTCAATCTTCATAAAAATACTCCCCATAAAATTTCATCGCATTTGGACTTGATCTGATTAAGCAACTTGGTATCCACTTTTTACCGCTGAATTCTGGTTCTGCTGCTTCGGCACCGGAAAGTTGTAAAATGTGTAAAATAAGCCAAAACAACATAAGAACAATACTTTAAAGTGGAATATATCAATGCATAGGGTGAAATCACAATATAAAATAGTGATGCTTTTTGGACGTATCAACTCCCCCAAGCTTAGACCTCGCTTGTCCTCAAGCGATTGCTGAGATCGGTAAACCTGTCCACAAGTTTAGAGAGTGAAGTGTCGATAAAAGAATACGAACAAGAAGCATCAAGATTCCTCACCAAACTTAAACATCCTCAACAATAACCTCAACTCATAAGGTCCTTATGAGAAAGTGGTAACAATTATAACAAAGTAGGACCTGGAAAACTCATCAAATCATGACAAACATAGCCTTGGTCAAGGAACAACTAATAACTTTTACTTTTGTTCTTTCACTTATAAAGGAATAGTTGAAGCTTTTGAAAGAACATGCTATTAGTCAAGAAGTGCACATGTCAACACAAAGGAAGATGTTTACTAAGCATAAGCTTTTGCAAACAACTCACTTATCAAAAGATAATGTCAACAAAGATGTAACATGCTAGATTTCAATGCAACTTTATATGCAAGCATCTTTATCAACATCAAATGTCTGTTCTCTCTCAAGAATGAAGGAAGTAGGAAGGACTGACTCAGCACAAAATAAAGATAAACCCCGTGCAAAAGGGTAAGCAGGGAAAACTTATGTGTCATCTCTAGATCAAACAGAATAAAAAACAAACTTCTGGGGGTGCATGATCCATCAACGACTGCTGATAGATAACTCACTCACTTCATGATTTGGACAAGTTTCGAGGAACGGCTCCCATGTGGGACGATCACATCCCCTTGGATTCCTTTGTTTATCACTCGTAAAAGGGCGAAGGAACTTGTGTGTTAGTATTTATCTTTTACGAGCTGGGCACTCATGCCAGTCCCTTCTCGTATTAGGGGTTTGCGGATTAGACATGCAATCCCAAGATAAAACTTGTCCAAATTAAGAAGATCATGGGTCACCCACCACTTCCTCATGAGCTGAATCAGCGGCACAAAACAGAAGGTTTTGAACATCTAAAGATAGCACACAAATTATATACTTTAGGAGTGGTAGTGAAATACCACAAGTAGGAAGGTATGGTGGACTCAAGTGGAAGAAGTTGGTTTCAAGGTATGGAAGTACAAGTAGAATTCCGCTTAGTGCAGAGTTTTGGCTAGCAAGGCTTTGAGAGAGCAGACAATTGATGACAACTTAGATGCAAGCAATACAAAGCATAAACATCAAAACTAGCATGAAACATCAAGTTGTCTTCCTTGTCAACATAACACTTCAAGCATAATAACACAAAGGTTTTGGCTATGTCGCTACTTTGAGAAAAACATGCTTGTTGTTATGACCAAAGCTATACTTGCCAAGATTAAATAAAGTTTTCGAAGCCATACCTGATATAAGGTCAATACTCCCCATAAGAATCAGCTCATAATGTCGATTGCGTGAAGAGAATACCAAGTGCAGCGAAGAAACCAATAGACTTCTCATTAATATTCCTTCATAGACGACTCCACACTCACGGATACAAAGCTCTCCACAAGAGGAGTGATAGGCCTCAAAGCAACACCTATTTCATAAAGTAACCTCCCTAGACATGATACGACTCTACTTGACTCCTAAAGAAAAAGATAAAGATAAAGATACCGGGCACTCCCCCAAGCTTGGAACAAGCTAAGGGGTGCCATTACCCGAGGAGTTTTACTCCTCATTCTTGTTCTTATCAGTCAGGTACTCCTTGGCGAAGCGCTTCCATGGCAGTTGTTCTCCAGTCTTGAAGGACATTCCCGTCTCCAAGATCCTGCACTCAGCACCTAAACCCATGCGCATAAACTTTAGTTCATACTCACAGTTCTGGTTCTGCAAATCATAGATCTGTGCTTGGAGTTCATAAACTTTTTCTTCTAATGCAGCCAAACTTGACCACATATCCTTCATATCCTTCTTGTGGGAAGCCTAGATCTCGTTCATGATGTCGAAGTTAGCTTCAACACCGCACTCCACCATCTTCTTGAACTTGAAGACCTCATGTTCCATCTCCTTCAGCCGATCTTCGGTGCTCCCCTCTTTGACTGGTCCCTCCAGATCTTCCTTGCGGAGGACACCGTCCTCCACACGAAGGATCTGGGGGTGCTTCTTCACCTCTGCGAGATAAGGGTTGATGACGTTGACGACGAACTTGTCCTTGGGGGAACTTGGAGAAGCCATGGCACCTAGATCTGCTGAGCGTTTTCCTGGCAGAAACAGACCGAGAAAGAAAACACGCGAAATCGAGAGATACGGTGCCGGGACGATCCGGGCAAATATATAGCAAAAATTTCTGCAACAGAAGGAAGGTTTCAAGCCTAGGTGGAGTCGGAGGCGGAGTCCAGGGCAGCCAGGAGGGTGCCCGGCGCAGCCAGGAGTGGGGCCGCGCCAGGGGGCCTCCTGGCCTCCCTGGAGCTCCTCTCCGGCTCCACTCGGGCTTGGAATTTTCCTAATTTCGCAAAAACTCTGAAAAGTTAACTTTTATTGACGTTCGCGGTGTTTTCTTACCATAATTCATACCTTTTCTAATTCTGCTCCTGCCGGAGTCTGAAACTGGGCTACAACATGTTCTTCATGAGTACTTGTATATATCATGTTTGCATCCACATTGATTGGATCACCTGCCATATAATGTTTGAGTCTTTGTCCATTCACAAAATGAGGTTTGGTGCCTTCAAAATTATTGATCTTGATTGCACCTGACCGATATACTTCTTCGATATGAAAAGGTCCTTCCCATCTGGAAAGTAGTTTACCTGGAGAAAACCTGAAACGAGATCTAAACAACATAACTTTATCACCAACATTAAATTCACGTTTCAGAATTCTTTTATCGTGCCACTTCTTTACCTTTTCCTTGAACATTTTAGCGCTCTCGTAAGCTTCACTTCTCCACTCATCTAGAGAATTCAAGTTCATGAGACGCTTTTCACCAGCTAACTTTGGGTCAGCATTCAGCTCTCTGACAGCCCAGAAAGCTTTATGCTTTAACTCTAATGGTAAATGGCAAGCCTTGCCATAGACCATCTTATACGGTGACATGCCCATGGGGTTTTTGTAAGCAGTTCTATACGCCCACAAAGCATCTCCTAACTTCTTTGACCAGTCCTTTCTAGAACTGTTTACTGTTTTCTGCAAGATCAACTTGATCTCCCTATTGGTGAGCTCAACTTGCCCACTAGTTTGAGGGTGGTACGGTGATGCAATCCTATGATTGACATCGTACTTGGCTAGAGCTTTCCAAAAAGCTCCATGCGTGAAGTGTGACCCTCCATCTGTCATGAGGTACCTTGGTACTCCAAACCTAGGAAAAATTACAACTTTGAGCATTTTCAAAGATGTCTTGTGATCAGCACTCTCAGTGGGGATTGCTTCAACCCACTTGGTTACATAATCAACAGCAACTAAGATGTGTGTGTACTTGTGTGAAGGAGGAAAAGGACCCATAAAATCAAAACCCCAGCAATCGAAGGGTTCGATCACTAGTGAGTAATTCATAGGCATCTCATTTCTCCTGCTAATGTTACCAACTCTCTGACACTTATCACAAGATAGAACGTATCTTCGGGCGTCCTTAAAGAGAGTAGGCCAATAAAAACATGATTGTAAAACTTTATGTGCGGTCCTTTCACCGGCATGATGTCCTCCATAGGGACTATCGTGACATTGTCGAAGAATGTCCTGCTGCTCGTGCTCCGGTATACACCTTCTTACGATCCCGTCCACACCTTCTTTATAAAGATGTGGATCATCCCAAAAGTAGTGCCTCAAATCCATGAAGAATTTCTTCCTCTACTGAAATGTGAAACCTGGAGGAAAAAACTTTGCAACGATAAAATTAACATAATCTGCAAACCAAGGGTCGGAATGAGATTGTACTTTTACAACAGCAAGTTGTTCATCTGGGAAACTGTCGTTGACTGGAATAGGATCGTGCGGGATATCTTCCATCCTTGAAAGATTATCCGCCAACGGATTGTCTTCTCCTTTTCTATCGACAATCTGCAAGTCAAATTCTTGAAGAAGGAGTACCCACCTAATGAGTCTTGGTTTGGCATCCTTTTTCTACATGAGATACTTAATGGCAGCATGGTCAGTATGAATAATAACTTTAGAATCAAAAATATACGGCCTAAACTTATCACAAGCAAACACCACTGCCAAGAATTCTTTCTCGGTAGTAGCATAATTCTTTTGAGCACTATCAAGTGTTTTGCTGGCATAGTGGATGACATTCAACTTATTGTCAACCCTTTGTCCTAAAATAGATCCAAAAGCAAAATCACTAGCATCACACATAATTTCAAAGGGCAAATTCCAGTCAGGTGGTTGTACTATAGGAGAGGTTATCAAGGATTTCTTAAGAACTTCAAAAGCTTCCTTACAATCTTCATTAAATACAAAAGGGGCATCCTTCTGGAGAAGATTGGTAAGGGGTCTCGAGGTCTTAGAAAAGTCCTTGATAAATCTTCTATAGAAACCAGCATGACCTAGAAAACTACGAATACCTTTGATGTCCCTTGGATAGGGCATCCTTTCAATAGCTTCAATTTTTGCCTTGTCCACTTCAATTCCCCTTTCGGAAATCTTATGTCCAAGAACTATCCCTTCGTTAACCATGAAATGGCACTTCTCCCAATTGAGCACCAAATTTGTTTCTTCACATCTCTGCAAAACTTTATTAAGATTGTGGAGACAGTGGTCAAAGAAGTTTCCATAGACGGAAAAGTCGTCCATGAAAACTTCTACAATATCCTCACAGAAACCATGAAATATTGCAGACATACACCTCTGAAAAGTAGCAGGTGCATTACACAAACCAAAAGGCATACGCCTATAAGCATAAGTACCGTAAGGACACGTGAAAGTGGTCTTCTCTTGATCCGCGGTGTTGACGTGAATCTGGGAGAAGCCAGAGTACCCATCAAGATAGCAGAAGTGGGTGTTTTTAGACAACCGCTCGAGCATCTAATCAATAAAGGGAAAAGGATAGTGGTCCTTCCGGGTGGCCTTGTTCAACTTCCTGAAATCAATACACATTCTATATCCAATAATAGTCCTCTGAGGTATTAGTTCATTTTTATCATTAGGAACAACAGTCATACCTCCTTTCTTAGGAACACAATGAACGGGACTTACCCACTTACTATCAGCTAAAGGATAGATGATACCTGCGGCTAGAAGTTTGAGAACCTCCGTCCTAACCACGTCCTTCATCTTTGGGTTCAACCGCCGTTGATGATCAACAACCGGTTTAGCATCGGGCTCGAGATTGATAGTATGTTGGCAAATGGATGGACTAATACCCTTGAGATCATCAAGAGTATAGCCAATAGCACCTCGGTGTCTTCGGAGTGTCTCCAATAATCGCTCTTCTTCATACCCTGAAAGGTTAGAATTGGTAATAACAGGATATACTTTCTTTTCATCTAAATAAGCATACTTGAGCGTATCGGGTAGTGGTTTTAGGTCGAACACCAGGTCTTCTTTCGGTTGCGAGAGGATTCCTAAAGGTTCAACCGGGAGGTTGTGCTTCAGGATGGGAGTTTGTCTTAAAAATATGTCTTCTAGTTCATCCCTCTCCTGCATATGTATATCATTCTCGTGGTCTTCCATAAATTGCTGCAAAGTGTCATTAGGGGGAATAGCAATGGAAGCAATTTCTTCAATAATTTTGTCATTACTTGACAGGTCAGGACCACGAGGCTGCTTAGAAAACTTAGAAAAATTAAATTCATACGGCTCACCGTTGAATTCAACAGATACTTTACCTTTCTTGCAATCTATTATAGCTCCGCAAGTGCTGAGGAAGGGCCTACCAAAGATAATAGGGAAAAAATATCTTGCACTGAACCAAGTACAAGAAAGTCTGTAGGATATTTTACCTTCCTGCAAAGTACTTCAACATCTCTTACAATCCCAACTGGAGAGATTGTTTGTTTATCTGCAAGATGGATAGTGACATCTATGTCCTCGATCTCACACGGTTGAATCTCGTGCATGATCTCTTGATAAAGTGTGAAGGGAATAGCGTTGACGCTAGATCCCAAATCACATAGCCCATAGTAATTATGATCTCCTATTTATACAGATACAACTGGTGTACCTGAAATTGGGCCTTTGTTCCTGGCTGTGACAATGTTAGTGGCAACAGCACAAAAACTAATAGTGGATTCTTCGATATCACTGGTTACCAGATCCTTGACCATTGCAACTTGAGGCTGGACCTTGATCATGTCCTCAGGTTCGTCAGTGGTCCTTCCATTCTTGTTTATAATACCTGTAACAAAAGAGTGCTCCTTTATCCTGGAGGGATAAGGAGGCTGTTCATACACAACTGCAGGTAAAACAGGATCAGTAACATTAATCTCAATTGGTGACTCCTTGAAAGGTTTATGATGTTGACTCTCCTTCTTCCTGGAAGAATCAATATGAGAAGCAAAGTCCTTGCAAAAGCTGGGAATCAAGACCAATTTTAGAGCAAAAGGTATTAAAGTAATCAGTCTTCACATAACTCTCAATGTAGTCATGCTCATAGTTTATAGTTGGTTCAATACCTTTATCAATTTCCCAGTATTCAGTGTTCTTCTGGATCCTTTCTATAAGATCCCATTTTTCTTCCATACTTCTGGTCTGGAATACCCCACTAGAGGAGGCATCCAACATCTCCTTGTCCTGACGAGAAAGCCTGGCATAAAATTGGTAAGTATAATTTCCTTGGGGAGCTCATGGTTTGGGCATTTGAGCATCAGGGACTTCAGTCTCCCCCAAGCTTGAGCGATGCTCTCTCCGTCGCGAGACCAAAAGTTGTAGATGTAGTTCCTGTCTTGGTGAATTTCACGAAGAGGATAAAACTTTGCATAAAAGAGAGACATAAGCTCTGGCCATTCAAGCAGATCAGAGTTATCGAGTAGATTATACCAATCTGAAGCTTTATCTTTGAGTGATATGGAGAATAGTTTCTTCATGACGAACTCCATCGTCACACCTGCAAGCTTAAATAAAGAACATAATTGTGATAAATATAGCAGGTGTTCTCCCGGATGTCCTTCTCCTGTATAACGATTAGCCAAGACATAATCAACAATACCAGATGGTATTTTATAGGGCACAATTTCAGTAGGGGTAGGAGTGACCACCACAGTCGTGGGGCGGCTCCTTACCAGAAACGAACCAACAGCAGAAGAGTCCATAAGGACTGAAAATAACAACAGAAAATAAAAGTTCCCTTACCGGCTTCACTTACCAATAGCGCTACACTCCCCGGAAACGGCGCTAGAAAAGCTCGTTGATGGCGGAGAAGTTAATAGGTTTAGTTGGGTTGCCTTCCATGTTAACAGCGCCAATAAACGATTCTTGATAACCCACAAGTCTAGAGGATCAATTGTAGCTTTTCAATAAATAAGAGTATTGATCCCACGAGGAGCAGAAGGTGTTGATAAGTGACACTGGATAAGGAAAGGGCTGCAAACACTCAAAGATAAATATTTAGGGGGTTTTGGTTTAAGCAACAGAAAAGTAAAAGACAGGCAAAGTAAACAGGGTAACTGAGGAGTAGCAAGTGGCCCAATCCTTTAATCCTAGGAATTGAACTTATAAAAGCTAAAGCGTTCTTGAGAAAACACGGGAGAGATAGTCAAGTCACTTTCACCATACTCCGCCAAGTAATACGTATCGTGTTGGTAAGTGTCGGTGGGTGGATCAATGCTAGTACACCTTCTAGACTAAGATAAGTGTACTCTTATGATTACACACCTTGCAAGCATCCACAAATACAAGGTAGTAATTAAGGCATAAGCCTAACCACATCATTACGATCAAGGATCCATAACTCCCTTGTGCGAAAGTCTGCGAATTGGGGTTCAGGTTTCTGTCACTCCGGCAACCCACCATAAGCATCCTTTGTGCACAATGTATTCCTCTAGGCCCATGAAAGGTGAAGTGTTATGTGTTCGACTCACATAACACCACTAGAGAAATAACAACACAACTTAAGTATCAAACAACCCATAATACTTCAACATCATATGACTACTAACAACTAGACTTCTCCCATGTTCTCAAGAACTAAAGTAACTACTCACAAGACATAAAAGAGATCATGATCAGAGGTGATATATGGGTGATAAACAATCTGGACACAATGATATTTCTCCAACAAAACTCAATAGCATTCACCACAAAGTAGTAATCAACACCAACAGAGTAGAGAGGATAGATAGTACGGATTACAACACAAGTTGCAATTGTGAGAGGAGATGGGACGAAGATGGAGATGGTGCTGATGTTGGGGATGATGTTGATGATGATGTTGATGATCATCTCGATGATGCCCGTGACGATGATGATGATGATGGCGATGTAAGGCCCCTGATGCGGTACTAACTCTAACTAGTCGCTTTCGCGTCCGGTCGGAGTTAGAAGCGCATCAAACGCCACCGGCGCACGACACTCGCACTCGTGTCGCTGCCGGATTCTCGACAACAGGTATAAAAACACAACTCTACAAGAAAAGGGGAAATACATATATAGAGATAATAGGGCAGGGCATACAACGCCACTGTCCAAAATACATCACATTCTCATGAATATATAACATCAACACATCAAGCGGAAGCAAGTCGGACCGAGTACGGTCAAGATACAAATTGCCCTAGAGAGGGCTACACATAAATCCACCCACGGGAACGTCTGAGCCCAACTAAGGATCCTACTGGTCGGAGTAGTCGTACTCGTCGTCATCCTCCGGGGGCACCTCCACGAAGTATCGTCCAGTGCTGGGGTCGAGGTAGTAGTCCACTGCAGCGGCCGATCAGGCAAAGCGGTAAAAGCGGAAAAGTAAACGGGGGTGAGAACATATCATTACGGAATAACTAACGCTACAGGTAAGGTAAAGGAATAGACAGTTTGCAGCCGCACTAGCATATATGGTGGCTACACGATCTATCAGAATAAAGATGAGATCCAAGGATTCACGGAGACAACGTGTCGTAAGTCAGCTATCCACCTACTTACGCAAACATAACACAACCTCGTTTCCCTCTCGGTCCCCCTGGACGAAGAAAGACAACCAAGGTACGCACACGGTTTGTCAAATTTTATAGCATGAATTTCATTGATGTTATTCTATGAACAAGGAGTAGGTCTCAAGTAGTCCATAACCGCGGACACGGCTTTTCGAAAAGATTTACCCTGCAGGGATGTACCAACTGTCCATTATAGACGTCGCATGTACGTCCGGTTTCCACTTGGCTAGGTAAGCGCCTGGAACTCCGGAACGTCAGAGTCCCTCTAACTAACAACGCACAAATCCGGGTGGCCCCCGGTGAGTCGACACCCAACTCAAAAGCTGGCCACGCTCTCGAATCGGTCTCTACCGTCTGTCGCAGGTTTGGATAACCGGTTAGTTCTCTTATGAGACCGGGTCCTCAGCCGGACAGAGTGGGCCAGCCAAGAAACTATGTCCTCCTGGCCCTGGTTTGGTTTGGAAACAACTGGGGATCCAACCAGCACACACACATTGCAAATGTAAAACAGCTCGGGCCACCACTAGAATGTACGAAGCTAGGTAGGTAAGACAAGGGAGCCCCATAAAACCCCACACACGATTAGGCACGCTCGTCAAGTAACACAATACCCGGAACTCGGGTCCTAGGTGACTCAAATGGAACAAGGCACCAGACGGGAATAGTCCAGCCTTCCATCTTTCGTCGAATATAAATTAACATCATTTAACAATAATAAATATCAACCTACTTCTTTTATAACATGATATCCCAACCATAAACATTTAAGGTAAGCATCAAGTTTTCTATCCATACTAAGCAATGGCTGAGCAGCGGTAACTTAGCAGAATAAGGGTTTGCTGGGATGTGGGGATCATGGCTGTATGGGTTTAAACATGGCATATAATGTAGGTAGGATCAAGCAATAACGTTCTAGAACTACAGTTAGGCATGAGCAGAAAGTTATAAAGTAATGACACAGATCTCCCCCTTGCCTGGTAAGGTAGTCGAAGTAGCACCCCCGGTACCCTCGGGCTCGGTGTCGGACAGCTCCACGTAAGTCTCCTCGGCGGTCTCAGGTGCTAACGTAAAGTACCGGCAAGGAAAGGCACACAAGTAAGCAACTGATGCAACTCAAGCAAGGATGGCATGATCAGGATTTATTTACATGGTATGACCCTGTCTAGTCAAGTTTAAATGAAGGTGATGATGACAAGTCATCACTTTCATATGCAATTTATTTACATTGTAATGGCTTTGGTCTGAGCCTTGACTTGGGTGTAAATAGCATGATAGCATGACATGAACAACAAAGCATTACAGGAATTTAATTAACATGAAAGTAAAACAATGATTCCGGAGACGGCGTAGTGTCGGTGAAATTGACACTTGTGAAGGTGCGACAATTGCTGGAGGTCAGCCACATAGCACATGACAATATGTTAAGGCTGACTGAAGAAAGGATAGGATGGAACTGCCTTGGCAAGATCAGATGAGCAACATCTCAGATGCACTGAAGCTGAGGTGTTGTAGACAGACAGACCTGAAGCTTCTGGACCAGGTGATCACACCTTGTCTAAAAGAAAATGCTCAACTCAACAATAAAACATCACTGCTGAAATCCTTGCAGAAAAACACCCCAAAACATATATGACATGCATCCATTTGAATTTGCAAAAGCAGTTGCAAATTCAACTGAAGTTCAGGGGGCTGAGTGCAAAATTGCTCCTCATGAATTTTTGAAAAGGTTCAGTTGATGAAAACATTACCACGATGCAACTCCTTGTGCAAAACTACCCAAAAATCATATATGATATGGGCAATTTGCAAGCTGAGCCAATTTCCAAAAATAAATAAAAGTAACAGGGGGGGTTTATTTGCAAAATGACACAACTCCAAAATTTAGAAGGGGTCAGATGCAAAAATGAGTATCACCACTGCAATCAGTAGCTCAAACTACCCCAAATTGATATATGGGATGCCTTTGTTTGAAAACTGGTCCAAAATCAGATTTGAATTTGGAATCAAATTCAAATTTGAATTTAAACAGAAAAGAAATAAAGAAAAGAAAAGAAATTAAAAAGAAAAGAGCTGGGTTAGCTCCATGGGCGGGTTTCGGCGAATCCGGCCCATGTCAGCTCCCTAGCCCCTATGGGCTCAGCCCACTCGGCTGGACGCACTGACCAGCGGGGCCCAGGCGTCAGCCTCACACTGAAATCAAAAAAAAATGGGTGGGGGTCGAACGGGATTCGAACCCGCGGCGTCTCGCTCGTCTCCACGCTCGTTACCACTGCGCTGCGATTCGAGTTCTGAACAGATACAGCACGCAGTCTAGTTAAGGTTCAGTCTTTTGGTTCTCTGAACTTCAAACGCCTGCAATCTCTGAACCCCGACGGCGACGCTCCACTGCGGCGAACTCCACGCCGCGTACAGACCAGCTCCGGCCACCCCGCCATGGAATGAAACCGCGAGGGTGCCTAGCTGAACACAACGAGGCACGTCGTGGCTCCCAGCTCTAACGCTACCGCTCGCTAGCCTCACCGGAACAGAACTACTGCGGCGGCTCTGAACCTAATCTTCAGACGGCCCGTGCCTGCAACTTCCGGCGTACCGTGCGACGAGCACACGGCGCCTCTGGCCACGGCCTTGCTTGCAACCGCGAGAGGGAAGTGCCATGGACACACAGTTGCCCTGGCCGCGACTTGAGGCTCACCGGAGCGGATGGCATGCTCGTCTGAATCTCACGGCGGTTCTGTCTGACGGAGTTGCGCAGAGTTCAGACACGCGAAAACGAAAACGGCAACGAAGAAAGGCGGCTCCTTTGGTGCCAAAAACGCGTACTGGGCACTCGCAGACCACGCGTGAGGTCGTCCGAGGTGTACCACGGCACGGTGACCACGGACTCCTCGCCGGCGACGAGCTGCGCGGCAGACGACTGCTGCTAACGTGAATGAAGCGCTGCGCAATGCTACGGTTGAAAGCGTGGGCACTAGCTCACCTAGCGGGTCGCCTTGGACGTCCCAGCCTTGCCGTAGAGGAAGAAGATGTTGACGTCGGAGTCGAGGAAGACGACGGCCCGCGGCGAGGATCCACGGCGCGGGGGCGTCCTGTTCCTCCTGGCACTCTTCTGAAGCAAGGAACGCACACCTGAGGTCACCAACACGGCGTGAAACCACGGAATTGCAGAAAGATCGTCAAGGCGGCGGCGGATTTGGTCTGAATCTCACCGGAGCCGAGCGGGAACAGGACGGAGGGAAAAGCCTCTCCCGGCGGCGGCGAGGGGAAAACTCTGGGGGGAACGGAACCCTAGGGGGTTCGTGTGGCTCCAGGAGGCTGCTTATAAGGAGGGCGGCCTCCAGCCACGCTGGCAGGGCGTCGACGTCGACAAAGCTCGCCGGCGTGAGAGAGGAGAGGGGAGGGGACCTCTCCACGGTGGAAAGGCGACCTGTCCCCTCCCTCGGATCCGGATCGGGCGGTCGGGGTGCCTCCCGCTTACCGCTTCGCTGGAAAGGCCCCCAGCTGGGCGGCGGCCTGCGAGAAAACGGGTTGGGCTTCGGCTGGAAAAAGAAAAGGGAAAAGAAACCTGCTGGAGAAAAAGAAATTGGGCAGCAGACAAAAGAAAAAGAAAAGAAAAGATAGGGGAGAAGGAAAAATATTTCAAACATTTTTACAAATCCCCTAAAAATATGTGTGATCATCCAAAATTGGTTTGACCATTATTGCATGCAGGGAAAAATCTCCACAAGCAAAACAGTACCTTTTCTATTTAAAATTAAATAGAAAAGGACTTTGAAGAGTTTTTGAGAGAAAAATAAAAGGTTAAAAATTCCATGAGTTTGAAATTCTTAATCCTTGCATTTTTCTGGATTTTTCAAAAGTGGTTTGGCCAATTTTGGCAACAACAAAAATGTGGCCCTGTTTTTGAATTCAAAACACTGGAACTAGGGCTACTGTTTTTGTTGGTGGAAAAAATGCTTTGAGGGTTTTAAAACCCTTGCCACATGAAATGAAATGGCTAAGCCAAGTTTGGGGTCAAGTGAGGTTAGCATGTGGCAAGGAAAAATCCAACAGCACCCTTCTTGAACCACTTTGCATGCAAAAGAAACCAATCCAAACTGACTCCAATCTCCATGCTAATTTAAATCACCACATGAAAAGATGTAAACTTCCACCATGCCAAGTTACCAGTCCAACAGGGAAAGTATAATACATGGTGATAGTAACTTATTACATGTGGGCTGTTACAGGCGACGATCTCCCCTTCCGGGAGGTGATCTCCCCGGCGTAATCTGCCCGCCGGAGATGTCTTTTCTCCTCTGTAGGTTTCCGCCCCGTGGCGGCGGCGAAACACGGAAACGACTCTTCTTTAGGGGTTTCCACCCTAGGGGGTTTATATAGGCGAAAGGGGGCACCGAGGGGGGCCACCAGGCACCCAGGAGGGTGCCTGGCGCGGCCAGGAGGGGGGCCGCGCCAGGCAGCCTTCTGGCTGCCTGGTGGGTCCCCTCACCTCCTCCTTCGGTGATCCCCAGTCAATCTTCATAAAAATACTCCCCGTAAAATTTCATCGCATTTGTACTTGATCTGATTCAGCAACTTGATATCCACTTTTTACCGCTGAATTCGGGTTCTGCTGCATTGGCACCGGAAAGTTGTAAACTGTGTAAAATAAGCCAAAACAACATAAGAACAATACTTTAAAGTGGAATATATCAATGAATAGGGTGAAATCACAATATAAAATAGTGATACTTTTTGGACGTATCACTGAGCAGATCCTTTGACTGTAATGATCATATGTAATTACTATCTATGAGGATGCTTTGATTTGTAACCCACCGCCTGACTGAAATATGTTGGCCATAAAGGTGCACTTTGGGTATTCCGAATAGATACGTTAATGCGTATGCAAATAGATCAAAGAGGGATTTGTCCATCCGAGTAACAGATAGGTACTCTGGGCCCACTCGGTGATATTACATCATAAAGATTGCAATCATGTGACTAGGTCACAAGGGTTGTAATATCACGGGAACGAGTAAACATGTTTGTTCGGTAATGAGGATTAACTAGGTATATTGGATACCGACGATCAAATCTCGGACAAGCAAAGTACAATAGGACAAAGGGATAATGCTCAACGTTAAACGGATCCAACAACGATGAAGTTTCATTCGATGGAAGCGCAGGGGCTATCAAGGATTGTAACCAGGTCCAATTGAGTAGTCATTGATCAATGAGATTGTCTCAATCATGTCTGCTGTTTCCCTGGCCGTAGGGTGTCACACTTAAGGGTATTCGACGCTTTAAGGATTGATTCGGGATCACCGAAGAACTAAGAGAGAACACCGGAATTGTTTCCGGTGGAGACCCGAAATTCTTCTGGGAATTTTGAAAGGTTCAAAATGTTATTTAATAATGTTTAAATATGTTTTATTATTTAATTATCTGAATTAAGTATTTAAATATAATTAAAAAGGAAGAAAAGGCAAATGGACCTAAAGAGGCCCATTAGGAGAGGAGGGAGCCTTCCCCCTTGGGCCATGCACCAAGGGAGGGGCCCACCCCCCTTTGGCCGGCGCACCAACCCCCTTGGTGGAATTAGTCCCACCTCCGGGAGGGATAAAGGTTGCCCCCCTCCTTGGCCTATATAAGGAAGGGTAGGGGTGACCTTTTCTTCACAACATTGAAGTTCTCTCTTCCTCCTTTTCTCCTTCCTTGCGTGGACTCCCCTTGTTTGGAGTCTATACTTGGTTGGGGATTTCTCCACCATACGCACGCCGTCGTGCTGCTGGAATCGGGATCCGAATCTATCTTCTTTTCGCTGCTCTTCTGGCTCAGAGCCCGGAGGGACGTCGGGTACACCGTATGTGTGTAATCCCTCGAGGCGCTACACTTGTGGCTCTACTTCATCGTCATGGGCATATCGCAGAGTCTTCACCGACAACGTTCCGACGGGGATGCAATCCCGTCATTGGTCTCAAGGACCGAGTGGATACTGGAATCATCGTGGAGCTGCGAGACATCGGGGATTGACGGTACGACTACACCAACCACGTTCACGCGGGAACATTTCCCGCTTAATGGACTACATACTGGTATGTGACATATTCCATCCGTTACTTGCATCGCCATAGCATAGGTCTTGGGATTGGGTATCGTAGGTTATGAAAATTTGTGTTTTCTGCCCCGAACCCCAACAAGTAGTGGGGATTTACATATTTTGGTCATCACATTTTCTGGCAACAAGCACCACCGACCATTTCTTTTTTGAGGGTATCAAGCACCACCTCGCATAACAGTCACACCACCATATGTTTATTCCCTCGGCCGATGATTCCACTATGGTGCACTGCTGCTGCCATTTGCCAGTGTTGTGCCTAATGGTGGCCAGTCTGATGGCACAGTATAAAGCTGGGGTTAACAAAGCGCCAACTTGTCTCATTTGTAAAAACAAGGATGAGGGATTCCCATTGGCATGTGAGCTGACACCGCGCGATCACTGCCTTCACTGCACCGCACAGCACAGGGCTCAAGTCCCCATCTTGGACGTCCACTGTTGAATCGTGACTTGGAAAACGGATATATACTTGGCTATATGTTTCATATTGCTGTTGAATGTTCTAGACATACATATTCTTAATTTGATGTGATTAGTTGTGTGTGTGTGTGTCCCTTGTTCAACACAATTTCACTACATGTTTTTTCTGCTGCATGTTGTCAAACTGATTCATACTATTCTGGCTTATCAAGCACAATTTATAAACTTTTACAAACAGGTGATGACCTGTCTTCTTGGTTGCTTTTTGTTGAAGCCAGTAGTAAATCTGTAAGATGTGACAGATGATACCACAAATGAATAAACAAAATGAGCTGCATCTAGCATCTAGAACTTCCTGAGCCTTTGCTTTGCCTGGTATTAAAAGGCAATGTAATGCTTGGTCTTTGAAAACTTTAGGAAGCACTAATTGTTCTTGATTGCATCTTCAAGATTGACCTTCAGCGGAGCCCTCCATGATAGATTCAGTATCTTAAAATCACTGGGACCAATATGATTTCATAGTTCTTCTATTTTAAGGGAAAAAATCTGGGCCAAGATTCCAATTTGAGCATAGCATGCATAGTATATGACAATATATAAATCACGACATAAAATTCTAGTTTTGGTCAAGGAGGACTAGTCATGCTAATTTATCCACTAGCTAGCTAGTCTGTCTAATCCTCCTCGAACTTTGATAGGAACTGAACTGATCTGCTGATCATTTCCTTTCCTTCATGCCTGATGCCAATCTTCCCTATGGAACCATCATCTCCAAAGAAGAAGCGGGATTTTTGCCCGAGTATCTTCATTTACAGTGCCTAGAAGTATCTTAACGTTTTTCCCTACTCCATTTATGTTGCTTGAATCATTCTTTGATAGAAATGGTGGTGTCCTGTTCCCATAACCATCCACTGGTTGGTGACCAATTTTTTAGCTTCTCCTATATTTGTTGCTCTGCCGTGCATTGCATGGTTGATTGTCCTAATCATAAGAAACGCACGGGGAAAGTGGTGCTCCACTACTGAATGTTTTTCTTAGGCTTTAATTCTTATGCATATTTTTCTGCAGAAGGCTACACCGTGGGGGCTCATCTTCAAGTGACCATCCACCTGACGTGCTTGCCGCAACCACTTAGGTGAGTTTCTTATGTACATGTCATGTTCTTCTAAGAATGTAATAGGATTTCAAGTCTTTAACATGCAATGTTTAAAAGCGTTTCATAGATTAGTTATCAACCAATAGATTGGAACACCCTGTCTTAATTCAATTTTCAGGCCAGATTATCTTTCCTTAATTATCATCACTCTGGGTTAGTACTAGTGGATAGCTAATGTTTGTGAAATGTTTAAAGTTCAATTTTCAAGGACTTGGTATTACTTGTGGATGTAATGAAACAACAAAGCATCATCTTTTTCTGAATTATCCACTAGGCATATTTGTGAATTTGGTGATTTTGGTTGCAGCTAGCAGTGGTTCCCACATAAGCTTAGTTGTAATTGTAGCATCAAAATAAAATGGTTGGAGAAGCTTTCCTCTAGGTTTCTTTGTTTTCTAGGAATCATGGCTGTTTCAGTTGCTTGTATATAAATATTTGTCTTTTCTAATTGAAAATTGTCATGTCTCCCAAGGAAATAGCGCCCTATTGATGCTTGAGTTATATTTTGATGTGTGCATTGCTTATTACTAACTACATATTTTGTAGCACGGCCGGCATGGTTCGCTCCTGCCAAACCTGTCGCATTAGCACTGGCATCCGTATACCACGTGGTGCTGCAACCCCTTTGCCGCCAGCGCCCGCTCCCGCGCCCGCGCCGTCCTTGTCGGGCTCCTCCATGGGATCGCGCCTCTCTGCATCGACAGCGTCCTCCCATGCATTCGATTTCGACGGTAAGCTCTGACATTCACCCCACTGCTTCAGAGTTGTCTCTAAATAGGCGGGAGATAGAAGAGGAGGACGCATCAGAGGAGGCGGAGTTCAATGCCGTTTGGGAGCGCAAGTACCCGGTGGGCGTATCAGACCCGGCACGCCAAGCGGTTGTATGGGAAGTAGCTCAGGCCGAAAAAGAGAACAAGTTCGTCGTCATTTCATCTTCTGACGACGAGGAGTGAAGCGTCTTTATTGTAATTTATAAGATGTTGGTTAAGAATTTGTGTACTCTCTCATGCTATACTTGTTGATTTGCTCTCTTGTTAATAAACGGTGTTGGTTAAGGATTCTGATTTGCCTGTTCATATGATGATGTTGTCGTGTTATAACTGTCATGTTGATGATGTTGTTTAATTATATGTGTGATGTATTTTATAACCCCTCTGCAAATACAGAGAAACAAATTTTTTTTATAAATATTCATAGTAATAGCGCACCTCTGTCCTTAATAATGGCGCACTCCTCGTGCGATATTAGTGTCAGGGATAGTAATGGCGCACTCCGAATGCGCCATTAGCGTCAGGGATAGTAATGGCGCACCAAATGTGCGTTATTACTATCACTTACTAATGGCGTACTAGTAATGGCGCACCATATGTGCGCCATTAGTACCCAAAATAGGTGTGCCACTAATGAATTTTTTTTCCAGTAGTGAGAGATGAGATATCATCCCATGAGAATAGCTTTTGATTTTCATGTCTCACAAAAATTTCATTGTATATACATTTTGTTAATTAGTCTGTGCTAACACACGGATACTTAGCTAATACTAATAATGAATCTGCAATTTATATCCACATGATCTCGCTTTTGAATAGCGTGCTTGCACTTGTGCAACACATTATGGAAGTTTTGCTTAATGCATGCTGATAAGACGATGATTGAAACTAAAGGGAGACCTCAAAACTACTCCAATGTTCGTATCATAGGTTTGAGACCACTTTTACCGAATTTTCTATCCAATAAAGACCTGTATATATCCGTGTACCAGTTCGAACGTCCATTTATTTCTTAAATCAAACCTATCTTGGAGGGGCTTAGGAGGTGTCCAAACATGGCATCTTCAACCTCATTCAACCACGTGGCACATTTCTTCCTTGTGTTTTGTTCTTTTGATCCGTCTGACCCATCTTTATTACTGAATTTTATATTTATGATTGAATCGCTTACTCCCGTATCATGTCTACGAACACGTTCGGACATGATCCGCAAATAAATAGTCCTCCCTATGATCCATAATAAATGTTGCTTATTTTCTACTAAGCTAGTACATATTTTATACTAGATAAGCGATACTTACTATAGATCGGGTGAAGTATATCTTTTTCCTATCTATATAAAGCTAACACCAACGCATTATCTTCCGGTGTGAACTACTCACTGACCGTCAGATGGGTTGCCCGGATCAAGGAGAAACTGGTGATGCCATATCATCTTTTGACATCAGTTCACGCTGTATAAAAAGATGCAGACATGTACTACATGAAACCAATGGGGTTAGCGTAGTGGTGTGCACGTGGGTTGAGTTGCAAGAGGTGTTTGGTTTGGAGTCTACCATCTCCCCTTTTCATCATCCTTTTGTTTTTTTAAATGGTAAAATATTCCTAAAAAAATGGCTACCTTTTACAGTAAAAATGTATTCGTTAGCATGACATTTAGTAGTTACGTACGACGTTAAATGTTTTTTACATTGCAAATGTAGTTTTTGAAAATAACATTTTGTCGTACGTGTCGCATAGCTATTTTTAATTACGTAGTATAAAAAATGTAGTTTTTGGATATGACATTGTAGTATATATAGCATGAATTATTTTAGGTATGTAGCATGTAAATGTAGTTTTTGAATATGACATTTGTAGTATATATAGCATGGTAAAATAGTTTTTTTAGACATAGCAATTCCAGTTTATGCAGCATTGCAAAATGTTTTTTCCATGACAATTATTGGTCATGTAGCATAGAATTTCCTTTTTCTTTTTGGCCACATGGCCATTAATAGTTTTTTATTTTCAGATCATGACATTTGTTGGGGGCATGAAGCATGGTGTTTTCTAGTTATGTAGCATTGGAAATGTATTTCTGGACATGGCATTTGTAGTACAAATAACATGGTAAATATAATTTTTGAACATGGCATTTTGTAGTAGATATAGTATCGCAATTGTTAATTATGTAGCATGGCAAATATAGTTTTTAAACATGGTATTTTTAGTGTATATAAGATGACAATTTTTAGGTTCATAGCATGGTAAATGTAGCTATTGTACATGGAAATTAAAATTTGTGCAGTATGGCAAATATTTTTTTTGGACATGGCAATTATTGATCATGTAGCATAGAATTTCCTTTTTCTTCTTTGGCCACATGACAATTTTCATACTAAGCATGGAAAAGGGTAGATCATTAATGGCAATTGATGGGTTTTTGTATTTTTAGATCATGACAATTGTTGATAATGGTGCATGGAATTTTATTTTCTTTGACCACATGGCAATTGCCATAGTAAGAATGGCAAGGTATAGATCATGGACGACAATTTAATAGTTTACCATGTTTTTTCGGAGCACGAATTTGTCAGTAGATCATGGCAAATTTCACAAAAAAAATAACTCTCCTTAACACAATTATTTCATGGTAAATTTACCATGGAAAATTTCACAAAAAACTATTTTGTCTTTATGCAAAATAGCATAGGAAATATGCCATCAAATGAAAAAGGGAAAAAATCAATGTAAATTGCCATGTATCTAAAATTATTATTATTAAGAATTTTATTTTATATTTTTGCCGTTACTGTTTTTTAGTTTTTCTAGATTGCTATTTTTTCGAATTTTGAAACAAATAATGGTGAATAAAAACGACCCAGTAATTGATTTATTTTATGAAAAACTTTTCATCTATTTATATTTAACCATGATAGTACAACAAACACCAAAAATAATAAAAATTACATCTAACGACGACCCAGTAATTTGACCTGATGGGCCTGATGAGGGATGAAGAAGAGGGGTAGGTGGTAACCCGAACGAACTGCCTGGTTCGCTCGCTCCCCCTGACCAGCAGCTCGATATTAGCGTTCTATTTTTTTAGTGATAGAGTTGGAGATGTGTTAACACGTTGTCCTGAATCCACAACTTGTTCCTGAATCCACAACTCCCAACAAGTTCCTTGTCGTCTCTTTCAATGAGACGATCTCCCAACAAGTTCCCTGTCGTCTCTGTTAGCATGGCATGGGAGGGTATGCATGCTTTCCGCCAGGTTCGGACAATATAAGAAGTCAAGTCAGAATCGCAATCTGCAATTTGCAGCGGTTAGATGCCGATCGGGGGCGCAAGACGCCGAGATTGACAGCACGCACCATGGTTGAAATCCGCAGCGGGTTAAGATTCAGATCGGCGGCACCAGTCCAGGAGCATGTCGGAGTAGCAGCAAAGAAGATGATTGTGTTTCTGAATCCAGTTAGGCCCCGCTTGAAAAAGTGTATTATATACAGGTCTGTATTTTTTACGGGTGTAATTTACTAATCCTAGTTCAATTTCCGGCCGGAAACGAAACTGGCCTTCCAAGGCCTGTATTTTTTCGACGGGGGTGTTTGGACAGAAACGACCAACCAAACGAGGCCTTAAGCGAACCCTATAGAAAATGAACAATGATTTAGAGGTGATGGCATCAGACAAGTGTACTCAATCAATCAAACCGTATAAAACCTCTTTCTACAAGACGACATCCTATGAATATACGTTCCTTGTCCTTGTCCAGAAAATATATACGTCGATCATTGTCACTACTGTAGTAAGTAGAAACTTGGAATAAAGAATGCATCGTGGAACACGAGCTCCCGAGTAGTTAAACTGTCACATTTTGTTTTCCTGCAAAAGAAGTTGTCATTTTGGACGGATTCCATCCGTGCACCCTTGCCAGCCTAAGCGGAATCAGTGAGGCTGAGATCTGAGATCCACGGGGCGCGGTCCCGACCAAAAATTGATGACGATACCATTTTTTAAGATCAAATCAAGTAGCCAGTTTAGTTGTACATGGCATGCCTCGTCATCTTTGCTCACAATGATCAAACTAGTGGTGAGAAGGAAACGTACCACTACCAGATGATACGGAGGCTTGGTCTATCTCTGGCCTTGGTCGTTTTGTTTGTGCTAAATACTATATCTACAAACCGGCTAACCTCTCGGCCATGCCGTTCTTTCGCATTGTTAGCGAAGACTCTTTCCCTGGTTGACACGTGTGTGATCTTTTTTACCATTTAAACAAGCACTTCGTCACGGTACAATCAATGCAAAGTACTACTACTCCCTCACAGTATTCTAGAATGAAAAAAGATTGCCGCCACGTCTCACATGTGCGCACTATCAATCCTTTCTTCCGGTGCAATGAGGCTGGACAGAAGCTGCAGTTAATGCTACTCCCAAATTAATTGACACATGTACTTAGTAAAATTTCGTACTAGAATTGTACTAAGTGTGCGTCAATTAATATGAATCAAAGGGAGTATTATTTTTACAACTATGAATTAAAATGCTATTTTCTTTGATCTATTTGCCTACTGCTCAAACGAATGTAATTTAATGTTAAATACATATATATTTTGAAGCGTGGATAGAAAAATCATAGGATCTTTTATCCATATTATCTATCGCTCAAATAAATTTATTTGGATATTTTAGTGCTAAATACATTCATTTAAGAGAGCGTGGCTGCCGATGATGGCATTACATTTTTTTCTTCAACGGCGTATCTAAATATATTTTAGTGCTAAATGCATTCGTTAAGAGAGCGTGGCCGCTGACGAGGGCGTCACATTTTTCCGCTTCAACGATGTATCGACATATATTTTAGTGCTAAATACATCCATTTAAGAGAGTGTGTCTATATCGACGGTGTTACATTTTTTGCTTCAACGGCGACAGAAAAGCTACATTGATCATTACTTTTATCGCTCAAACAGAATATCTAGATGTATTTCAGTGCTAAGAGAGCGCCATGTTTTTTTTTGCAACGAGTAACGAGGAAAGTTACCATCGGCCCTCATTTTTGCTACAACCAATTACAATAAAATGTGACCGGCAACGACGAACGTGAATTTACTGCAACGAGCAACTAAATTTGCACCACCAGGCGACAACGAGAGTTGCCGGCAAACCCAGATGCTATGATTTTTGTTGCAACTATGCCAAGAACTAAAAGAAAAAAAATACATAAACACAAAAGATAATTTTTTGCTATAACCGACTATTCATTTTGCTATAAAGGTGATTGCAATTGGTCTCATGATCCGACCGGTTAAAATTTTGGTCGACCACCAGCTCCTAGCATTGGCCTTCTTGAATCGGGGAAGAGTCAATCCCACTTTACCATTTTAACGCATAGTTTTCCCTATCACTTTACCGTTCCAATGCTTTAGCAAACTTTGTGTGCATGGCTCCTCTAGAAAAATCCTTCCCCTCTACCCGTGTTCCTTCAGTCTCCACCGCCTCCGACCTCCCTCATCTTCTCTCACCTAGCACGGCGGCCCTCTCTACCACACCTGTTCTATATCGGTCATGGGAGCCAGCGGTCCTGCACCCATGGATCCTTACCTATAGCTGGCACACCAGGGATGAGTTCGTGATAGTGGCAACGGTGCATCCGTAGCAGTAGAGGGAGGTAGCAGTTCTTTCCCTAATTGCTGGCGATGCTTCTCCTTCGAATTAATTTTATTGTGGTGCCCCTTTCTCGACCCCATCAGGCATCAACACGTCCCTGATGAGCACAAAGCTTTGGCGACATTGACAACAATGTAGGTGAGTTGTCTCAGAGCCTCAAGCTCTCTTCCTCATGTCATCTTCCTCGCGTGCAACTGTAGACTTACTTGACCAGCAGCCTCTCTATTCCCCCACTTAAGTATTTTTTCTTGGGGCCAACTTTCCCTCATGAAAACCTAGAAATCGAGCAATATCTTAAACTATAATTTTTCTTGCCTATCTTCTTTTTCTATATTACAAGTCATCTTGGAGGCACTCTCTCAGAGGAATATTTATGGACTATCTCATTTTTTTCCTATTTGGTATTTGCACTATCAATATATTATAACTTTTTCCTGTGTAAAAGTAGTTTGGTTTTTATAAGTTTGATCTTATGAAGTTTATGTCTTGAAACATGTCTCCATATTAGAAATGTCGGACTTAGAACAACTGCAAGAAATGACATAACAAGATTTGTCTTTTGGCGTTGATCATGGTTCATATTCTTGAACCATTCTACTTCTCTACTTCCCCATACATGTACTCCAAAAGAAGAAAAGGCACACAAGCAACTCCCAAGTTTGTTACCAAACCTAGCTTACTCTGCTCCCACTACTAGAAACCATGTCTATCTGCTCAGTGGCATTGACATGTAAACCTTCTGATGTCATTTTGTATCGTATGGAGAGGCACTCCATGTTCTAATGGATTACTGTGCCAGACTTACTCACGACAGAATGTGAGAATTTTGTGTGAAATGTGTGTAAATAATTAGTTAGCCATGGCTTGACATTGTTTATGATTTGCATTCTTTCATATTGGTCTAACCCGACAAGATTGGAACTTTGCTGCAATTTTAATCAATAAATATACAACAATTATCTTGTGTGTTGTATATATTTCTCATTAGATTCCGGATGAAAATTTAAACGATTAATCAGTGTTTTAAATATTTTCCATGAATTGGAGGATAATTCTCCACTTCTATAGAGAAATTATGCACAATTGTCATGGTATGTTTGTTTAACAATTGATTACACTCTATTCCAGTTATGTTGTGCTTTTCCCTTGGATTAACTGTGCAAACGTCAAGGCCAGCTTTCCAAGGTTCATTGATTTATCACAATTGAACGCTTTTTACGTGGAATGACTTTGTCTTAACAATATCCAAACTATGATTCCTCCAACAAATACTCCATGTTTTATAGTCGACACACAATATTTACTATTCTATATCTTTTTGCATGCTAATAAGACCGCTATTCAAGTCGAGAACAACAAGAAGCAGTAATGGATTAATGATGTAACAACCAGATTTTCCACAACATACGTGCTCAATAAAATTTAATCATATAAATAAAGTTCAGCGACCTTTTAAGTAATCAAGTAGGTGAGATAAGTGTCACACCACCTTAAAAATGTAATGCATATCATATATCACTTTCTGTAGACCATTCAACAATTTCGGAAAAGGGAATTTGCTAGGGTAGTACACTACACGAAAGTATGCAAAGAATAACCCCAAGGCAACAAATATTATCTCATGGTAAACACTAATACAAATAAACCAGCGACAACTTACAATTCTATATCTTTTTGCATGCTAATAAGACCACTACTCAAGCCGAGAACACCAGCAAGCAGTAACTGATTAATGATGTAACAACCAGGTTTGCCCAACATACATGCTCAATACAATGTAATCATATAATTAAAGTTCAGCGGCCTTTTTAGTAATCAAGTAGATGAAATAAGTGTCACACCACATTAAAAATGTAATGGATATCATCTATCACTTTCTGTAGACGATGCAACATTTCAGGAAAAGAAAATTTGCTAGGGTTAGTACACCAAAAGAGAGTATGCAAAGAATAACCAAGGCGGAAAATAGTATCTCATTGTAAACACTAATACAAATACACCTGCGAGAGTGACAGTGTGGCGTGTATAATAGCACATAGTGTGGTGTGATATCATGCAGACCTAAATTTAGAAGAATGTGTATTATTATACAAGATTATTCCTCTATTTTTCATTTTTTTGTTTAATTGTATCTTAGTTCAAGATCAAATATATATTTCCTCAAATTTCCTCTATGGATGTGTTCACCATCTTTGAATAATCTTTGATAATTTCCTCAAATTTTAATACTTTAGTTTTCTTTTTTATGGCAGGTTGCTTCGTAAGTGACATGACCATTTCATGGTTAACGATGTAACCAAGAAGTAAAATTGAGACATTTACTTTGCTTTCCTAATATGTTGGTGTAGAGAAGCAAAATAAACAATATCAAGGGCATATATTGCAGTACTCTCAAAGCATATGTTGCATGAATCTTCTCATGAAGGAAAAAAGAAAAATCCATACATCATTCAAAATTAAATATTCTTTGTATATTTATAATCAAACCAACGATGGGCATTACCATAAAAAAAATTACGGGCGTGGCGTGCCGCCACGCCTTCCCCTGCTAGTGATACAAATCGTAGCAAAATAATAGTATGGGGTAGTATCAAAGGCCAAGGGTATGACACTCACGAGCTAAAGGAGATGTGTCATTAGATTTTCCAACGAACATACGATTTTTACAAAGGAAATCTTCAGACAGACTCTGATAATATCATAAATATAATGATAAATTCAAGTGTACCATGGTTACTATCCAGGTGATTAGGATATACATTTACTCTACGCCCGCACATGACCTGGCTAACTTTCTTACAGATAATCACAATGGCATAGATGGGCCCATGAAATAGCAAAACACCATGACGAAGATAAAAAAAACAAGGAAGTATGTACATGATAAGAGTGATGGTGATATGATTTTTGGAAGATAGTTTTGAGCAACAAATCATGCCAAATATTGCTACACACTTCAGCTGTGTTTAAAACGTGCAAATATATGCAAGACAACAAGCACATGAGGAAAAGAACAAACATATGACAATGTGAGAGAAAATGTTTTAGCACATATACAACATTTTCTCACACATTGACATATATGTTTTCGATATATAAGTAGATAATTGTCTTGCCTTATCTAGATGGTTAAGTAATAGTGTGAAACTATGACTAGCAGGATCCTTTATTAACCGTGTGCCAACTTGCTATCTAACCGCGTTTGGGTGGCACGCTGTCACTACGACGAGACTGATAATAAAGTTCTAACAACGTGTTTTACCACATGGTGGCAATTGCTCTAATCTGAATGTGTCTAGTAGTAGTTGTGTTCAAGATGATCTCGCCAAAATGGAATCCTCTTGCCATAGAAATTTTCAAATGCCGTTGGAAAAATATGGTAGCCCCAGGATCAAATTTGTGATCATCACCAGCATCTGAACATGGAAAAAAAAAGTAAAACACTTGCCCTCGAGTGATCTCGCATAACTCATTCGTCGCCTTCGTAGCCGTTGGATTAAACCACAATCAAACTGTAATTATTAAATCCGCACTAGCCTTTCCAACTGACCCTTTGTTGCAACCATATCTTTACAACAGGCAGCCTATTGCGACGGGGAGAGGAGCGACGGGTAACATCGGTGACGACGAGCAGAAAAAAAAATGTTCAGGGGTTTTTGAAACAATGATCTTGTTGCATTGGCTCGAACACAACAAGCTCATTGTTGCAAAGGACGATGCACAACGACGACTCAAGGAAAGAGAAGAACAATCTGTGGAGTAAAAAGGATACAGAAACTTTGCAATAGAAGTCTTGTCGCAAAGATCCGAACGCAACAAGCCTCTCTTGCAAAAAACGGATGCACTATCTTGTATAGATCGATGACTGCTACCCCGTTGATCGGACAGCTCAAAAGGCAGTGGATCTTTTCTGTGCTTCGATTGATAGATGCATAGTGTTTGCCCTACAAAAATCATCAACGTCCGAATTACCGTTGGGTTGCTAATTTCAAAAAAAAATTGATAGGGGGTAAGAGATGTAGATGTATGCATGAGTCACATCTGCCACTCTAATAATTGATTGGACCACGCAATAATGTAAGGAGAGGGCATGAATTAAGCTTTTAATTGCCAACGACCTGATCGATAACGCCAGCATCGGGCGATCTACTTATCAGTGTTATCGGCTGTGCTGTGCATAACTCGTTCTCCCTTTTGGCTTAGAACAAACCCAACAAGTTGTAGTAGCTCGTATCTATGTACGTACACACAGGCAGTAAAAACGTTTGAGAGAAGAAGAGCAGGGGAAGCAGCGATAGTTGGAGGTTGAAGATGAGCCCCTGCAGCAGCTGTCCCATTAACATCAGAGTATGTAGATGGAAATTTGGTTTTGACGTGGTCATTTAGTGCGTGCGTTGTCTAGGAAAGCGACGATGGTAGAAGAGCCCTTTCTTATCAAGCCCGATGGATGAGGTGAGGTGTTCTCCGTTTATACTTATGATTTAGAGCTCCGCTTGCTTATCGAGCGTCTAGTCAGTGTACTGGTGTTTGCCGTGCCGTGTGGAAATTAAGACAAAAGAGCCGTGCCGTGGTCCAAGGAGCGGCGTGCCGTCGACGGAGCCTGGGAATGAAGATGCCGCACACGCTGGCACTCAGCTCGTACGTGTGGGATGTGGCAACGGGACGGGAGCATGGAAAACATGAGAGAGAGAGAGAGAAATCATCTCCTTGTCCTGGATCCATGCTGCTATGCTATGGTGGTCAGTCTATCGTACAACCTCCTCCGGACCTTTTTACTGTTCTAACCCTTTTTTAAATTTTTAATATGATTTGATTTCGTTTTAAATTTTTAACACGATCTAACCCCTTTTAGACACGCCAATCATCGTGGCGTGTCTACTTCACTAAAAACACGCCAGAAACCTCGGCGTGTCTATTTTCTACCAGAGCAACGCGAATCGCTGACGTGGCAGGTAAGACACGCCAAGGTACTCGGCGTGTCTTACCTGAGAATAACAAAAATGGTGCAAGTGTACCGGCGTAATACTACTTGGTTGTCAATTTTTGGCTTGAATGTTAGGTAGGGTAGTAGTACTACTTGGCTGTCAATTTTTGCATATGCTAGTACTGGTACTAGGACAACACAATGCAGTCCATTTACTATTAGTACTACTACGGATGGATTGATGGATCGCCAATTTCCAAGACTAGAAGAAGAGCAAGCCAAGCAACACGGAACGCCACCAATGCATGCGTGCGATTTGCATGCATGAGTACATGGAGTTATTACATTAATAGTTTCTTTTATGAGAGTAAATTTTGCGAGTAGCTAGCCGGCTAATTTGATAATTAGTTGTCTTGATAGTAGTAGCCAGCCAGTAAATTTGGCGAGTAGCTAATATTTTTTGAAAGAATTCAGACTTCCCTTTGTTTATAGACGCCGCTAATATTTTTGAGAAAAAATGAATATATATTTTATTAATTTGTAAACCATTTGATTTTTTGGTATATACCTCATCTGCGTCGCTTCCTCGCGGGTACTCCAATGGACGATTGTTAAACTTGTCACTGGTGAATGGTACTCCAATGCGTCGAGCTCGTGGAGTAGGAAACTGTTCTTTCACGACCCTCCAAAACTCGACAATGTAGAGTGCTCTCACTCTCCTTATTCATTATTCAACATAGGTCTAATAAGAACTTACATCAAGCCATCTGAAGCCATCACTCACACCTCCAAAACTCGATAATGTAGAGTGCTCTCACTCTCCTAAAGTGTACACCACATGCACACGTTTTAGACGCCGCCATCATCATCGAACCGCTGACCCATCTTCAGGAGAGAGATCCGCATCATTCTTGTTCGTCCGTCCATCCGTCGACGCCACCACGGCGCCCAACGGCACCACCGCCCCGCGCTCAACCGTCTAGACACGAAGATTCTGGAAGATCTGTCGTGCGTAGCATCGGTGGACTAGGCATGACACAGCGTAGCACCTGTCGGCCAGGCACTTGACATATCCACCGAAAGCTTCGTGCAAGACGAAGCCGCTCAAATCTGACCAGAGGCGTCGTTGACCAGTCCACCATGGTCTCCACGGCTGGGCCGCGCCTGCAGCTGCCGCCGCACGTGACAGGGCCGACCACCACGGCTACTCGCTAAATTTACTCTCATAAAAGAAACTACTACTACTAATCATCAAGCTAGTAATGTAATAACTCCATGTACGTAGCTGCAAACGCACGCATGCATTGGTGGCGTTCCGTGTTGCTTTGCTTGCTCTTCTTCTAGTCTTGGAAATTGGCGATCCATCAATCCATCTGTAGTACTAGTAGTACCAGTACTAGCATATGCAAAAATTGGCAGCCAAGTGGTACTACTATCATACCTAACAGCCAAGTAGTACTACTCCGGTATTCTTGTACAATTTTTGCTATTCTCAGATAAGACACGCCGAGTAACGTGGCGTGTCTTACCTGCCACGTCAGCGATTCGCGTTACTCTGGCAGAAAGTAAACACGCCGAGGTTCCTGGCGTGCCTTAGTGGAGTAGACACGTCACGATGGTTGGAGTGTCTAAAAAGGGTTAGATCGTGCTAAAAATTTCAAACGGGTCAAATCGTGTTAAAAAATTAAAAAAAGGGTTAAAACAGTAAAAAGGTCCACCTCCTCCGGTGGCCAACGATGGGATGCAGCCTCCCACGAGGCAGCGCCTGCAAACCACACACACGTCAACCAAAAGACACCATGTACACTGTACCTGCCTACAAGTCTACAACACTCTACCGACAAATTTTACTAGCCTGTGTGTTGAGGTATATCGGCCCTGTTTGGATCCTTGGGTTAGAGTTAGAGTTGGTTAGATTGTACCAAACTAACCCCAAAACATCCAAACAGGAGGGTTAGAGTTGGTTAGATGCATCTAACCCATTCAAAAAATCTAACCCACCCAGGAGGTGCTTATTTGGGTTAGAGTTGGATGGGGCCCACAAAAAATTATCTTTTCCACTATCTCCACCATACAAAATTCTGAATAAAGTAGTCAAATGATTGGAATGGTACATTTATTGCCAATCTAACCCCACCATCCAAACACCTCTTTGGTTAGAGTTAGTTTTGGGTTAGACTAGAGTTAGAATCTAACTCTAACCTCTAACCGAGTTAGAGTATCCAAACAGGGCCATCGTTTTGATGTGAGGTAATAAATCTCCTTGCTTCTATATGCAGAGGGAGATGGTTGGATTCAAGCAGGGCTGCCCAGTGGTCCACTCAACCACTTATGCTTTGCATACCTTCCGCTCCACACATAATACAGTACAGTAGTACGTTATTTTTGTTCGAGGATAATACCTTGTTTTTCCATACAAACGTACGTACGCGGGTGGGTGCAACACATTTATGTTCCGATTGGGACGCGCTATCAAACATTTATGTTGAGGTTCGTTCTAAACGATTTTGAGGTTCAATTATCAAGATGCGTCGCTTTCAGTCTTTACCTCTCGCGGGTCCCAGCAGGAAAAGGGTAGGTGTGTGAGTGTGACCCCCTTTCATCCTGCTTTTAGTGTGTTTCTGATTGCAAAACATGGCTATGCGGGCCAAACCGAGTCAGTCGTGTCTATGTGCATCGCTGTTTGGCCACGCACGCAACATCTTTTTCACGCGCAACACTGATTCCAGAGGTACTCTACAACACACCTTACGTACTCATAAAGTTGCTGCCAATCAATCAATCGCTTGGTCGACATACGGTGTGGCCCATGGACCATGGCTAATTGCCTATCTGTTTCTACCCGCAAAATAAGTAAAATTGGCTATCTCTTTCAACTGGATTTAACCTCCTACTACTACTCCGTTTACATAGCGATAAGTGGTCACAGAAAAGGGTCATGCATAAATATTACTCCCTCAGTAATATTTATGTACACACCGCATCGTTTGAAAATATTTTAAGTTGAAATTTTGAATTATGTTAAATCGCACCGGCCTAAAATATATAAATGAATGCACGTTTAAGTTTGTTGAGCCTTTGTTTGGCTTTTGGATGAAAAAAAATTCAAGCAGGCGGAACCGTCTAATAATAGTTTTAAGGGTATTTTCAATGTCGATGCTTAAACCTTATATAACTGTTCGGATCGAGCGATTTCAATCTATTTTTTCATTCAACTTGGATTTATATATGTCCGCAGATCGGTTTGCTTGTCCGTTTTTCCTTAAATCAGACTCAAAGCAGGGGACTTTCCGGGAGTTCTGACCATCGCTAGGTAGGACTCCGACATCTTCAGCCCACACGCTTGTAAAGCCATCCTTATTGTTACTGCACAAAAATCATCCACCCCCCCCTTTCCTCAACCTATCCGCTCCGCTCACCATCGCCCTACTCTACCTCAATCCCCACGAGTTTCGCTTCCACCATCGCATGGACACTCAGGAAGAACTGTTGAAGTAGCCGGAGGTGAAGGATGCGACCTCTTGGTCGTCGCCCACAAGATCAACTGGCATCACGGCAAAGCTCATCGTGTCAAACAGTAGGCAATGCAAGTTGTTTTGTTGGCCGAGCGAGGGCCGCAACGGTGTACATCGGGCGGGAGGGGGGCATGTTCAGCGCCCACTCTTCTTTGATGCACCGAAGATGTGGCGATAACGTCTGCTCCATCTTAACACGCCAAAGAGAAGTGACGCCATGTCATGGAGCAGTTGCGCAGGTGGCGCCATACCACATTCCATGATTGATCGAGGAGGAGCTCCAGGGACGTCTTCTACTCCTACGTTTCTGCGGCCTCCGTGAGGAGTCTCGATTGTTGCGCTACGACGAATGCTTCTCCCCCTCATCGCCGAAGGAGAGGACAATTTCTTTCACGATGGAGCTAGGGGCCATGAAGGACGATGGCCCCGGAGAGCGATGGCGGCGCCGCCATGATTCAAATCCGTGAATAAATAAAAGTTCATGCTAAATAACAAATTGTGTCTGAACAGCTCGATCGAACGTTTTAAGACTCTAGGTTGAAGATGTTCTAAGCTAGCTATCACAAAAGAGACTACGATCAACTAGGGCGAGCCTTGAACAAGAGTACAAGACTCATCGCTGCACAACCTATTATATGGAAAATAAACTACTAAGCTAGAAAACAGCCAAAAATTACATATACAACAGGAATCTCCATGGTTAAGCATTGAGGAAAGCTCTACTTTTTAGACGAGCTCGGCCTAAGGAACAAACTGTGTGCTCATCACCCGTTTCAAAAAATAAATTGTGTGCTCATCATCCGTATCCAAACCCTGCAATGCAAAAAAGAAAACTCTTCAGCATCCTGACCCTGCAAAAGGGAAAATCATCAGCATCCAAATTACGGTTGCATTGCGCTAATTGCCGTTTTCTTTGCTTGGAGTACCAGATGTAGATGTATGCATCAGAGACCTGATCGATAACTCCAGCATCGCGCGATCAACTTATGAACTTATCAGTGCTATCGCCCGTGCATAGCGAACTTTCAGAATCTGTCAAACATTTACGTTCAGGTTCGCTTAAAATGATTTTGACGTTCAATTATCAGATGCGTCGCTTTCAGTGTTTAAGTCGCGGGACCCAGGAAGAAAAGGGCCGGTGTGAGTCTCTGTTTAGCACTAATCAAGTAATCAAAATGGCCGGCGAGGCGGGGCGGCCAATCAGAGTCAGTCATTTGTACTACTAGATGATACCTCGCGCGTTGCTGCGGAAATCAGTTGCAATATATTTTGAATGATTGATTGCATGAAACATGAATAATTAAATTAATACTATATAAATTAAAGTATAAAAATACATTTTATGTATTATATTTTATTATTATATAGTTAAAAATATTTATTAAATATAAGTAATGTAATATAATGAAAAAAAATCAGAGTTGGCATGCGTCATTATCTTGATGTAGGCATGAAATCAACTAATAACGAAGAACTTGTTTTCATGCATATTATGGTGAGTCTTGGATGATGTGACATGTATGCATGTTAAAAGTGATGTAATATAATAAGAAAAAATACATGCATGTTGAGGGAGGTTGCATGTGTCATTAAATGGATGTGTGCATGAGATCAACTAATAATGAAAAACTTGTTCTCATGCATATTGTGGTGGGCCTTTGATGAGGTGGCATGCTTGCATGTTGAGATAGATAAGATAGTGGGATGATCTATTATAGTATTATAGATTCCATGTGTCATGTTTCATGTGTGACTGCTCTAGTCCTTCCTTAATTACGATTCTATGCCCCACACTGTGCAATGTGCATCGCTGTTTTGGCCACGCAAATCAGATTCTTTTCATGCGCCAGTAATTTGAGAGCTACAGCACACCTTCCGTATCATCATAAAGTTGCCAATCGATCACTTGGTCGACATACGTATGTGTATGGCCCATGGCTAGTTGTTACATCGTCGAATTTCTTTAAACACGTTACAAACGGACATGTTTACATACACGTCTATACATTTACCTTGAATATATACATACACACACATTCTATTTCTCTGCAAAATTTTATAATATTACATTGCCATATTTGAAATTGATGAAGTCATCGCATTCATCCGGTAGCCGACGAAACGTCTCATTTCACTGAACAAACGTCAACGAAAAAACTAAAATAAATCTAAGAAAATACGAACACCATTGTCTAAATCCTAAACTTTGGTGGTGAAAAACAGTCGAAAATGGGGAGGCCTCCGAGTAGCTCCTCAGGGGCATCTTAGGCGGCAACCAGATTGGGCGACATCGCCCTTTCCCTCCTCCCCTCTCCTCCTCTCCGCCACCGGAGAGAGCCGGAAGGCAGCCCTCGAGGCTCTTCAGGACGGCGGCAGCGAGGCCTTCGTCCTTCACCCGACATTGGTGCAACTGCGGACTTTTGCCAAAGGGCGGTTGGAAAGCGGAAGCATGACGACGTAGTTGAGGTGTGATGGTGAGTGTGCTTGGGACGGGCGAAGTACTTCAGTCGGGAGACACAACGCCAATCCGACGATTGGTGTTTCGTGATCTAGCGGTGGTTGTGCTCCTTGCGAGTGCGCATGCATCAACGATGGTGATCCTTCTTTCGTGTTCCATATCAGGCCATGTTAGTTCCTAGGGCAAACCGTCCAAGATAGGGCTCTTTTTCACGAGGTGGCTATCGACAGTGGTGTGTGCTCCTTTGTCGGTGATTATTCTTGTGATGACCACTCTGCCATGCGGAAGAAGCCTCGCTACAAATTGTTTTGGCCATCAAAAGATAGTCATGGAGGTGCAGTCCCACATCGCATGTAGTTGCGAGACCGCGGAGAAGTGATGGTGATAATAATTTAGAGACTTTGATGGTGGTGCTACTTGAGCATCCGATCTTGAGCTCTAAGGTGAAAGCCTAGGTCTGACCCGAGCTGTTTATACCTGGCAATGAAGATGTTTTTGCGTTGTAAACTTATTGAAGGCATTGCTCAGACTAACTCTTCTAGGAAAAAACCTAGAATATGGCCTTTGATGGTTGGATCCGACGATTTTTTGTAAATAAATGATCAATACACTATGGTGTAACTTGTCCCCTCTTAATTTTTGTCAATGCTCCACTCTGTCTTACTGAATGTTTCACGACAAATTTATTACAAAAAGTAAAATGAAATGAAGGGGGTACAAATAATCAATTTATATTTAAAAAAATCGTGCCTTTGCATAGCCAATGCAATTTGATTGTAGTTTGCTCGATCGATCATGCCAGTTTGCGGATAAGGTAGGGGAGGATGCCTCCATGGTTGAAGTATTCCAACTCCACCTACATCACAAGGAAGAAGAGAACCATGTGGGTTGCTTTAGAATAAGTGGAAACACATTTTCACATGTTATACATACATCACTAAATATACTTGGGGGCTAAATAAGTCTCAGTTTGGAGACTATAGAAACACCTCAATCTATTGACACTATGCCTTAGATATAACATACCTGTGTGTTGATGCAAAGTGTGCAAGTGAAGGATTTTCCGTCGTCTGTCCTCACAATCACATCCTGGCCCGGACGGATCTCACTGATTTCGCTGGGGAGGTCGATGCTGAACTTCTCGCTCCCACCGAGGTTTAGTGAATCGGCGTCCTTGCCGGCCTCAAACCGGAGAGGGATGATCCCCATACCCACCAAGTTACTCCGGTGGATGCGCTCGAAGCCCTTGGCGATCACTGCCTTGACACCCTGTTTGAAAAATCACACGACTTGTTAAACTACTCCAGCTTCTTTCAAAACAAGTGTAAGGATCGACATAGGTTCTGTCTATGGAGACGAATCGTTTACCAGGAGCAATGGCCCCTTGGCGGCACTATCCCGAGAGCTTCCGGCGCCGTACTCGTCACCAGCAAGAATGACCATGTCACAGCCCTCCGATTTGTATTTCTGCATTGCATTAACAACAACAAACAAAGAAACAAAAAAGGTTTTACCAAAAACATTAACATTGTTTTGATCGATAGTATATACGGATTACAAGAAATTTCCATGCAACTTAGGAGTGAAAAATAGACGATCACGTACCATGGCGGCGTCGAAAACATAGTGCTTCTCCCCGGAAGGGACATGGATGGTCTTGGGCCCGACCTCGCCCTTCAAAAGCTTGTTCACAAGCCTAATGTTGGCAAATGCCCCTCTCACGACGATCTCGTCGTTGGCACGTCGGCTGCCGTACGTGGTGAAGTTCTCGGGCTTGACGCCGCGATCCAGCAGGTACTTGGCGGCGGGGGTGCCCGGCTTGATGACCCCCGACGGCGAGATGTGGTCGGTGGTGATGCTGTCCCCGAGGCTCAGCAGGCAGTAGGCGTCCTTCACCGTGGGCGGGCCGGGCGGGGATATGGGTAGGTTCTTCAGGTACGCCGGCTTGTGGATGTAGGTGGATTTCTCATCCCACGGGCACAACGTCGCTCCCGACACCTCTAGTTCGTTCCAAGCCTGGTTCACCGTCGTGATGGTAGCATACGTTTCCTTGAAGAACTCCGGCAGCACGCTGGACTTGATAACCTGCTCAGCATGTAGCATTTCAGTTATATAGGTAGGACCTAATAACAAGGTACTCCCTTTTTCATGATAAATTTAGTGATACCATTCTCACATCAGCAAAGAAAATAGATAATCTTCATATATTAATGGGATACCTGTTCAATTTCATCATTTGTGGGCCATACATCCTTGAAGTAAACCTCCTTGCCATCCTTCCCAATTCCAATGGGGTCCTTCTCAAAATCAATGGCAATCTAAAACAGTGCAATTTGTAATTAACCATCATGCGAAGAAAAATAGGGTGTTACGCATGTATAAGCAATTAAGCATAAATGTGGGCAAATTAATGGGCTTACAGTGCCGGCAAGAGCATAGGCAACAATAAGAGGTGGCGAGGCGAGGTAGTTGGCCCGAGTTAGAGGGTGCACGCGACCCTCGTAGTTGCGGTTCCCCGACAGCACACCAACAACAACAATATCTACGCGAGAAAATATAAACAGTAAGCATTAACTCATTGCAGTAAAAAAATACTCAATGTGGATGCATTACCATTCTCTACAATAGCATCTGATACAGGTTTATCGAGGTCGCCAGAGTTTCCGATGCAAGTGGTACAACCATATCCAACAAGATGGAACCCTTGATTGTCCAAATATGTTTGAAGGCCACTGCATGAATAAATGACAATTTACTTGAAGGCCATTCCCCTATACAATTCAACGGAAAATCCACGTTTCACTAAAAATGTTGCGGGCTGGCAAAAAGGGATATATATACCTATGTTTCAAATATTTGGTGACAACCAGAGATCCAGGGGCTAGGCTTGTCTTCACCCATGGCTTCACCTGATACAAGTGTTGTTGCACAGTCAGAAGGAAACACACTAATATGGCAACTCAACCCTAGGCTAGATGGGTGCGCCGACAAGTCATCCGTGCAAACAAGATGTGAACACATTATGAAAGAACGGACCTTAAGACCCAGTTCCCAGGCTTTCTTTGCCACAAGGCCAGCACCAACTAGAACGCTAGGATTTGATGAGTTTGTGGAACTGCATATAGCTGCAAGAACCACACTGCCATGCGTGATTTCAGCAGATTGTCCATGGTAGTCAAATTTCACCACTTTATTATGGTGTTCCTTGGGCAATGCATAACCCTGAAAATGATTATTAAGAAATTACACGCATTTGGTGACTAATGGCGGATACAAAATATTAAGTCTTTCCTACAAAAGATGTACGCCGCAAAACCAAAAGCTTACCTTGAAACCGACCTCATTACCCAGGCAGTTATGCCAATCTGATTTCATTTCCTTCAAAAGAACCCGGTCATGAGGCCTACAGTTTGATCAATCAAACAATACATCATAATGCAACTCCCTATTAGCAGAGCAACTATAACAACAACAAAGCCTGTCAGTCCCAAACAAGTTGGGATAGGCTAGAGTTGAAACCCAAAAGATATCGAAACCAAATATAGCAGAGGAACTAAATATAGAAACTATGCACCCAAATTCAAGCCACGAGTACTTGGACCAGGATGCTTCTTTATCTATTTTATTAAAGAGAACGAGAAGACCGTAGTCCGGAGCACACCTCTTCGGGCCGGCAACGGAAGGCTCCACCGTAGTAAGGTCCAGTTCAAGATTTGAAGAGTAAACAGGTTCTGTTTGAGGCTGCCATCATGAAGGGAAGTTTGTCCATATTCTGATCAGCATATAACTCACTCGAGCGTTGTAACAAAGAAAGTAAGAGAAGAGTCATACCTCATTGCAGTCCATAAACATCTTGTTAGCTCGCAAATATGCTTCAATCATTGATATCTAATTCAAAATGCAATATTTGATCAGTTTCCGCAATGATGCATCCAACTTAACACATAATATGCTGTATGCATGTTTATTTAGTTGCTTTACAGTTTTTCTAAAAGCAGTTGACTGGTGCCGTGGAGAAGTGGTCGTGCTTTGGAAAGAAACTATATCATTTTTCTTTTATGTGTTTTTCTTAACTTATTTATCGGCAAGTTCATTCAGTGATTCTTATTTGGCCATATAGAAATGTGATGGGATAGGTTAAGAGTCTGTTGCTAGTGGAACATACATCTTCATCGCTTTTGCCGATCAGTTTGAGATAATCTAGTGCCACATGGTCTACGGGGAAGAAGCCCATGGTAGCTCCATATTCTGGAGTCATGTTCGCGATTGTGGCTCTGGCAGGCAAAGGGAGGCTGCTCACACCTTCACCTGAATATAACAGAGAGAGAAAACACAAGCAAATATCAATTAAATATGACTGATTTACACTAACACATAATCTTGTGCTATTTAACACGAATGCCTACCATAGAACTCAATAAATTGGCCAACAGCACCATACTTCCTTAGCTTTTGGGTCAAAGTAAGAGCAAGGTCGGTAGTAGTGACACCATCCCGTAACTTTCCAGTGAGCTTGAACCCAATCACACCAGGTAAAACCATGCTCATTGGCTGTACATGGTAATAACACGTGGATCAGATGCAGGTAAAAAGAAAGTTAACTAATACTCTACTAGTTGCCAACATTTTTCACTTGAGATTTACCTGCCCAAGCATTGCAGCCATTGCTTCGATACCACCCACTCCCCAACCTGCAACACCGAGACTATTAATCATAGTGGTGTGTGAATCAGTACCAACCACGCTGTCAGGGTACAAAACACCATCTGCTCTGAAGACAACTCTGGAAAGATACTCAAGATTGACCTGAAATTTGTTTTACAAAACCAAAGATTAGACCAAAGAGTTATTCAGACAGGAGACTTATTAGCCAATACAGAAAATGTCCCTTGAATACAGATCATTTACTTGGTGAAGGATCCCAGAACCAGGGGGCAGAACCAGCATATTGTTGAAAGCAGAAGACGCCCATTTGAAGAAAGCGAATCTTTCTCTGTTGCGGCTAAACTCGAGGTCCATGTTTTGTTTCAGTGCGTCGGCACACTTGGCTACATCGACCCGCACCGAGTGGTCAATAACGAGATCTACCGGAACCTGCGATACTCCAATGAAAAATATGTATTGGAAAAACAAAGTAATAAAGATCAAGGGCGAGAAGGTCAATCGGTTACACCATCAGATATACTGTCCACATCCATCGCGTGGAAGGTGCGGTAAGCTAAGGGGGAAAATGTGTCCTATAACTTGAAGTTATTTTTCTATGATACACAACGAACTGATAGAACATTTCGGATAACAAAGATGAAAGATGTACCAGTGGATTGATCTTCTTGGCATCCTCTTCATTTTTGCTTAACTCCACAATCACATCTCGCATGGCTGCGAGATCTACAACAGCTGGCCCCCCAGTGTTGTCCTGTAAAGTAAGGGCAGTCTAAGCAAAATGCATTCAGAAACATGGGGGATGTTGTACGATGTATCAGTTCGATACCATAAGAACAAGCCGTGCTGGTTTGAATTGTATTTCGGCAAGCTTTGGGGATGTGTTCACCCAATCAATGATGTTCTCAACATCACTCTTGGTAACTTGGAAGTTATCACAATTGCGGATAGCTGATTCTAGAAGAATGCGGATAGAGTATGGAAGCTTATCTGCCAAAGTAGAAAAAATATTCGTCAGAAAAAAGTTTCTTACAATCTACAAGTATGGAAGATAAAGATCTAACTAAGGGCAGGTCGAACGGTACGCATTGACTTTCTACTGATGCACAGTATATGCCCATGTGAAAGTTTAGTGCAAAATCCCAGCTCTATTAAGAAGTGGCAACAAAATACTTTTTGGATTAGGATTAGGATTAGGATACAAAATCCATATCTATATATGTAGTTGTTGACATCATGATTTGGATTGGGGTACTAACTAATTATTGAGATCGCTATCCATTGACATTGCACGATTTTCTTTTAGAATATCCATGCGCGAGCAGTACAGGAGCTGTCTGAAGACAAGGTTAAATATTGCGAACAACGACTATGTATGCAATTGAAATATGGTTGTATACTCTAGCATAACATAAGTTGTGGCGAATGTGCATTGTGCATTCTCGGTTGCCGGTGTAAATATGAAGTGCAACGATAGATGAGTAAACTCAAGAAAATGAACGGGAAATAAAAGCAGAGTCAATTACCGGTCCTTTCATCGTCCAGTGCAGGAATGCAGTAGAACTTGCCATATTCCCCACCACCAGGCTTAGAGAGGCTGGTCAAGATTCTCGCGTAGGGATTGGGTGCTGCATACAAAGACAAGCAACACGATTCTTATATTTCTGTCGGGAACATATATAATAGGCTGATTAGTGATAGTAGATTACAATGGCCTGCCAGTTTTTTATTGATTAGGCTGCTCTTTTCTTAAGACTATACTGTAATAAACATTTGCAATGAATTTGAACTGCATATATGCACCATTGATGCACATGTCCGCGGTAGTAAACCTTTAATTTTCTAAGAAGTGATAATGTCTTAGGATTTTCTCAGCCCAAATCCTGCTCCAATGTAAATGTTCTATAGAACTCTTATTATTACTAGTTTATTTTGATTGTAACTACCCAGGCTAGACGTCATCTGATTAAACTAGCACCTAATGTTATTGTAAAATATGTATATGGTCCACCTAATAATTCAAGTCAACTTGGAAAAGCTATCAAGCGGCCGTTGCGTCGCTGAAGAATGAAGATAAGCCACGGGCGGCCGGGACTCACAGCTACAGCGTCGTGTAAATTAATTACCTCTACAGAGCTACAGCTATCTCCACATGGCCTCTCATCGGCTCCGACGACCGGCGGGTGCTCGCGCGCGTACCTGGAGCCACACCCGCTCCCTCTACGGCGCTGCCACAGGGAGTCTGCTGGCGCCGCCGACGCGAAAAGAGGCCGTCGCGGCTCCGTAGTCTCTGCCCCAGCTTCGCCGACATCACCACCATCACCACCGCTTGCGAGCATCGTCGGGAGCTGCGAGGAGGAGGAGAGCGTTCCGGAAAATCCGGAGCTGGAGGACGCGGGAAGGAGGATCGGAAGCAGGGGTGGTAGGAGTAGGAGTGGGAGGCTTTGATGTTGGTGCTTAACGACCTGTGGCCGTGGGGGGCTTGGAGTGCAGCCGTGGACGCCATGGGAGCCTGGGACTGGGAGAGCAGTGGAGGCGGGCGGAATTACAGGAGGGAATAATGCCCTGTGATTGACGGAAGCTTGTGGGGCCAGTAAAAGCAATCGTAGCCAGCCAATAGATGAACGCAGCAAGTTGGAGCGTTGGAGGGTGCACCACACCCACCCATAAGGAAGGCCGGCCGGCCGGCAGCGGAGGCAACTGGCAAAGCCGTCCCCGCCGTGCCATAGTAAAATAATACTCCCTCCATTCCATAATGTAGCGTGCCTACGCTTATCGAGGTTTAAGTTTAATCATAAATTAAACCAACGAGATCAAATGCGGCGGGAGCAAAAATTATACCATTAAATTTGTATTCGAAAGAAGTTTTTGATGATACATTTTTTGTTTTTGCCACAATTGGTCTCGTTGATTAAATTTATGGTCAAAGTTGAAGCATGAAAACTGAAGACGCACTATATTATGGAATGGAGGGAGTACTAATGGATGATGATCTAAAACAAAGGAAACTTAAGAACTATAATGTCAGAACCTGTGTGCACCAATTCGTACGCGCCATGCGTACCACGAGGTATTATTATTATTGCTCATCCACTGGCTATTGGTGGTACTACGTGACACAGCGATCCCACCGATCCACCTGCATCATCCGCATGTAATACTGTACGTACTACTTACTCTAGTTTTTGAAGCTCTAATAGGGTTTCAAAATATTTGAAGCTCTAGTTTTTCTTCCGAGGAAAATAGCTTTCAATTTAACTGTTACCTCCATCCATATTAATGGACTCAATTTTGTCTAAATTCGTATGTATCCAGTTAAGTATTTAGACTAAATGCATGTGTATCTAGATAAATTTAAATCCATTAATATGAACCGGAGGGAGTATAAAAATATATCATCATCAATCTTACATAGTGCAATTTTTTTTATGATGAACCGACTAATTTGATATTGCAACATGCAAGTGGTAAGAAAATTTCCTAAAGTCGGTTTTGGTACAACCACCCACTTCTTCTTGCAATATTTAAAAGTTGTCAGAAGCAGGAGCACATAGATTCTAGGAGGCATGGAGATACTGTAGTATTTATAGCGACTACCAATGTTGTTGTGTTTACCTACAAAATCTAGATCTTTTTAGACTTATAAATGTTCGTTGCACATGCACAATCGGCAAATACAACAGGATTAGATTGGTGTATCGCTAATAATAATATACATTTACTACGGTTCACAAAATTATTATAGGAGTCAAATTATCGTTTACTATTCATCCCAAGTACATTTGCACCAGGGAGTAGAGAGACATTTTCATTCAATTGACTGTTATAGATGTAAGAGAAGACTTTTGGCACCACAACCCAAATGCTTCATGTTTATTCAAAAATTCGAAAGGCTGCACCACTAATGCTCCATGTATGCATGTCCAATGCACTATCAACATGCAAAAAATCATGAAAACATTGTTTTTTTTTTACTTGCACACATAGAACAAGAAAGAAGGGTTCGTAGTAAAAATCATCTAGGTCATATAACTTATTCATTTATTGCATAGCTCGAATAATGCATGAACAAATGGCTGACATATTCTTGGCCACAACTGAACCTGTTGTAAAAATATATATTACCTCCGACCCATATTAATGTACTCAATTTTGTCTAGATTCATATGTATCTAGTTAAGTATTTAGACTAGATGCATGTGTATCTAGACAAAATTAAGTACATTAATATGGATCGGAGGGAGTAATTAAATTAACCCCAAGTTTGGGATGAAACACTTCAAAAGGACGGATGTACGTTATGGAATTAATAATGAAGATGTAGGATCTTTAATTTTTTTTTAATAAATTGCAAACTGTGCAAAAAAAAAAACGAAAACACGTGTGTACTTGCTTTTTAGCCGCTATATATTTTATAGAGCAAGTCTTATTATTTTATTTTGTATTATCAAAACAATAATAAATTTTAAGAAATATTTACAGCAATATAATCCTCCCATATATATAATGTACATGTATGTATGGATTGTAATATTTTTTCTAACAAAAATTTCATAAGGACCGATGTGCCAAAAATTTAGACAATATACTTTTATAAAAGATGGCATCATCACATAATTGTATCAATGCCTACATGTGTTAGAATTTTGAAATTCCTCAAAATATAGAAAAATCGATCGGTTGGAGTGTGGTTTCAGAGCGAGAGTTGTCTTTTATTCCTTCTGTTTGGTAATATAAAACTATTTGCAAGCTATGTTAAATTGTAAAAATGTTTTATATTATGGGACCAATAGAGTAACTTTTAACAATTCATTACCGTTGGATCGAAAGTGAAAAATCCTTATCGAATGCTGCAGCACAAATGCTACGGTTTAATTAATTAAACACTATAAGGCATGATGTGACTTAGCTTATTCTCACATATAAAAAAAACTTTGTGACTTGGCTTAGCCAAAAGTTAGAGAGACCCGAACGTTCTTTCAAAAGAGAAAAAGTAAAACGACCCGTGCTGGAGCCAATAGTAGCTGATACGATGTTCTTGATAAGCTTTGCCTGCCTCCACATACTGAAAAAGAAAGCCTTCCGCTACAAGTTCAGATCCAAATCCGGTAGCTGCCTCATTGAGCTTGAAAGACTCGAAGGGACGTTGGAGTTGCACCCATGACGAGCAGCTCTGCAAGCAGCCGGAGGAACAGCGGCGTCCCGAAGTTCATGCTAACCGCCGGTCATCGCCGGCCGGCCGGCTACAGCGTCCACGCTAGATATAGGTGCTCGGCATCACTGCCGACCAACTACGGTCATGTGCTGACCGAGCTCTCGGTGCCGGCACCGACGTCCGCCTGCGCCGTTGAAGCGTTGTTTCCCAAGCTCCCATCGAGCTAGCCGCGACGCCGAAGAACGTACCGGAGAAGTTCCATAATTTCCAACAAAGAGCGATGGTTCGCCGCTTGAGAAGGTACTGCAGCAGCAGGGTATGAATCTTCTTGGTTCACCTGGGTTATCATATACTGCCGGTCGAGTTGACCAAAACATTCTCCATTTCTGCCTTCTCAAACTCATATGAACACACACACAGAAGAGAGAGAGAGAGAGAGAGAGAGAGAGAGAGAGAGAGAGAGAGAGAGAGAGAGAGAGATCAGGAGCACACACCTGAGGTGGCCATCTTGTGCAGGAAGAATAGCTCGAAGGACGGCTGGCACGGTGGCCGGCCAACCGTCGTGGTTCCGGCGCCGGTCCGCGAGAAGACACCCGCCGATGACCACCCACACGACCGCGTGTGCCCGAGGCGCCTGGCCGCGATGCGAGCAATGAGCATATGGAGGAGATCGACGGAGGCAAATTCGGAGTTATAGGGAGGAGGATCCGCCGATGAGACTAACTTTATTCTACTAGCATATATAGTTTTATGAAAAATGTCACATGAGCACGAGCTACCTCTCACTACAACGCTAATATATTGCCACTTGTGCCCAATCATCTCAGAACAACTGGACGTATTACAGTGAGTTGCCTAGGGGCCCACGTAATAGAGACACATTGTTTGCTTTTTATTTTCTTGATGATTGATGAAGTGGGAATCATTGTTTGGTGTGGCCTCAGATCGGGATCAGGCGAGCAGCCAATTGAGACGATGCACGCGCGCCCACTCCATTAACTATCTCACCGTTTATCTCGTGGGATGCTGCTTTGCCACACACACACACACACACAGAGACACCCGTACGTGTCTACTAGCGCATATTAACTTTAGCGTGAGATGGAACCATTGAATGGATTGTACGTACCATGGGTTACCGTTACCATTATAGTTTGTTTGGTAGGCCGGGGAATATTTTTCAGGAAAGCAAAACCCATTGAAGTTAGGTAAAGAAATGAGGAAAATTCTCGTGGTGTACTAAGGTCGGGATCTACCAAACGAGCCCTTAAAGTTTTACAGAGATATCCCACGATACTGAGTTCAAGCCAGCTCTTTGTGTTCATTTGTAAAAAATCCCCTTAGAGGCTTTAATCATGGTATATTATCATTTTTGGGCATCTCCAACGTTGATCCCTGAAACGGGCATCGAAAATATCCATGAACAGATCCAAATCGTTCCGCAAACATTGATGCCGAAGCCGGTCATCCAACCCTAGCCGATCAATACTCCTATGAAGTAGGGATACTACCGTTGCCTACCCCGGTACTATCGGGTAGGAAAAATCGATGGCACCCGAATAAGATGGAAAACTCCACGACTGTTGGGCAAGGAAAAATTGATGTGACATAGTTTTATGTACGTGATGATTCCACTCGTACTTTCCAAAGCAAACCATTTCTTAATAGTGCGGGCTTTTTACGTCTCAAATGAAATGAAAACATCGAAACACTGTATTTGCTCTTTTTTCCTTTAAAGGGGTACTTAATCATCTTGTGCCGCTGTCGAATATACCTGTAAAGCTCAAACACACTATTAGACCTTAAAATGTGTTGTCATCAACAACAGAATCACTTAAGGCAGAAAATAAACTTTCAACATGGATTACTATGACATCGCAAGGTCAATAGGAATGATAGAATATTCATATCAATAAGGTGCACCTTTTTTCGGAAGCAAATCAGAAAGGAACCTCAAAATTAAGCGTGCTTGACTTGAAGCAAATTAAGGATAGGTGACCGAATGGAAAGTTGATCCTAAGTGCGCACGAATGAAGACACAATATGTAAATAAAACTACTGTTGATATGTGAGAAAATTCTATATCCGATGCGCAATGACTGAGAACCGATAGTGACTAAGGCGTTATATTTTTATAGCCAATTCACGGGAGACGAATTCGTTTGCATTTCGTATGACAAGGTGAGGCCATTGTCACCATCATGTGCACCAAGGTGTGTGGGTGCCTCCTTGTTTATTTAATTTTTGTACCCCTTGGAAATCATCATTGCATGCTTGTAGGTTGATGCTCGAGTCTGTACGATATGCACGACGACCGATGCGTCATACCAGAGTGCGCTATTGTAAGGGCTGGTGTAGTTATTGATACAATGCATGTGGAATTGGAATGGTAACGAGAAGCTTTCGAAGACGATAGGTGAATTAGCACGCGAGGATGGTGATTGGACGTCCACTGTCTCATCGTTGGTTATGCATCAAAAGATGATCACATGTTGGCATGATGTACCACAAATGCTTTTGATCCTAGAATCTTGCAAGGCCAAGAACAATGCAAACCGGGCATCTAATACCCTAAATGTCAGCTCGACATCGTTCCTACATGCTTCTTAACGCTTAGATAAGTGAGTTTTATTATTTCATTCAGGGTTTGATGTTATCATAAAAAAAAGCTAGATAATGAAGGATATATGTCATCAACAAGATAATAATTTGTGTTATATTGATGACCATTGACTTCAAGTTCACGGGTGATGCTTCCAAAGAGCTAGTGATGCAAAAAAATAGTATCATTGCAAGATATTTAGGTCACTGTAAGATACTAACATCCCAAACTTTGAATGTTAAATCAATATATCATTTGATGCCACACCTTATAGAATTATTGTTTCATCTTTATAATGGTCGCTAAATTTCTCATGCCATGTTACAGAGAAATTCTTTCACTTTCAATGGATGCATTCGATGCTTCTAAGCAAACCGCGTAAGTCATTTGGAATACCCATTTGCAAATATCTTGTAGTGTTAGCTTCAAATGGTGCTCTAGGATATCTCTCTCGAGATCTAAAAAACAGCCATCATGAAAAAATTCAAACTTTTAATGGAATGTTCACTACAATTTCAGCCTAGTCATCAGTAGAATAAGCTGGTCAACCATATGCAAGCATCTGCATTGACGATCCAACCTTGTTGAAGCACTATGACCATGTTGACCAACTACATTTCTTTTTGGCATGATGTGTGGACAATGAATTTCCACGACATGTTCAATGTTCTTGAATAGACCCCTCAAACAATGGATTCTCTATAAAAACATGCATAAACTTACCATGCCCACTTTGCTTGTTCCACGAACCACCACGCTCCTAGGCACTAAGACACCATGCATGCTTCAACTCTTATTTGACATCATGTCCGCGTAAAACATCGCTATCATATGAAATTAAACGTCATCGTCTGATGATCGTCAAGAAATAACTCAAAAAGGTAACCCATATGTGAAAATTATATGTATGGAAAATTACAATGTCAACGAACTCCAAAATTTATTTATTGCGTAAAAATATCGGCAAGGAATTTTGTTGAACACCTTGTTGGTTGCGCCCCTTTGCCTATTCCAGGAGCACCAGAAGGAGGCACATGGTTGCTTGTAGTCGAGCAAGCATGACCGCGAGATTAGGGGATGGCGGGCTTGGGCGCGGGAGGGCAACGCCTAGGTCTAACATCGATGCGCAGGTGGAAGAGGCTGGTGATTAGTAGTGGTGGCGCACGGGTGGCGGAGCCGCAAATAAAAGGAGCAATGTGGTTGTAGCCCCGTGTTGCAAATGAGGAAGCTGAGGAGGTGGGGATGGCGCACACATGCAATAATGAGGGCACAATAAGGAGGCGGTGTGGTGACAAGAGGGAAACGTCATGGGGTAGTGAAAATTTCCTGTGTTGGCTGTCATTGGCGTGGATGAGACTACAAGGAGAGTTGTATCTCCACTCTATAAAGGGTGTCTTGTGGTGTTTTCTGTGGTCATTGTGTTTTAAGAAAAAGGGATTCGACTAAGCAATTTTTTGACATGACTTTTGATGACAAGCTAGAAATCCCCCAAAAGGGAGGGAGATGCAATGAGCAGTAAGTTTTTCCTTGATGAAGAACCGAGGTTATCAAAACAAAAAGTGCTCCCGGTCTTGAAAATTCAAACAAAACCTACACACAAGCAACAACCACACTTTTCTCCCAGTAGATGGAAGGAGGATTGTCAATACACGTGTCTAATCCCCATGTCTTGCTAGTTACAAGATTAAACAACAATTTTATTTGAATTATAGTGAGTAACAAATATCGTAGAAAATATATATGAGAATAGACCCAGTTGGCCATAGCATCCACTAGATATCTCTCAAAGCAACAAGGTATGGTAAACAAATTATAGTTGGCCAAATGACAGATTATGGTATTCATGGCATACTTTAATATATACATTACGTTCGTGATAAGTACACGCTATTACTTCAGCTACTTCTATTACTATTACTCCACTCCCAAAGTTGTTATTCATCATGCATATCGAAGTACTAAGTTTACAAGTAAACAGAGTAATGCATAAAGCAAGATGAAATAATATATGCAGGAAGAAGTGATGCAATATAACGAAACTCCATTGTTTTATCTAAGTGCTACCAATACAAATATGTGTCTTGTCCCAAGGCGCACAAGATATATTGAAGAGCATGCGAACCTATAAAATTACACAAATAGAAACCTAAAGGGGTTAAAATAGATACCATAACAAAATCCATAAAGCAAAAATTGGTCATGTGCCAACAAAACAAACCACAAAAATATATCAGGTTGATCTTGATCTTACAAGAAGAAATAAGAAGCATGGTATTGAAGATCCAAAAAGAGAGAGAGAGCCATCTAGTTTCAGCTATGGACCCTAAGGTCCCGAGAAAACTACTCACGCAGCACCATGGAGGCAGCAAGGATGATGAAGAAGCCTTCGACAATGCATCCATTCTCCAACATCACTCCAGAAATAGCCTCCGGATTGGCTCGTCAATCTCTAAGAGCGCATGATGGTGGAAACATCGATTGCTTCTGGGTTTCAGGAGTTTATGATTTTATAAAAAAAATCGGTAAGGAATTGACCTAAAGTGGTGTCTCGGGGGCTCATAGTCAAGTGGCACGGCCCTCTAACCATGCCACTTACCATGTGGGCACGTGTCACCTCGGCTAGCAAAGTTTTGAAGCTTCCCGGCCTTCTCTTTTTCTCTAGGATTTTTTCACAAAAATCCCCAGGGTGTATTGAGCTCTGGAAAATTAGGATTTCCTAAAAAATACAAACATAGGGATTAACACTTGGCACTGGGCCAATAGGTTAGTACATTAAAAAATATAAAATGATATAAAAATGCTATAAAAAGATATGCAAATGATAATATAATAGCATGAAATAATAAGTAATTATAGATACATTGAAGACGCATACTCTTTCCCTATTCTAGAATTAGGATAGGGGATGTGTTCAAGATGCTTGAGTCTTCTAGATGATAATTGTTTACATAACATTAATACTTTACAATGATAGTTATTGGGGTAATTTTGTCGGCTTCCTTTAAATAAGAAAAGTGTGCACTTGATTATAAGAGCATGAACCACAGATGGCTTCAACCGATTGTCTCGTATCATCACTAGGCTTGAGTGTCAAACCAAGCCTGAGAGGATCGCCAAGAGAGGAGTCGAATGCTTCATGAGGAGACAAAGAAAAGGCGAAAGGAGATAGATGAAAGGTATATGAAAATGATAAATCATAGGACCACAATGAAAGAGAGGGAGAAAGAGGAAGATAATATGGTATTTCTATATATATTGTATGTCGGGGAATGACACCTCGGTAGCAGGGTCACCCAGACGAAAAAAATCTTTCAAGACGAAGCTCGGCCGTTCTGAAGAAGTCCGGTCTAAGGAAAGCCGACATGAAGAAGGCCGATCTAAAGAGGGCCGAGCTGATCAGTCCGGACGCCGATTTCCCCTTGGGGAGCAATTGAACTCCATTTGAGCACAGTCGGCCCAAGTAGCAGCGAGCTCAGCCGAGCTCACCAAAGGAGCAAGAGATGACCAAGGGCCGGATGGGCGCACCCGGCTCAAGGTCATTAATAGGCGATCCCGAGAGATCCACATGGCAGACAAGCAAAGTACCACGCCGACCTTTCAGGCACATGATGTTCCCTCGACACGCCGGGCTGACAGGATGGCGGACAAGACAAGACTCTGAGGAAGCCACAAGTCTACTCATAGGGTCCTCCAGGCCTGCAAACTATAAGATTCCCCGGACAAAGTTGGCCTACAGCCTTCCGCCGGCTGGCACCCGGAAAGGGCAGAGTCGGCGGGGCCCCAACAAGTTCCCAGAGGCTTACAGTTGGGCCCTTCACCAACCTATAGTTACTGTTATACCCTGGGTTCGGCCTATTAGAACCCCAGGGTCTCCTCCTACGTGAGGGACGATCGCATTTACTTCATTCCACCCACCATTTGGAGATGCAGGAGAGAGCAGAGCCTACGACCCTCTTCTCCTTCCTCTGATACAGCTCAAGGAGCATTCATTGTAGCCCGAGATATTTCTTATAGTCATCTCGACAGGAGTAAGGATTTTATCTCCACGGAGAGCCCTAAATCTGGGTACATCGCGGTGTCTCACTGTGTTTGTCCCCACTCTCGACTCCGGCACCACCGACAATCACCTTGGTTTTCCCCCTCTCTTTAGCCATCCCCATGGCATATGCTGTCACAATACGACGACAGTTGGCGCCCACCGTGGGGCAGGCCGAGGCATCGACTAGAATACTGATCTGGATAGCACCATCCTCTTCATAGAGCGCACACTCCACTTCCGGCCTGGTTCTCAGGTACGGGGCATTCGAGTACGTCATCAACAACGCCTCGTGGTTCGGGGCAGGAGCGCCCCTGCCGCGCGGCGTCATTCTTCCTTTCGGCATCCATCGCGTTTTCGTCGCGGCCATCCTGATGGGTAGCCCAAGGAGATACGGGTGTTCTCCGGCCTTACAGATCCGCTGCCGCGCAGCGAGTGCTCTGTGATGTCGGAAGGCACGACTCCGCGCATCCGCGCTGAGGTCATGATAGTTGGGGCTTCATCTAGTCGCCACAACTCCACCAACACGGTTGCTCGAGAAGCAAAAGAGGCGGCAACAGCTGCTGCAGGACCTAACGGCGTGCGGGATGCGCTACGCACACCCGTGGACTTCAACGTCGATCCAGCGGTATCCCATGCCGAGCTGGAGAGAGCTCTCTAGAGTCTGGCCTAGCAGGCAGACAAGATGAACGCTGAAAAGCACCGACTGGACGCCACTGTTCGGGAGTACAATGCCGCGCACATCATCGTGCCGCGCGTGATCCAACTAGCTGTGCTGGAGGAACTTTGCTTCAATGGCCGAGCTGTCGGCAAGGAGCTTGCAGGGACTCAGCAGCCAGCGGCATCCACCATCATCCAGCAGTCGGCGTACAGCTCCCCAGTGAAGAACCTAAGAGCTGCCGAGCAGATTGCTCAAGAGATGGAGAACCTAGAAGGGGACGAGCTGCAAGAGAGGAAGCGTCGGATGCACGATCTTCTAGCCGTGTTAAATCAGCATCAACGGACGGCAACGGAGCGACCCCAGATACCAGCGAGATCAAAGTCAGCACATCGGCCGACTGCGAGTGCAAACCAGCAGCTGAATGCTCCATCTCGGCAGCAGAGGCAGGCATCGTCACCTCATGGGAACCAACCTCACAGTCCGAGGAATCCAGGGGCTGCGCACAGCCGGATAGATGAACCAACAGTGAGCAGTCGACGTGAGGAGCAACCGACAACACCAGCTCGGCCCGCCGTCAGCTTGCGCCTAGGCCCTTGCGCAATTGCAGATAATGATGCAAGGCATCACATCGAGCAGCTATAGAACGATTTTCAGCAGGAAGAAGAAGGACCGGCCGGCCCGGCATGCTTTGGGCAGCGCATTCAGCAAGAACAGTGCCCCAAAGGATTCACCCTCCCGCGTGATACTCCCAAGTACAACGGATCAGTCAAGCCGTAGAATTGGATGTTCGATTACATGACCGCAGTAGGCATTGCTGGCGGCAATCGGCGCGTGGCTCTTCGGTATGCACCCCTCATGCTCCAAGGCTCAGCTCGGTCCTGGCTGAACAGCTTGCCCAACAACAACATCAATTGTTGGGCGGATTTTGATGACGCATTAGTGCGCAATTTCACCCGCACTTATGAGCGGTCGGGCCTGCCATGGCCCTTGGCTCTGTGTGCGCAAATAAAGTACGAGCCCCTCCGTGATTACCTCCAGTGGTGGATCAAGCTGAGGAACACTTGTGAGGGAGTCCATGAGATCCATGCCATCCAGTACTTTACTGATGGTTGCCTGGACGGGTCAATGTTGAAGCACAAGCTCCTGCGCAAGAGTATTCAGTCGCTGGTCGAGCTGATGAAGATCGCCAATTCCTTTGCAGCATCTGATTTTGCGATGCGCCCAATCTGGCTGAGCGCAAATGGCCTCATCCAGGGGCAATCGTCCGAGCAGCAATCGGCGGAGGCAGGGGGCTCGGGTCCAAGTCAGCGCGAGAACAACCGCAACAATAACAACACCCCCAACAACAACAACAACAACAACAACAACAACAACAACAACTACTACTACTACTACTACAAGAGGAAGGACGAACAGCCGAATGCTCAATATGACAGTCGGCAGGTAGCTGCTGTTCAGGAGCAAGAGGCACCAGGGGTTGCGGGAGGCAGTCGGAGGATGAAGCCCGACGAGAAGCCGCAATGGTCAACTCGGCAGATAGCTCGCCCCCCTACACGTTTGAGGACATGATGAACCAACCGTGAAAGATGCACATAAGACCAGGAAAACCTGCAACGCACACCACTCAGTAGTGCATCTGGACGAAGCGAATGATGCAGGGCGAGGGTGGAAAACCACCTCCACCCCCACCTCCACCGCAAGGCCCACCTCCACCTCCAGCTCGGAACCAGTACGCACGCCAGGATGTGGCGACATGATCTTCACCAGTGAGTCAGACGACAAGGGAAGTCAGAGAGCCCATGATGGGACAGTCAACGCCACCATGCCAGCGGTCCCCCAGTACATGCATTGGTTGGACAACCTCATCACATGGGGAAGGGAGGACCATTCGGACCTGATGCCGAATCCAGGCAGTTATGCACTGGTCGTGGATGATGTCGTGGAAGCACCACAGTATTCATGCCGATTCACCCGGACCCTCATTGATGGAGGCGGTGCCATCAACATCCTATACCGCGACAACATGATGAATCTCAGCATCAGCGGAAGTGAGTTGCAGCCTAGTCGGACCACATTCCATGGCATAGTTCCTGGCCTTTCATGCACTCCTTTGGGCCGCATTTGGCTGGATGTGGTGTTTGGCAACGAAGACAATTTCCGTCATGAACCGATTTGGTTCGAGGTGGCCAATCTTAGCAGCCCATAACACCTTCTGCTTGGCCTGCGAGCAATCACCAAGTTCATGATAGCTACTTACCATCCGTACATGAAGAGGAAGCTCCCAGGGCCGAATGGTATCATCACTATGTGTGACGACTACACGAAATCCCTCGAGTGCTCATCTGCCGGTTCTAAGATGGTCGATTCCATAGTCATCGCCGAGGAGCGGCGCCAGCTCAAAAAGGTGGTGGCATGGCTCAAGCTCGGATCAAATCACCCCTGTCGACTGGGAAGAGCAAGAGATTGGAAAATGAGACCCAGTTCCAAGATGCCAAGGACAGCAACAAGATTGCTCTAGATCCCTCCGACCCCACCAAGTGTGTGGTCATCGGAGCCGGACTGAACAACAAATAGGAAAGCGAGCTCATCGAGTTCCTCCGTGAGAATCGGGACATCTTTGCATGGTCTCCACAGGACATGCCTGGAGTGCCGAGGGAACTCGCCGAGCACAGCGCCTGGGTGCCAGGTGAGGCCCCCTGGCCCTCCTTCGGGGTTCCGGAAGCTTCCGTCTCGCTGACTTTTATTCTGATTTTTCTGGAATTTTTGGAGCATTTTAAATTGGGGAAAAATCACTGCAACTAAAGACATCAGCAGACAAAAACTAGCACTAGGTGCACTGAATTAGTAGGTTAGTACAAGTATGTTTAAAATGATATAAAAGTGTAGCAAAACATGTAGCAATGTTACATTAAAGTGCATGGAACAAGAAGAAATTATAGATACGTTTGGGACGTATCAACATCCCCAAGCTTAATTCCCGCTCGTCCTCGAGTAGGTAAATGATAACACAGATAATTTTTGTGGTGACATGCTAACATATAAGAACTTCAAAGTAAAGCAAGTAAGATGTGCAATTCAAGTCAAGATAATAACAAGCAAGAGTCTTAGTATTAATTCTAGCAAAGTATAAACATAAAGGTGCAAGAGCTCTCGCTGTCCGTGACTCGAATGTCTCCAAATGGTGTTTGCTTGCAAGCAACGGGGAATGGGATTAGAGAATGAAAAAATAGTTTAATTGAGAACTCAATCTACTAAAGTTTCACACTTGGTCTCCTTCGGGATCTAATTTTGACTCATCCCCAAACCACTAGTCAGGTACAAGTCAAATTGGTCCTCTCCCTTTCGACTTTGAGCACTCATGCAATGGATGAGTGCGAGCAAGTTATGTTAGCACTTAGGATGGAAAGGAGAGAAATGATGGGGAAGGAAGACAAAAAGGTGTGAAGGGCTCACATCAATGAGGACAATCATAGGCGAGAGAAATCCAAATGATATATATGATGTGAGGAGTAGGGATTGCCATGCAACGGATGCACATATGAGCTAAGGTTGTTGGGGCTCGCAGCAGAAAACAATAATTTTTCTAACTAGCGTCGCCCTTAACCCAAGATCTATCTAGCCGTAATGACGTAACGGAAAGACTTGCGGAAACATACCTCGGGGTGTAGTCCGTTGCGCGGGAAACGTTCCCGCAAACGTGGTTGATGAAGCCGTAAACCTTTCACAGCCCCCTGGCTGCGTTAGCACCCTGATGGGGTCATAGTGCCGCACGTGCAGCACCTCGTAGTACTCGCACACGTACGAACTCGATGACGACCTCCGTTCTCTGATCCAGCGAAGGTGGCGGAAGTAGATCTCCCGGAATCGGAGTTTTGGCAGCACGACGGCGTCCGCGTAGCAGAGAAGCCTCAATCCCAGCACAGGTTCCAGACAAGGGGACCCCGGCTTGAGAGAGACGTGAGAGGGATAAGACCGGTGAAAACCGATCTCAATTCGGAGTAATATTGAATTCTCTGCGAATTTTTCTGTCTTAAAGAAGTGCAGCCCTGCCCATCTTTATATAGGCAGACGGAAGGAGTCAACCCCCTTCCCTTGGCAATGTGGGACTAATCACTTGCCAAGGGGGGAGGGTGCGGCTAGGAGGAGGGGGAAGTGGGGCGCCACCCACATGGGCCCCAAGGCCCATGGCGCCCCCTTTTTATTTTCCTTTTCCCTTTTATTTTCCTCCTTCCCCTAATGGGCTTCTTTCACAAATAAGGCCCATTGCACTTTTTAATCTAAAATAAATTATTATTAATTATTAATTCACTTAATTAATAAATAATACATATTATTTCATCTCCCGATGATCCAGAACTCCTTCCAGCTCACTCCGAACGTCCTTCAGACCAACGCGGAACTTTTCCGGTACGTCTTTCTCTCTTCTTCGGTAACTCCGATAGTTCTGAAAAGGTCTCCGATGTTCATCGAGCCCTTAAGTGTGTTACCCTACGGTCCGAGAACACTGCAGTCATGACCGAGACAAAGGCTATGGCCAATGATCAATAGCGGGACCTGGATGCCCATAATGACCCCTGTGCATTCCGGAACTAACTGATTGAACCGTGCACGTTGTATACCATTCCCTTTGTCATGCGATACAAGATTAGTCCAAGATTCGATCAACTGCATCCAATGCATTAGTTCTATCTTGTTACCAACAAATCTTATTCACTCGTTCCGTGATATTCATCCTTGTGACCTAGTTTCACGCTGCGCATCTTTATGGATGCAATCTCACTGAGTTGGCCATGAAGTATCTTTCCATTATATGGATTGAAAAATCCCGCTCTTGAATCAACACTCCTCAACATATCCCATGGGATATCCCAAGATACACCTTTATGGTCACCATGTTTCAGTGTGATGGTTAATGCACTCAAAGCATCCTCAGAAGATAGCAATTATGCGTGATCTTACGGTCAAAGGAACATGCTACTACGTTCTGTAATTACAACACTGAACTTTTACGATTTGATCACGTTGCTTGCATTGGGTAATGTTCATCACGTCATTCATTCAATGAGGTGACCTTACCGTCTATTGACTTGATTGTCCATGATCGTGAAACCACAATCATCAGTTGACGATAAACCATTCATCATGAGAGGCTTACTAGGAACTCTGGTTGTTTCTATACCACACCCGTATCATTGTTTCACTGATACAGGTCCAGCACAGTATGAAACTGGTCATGAACTTATTTAGATATATTGGAATAATCATATATTATTTAGCTCTAGAGCATATATCCAACAGTCTCCCACTTGCACTAGATAGCAAATAATCTAGCTGCATATTTTCTCGATCATAATCATCTTATCATATAAGTGTTTATTGATCATGCTTGCTCATGGAAAAGGTTTCCTCAACGATTTGTACCCGTTCAGATTCGTATGTTCCTTTGCAACAGGTATTGGTCAACTTGCTTGATATACCCTTCATTATCTAATAATGCTTGAATTATAATTTTGGCGGGAGAGTGAGACTTCTTATTTTACAGTATTCTCTAATGACAAAATGGTTTTAGTCCCTAGGACTCCCATAGTTATGTATACTGAAAAATACACTCAGCCAGAAGTCTAAACTTCTTACGCTAAACTTTATTCAACCTTCTACTTCCTTAAGTAGATATTTATATTTTGTAGAGTTTTGGTTCATGAAATTATAGCTCACATTTCCTTTCTATTCCTTTTGGTGATATCTCTAATTCATATAGACCCATAATAAGGTTTGCAATCGTAATCTAGTATTACATTCAAGTATATTATCTTTTCTATCATTTAGAGTATTGTCCTCAGTTTCTCTTCAGATACTGAATGCTTGGACTTTGCTCAGGTTATGTGTTTTGCCAACCAAGCACATCGGAACCAGTTCTTCTTCTAAGAACCTTTGAGTCATTCTGTTATTGGATTCACAACTTCTGTTTTATGGTAGAATCATATGTCAAAGGTGTAAGGCCCGATATGCGGTACTGTTCCAGATCTAGATGTTTCCATCTAGATCCGGGGACGAAGCACATATCGGTCCCACCGCGACATATGACAATGCCATATGCCCCGGATTTCCAACATGATATCACAACATTATAGATACAAGGATACAACATCTCATACAATCGGCGTACAACTGCCTTAAATACAATACATCAGCAGAAGATATATGTCTAAGTACAGACTACAATCAAATGCCTACTGGCAAAGAGAAAAACATCGATCCCCATAACCACACGGGTCCAGGCCCTCCGCCGGGATCCGCCTAACTAGTCGTCGTCGAGTCTCCACGTGAAACGTCGATCACCATACCTGTTGTCGATCAAGAACCCTGAAAAGAGTTTGGGGGTAGTATCATGAGTACAGAGGTACTCAGCATCCAACTGTAGTGGTCATCTGACCCAGCAAGGACTTCATCACTCGTCATTCTAGGACAACTAGTAGTTTACGGTACGGATGGGATAAGTGGTGAGGTTGCTGCCGCACTAGCATTTATGAAGTGGCTAACGATCTAGAGAGTAAGGTAAGAAGCCAAGCATTCGATGAGGAATCGCCTCCAACAAGTCTTGCTACAAACTACTTACGCAAACATAACACCTATCCTATCCTCGCCCTCCTCTTCGCATCCCGACGAAGAAGAAGCAGTCAAGGCACACACACACGTTGATCAAGTTATATTAAGATTATCTCAGTTGTTGTTGTCTATGAACAAGGAGTAGGTCTCAAGTCGTCCATAACCGTGGACACGGCTTCTCGAAAATATTTAACCCTGCAGGGGTGTACCAACTGCCCATTACAAGGCTCTGCATGCACGCCCATCTCTCTTAGTTGCTACCCAACACAGGCAACCATTTTATGATTTAGTTCCAAGAGATCCGAAACGACTGGTCCCTCTAACTAACAACGAAGAAATCCGGGTGGCCCCCGGTGAGTCGACACCCAACTCAAAAGCCGGCCGCGCTCTCGAATCGGTCTCTACCGTCTGTCGCAGGTTTGGATAGCCGATTAATCACAGATGGGAAACCGGGTCCTAAGTCGGACAAAGTGGGCCAGCAAGGGAACTATGTCCTCACTGGTCCGGGTTGGTTTGAAAACTACTGGCGGCCGACCAGCAAACACACGGTTTCAAATGGTAAACCATCTTGGGCCACCACTAGAAATGTTTGAAGCTAGGTAGGTAAGAAAAGGGGACCCCATAAAATCCCACACGCGGTTAGGCACACTCAGTCTTATAACCAATACCCGGAACTCGGGTCCTAGGTGACCCGAATGGAACAAAGCGTCGGGGCGGGATAGCCTACACCTTCCATGCTTCGTCGAATATAGTCAACATTATAATAATAATCATCATCAACAATATAATAATGTGATAGCCCAAACCAAGGAGTAACAGGGTAACATCGTAGCATCCTAAGCATGCAAAGCAGGGGCTGAGCAACGAGCAATAGTAACATAGAAGTACATGGTTTGCTGGGAGGGGACATGGCTGTATCGGTTTGAAAGAGGCTGTAAACATGTGGTAGGATCAAATATCGAACCTAACCTAGACTAGCATGCAAACCGCTGGTTGAAATAGAATGGATCATAAGTAATGCATAGTCCTTGCCTATTGATAAGTCGGGTTCCGAAGGTGTAGTTGATCGCAAGCTCGCATCGTCTCCGAGAGGTACCCGCGGAAGCACACAAGACGATAAACACTGGAAAGCAATCAACGAGCAATCACTCTATTACTACGAGGCAAACATGAGCAAGAATCAACAAGAAGGAAACACGAGACATCGCACCTACTGTCGAGAGCGGTTACTAACAGGTTAAGTGGAGTATTCGGCACACACGACGATACCGCACATTTACAACGGTTCAAGTTGTTTAGCTACAAAAGGTGAGCAAAGGTTATTAACATGGCATCTCACTCAAGCATGGCATATCACGCAAACATGGCAAGAGGTGAAGCACAAAGTAAACTATCTAAGCTAGTCAATTTAAGTGGGGGGTAAAACCTATACATGGCAACTATTACGGACCCCACGATAATTATTGCATTTGGTACTGTTCTGCCCTAAAACATATTTTTTATTTTTTATTAGCAAGCAACAGCATCATAAACACAATCTACACAAAATTCTAGTCAAGTTACATATAAAGAACATTTGCAACAGTTAAAAAGTTATGGCAGTTACAATTTACAGTGGCAGGCAGTGTAAATAGAAGGTAAACAACATGTAAACAAAGTCAAACATGGAAAAAGACCACATTTTATTAAACTACACAAAATTCTAAGCAACTTTCATGTTTAAAGCGCCGCGATCCGAGCTACCGTTAAAAAGTTATAGCACTCGCACAAAAAACTACACAATCTACCAAATAACAGATAAAAGAAAAAAAACATAACAGAAAAAAGAGGGCCTCACCCTACGGGCTCGGCCCATCTGGCAGGAGAGGCCGGCTAGAGGGACTTGGGCCGCGGCGCTGGAGGCAGCCCACGTGGGCCGCGCGGGATAGGGGAGGCGGCCGACCCACCTTGGCTGGAACGGCCAGGGACGGGAGGTTCGTCCCGACGGGTTACGCCCACGGCGGCTGGTGGCTCACGCCGGCAAGGAGGCGCGGCGAGGGGAGGCTCAAGGGCAGGCGGTGGAGGGGAGGTCCGGGACTGCTCTGGAGGTTGTGGAGGGTGACGTGGCGCGTCCTGGAGCGTCAGATCTCAGATCTGACGGCTCCAGAAGGCCAGGGGGCTAGGGTTTCGGGATTGGGGGGACTTGGGGCAGAATTTTGGAGCAAATATGGGGGTGGCTGCAATTTTGTGGCTAGGGAAACCCTAGAAAGGGGTGGAAGTGTGGTGGTCTTTATATAGCCCAGGTGGCTGGTAGTTTGCAAAAACATCCCCGGTTTTTCTCTCTCGCGCGCAGTGTTTACGTTTCTGACCGCCGGGGGTCCGCAGGACCTCCGATTCGGGTAAAACTTCGAACCGCGCAATCAGTGCGTCGAGCCGGCAGCGTTCATCTCGCGTTGGAACCGTTCCGAGAACATTTTCTGGCGCGCTATAAAAATAACCCGTTTAATTATTAAACGGGGTTTTTCGTTCCGTTGGCTGCGGCTGGTCTTGTGCGATTTTCGCGACGGTGATCGGGTGAAACCCGGTGTCGCAAAGGTCAAGTGTCAGGGTGGAAAGGGTCGGTCTCCGTCCGGTACGAGATAAGAGGGGAAAAGTAATCGCCGATCGATAAATCGGGGATGCAAACATCGCAAACAAATCAAACAATCAAACAATTCACACCGAAAACAAAATTTTTAATTTTTGTGAAACCTGGGCTGTTACAATACAACACCACCAACAAGGGATCTCGTGCCGAGATCCAGGACGATCCGGGGGAGAGGAGGGGGAGAGAAAGAGAGTCGACAATCTTCAACACCACCAACAAGGGACTCTGCTCCATGTCAACGTCGAACTTCCGTCGAGATAAATTTCCGTTGAGAGATGGCAACGTCGAAGAACGGAACCATCAGTGTCAAGAGGAAGAATGACAATTCAAAGAAACGATCAAGGGAAGCATTCTCATGTAAATCATGAGGATACTAGGCAAGAGGACTGGATTCAACGGATGACCAAGATATAAACCAGAGTCGGACAGACTAAAGGTACTACAGGATTTCCCAAACCTGAGATCGGAATCGAGACAATACGCTGCATGCAAGGCATTGTAACGATTCCGATACTCCACACACTCGAGATCCTAGAGTTTTGAAGGGGATAAGGCGAGAATAAAACACTTACGACACTTTTCCTGACCAGAGCAAGGGTAAGGAGTAAAAATATTCCTACTCTCTGATAACTAACTTAGTAACTACAAAATAGTTTTTGTCTAGACTCGACTTCGGCCAGAAAAGGGATCCAACGGTCGGTAAGGCTCAGATACCAAGTTGTAAGGCCCGATATGCGATACTGTTCCAGATCTAGATGTTTCCATCTAGATCCGGGGACGAAGCACATATCAGTCCCATCGCGACATATGACAATGCCATATGCCCCGGATTTCCAACATGATATCACAACATTACAGATACAAGGACACAACATCTCATACAATCGGCATACAACTGCCTTAAATACAATACATCAGCAGAAGATGTATGTCTGAGTACAGACTACAATCAAATGCCTACTAGAAAAGAGAAAAACATCGATCCCCATAACCACACGGGTCCAGGCCCTCCGCCGGGATCCGCCTAACTAGTCGTCGTCGAGTCTCCACGTGAAACGTCGATCACCATACCTGTTGTCGATCAAGAACCCTGAAAAGAGTTTGGGGGTAGTATCATGAGTACAGAGGTACTCAGCATCCAACTGTAGTGGTCATCTGACCCAGCAAGGACTTCATCACTCGTCATTCTAGGACAACTAGTAGTTTGCGGTAAGGATGGGGTAAGTGGTGAGGTTGATGCCGCACTAGCATTTATGAAGTGGATAACGATCTAGAGAGTAAGGTAAGAAGCCAAGCATTCGATGAGGAATCGCCTCCAACAAGTCTGGCTATCAACTACTTACGCAAACATAACACCTATCCTATCCTTGTCCTCCTCTTCGCATCCCGACGAAGAAGAAGCAGTCAAGGCACACACACACGTTGATCAAGTTATATTAAGATTATCTCAGTTGTTGTTGTCTATGAACAAGGAGTAGGTCTCAAGTCATCCATAACCGTGGACACGGCTTCTCGAAAAGATTTAACCCTGCAGGGGTGTACCAACTGCCCATTACAAGGCTCCGCACGCACGCCCATCTCTCTTAGTTGCTACCCATCACAGGAAACTATTTTATGATTTAGTTCCAAGAGATCCGAAACGACTGGTCCCTCTAACTAACAACGAAAAAATCCGGGTGGCCCCCGGTGAGTCGACACCCAACTCAAAAGCCGGCCGCGCTCTCGAATCGGTCTCTACCGTCTATCGCAGGTTTGGATAGCCGGTTAATCACACATGGGAAACCGAGTCCTCAGCCGGACAAAGTGGGCCAGCAAGGAAACTATGTCCTCACTGGTCCGGGTTTGTTTGAAAACTACTGGCGGCCGACCAACACACACACGGTTTCAAATGGTAAATCAGCTTGGGCCACCACTAGAAATGTTTGAAGCTAGGTAGGTAAGAAAAGGGGACCCCATAAAATCCCACACGCGGTTAGGCACCTCAGTATTAAAACCAATACCCGGAACTCGGGTCCTAGGTGACTCGAATGGAACAAAGCGTCGGGGCGGGATAGCCTAGACCTTCCATCCTTCGTCGAATATAGTCAACATTATAATAATAATCATCAACAACAATATAATAATGTGATAGCCCAAACCAAGGAGTAACAGGGTAACATCGTAGCATCCTAAGCATGCATACTAAGCAGGGGCTGAGCAACGAGCAATAGTAACATAGCAGTACATGGTTTGCTGGGAGGGGACATGGCTGTATCGGTTTGAAAGAGGCAGTAAACATGTGGTAGGATCAAACATCGAACCTAACCTAGAATAGCATGCAAACCGCTGGTTGAAATATAATGGATCATAAGTAATGCATAGTTCTTGCCTATTGATAAGTCGGGTTCCGAAGGTGTAGTTGATCGCAAGCTCGCATCGTCTCCGAGAGGTACCCGCGGAAGCACACAAGACGATAAACACTGGAAAGCAATCAACGAGCAAGCACTCTATTACTACGAGGCAAACACGAGCAAGCATCAACAAGAAGGCAACACGAGACATCGCACCTACCGTCGAGAGCGGTTACTAACAGGTTAAGTGGAGTATTCGTCACACACGACGATACCGCACATTTACAACGGTTCAAGTTGTTTTGCTACATAAGGTGAGCAAAGGTTATTAACATGGCATCTCACTCAAGCATGGCATATCACGTAAACATGGCAAGAGGTTAAGCACAAAACAAACTATCTAAGCTAGTCAATTTAAGTGGGGGTAAAACCTATACATGGCAACTATTACGGACCCCATGATAATTATTGCATTTGGTACTGTTCTGCCCTAAACCATATTTTATATTTGTTATTAGCAAGCAACAGCAGCATAAACACAATCTACACAAAATTCTAGTCAAGTTACATATAAAGAACATTTTAAACGGAGCAACAGTTAAAAAGTTATGGCAGTTACAATTTACAGTGGCAGGCAGTGTAAATAGCAGGTAAACAACATGTAAACAAAGTCAAACATGGCAAAAGACCACATTTTATTAAACTACACAAAATTCTAAGCAACTTTCATGTTTAAAACGCCGCGATCCGAGCTACCGTTAAAAATTTATAGCACACGCACAAAAAACTACACAATCTGCCAAATAACAGATAAAAGAAAAAAAACATAACAGAAAAAAGTGAGGGCCTCACCCTACGGGCTCGGCCCATCTAGCAGGAGAGTCCGGCTGGAGGGACTTGGGCCGTGGAGCTGGAGGCAGCCCACGTGGGCCGCGCGGGACATGGGAGGCGGCCGACCCACCTTGGCTGGAACGGCCAGGGACGGGAGGTTCGTCCCGACGGGCGACGCCCACGGCGGCTGGTGGCTCGTGCCGGCGAGGAGGCGCGGCGAGGGGCGTATCAAGGGCAGGCGGCGCAGGGGAGGTCCGGGACTGCTCTGGAGGTTGTGGAGGGTGACGTGGCGCGTCCTGGAGCGTCAGATCTCAGATCTGACGGCTCCAGAAGGCCAGGGGGCTAGGGTTTCGGGATTGGGGGGACTTGGGGAGAATTTTGGAGAAAATCTGGGGGGTGGCTGCAATTTTGTGGCTAGGGAAACCCTAGAAAGGGGGGGGGGGAGTGTGGTGGTCTTTATATAGCCCAGGTGGCTGGCAGTTTGCAAAAACATCCCCGGTTTTTCTCTCTCGCGCGCGGTGTTTACGTTTCTGACCGCCGGGGGTCCGCAGGACCTCCGATTCGGGTAAAACTTTGAACTGCGCGATCAGTGCGTCGAGCCGCCGGCGTTCATCTCGCGTTGGAACCGTTCCGAGAACATTTTCCGGCGCGCTATAAAAACAACCAGTTTAATTATTAAACGAGGATTTTCGTTCCGTTGGCTGCAACTGGTCTTGTGCGGTTTTTGCGACGGGTGAAACCCGGTGTCGCAAAGGTCAAGTGTCAGGGTGGCAAGGGTCGGTCTCCGTCCGGTACAAGATAAGAGGGGGAAAATAATCGCCGATCGATAAATCGGGGATGCAAACACCGCAAACAAATCAAACAATCAAACAATTCACGTCGAAAACAAAATTTTAATTTTCTCTGAAACCTGGGTGTTACAAAAGGTCATATAGGATCACATGTCTTGAGACAAAGTGCATCCCTATTCTTCCATTAAAACATTATTTTGTGATATTAAGGTTTTACATCCTTTATATAATTCCTAGCCACAAGAAATTTTTCTTGTTTAGGATATCATTCCAATCCTTTTGATGTTCATTACACGTGTCCTAATCTATCCTTATAGATTTTAGTGTGTGACACATCTGTATTTCGTTCGTATAAGATGCTCGTAATCCTTTCATCTTATTAGCCTTAATCTCCATGTATATCAACGTATATGTATGAGATTGTTTTCACATATATCATCGTATATATATGAAATTGACATTGTGCTCCCACTCAAATATATCCGACATATATCTGTAAGTAAGCTTTTATTAAGTTTCTATTCTAATTATGTCAGACATAATAATATTGCTCCCAAAGCTCCCACTCAGAAAATGCTCTCTGCATTCCAAGTTTTCAGGAAGTCTCCAAAGCTCCCACTCAGTTTCATGAAATTGCAGTCCATCTCAATATTTTGATTACTTCAAAATCACTTGATCAAATCAAGGTTGAGAATTTCTGCCTTGAGGTACTATGGTCCATCTTATCGAAACATTCTTTCGTTATGCCATTTGCTACTTCTCTTCAAATTCCAAATTTGAATGTGATGCAATTTTCTTCAGGCTATGGTCCCAATATAGTGTTTGTGAATGAAATGCCCATATTGATTTAGCATTGCTACGCTTCCGTAGTCAATCATTATTGAATTTAGCCATAATATCTTTTATGTGCCAAATCATGCCTTTATGTGTTGCATCATTCTTAATAACTTCCTGGTTATTCGGAATGTGAAATAACTACTTTATTTCATAGGATGTGAGCCATCCCATATGCAACTCAATATGATTTCATTTCTCCTCGTTTCCTAGGTAACCATCAACCCTTCGTAATTTATGAGCAGTGTCCCTTTTGTTTCACTTAAGAAGAGTCATGATTATTGTTCTGTACATAACGTATTCATGACAATCTTCTTATTTTTAAACTAAGGCTTTAACTTATATACCATGATCATCATCAATAGCATATTTCCTCTTTTCATGGAGTCATTTCAGCGGAACATTTTCCGTTGCGTTACTCTGTTATCTGGAGGCAGGGTCAATCACCCTGGTCAAAGAATTCACTTTTCTCCCATTGGTTTATTCCTTGAGAACCATCTTCTCATTCACCAAGTCAAGCAATACAAGTTTTGCTATTTGGGAAGGTGTGTTTTACAATTTCTCACAACTCTAATACAAAGAAAGTTATATCATATAAAACTTCTAGAAACTTTCTAACACCATCATCATATGGAGTCATCAGCTTCATTAAATTCAGAATGGTTTCCTTATTTCATGAAGTGGGTGTTTTAACTTAATAAATTATAACAACTTTGTTCATTCAAAATAGCATTAGCGTAAGGGGAATGTATTTAGACCATACTACATTTTAGTATGACTACGGATGGTTCCGGTGCTTGAGCACTTTAAACTTCCATCGTAATTTGTGGCATTATTTCCACAAGTCTCCCATTTATGTCAACTATAATACTCATCACTTTGATCACATCATGGTGATTTGTATTCTTATATCCAACTTCACTGTGATTCCGTAATCTCAGATTTACGATCTTAATTGAATGCCTTGTTCAATTAATCATGCGAAGCATCTTTAATGATTATTCATGCGCTTGGTTAATACATCATTTATGTACAATGTTTGGCGCAAGTTCTACTTTGCTAGAACTCCGTCATTAGTCATCTTGGTTGATAATAAATTCATGAGTTAATAGATCGAGTATCTAATGACTTCATCATTTATGAATTCATCTCATGCATTTTGTATAGTTATGACTTTTGACCTTATTGTTATTCATAATAACTTAATCATTAAACATTGAATATCACTTGACAATTATGGTGTTTTATAAATGCTTCTATCATATTATAAACTCAATTGCAATCATAGTATAAGCACAATTTATTCATCAAACTGGAACAACTGACTTGTCTCAAAACATGAATAACTTTGTCTCGCGAGATGCAAGACATACCACTAAGTGTTCATATTCGATTGATTACAAAAGATTTATCTAATACTCTAAGTATAATCCTATGATAGATGTCTTGGTGAAATCTTGGTGGCCATCAACTGTCTTGGTTGCCATCAATCCTGGATCGCACCTCTTCCCGTCCATGCAACGGCAGGCCCTGTTTTCATAAAACAGAACAAGTATCAAATACTTATTAAACTGCAAATGTTGTATAAGGGAACAAACATTTATAACGAGTATATCAAACATATACCTTCTCCATCAATAATTTCTCCTTCAATGGGTTCAACCTCTAAATCTCGGAGGTTGACCATGAACTCAAATAACTAAAGGCTTTCACCTCATCCGACATAGTCATGGACAAAGTCTGTGTAACTCGGTGGAAGCGAGTGTAGCACCGTGTTTATAGCAGACTCCTCTGTGGTCCAATAGTCAAAGTCCTCCACGAGTTTCAGATGTATCCCATGCATCTTGGCTACGTGAGTTTTCAGACAAGTGTTCTCTTCCATCCTTGTAGTAAGAAAACTCATTTTATAACTCAAATCTTGCCACTCTGAACTGATGTATAAACAATGACTTCATCATGTCGATTGTGTCAAATGTGTCCATATCCGCATATTGTTCACGTAAATCTTGCGGAAAGCTAGTTTCTATGACACTTTTAACCATGGCGTAAGTCCTTCGACGATTATGGTAATCAAGCATTACTTTTTCATCCATGTTGTCTACTGGAGGGTCTCCCATACGCTCTTGTATCACGAACAAGAGGTTAGCTCTCTTGAGCACAGTCCTAAGGTATAAGTACCAATCAAGGAAATTTGACCCATCATCTTTAAGTCTTTCACCACGTAAGAAAGTAACCAATTCATGATACTGATTCATGTCCATTTTAATTTTCTATGAAATATTTGCAAGGAAAACAATTAAGACTAGTTCATAACAACGAGTTCATAATAATCATATTATAGATGAGCTCACACTAAAACAATCATCCCTAAGAAGTTTTAGTGATTACATGATCCAGATTCACTATCCGTCCTCTAATATCACAACGACCGACGGATTAGTTTCAAAGGTAGACAACTAGTTTGTGCGATCACATCCTATATGTGACTCATGCTCGATCTTTCGATCTCTAGTATTCTGAGGCCATATCTACATATGCTAGGCTCGCCAAATTGACCTTAGTGTTATATGCTGCTTAGCAAGGCCATATCGACATATGCTAGGCTTGCCAGGCCCAACCTCATGCGAACTCTAATGTATGTATGACACCCGATCGTCACGGCCTGCCTATCATAAAGAGAACCTTCCAGGTGGTGCACACTTCGGTAGAATACTTATGTTTGGTATTTTATAAGGGATCATCTTATTTAATGCTACCGTCGTGTATCCTATACTAGCAAGTTTCAAGATGTATGATCATGGTGGCACTAAGTCTACATTGTCTCCATTTAAGTTTGTTTCATCATGATGAACGTTTACTACTTTCTAGTAACACATAGCAAAGCTATCACTACATCAAGATTAAGCAAACAACAATAGCCCCCTCTGCAATATAAATTTAGACGCCTCTATAATTGTATATTGCATGTTTTACGTGGCTGCTAGGGATTTTCATAGATCAACCGTTTCTACTAACATTGAACCACAACACTGATTATAGATTGTCTCTATTACACCCCGTACGGGGCCCTCCGTTGAAAATGCCATATCCGCTAAAGTAAGAGAGACAGACACCCCCCAGATCCACTTTATACGGTACAAGCCGTATGTCAATCGTGGAACCAGTCTCGCGTAAGCGTACGCGTAAGGTCGGTCGGGGGCCGCTTCATCAAACAATGCCACAGATATAACAAGTACACGTCAGAGGGTAACAATCGTAGAATCAACGCCCACATCCCTGATGTGTTCTAACCATACAGCAATACGAAGCATAGATCTAGCTCTAATACCACTATTGGGTCTCGCAGCAGAAAACAATAATTTTTCTAACTAGCGTCGCCCTTAAACCAAGATCTATCTAGCAGTAATGCCGTAACGGAAAGACTTGCGAAAACATACCTCGGGGTGTAGTCTGTTGCGCGGGAAACGTTCCCGCAAACGTGGTTGATGAAGCCGTAAACCTTTCACAACCCCCTGGCTGTGTTAGCACCCTGATGGGGTGATAGTGCCGCACGTTCAGCACCTCGTAGTACTCGCACACGTACGGACTCGATGACGACCTCCGTTCTTTGATCCAGCGAAGGTGGCGAAAGTAGACCTCCCGGAACCGGAGTTTCGGAAGCACGACGGCGTCCGCGTAGCAGAGAATCCTCAATCCCAGCACAGGTTCCAGACAAGGGGACCCCGGCTTGAGAGAGACGAGAGAGGGAGAAGATCGGTTAAAACCGATCTCAATTCGGAGTAATATTGAATTCTCTGCGTATTTTTCTGTCTTAAAGAAGTGCACCCCTGCCCATCTTTATATAGGCAGACGGAAGGAGTCAACCCCCCTTCCCTTGGTAATGTGGGACTAATCCCTTACCAAGGGGGGAGGGTGCGGCTAGGAGGAGGGAGAAGTGGGGCACCACCCACATGGGCCCCAAGGCCCATGGCGCCCCCCTTTTTTTTCATTTTCCCTTTTATTTTCCTCCTTCCCCTAATGGGCTTCTTTCACAAATAAGGCCCATTGCACTTTTTAATCTGAAATAAATTATTATTAATTATTAATTCACTTAATTAATAAATAATACATATTATTTCATCTCTCGATGATCCGGAACTCCTTCCAGCTCACTCTGAACGTCCTTCGGACCAACACGGAACTTTTCCGGTACGTCTTTCTCTCTTCTTAGGTAACTTCGATAGTTACGAAAAGGTCTCCGATATTCATCGAGCCCTTAAGTGTGTTACCCTACGGTCCGAGAACACTCCAGTCATGACCGAGACAAAGGCTACGGCCAATGATCAATAGCGGGACCTGGATGCCCATAATGACCCCTGTGCATTCCGGAAGTAACCGATTGAACCGTACACGTTGTATACCATTCCATTTGTCATGCGATACTAGATTAGTCCAAGATTCGATCAATTGCATACAATGCATTAGTTCTGTCTTGTTACCGACAAATCTTATTCACTCGTTCCGTGATATTCATCCTTGTGACCTAGTCACACGCTGCGCAGCTTTATGGATGCAATCTCACCGAGTTGGCCATGAAGTATCTTTCCATTATATGGATTGACAAATCCCGCTCTTGAGTCAACACTCCTCAACATATCCCATCGGATAGCCCAAGATACACCTTTATGGTCACCATGTTTCAGTGTGACGGTTAATGCACTCAAAGCATCCTCAGAAGATAGCAATTATGCGTGATCTCACGGTCAATGGAACAGGCTACTACGTTCTGTAATTACAACACTGAACTTTTACGATTTGATCATGTTGCAATGCTTGCATTGGGTAATGTTCATCACGTCATTCATTCAATGAGGTGACCTTACCTTCAATTGACTTGATTGTCCATGATCGTGAAACCACAATCATCAGTTGACGATAAACCAGTCATCATGAGATGCTGACTAGGAACTCTGGTTGTTTCTATACCACACCTGTATCATTGTTTCACTGATACAGTTCTAGCACAGTATGAAACTGGTCATGAACTTATTTAGATATATTGGAATAATCATATATTATTTGCCTCTAGAGCATATATCCAACAAAGGTAAGCTCTCCAATGGAACTAGTGGGGGTGAATCCAACTAGCTTACTCATGAAGACCTATAGCTCATTTGAGGAGGCTCATCCTTGGAATATGCAAGCCAAGTTCTATAGTGAAAGGGTCCCCACATAGTCATGCAAGAATGATAATCTCTATGGACTACAAAGATAGCAATAGAGTACGAGTTTGGATATTTAAAAAGGAATAGTAGTGTTGCCCCCTTCTCTCTTTTTATTTCTTTTTTTATGTTTTTTCTATTTTTTTTTGTATTTTTGTGGCCTCTTTGGCTCTTTCTATTTATCTCTCATTTGTCCTCTTTGGGATCTTTTAATTTGTCCTCTTTGGGATCTTTTCCTCACTTAAGGGCAACACTCAATATTTTACAAGAATATAGAAGATCTTCACACTTTACAAGAAGTACTCAACATAAAGAAAGATGAAAACTATCATGATGTATGAAAATGTATGCCTCTGCCAGTGTAGCAGGATATGCAATGATACTAGCGCGTCATGTAGCAATAATAAGGGCAAATCCCAACTAGCATGCGACTCCTCGATCAAGCAAAATCATGTATGACATGAAGATCAAGTCATGAGATGGTAGATATTGCATGGCAATGTATCTCGGAAATGCTATGGAAATGCCTTGATAGGTAGGTATGGTGTCTGTTTTGAGGAAGATATAAGGAGGTTTATGATGACAGAGCGTATTGTGCCAAGGGTTTGGATGCACCGGTGATACTCTCTCCTCATTGGTTACGCCAAGTGGAAGGTGAGATGTAGGATAGCGGCAAATTTCCCTCGGTGAAGATACCAAGATTTGTCTCCAGTAGGACTCCGGAGATGATAAGTAGGTGTCAATGGCGCAACTGACGTGGACCTGCACACAAAACAAATAACTTCGCTTCCCAACGAGTACAGAGAGGTCGTCAATCTCTCCGGCCTTGCTGTTCACAAAGGGTCAACACAACAGATAACAATGACAATGGTGATAGCAACTAGAAAGTAAAAGAAGGAAAATAAAAGAGCGTGTAAACAGTGATGAGAATATGGACCGGGGTCCCGTGATGTTCACTAGTGATGTCTCTCTCACAAAAGATGATAAAACTGCTATGCGAGGTAAACAAATTACAGCTGGGCAATTGAAAGGATTAAAAACGCACCACAATGCTAACTATGCTACAAAGAAAGGACGAGGCTCAAAAGCATGGGCAGTACGACAAAACAAGTAGACCGAAATCCAACTGCATCTTACTACTAATCATCCACCTTGAGATATCTATCTAGAACATCTCGCTAGAATTAAGTTGCGAGCCCCACCCAAAGTGTAAACCCAAAGCAACAGACAATTGCATTAAAAAGCACTTTGCGTAAAGTAAACAATCCTTGCAACCGCGGTTACAAGCACCATTGTTTTCCCCCTTGTGGCAACAACACATCCCCTAGAATCATGTTTCTGTCACTCAAGTGTTTCATCGGGGGGCATGAACCCATAATCGAGCATAACGTTCCCTCTTGGAGTTACTACCTACTACTTGGCCAAAGCAATAAACAACAACGGAGAACATGCAAAAATTACTTAGGAACAAAAATATAAAAGATAAGAACCAAATATATTACTCAATCACAATCTGAACATAATCTCATAATCCATCTGATCCCAGCAAACTCAACATAGCAACAGCAGAAAGTTACATATGTGCCTCGATCATGTAGGGCAGCTCACGAGGTCTAAACCATGAAGAACAAAGAGGGGAGGAGTGTTGGGAATGTACCCTAGAGGCAAATAAAATATGTTTATTGGTATATTCCATTAGTTCATAATAATTTTTATACTGTGCTATAACTTTATTAAGAGGAAACTTTAATACACGTGTGGTATGCAAACAACCAGGTCCCTAGTTAACTCTAGTATACTAGTCCATTGGGAAATTGATGATCAAGGTTTCCTGATCATAAGATGTGAATAGTCTATTGACAATGGGGTCATGTCATTGGGAGAATGACATGATGGACACACACCCACCGGAAGTGTTGCAATGTGATCCAGTCACATAGTTCAACATTGCGATAACTATAAACGTAGTGACCCGATCCTTAAGACCGTGATGATCATACATAATTGCTATCTACCAGGATGCTTTGAGTGCATTAACCGTTACACTGAAACATGGTAACCATAAAGGTGTATCTTGGGTATTCCGAAATAGATGGTTGATGAGTATGCAAATAGATCAAAGCGAGATTTGTCCATCCGAGTGACGGATAGGTACTCTGGGCCCACTCGGTGATATTGCATCATAAGGTTTGCACAAACATGTGACTAGGTCACGGAGTTGTAATATCACGGGAACGAGTAAACTTATTTGTTGAGAACAAGGACGAACTAGGTATATTGGATACCGATGATCAAACCTCGAACAAGCAAAGTACCGTAGGACAAAGGGAACAGGCACACGGTTAACGGATCCAACAACGATTGAAGTTCATTCGATGGAAGCGCAGGGGCCATCTAGGATTGTAACAGATATGATCGATGGTCATTGATCAAGAATGTGTCTTGATCATGTCTGTTGTTTCCCGGACCGTAGGGTGTCACACTTAAGGGTATTCGACGCATTAAGGATTGATTCGAGATCGCCGGAGAAATAAGAGAGAAATCTGAAATCGTTTCGTAGGAGAGACGGAAAAGTTTCCCTGGTTCTGAATTGTTCGGAAAGTTATTTGAATATGTTTTATTTTTTAATTATGAATTAAATATTAAAATATAATTTAAATAAATTAATGGAATGGTATTTTTTTGTTATTTTGTTTTTTCTTTAAAGAAAGAAGAAAAAAAGAAAAAAAGTGGCATATGGCGCATGGGCCTTGGCCCACATGGGCCACTTGCCCATGTGTGTGGCCGTCGGCCACTAGCATGCTTTGCATGCGGCCACGGCCGGCCATATGCATGGTACCTGGCTAGCCCTTGGTTTAGTACCACATTGCTAAGCTACGTACCTGTGTAGCCCCTTTTTCCCCTATATATAAATAGATGTGGAGGGTGCCCCTTTTTCAACACAGAAAATTTCAGAAAAATACAGATAAATTCTGTTGATCTCTCTCTCTCTCTCTCTATTTTCTCCTTCCTTGAGCGGACTCCCCTTGTTTGGAGGCTGCACTGGGTTGGAGGTTTCTCCACTATACGCACGCCGTCGTGCTGCTAGGATCCGAATCCATCTTCTTTCCGCTGCTCGCCTGGTTCGGAGCCCGGAGGGACGTTGGGTACACCGTATGTGTGTAATCCCGCGAGGCGCTACACTTGTGGTGCTCCTTCATCGTTGAGGCCTTGTCACGACGTCTTCACCGATAATGTTCCGACGGGGACGTAATCCCGTCATCGGTTTACAAGGACCGGGTGGCTTCTGGAGTCGTCAAGGATCTCCGCCGCATCGAGGATCGGCGGGTATGACTACATCAACCACGTTCACGCGGGAACGTTTCCCGCTTAACGGACTACATACTGGTATGTGACCTATTTCCATCCGTTACTTGCATCGCCATAGCATAGGTCTTGGGTTCGGGACGCGTAGGTTATGAAAAATTATTGTTTTCTACCCCGTTCCCCAACAGTGGTATCATGAGCATGGCTATGCGTAGATGTATTGTACGGATAGAACACATCTAGTATGTGCCATCAATTCTCCAATTGTTACCCCCCCACGTGTACTCGTTTAGCATTGCGGCAATGTCCTGATGAAGCGGCCCCGACCGACCTTACGCGTTTACGCGAGACTGGTTCCACGCTTGACATATGGCTTGTACCATATAAGTGGCTGCGGGGTGTCTGTCTCTCTAACATTACAATGCGAAGACGTTTGCAACGGAGGGCCCCGACAAGGGTGTAATAGAGACAATTGCGGGATTGGTGTTGTGGTTGTATGTTCGTAGGCATAGAAACGGTTCTATCTCGAAAGCCCTATCAGCCACGTACAACTTGCAAAAGATAAAGTAGAGGCGTCTAAAATTTAATTTGCAGGGGGCATCATAGTTAGTATGATTTATACTGTTGCATCCTGTTTTGCTTGTATTAGATATACGACGGTAGCATTATAGGATGATCCCTCACTAATCCAACAAAGTGTCCTTCCTTAGTGAAGCACCATCTGAAAAGATCTCCATTATGGAGGCATCACGTGTCACACGGGTGTCAAACATATTAGCGTTCAAATGAGATGGGTGGAGCAAGCCTAGCATGTCCAGAAACATGGCCTTGCATACGCGGCATAGAATCACTAAGGTTATTGTGGCGAGCCTGGCATATGCAGATATGGCCTCGGGACACAATTATCGAAAGATCGAGCATGAGTCACATGGATGATGTGATTGGCATGATGGCCTACCTTGAGAATATACTGATGGTCGTGTCACACGGGGGAGGTATAGTTCTCAAGGATCGTGTAATCACTTAGAATAAACTATGAGGAATGTTTGTCTGAGTGGGAGTTCCAGAATTGTTTTTAAAAACATGAACTCCTATTATGAACTTATTCTTCATGTCTTAGCAAATATCATTGTAGATAATGTCATACCCAATGTTTATAACTATGGCTCTTTTATGCGTGATGAAGAACTGCTATTATGACGGGTCTTACTTCATTGATTGGTACCAACACCATTAGAGACATACTCATTAATAATGACTTGCTAAACGTAATACGAGAACTGCTAGGAGATGCACCAGATAACTCCGTAATTAAGGAAGATGATGATGAGTATCGTACCCACCGTCACTTATGAATGACTGTCCAATACACCATACTTCATTCTATGAAATCTGAATTATGAATGCATGTTAACGACACCAACACGTATGACGTGCTAGGTGTACTTAAAAGCACTAAGTCGCAAATCAGAGTAATGAAGAATGAGTATATGGACGGGGTTTCTTTCAACCATGGTGGAAGGAACAACCCGTTGAGAAAGTCACATGGAAAATGTATAAGATACATGAACACCTTGTGTATAACTTGGACTACTGAATGACCGGTTCTTTTGCGATAACTGGGGAGTTGCATCCGCTTCCTCCCAGCTACAAAGACCATGTCTAGACTATGTCATGAAGGAGAATCGTTCACCTGTCATGAGGTCATGGTTAAAGTTGTGAACTTTAAAGGTAGAACCAATGCAAGAATAGTCATCGACAGAGAAAGTATATTTGATATACGGGTTATAAACGTCTTTCCCCACAAAACACTAACTGCGGATGATTAAGTATTCGATACTTGAACTTACTGCTTAAAGAGTGGCTTGGAAGGGATGAGGTGACAATGTGTGCTGACGATAATCAAGATAGTTGATGGTCGACAACACTCTCCCTCTACATCTATCATTTGATTAATATATGAATAAATTTATGATCGTTTGAGTGTGGACTTTATTAGTGTGTCTTCCATCTCGCGAAGACAATGATTCATATTAGTGAGAAACAAGTCAGGTGTTCTTCTTTTATGAATGATATCTTTTATGGTCACATTATGATTACGAATGAGTTATTCTTATATTGATGATAGTAATTGATCATTTATAAGAAATATTGCAATGCCAAGAATTATCCACACCTAATAATGACACTACAGTTTAAGTCATGATTGGTTTGGTGAAGTCTTGAGATACTTGATCCCTTGACACATGCAAATCATGCCTCTTTAGGTGAGATGACTGAAACTCCGCATTCTGGTAAAACGGAGTTTGCGCTGATTTTTGAATATCATACATAATGATGTATCATATTTCAGCATGTAGTGAATTTCATTATTTCGTGAACTTCATATGTGGACTTAGATGAATATGTGTATTCACTAATGAAACATGAGACTGAAATAGTTTGATGTGATCAATGGGATTTTAGAATGAAGACGGGTATTGAATTAACAAGAAAAACCAGTCTCTACGATTTGATCAAAGTGACAAATGTTTTGAGTTAACCTTGGGCATATGGACTTGTGTGAAAGTTGTTCCACAAATTACAATGCTTAAGACACTTCAATATTGTTGATGTGCATGAACATTATAATCATACTCTATTGAATAGTGTATGGTATAAGTTATCTCCTACCGAGTTACGTTATTATAGTTCAGAGTTATTAATTTAATATGCAAACACTCACTTCAGAATAGGAAACCATCTGAGTTCGTGGAAACCAACACCATATGGGCCATGGTGAATCGTGGTTTCTAGTAAAATGATTTATGTGATAAATTACATTTGTAGTGTATACTTAGTCAATTATGGATACATCTTCCACAACTAGAACCAAAGAGCAAAACTTGTGTTGCTAAGTTTGGTGTTTGTCAAGAAGTGTTCTTGATAAATTTGTTAATGGAAGAAAGTGAAAGTTCAACCAAGGTAATTGACCTTGCCTCCATATGTCAGAGTAGCGCAACGGAATGTGTTCCGAAACCAAAACTCTACAGTTAGAGGAGAAAATGATGATAATGATCATGGTGTTTCACTTGAAACTTTTACTAAATAAAGTAGGATTCAAGAATACATGTTTGCCCCTTGTGCAAAGTAATATTCATGATTCACTTGTCATGTTGATGGAACAAGACATACCTACGGACTACGAAGAAGCGATGGTGGACCTAAGTACGAGAAATGACTATGAGTCATGAAATCCTATATTGAGTTACATTTAAGATTACTTGAATCTTATTGAGTAAAAAGGTTACTTGATATTCTCAATAACTTCAAGGTTATAAGGATTAAATGTGAACATCAAAGGAAGACATCAAGATCGATTTTTCATGAAAGATGTTTCTGACAAATTCAAAAAGGTTGACTACAATATGTAGCGATGCTTGAGTCAATGGGATATTCACTATGATTGATCCAAATTGTTATCAATACCGTGACTTCCTCAAATCCTGTATTTGAAGAAGTGTTGTAATTGTTACAACAAGAAGGTTTTGGAAAACATATGGATGCTAGTGTCTCGTAACCGGAATTCTTAATTTGATGGATGATCAAAGTGATTTTGGACTTAGCCAAAATATTGAGAAACATGCATTTGCATGAAACTGAGTGGGAGCTGAATAGTTTCCTAAACTTAATATGTGGACGACATATTTTGAGTGGGAGCTATGGGAGTGTTATCCTAGTCTTACTAGTAGAATGCCCGTGCGTTGCAATGGGCTTTTTAATTTTTTATTACATATATAAAAAAATGTATATCAAATTTTGCATGTATAGAAAAAGATACTTTTTTGTTTCAAATTAACTATTGCTGAAATTGATGTATCTAGACGTATTAATACATTCATTTCATCGACAGTTAATTACGAGCGAAGGGAGAAGTCTGTAGTCGTTAAAAAAAATTGAAACCCACATCACTTGCAACGTATTTTGATTTAAAAATAATAATTATATGTTGTATACACCTTTGCTGGTTGACTTAAACTCAATGAGTTTTCGGTTCCATCGTAACTACATAAGTGATTTTGTCAATTCACATTTCCATAGCATTATCGGTAGCGATAGGTTTTATCTCTAATCTACAACTTAATCATAATACTTATCTAAATTTCTTTCGTTATCAAGGAAACAACCTTACCTTTTCTCCTTTTTTTCAATATTCATAATGATAGGTCCAGACTCAGGGACAATGTAAATTAGTAATGTTTTGAAATTTTCTTATAGAATTAGTGTGTAATAGAATCCTGTCATTTATAATTACTATGTCCAAGCATCATTTATAATTACTATGTCGAAGCTGATATAATCTTGGAAATAAATCACATATTTAGAAATGTACACATTCCTCATTATATGTTCGAGAGAAGGGCGCTTCATGTGCACCACTAACCCAACAATCCATAAATATAATACAACCTTCAGTATTTGAGCAAGCAAATAAACATGAAATCATCATCCTGGATAACCTTCAGTGTCAAGTACTATCTATTAAAAGGTATAAATTTAAATAGAAAAACATTTAAACGAGCAACATAGTTCCTTCCATTATATTGCCTTATTTTCAGACCACATTAATACTTGTAGCTTTTGCTGATTTCCATGATTAGAAAGTAATCTTGACATCCTTACATTTTTTGTTTCTAAGGCATGATTGGTATATATGGAAGTTTTGTCTGATTCAAAATAATAACCTACAACAGAATCCTACAAAGCATGCAAACAAATAAATATAGACTGGACACATGAAAACCTCGGTAACATAACACAATGATTCAAAAGAAATGTGCACCTGGGCGAGGCATTGCGATGGATTCAGTGCACGGGATTCTTCGCCTAGCTGCAAGGTCCGTGTTGCGCTGAGTGCGAAGAGCCCACCTCTCCTCAGGTGGTATGCTCTGCCTGTGCGCTCTTCGACGGGCATTCACCACTTGCCTTTTCCCATTTGGTATAATTTTACGGGCGGCCCTTCTGCGGGTGTTCATCTCTTGCCTCTCCTTGTTTGATAAATTTTGCCGAGATGTTCTTTGCCTTGCATTCCTGTCTTCAATTGTTTTTTATTTTGCCTAGCTACTCTTCGACGTGCATTCATTTCCTCTCTCTGTTCAGGTGTAAGCCTATCTCGTCGTGCTTTATCACGGTCCCTTCTTTGTTGATTTTTGTCTTGTGTAACACTTGCATTGGAAGCAATATGTTCCATAACACTTGTTGTTCCTTTAAGTGTTGTAGGGTTTTCTACAAGAGAATTGTGTAAGTTGTTAAGCCCAAGAGATAGCCTGAAGCAATAGATAGTGCATGTTAGACTTGACCAATCCAGACCTATAGATAACCATACTCAAAAGAGAAAATAAAATCGGGGAAAGGATGATACCAATTGATGTTTCCTCGTGGTCTCTCCGCTCCAATGCTATGAGGGTACTGGAGGTGGGAAGTATCGTAGTTGATTCGTTAGACGGGTGACATTTGAACATACCATCTGTTCCACATCAATTATTACATTGCCACATGCTCAATTACAATTTTTCCATTAAAACCTTAGCCTACACATTTTGATAGAATATACACACCTCTTTTCCCCTTATCATATATGGATTTTGTATCCTGTGACATCGATCTTATAAGAAAATGTTGTGAGGATAATGATTAACGATTATAAAACCTTATGTACCATGGTTCATAAACAAAGAGAAATAGTTAGCGCTACCATTTCATGCAATAATGATTTCATAGTGGAGAACTCAAACAAAAACGGTAACTTCAAATAACTTTAGTACTAAAATAGTGCAGGGATAGTGATTATAAAGGGCCTTTGAACCTTGAGCATCGAGGTTCATAAACAAAGAAAAATAATTACCTACTTACACAGTTTGTGTTCCATTCACACATTGTTATCTCCTAGTCAGGTTTGATTCGTGAGTATGCAGATCTTGTTGCCGAGGTTGAACGTTCTTGGTGCAGAGAGACCAAGAGTTGTTTAAAAGCATGTGAGTCTTCCAAGTGAATAACATATTAAGATGTCTTATGTTGTAATTCGTTATTGAATTTGATTCAAATTAAGGAGCTCCATAATATTACTTAATTACAGCCTGTTTGACCTATAAATCATTTGTTGTCGTGCCATCATAAGAACTTTTAATTCAGTTACAGCTACCAGGACTGTGAAGATCACAGAGGAATGACGCACGCAACCGAAGGGTGTAAGATTGCATCGACCACGATTGTTAATATCACTGAGAAACGACACCATGGAACCATGGAATAAGACTGCTTTGATAACAATGGGATAACAAAGCCGAATTCATGGAAACTCACCTCCGGACGGTAAAGAGAGATTTTGGATTTGGTTGATGGACTGTAACGAGCGTAGTTGACGATATACTCTCCTCGCGGTCCGTCCTGTGTCTTATGGGGGGCAAATGAGCCTAGGGTGACTGGTAGTGGTCAACCATGTAACAAAACATAATTAAATAGCAACAAGATATTTGAAGGGTTATCAATCTTGTTTGGCAACTAAATATTTGTATGATATTAGGAGATTCTTTTCCGTATCTTCCGCACGATGTTTAGTATGTTATCAGGCCGTTATATCAATCTAATTAATTTTAGGATTATTTGAGTTTTTTTCCATGTATAGTATACATCTCTTTATGTAAGGGCAAGTTTTGCCCCCGAAGGTTTTGGACATTGTTAGACAAAGCAGAAGTGGAACTAATATTGTTTTCGAGTATAAACAGATACTTAGGTTCCGAAAGAATGGAGTTTGCAAGTAGAAGGTCGAAGGACAACTCACTGCAGTGAAGCTGCAGTCATCTACCGAAATCTTTGAAGGAAGACGACCCCTAAAAATGTTGTCGAAGAAGATGTTTCTCTCGAGCAAAAGCGCAACGAGGAGAAAGCTGAAGCTGGTCGAAGACTTAGTCTTTTTGCTAGTTTCTCTTTATTTCTTGAGTCGTAGGAAAAACCGTACTATCAAGAAGGGTTTGCTAGTTGAGATCTTTGTCGAAGTGAATTTGCTCTGCTCAATCAAAACCCACAAAAGCCTACCGAGAGAAATCTTACCGAGTCGAGCGAATAGCTCGAAGGCAAAGTCATCACACTTCGTGCCTTCGAGAGAGAACTCGGTCGGTGAGTCAGCTTACTTGTTCCTCAAGTAAAGTTGCGCAGTGATTGGAATCCGACCGTTGTGGACACGCGTCAAGCGGTTGCATTGGGTCACTTCAGTCATTTTACCCTTCGGGATCGCCAACTATAAATACCCCGCACCTACCCACCATTTCGGGTTGGCTGCTCCACTGAAGATTCTAAGACAGAAGTCTGAGAGCATCCCAAGAGAGATTCATCGAGAGAAAACCAAAATCCCAAGTCTGAGTTGAGTTGAGAAATTCACTATGACTTAGGTTGAGATTAGCCGATCTTTTTATCTTGGAGAACTGCAAGTCTCCTAGACGGTTAGGCGTCGCCTGTCAAGCAGTCGAAGAGAAATTGTCACTGCTGAAGGAAGTTTGTAAAGGTCTCGGAGATGTCCTGAATCATCTACCACGAGTGAAAACTGGACAAGCTCGAGGAGTTTGTTGCAGTGGAGAATAGGACGGAGAGAGTTTTGCTCCAGGTGTTCAATCACCAGTCCCTCCAACCAGACGTAGCACTTTGCAGAGTGTGAACTGGTTTACCAAACATCGCTGTGTCAGGCTCGTTTTCCTTCTACCATTTACTTCAAGTATTTTCTCGTAGCCTGTTTGTCTTCGATGTTTTCCTTCGCTCCAAATCCTTTCGAGCCTTGCATTACTTTCGATACTGTATTTTCTTCGAGATGTCTTTAGTCCTACGATGTTTACATGATTTCCTTCTAAGTTCCTTAGAATTTTTAGAAGTGATCATTCACCCCCTCCCCCTCTGATCATTCTTGAGCTTTCAATTGGTATCAGAGCTAGGCACTCCCTACGCTCTGCGTATTTTGGTCTAACAACCTGGAGTGTTGTCAAGGATGTCGTTTGCAGCTGTTCGCTCGGGGGAACCAATCCCTATTTTCAATGGGAAGGACTATCCCTATTGGAAGGACAAAATGAAGAGGAATATCATGGCTATCAACTCTGCCGCTTGGGAAGTTGTCAAGAATGGTGTAACTATCAAGGACACTGATGCCATTACTCCTGAAGAGACAAAGAAGATAGAGCTAGATGCTGAAGTCTGGGTATTCATCACAAATCATCTGATTCCTGAAAAATATCATGAGGTCAAGAATATTCCTTCGGCCAAAGGTGTTTGGGATTATCTCGAGAAGATTGGTGAAGGTGTCTCTACTCAGAAAGATGCTCGAATTGACACCCTTCGAAGCAAGTTCTATCGGTTCAAGAGGCACGAGGGAGAAAAAGTTTGTTCCATATACAGCAGACTCACTGCGCTGTCAAATGAACTGATTTCCCTCGGTGCAGATGACATTACCAATCGGATTATTGTCAGAACTTTGCTCCGTTCTCTTGATGATTCCTTCGATCACATTGTGCTGATGATTAAGGAAAGAACTGATTTCAAGGATATGGTTGCTGCGGATATTCTTGAAAGGCTTAATACTTTCGAGATGGAAGAAGATGAGAAACGTGACGTCAATGGGAGTCGAAGAAAATCTCATGCACTGAAAGCCAGAGCTTCACATCACTCCTCTCCTGAAGCTAGTTCTGAATCGGGTTGTGCCTCAGATGACCCCGAGAACATTGGAAAAGATCTGGCACTAATAATGAGAAGATTCAATCGCTTTCAGAGAAGGAACTCCTCTTCACCGAAGAATTTTTTTTCTTCAAGACATTCAAATAATTCATCTCAACATCGATCATCATCCAGAAACTCTTCAGCGAAAGATAACTGTTGCTATAAGTGCAAGAAGCCAGGTCACTTCACTGCTGATTGTCCTCTCTGGGAAATTGAACATAAATCAAAGAACTCTCACAGCAGCTCTTCGAGCAAGTATTACAGATCGAGCAAAAACCATGATTCGAAGAAATATGATTCAAGGTCCAGAAAAGACAAGGAAGATGGTTCTGATGATGACAAAAAGAAGAAGTATCACAAGCATCGAGAGGGTTCTTCATCAAAATCTCATTCCTCTCGTCGAAAGAATTTGCACCGAGCCAAAGCCTATCTGGGTAAAGAAATGAACTCTGAAGAAGAAGCATCCGGTTCTGAAGCAGGATCAAAGTCAAGATCAGGTTCTGGTTCTGGTTCTGAATCTGATGGTGTTGCTGGGATATCATTCGCCTCGAACAAGAATTCAAGTTCATTCTTCTCCAACCAGAGCAGTGAAGATGAATCTCCAGCTTACTGCTTCATGGCCAAGGCTAAGGTATCCTCATCTAAGAAATCCTACGATACTTCTGATGGATCTACTTATGAAAGTGACTCTAGGATAAGCTATGCTAAACTTGCTAAAATTGCTTCTATCCAACAAGATGAGCTAGATTCTCTAAGTGAAAACATTCAAAAATCTGAGACCTTGTTGATCGATGAGATTGAGAAGGGTCAAACTTTGATAAATGAGCATGTTGCTCTGAAGGAAAAGTATGATAAGCTTTCCTCTCGGCATGATCTTCTCTCAGTGGACTACGAGAAGCTAACCTATGAAATACTTCAAGGGAAAATGGCTCTCGAGAAACTGAGAGAGGCTAATGAAGAGTTGGAAAGTGTCAATCTCACGCTCATGGCTCAACAAGGCTCAGAAACTAAAAATGAATCTACTTCACCTTGCTTAACCTGTTTGGAACGAAGTAAAATTGAGTCTATTTCTGAGAGATCGAAAGGAAAGCAACCTATTGTTATCGATGATACTAACCCCTCGAACGAGGAAAACATTACCGAGGAACTCCTCAGGTTGAAGAACTTATTTGAAACAGGCATGTTCAAAAGTGTGCAGGGACACCAGTACTTATGTGATATCCTTCGAAAGGCTCTTCTTCACAGGAATCCTCGTAACGAAGTAGTTGGCTTAGAAAGGAAAATCAATCCTGATGGAACCTACTGGGAACCCGAGCAGTATCCTAAAACTGTCTGGGTTCTTGCGAAAGAAAAGCCCATTGATATTGCTAACCTTTCAGGTTTCAGTTGCAAAATTGACAAAGCTATTGTTGATGAATCACTTGATTCTGACTACAAGCTTGTCAAAGATCAGGAAGGAAAGGTGTCGGCTGAGTTCGTTGGTACTCCTCAAAAGAATGGCTTTTATAAGCGACAGATTTGGGTTCGCAAATCTCTCGTAGAAAAACTGCCCCCTAACCATTCTATGCAGGGAAAATCCTCGGTACCACCGAATCACTACTATTTTCTCGAGGATAGAAATGAACCCTTGGTGCCTGCTTCAAATGTTCCCCAGAAGGATTACTATCGTATAGATAGAACTGTTTATCGTCATCGTGACAATCGTACCAAAATTGCAATTACCCATCGTTACTCTAACCCCTCATCGAGGAATTATATTTATGGTGTGCTTGATGGTCCTGATCGACAATGCAATCCTGTTCGCTATAATTTTGCTGCCCCATCTTGCTCTACCATGCCTTCTAAGTCACCTGCTCGTTTGTGGGTGGTTAAGAAGAACTAATTCTTCTACAGGGCTATGTCTCCGGTGGATCCGAATGGGTCATGGATAGTGGTTGTACAAATCATATGACCGGAGACAAAGATTTGTTCACCGAAGAAAAACTGTCTGAATCTTCACAAAAATACATTACCTTCGGTGATAACAACAAAGGAAAAGTTCTTGGTTTGGGTAAGGTTGCCATATCGAGAGACAAGCATATTGATAAGGTTTTGCTTGTACAATCTCTAGGATATAATCTTATGTCTATATCAAAACTTTGTGATATGGGTATGCTTGTACTGTTTTCTGCGTCTCGCTGTGTTGTCTTTTCACAGGATGATTATTCCTTCGTGTTCGAAGGATATCGCAAGGGTGATCTTTACGTCGTTGATTTTTCTTCGGGACCTGCTGTGTCCACATGTTTAATGGCCAAAGCCACTTCTGGTTGGTTATGGCACCGAAGACTTGGTCATGCAGGGATGAAAAATCTTCAAACTCTTATCTCGAAGAAGAACATCGTTGGAATTGATAATGTGAAATTCGATAAAGATCGTCTATGCAATGCCTGTGAAGCAGGAAAGATTGCCAAGAAACATCACTCTGCAAAAACCATCATGACTACTACTCGTCCTCTTGAATTACTTCATATGGATTTATTCGGTCCTCAAAATTATGCTAGTCTTGGAGGAAACAAGTATGGTCTGGTTATTGTTGATGATTTCTCTCGATATACTTGGGTTTTCTTTCTAGATGACAAGAGCAAGGTTGTTGAAATTTTCAAAACTTTCGCAAAGAGAGCTCAAACTGAATATGAATTATCTCTCAAGCATATCAGAAGTGATAATGGTACAGAATTCAAAAATACTCATATCGAAGATTTTCTTGATGAATATGGCTTTACTCATGAATTCTCGGCTGCTTATACACCGCAACAAAATGGTGTGGTCGAGAGAAAGAATCGAACACTTATTGAAATGGCCAGAACAATGCTTGCTGAATACAAGACACCTATCAGGTTCTGGGCTGAAGCTATCAACACTGCATGTCATATCATCAACAAGGTTTATCTGCATAAGGTTCTGAAGAAAACTTCACATGAACTCATCACTGGTAAAAAGCCAAATGTGTCTTATCTCAGGGTTTTTGGTGCTCCTTGTTACATCAGAGACATGAATCACAACTCCAAGTTTGCCCCAAAGGCACACGAAGGTTTTCTCCTAGGTTATGGTTCAAATTCTCACACTTACAGAGTTTACAACTCACATCTTGGAAAAGTTGTAGAAACTGTAAATGTTCGATTTGATGAAACTAACGGCTCTCAAAAGGAGCAATTAACTCTTAACCTGGATGAACCTCCTTTGGATGAAGTTATCAGGTTCATGGCTATTGGAGATATTCGACCTGTCGAAGGAAATGCTCAACAAGTAAACAGGGATGATGATGGTCCAATGTTCCCACACATAGCCCGGGGCGCTGGAGATCAACATCCTGAAGAAATTGATGCACAGGTCGAAGGAGAGCGCATAAACGAAGAATATGTTGATCCCGAAGGACAAGCTGTTCCCGAAGATCAACCTGATCCACAAGATGAAGAATCTTTTCCTCGTGTTCGAAGAAGAGTGAATGTCGACTCAATTCTCGAAGAGATTCTTTTTCCAGGTCGTCCCACCACTCGTTCTCGTACTCGATTAGCTAACTTCTGTGGAAATTTCTCGTTTGTATCCATGCTAGAACCTTCAAAATTTGATGAAGCCATGAGAGACTCAGACTGGATGACTTCCATGCTCGAAGAACTTAACCAGTTCGAGAGAAATAAAGTCTGGTCCCTTGTCGATAGACCTGATTCCACGAAGCATAATATCATTGGTACGAAGTGGATTTTTCGCAACAAGCAAGATGAAGATGGCATAGTGGTAAGGAATAAAGCTCGACTGGTTGCACAAGGCTATACCCAAATCGAAGGTATTGATTTTGGTGAGACTTATGCCCCAGTTGCTCGTCTTGAATCCATTCGAGTCATGCTTGCTTTTGCCAATTACAATGGTATATTGCTATATCAAATGGATGTCAAAAGTGCATTTCTTAACGGTGAGATCGAACAAGAAGTGTATGTTATGCAGCCACCAGGTTTTGATGACCCGAAGAATCCTGATAAGGTGTACAGATTACACAAGGCCCTATATGGGTTAAAGCAAGCACCTCGTGCTTGGTATGAAACGCTGAAGGATTTTCTTCTTAAGAAGGGCTTCAAACCAGGAACAACTGATCCGACTCTTTTTACTCGTGCATACAAAAATGATCTCTTTGTGTGTCAAATTTATGTCGATGATATTATTTTTGGCTACACTAACCCTGATATTAGCGAAGTATTTGCTCGTATGATGTCGAAGAAATATGAAATGTCTATGATGGGTGAATTGAAGTTCTTTCTCGGGCTTCAAATCCGTCAACAGAAAAATGGTACTTTCATTTCACAAGAGAAGTATCTCAGAGATTGCCTGAAGAAGTTTGATCTTGTCAGTTGCAAAACTATCAAGACTCCAATGCCTACGAATGTTCATCTAGATGCAGATGAGAAGGGCAAACCTTTCGATCAGAAGAAATATCGCTCGATGATCGGTTCGCTTCTTTACCTTTGTGCATCTAGACCTGACATTATGCTATCAGTATGTATGTGTGCTCGTTTTCAGGCAAATCCGAAGGAATCTCATCATATTGCTGTCAAGCGAATCCTTCGATATCTGGCACACACACCAACCTTGGGTCTTTGGTATCCCAAGGGTGCCCAGTTTGATCTCGTTGGTTATTCAGATTCTGACTGGGCTGGTGATCGAGTCGACAGGAAATCTACCTCAGGCACATGTCATTTTCTCGGTAGATCTCTTGTCTGTTGGGCCTCGAAGAAACAGAATTGTGTATCTATTTCTACGGCTGAAGCCGAGTATATTGCTGCCGGTTCATGCTGTACTCAGATTCTGTGGCTCAAGCAAACGCTAAAAGATTATGGTATTCTTGTGAAGAAAATTCCATTGCTTTGTGATAACGAGAGTGCAATCAAAATTGCTCATAATCCAGTGCAACACTCTCGAACGAAGCATATTGATATTCGTCATCATTTTCTTCGAGATCATGTTCAGCGAGAAGATATTGTTATCAGTCATGTTCGCACCGAAGATCAATTGGCTGATATATTCACAAAGCCCTTGGATGAAAAGAGGTTCTGTACACTGAGGTGTGAGTTGAACATCTTGGACTCACGCAATGTGCAGTAAGATCATAACTATCGGTACTATGTATAATACCTTATTATTGTAGTTTACTTTCGTTAATTTTCTGTCGTATTTCTTTTTCGTTCGTTCGGTGTTGTCCTATACACTTATCACTCCGAGTTTTTATCGCTGTTTTTATCTCGAATTGACTAAGTATCGGACCCTGTTTTCCCTCTATTCTATCCCTACCCTATTCTGTGCTTTTCTCTCGTGAACATGTACATATTGTACTCGATCAAGATTCCCCTCGAATGTCATTGATTCCGAAGGAAAATCTATCGAAGTTTTATCTACTTTTATACTCGATGTTCGATGAGTTTGGTCTCGGACGTGGAGCAACTTTCTTTCGGTTCGTTGGGATTTCCCGCGATTACCGCCACAAAATCCGTCCGTTGAATGCGGAGAGACGCGAAATCTGCGCCGTTGGATCAGATCTGACAGCTCGGTCAGAACCTCCCTTATAAATACTGATCCACTCCACCGGCTTAGACATCGCTATTCCTTCGACTTCATCTCTTCGCCTCCAGAAGCTCTCTCTCTCGCGCGCCGCCGTGCTGTCTCGTCGCCGTCGACTCCCTCGCCGCTTAACTGCCGGAAGGAAGCCGCCGGAGGCGTTCCCGTCGACGAAGATCATCATCCGCGTCGCCGTAGTCGCCTCACATCACCAAGTTAGGGTATGTGTGGCTCTGGAGTCGATTCAATCTCGTTCTGTTCATCGTTTCCAGCTTTTGTGTTGATTTTTTTTTCTGACTTCTCTTAGGTCTGTTTGATCCGTTTAGATCTTTGAAACTTGGGAAATCTGTTTCTAGCTTTTCTGTCGATTCCCCATCTGTCCTTGGTAAGAAATCCCTCGGATTCTCTCACTTAGGCAAATCCTACTGTATCGTTTCGATAGATTTAATCTTGTGCGATTTATTCATACAAGTTCTTCGTTAGATTTCCACCCGATGAAAATCTAGCCTAGCACTTTCATGAAAATTTGCGATAAGACAAATCTCTCGATAAGATTGCTGCATTCAAAATGTTTTTCCTCGAAATTGTTGGTACTTGTTCACAACTTTCCTATATTCCCTCGTATCCTTATTTTTCGCAGGAAAATGTCTGGTAACGAAGGAAATATTAGAGTTCCCAAGCGTGTGGGAGGCCGAACAAGAATCACCAATAACTCTGAAGGTTTGTCTGAGGAAGTGATCATTGAAAAGAATTTGAGAACGCCGTCTGGTTCTGAGGATGATCGTACAAGAGAAAATCGTCTGCAAGAGATTCGAAGACTTCAAGCTCTTCGTTGGGATGAATACAAGTCTCTTATTTCTCGTTGGGAGAGGCTGTTTGCTATGAAGAATCCTTGGGTTAATGTCAAAGCTCTAAGGCCAAAGTGGACAAAATTTAATCGACCACCTCCTCCAGCTGATGCTCACCCTTCTGCCCTCAAAACTCCTGATGATTTTAAAGAGCTCGTTGAAGCACGTGAACTTCGAGCACAAAAGAGGAAAGAAGCAAAAGCTCGAAAGGAAGCAGCTGCTGCTAAAGCTGCCGAAGAAGTTGGCCCTAGCGCCAAACCGAAGGGTGGCAAGAAGTCAGCCAAGAGACAGAAAAAGGTTGTAATAGTTTCACCTCCTAATGCAAGCTCCAAAGGAGAAGCTAATTCAGATGATCAAGACCCTGGTACAGAGGCTGATGTCGAGGACTTACCTCTGAAGAAAAAGCCGAGCAGTAGAGGCATAAGGATCCAGGAGCCAGCTCCACAGGCTCCTCGAGGAAATATTGACTTGACCAACTTGGTCACAGATCCACCTATTTCGTCTGCTCCACCTGTTCCTGCTCGCCAACCAAAAACTTCGGCTCCATCGAAGGGAAAGCAAGCTCAAGTTGGTGAAGATGATGAAACGCTTATTCAGCGAAAGGAAAGACTGGCCAAGCAAAAGGAACAAGAAGAAAAAGACTTGATTAATTCTAAGCTCCTAAACTTTCACAGTCAGCCCGAGCATAAAAAGGCTCTGGTTGCTCAACAACTGGGCATTCTTCACTTGGTCAGTGAAAAATATCGACGACAGATTTCTGCAGGCACTATCCCTAGTGACCCGAAAGAAAAGGTCACCGAGAAAGTTGTGACTCCCACAGTCACGAAAGAAAAGGTAATAGCCCCTAGTGCTTCGAAGAAGAATGCTGAGGCCCCTAGTGCCTCGAAGGATAAAGCAGTGGTCTCAAAACCCATTGCTGCTGCCAAGGCCACCAAGGAAGCCGAAAAGAAAGCCAAGGAGGCAAGACAGAAGGCTCAAGCTGCTCCAGTTCCTCGAGCTGCACCAGCTCCTGCCCCTGTTGCACCTGTTGTTTCCGGCCCTCGTGCCGATGAAGAGAGTTCCAATGAAGGAGAATCAAATGCCAATGCTCCTTGGGATGCTGCACATATATCTCACATTCTCTAGAAAATGGCTACTACACCGAGCAAATTCACTTCCGAGGATGATGTTCCTGCTGAAATCCAAGAGCATGTTGCTCGATACATGATACGCTGGGAAGGCTTCATCACCCAGGATCGAAAGGATAAGGAGCAAGTCAGGTTTTACACCAGACAACTCCAAGAGGAAACCGAGGACATTGAGTCCCAAAATTTTTTCAAGTCCAAGATTGCATCTGCTGAAGCTTCGAGGAGGACTCAGAAGGAAAATTTAACTGCTGTGTTTGACAAGGTAAAACAAGTTGTGTCTGCTGTTTGCAAAGAGCATAATGATGCTCTGTTCCAAAGACAATCTCGAAAGAGAAAATCTGCTGCCCAAACCTCTGAGCGTGGGACACCAGAGATCGAGAAGAACGCCAAGAAGTCCAAGTCCACCGAGGTCGTTGCTACCACAGAACGACAAGAAACGGAACCAAACCCCACCAAGCAACCCACTCCTCCCCGTAAGACAACTCCACCACCTCGCCAAACAAGTTCACCGCCTCAACAAACAACTCCACCCCCTCGTCAACCTACACCTCCACCCCGACAACAAACACCTACGCCTCCACCCCGACAACAAACACCTCCACCCCCACCTCCATCTCCACCCCGTCAACCCTCACCACCAAAAGCCTCGCCACCACCTCCAAACCCACCATCTCCACCTCATGTCATTCCATCGACCACCCCCGCCACTGAAATCCAAGCTCATGCAGAGACCGAGCAAGTTGCTCGTGTCGAGCAAGAAACTCAAGTCCAGAAAGATTACTCTTCTGCCCGGACTATGCCTGAAGGAGAAGATGTTGATGTTGACATCACGACAGTTTCCTCTCGACGAGATCCTGTCGTAAGCAATAGTTCTGGAGATAACAGTTCAAGTGATAATTCTTCATCCTCCTCATCCAGTTCTTCGAACGAAGAAATGGTTGATGCGTTTGCTCAATTTGATGAAGACTTGGAGGCCATGGAAATTGAAGAGGCCGCACAAAATGCTCAAACCGACGAAGGAGATGCCGTCGTAGCTCAGGCCGAGGAGAATGCTCCTGCAGTCACTCCGGCTCAGGATATTGTCAACATCCCATCATCTATCTCTCGACCTGCTGAACCAGAGTTCCAGATGCCAGATAACGCTGCTGAGGTTTTTCCCATTGATGAGCTGCTTCACTCTGCTCATCCGAGAGAAATGCTGCCTTTGTTCCGCTCAGATGTTCCTCGAGGAGGTCCCATCTTCAAAAGGCGCGAACACAAGCCATTTTTCTTCGGTACCAATCCCTACGAGAAGCCCAGAAGTGCTTATTCTCTTCGGTTTTGGACCCAAGAGCAAGCTATCTACTATACTCGTGTGTTGTACAACAAGGCAAGAGTTTTCCAGCATCAATATCTTGATATGCCTTCGGTGTACTCCACTACTTGTTTCGAGAACATTGCCGAGACAATTGATAGCCTGCATGCTCACAAGATGTTTGCTCTCGATTGTGGTTACAATCCCGAGCTTATCAAACAGTTTTATGCAACACTTTATGTCTCTGGAGATCCTGAGAACTCGAAGACATGGAAATTTGACTATATGATTCAAGGCCAAGTTTTTCACATGACTGTCGACCAATTTCTGGCTATCATAAATTTACCTCGGTTCGAAGGATTACCTCACAAACTTCATGACTTACCTGCTGCAATCCTGCTGAATTCTCTACGCTGATGGATCCAGAAGTCGTAGGAGATCACTACCCCACTGAGCCGAAGCCAAGACACTTGGTATTTGAAGCAAAGGCATGGTTTTATATTCTCTCGAAGACCTTGATGCCAATGCTTGATGTGCACGATAATTTTCCAATTCCAAATGATGTGCAACTTGCCCTGTTGAAGTTAGTCCACGGTCATCCCTTCGATTTTGAAGACTACTTCCTCAGAACTTTGGTGTCTTGTGCTGATGACCACAATTCCCACAAGCCATATGCACCATGGCTGATGGCAATCTGCAATTACTCTCGGGACGTGCCATTCCCCGTATCTATTTACCCGAAGATTTTCACTCCACCTGTTCGAGAAGTATTGCAGGTTGTTGCTCGACCCAACGACCCTTTTGCTGAGCACACTGGCATCCGCGCCCACTTAACTGAGCGCAATATTCGCTCGAAGTTTATCAAGCCAGTGCATCATATGGAAGTTTCCCTTCGGTCCCAGCAAATGCTACAACATCACATTGATCAAGATATTATTCAGAAGCAAGCTCTGATGGATGAGATCAATCACTTGCGTAACATTACCATGAACAACAATCAGATGCTGCGTGAATGCCTTCGCCGTGATTGGAAAGGTCTTCGGAAGTTCAATTCCCTCGGTCAACTTCAACGTTGCGGGTTCGAAGAATATCCTCCCCATCTGAATAGGAATTGGACCAATGATGATCGAGTAGATCGACCGGATCCCAATATCCCTCGCCTACCGAAGAACAGAGATGTGCTAAGTGTCGATGATTATTATCATATCACTTTGGACAATTTATCCTCTGACTCCGAGCAAGAAGAAGAAGCCCCTCCTCAACGTCAACCCAGAGCTCACTCGCCACTTCCTCGAAGCCCCAGGACCCCGCCGGAATCGCAGATGGAATCTTCAGGAGATCAACATTCATTCCGCACGAAGATCACTCCTCCAGGCGCTCGTCCAATTCGTCGTGCTCCAACGCTCGCCGAATCTTCTCGTCGTCGCCGGAGCCAGCGTCGCGAGTAGGGATTTCTTTCGACCCTATTCTCTCGATATTTTTGTACGTTGTGACAAAAAGGGGGAGATGTAGTGGCATCGAAGAAATTAGTTTGCCTACGGGGTTAAGGGATTTGTTTTTCTTTCGATAAACTCATTGATTTTGAGGCTTTCTGAGTAGTTTCAACAAACTTTCGATTCACATTCGATCTGGTTGTAACTAACTCTAAGTAGGACTGTGAACTGCTACTCTTTTCGTGAGATATCTATCTGCTGCTTGCAATACTTAACCTTTTGCAGGAAGTTATCTTTCATATAAGTTCACAGGTCATTCGAGGAGATTGCATATTACTAATTGGATGCTATCTGGAATGCAATTTCTCTCGCTAAGATTTTTGATGTTTTTGCCTCGACACTACTTGTCAAATATGCACTTCACAGGAAATCTTTATCTTCCGTGCATACATCAAGGGGCAGTATTTCATCGATCTCAGCACTGGTTTATCATCGAAAACTCAAACTTTTTCAAATTATTTATCGATGCCTGTTTTGTCAACAATCGTCCAAAAAGGGGGAGATTGTAAGGGCAAGTTTTTCCCCCGAAGGTTTTGGACATTGTTAGACAAAGCAGAAGTGGAACTAATATTGTTTTCGAGTATAAACAGATACTTAGGTTCCGAAATAATGGAGTTTGCAAGTAGAAGGTCGAAGGACAACTCACTGCAGTGAAGCTGCAGTCATCTACCGAAATCTTTGAAGGAAGACGACCCCTAAAAATGTTGTCGAAGAAGATGTTTCTCTCGAGCAAAAGCACAACGAGGAGAAAGCTAAAGCTGGTCGAAGACTTAGTCTTTTTGCTAGTTTCTCTTTATTTCTTGAGTCGTAGGAAAAACCGTACTATCAAGAAGGGTTTGCTAGTTGAGATATTTGTCGAAGTGAATTTGCTCTGCTCAAGCAAAACCCACAAAATCCTACCGAGAGAAATCTTACCGAGTCGAGCGAATAGCTCGAAGGAAAAGTCATCGCACTTCGTGCCTTCGAGAGAGAACTCGGTCGGTGAGTCAGCTTACTTGTTCCTCAAGTAAAGTTGCGCAGTGATTGGAATCCGACCGTTGTGGACACGCGTCAAGCGGTTGCATCGGGTCACTTCAGTCATTTTACCCTTCGGGATCGCCAACTATAAATACCCCGCACCTACCCACCATTTCGGGTTGGCTGCTCCACTGAAGATTCTAAGACAGAAGTCTGAGAGCATCCCAAGAGAGATTCATCGAGAGAAAACCAAAATCATAAGTCTGAGTTGAGTTGAGCAATTCACTATGACTTAGGTTGAGATTAGCCGATCTTTTTATCTTGGAGAACTGCAAGTCTCCTAGACGGTTAGGCGTCGCCTGTCAAGCAGTCGAAGAGAAATTGTCACTGCTGAAGGAAGTTTGTAAAGGTCTCGGAGATGTCCTGAATCATCTACCACGAGTGAAAACTGGACAAGCTCGAGGAGTTTGTTGCAGTGGAGAATAGGACGGAGAGAGTTTTGCTCCAGGTGTTCAATCACCAGTCCCTCCAACCAGACGTAGCACTTTGCAGAGTGTGAACTGGTTTACCAAACATCGCTGTGTCAGGCTCGTTTTCCTTCTAGCATTTACTTCAAGTATTTTCTCGTAGCCTGTTTGTCTTCGATGTTTTCCTTCGCTCCAAATCCTTTCGAGCCTTGCATTACTTTCGATACTGTATTTCCTTCGAGATGTCTTTAGTCCTACGATGTTTACATGATTTCCTTCTAAGTTCCTTAGAATTTTTAGAAGTGATCATTCACCCCCTCCCCCTCTGATCATTCTTGAGCTTTCACTTTAGCACCACAAGACTGGACAAACAAACCAAGGGGGGAAACCAAATATTTTCATGATGATTGGTGATTCTTTTCCATATCTTGTACATGATGTTTAGTATGTATTCAAGATAATTATTGCTAGGATTATGTGGGTTTGTTTTCATGGTAATTGCTTGTGATATGCATCGGACCTATTCTACTGATTGTCATATGTCTTTAAAAATTCTCATGCGCATCATATGGCGTTTTGACTAATCAAACAAATTCTATGAGTCACTAATGTGTGCCAAACATGACGACACATGATTTCCATCGACATAGCAACAAATACCTATTCGCTCTCCCGCTTCTTTTCCCATCTGTGGTCGTCATGTCTACTTAACCATCTTACTTGCAAGAAGATTCGTCGGCATGTCTACTTAACCATCTTACTTGCAAGAAGATTCTTACGTAATACCAAACGGGTAAGAGAAAGGTGACTGATCGCATGTTTAAAGACAAGTAGATTGTATGTCAATGGGTTATTTGGTGACTATACAGAGTTTGCAAAGAGATGATGATAGACTAAAAGGTCAAATTTCAACATAACTATTTGTTGTAACCAAGCTAAAAATTTCACATCACAAGTGGTACATGCTACATGGTCAAGCAATAAGAAATTATTTTAGTTATGCAGGGAAAATCAACTCATAGAAATCGAACTATTGGCGGAAGCGTCTCCATGAATCTTCAGTCTTCACTTCATTAATATGCCAAGCATGTGTAAGACATGAAGAAAAAACATAATTTTGAAGTATGAGGGTTCCATCTTCCATGCTGGCTAGCCAGAACATTTACCGTCACAAATGAGGAGTTGTGGGTGTTTTAGGGAATGCAGAAATGCGCTAAATGACGAACATACCATTTTAGACTAACAGAGAAGTTGTTCTGATGTGACAAGGGATTCTGATGTCACCGACAACTATATTTCAGAAGCTAGCATTCCTCTCAAAGCTCCTTCAAAAACTAAAATTTACAAAGTCATATAAGAATCAGTGCGACATTGAATATAGTGTTCATTAAAAGGGGGTCACGCTAAGAAAACAAATCAGCTAGGAAACTGTAACAGGCGGGAAAACACCCTCAATATAGCCATAAAACTTTAGTATATTATATACACAGATAACATCATCCATATTTTCTTGTGAAATATTATTAGAAGGCTTCTCAATTTTCAATAGGTTCATGATCCAGATTATTAAAGAATGAAGATTCATGGAGACTTACATGCTATCTGCATTTTACTTACATGCTATCTCCAATTTACTTTTAACTTCACCCATGATTCCTAGTGATTCATATTTGTATCATTCTTTGAACCTTCAAGTGCTAAAATCTTAGGCAGATACCTACAAGGTTAAAGGGGTAAAAAAATGGAGATGTGTGAAGATTACATAGATATGCATGGCACGAAAGAATAAACATAAAACGGAGGCAATCACAAATTATACATAGGAAGAAGTTTAGAGAAAAAAGCACATCCTTGTTACCACTTGATTATAACAGACCTTTGATGCTCCTGTATATGTCGCAAATGCAGAATTTTATTATCCTATATGGTGAGAATAGGAGGCAGGTGCTTGGATTTCACTCCGAGCACATGAGCATGCGTGTACGAGAAGCACCTCGCCCCGGGCAGCATCGTCACCGTGCCGTCCTTCATCACCACAACCGGGTAGGTGAGAAGGGACCCAGGGAGGTCGTCGTTCAGCTCATCGCTGGCATAGAGGTCCTAGTACTTGTCAGCCATCTTGTTCACCCTCTGGACGCACTCAAGGCTTCCTGGGTTGAGGAAATTGTTGTGCAGCATACCGAGGTGCTCATACCATAGCGACATCCGAAAACCATGGACCTGCCTTTTGGCAACCATTTGGCGTTCAGGTGGTGCGGTTGGAATTCACCCATGGCGATCTCGGAGTCCCTTCCCCCGTCCATCGACCGCTGGTTGATGTTGGCAGATCCGACGATGATGTACTCGTCGTCAAATGGAAATCAAGAAGACTAAATGTTAAAACACAAATTCAATTTCTACCATACAAGACATGTCCTGACAGTTTACATTAGAATGAAGGTATATTTGTGACAAGTGGGGATATGTTCGGTTGCACAAATAATAGAAGGGTGTATATTAGAATTTCCATAACAACAACTAATTCTCGTATGCTTCAAAGATACGAGTATTGAAAAACTATAATGCCATGTGGATTGGGCATACCTATCATCATCTTGGAGTGAACATAGATCATGAACCTCCGAGTGTTCTGTGCCTTCTCATATCCTGACCCACGCAATGGACGATCAGCATGTTCATACTCTCCGCTCCTCTTCACCTCCCTCCCTGTTCCCTAGGCAAAAGAAGGTGAGGTAATCCTTCGGGTTCGCATCGATCCCCTTGGCCTCAAGTGTGATGGAAATATCATAGTACATCATGTCCATAGTCCTCTGTCAAACCAGTATTGCCTTCACACACCTTCCTAATCGTTGACTACCGGTCGTTGACTCGACCAGGAACACCATGTCATATTAAATAACTGTATCATAAACTGTATTCAATTACTAAGAACAACAAAAGAAAGAAAATACCAACTATCAACCTTTTAGTACAAATAAGAAAGGCGAGCCTGCTGTGTATTAGTTAATAAAGAAGATTATCAATAGTATTCTGCATTTTCTTAATTTTCCGATCTAACTATGCAAAACATGTGCTTTAGCTCTGTGTGTGTGGGGGCGCACCGTTGCCTTGAGATTTAAAGATTAATAAAACTACACGCATTGCTTAAGCCTAGAGTAGCTAACAAAAAATGCTTGGTTGAAAATGAAAGATGGAAACATTTATCTATGGTCCTAGCCATGCTTCATCCCGAAGAACATGACAATAAAAGGAAGCAATATATTAGCAAACAATAAAAAAATCTCAGTGCAGCATAGCCTTGTAGGTTACTACACTGCGAGCTCATACCTGCTTTTCCATCTATTATGGAACAGTTAGGCCATGTATGGATTGTCTATTAGTTTAGTTTAATCCCAGGCCAATAGAAAACATGAAATCAAGAAGATAATGTGATAATAGGAAAAACATTGTTGGTTGGCAAGGCAAACAATTAATTATCGACCGGTTGCGATGAACGAGACCAAATATCATTCATCAACATCCATAGTAATTCTGACAATTTATTTCTCCCTCCACTCATTCTTACCTAAATTTTTTAGTTTCTTTGAGGAATTAGGTTGTACAATTTCTAGAAAAAAATAAAATGTTGTCTTAGCAATATTGATGCCCAATTCAGGTGTGCGCATATTTCCAATTCCTGTGAGATAAGTGTTCCAATAATATATCATATCTCAAAGTGGCAATCGTCAGCATACTCAAGTTCTTGTTAGTACCAGTAACTCTGAAGTATAAAAATATAGAATTAATAATGCATATAAGGTCACGATAAACTATGAGATGGCTTGCGCTGCTGCTGGTCCCTGCAACAACACCACACGAATGATGAGGGGAAACAACTGAATCTCTCTCACACAGACATGCATGGACCAAGAACAAGAGATTCAAAAAAGGAGTCAGAGCGAAAGCTTACTTGACGTGGGCACCGCGGACACCCTCTGCAGGGGATGGACCAGAAGGAGGATGTCACGCCCCCAAAATCAGACCGTGTACAGTAATCATACACGCAAGGTACACGATCGAGATCAGGGACTCACGGTGAGATATCACAACACAACTCTATAAATAAAATAATACAAGCTGTTTAATACAAGCCAGGGGCCACGAGGGCTCGAATACCACAGCTCGAGAGCACAAAGTCAGCGGAAGCAAAAGTATCTGAGTACAGACACAAGGATACAAGGTTGCCTTAAGAAGGCTAGCACAAATAACAACAGATCGAAAAGGCGAGGCCTCCTTCCTGGGAACCTCCAAACTACTCCTGGTCAACGGGGGACTCGACGTCGAAGAAGGCATTGGGGACCTTCATGTTGCGGTGGTCGGCATCGGGGATCTCGTGCTCCTGGACTCCAAGGCTCTAACGTTGACTGCAGCGGCCGATCAGGCAAAACAAAAAGTGGAAATAAAGCAAAGGTGAGTATCTAGCATACCCGCGAGTCTTACGTCCGCTACTAAGCATTATGCATTGTATCAAATGGAAAGGGGAGGCTGTATATAGTGGACTGCAAGATAGAAATCACAATAAGGGTAAGAAGCTAGGCCTATCGAAGACTAGCATCTTCTGACGTGTCTTGCAGCATGAGAAGAGAAACATCCAACAGTTCAATAACATGAATGTAATAACAATGCAGCAGAAGTTGCTGCAGCATTGTATAATAGTAAGTTGTAATAATTAATAATAATAATAATGCCTCCGAGTTCCCTTCCTCGACTCCCTGCGAGGAAGAAGAACCGGAACCATACAATTTAATAGTAGTAGTTTCTAGTGGTAAGATCCAGCTTCAGCATAAAGCGTCCTGTTACCGTGGACACGGCTATTCGAATAGATTAATCTTCCCTACAGGGGTGCACTGGCGTGACTCTACGACGCTCGGATATCCAGGGTGGCGTACACCTTGTTAGGGAACACCCCACCGAAGCTATCCGACACAAAGTAGCCCATCCTTCGGCAATCAACAGAGAGGTCATCCGCCGGACTATATCCTATGTACGCCGGGATTTGGACCCTAACCCGAACGTACTCCTGCACGGTGCATGACTGGCTGGTGAAGCAAAATCAAAGCAAATACAAATACACCGCTCGAGCAAGATAAGACAACACCACTTCCCGGCAATCCGCCCGCGATACTGCTGACGTCTGAAGACCCTCGAACGAGACTATGATGCAGGGGAGCCCACACTCCTCGTCCCACGTGTAGGTAGTGCGTACAAGCCAAAAGGCTACTCAAGACATCCACCGAACCATTTAGCATTTTAATTAACCTGCGTGACAACCGTTATCGTTGCCTCGACTTAACTGACCCGCGGTCAACGACAGCAGTCAGGAACACCAGTACATCGGTGCCTGCCCTGTCATCCCACCAAGTCTCTGCGGTTACCGACAAGGTGAACCGTCTCCTTACATTGTCTCGCGTGTGCTCTTGGTAGAGCTCGAGTTTTCGTAGTTTGGTAACTCTCGCGAGATACGAGCAGGGGCCAAGCACGCCAGTAACGTCGGTCGTACCCTCCCTGTCGTTCCCGACAATATACCTCTCGCGGGCACCGTTGGGTCGCCCGACTTTCTTACCTTTAAGGACAACCGTGCTCAGGTACCTAGAGCGGCTATACAGAGTCATCAACGAGTGGGGTACAAGGATTACTCCTTGATAGCTCACACTTGAAGGTGGCTCGGCAGAGCCGAGCTAGGGGGCCTTAGGAGGTGTCTGCATTGTACAGTACCTGTGAAGTTTTATATATTGTATACGTGTTCACTCCCAGAGCGATCACGGCCCGCTATCTAATCCTAGCTAACAATGCGCATGGCTCACTGCTGAATATATGCATAATTATAATAGGCAGCATAGGATAAGGAAGGTACATCAAGGGGCGACAAAAACATGCTATGCAATTGAACAGGATTGTAATTGTAGCAGCAACAGTAACAATGCCTAGTGCAAGAAAGTACGGAAAGATAGGTGATATCTGGGGAAGAGAATGGCTCTGCTTGCCTGGAAGCTCGACGGTAGGGGCAGGGTCGTCGACGAAGTAGTCGTACCCAGCAGCGGTGTAGTCGGCGGTAGCGGCGGGGTCTACCGAAGAATAAAGGGGGAAGAAACAGTAAATATAAAGCAATCATAGCAAACAGATGAATAACATGACGTATGCAATGTTAACGGTATTCTAACGCAGTGCAATGCACGTTGCTCGGAGCGAGAATTCATCCGGGGATGAAATACCGGCTCCGGGTGATTATCGACAGAGTGTACGGAGGGGGAAGGGTTCATGCCGGAGGTGTCGTGGACATCCGACAAAGATAAGGGGGGTGTATCCGTGTTAGCTGAACCATTCCGGACAACTTTCGTATTCAGAATAAATTCATCCGACAGGTTTTTTACCGGCACCGGGAATTATCAACAGACAGCCCGGAGGGGGGGAATGTCGATGATCGGTGTGATAGGGGGGTGGGGTAGACATACAGATAGCGTATCCGTATTCGTTACCTTTTTCTGATCAATTTTCATGTATAAAGTTTTTTAATCTGACTTACGGTTTAAAAGATATTTAAATTCAAAGTTTAATTCAAATTAAATCATTTTACAATTTCTTTTATTATTAAAAGAAACATTATCCACAGATGGGTTGACCAGGTCAAACCTGACCAGTGGGTCCCACTGGTCAGCCTCACATAGCTAATAAATCATTTAATTAAATTTAATTAACCACTGGACCCACATGTCAGCCACTGTGACTAATGTTAAATTATCTAAATAAATCTGCTGACAGGTGGGACCCAGGTGTCATACGCACATATTTAGATTAGCAGTTAATTTAATTAAATAGAGAGTTAAGTGGGGCAGGGCCCACATGTCATAGACCTTTAGGGGGTTGTTTTATTTGTTTAATTTAACAGAGGGGGTTAAGGGGGGGGGGTGGCCCACCGGTCAGTGGGTGATTAGTTGCTCAGACTAATCACCTGACGGCCGGGGCCCACCTGGCGGTGTCACCGGGAGCTCACCGGAGACGGAGCTCCAGCGAGGTCGCCGTTTTGGCCGTCTACGACGACGGATCGAGGTGGGGAGGGAGGCGTTCGGACGGGGAGTCAGAGGCGCGTCGTTCGGTGGGCATTAGGTGGCCGGGGGCTCGCCGGAGACAAGGCCAGGGCCAACGGCGGCGGCGGTGGTCTCGGGTCTTCGACGGGGATGCGGCCACGAGGGGTTTTGGCGAGCGCCACCTAGCCGGTCGGGCTCCACGGCTCACCAGGAGCGCAACGGAGCCACTGGCGCGCACGGAGCGGCCCTGGAGCGGGTGCATGGCCGGCCATGGCGGCGGCCGGAGTGTGGCGGGGTGAAGACGGCGACTGGAGGGGCTAGACTAAGCGTTGCGAGAGGGGAAACCTGCGGGAGTTCACCGCGGTGCGTGTGGAGGTGGTAGCGAGCGCGATGAGGCCACGACGGAGACGAATTCCGGTCGCGAAGCTCGCCGGAGTCGGAAGGGGGAAGTGGACGTGTGCTCAACCTCGCGCTCCCCGACTCTATTGCTCGCAGAAGGTGGCGAGGACGTCCATAACGAAGAGGCTGTACAGGCTTGCCGGAGCTGGGAGACGTGGTGGCCGCGCCAGCGTCGTCAACGCGTCCACGGCCGCGCGTGGCGAGCTCCGTCTGCTTGGGTGCGGCGAGGGCGAGGAGTGGGAGATGGCGCGGTGGAACTAAGGGGCGTCTAGGGTTAGGGTTGAGGTGGGGGGCGACCTTATCCCGCCGGTGAGCCGCGGGATGGCCGCCACGGCGGCTCGGCCGGCCATGGAGCCGGTGGATGTTCTCCACGCAGAGAGAGGAAGAAGACAAGAAGGTAGGGGGCTGGGCTGGGCCACCGTGGGGGGGGGGGGGAAAGGGAAATGGCTGGCCTGGTGGGCTTTGCCCCCAGGCGGTAGATAGGTTTTTTTTAATTCTTTTGTATTTCTTTTTCTTTTCTGTTCTGTTTTATTTTGTTTGGCTATTTTTATAATGTTGTTCAACATGAAACCTACATGTATATTAGTGTTGTACCAAAGACCAGTGCCACAAAAAGAATTAGACTTTTATAAACCCTTTTGCATTTTTGTTTTATTAAAAAGGCATTAAATCCCACTGGTTTAGCTACTGTTTGAATTGTTGGATTTATTTTATTGCTTAATAAATCCCAAATCCACATGGACATGATCCACTGAATATTTGGCATTTTATAAAAATGGTTGCACAATTTTTGGAACAACTTTATTTTCCCATATTGTTTTGAATTTCCAAACGAGTTTGAATTTAAACTCGACTTGATCAAGGGTGATTCTTATTAGCATAATCATGACGACTTGGAATTAGTTAAGGTGGTCATTGTAGCGCGACACCCGGGGTGTTACAGAGGACGTGGGCACCGCAGACGCCGGCTCCCCGGCGGCCTCCGCGCGTGCCCCGCGCTCTCCGGCCACCTCCCACTCCCCGGCCCCGCGCTCGCCCTAGCGACCGCACGCGTTCCCGCGCCGAGTCACCGCGCCGGACCGTCCCTGTCCAGTTCCGCCCAGCAGATCCGTGCTCGACGGAGGTCTCCGCGCGCTCCCCGCGCTCGCGGGCTACCGCCCCTTACGCCCAACAGGTCCGCGCTCCCTTCGGCCGCCGAGAGGACGGGGTGGTCGACGAGCTCGCGTGCGGCGGCGGTGCAGAACCCTAACACATGCGAGGACATGGATGAGAGGAGCGGCTAGCGCGAGGGGAAAGTTTTATTTTGCGGGAAAGGATGAGAGGAAACCGGTGGAAGATGAAAAATCGATGGGGATGCACTTCGGTGGTGGGTGTCAACGAACGACCTACCAAACTAACCATCACCACCGCAGACCCCCCCTTTAGGAGTAGAGATATGTGGCTGACATATTTGAGTGGGAGCGTGACACATTCTCATATATAACATATTTTGAATGGTGTAGTTGATATTAATGATTATTGATATCTTTCATGAATGAAGTTAAGCATTGAAAATCTATTAAGATAGATTAATACGTTTAATAACATTGAGTCGGAATACTTTCCTGGATAAGATTCTAAAGAAGTTCAGAATGGGACAAGTCAAGAAGGTAGTTCTTACTTGTATATCTAGGAGAAGTATCGAGTTAATCTCAGTACAAGAACAATGGTTAAATGAAAGAAATGGATGTGCTACATCCTTTATGCCCCGTTCATAGGTTCTTTCATATAAAACCAAAGTTTTGTACTCGACGTAATGTGACCCAAGTTCTTAGTAAGAAGAACATGTTGTGATATGATTTATGAGTAAATCATGGAACAAAGAGTTAAGTTTATCCTTCAGTGTCTGAAGAGAACTGAGGATACATCTCTAATTTGTAAAGTATAGTTAGCTTGACCATAAAAGTTATGCTGGTTCAAGTTCTGACACTAACCTAGAAAATTGAGACATCATGCTAATAAATGCCTAAGTTGAAAGAAACATGGTTAGACATCAAAGTTGCATACAATGCACTAAGGATTAAATCTACAATGATATGGCTGCTTTAGAAGTGGCAAGAGTTATATTCTGGCTTAAGAAGTTTGACTTCTGACTGAGTGAGTTTTAGTGTGCATGACTAAGGGAAAGTCCGCGTGACCCAACGGATGTCATTGCAGAAACACAACAAATGAAGTCTCACTCTACCGCCAAATATATACCTCATCATTATAATGGATAATGAAAGTAATGTCAAACTAGGTGACATTAATGATTTGCAAAAGACATACAGATCTGAATGGTACCCAGATTGTTGATACAACCTTTTCCACAAGCAAGCATGATCTATAACCATATAGATGATATGGAGTTATGATCCACAAAAAAATGCAACTAGATTATTTGTACTCTAGTGCAAGTGGAAGACTGTTGGGAATGTGCCCTAGAGGCAAATAAAATATGTTTATTGGTATATTCCATTAGTTCATAATAAGTTTTATACTGTGCTATAACTGTATTAAGCGGTAACTTTAATACACGTGTGGTATGCAAACAACCAGGTCCCTAGTTAACTCTAGTATACTAGTCCATTGGGAAATTGATGATCAAGGTTTCCTGATCATGAGATGTGAACAGTCTATTGACAATGGGGTCATGTCATTGGGAGAATGACATCATGGATACACACCCACCGGAAGTGTTGCAATGTGATCCAGTCACATAGTTCAACATTGCGATAACTATAAACATAGTGACCCGATCCTTAAGACCGTGGTGATCATACATAATTGCTATCTACCAGGATGCTTTGAGTGCATTAACCGTTACACTGAAACATGGTAACCATAAAGGTGTATCTTGGGTATTCCGAAATAGATGGTTGATGAGTATGCAAATAGATCAAAGCGGGATTTGTCCATCCGAGTGACGGATAGGTACTCTGGGCCCACTCGGTGATATTGCATCATAAGGTTTGCGCAAACATGTGACTAGGTCACGGAGTTGTAATATCACGGGAACGAGTAAAGTTGTTTGTTGAGAACAAGGACGAACTAGGTATATTGTATACCGATGATAAAACCTCGGACAAGCAAAGTACCATAGGACAAAGGGAACAGGCACACGGTTAACGGATCCAACAACGATTGAAGTTCATTCGATGGAAGCGCAGGGGCCATTTAGGATTGTAACCAGATCTGATCGATGGTCATTGATCAAGAAAGTGTCTTGATCATGTCTGTTGTTTCCCGGACCGTAGGGTGTCACACTTAAGGGTATTCGACGCATTAAGGATTGATTCGGGATCGCCGGAGAAATAAGAGAGAACTCTGAAATCGTTTCGGAAGAGAGACGGAAAAGTTTCCGTGGTTCTGAATTGTTCGAAAAGTTATTTGAATATGTTTTATTATTTAATTATGAATTAAATATTAAAATATAATTTAAATAAATTAATGGAATAGTATTTTTTTTGTTTTTTTGTTTTTTCTTTAAAGAAAGAAGAAAAAAAGTGGCATATGGCGCATGGGCCTTGGCCCACATGGGCCACTTGGCCATGTGTGTGGCCGCCGGCCACTAGCATGCTTTGCATTCGGCCACGGCCGGCCATATGCATGGTGCGTGGTTTAGTACCACATTGCTAAGCTACGTACCTGCTTAGCCCCTTTTCCCCCTATATATAGATGTGGAGGGTGCCCCTTTTTCAACACAGAAAATTCCAGAAAAATACAGATAAATTCTGTTGATCTCTCTCTCTCTCTCTCTATTTTCTCCTTTCTTGAGCGGACTCCCTTGTTTGGAGGCTGCACTGGGTTGGAGGTTTCTCCACTATACGCACGCCGTCGTGCTGTTGGGATCCGAATCCATCTTCTTTCTGCTGCTCGCCTGGTTCGGAGCCCGGAGGGACGTTGGGTACACCGTATGTGTGTAATCCCGCGAGGCGCTACACTTGTGGTGCTCCTTCATCGTTGAGGCCGTGCCGCGACGTCTTCTTCGACAATGTTCCGACGGGGACGTAATCCCGTCATCGGTTTACAAGGACCGGGTGGCTTCTGGAGTCGTCGAGGATCTCCGCCGCATCGAGGATCGGTGGGTACGACTACATCAACCACGTTCACGCGGGAACGTTTCCCGCTTAACGGACTACATACTGGTATGTGACCTATTTCCATCTGTTACTTGCATCGCCATAGCATAGGTCTTGGGTTCGGGACGCGTAGGTTATGAAAAATTATTGTTTTCTGCCCCGTTCCCCAAAAAGGAGAACATCACATAGCTACTGATCACGGAGCCATGGTCCAAGGGAAACTACTCACGACACATCCGGGAAGCATCCATGGTGAACGGGAAGCTCCTGGAGGTCAATCCTCCCTCCGGCAGGGTGCCGGGAAGAGAGCTGCTGGCGCTCCCGATCTTGGAAGCGCGGCGGAGGCGGAACAGAGGCGAGATCGCGAAAAAGGGTTCTATCTTTAAAGGTTTCGCGTCACGGGGAATAAATAGGCGAAGGGGGGCAGCCAGGGGTCCAGGCGCCCCTGGCGCGGCCAGACCCTAGGCTACGCCAGGTGACCGCCTGGGTCCCTGGTGGTGGCCCTCGAGCCCCACTTTGGTGATTCCATAAGCTTCCGTTGCGCTGATTTTTTATCCGAATTTTTGGAGAATTTTTAATATGGGGGAAACCTGGAATAGAAAAACAACAAAAACAGGAACTGGCACTGTGGTGCACTGAGTTAATAAGTTTGTCCAAATATGATCAAAATTGTATGAAAGTGTATCTAGATCATAGCAATATCACACAAAACATGCATGGAGCAAGCAGAAATTAGAGATACGTTTGGGACGTATCAACATCCCCAAGCTTAATTCCTGCTCGTCCTCGAGTAGGTAAATGATAACAAGCATAATTTCTGTGGTGACATGCTAGCAACCATATAAGAACTTTGAAAGTAAAGCAATCAAGGTATGTGATTCAATTCAAGTCATAACATGCAATAGTCTATATTAGCATTGAAACAAGCAACGAAAGAACATTAGGTGCAAGAGCTCTCGCTGTCCGTGACTCGAATGTCTCCAAATGGTGTTTGCATGCAAGAAGGGGGATATGGGAATACGAGAAAAAAAGTACTTTTGTTGAGAACTCAATCTACTAAAGTTTCACACTTATTCTTCTTTGGAATCTTATCTTGACTCATCCCCAGACCACTAGCCAGGTAACAGTCAATTTGATCCACTCCTTTTTGATATTTTGAGCACTCAATCAATGGATGAACGTAAGCACAAAAGTTGGCACTTAGGGTGGCAAAGAGAGAGATATGGTGGAGGAGGAAGACAAAAAGGGTGAGAAAGGCTCACATCAATGAGAACAATCATAGGCGATAGAAGGCCAAATGATAGATATGATGTGAGGAGTAGGGATTGCCATGCAACGGATGCACATATGAGCTAAGAAAAGCTCTCCAAAGGAACTAGTGGGGTGCATCTAACTGGCTCGCTCATGAAGACCTAGAGGTCTTTTGAGGAGGCTCATCCTTGGAATATGCAAGCCAAGTTCTATAGCGTGAAGGTCCCCACATAGCTATATGAATAAATGATCATCTCTATGGAGTACAAGGATAAGAGGGAGTACTAGTGTGGATCTTTCAAAAGGAACAGTAGTGTTGCCCCTTTCTCTCCTTTTATTTATTTTTCTGTTTTTTCTATTTTTTTGTATTTTTTGGTGGCCTCAATGGCTCTTTCTATTTAACTCTCATTTTTCCTCTTTGGGATCTTTTATTTTGTCCACTTTGGGATCTTTTCCTCACTTAAGGGCAACACTCTATTTTACAAGAAGGTATAGAAGATCTTTCGCACTTTACAAGGTACTCAAACATAAAGAAGATGTAGCTATCATGATGTATATGAAGTATGCCTCTTCAAGTGTAGCAGGAACATGTATGCCATGAAGATCAAGTCATGAAGAGCTGGAGGTTGCATGGAAATATATCTCGGAAAGGCTATGGAAATGCCTTTGATAGGTAGGTATGGTGACTGTTTTGAGGAAAGATACAAGGAGGTTTATGATGACAGAGCGTATCATGCCAAGGGTTTGGATGCACCGGCGAGGTGGATGCCAACTCTCGGAGTGAGAAGAGGGCAATGCACGGTACCAAAGAGGCTAGCAAATATGATGAGGTGGAAGTGTCAACTTTCAATACTTACATTAGTCCGAAGAACTCATGCACTTATTATCGGTAACTCTCAATCTAATGAGGAGGTTCACAAAGAGACAAATACCCCGAGGAGGAGTGTATGGGGGTTTGGTTATCCTTGCGCATCCTCGACTCATGGTACGTGAGTGTACTCTAATATCCGATCCCTCAAAAGATTAGTGATCCATCTAGTAGCTAGAGTTCTCAACTAGTTTTATAGGTTTTTGAAAATAAACACGGATTGCCCAAAAGATGACACCTATCACTAATAGGCTAGAGCTCTTGACACCAAAAGTTCAAACATTACTCACAACAATACCTCAAAACTATTGCAAGTTACTACTACAATTGAATAGCAACCTCAATTACCTACTTGAAGACAAGACACAATTCAATGCAACCAACAATTCTCTTAACAAGATAACAATGAAAACTAAAGAGAGTTCCAGCAACAATCTAAACAAAAGCCAAGGCTCTTGCTAAAGACAAACTAAAACTAAAACTAAACATGGCAGCAGCTACGTAAAGATAAAGAACACCCCTGGCCAAGCCACCAGGGCGCCTGGGAGGTGGGGACACCCCCTAGTTCCCTACTTTGGCCTATATTACCTCCTCGCTCCGGAAACCCTCGAAGAGAAACCCGCATCGCGATTTTCCCCTCTGTTTCGCCGCCGCCGCGCTTCCAAGATCTGGAGCACCAGATGACCTCTTCCTGGCACCCTGCCGGAGGGAGGATTGACCTCCGGGAGCTTCTCCATCACCATGGACGCTTCCCGGATGTGTCGTGAGTTGTCCCCCATGGTCCATGGGTCCATGACCAATAGTTATGTGATGCCTTCCCTCCAATCTTGTGCATCAATTCTTATCCCTTGTGCAGCAAAAAGATAAGCATGAAAAATACTATGATGTGTTCTAGATTGGAGTGGAGCATGTTTCTCTCCCACACAAAGTAAGATGGGGTCTAACTTTTTATGAACAGCAAGAAAAGCTAAAGAAAAAAAAAGATAAACCTAAGAGCGAGACGCTCCAAGCATAGCACATAACGCATGAAGTGATAAAAATATAGTGAGACGAAGGACGAACTGATGATTCTTGATGAGAAGGGGATGCACGGGGGGCATCCCCAAGCTTAGATGCTTGAGTCTCCTTGAATATTTATTGGGGATGAATGGGGGCATCCCAGAGCTTGAGCGTTTGTCACTTCCGGATCTTCTTTCATCACCTTCCCTCGCACACTTGAAAACTCCCTTCATACATAACTCGTCATAAGCTGATTAGAGAGGTTAGTACCTAAATAAAATAATTTTTCCCCACTGGAAATAAATATATTCTTGAAGATCTACCGTTTCTCAATATTGCCAAAAGGTTTTTGCAAAGAAAAATCAAGCTTAAGGTTTGCAAAAGTAAGGAAAGGCAAAACGTGGCAGAATCTGTGAAAACAGAACAACATGTAGTAAATAATTTTTTGGGGCACTTCTACAACTCAAATAAAAAACGTCAATACATACGAAATTTTCACAATTGTATAGAGCATGATGTGTAACAAATTCAGATCAAAAATATGAACTGGTGATTTGTTCCGATTTTTTCCGTCAAGCAGACAGAATCTGTTTTCTGGACAACATGTCACAACTTTTGCTTCCCTTATCATAAGAGGCTATAACTTGGCACAAAGCTTAAAAATAAAGATACAATGATGTTGCTACAGTAGTAACAATCATCAAGACCACTAAAAACATCAGTAAAAACATCTTGGGTTGCCTCCCAACAAGCGCTTTCTTTTACGCCTTTAAGCTAGGCATAAAGAAAAGGAAGAATCAAGTTTTATCAAGAGAGAGAGCATAGCTAGCCCGTGTAACGGACTCAAAAGGTAACTTGATTTTATTTCTAGGGAAGTGTTCCATCCCCTTTTTGAGAGGGAATTGAAATTTTATATTCCCCTCTTTCATGTAAATAACAGCACCAACGGTGCGAAGAAAAGGACGTCCCAAAATAATTGGACATAAAGGTTCACACTCTATGTCCATAATAATAAAATCAACGGGAACATAATTGTCAATGACAATGATAAGAACATCGTCAATCTTCCCGTAAGGTTTCTTTACGGAAGAATCAACGAGACGAACACCAAAAGAACAAGGCTCAAAGGGCTTTAATTCAAGCATATCATACATTCTTTTGGGCATAACGGAGGTACTAGCTCCAACATCACATAAATAGTAGCAAGAGAAGTTATTCAATTTAATTTTAATCATAAGATCCCAACCATCATCTAGCTTCCTAGGTATGGAGGCTTCCATTCTAAGCTTCTCCTCCCTAGCTTTGATGATAGCATTGGTGATATGCTCCGTGAAGGCAAGATTTAGTGTGCTTGTGTGGGGGTCTCTAGATATTTTGTGTAACAAACTAATAACTTCAGAGAGGGTACAACTATCAAAATCAATATCACTACTATCAAAGGTGGTAGCAGTGTCATCTAGGCTCACTTGTTTGAAACCCTCTATGTTCATAGGAGTTTCTTCTTCTACGGTTGAGGTATTAGCATCACCATTAATAGGTCCAATGGGACTAGGAGTGCATTGGGTGCTAATAGTTTCGGTGTCCTCAAAAATTTGGAAGTAGCGACTGTGTGGTGTGTAGGAAGGCTCTTAATTATATCATCTTCCTCTTCTTCTCTAGCACATCTTTCTTTAAGTTTAGCCATCATCCTAATATTTTTATTGCTTTGTAATTGGATAACATTAATAGGAGTGGCCTTCCTCTCCGCAAGGGGAGAGGTTCTAATTTTAAGCATAATAACAATAAGGGCTAAGCTATCTAACTTAAAAAAGAGATTGTCTAATTTAGCTAATTTCTCTTCTACATTCTTGTTGAAGGCTTTTTGGGTAGTTATAAATTCTCTAAGCATGTTTTCCAGTTCAGAAGTGGGGTTCTTGTTTCTAGGATAAGTGTTGTTGTTCCCATAGATGGATGGAAACGGTCTAGGATTGCTAGCAAAATTTCCCCTATAAGCATTGTTGTTGAAGTTGTTTCTAGCTATAAAGGTCACATCTACTTGTTCCTGAGCAACCAAAGAATTTAGAGGAACATCATGAGGATCAATAGAGGGTTTCTTGGTAAGTAGAGACCTAATCAAGTCAACTTTTTCATTTAGAGAGGTAATCTCCTCGATAGAGTTTACCTTCCTACCTGTTGGAGCGCATTTGGTTTGCCATTGGGAATAGTTGGGAGTCATCTCATCTAGGAATTTTTTGGCAGCACCAAGTGTAGTTGACATAAAGGTTCCTCCCGCGGCCGAATCTAACAGGTTCCGCGAGGTAAAGTTCAAGCCTTCATAAAAAGTCTGGATGAGCATCCAAGTAGTCAAACCATGTGTAGGGCATTTCTTAACAAGAGATTTCATTCGTTCCCAAGCTTGGGCAACGTGTTCATTATCCAATTGCTTAAAATTCATAATGTTACTCCTCACTTGGATAATTTTAGCAGGTGGGTAATAGCTCCCAATAAAAGCATCTTTGCACTTATCCCAAGAATCTATGCTATTCCTAGGAAAAGATTGAAACCAGATTTTAGCTCCTTCCCTCAAGGAGAAAGGAAAAAAAGCTTAAGCTTAACAACATCACCTTCTACTTCTTTATACTTTTGCATATCACATAACTCAACAAAATTATTTAAGTGTAAAGAAGCATCATCTCCAGCACCAGAGAATTGATCTCTCATAACAAGGTTTAACAAAGCAGGTTTAATTTCATAAGAGGTAGCTGAAGTGGCAGGTGTGGCAATAGGAGTGCAGAAAAAGTCTTTGTTGTTGTGACTAGTGAAGTCACACAACTTGGTGTTTTCATTGGAACCCATAGCAGCAACAAGTATCGCAGATTTTTTTGTAATTTTTGATATAGGACACAAAGATAAAAACTGAAAGGTAAACTACCAAGACTAAAAAGCAAAGGTAAAAGATAGTGTGCAACTCCCCTATCTTAACACTCGGAGTCCCCGGCAACGGCGCCAGATATTTGCTTGATACTCTCTCCTTGTTGGTTACCCCAAGTGGAAGGTCAGATGTAGGATAGCGACTAATTTCCCTCGGTGAAGATACCAAGGTTTGTCTCCAGTAGGACTCCGGAGATGATAAGTAGGTGTCAACGGCGCAACTGACGTGGACCTGCACACAACACAAATAACTTTGCTTCCCAGCGAGTACAGAGAGGTTGTCAATCTCTCCGGCCTTGCCGTTCACAAAGGATCAACGAAACAGATAATAATGATAATGGTGATAACAACTAGAAAGTAAAAGCAGGAAAATAAAAGAGCGGGTTAATAGTGATGAGAATATGGAGTGGGGTCCCGTGATGTTCACTACTGATGTCTCTCTTCCAAAAGATGATAAAACTACTATGTGACGTAAACAAATTACAGCTGGGCAATTGATAGGATTAAAAACACACTGGAATGCTAACTATGCTACAAAGAAAGGACGAGGCTCAAAAGCATGGGCGGTACTCCAAAACAAGTAGACCAAAATCCAACTGCATCTACTACTAATCATCCACCTTGATATATCTATCCAGAACATCTCGTTGGTATTAAGTTGCGAGCCCCACCCAAAGTGTAAACCCAAAGCAACAGACAAATGCATTAAAAAGCACTTTGCGTAAAGTAAACAATCCTTGCAAACGCGGTTACAAGCACCGTTGTTTTCCCCCTTGTGGCAACAACACATCCCCTAGACTCATGTTTTTGTCACTCAAGCGTGTCATCGGGGGTATGAACCCACAATCGAGCATAACGTTCCCACTTGGAGTCACTACCTACTACTTGGCCAAAGCAATAAACAACAACGGATAACATGCAAGAATTACTTAGGAAGAAAAATATAAAAGATAAGAACCAAATATATTAATCAATCACAATCTGAACATAATCTTATAATCCATTAGATCATAGCAAACTCAGCATAGCAACAACAAAAAATTACATATGTGCCTCGATCATGTAGGGAAGCTCACGAGTTCTAAACCATTAAGAACAAAGAGGGGAGGAGAACATCATATAGCTACTGATCACGGATCCATGTTCCAAGGGAAACTACTCACGGAACATCCTGGAAGCGTCCATGTTGAAGGGCAAGCTCCCGGAGGTCAATCCTCCCTCCGGCAGGGTGCCAGGAAGAGGGCTACTAGCGCTCCCGATCTTGGAAGCGCGGCGGCGGCGGAACAGAGGCGAGATCGCGAAAAAGGGTTCTGTATTCGGAGGTTTCGCGTCACGGAGAATAAATAGGCGAAGGGGGGCAGCCAGGGGGGCACCAGGGGTCCAGGCGCCCCCCTGGCGCGGCCAGACCCTAGGCCGCGCCAGGTGGCCGCCTGGATCCCTGGTGGTGGCCCTCGCGCCCCACTTTGGTGATTACGGAAGCTTCCGTTGCGCTGATTTTTTTATTCGATTTTCTCGAATTTTTGGAGCATTTTTAATAGGGGGGAAACATGGAATAGAAAAAAAGCAGAAAACAGGAACTGACACTGTGGTGAACTGAGTTAATAAGTTAGTACAAATATGATCAAAATTGTATGAAAGTGTATCTAGATCATAGCAATATCACACAAAGTATGCATGGCGCAAGCAAAAATGATAGATACGTTTGGGACGTATCAACCGACGAAGTATACACCAACTCTCAAGGTGAGAAAGGGCAATGCATGGTACCGAAGAGGCTAGCAAAATATGGGAAGGTGGAAGTGCAACCAATCGAATAGTCGCATTACTCCGAAGAACTCGTGCACTTATTATTGGTAACTCTCTATCTAATCGGGAGGTTCACAAAGAGACGAGTACCCTGAGGAGGAGTGTATGGGTGTTTGGTTATCCTTGCGCATCCTCGACTGATACGTCCCAAACGTATCTATAATTTCTTCTTCTTCCATGCATCTTTTGTGTGACTTTGCCATGTTTTGCTTGAACTTTCATACACTTTTGAACCTATTTGGACTAACCTATTAACTCAGTGCACCCAGTTGCCAGTTTCTGTTTTCTGCTATTTTTGTATTTCAGGTTTTCCGGCCATTAAAAGTGCGCCAAAAATTCCGGGAACAATATAAAAAAAATCAGCGCAACAGAAGCTTCCGGAATCACCAAGAGAGGGAAGGGGGGCCACCACCAGGCAGCCAGGAGGGCAGGTGGCGCGGCCCCACCCTGGGCCGCGCCAGGCACCCTCCTGACTGCCTCGTGGGTCCCCTCGACACCCCCTTCGCCTATATTTACCCCTCGGGGTGGAAGCCCCTAATACAGACTCCTCTTTCGCGATCTCGCCTCTGTTCCGCCGCCGCTGCCGTTTCTAGATCGGGGCTGCATAGAGAAGTTGCTCTGGCACCCTACCGGGAGAAGCTACCCCCTCCAGAGACCCTCCATAGCCATGGACACCTCCCGTATGTACCATGAGTAGTTCCCCTTGGACCATGGGTCCGTGACCAGTAGCTATGTGATCTATCTGTCCCCCTTTTGTGCTTCCACTTTCGAGTCCTCGTGAGATGCCTCACATGTGTAACGACCCGGTCCCAAAAGGAACCAAGTCTACTGTGCTTCTGTGCTATCCCTAGATCAGTATGCTAGCACACACAGTACTCAATGAAATACCATGAATCACATGTCAAAAAGTAACGTAAATACATGGTATTTATTAACTTATAGCCTTTGGGCTAGAATACACCGCGGAAATAAACAATACATAAGTGGAGTCCCATCAACACCAACGGAAAAGTTGAGTGTAGACATCGTAACCCTACATCGCATCACTTACTCGTCGTATACAATCCTGCAACACCGAAGGTTACAGCCCAAAATGGGTCAGTACTTTGAATGTACGGCAAGTTACTCCCAAAAAAATATATAACAGACCTATCTTCTACATGCAATTTTGGCTGGTGGAAAAGCTCTAAGAGTTTCAGTTTGCATAAAGCTGATTTTGTCCTACTCAAAGATTATCATAACAATACTACAAAACTCCTAATATGATTGAATTGGTTTCTCCAAGTCAATCTATTCCCAAAGTTGATTAAACCCGATTGATTAGTTAAATATGATGAGATCCGTCAACATTCCCACTTCTAGATGCTCAAAGTTGTCCGTAACCGGGGACACGGCTAATCATGATCAGTTTGTACACTCTGCAGAGGTTTGTGCACTTTTCCCCACAAGACTCGAGCACCTCCTTTTTAGTTCATCACACTACATGTTGTATGAGAACCGGAAGGTCGAGACATGGTCTTTTAGAAGAGTTTCCCTCACTCTGGCGGTGCCCATCCCACCTACTCATAACTACGTTCGTAGCACCACCTAGTAAGAGTCACTACAACTAATCAACCAAGCCAGAGCCCATAATAGCTTGTGGCTGCACACGTAAGCTTCTAGTTATGAAAAATATGATTGATCCCTTTAAGCCTGGGTGGCATTCCGCAGTGATTACTGGCCATCTCCAGGTCACTCAGGCAAATCCACTGGTTCCTCTAGGGTGCCCCCAACCATTCCACCCAGGTGGTTCATTAAGATTATCTTGGTCCTGTTTACTACTTAGTCGCTCATACCTCATAATGGATCACTTCCCAATCCACGTCTACTTAGCAAAGCAGAATAATTCTACACGGTGGCGACAATGATATAAGGTTCAGACCTACCTCAATGAACTACTGGGTGTAATAGCGTAGCATAATATATAATCCTATCAATGCATAATATTTAAGTTGGACTACAATGCATAGGAAAAATATAGGTAATACTGAAGCATGATCAAAAGAGTAACTTGCCTGGATCCTGACGATGAAATATTCTACTCGTAGTTATCTCTCCATCTCGTTAAAATATATCTAACGGTAAAAGAGAAACACTTCAACACACAACTCAATCCAAAGTGAAGATCCAAATAAGATACAATTACAACATAAATATTAAGTTATTACTATTAATAAACTAATTACTATGGCATGGATAGGTTGAGATAGGATCCAGTTGGATTGGATGGAAATATGATGGAAATCATATATCCGAGGGTTGTAAAATCAATTGTATATGTTGGAGGTTGATTATAAAATCAATTGGATGGAGAGTATGTCAAACTCAGTTGGTTTGTCCATATGAATATTTGAATAGGAAATCAATTCTTGGATTGGATTCAAAAAGATCCGATAGAAACCGTGATGATCTTGTTGAGAAGATTGAATTTTTGTAGCCAAATTTATATAAAAAAAGAGATATAACTAAATAGTGTATTTATATGATGGAAAGAATGTGACAATTGTCCAAACAGAAAGATTTGATTTTAAGGATCAAATTTGATGAAGAAAATATTCCAAATAACTTATAGAATAAGATGTATATCAAATATACTCAAATTATAGAAATAAATTTGAGTTAAATTTAAAATTATCAAAAGTGGAATATTACTGGAAAATAATAAACTACATTTTCCAAGGAATCCGGGGATATAAAATTTGTCGAAATCCGACTTACGGGCTAGAAGATATGAATTTTTGAAGTTTGGATATTTTTGCTAAAATGAATTACGGGATTAATAAAAGGATGCCACGTGGCGAGTTCTGATAGGTCCGCACCTATTCAATTTTTTACAAAAAAAAATGATGAACAAAGGGGAGAAAATCTTACCGGAGATCTCGCCGGAATTTTGAAAAAGGTTTCCGGCGTCAACGAACAGCCGAATGGGTAAAGGATGATTTGGGCGACTCGATGGACAAGGTTATAGCTCCATGTTCGCCTTCGGATAGCCGAGAAGTTCCGCCGGAGTAGAGAAGAACGCATGAAGAGCACAATGACACGGACGGCGTTCTCCGGCCTTGTAATCGAGAGGAAAAATATGTCACAACGGTGCGCATCGGCAAGGGCAAGAAACTAGAGGAAGAAATATGGACTAGGTACCTTTCATGGCGAAAAAAATCTTCACCGGAAGTGTGAATGCATCTTTACTCCGACGAGAAATTGCGCACGAAGGAGAGGGCTTTGGAGAGGGACTTTATGCGTGGGGATGTGTGGTTCAAAGGGGTCCTAGGGGCGGTATTTATAGGGTCATGGGAGGTCCATAGAAGGAGAGTGGGTAAGGTTTTGGAATGGAGTTAATGGCATTCATGGAGAAATAATGAACATTAAAAGCGAGGTTTTGGAAATGAATTTAATGGCATTCATGGAGAAAATTATGGACAATTAAAAGCATTAAAACGTGTGTTTGTTTCCATGAATGGATTTCTCATGAACTTGTCCACAATTTTTGCGTAGGTTCTGAAGTGAATCGGTCAAAAGAGTAGATGGGAGAAAAGAGGAAGAGCTTCAGTTGCCATGGCCATTTTCTTCTGTGTTCACGTACACATGAACGAACGAGAGGAAGAAGACAGCTCGCTCGGGCTATGGGCCTTAGTGCAAATTTTTTCCCAAGATAAAGAAAAAGGAAAGAGAGATAGAGGGAAAAAATTATATAGATGACCTCAGTCCAATTGACTTAGGAATCCTATTTTGGGTTAAATACTCTCAAATAAAATTGTATAGGCCAAATAAAACATAAAGAGCCTAGGAAAACTATATTTCCCTCTTAGAATAAATTTTAGAAATATATTTTTATGAAAAAAAACTCATTAACGACATTATTAAATTTTTCCAATACTGTTTTTGGAGAAGTCATATTATCTCCTCTCATTTTATTTACTAAATTATTGGAAATATTTAAATATCTCTTAAACGTCAATATCCAATAAAATCCAAAATAAGAATTCGAGAATGAGTATGGGACCACAATAAATTTAAGAAAGTCATTTTATTCTCACTCGAAAATATTTAATTGTGGTTCGTACCAAATTTCAAAAGGACAAAAGAAAGAAAACCATTCTTTGAAATTTTGAATAAAGTTCACAACCAAAATTTTCATTATTGGATAAATGATTATCCAATTTTATTAAATGGTTTGTAAAGGTTTAAACAATAACTCAAGGGAAAAGTTTTCATTTACCCCAAAATCAAAACAGTTCAATCAATATTATATTATTTATTAACATTCCAAAATTTGGAAAATTTTGGGCTGTTACAAACTACCACCCTTAAAAGAAATCTCATCCTCGAGATTTGCAAAGGCTAGAAAGAAATGAGTTAGGCTCGAGGATTTTGGGTTACTTCCCCATGGTCTTGGCATAACACGAGGCTTGCGGTTTATCCTTCACTTCTCGTTTTGAGGGTTGTGTTCCGCCGGTACAATTACATATGCTTCCGTTACTTAAATCATATCCTGGGCTCATGGCTTTTGGCACCAGTTTTGAACCTTAACCAGGGTGTGGTTCGCATCATTTACCGCACCAGTGTGTTAGGGAACTACCACCCTTAGAAGAAAGCTTATGGGGTATCCAAAATTCTTCATTCCATGATGGTTCTTCATCAAGAATCCACATATAAGAATCTGCATCTACCCAAGGAACAAGTGTTGCTAAAAATACATGGGTTCCAAAACTAACCATCGAGACGCTCATGGTGGTCAAAATAACTTCCAAATGAGGCTTCTTGAAAATCTTCATGTTTCTTACTCACCGTACAACCTACGTTAGGCACGATGCCTATCTACAAAGGGTAATGTGTCTTACCGTTCTATGGTTTAGGCTTGTCGCATCGACACTCTACTACATTTTTTTGTCTCTCTAATTTACCAATCTAACATACCAAAGTATATAATAAGAGTCTTCGGTATGGGGGTCAATCCATCCCGTACTCAAATCATTACTTCATATGTAGATAGATGAATCACGTATTCTAACACTAAGTCTTTCTCACTCCTCTTAAAGAGGACTTCACCTGCAAAACTAAGAAACGTATTTGGGTGGCGATGATCCTACATTGTTTGTGCTCAAAACTTGCATCCATAGAATAGGGAACTTCCATCTTCAACAATTGTGTTCTCCTTGCAAATGGGTGATTCTTGTCCATTCTATATTTTGAATCCACTCTTCTACTTTGACTGGGTCACTGGTCTCATCAAAATATTAATGTCCATCTATGGGTTTTAAGGTTGGTCAGAGATGAGATAGAATTTTAGAGAGAAGAGGAGATGGATACCTACACAACAATTATCAAACAACTAACATACATAATAGACTCGTTTACTACGTTTTCGTCAGGAAGTGTTCATTCTCTTCGGTTCTTGAAAGTCTTCGATACAAGGAGTTTCGTCGATGTGATGGTCTTCTGATACATCATCCGTTGCTCACAACTCTCAAGGTTCATTAAATCCTACGAAATACGTATCCCAAAAATACAAATTTAAATTTAACAGTTCAAATGACACCAATCATTAAATCAATAGCGAGAACTCCGAGAAAACTCCAAATATCACTCATAAAGTCAATCAAAAACAATTCCTATGGTACCTTCCTCCACATGAGCTCGCATGGTCGGGCACTCTACTCGCACTCTTTCGTTCATTTCACAACTCTCATGGTGGGCCCTGATACTATTGGTATTGTGTAATATATTCCTTAACTTCTTCACAAGCATCTTAGTCTTGGATGTACCCGGGACTTCTATGGGTCTTGAATAATCTTGGGATCTTTAGAGTCTTCAAATTCTTCGAGTCTTCCATACTTCCATACTTCTAATTCACGTTGAAAACATCTATTCTCCGAAATGGTCTTGAGTTGTCCAATATCTTGTCCTTCCCGAAGAGACATAACACAATCCTTCTCAGTGGTCAAAGTGGCATGGGTATAGTCTAACTTGTTAGGGATAAGAGGGAGTGTTTGGTAAAACTTAGAAAAGATGAGTAGTAATGGATTTTTTTTAAATAATATTTTTAGAGAGTATACTTCCTAATGGCTTTCCAGTTTCTAGGGCCACGACCTACAGTCAACATGTGCTCTGATACCATCTTGTAACGACCCGGTCCCAAAAGGAACCAAGTCTACTGTGCTTCTGTGCTATCCCTAGATTAGTATGCTAGCACACACAGTACTCGATGAAATACCATGAATCACATGTCAAAAAGTAACGTAAATACATGGTATTTATTACCTTATAGCCTTTGGGCTAGAATACACCGCGGAAATAAACAATACATAAGTGGAGTCCCATCAACACCAACGGAAAAGTTGAGTGTAGACATCGTAACCCTACATCGCATCACTTACTCGTCGTATACAATCCTGCAACACCGAAGGTTACAGCCCAAAATGGGTCAGTACTTTGAATGTACGGCAAGTTACTCCCAAAAAAAAATATAACAGACCTATCTTCTACATGCAATTTTGGCTGGTGGAAAAGCTCTAAGAGTTTCAGTTTTCATAAAGCTGATTTTGTCCTACTCAAAGATTATCATAACAATACTACAAAGCTCCTAATATGATTGAATTGGTTTCTCCAAGTCAATCTATTCCCAAAGTTGATTAAACCCGATTGATTAATTAAATATGATGAGATCCGTCAACATTCCCACTTCTAGATGCTCAAAGTTGTCCGTAACCGGGGACACGGCTAATCATGATCAGTTTGTACACTCTGCAGAGGTTTGTGCACTTTTCCCCACAAGACTCGACCACCTCCTTTTTAGTTCGTCACACTACATGTTGTATGAGAACCGGAAGGTCGAGACATGGTCTTTTAGAAGAGTTTCCCTCACTCTGGCGGTGCCCATCCCACCTACTCATAACTACGTTCGTAGCACCACCTAGTAAGAGTCACTACAACTAATCAACCAAGCCAGAGCCCATAATAGCTTGTGGCTGCACACGTAAGCTTCTAGTTATGAAAAATATGATTGATCCCTTTAAGCCTGGGTGGCATTCCGCAGTGATTACTGGCCATCTCCAGGTCACTCAGGCAAATCCACTGGTTCCTCTAGGGTGCCCCCAACCATTCCACCCAGGTGGTTCATTAAGATTATCTTGGTCCTGTTTACTACTTAGTCGCTCATACCTCATAATGGATCACTTCCCAATCCACGTCTACTTAGCAAAGCAGTATAATTCTACACGGTGGCGACAATGATATAAGGTTCAGACCTACCTCAATGAACTACTGGGTGTAATAGCATAGCATAATATATAATCCTATCAATGCATAATATTTAAGTTGGACTACAATGCATAGGAAAAATATAGGTAATACTGAAGCATGATCAAAAGAGTAACTTGCCTGGATCCTGACGATGCAATATTCTACTCGTAGTTATCTCTCCATCTCGTTACAATATATCTAACGGTAAAAGAGAAACACTTCAACACACAACTCAATCCAAAGTGAAGATCCAAATAAGATACAGTTACAACATAAATATTTAGTTATTACTATTAATAAACTAATTACTATGACATGGATAGGTTGAGATAGTATCAAGTTGGATTGGATGGAAATATGATGGAAATCTTATATCCGAGGGTTGTAAAATCAATTGTATATGTCTGAGGTTGATTATAAAATCACTTGGATGGAGAGTATGTCAAACTCAGTTGGTTTGTCCATATGAATATTTGAATAGGAAATCAATTCTTGGATTGGATTCAAAAAGATCCGATAAAAACCATGATGATCTTGTTGAGAAGATTGAATGTTTGTAGCCAAATTTATATAAAAAAGAGATATAACTAAATAGTGTATTTATATGATGGAAAGAATGTGAAAATTGTCCAAACAGAAAGATTTGATTTTAAGGATCAAATTTGATGAAGAAAATATTCCAAATAAATTATAGAATAAGATGTATATCAAATATACTCAAATTATAGAAATAAATTTGAGTTAAATTTCAAATTATCAAAAGTGGAATATTACTAGAAAATAATAAACTACATTTTCCAAGGAATCCGGGGATATAAAATTTGTCGAAATCCGACTTACGGGCTAGAAGATATGAATTTTTGAAGTTTGGATATTTTTGCTAAAATGAATTACGGGATTAATAAAAGGATGCCACGTGGCGAGTTCTGATAGGTCCGCACCTATTCAATTTTTTACAAAAAAAAATGATGAACAAAGGGGAGAAAATCTTACTGGAGATCTCGCCGGAATTTTGGAAAAAGGTCTCCGGCGTCAACGAACAGCCGAACGGGGTAGAGGATGATTTGGGCGACTCGATGGACAAGGTTATAGCTCCATGTTCGCCTTCGGATAGCCGAGAAGTTCCGCCGGAGTAGAGAAGAACGCATGAAGAGCACAATGACACGGACGGTGTGCTCCGGCCTTGTAATCGAGAGGAAAAATATGTCACAACGGTGCGCATCGGCAAGGGGAAGAAACTAGAGGAAGAAATATGGACTAGGTACCTTTCATGACGACAAAAATCTTCACCGGAAGTGTGGATGCATCTTTACTCCGACGAGAAATTGCGCACGAAGGAGAGGGCTGTGAAGAGGGACTTTATGCGTGGGGATGTGTGGTTCAAAGGGGTCCTAGGGGCGGTATTTATAGGGTCATGGGAGGTCCATAGAAGGAGAGTGGGTGAGGTTTTGGAATGAAGTTAATGGCATTCATGGAGAAATAATGAACATTAAAAGCGATGTTTTGGAAATGAATTTAATGGCATTCATGGAGAAAATTATGGACAATTAAAAGCATTAAAACGCGTGTTTGATTCCATGAATGGATTCCTCACGAACTTGTCCACAATTTTTGTGTAGGTTCTGAAGTGAATCGGTCAAAAGAGTAGATGGGAGAAAAGAGGAAGAGCTTCAGTTGCTTGGCCATTTGCTTCTGTGTTCACGTACACATGAACGAACGAGAGGAAGAAGACAGCTCGCTCGGGCTATGGGCATTAGTGCAAAATTTGTCCCAAGATAAAGAAAAAGGAAAGAGAGATAGAGGGAAAAAATTAGATAGATGACCTCAGTCCAATTGACTTAGGAATCCTATTTTGGGTTAAATACTCTCAAATAAAATTGTATAGGCCAAATAAAACATAAAGAGCCTAGGAAAACTATATTTCCCTCTCAGAATAAATTTTAGAAATATATTTTTATGAAAAAAACTCATTAACGACATTATTAATTTTTTCCAATACTATTTTTGGAGAAGTCATATTATCTCCTCTCATTTTATTTATTAAATTATTGGAAATATTTAAATATCTCTTAAACGTCAATATCCAATAAACTCCAAAATAAGAATTCGAGAATGAGTATGGGACCACAATAAATTTAAGAAAGTTATTTTATTCTCACTCGAAAATATTTAATTGTGGTTCGTACCAAATTTCAAAAGGACAATAGAAAGGAAATCAGTCTTTGAAATTTTGAATAAAGTTCACAACCAAAATTTTCATTATTGGATAAATGATTATCCAATTTTATTAAATGGTTTGTAAAGGTTTAAACAAAAACTCAAGGGAAAAGTTTTCATTTACCCCAAAATCAAAACAATTCAATCAATATTATATTATTTATTAACAATCCAAAATTTGGAAAATTTTGGGATGTTACAACATGATCGAGGCATCTATGTAATTTAAGTTGTTGCTATGCTGAGTTTGTTGGGATCTGATGGATTATGAGACTATGTTCAGATTGTGATGAGTAATATATTTGGTTCTTCTCTTTTATATTTTGTTCTTGAGTAAATTCTTGCATGTTCTCCGTTGCGGTATTTGCTTTGGCCAAGTATTTTATTTGAAACTCCAAGAGAGAGCGTAATGCTCGATTTTGGGTTCAACCCCTTGATGTCTAGCTTGAGTGACAGAAACATGAGACTAGGGGATGTGTTGTTGCCACCAGGGATAAAACAACGGTGCTCTTACCTGCGGGTGCAAGGATTGTTTACTTTACGCATAGTTCTTTTAATGCAGTTGTCTATTGCTTTGAGTTTACACTTTGGGTGGGATTCACAACTTAATACCAGCGAGATGTTCTGGATAGATATCTCAAGGTGGATGATTCGTAGTAGATGCAGATGGATTTCGGTCTACTTACCTTGGCGTACTGCCCATTGCTTTTGAGCCCTTCCTTTGTTTGCAGCATAGTTAGCATTGCGGTGCCTTCATAATCCTGTCAATTGCCCAACTATGGTTTGTTTACCTCGCTAGCACTTTTATCGTCTTTTGGGAGAGAGACATCACTAGTGAAAATCACGGGACCCCGGTCCATCTTCATATCACTGTTTACACCCTTATTACTTTCAGTCTTTACTTTCAGCTGCCACTATTATTATCTTTTGCGTTGATCCTTTGTAAACAGCAAGGCCGGAGGAATTGATAACTCCTCTGTACTCGTTGGGAGCAAAGTTATTTGTATCTGTGTGCAGGTCCAGGTGAAGCTAGCAACCTCGGCGCCATTGTTAACTGTACCACCTTCTTGTATCCTTCGGAGTCCTACGGGAGACAAACCTTGGTATCTTTGCCAAGGGAAAACTTGCCCCTGCACTATATCTCACTCTGCACTTGGGGTAACCAACGAGGCTTGAAGAGTTTTAACACTCTCTTGCCATCATAGACCCATGGTACGTGAGGGTACTCTATATATTCCAACCCTTCCAGAGGTTAGCGATCAATCTAGTAGCTAGAGTTCTCGACTAATTTTTGTAGTTTTGAAAATAAGCACGGATTGCCAAAAAATACGACACCTATCACTAATAGGCTCAAGCTCTTGGAACCTTGATGTCCAAACATTACTCTAATAAATACCTCAAAACTATTGCATGTTACTACTACACTTGTAATAGCAACCTTAATTACCTACTCATGCAAGACACACAACTCAGTGCAACAAGCCAACTCTCTAAACAAGATAAACATGAAGACTCAAGAGAGTTCTAGAACAACCTAAAAAAAATCTCTTAAAAAGATAAGCATGAAAACTAAGAGCTAAGCATGACAACAACTATGAAAAGATAAAGTACACACACAAAAAGGAAGTGACGAGGGGGTGACCCCACGACTCCTACAGATGAGGGTACCTGGTGCGTATCAAGCTAGAAGGACCGCAGAAAGCCTCGATCTGCCCACACATGGCCCACACGAGGCAACCGCCATAAGGAGTCCTCGAAGATCATGGAGATCACGACTTGACGTCCAAGATTAAAGATAGATTAGGAAACCCTCCCTGTAAACCTGGACAGACTCCTCGGGACCCAGCCTAATATATAAAGGCTAGGAGAGGGGACGTCTGGGGCATCGAATCTCATAGCTACTCCATCGGTCCCGAGCGATCTCGTCTGGACCTCCACTGTAATTGCCTCCATTATAATAAAATCGATCAGGAAGTGCTTTCTCCTGTTAGCCGACGAGTATCGCCAACCTGCACATAACCTCTACGATCTAACCCAGGGTTCCCGACCATGGGATTTGTCGAGGTCACTCCTTGTTAATTGGCGCCGACCGTGGGGACTACGCAAGTTGGAATCACAATCTTGGCGGCCTCGCCATCATCAAATCTCAACTCGAGGACTCGAGCTAGATCCAACCCACTCGAAGAACTAAGGTTCATCGCAAGCCTCTCCATCGCGCCTCCAAGGGCACTCGGTCGGCTACTGCGCCAAAACCAATCTTTCGGTGACAACCAAAATCGTACCCATCGTAATAAAATTCGACGACGCAGCAAGCGAGCACAAACCGCGGTTGCAGGCCCGGTCGCAGAGCCAGAACAACAATTCCAAATCGAGGTTTCACTTGAGGAATAGCCGCCGGGCGCAACAACACCAACATGCACCCGAGCGGCCTCCACCGCCCGAGCAACCGAAGAGGACTCTGAAACTCAATCTAGCGAGTACTACGACCCCGACCGAAGATTGGATGAATTCGCCAAGATGATTCACAACTACTTGATCCACGATGGAATTGAGCTTGATCCTCGATTCCACTCCCGTTCAGAAGACCACTCGCAGTCTTTTCGCATCGCAAGAAGAAGACACATTGGATCCAGCAAACTCACAGCCCAAGATCAGCTGGATGGGCCATGCACAATCCATTGCTTTGAGGACGACTGGGGACGTATCAGATCAAGCCAAACCTTGAGGAGCTGATGCCTGTTCGCCGAACTTTCCGATAGGCTCAAGGAAGAAAAACAACGCAAAGCCAAACGGGCTCAAGAGACAGAGCAGTCACCAGCACACAACTCAGAAGAACAGTACCCACCGCCCCACGGACGAGTCTGCATGATCTAGGAAGGCCGACCTCCAAGGGTGAACCAGGAGGCGTACACCATGCAAGCTCGAGCAGCCGAAGACCTGCTGATAAGCGAGAGATGATAATTGCTTCTCGCCCTTCGTTGGTTACCACAAGTGGAAGGTGAGATGCAGCGTAGCGGCAAGTTTCCCTCGGTGAAGATACCGAGGTTGAGTATCGACCAGTAGGACTCCGACAATGATAAGTAGGTGTCAGTGGCGCAACTCACGTGGACCTGCACACAGACACAAATAATTTTTCTCCCAACGAAGTTCAGAGAGGTTGTCAATCTCTCCGGTCTTTTTTTTACAAAGGATCAAAACACAAGGGATAATAATAATTATAGCAACTGAAAGTAAAAGCAGAAAAGTAAATGAGCGTGTAAACAGTGATGAGAATATGGACCGGGGTCCCGTGATGTTCACTAGTGATGTCTCTCTCCCTAAAGACGATAAAACTGCTATGCGAGGTAAAAAAAATTACAGATAGGCAATTGACAGGATTATAAACGCACCGCAATGCTAACTATGCTACAAAAGAAAGGAAGAAGCTCAAAAGCATGGGCAGTACGCCAAAATAAGTAGACCAAAATCCAACTGCATCTACTACTAATCATCCACCTTGAGATATCTATCCAGAACATCTCGCTGGTATTAAGTTGCGAGCCCCACCCAAAGTGTAAACCCAAAGCAACAGGGAACTGCATTAACGGTCACTTTGCGTAAAGTAAACAGTTCTTGCAACCGCGGTTACAAGCACCGTTGTTTTCCCCCTTGTGGCAACAACACATCCCCTAGACTCATGTTTCTGTCACTCAAGCGTGTCATCAGGGGGCATGAACCCACAATCGAGCATAACGTTCCCTCTTGGAGTGACTACCTACTACTTGGCCAAAGAAATAAATAGCAACGGAGAACATGCAAGATTTACTTAGGAACAAAAATATAATACATAAGAACCAAATATATTACTCTATCACAATCTGAACATAATCTCATAATCCATCAGATCCCATCAAACTCAGCATAGCAATAGCAGAAATATTACATATGTGCCTCGATCATGTAGGTCATCTCACGAGGTCTAAACCATGAAGAACAAAGAGGGGAGGAGAACATCACATAACTACTGATCACGGACCCATGGTCCAAAGGAAACTACTCACGGCACATCCGGGAAGCGTCCATGGTGGAGGGGAAGCTCCCCGAGGTCGATCCTCCCTCCGGCAGGGTGCTGGGAAGAAGTCTGCTGGCGCCCCCAATCTTGATGCGCGGCGGCGGCGGAATTGAGGCGAGATCACGAAAAAGGGTTCTGTCTTCGAGGGTTTCGCGTCACGGGGAATATATAGGCGAAGGGGGGCAGCCAGGTGGGCCACCAGCGGTCCAGGCGCCCCACTGGCGCGGCCAGGCCCTAGGTCGCGCCAGGTGGCCGCATGGGCACCTGGTGGTGGCCCCCTGGACCCACTCCGGGATTCCGGAAGCTTTTGTTGCGTTGATTTTTTAATCTGATTTTCCCGATTTTTTGGAGCACTTTTAATATGGGGGAAAACTGAAATTGAAAAACAGCAGAAAACAGAAATTGGCACTGGGGTGCACTGAGTTAATAGGTTAGTCAAAATATGATCAAAAGTGTATGAAAGTGTATCTAGATCATAGCAATATCACACAAAACATGCATGGAGCAAGCAGAAATTATCGATACGTTTGGGACATATCAACATCCCCAAGCATAATTCTTGCTCGTCCTCGAGTAGGTAAATGATAACAAGCATAATTTCTGTGGTGACATGCTATCAAACATATAATAACTTTGAAAAGTAAAGCAATCAAGGTATGTGATTCAATTCAAGTCATAACATGCAAGAGTCTATATTAGCATTGAAACAAGAAACGAAAGAACATTAGGTGCAAGAGCTCTGGCTGTCCATGACTCGAATGTCTCGAAATGGTGTTTGCGTGCAAGAAGGGGGATAGGGAATACGAGAAAACATTATTTTTGTTGAGAACTCAATCTACTAAAGTTTCACACTTGGTCTTCTTTGGAATCTTATCTTGACTCGTCCCCAGACCACTAGCTAGGAACAAGTCAATTTGATCCACTCCCTTTCAATATTTTGAGCACTCATGCAATGGATGAGCGTAATCACGAGAGTTGAAACTTAGGATGGAAAAGAGATAAATATGGTGGAGGAGGAAGACAAAAAGGGTGAGAAAGGCTCACATCAATGAGGACAATCATAGGCGAGAAGGCCAAATGATAGATATGATGTGAGGAGTAGGGATTGACATGCAACAAATGCACATATGAGCTAAAAAGATCTCCAATGGAACTAGTGGGGGTGCATGAATACCTAGAGCTTTTTTGAGGAGGCTCATTCTTGGAATATGCAAGCCAAGTTCTATAGTGTGAAGGTCCCCACATAGCTATATGCATGAATGATCATCTCTATGGAGTACAAGGACAAGAGGGAGTACTAGTATGGATCTTTCAAAAGGATAGTAGTGTTGCCCCCTTTCTCCCTTTTTATTTACTTTTTCTCTTTTTATTTTTATTTTTATTTTTTTGGTGGCCTCAATGGCTCTTTCTATTTAACTCTCATTTTTCCTCTTTGGGATCTTTTATTTTGTCCACTTTGGGATCTTTTCCTCACTTAAGGTCAACACTCTAATTTACAAGAGGGTATAGAAGATCTTGCACACTTTACAAGGTACTCAAATCATAAAGAATATGTAGCTATCATGATGTATGCAATGTATGCCGCTGCCAGTGTAGCAGGAACATGTATGTCATGAAGATCAAATCATGAAGAGGTGGATGTTGCATGGCAATATATCTCGGAAAGGCTATGTAAATGCCTTGATAGGTAGGTATGGTGGATTTTTTGAGGAAAGATATAAGGAGGTTTACGATTACAGACTGTATCATGCCAAGGGTTTGGATGTACCGGCGAAGGTGGACGCTAACTCTCGGAGTGAGAAGAAAGCAATGCACAGCATGGGAGAGGCTACCAAATATGAGGAGGTGGAAGTGTCAACTTTCAATACTTACATTAGTCCGAAGAACTCATGCACTTGTTATCAGTAACTCTCAATCTAATAAGGAGGTTCACAAAGAGACAAGTACCCCGAGGAGGAGTGTATGGGGGTTTGGTTATCCTTGCGCATCCTCAACTCATGGCACGTGAGTGTACTCTAATATCCGATCCCTCAAAAGATTAGCGATCCATCTTGTAGCTAGAGTTCTCAACTAGTTTTGTAGGTTTGAAAATAAACACGGATTGCCAAAAATACGACACCTATCACTAATAGGCTAGAGCTCTTGACACCAAAAGTTAAAACATTACTCACATCAATACCTCAAAACTATTGCAAGTTACTACTAAAATTAAATAGCAACTTCAATTACCTACTTTCAAGACAAAACACAACTCAGTGCAACAACCAACTCTCTTAACAAGATAAACAAGAAAACTAAAGAGACTTCCGACAACAAACTAAACAAAAGCCAAGGCTCTTGCTAAAGACAAACTAAAACTAAAACTAAACATGGCAGTAGCTATGAAAACATAAAGAACACACAACAACATAAAGATAAACATGAAAAATCATATGATGTGTTCTAGATTGGAGTGGGGCGTGTTTCTCTCCCACACAAAGTAAGATGGGGTCTAACTTTCTATGAAAAGCAAGAAAAGCTAAAGAAAACTAAAAATAAAATCTAAGAGCGAGACGCTCCAAGCATAGCAAATAACGCATGAAGTGATAAAAATATAGTGACACGAAGGACGAACTGATGATTGTTGATGGAGAAGGGGATGCACCGGGGCATCCCCAAGGTTAGACGCTTGAGTATCCTTGGATATTTATTGGTGCATGGGGGCATCCCCAAGCTTGAGCGCTTGACACTCCCGGATCTTCTTTCATCATGTTCCATCGCACACTTGAAAACTCCCTTCATACATAACTCATCATAAGCTGATTAGAGGTTAGTAATCTTAATCAAACAATTTTCCCCCACTGGATATAAAGATATTCTTGAAGATCTACTGTTTCTCAAGATTTCCAAAAGGTTTTTGAAAATAAAAAGCAAGCTTAAGGTTTGCAAAAGTAAGGAAAATCAAAACGTGGCAGAATCTGTGAAAAACAGAACAACAGGTAATAGAGAATTTTTTCGGGGTACTTATGCAACTCAAATAAAAAAAACTCAGAACATACGAAAGTTCCGCAATTTTATAGAGAACGCTGTGTAAAAAACTCAGCTCAAAAATATGAACTGGTGATTTGATCCGATTTTTTCCGTCAAGAAGAAAGAATCTGTTTTCTGGACAGCATGTCACAACTTTTGCTTCCCTTATCATAAGAGGATATAACTTGGCACAAAGCTTGAAAATAAAGATACAATGATGTTGCTACAGTAGTAACAACCATCAAGACCACTAAGAACATAAGTAAAAACATCTTGGGTTGCCTCCCAACAAGCGCTTTCTTTTACGCCTTTAAGCTAGGCATAAGGCAAAAGAAGAATCAAGTTTTATCAAGAGAAAGAGAATAGCTAGCCCGTGTAACGGACTCAAAAGGTAACTTGATTTTCTTTCTAGGGAAGTGTTCCATCCCATTTTTTAAAGGGAATTGAAATTTAATATTCCCCTCTTTCATGTCAATAACGACACCAACGGTGCGAAGAAAAGGACGTCCCAAAATAATTGGACATAAAGGTTCACACTCTATATCCATAATAATAAAATCAACGGGAACATAATTGTCATTGACAATGATAAGAACTTCGTCGATTTTCCCCAAAGGATTATTTACGGAAGAATCAACAAGACGAACACCAGAAGAACAAGAATCAAAAGGTTTCAATTCGAACATATCATACATTCTTTTGGGCATGACGGAGGTACTAGCTCCAACGTCACATAAAGCATAGCAAGTAAAGTTATTTAATTTAATTTTAATCATAGGGTCCCAACCATCATCTAGCTCCCTAGGTATGAGGATTCTATCCTAAGCTTCTCCCCCCTAGCTTTGATGAGAGAATTTGTGATATGCTCCGTGAAGGCAAGATTAAGTGTGCTAGTATGGGGGTCTCTAGACATGTTTTGTAGTAAGCTAATAACTCCTGAGAGGTTGCAACTATCAAAATAAATATTACTACTATCAAAGGTGGTAGTAGTGTCATCTAGGCTCACTTGTTTGAAACCCTCTACGTTCATAGGAGTTTCTTCTTCTACATTTGAGGTATTAGCATCACCATTAATAGGTCCAATGGGACTAGGAGTGCATTGGGTGCTAATAGCTTAGGTGTCCTCAACAATTTGGATAGTGGCAACTGTGTGGTTTGTAGGAAGGCTCTTAATTCTATCATCTTCCTCTTTTTCTCTAGCCCATCTTTCTTTAAGTTTAGCCATCATCCTAATATTTTCATTAATTTATAATTGGATAGCATTAATAGGAGTGACTTTCCTCTCCTCAAGGGGAGAGGTTCTAATTTTTAGCATCTCAATATCAAGGGCTAAGCTTTCTACCTTCAAAGAGAGATTATCTAACTTAGCTAATTTCTCTTCTAAATTCTTGTTGAAGGCTTTTTGGGTAGTGATAAAGTCTCTAAGCATATTTTCTAGTTCGGAAGTGGGGTTCTTCTTTCTAGGGTAGGTGTTGTTGTTCCCATAGTTGGATGGAAACGGTCTAGGATTACTAGAAAATTTTCCCCTATAAGCATTGTTATAAAGTTGTTTCTAGCAATAAAGTTCACATCTACTTGTTCTTGAGAAACCAAAGAATTTAAAGGAACATCATGAGGATCAATAGAGGGTTGCTTGGTAAGTAGAGACATAATTAAGTCAACTTTTTCATTTAGGGACGTAATCTCCTCGACAGTGTTTACCTTCCTACCTGTTGGAGCGCGTTCGTTGTGCCATTGGGAATAGTTGGTCATCATCTCATCGAGAAGCTTCGTGGCAACACCAAGTTTAGTTGACATAAAGGTTCCTCCTGCGGCCGAATCTAACAGGTTCCGCTAGGTAAAGTTCAAGCGTGCATAAAAATTCTGGATAACCATCCAGGTAGTCAAACCATGTGTAGGGCATTTCTTAACAAGAGATTTCATACGTTCCGAAGCTTGGGCAACGTGTTCATTATCCAACTGCTTAAAATTCATAATGTCACTTCTCAACTGGATAATTTCAGCAGGTGGGTAATACTTCCCAATAAAAGCATCTTTGCACTTATCCCAAGAATCTATGCTATTCCTAGGCAAAGATTGAAACCAGATTTTAGCTCCTTCCCTCAAGGAGAAAGGAAAAAAGCTTGATCTTAACAACATTACCTTCTACTTCTTTATACTTTTGCATATCACATAAGTCAACAAAATTATTTAAGTGTAAAGTAGCATCATCTCCAGCACCAGAGAATTGATCTCTCATAACAAGGTTTAGCAAAGTAGGTTTAATTTCATAAGAGGTAGTTGAAGTGGCAGGTGTGGCAATAGGAGTGCACATAAAGTCTTTGTTGTTATGACTAGTGAAGTCACACAACTTGGTGTTTTCTGTGGAACCCATAGTAGCAGCAAGTGTGGAAGATTTTTTTTATAATTTTTGATATAAGACACAAAGATAAAAACTGAAAGGTAAACTAGCAAGACTAAAAAGCAAAGGTAAAAGGTAGTGGGCAACTCCCCTATCTGAGCACTCGGAGTCCCTGGCAACGGCGCCAGAAATTTGCTTGATTCGCGAGAGATGATAATTGATTCTCGCCCTTCGTTGGTTACCCCAAGTGGAAGGTGAGATGCAGCGTAGCGGCAAGTTTCCCTCGGTGAAGATACCGAGGTTGAGTATCGACCAGTAGGACCCCGGAAATGATAAGTAGGTGTCAGCGGCGCAACTGACGTGGACCTGCACACAGACACAAATAACTTTTCTCCCAACGAAGTTCAGAGAGGTTGTCAATCTCTCCGGTCTTTTTGTTTACAAAGGATCAAAACACAAGGGATAATAATAATTATAGCAACTGAAAGTAAAAGCAGAAAAGTAAATGAGCGTGTAAACAGTGATGAGAATATGGACCGGGGTACGCGATGTTCACTAGTGATGTCTCTCTCCCTAAAGACGATAAAACTGCTATGCGAGGTAAAAAATTTACAGATAGGCAATTGACAGGATTATAAACGCACCGTAATGCTAACTATGCTACAAAAGAAAGGAAGAGGCTCAAAAGAATGGGCAGTACGCCAAAATAAGTAGACCAAAATCCAACTACATCTACTACTAATCATCCACCTTGAGATATATATCCAGAACATCTCGCTGGTATTAAGTTGCGAGCCCCACCCAAAGTGTAAACCCAAAGCAACAGACAACTGCATTAAAAGTCACTTTGCGTAAAGTAAACAGTTCTTGCAACCGCGGTTACAAGCACCGTTGTTTTCCCCCTTGTGGCAACAGCACATCCCCTAGACTTATGTTTCTATCACTCAAGCGTGTCATCAGGGGGCATGAACCCACAATCGAGCATAACGTTCCCTCTTGGAGTTACTACCTACTACTTGGCCAAAGAAATAAATAGCAACGGAGAACATGCAAGATTTACTCAGGAACAAAAATATAAAAGATAAGAACCAAATATATTACTCTATCACAATCTGAACATAATCTCATAATCCATCAGATCCCATCAAACTCAGCATAGCAACAACAAAAATATTAGATATTTGCCTCGATCATGTAGGGTAGCTCACGAGGTCTAAACCATGAAGAACAAAGAGGGGAGGAGAACATCACATAACTACTGATCACGGTCCAAAGGAAACTACTCACGGCACATCCGGGAAACGTCCATGGTGGAGGGGAAGCTCCTGGAGGTCAATCCTCCCTCCGGCAGTATGCCGGGAAGAAGTCTGCTGGCGGTCCCGATCTTGGAAGCGCGGCGGCGGCGGAATAGAGGCGAGATCGCGAAAAAGGGTTATGTCTACTAGGGTTTCGCGTCACGGCGAATAAATAGGCGAAGGGGGGCAGCCAGGGGGCCCACCAGGGGTCCAAGCACCCCTCCTGGTGCGGCCAGACCCTAGGACGCGGCAGGTGGCCGCCTGGGCACCTGGTGGTGTCCCCCTGGCCCCACTTCGGTACTCCAGAAGCTTCTGTTGCACTGATTGTTTATCTGATTTTTCCCGAATTTTTGGAGCACTTTTAATATGGGGGAAAACTGAAATAGAAAAACAGCAGAAAACAGAAACTGGCATTGGGGTGCACTGAGTTAATAGGTTAGTCCAAATATGATCAAAAGTGTATGGAAGTGTATCTAGATCATAGCAATATCACACAAAATATGCATGGAGCAAGCAGAAATTATCGATACGTTTGGGACGTATCACCTGCTGACAGAAGAAACCTACCACCTATACGGTTCAGAAACCAACATCACCTTCTCACAAGACGATCACCCGCCTACAATTCCGAGACCTGGGCACGCACCTTTGGTTCTTGAAGCTCAGATCGGTGGTTACGACATGGACATAATATTCATGGACGGGGGAAGCAGACTCAACATCATCTTCACCAACACCTTAACCAAGATATCAATCCCACGATCAGTCTGGAAAAACTCTGGCGTCACAATCTACGACGTAGTACCAGGGGAGGCATCCTCCTCCTTGGGATCAATCGAGCTCGACGTCATCTTTGGTAGCAGGGGAAACTTCTCAAGAAAAATCCTCGAGTTCAAAGTACTCGACTGGGAGTCCCAATACCATGCCATACTTGGATGACTTGCATTCGCACAGTTCATGGCAGTCCCGCACTACGCATACCTGAATCTCAAGATGTCGGAGCCTTCTGGAGTCATCACGATTAACGGAAGCTTCGTCAAATCAAACCAATGTGACCGAGACTTCCATCAAGTCTCCAACACGTTCGAAGCACATCAACAGCTCGAAGAAATAGCAATGGTGGTAGACAAAAGCGTCTTTGCACTAGCAAGCAGAAGCGAGAAGAAAGAATTCACTCGCGATTTTAGCATCGACAGCGACACATCTACTCATCAAGTACACCTGACCGACCTGGCCAAGACAGTTCAAATCTACGCTCACCTACCAGAAGAACTAGCAAAGGCCCTCATGGTTTTTCTCCGTGAAGACTGGAAAATCTTCGCCTGGTGTCCGGCCGACATGCCCGGAATACCCCGATAGTATGAAGAGCACGCACTACAAATCTACCCAAACACCTAACCATTAAAACAGGCGCTACGCATATTCGCCGAACCAAAACATAGAGCAATTGGAGAAGCAGTCAACCGACTACTCGACGCACAATTCATCCGCGAGACAAAGAAAGCCACCTCGGTCGCAAACCCAGTTCTCGTGCCCAAAAAGGACACTGACGTACTACACATGTGCATTAACTAAGGGCCCGTCAACAAGCATTGCCCAAAGACCAATTCCCCCTCCCAAGGATCAACCAGATCATCGACTCAACCGCAGGATGTGACTCGCTGTCCTTTCTAGACGCCTACTCAGGATACAACAAATCAGGATGAAGGAAGAAGACGAAGAGCACACCTCATTCATGACACCCTACGGCGTATTCTGCTACAGGATGATGCCATTCGGGCTGAAGAATGCTGGAGCCACGTACCAGCGGATGATGCAGTCATGCTTAAGTGATCAAATCGGCAGGAACGTCCAAGTATACGTCGACGACATCGTCATCAAGACATACAGCGCAAATACATGTAAGGCCCGATATGCGGTACTGTTCCAGATCTAGGTGTTTCTACCCAGATCCGGGGACGAAGCACATATCGGTCCCACCGCGACATATGACAAAGCCATATGCCCCGGATTTCCAACATGATATCACAACATTACAGATACAGGATACAACATCTCATACAATCGGCATACAACTGCCTTAATACAATACAACAGCGGAAGATACAGGTCTGAGTACAGACTACAAGCAAAAGCCTACTGGCAAAGAGAAAAACATCGATCCCATAACCACACAGGTCCAGGCCCTCCGCCGGGATCCGCCTAACTAGTCGTCGTCGAGTCTCCACGTGAAACGTCGATCACCATACCTGTTGTCGATCAGAACCCTGAAAAGAGTTTGGGGGTAGTATCATGAGTATAGAAGTACTCAGCATCCAACTGTAGTGGTCAACTGACCCAGCAAGGACTTCATCACTCGTCATTCTAGGACAACTAGTAGTTTACGGTAAGGAAGGGGTAAGTGGTGAGGTTGCTGCCGCACTAGCATTTATGAAGTGGCTAACGATCTAGAGAGTAAGATAAGAAGCCAAGCATTCGATGAGGAATCGCCTCCAACAAGTCTTGCTATCAACTACTGTCGCAAACATAACACCTATCCTATCCTTGTCATCCTCTTCGCATCCCGACGAAGAAGAAGCATTCAAAGCACACACACACGTTGATCAAGTTATATTAAGATTATCTCAGTTGTTGTTGTCTATAAACAAGGAGTAGGTCTCAAGTCGTCCATAACCGTGGACACGGCTTCTCGAAAAGATTTAACCCTGCAGGGGTGTACCAACTGCCCATTACGAGGCTTCGCACGCACGTCCATCTCTCTCAGTTGCTACCCATTATAGGCAACCATTTTATGATTTAGTTCCAAGAGATCCGAAACGACTTGTCCCTCTAACTAACAACGAACAAATCCGGGTGGCCCCCGGTGAGTCGACATCCATCTCAGGAGCCGGCCGCTCTCTCGATCTGGTCTCTACCGTCTATCTTGGGTTTGGATAGCCGGTTAATCACACATGGGAAACCGGGTCCTCAGCCGAACAAGGTGGGCCAGCAAGGGAACTAAGTCCTCACTGGTCCAGGTTGGTTTGAAAACAACTGGCGGCCGACCAGCACACACACGGTTTCAAATGGTAAATCAGCTTGGGCCACCACTAGAAATGTTTGAAGCTAGGTAGGTAAGAAAAGGGGACCCCATAAAATCCCACACGCGGGTAGGCACGCTCAGTCTTAAAACCAATACCCGGAACTCGGGTCCTAGGTGACTCGAATTGAACAAAGCGTCGGGGCGGGATAGCCTAGACCTTCCATCTTTCGTCGAATATAGTCAACATTATAATAATCATATCATCAACAACAATATAATAATGTGATATCCCAACCCAAAGAGTAACAGGGTAACATCGTAGCATCCTAAGCATGCATACTAAGCAGGGGCTGAGCAACAAGCAATAGTAACATAGCAGTACAAGGTTTGTTGGGAAGGGACATGGCTGTATCGGTTTGAAAGAGGCTGTAAACATGTGGTGGGATCAAACATCGAACCTAGCCTAGACTAGCATGCAAACCGCTGGTTGAAATAGAATGGATCATAAGTAATGTATAGTCCTTGCCTGTTGATAAGTCGGGTTCCGAAGGTGTAGTTGATCGCAAGCTCGCATCGTCTCTAAGAGTATCCGCGGAATCACACAAGACGGTAAATACTGGAAAACAATCAACGAGCAAGCACTCTATTACTACGAGGCAAACACGAGCAAGCAACAACAAGAAGGCAACACACGAGACATCGCACCTACCGTCGAGAGCGGTTACTAACAGGTTAAGTGGAGTACTCGTCACACACGACGATACCGCACGTTTACGGTGGTTCAAGTTGTTTAGCTACAGGTGATCAACAAAGGTTGTTAACATGGCAACTCACTCAAGCATGGCATAGCACTCAAACATGGCAAGAGGTGAAGCATAAATAAACTATCTAATCTAGTCAATTTAAGTGGGGTGAAATCCTAGACATGCCAACTATTACGGACCCCATGATAAATATTGCATTTGGTACTGTTTTGTCCTAAACAATATTTTATAATTTTATTAGCAAGCAAGAACAGCATAAACACAATCTACATGCAAATCTAGTCAATTTACATATAAAGAACATTTTAAACAGAGCAACGGTTAAAAAGTTATTGCAGTTACCGTTTACAGTGGAAAGCAGTTGTAATTAGCAGTTAAACAACAGGTAAACAAAGTCAAACATGGCAACACGCAATATTTTAATAAACTACACGCAAAACGGAGCAACTTTCATGTAGAAAGCGTCCCCCTCGGAGCTACCGGTGAAAAGATACGGGCACCACAATAAAAACAATTAACAGATAAATAAAAGCCCAGAAAATAAATAAAAACATGCACTGGGCCGAATCTAGTCCTATTGGGCCCAAGAGTAAAAAAAACAGAACTAATAATAAAAAAAGGGGGCTGGGCGCCTCACTGTTGGGCCGGCCCAAGAGGAGGGGGCGCCTGGGCTGGCTGGCGCTGGCTGGGCCGCCCGGGCGCGCGAGGCCCACGTGGGCAGCAGCGGTTGGAGCCAGCCACCTATACTGCATCCTGGAACGAGCCGCTTCTCCGGTCGACTTTCATTCCCCTTGATGCAGCTGAAATCCTCAAGATACCTCTGTGTACCAAGTTAGTGCCAGACTTTTGGGCCTGGGAAGGAGAACGGGATGGCACTTTCAGCGTTAGGTCAGCCTATCGTATGTTCCTGCACACGAAGAATTCACAAGAGGGATGGCTGGATCAAAGACAGGAGCCTTCTACATCAACCGAGAGTGAATGCTGGACCAGGCTGTGGAAGATGTCCGTGCCATCTAAACTGAAAAATTTCCTCTGGAGACTGGCCCGCCATTCTATCCCTTCCTATGATGTTTTACAACGCCGAACAATGTCCACCACAAGCTGCTGCAAGTTGTGCGGGGCGGAAGATAGCTGGAGGCATAGTCTCATCAACTGCACCATGTCCAGATGTGTATGGGCGCTTCTTCCTGAAGATGTTGAGGATGTGGTCAGCTCGGACTTGAACAATAATGCGAGACACTGGATTTTCTCACTCCAAGAGGCTTTATCTCAGAAAGATATTATCTTGGTTGCAGTGACCTTGTGGTCTATTTGGACAGCGCGGAGGAAATCCATCCATGAAGATATCTTTCAGAGTCCCTTCGCAACTCACAAGTTCATCACATCTTATGTTGCGGAATTGAGTTGTGTCAAGGAGCAGCATGGCTGACCCCATGTCAGCTCAGCTCCCACTAGCAGCGCTTGGATCCCACCACCTGCTAACTTGGTGAAATTCAATGTTGATGCTGCTGTTGATCCACCGAACAAAAGAGGCTCTGTAGGTGTGGTGTGCAGAAAACAGGACGGAAGCTTCCTGGCGGCTTCATCTATGATTGTCCAGCACATCTCGGATCCTCCCACTCTGGAAGCCATGGCAATCAGAGAAGCTTTAGCGCTTGCTGAGGACGTGTACGAGACGGTGATTCATATCAGCTCGGACTGCAAGGTTGTAGTGGAAGGCATCTCCAACAAGACGGCGCCACCGTATGGTGCTATTTTACATGAAATCATAGACCGGAAGAGTTCATTTCAGCTTTGTAATATTTCTTTTGAAAGTAGGAGTTCTAATTTTGAGGCTCACAACCTCGCGAGGCATGCTTTAACACTAGGGCTGGGTCGACATGTTTGGTTGGTCCACCCTGGTGATCTTCATTTCGTCCCTGTAAACATTGTGACGATTTAATAAAGCTTCGGAGGTTGTCTCAAAAAAAAGCCAGGTCGGCTCATTCCCGAGCTCCCGATCGGGAGAGACCGCGGCGGCGCTGGCCTGGCTGCCCGGCCGACCGCCGGCGAGGGAGGGCCACTGGAGGGCGGAGCAGGCGCGGAACAGGGGCGGCGCGACGAGGGGGTCGCCGGGGCCGCGTGGGCTGGGGCAGAGGGGCGCGAGGGCGAGCTCCTGGCCGGCTTCCATGGCGCCGGCGAGCCATGGCGTTGGCGTCGGCTCCGGCCTGATCTGCGAGGGGGAAAGGGGAGGTTAGAGGGGTGAGGAGGCACGGGGAGGAAGAGAGGAGAGGGAGGCGCCGCGTGGAGGTGGGGCTTGCCGGCGTCGAGCCGGAGGGAGGCGGCGGCGCGTCCACGGGCGGCTGCGCGTGGGCTGGAGGAAGAGGAGAGAAGAGGAGCGCGCGGGCACAAGGCCGATCTGGGCCGTCAGATCCCCGATCTGACGGTTTGGATCAGAGGGAAGCTAGGGTTTCGCGAAAAAAAGGGCTATTGGGAAAATTTGGAGCAGATCTGGGGGTGGTGGCTGCAATTTTGCTACGGTAAACCCTAGAAATGGGGTGGGAGTGTGGGGGTCTTTATATAGCCCAGGTGGCTGGCAGTTTGCAAAAACATCTCCGGTTTTTCTCTCGCGCGCGCGGTGCTCACGTTTCTGACCGCCGGGGGTCCGCAGTACCTCCGATTCGGGTAAAACTTCGAACTGCGCGATCAGCGTGTCGAGCCGGAGGCGTTCACCTCGCGCTGGAACCGTTCCGAAAACACTTTCCGGCGCGCTATAAAAATATCCCGTTTAATAATTAAACGGGGTTTTTCGTTCCGTTGGCTGTGGCTGGTCTCGTGCGGTTTTCGCGACGGTGATCGGGTGAAACCCGGTGTCGCAAAGGTCGAGTGTCAGGGTGGCAAGGGCCGGTCTCCGTCCGATACGAGATAAGAGGGGGAAAAATAATCGCCGATCGATAAGTCGGGGATGCAAACACCGCAAACAAATCAGACAATCAAACAATTCACACCAAAAACAAATTTTTGTTTTTTCTGAAAACTGGGCTGTTACAATACAACACCACCAACAATGGATCTCGTCCCGAGATCCAGGACGATCCGGGGGAGAGGGGGGAGAGAAAAGGGAGACGATCTTCAACACCACCAACAAGGGACTCTGCTCCATGTCGACGTCGAACTTCGGTCGAGATAAATTTCCGCAGGGAGACGACATTGTCAAAAATACGAAACCGTCGGTGTCAAGAGGAGGAACGACAAAGATAACCGGATCAAAGGATAGTGTTTTCGACGCAAGTCGTGAAAACATCGGCAAAAGGATGGAGGGCAAAGGACGACCCAGATGATATCCAAAACTGGAGAAGCTGAAGGTACTACAGGAATTACCAACCTGAGGTCGGAATCGAGACAATACGCTGCAAGCAAGGCATTGTAACGGTTCCGATACTCCACTCTCTCGAGATCCTAAAGTTTGAAAGGGGATAAGTCGAGAATAAAAAACTTACGACACTTGTCCTGACCAGAGCATGGGTAAGGAGGAAAAAGAATCCTACTCTCCGATAACTAACTTAATAACTACAAAATAGTTTTTGTCTAGACTCGACTTCGGCCAGAGAGGGGATCCTATTCGGGTAAAACTTCGAACTGCGCGATCAGCGTGTCGAGCCGGAGGCGTTCACCTTGCGCTGGAACCGTTCCGAAAACACTTTCCGGCGCGCTATAAAAATATCCCGTTTAATAATTAAACGGGGTTTTTCGTTCCGTTGGCTGCGGCTGGTCTCGTGCGGTTTTCACGACGGTGATCGGGTGAAACCCGGTGTCGCAAAGGTCGAGGGTCAGGGTGGCAAGGGCCGGTCTCCGTCCGATACGAGATAAGAGGGGGGAAATAATCGCCGATCGATAAGTCGGGGATGAAAACACCGCAAACAAATCAGACAATCAAACAATTCACACCGAAAACAAAATTTTTGATTTTTCTGAAAACTGGGTTGTTACAATACACTGCTCGACGACCTCCGAGAAGCCTTTACAGCACTTAACAAGTATAGGATCAAACTCAACCCAAAGAAATGTGTGTTCGGCGTCCCGGCTGGGAAACTGCTCGGGTACATTGTCTCCGCCCGAGGAGTCGAAGAAAACCTAGAAAAAGTCCAAGCACTCGCAAAAATGGAAGAACCTGTTGACGTCAAGGGCGTCCAGCAGCTTACCGGGCGCCTCGCAGCTTTGAGCTGCTTTATCAGCAGACTGGTGATACCTCCCAAATGTATCTATAATTTCTGTTTGTTCCATGCATGTTTTGTGTGACTTTGCCATGTTTTGCTTGAACTTTCATACACTTTTGAACCTATTTGGACTAACCTACTAACTCAGTGCACCCAGTTGCCAGTTTCTATTTTCTGCTGTTTTTGTATTTCAGGTTTTCCGGCCATTAAAAGTGCTCCAAAAATTCCGGGAAAAATATATAAAAAATCAGCGCAACAGAAGCTTTCGGAATCACCAAGAGAGGGAAGGGGGGCCACCACCAGGAAGGCAGGAGGGCAGGTGGCGCGGCCCCACCCTGGGCCGCGCCAGGCACCCTCCTGACTGCCTCGTGGGTCCGGTCGACGCCCCGTTCGCTTATATTTACCCCTCGGGGTGTAAACCCCTAAGTCGGACTCCTCTTTCGCGATCTCGCCTCTGTTCCGCCGCCGCCGTTTCTAGATCGGGGCTGCCTGGAGAAGCTGCTACGGCACCCTGCCGGGAGAAGCTACCCCCTCGGGAGACCCTCCATAGCCATGGACGCCTCCCGTATGTACCGTGAGTAGTTTCCCTTGGACCATGGGTCCGTGACCAGTAGCTATGTGATCTATCTCTCCCCCTTTTGTGCTTCCACTTTTGAGTCCTCGTGAGCTGCCTCACATGATCGAGCCATCTATGTAATTTCTGCTGTTGCTATGCTGAGTTTGTTGGGATCTGATGGATTATGAGACTATGTTCAGATTGTGATGAGTAATATATTTGGTTCTTCTCTTTTATATTTTGTTCTTGAGTAAATTCTTGCATGTTCTCCGTTGCAGTATTTGGTTTGGCAAAGTATTTTATTTGCAACTCCAAGAGAGAGCGTTATGCTCGATTATGGGTTTAGCCCCTTGATGTATAGCTTGAGTGACAGAAACATGAGACTAGGGGATATGCTGTTGCCACCAGGGATAAAACAACGGTGCTTATACCTGCGGGTGCAAGGATTGTTTACTTTACGCATAGTTCTTTTAATGCAGTTGTCTGTTGCTTTGAGTTTACACTTTGGGTGGGATTCGCAACTTAATACCAGCGAGATGTTCTGGATAGATATCTCAAGATGGATTATTCGTAGTAGATGCAGATGGATTTCGGTCTACTTACCTTGGCGTACTGCCCATTGCTTTTGAGCCCTTCCTTTCTTTGCAGCATAGTTAGCATTGCGGTGCCTTCATAATCCTGTCAATTGCCCAACTGTGATTTGTTTACCTCGCTAGCACTTTTATCGTCTTTTGGGAGAGAGACATCACTAGTGAAAATCACGGGACCCCAGTCCATCTACATATCACTGTTTACACCCTTATTACTTTTAGTCTTTACTTTCAGTTGCCACTATTATTATCTCTTGCGTTGATCCTTTGTAAGCAGCAAGGCCGGAGGAATCGACAACTCCTCTGTACTCGTTGGAGCAAAGTTATTTGTATCTGTGTGCAGGTCCAGGTGAAGCTAGCAACCTCGGCGCCATTGTCAACTTTACCACCTTCTTGTATCCTTCGGAGTCCTACGGGAGACAAACCTTGGTATCTTTGCCAAGGGAAAACTTGCCGCTGCACTATATCTCACTCTGCACTTGGGGTAACCAACGAGGCTTGAAGAGTATTAACACTCTCTTGCCATCAGCAAGTTTTCTGGCGCCGTTGCCGGGGACTCCAGTCTACAAGATAGGGGAGTTGCACACTATCTTTGACCTTTGCTTTTTAGTCTTGTTAGTTTACCTTTCAGTTTTTACTTTTTAGTCCTTAATCAAAAATACCAAAAACACCTGTTACCTTGTCAGTAGTTACCACTATGGCTGGTCCTTTTGCCTTTGGTGAGGCAGAAGTGCTTACCTTTACTCAAAAAGGTGGTGAAAGATTGAAAGATGCTTGGTATAGAATTAACGATTCTCAAAAAAGAGCCACCAAGAAGCAATCCACTACTATCCTGCTTAGAAATTTTTATGTTGGGATTACTTCTTGGAATAGATTTATTTTAGAGATTGCTATCAATGGGAACTTCATAGAGGCCCCAGTTTGGGAAGCCCTTAATGTTATTGAAAATCTTGTTGGAAGTCTCCCCCTTGTTAGCATTAAGGAGGACATTACTTTAGCTCACATTATGAGAAAACTTGAAAAGATAGAGCTAGAGATGCCAAGTATCGATAGGGTGAATGAGTTGGATCGTAAGATTCAAGGGAATTTGAATATGCTAGATAATTCCATGCAGAAAATTGTCAAAACTTTGGAGACTATCAAATCCCTTGATGAAAAGTCTTCTAGGATAGAAAAGATTGAGGAAGTTATTGAAACTTTAGGAACTAACTTTTCCTCAATCAAAACCAAAAAGGATGAAACTCCAGCAAAGAAGGAACCTAAGTCAGTTTACGTACCCAAGGTTCCCCGAGCTAAAGCTAGCATACCCAGTGCCAAGAGAGTTGAAACGGTGAAAACTTTGGAGGAGACACCTATCTTTAGCTTTAATGAAACTCCAATTGATTTCCCTCCTTTTGATTTTATTCCAAGAAGCATTTTCATTCGTTCTTTATTTGAGAAACCCATTAAGACTAGTTGTACTATTGAAGAGATTTTTGTTGATCATGATGATGGTTCAATAGATGCACCTTGATCTTCTGCTTTAAGCCTAGCTAATGGCTCTAAAGAAGCGCTTTCGGGAGGCAGCCCGCAACGAATTTAGGTTTTTCTTTTTGCTTTTGTTCTGTTCTTAGTGGTCTTTATGATTGTTACTACTGTAGCAACATCATTGTATCTTTACTTTTCAAGCTTTGTGCCAAGTTTAGCCTCATACGGCAAGGGAAGTAAAAGTTGTGACATGCTGTCCAGAAAACAGATTCTGTCCTCATGACTAGAAAAATCAGAGAAAAATCCCAGTTCATCTTTTTGAGTTGAATTTTTTGTACACAGCGTGCTCTATACAATTACAAAACTTCCGTATGTTCTGAGTTTTTTGATTTGAGTTGCAGAAGTACCTCTAAAAAATTCGTTTCTATCTGCTGTTCTGTTTTTCACAGATTCTGCCACGTTTTGTCTCTCTTCACTTTTGCAAACCTTAAGCTTGCTTTTTCTTTGCAAAAACCTTTTGGCAATCTTGGGAAACAGTATCTCTTCCTGGAAATATTTATTTGCAGTAGAGGAAAATTATTTTATTAGGGTACTAACCTCTCTAATCAGCCTACAATGAGTTATGTATGAAGGGAGTTTTCAAGTGCGCGATGGAGAATGATGAAAGAAGATTCAGGAGGGTCAAACGCTCAAGCTTGGGGATTCCCATGTGCACCCCAATAAATATTCAAGGAGACTCAAGCGTCTAAGCTTGGGGATGCCCCCGTGCATCCCCTTCTTCATCAAAAATTATCAGTTCGTCTCTCGTAGCACTATATTTTTATCACTTCATGCGTTATGTGCTTTTCTTGGAGCGTCTCGCTCTTAGGTTTTTCTTTTAGTTTTCTTTTGCTTTGTTTTCTGTAGTAACAAGTTAGACCCCAACTTACTCTTTTGTGTGGGAGATATTCACGCTCCGCTTGAACTAGAACTCCTCATAGGATTTGCATGCTTATTCTTTTAGCTGTGAGTTGTTCTTTTTATTTTCTTAGCTGCTGTTCTGTTTAGTTGTAGTGCTTTAGTTTTTCTAGAGCTTTTATTTTGTCTTAGGTTGAACTTTCTATAGGTTGCATGTTTTATCTTGTTAGAGAGTTTGCCTGTTGCACTGAGTTCTCTGTCTTGACTGAAAGTAGGTAGTTAAAGTTGCTATTCTCTTTGTAGTAGTAACTTACAATAGTTTTGAGGTATTGACTAGAGTAATGTTTGAACTTATGGTGTCAAGAGCTCTTGCCTATTAGTGATAGATGTTGTATTTTGGGAAATCGTTGTGTTTTTCGAAAACCAAAAACCCCCTTTTGAGAACTCTAGCTACTAGATGGATCACTAACCTCTGGAGGGTTCGAATATTAGAGTACACTCACGTACCATGAGTCGAGGATGCGCAAGGATAGCCAAACCCCCATACACTCCTCCTCGGGGTACCTGTCTCTTTGTGAACCTTCTGATTAGATTTAGAGTTACCGATAATAAGTGCATGAGTTCTTTGGACTAATGTGAGTATTCGAAAGTTGACACTTCCACCCACCTATTGTTTTTCTAGCCTCTCCTGTGCCGTGCATTGCTTTCTTCTCACTCCGAGAGTTGGCGTCCACCTTCTCCGGTACATCAAAACCTTTGGCACGATTCGCTCTGTCATCACAAGCATCCTTATATCTTTCCTCAAAACAGCCACCATACCTACCTACAAGGCATTTCCATAGCCTTTACGAGATACATTGCCATGCAACATCCACCTTCTCATGACTTGATCTTCATGTCATACATGCTACTTGCTTGATCGATGAGCCGAATGCTAGTTGGGCCTTGCCCTAATCATTGCTACATGACGCGCTAGTATCATTGCATATCCTGCTATCCTGGCAGAAGCATACATTTGCATCATGATAGTTACATTTTCTTTATGTGAGTACCTTTGTAAAGTGTGAAAGATCTCCTATATTCTTGTAAAATATAGAGTATTGCCCCTAAAGTGAGGAAAAGATCCCAAAGAGGACAAAATCAAAAGATCCCAAATAGGACAAATGAGAGTTAAATAGAAAGAGCCATTCAGGCCACCAAAAAAAAGAGAAAAAGAGAAAAACAAATAAAAAGAGAGAAGGGGGCATACTACTATTCCTTTTGAGAGATCCACACTAGTATTTCATCTTCTATCCCTTGTACTCCATAGAGATCATAATCATGCATATAGCTATGTGGGGACCCTTCACACTATAAAACTTGGCTTGTATATTCCAATGATGAGCCTCCTCAAACGAGCTCTAGGTCTTCTTGAGCAAGCAAGTTAGATGCACCCCCACTAGTTCCCTTGGAGAGATTTTAGCTCACATGTGCATCAGTTGTATGGCAATCCCTCCTCCTCACATCATATCTATCATATGGCCTTCTCTCGCCTATGATTGTCCTCATTGATGTGAGCCTTTCACACCTTTTTGTCTTCCTCCTCCACCTTCTTTCTGTTTCTCCTTTTAGGTGTCAACTTTCTTGCTCACGCTCATCCATTGCATAAGTGCTCAAAATATCGAAAGGGAGTGGATCAGTTTGACTTGTACCTGGCTAGTGGTATGGGGACGAGTCCAGATAAGAATCCAAAGGATACCAAGTGTGAAACTTTAGTAGATAGTTGTTCTCAACAACCTTATTTTTTCTCTTGTATTTCCCTATCCCTTGCTTGCATGCAAACACCATCTGGAGACATTCGAGTCACGGACATCGAGAGCTTCTGCACCTTTTGTTCTTTTGTTGCTTTTGTCAATGCTAATATAGACTCTTGCTTGTTAAGACTTGAATTGAATTGCATGCTTTGATTGCTTTACTTAAAAGTCCTTTTATGGTTGTGTGGCATGTCACCATAGAAATTATGCTTGTTATCATTTACCTACTTGAGGACGAGAAGGAATTAAGCATGGGGATGTTGATACGTCCCAAACGTATCTATAATTTCTTCTTGTTCCATGCATGTTTTGTGTGACTTTGCCATGTTTTGCTTGAACTTTCATGCACTTTTGAACCTATTTGGACTAACCTACTAACTCAGTGCACCCAGTTGCCAATTTCTGTTTTTTGTTGTTTTTGTATTTCAGGTTTTCCGGCCATTAAAAGTGCTCCAAAAATTCCGGGGAAAATATATAAAAAGTCAGCGCAACAGAAGCTTCCGGAATCACCAAGAGAGGGAAGGGGGGCCACCACCAGGCAGCCAGGAGGGCAGGTGGCGCGGCCCCACCCTGGGCCGCGCCAGGCACCCTCCTGATTGCCTCGTGGACCCCCTCGACGCCCCCTTCGCCTATATTTACCCCTCGGGGTGGAAACCCCTAAGACGAACTCCTCTTTCGCGATCTCGTCTCTGTTCCGCCGCGCCGCCAATTCTAGATCGGGGCTGCCTGGAGAAGCTGCTCCGGCACCCTGCTGGGAGAAGCTACCCCCTCCGGGAGACCCTCCATAGCCATGGACGCCTCCCGTATGTACCGTGAGTAGTTTCCCTTGGACCATGGGTCCGTGACCAGTAGTTATGTGATCTATCTCTCCCCCTTTTGTGCTTCCACTTTCGAGTCCTCGTGAGCTGCCTCACATGATCGAGCCATCTATGTAATTTCTGCTGTTGCTATGCTGAGTTTGTTGGGATCTGATGGATTATGAGACTATGTTCAGATTGTGATGAGTAATATATTTGGTTCTTCTCTTTTATATTTTGTTCTTGAGTAAATTCTTTCATGTTCTCCGTTGCGGTATTTGCTTTGGTCAAGTATTTTATTTGCAACTCCAAGAGAGAGCGGTATGCTTGATTGTGGGTTCAGCCCCTTGATGTCTAGCTTGAGTGACAGAAACATGAGACTAGGGGATGTGGTGTTGCCACCAGGGATAAAACAACGGTGCTTGTACCTGCGGGTGCAAGGATTGTTTACTTTACGCATAGTTCATTTAATGCAGTTGTCTGTTGCTTTGAGTTTAAACTTTGGGTGGGATTCGCAACTTAATACCAGCGCGATGTTCTGGATAGATATCTCAAGATGGATTATCCGTAGTAGATGCAGATGGATTTCGGTCTACTTACCTTGGCGTACTGCCCATTGCTTTTGAGCCCTTCCTTTCTTTGCAGCATAGTTAGCATTGCGGTGCCTTCATAATCCTGTCAATTTCCCAAATGTGATTTGTTTACCTCGCTAGCACTTTTATCGTCTTTTGGGAGAGAGACATCACTAGTGAAAATCACGGGACCCCAGTCCATCTACATATCACTGTTTACACCCTTATTACTTTCAGTCTTTACTTTCAGTTGCCACTATTATTATCTCTTGCGTTGATCCTTTGTAAACAGCAAGGCCGGAGGAATTGACAACTCCTCTGTACTCGTTGGGAGCAAAGTTATTTGTATCTGTGTGCAGGTCCAGGTGAAGCTAGCAACCTCGGCGCCATTGTTAACTTTACCACCTTCTTGTATCCTTTGGAGTCCTACGAGAGACAAACCTTGGTATCTTTGCCAATGGAAAACTTGCCGTTGCACTATATCTCACTCTGCACTTGGGGTAACCAACGAGGCTTGAAGAGTATTAACACTCTCTTGCCATCAACTGGGGGGAGCGAACACTGCCATTCTACCAACTTCTCAGAAAAGGAGGAAAATTTCAATGGACTGAAGAAGCCCGGGATGCATTCGCAGACCTCAAGAAAACTCTATCAACACCACCTATTTTTGCACTACCAAAGGAAAGGGAACCTCTGTACCTTTACATAGCAGCATGCAGTAGCGTGGTCAGCACCGCGCTTGTCGTCGATCGCTCGGAAGAAGGAAAAGTGCAAAGCATAGAGAGCGAGGTCCTAACAAAATCACAACAGTGGTACCCGCACTACCAGAAGCCCGTGTATGCCATCGTCATGACATCACAGAAAGTGACACACTACTTCGACGAGCACCTCATCACGGTCGTTAGCAGCGCACCACTCGCGGACATCATAAAAAACCAAGGAGCAAAAGGTCGAGTCGCCGAATGGAACATCGAGCTCAGCCCTCGCGACCTTCAATTCAAGCACCCAACGGCGATCAAAGCTCAAGTACTGCCATACTTTCTGGTCGAGTGGATGGAAGTGCAAACACCTGGTCCTCCAGAGCTCTCCAACTCATGGAAGATGTTCTTAGATGGGTCTAAAAAGCACCAAGGAGCTGGAGCAGGCGTTGTGCTAATCTCACCCAAAGGAGACAAGCTCAAGTACGCACTCCAGATCAACTTCAGCAAAGCATCAAACAACGAAGCAGAGTACAAGGCACTACTGCATGGCATGCACATGACGAAAGCCTGCGGTGCAACTTACTTTGTAATCTACGACGACTCCAGCCTCGTCGTCCAGCAAACAATGAAGGATTGTGGAGCAGTCGCAGACAACATGTCAGCCTAACAAAAACTCTTCAACATCTTAGAAGGAGAATTTGACGGATGCGAACTCAATTACGTCTCCAGAGCGAACAACACATAAGCAGATGAGCTCGCTAACATCGGGTCCACCCGAGGACGGGTCCCCCCAGGGGTTTTTCTCGAAAGCATCGGCCAGAGATCGATTAAAGTCAAGGAGCCAACACCAGAGGCAGCCACGGAAGACAACAACACAACCGAGCCCACGCAGGTAGCTACAGCAGGCCCGGTCGTCGACGACGAAGCCAACAACACAGTCGAAGAGGGTGAACTAGCAGGACTCGAAAGCCCAGTTTGGAAAATACCTTTCCTCAGATTCCTGATACAAGGCATCCTGCTGCAAGATGTCATAGAAGATCGACAATTCAGCAGGCGATCGAAGGCGTTCACCATAATCAATGGACAACTCTACAAGCGCAACATGTCCCAAGTACTCCAAAAATAAATCAAAGAGGAAGACGTCAAAGCCCTACTACTCGAGATCCAGAAGGGACATGCGGGCACCACACGAGCAGTCGCGCACTCATAGCCAAGGCCTTCCGTGCAGGGTTTTACTGGCCAACCGCAATGCGAAACGCGGAAGACATCGTGTGATGTTGCATTGCATGCCAAAAATTCGCCAGTCGGCCTTACGCCCCAGCATCCGAGCTCAAAACTATATCACTATCATGGCCTTTCGCCACATGGGGGCTCAACATGGTAGGCCCACTAAAGAAATCTGCAAAGGGTGGCAAAACACACCTCTTGGTAGCAGTCGACAAGTTCACCAAGTGGATTGAAGCAACACCAATCAACAGATCGATGGCCCTCACAGCAGTCAACTTCATCAAGGCAATCATTTTTTGATTCGGCGTACCACACAACATCATCACAGACAACGGAACGAACTTCACGGCAGCAGAATTCCAGAACTTTCGCCAGGAACTGGGCATCAAAATCAATTATGCCTCAGTCGCGCACCCCCAATCCAACGGCCAAGTAGAAAAAGAAAACGGCCTAGTGTGTGGAGGAATCAAAAAATGGCTCCTCGTGCCACTCGAGCAGGCCGCGGGAAATTGGATAGAAGAACTCCCCACAGTCCTATGGAGCCTACACACTACTCCTAATGCTACAACTCAATACACGGCATTCTTCTTGGTGTACGGAGCAGAGGCAGTACTGCTGCACGACCTTAAGTTCGGAGCTCCCCGGATAACTGGATATGAAGAGGAAGAAGCAGAAGACGCACTCGAAGACGACAAGGAAGTTGCAGATGAGGCAAGAGACGCAGCTCTCGCAAGGTCAGAAGGATACCAGGACAAGCTGCGCACTTATCAAAGCAGGCGCCTGCGAACACGAACTTTCCAAGAGGGCGATCTTGTCCTGCGGCTAATACAAGAGAAGTTCCACAAGCTCGCCCCAGAATGGGAAGGGCCATTTATAGTCTCTGAAGTCATAGGAGGAGGAGCATACAGACTAAAGAACCCAAAGACCAACGAATACGTGGGAAACCCATGAAACGTGGCAAACCTGCACCTCTTCTACCCATAGACTACTAGCAGCACAAGGACCGGCAGCAGCGCCGACGGGCAACTCATGTAAAAAACTTGAAGTAATAAAAAAATGTGTTGCCCGACACCGTCCAAAGCACTCGGGGGCTCGAGCACGGACCCCCCCCCCCCCCCCCCCGAGAGACGCTTTTTCGCTTACGCGACGATCTAAACTCAAAGCACTCGGGGGGCTCGAGCACAGACTTGATACGGTGAGGATAGTTCTCTCACTCCTCGTTGGTTACCCCAAGTGGAAGGTGAGATCTAGCGTAGCAGCAAATTTCCCTTATAAAAAATGCTAAGGTTGAGTATCGTCCAGGAGGACTCGCAGAGATACAAGAAGGTGGTAAAGTGAACAATGGCGCCGTTCACAACCGAGGGTTGCTAACTTCACCTGGACCTGCACACAGATACAAATAATTTTGCTCCCAACGAGTACAGAGGAGTTGTCAATTCCTCTGGCCTTGCTGTTTACAAAGGATAAAACGCACGGGATAATGATAGTACCGATAGCAACTGAAAAGTAAACTAAAGATGTAAACAATGATAGGAAGATGGACCGGGGTCACGTGATTTTCACTAGTGATGTCTCTCTCCCAAAAGACGATAAAAGTGCTAGCGAGGTAAACAAATCACCGTTGGGCAATTGACAGGATTATGAAAGGCTACGCAATGATAACTATGCTGCAAAGAAAGGAAGGGCTCAAAAGCAATGGGCAGTACGCCAAGGTAAGTAGACCGAAATCCATCTGCATCTACTACGAATCATCCACCTTGAGATATCTATCCAGAACATCTCACTGGTATTAAGTTGTGAATCCCACCCAAAGTGTAAACTCAAAGCAACAGACAACTGCATTAAAAGAACCATGCGTAAACTAAACAATCCTTGCACCCGCAGGTACAAGCATCGTTGTTTTATCCCTGGTGGCAATAGCACATCCCCTAGTCTCATGTTTTTGTCACTCAAGCTAGACATCAGGGGGCTGAACCCACAATCGAGCATAACGCTCTCTCTTGGAGTTGCAAATAAAATACTTGGCCAAAGCAAATACCGCAACAGAGAACATGCAAGAATTTACTCAAGAACAAAATATAAAAGAGAAGAACCAAATATATTACTCATCACAATCTGAACATAGTCTCATAATCCATCAGATCCCAACAAACTCAGCATAGCAACAGCAGAAATTACATAGATGCCTCGATCATGTGAGGCAGCTCACGAGGACTCGAAAGTGGAAGGACAAAAGGGGGAGAGATAGGTCACATAGCTACTGGTCACGGACCCATGGTCCAAGGGAAACTACTCACGGTACATACGGGAGGCGTCCATGGCTATGGAGGGTCTCCCGGAGGGGGTAGCTTCTCCCGGCAGGGTGCCGGAGCAGCTTCTCCAGGCAGCCCCGATCTAGAAACGGCGGCGGCGGCGGAACAGAGGCGAGATCGCGAAAAAGGAGTCCGTATTAGGGGTTTCCACCCCGAGGGGTAAATAAAGGCGAAGGGGGGCATCGAGGGGACCCACGAGGCAGTCAAGAGGGTCCCTGGCGCGGCCCAGGGTGGGGCCGCGCCACCTGCCCTCCTGGCTGCCTGGTGGTGGCCCCCCTTCCCTCTCTTGGTGATTCCGGAAGCTTCTGTTGCGCTGATTTTTTTAATATTTTTCCCGGAATTTTTGGAGCACTTTTAATGGCCGGAAAACCTGAAATAAAAAAACAGCAGAAAACAGAAACTGGCAACTAGGTGCACTGAGTTAATAGGTTAATCCAAATAGGTTCAAAAGTGTATGAAAGTTCAAGAAAAACATGTCAAAGTCACACAAAACATGCATGGAGCAAGCAGAAATTATAGATACATTTGGGACGTATCAACATCCCCAAGCTTAATTCCTGCTTTTCCTCGAGTAGGTAATTGATAACAAGCATAATTTCTATGGTGATATGCCACACAACCATAAAAGGAATTTTAAGTAAAGCAATCAAAGCACGCAATTCAATTCAAGTCTTAACAAGCAAGAGTCTATATTAGCATTGACACAAGCCACAAAAGAACAAAAGGTGCAAGAGCTCTTGCTGTCCGTGACTCCAATGTCTCCAAATGGTGTTTGCGTGCAAGCAAGGGATAGGGAAATACGAGATAAAAAAATAAGGTTGTTGAGAACAACTATCTACTAAAATTTCACACTTGGTCTCCTTCGGATTCTTATCTTGACTCGTCCCCAGACCACTAGTCAGGTACAAGTCAAACTGATCCACTCCCTTTCGATATTTTGAGCACTCATGCAATGGATGAGCTTGAGCAAGAAAGTCGACACCAAAAAGGCGAAACAGAAAGAAGGTGGAGGAGGAAGACAAAAAGGTGTGAAAGGCTCACATCAATGAGGACAATCATAGGCGAGAGAAGGCCATATGATAGATATGATGTGAGGAGTAGGGATTGCCATACAACGGATGCACATGTGAGCTAAAAGCTCTCCAAAGGAACTAGTGGGGGTGCATCTAACTTGCTTGCTCAAGAAGACCTAGAGCTCGTTTGAGGAGGCTCATCATTGGAATATACAAGCCAAGTTCTATAGTGTGAAGGGTCCCCACATAGCTATATGCATGATGATGATCTTTATGGAGTACAAGGGATAGGAGATGAAGTACTAGTGTGGATCTCTCAAAAGGAATAGTAGTATGCCCCCTTCTCTCTTTTTTTTCTTTTCTCTTTTTTGGTGGCCTCAATGGCTCTTTCTATTTAACTCTCATATGTCCTCTTTGGGATCTTTTGATTTTGTCCTCTTTGGGATCTTTTCCTCACTTTAGGGGCAATACTCTATATTTTACAAGAATATAGGAGATCTTTCACACTTTACAAAGGTACTCACATAAAGAAAATGTAACTATCATGATGCAAATGTATGCTTCTGCCAGGATAGCAGGATATGCAATGATACTAGCGCGTCATGTAGCAATGATTAGGGCAAGGCCCAACTAGCATGCGGCTCATCGATCAAGCAAGTAGCATGTATGACATGAAGATCAAGTCATGAGAAGGTGGATGTTGCATGGCAATGTATCTCGGAAAGGCTATGGAAATGCCTTGTAGGTAGGTATTGTGGCTGTTTGGAGGAAAGATACAAGGAGGTTTATGATGACAGAGCGTATCATGCCAAGGGTTTGTATGCACCGGCGAAGTATGCGCCAACTCTCGAGGTGAGAAAGGGCAATGCACGGTACCGAAGAGGCTAGAAAAAGTATAGGTGGGTGGAAGTGTCAACTTTCGAATACTCACATTAGTCCAAAGAACTCATGCACTTATTATCGGTTACTCTCAATCTAATCAGGAGGTTCACAAAGAGACAGGTACCCCGAGGAGGAGTGTATGGGGGTTTGGTTATCCTTGCGCATCCTCGACTCATGGTACATGAGTGTACTCTAATATTCGAACCCTTCAGAGGTTAGTGATCCATCTAGTAGCTAGAGTTCTCAACAGGGGTTTTTGGTTTTCGAAAAACACACGGATTGCCCAAAATACGACATCTATCACTAATAGGCAAGAGCTCTTGACACCATAAGTTCAAACATTACTCCAGTCAATACCTCAAAACTATTGCATGTTACTACTACAAAGAGAATAGCAACTTTAACTACCTACTTTCAGTCAAGACACAGAACTCAGTGCAACAGGAAAACTCTCTAACAAGATAAAACATGCAACCTATAGAAAGTTCAACCTAAGACAAAAGAAAAGCTCTAGAAAAACTAAAGCACTACAACTAAACAGAACAGCAGCTAAGAAAAGAAAAAGAACAACTCACAGCTAAAGGAATAAGCATGCAAATCCTATGAGGAGTTCTAGTTCAAGTGGAGCGTGTTTCTCTCCCACACAAAAGAGTAAGTAAGCTGGGATCTAACTTGTTACGAACAGTAAGAAAATCTAAAGAAAACTAAAAACAAAACCTAAGAGTGAGACGCTCCAAGAAAAGCACATAACGCATGAAGTGATAAAAATATAGTGCAATGAGAGACGAACTGATAATTGTTGATGAAGAAGGGGATGCACGGGGGCATACCCAAGCTTAGACGCTTGAGTCTCCTTGAATATTTATTTGAGGTGCACATGGGCATCCCCAAGCTTGAGTGTTTGACCCTCCTGAATCTTCTTTCATCATCCTCCATCGCGCACTTGAAAACTCCCTTCATACATAACTCATTGTAGGCTGATTAGAGAGGTTAGTACCCTAATAAAATAATTTTCCTCTACTGCAAATAACTATTTCCAGGAAGAGCTACTGTTTCCCAAGATTGACAAAAGGTTTTTGCAAATAAAAAGCAAGCTTAAGGTTTGCAAAAGTGAAGACAGACAAAACGTGGCAGAATCTGTGAAAAACAGAACAGCAGATAGAAACGAATTTTTTAAGGGGTACTTCTGCAACTCAAATCAAAAAACTCAGAACATACGGAAGTTTCATAATTGTATAGAGCACGCTGTGAAAGAAATTCATCTCAAAAAGATGAAATGGGATGTTTCACTGATTTTTCTAGTCACGAGGACAGAATCTGTTTTCTAGACAGCATGTCACAACTTTTACTTCCCTTGCCGTATGAGGCTAAACTTGGTACAAAGCTTGAAAAGTAAAGATACAATGATTTTGCTACAATAGTAACAATCATCAAGACCACTAAGAACAGAGAAAAAGCAAAAAGAAAACCCTAAATTCGTTGCGGGCTGCCTCCTGAAAGCGCTTCTTTAGAGCCATTAGCTAGGCTTAAAGCAGAAGATCAAGTCTTTTCAAGAGAATAACTAGTCCGTGTGACGGACTCAAAAGGTAACTTAATCTTTTTCCTAGGGAAATGTTCCATCCCTTTCTTGAGAGGGAATTGGAATTTGATAGTTCCTTTTTTCATATCAATAACAACACCAACTGTGCAAAGAAAAGGACGTCCCAAAATAATTGGACAAGAAGGTTCACATTCAATGTCCATAATAGTGAAATCAACGGGAACATAATTGTCATTGACAATGATAAGAACATCGTCGATCTTCCCCAAAGGTTTCTTTACGGAAGAATCAACAAGACGAACACCAAAAGAACAAGGATCAATAGGTTTCAATCCAAGCATATCATACATTCTTTTGGGCATAACAGAGGTACTTGCTCCAACATCACAAAGAGCATAACAAGAGAAGTTATTCAATTTAATTTTTATCATAGGATCCCAACCATCTTCTAGCTTCCTAGGTATGGAGGCTTCTAGTCTAAGCTTCTCCTCCCTAACTTTGATTAGAGCATTGGTGATATGCTCTGTGAAGGCAAGATTGAGTATGCTAGTGTGGGGGTCTCTAGACATCTTGTGTAGGAAACCAATAACTTCTGGTAAAGTGCAGTTGTGAAAGTCTAGGTCACTACTATCTATCAAGGAGGTAGTGATATCATTTAGGTTCACTTGTTTGAAAGCCTCTATGTTCATAGAGGTTTCTTCATCTATGGTTGAGGTGGTAGCATCACCATTGATAGGTCCAGTGGGACTAGGGGTGTGATGGGTGCTGACTGTTTGGACATCCTAAACTACTTGGATAGTAGCTACTGTGTGGTAGGTAGGAAGGTTCTTAATTATCTCTTCTTCCTCCTTTTCTCTAGCCCATCTCTCTTTGAGTTTATCCATCATCCTAATATTTTCATTGATTTGTAACTGGATAGCATTAATAGGAGTGACCTTACTATCCTCAAGGGGAGAGGTTCTAATTTTTAACATCTCAACATCAAGGGCTAAGTTGTCTACCTTCAAACAAAGATTATCTAATTTATCTAATTTTTCTTCCACACTCTTGTTGAAGGCTTTCTGGGTAGTCATAAAGTCTTTGAGCAAGGTCTCTAGTTCTGAAGTGGAGTTTCTGGTGGTAGGATAAGTGTTGTTCCCATAGTTGCTGGATGGGAAAGGCCTAGGATTGTTGCTACCAAAGTTACTCCTATAAGCATTATTGTTGAAGTTGTTTCTAGAGACAAAATTGACATCTACTTGCTCCTGAGCAACCAAAGAATTTAAAGGAACATTTTGAGGATCAATAGAAGGTTGCTTGATAAGTATAGACATGATAAGGTCAACCTTTTCATTTAAAGAGGAGATCTCCTCGACAGAGTTTACCTTCTCACCAATTGGAGATCTTTCGGTGTGCCATTATGAGTAATTCAGCATCATATCATCTAGTAGCTTTGTGGCAGCACCAAGCGTGGTTGACATAAAAGTTCCTCCCGCGGCCGAATCTAACAGGTTCCGCGAGGTGAAGTTCAAGCCTGCATAAAAAGTCTGGATAACCATCCAGGTAGTCAGTCCATGTGTGGGGCAGTTCTTGACAAGCATCTTCATACGTTCCCAAGCCTGGGCAACGTGTTCATTATCCAATTGCCTGAAATTCATAATGTTACTCCGCAATTGAATAATTTTAGCAGGGGGATAGTACTTCCCTATAAAAGCGTCTTTGCATTTACTCCAAGAATCGATATTGTTCTTGGGCAAAGATTGTAGCCACTCCTTGGCTCTTCCTCTCAAAGAGAGAGGAAAAAGCTTCAGCTTGACGATGTCTCCATCCACTTCCTTGTACTTCTGCATGTCGCAGAGCTCGATAAAGTTGTTTAGGTGCAAGGCAACATCTTCTCCTGCTCCTGAGAATTGATCTTTCATGACAAGGTTAAGCAGAGCATGTTTAATCTCATAAGAAGGTGCTGAAGTGGCAGGTGGAGCAATAGGAGTGCAGATAAAGTCACTGTTGTTGTGACTAGTGAAGTCACACAACTTACTGTTTTCATTGGAACCCATAGTAGCAGCAGGTATTTTTGGTGTTTTTGATAAGGGACACAAAAGTAAAAACTGAAAGGTAAACTAAAAAGACTAAAAAGCAAAGGAAAAAGATAGTGTGCAACTCCCCTATCTTGTAGACTGGAGTCCCTAGCAACGGCGCCAGAAATTAGCTTGATACGGTGAGGATAGTTCTCTCACTCCTCGTTGGTTACCCTAAGTGGAAGGTGAGATGTAGCGTAGCAGCAAATTTCCCTTATAAAAAATGCTAAGGTTGAGTATCGTCCAGGAGGACTCGCAGAGATACAAGAAGGTGGTAAAGTGAACAATGGCGCCGTTCACAACCGAGGGTTGCTAACTTCACCTGGACCTGCACACAGATACAAATAACTTTGCTGCCAACGAGTACAGAGGAGTTGTCAATTCCTCCGGCCTTGCTGTTTACAAAGGATAAAACGCACGGGATAATGATACTAGTGATAGCAACTGAAAAGTAAACTAAAGATGTAAACAATGATATGAAGATGGACCGGGTCCCGTGATTTTCACTAGTGATGTCTCTCTCCCAAAAGACGATAAAAGTGCTAGCGAGGTAAAAAAATCACAGTTGGGCAATTGACAGGATTATGAAGGCACCGCAATGATAACTATGCTGCAAAGAAAGGAAGGGCTCAAAAGCAATGGGAAGTACGCCAAGGTAAGTAGACCGAAATCCATCTGCATCTACTACGAATCATCCACCTTGAGATATCTATCCAGAACATCTCGCTGGTATTAAGTTGTGAATCCCACCCAAAGTGTAAACTCAAAGCAACAGACAACTGCATTGAAAGAACCATGCGTAAAGTAAACAATCCTTGCACCCGCAGGTACAAGCACCGTTGTTTTATCCCTGGTGGCAACAACACATCCCCTAGTCTCATGTTTCTGTCACTCAAGCTAGACATCAGGGGGCTGAACCCACAATCGAGCATAACGCTCTCTCTTGGAGTTGCAAATAAAATACTTGGCCAAAGCAAATACCGCAACGGAGAACATGCAAGAATTTACTCAAGAACAAAATATAAAAGAGAAGAACCAAATATATTACTCATCACAATTTGAACATAGTCTCATAATCCATCAGATCCCAACAAACTCAGCATAGCAACAATAGAAATTACATAGATGCCTCGATCATGTGAGGCAGCTCACAAGGACTCGAAAGTGGAAGCACAAAAGGGGGAGAGATAGATCACATAGCTACTGGTCACGGACCCATGGTCCAAGGGAAACTACTCACGGTACATACAGGAGGCGTCCATGGCTATGGAGGGTCTCCCGGAGGGGGTAGCTTCTCCTGGCAGGGTGCCGGAGCAGCTTCTCCAAGAAGCCCCGAGCTAGAAACGGCGGTGGCGGCGGAACAGAGGCGAGATCACGAAAAAGGAGTCTGTATTAAGGGTTTCCACCCCGAGGGGTAAATATAGGCGAAGGGGGGCATCGAGGGGACCCACGAGGCAGTCAGGAGGGTCCCTGGCGCGGCCCAGGGTGGGGCCGCGCCACCTGCCCTCCTGGATGCCTGGTGGTGGCCCCCTTCCCTCTCTTGGTGATTCCGGAAGCTTCTGTTGCGCTGATTTTTTATATAGTTTTCCGGGAATTTTTGGAGCACTTTTAATGGCCGGAAAACCTGAAATATAAAAACAGCAGAAAACATAAACTGGCAACTGGGTGCACTGAGTTAATAGGTTAGTCCAAATAGGTTCAAAAGTGTATGAAAGTTCAGGCAAAACATGCATGGAGCAAGCAGAAATTATAGATACGTTTGGGACGTATCAGGACTCCCCCCCTGAGAGACGCTTTTTCGCTTACGCGACGATCTAAACTCAAAGCACTCGGGGGCTCGAGCACAGACTCCCCCCTAAGAGACGCTTTCTCGCTTACGCGACAATCTAAACTTCAAGCACTCGGGGGCTCGAGCACGGACTCACCCCCGAGAGACGTTTTTTTGCTTACGCGACGATCTAAACTCAAAGCACTCGGGGGCTCGAGCACGGACTCCCCCCCCCCGAGATGCTTTCCCACTTACGTGACGATCTAAACTCCAAGCACTCGGGGGCTCGAGCACGGACTCCATCCCCCCCCCCGAGAGACGCTTTTTCTCTTACGCGACGATCTAAACTCAAAGCACTCGGGGGCACGAGCACGGACTCCCCCCCCTAAGAGACGTTTTCTCGCTTACGCGACGACCTAACTCAAAGCACTCGGGGGCTCGAGCAAGGGCTCACCCCGAGAGACGCCTTTTTCGCTTACACGGTGGCCTAATTCAAAACACTCGGGGGCTCACACACGAACGCCCCCCAGAAGCTTTTCTTGCTTATGCGATGAAATAAACCTCAAGACGTTGGGATCAAAACAAAAACTCTCTACCCGCAGTACACACCCAAAAGCATGCGAAGGACGCAAGGACAATTCCCAAGGAACCCCAGGGCTGCTCTACAAAGCCACATCTTCTTTCTCATTACGATGAGGACAAGTGAATCATCCCTCCGATTTCAGTATACAAAATTAAAGCTCATGAGGATAAGCCGAAGACAGCAGCGGAAAGATTTATTAAGTCTTCACCCGATCACAAGTGATCTCCTAAAGACTCGGGGGCTACTCGCATTGGGAGCGCTGTCGCGCACCCGATGAGTTCTTCCAAGATCAAAGGGGGGGGCTGATACTCCATCCTCATTGGTTACCCCAAGTGGAAGGTTAGATGTGGTGTAGCGGCAAATTTCCCGTATGTAGAGTATAGGGTTTGTCTCCCGTAGGACTCCGGCAATGATAAGTAGGTGGTTTGGCAAGTGCGGCACCGAATCACTTGCTTCGCCTGGACATGCACACAATACAAATAACTTTGCTTCCCAACGAGTACAGCGAGGTTGTAAATCTCTCCGGCCTTGTTGTTCACAAACGATCAAACACAAGGGATAATGATAATGGCTAGAAGTAAAAGAAGGAAAATAAAAGAGCGTGTTAATAGTGATGAGAATATGGACTGGGGTCCCGTGATGTTCACTACTGATGTCTCTCTCCCAAAAATGATAAAACTTCTATGTGAGGTAAACAAATTACAGCTGGGAAATTGACAGGATTAAAAACACACCACAATGCTAACTATGCTACAAAGAAAGGACGAGGCTCAAAAGCATGGGCGGTACTCCAAAACAAGTAGACCGAAATTCAACTGCATCTACTACTAATCATCCACCTTGATATATCTATCCAGAACATCTTGCTGGTATTAAGTTGCGAGCCTCACCCAAAGTGTAAACCCAAAGCAACAGACAACTGCATTAAAAAGCACTTTGCGTCAAGTAAACAATCCTTGCAAATGCAGTTACAAGCACCATTGTTTTCCCCCTTGTGGCAACAACACATCCCCTAGACTCATGTTTCTGTCACTCAAGTGTGTCATCGGGGGGCATGAACCCACAATCGAGCATAACGTTCCCTCTTGGAGTCACTACCTACTACTTGGCCAAAGCAATAAACAGCAACGGAGAACATGCAAGAATTACTTAGGAACAAAAATATAAAAGATAAGAACCAAATATATTACTCAATCACAATCTGAACATAGTCTCATAATCCATCAGATCCCAGCAAACTCAGCATAGCAACAATAGAAAATTACATATGTGCCTCGATCATGTAGGGAAGCTCACGAGGTCTAAACCATGAAGAACAAAGAGGGGAGGAGAACATCACATAGCTACTGATCACGGACCCATGGTCCAAGGGAGACTACTCACGGATCATCCGGGAAGCATCCATGGTGGAGGGAAAGCTCCCGGAGGTCAATCCTCCCTCCGACAGGGTGCCGGGAAGAGGTCTGGTGGCGCTTACGATCTTGGAAGCGCGGCGGTGGCATAACAGAGACGAGATCGTGAAAAAGGGTTCTGTCTTCGGAGGTTTCCCGTCACGGAGAATAAATAGGCGAAGGGGGGCAGACAGGGGGGCCACCAGGGGTCCAGGCGCCCCCCTGGCGCGACCAAGCCCTAGTCCGCGCTAGGTGGCCGCCTGGGTCCCTAGTGGTGGCCCTTTGGCCCCACTTTGGTGATTCCGGAAGCTTTCGTTGCGCTGATTTTTTAACTGAATTTTCCCGAATTTTTGGAGCATTTTTAATATGGGGGAAACCTAAAATAGAAAAACAGAAGAAAACAGGAACTGGCACTGTGGTGCACTAAGTTAATAAGTTAGTCCAAATATGATCAAAAGTGTATGAAAGTGTATCTAGACCATAGCAATATCACACAAAAAATGCATGGAGCAAGCAGAAATTATAGATACGTTTGGGACGTATCAACATCCCCAAGCTTAATTCCTGCTCGTCCTTGAGTAGGTAAATGATAACATGCATAATTTCTGTGGTGACATGCTAGCAACCATATAAGAACCTTGAAAGTAAAGCAATCAAGGTATGTGATTCAATTCAATTCATAACAGGCAAGAGTATATTGGCATTGAAACAAGCAACGAAAGAACATTAGGTGCAAGAGCTCTCGCTGTCCGTGACTCAAATTTCTCCAAATGGTGTTTGCGTGTAAATAAGGGGGATATGGGAATACGAGAGAAAAATATATTTGTTGAGAACTCAATCTACTAAAGTTTCACACTTGGTCTTCTCTGGAATCTTATCTTGACTCGTCCCCGGACCACTCAACAGGTACAAGTCAATTTGATCCACTCCTTTTTGATATTTTGAGCACTCATGCAATGGATGAGCGTAAGCACGGGAGTTGACACTTAGGATGGCAAAGAGATAAATATGGTGGAGGAGGAAGAAAAAATGGGTGAGAAATGCTCACATCAATGAGGACAATCATAGGCGAGAAGGCCAAATGATAGATATTATGTGAGGAGTAGGGATTGCCATGCAACGGATGCACATATGAGCTAAGAGAATCTCTCCAATGGAATTAGTGGGGGTGCATCCAACTTGCTCGCTCATGAAGACCTATAGCTCGTTTGAGGAGGCTCATCTTTCGAATATGCAAGCCAAGTTCTATAGTGTGAAGGTCCCCACATAGCTATATGCATAAATGATAATCTCTATGGAGTATAAGGATAAGAGGGAGTACGAGGGTGGATCTTTCAAAAGGAATAGTAGTGTTGCCCCTTTCTCTCTTTTTATTTCTTTTTATCTTTTTATATATATTTTTGTATTTTTTGGTGGCCTCAATGGCTCTTTCTATTTAACTCTCAATTTTCCTCTTTGGGATATTTTTATTTTGTCCACTTTGGGATATTTTCCTCACTTAAGGGCAACACTCTATTTTACAAGAAGGTATAGAAGATCTTCACACTTTAAAAGGTACTCAAAAATAAAGAAGATGTAGCTATCATGATGTACGCAAATGTATGCCTCTGCCAGTGTAGCAGGAACATGTATGGCATGAAGATCAAGTCATGAGGAGGTGGATGTTGCATGGCAATATATCTCGGAAAGGCTATGGAAATGCCTTGATAGGTAGGTATGGTGGTTGTTTTGAGGAAAGATATAGAGAGGTTTATGATGACAGAGTGTATCATGCCAAGGGTTTGGATGCACCGGCGAAGGTGGACGCCAACTCTCGGAGTGAGAAGAGGGCAATGCATGGTATGGAAGAGGCTAGCAAATATGAGGAGGTGGAAGTGTCAACTTTCAATACTTACATTAGTCCGAATAACTTATGAACTTATTATCGGTAACTCTCAATCTAATAAGGAGGTTCACAAAGAGACAAGTACCCCGAGGAGGAGATTATGGGGGTTTGGTTATCCTTGCGCATCCTCGACTCATGGTACGTGAATGTACTCTAATATCCGATCCCTACTAAGATTAGTGAACCATCTAGTAGCTAGAGTTCTCAACTAGTTTTGTAGGTTTTGAAAATAAGCATGGATTGCCCAAAATATGACACCTATCACTAATAGGCTAGAGCTCTTGACACCAAAAGTTCTAACATTACTCACATCAATACCTCAAAACTATTTCAAGTTACTACTACAATTGAATAGTAACCTCAATTACCTACTTAAAGACAAGACACAACTCAATGCAACAACCAACTCTCTTAACAAGATAAACATGAAAACTAAAGAAAAGTTCCAGCAACAAACTAAACAAAATCAAAAGCTCTTGCTAAAGACAATAAATAAAACTAAAACTAAATATGGCAGTAGCTACGAAAAGATAAAGAACACACAACAGAGAAAAGATATGCATCAAAATCCTACGACGTGTTCTAGATTGGAGTGGAGCGTGTTTCTCTCCCACACAAAGTAATCTGGGGTCTAATTTGTTATGAACAGCAAGCAAAGCTAAAGAAAAAAAAAGGTAAACCTAAGAGTGAGATGCTCCAAGCATAGCACATAACGCATGAAGTGATAAAAATATAGTGAGACGAACGATGAACTGATGATTGTTGATGGATAAGGGGATTCACGAGGGCATCCCCAAGATTAAACGCTTGAGTCTCCTTGAATATTTATTGGGGATGCATGGGGGCATCCCCAAGCTTGAGCATTTGAGACTCCCAGATCTTCTTTCATCATCTTCCCTCGCACACTTGAAATCTCCCTTCATACATAACTCATCATAAGCTGATTAGAGAGGTTAGTACCCTTAATAAAATAATTTTCCCCACTGAATATAAAGATATTCTTGAAGAGATACTGATTCTCAAGATTTCCAAAAGGTTTTTGCAAAGAAAAAGCCAGCTTAAGGTTTTCAAAAGTAAGGAAAGGCAAAACGTGGCAGAATCTGTGAAAAACAGAACAACGGGTAGTAGAGAATTTTTCAGGGCACTTCTGCAACTCAAATAAAAAAACTTAGAACATAAGAAAGTTTCATAATTGTATAGAGCATGTTGTGTAAAAATTCAGCTCAAAAATATTAACTGGTGATTTGTTTCGATTTTTTCCGTCAAGCAGACATAATCTGTTTTCTGGATAGCATGTCACAACTTTTGCTTCCCTTATCATAACAGGCTTTAACTTGGCACAAATCTTGAAAATAAAGATACAATGATGTTGCTACAGTAGTAACAATCATCAAGACCACAAAAAAAAGTAAAAAAATCTTGGGTTGCCTCCCAACAAGCGCTTTCTTTTACGCCTTTAAGCTAGGCATAAAGCAAAAGAAGAATCAGGTTTTATCAAGAGAGAGAGAATAGCAGCCCGTGTAACGGACTCAAAAGGTAACTTGATTTTCTTTCTAGGGAAGTGTTCCATCCTTTATTTGAGAGGGAATTGAAATTTTATATTCCCCTCTTTCATGTCAATAACGGCACCAACGGTGCAAAGAAAAGGAGGTCCCAAAATAATTGGACATAAAGGTTCACACTCTATATCCATAATAGTGAAATCAAGGGAACATAATTGTCATTGACAATGATAATAACATCGTCGATCTTACCCAAAGGTTTCTTTACAGAAGAATAAATGAGACGAACACAAAAAGAACAAGGATTAAAAGTTTTTAATTCAAACATGTCATACATTCTTTTGGGCATGACGGAGCTACTATCTCCAACGTCACATAAAGCATAGAAAGAGAAGTTATTCAATTTAATTTTAATCATAAGGACCCAACAATCATCTAGCTTCCTAGGTATGGAGGCTTCTATTCTAAGCTTCTCCTCCCTAGCTTTGATGATAGCATTAGTGATATGCTCCGTGAAGGCAAGATTTAGTGTGCTAGTGTGGGGGTCTCTAGACATTTTGTGTAGCAAGTTAATAACTTCTGAGAGGGTACAACAATCAAAATCAATATCACTACTATCAAAGGTGGTAGTAGTGTCATCTAAGCTCACTTGTTTAAAACCCTCCATGTTCATAGGAGTTTCTTCTTCTACGTTTGAGATATTAGCATCACTATTAATAGGTCCAATGGGACTAGGAGTGCGTTGGGTGCTAATAGTTTGGGTGTCCTCAACAATTTGGATAGTTGCAACTATGTGGTTGTAACATCCCAAAATTCTCCGAATTTTGGAATGTTAATAAAATTAAATAGATAATGATTGCTTGATTGATGTGTTTGATTTTCTCTGGGATTTAAAACTTTTGGAGTTTATTAAATATTAAAAAGAGAGGGAATAAAAGGACTTTCCCTAATATTCATAATTGGTGTTTTTGGAATTTATTATTTTAAAACAAAACCAACAAAACAAAATGAGAGAAGGTAATATGACTCCTTCAATATATTAAAAGGTTGGAAAATGTTTTAAATCATTATTGGAATTCTTTTGAATATTCAAAACATTTTTCAACTCGAGGAAATTCATTTGAGAGGATATAAAATGACTTGTCCCCGTTTTAATAATGTTGGAAAATATTTAAAATATTACTTTAAAGTTTTTAAAATTTATTTTGAGTATTATAAATAACTCTAAAATTAATTTAGGGATTTTATAATGCTAAGAGAGTTTTATTTCATTAAAATGTTTTATTAAATATTTTAAAATAATTGAAAAGGTATTCCAATGGGATATCTTTATTTTACCAAATTATTTCTTGGTGTGACAATTTTAAAACTTATATTTTATTATTTAGAAAAGGTTTGTCAATGCTTTTTACCAAATAAAAATATTTTTTATAATTTATTGGATAGTAGTTGATTTATGAAAATTATTTTATATTTAAATAAAGCATTTAGAAAATGTTTTTATTTTTATTTTACTTTTTGGAAAATGTATTCATTAAATAAAATTTTTTGTATTATTTTATGAATTTAGAAATTTATTTCATGTTTTTCCGATGAGTATTTATTTTTCTATAATTGTTTGAAGTTTCGGTTTTTAAAGAAAAAGAAAATGTGTACCGAGCCGGCCCAATAGCCTTTTTCGCCCGTGGACGCAGTAGAGCCCAAGTCGGACCCGTTTTGGTTTTTTTTCCAGACTATAAATAGTTTTCCTTTTCTTTTCTTTTGCCTTTTTTTTAAAACCCTAGCAGACCCCACGCCCGACCCCGCCGCCGCCACGTCACCGCCGCGCTCGCCGGAATCCGGTCGCTCGCCGGAGCTGCGGCCACGCCACGCCGCCGGCCGCCTCCTCTCCAGCGCCGGCCACGCGCCGCCGTTACCAGCCGCGCCGTGTCGCCGCCGGCGCGCGTCTCCAGCACCGCGCCTCTCGCGCCCCTGCCCGGCCGGCGCCGGCGCCGCCCGGCCGACTGCCCCCGGCGAGAGCTCGCCGGAGCGAGCCGCCACCCGCGCCGCTACCACTAGCGCCGCCCCGCGGACGCGCCACCCGGTCGGCCGTCCCCGCCCGCCGGAGCACGGCCAGTGCGCCGCCAGCCGCCCCTGACGCCACTGCCGACCTCCTCCACACCGGACCTCGCCGGAGCACGGCTCCTCGCCGAAGAACGTAGTCAACTCCGGTCAGATCCAGAGCAGGGACCCGATTGCTTTTTATGAAAAAGTTTATTCGCGAACAGGTCCCTGTTGGCCGAAAACCCCCAGCGCCATACTCGCAATATCTTCTACACCGTAAGTCGGATCGAGGTGAAATTTTTTCCTACGCACTCGTGTTGTTCTGTACTTTAGCATGGTATAAATTTTTGCACACTTTGCAGACTTTTGAATTTGAATTTATTTCAAATTCAAATCCTGGAGGTCATATCTTTTAAACCATTGATCCAAATCGAGTGATTCTTTTTGCGTTGGATCACTCGTTCCATGTACCTTCTGTTTATATCATGTGTACACAAAAATTCACAAGTTTCTTGATCTGTTTAAATTCAAATTCAATTCAAAATTTTCACTTGCTATGACCTGTGTTTTAGTGTTTCGTTTCACGCGATTCTTTTTGCATATCGGATCACTTGAGACATGTTATCGGTATGATTCATACACTTTTCATGTGGGCATGATATTCACCTTGAATTCATAAATGTCCATGATCACAATTCTTTACCGATAATCCTTTATCTGTTCTCTCGAGTTCACCTTCCACCATTCACCTTCGAGCACATCGACACCTCTGCATTTCAAACCTTTTTGTTTTGTTGCTAAAACCTTTGTGATTGTTTTCTTGATCTTTTGTTTGTGTTGTTGGTGTGATTGCTTATTGAGTTCCTTCGTTGCGATAGATTCTCAGACTGTGACGAATAGAGTTGACTGGAACGTGAGAGCGAAGATCTTCATCGAATATATAAGGCAAGTGATACTTTGATCATACTCACACCCATATTTTCTATATGCATTATGTTAAGTATATCACCCTATTGCATGATAGGTAGTTTACCTTACTGTTGCTGCAAAACCAGTTAGGATAGCCATGTGACTTGACTTGTATTAGTAGATCAACCTAGCCCGTGTTGTTACTTTAATTATAGATACGTTTGGGACGTATCAACATCCCCAAGCTTAATTCCTGCTCGTCCTTGAGTAGGTAAATGATTACATGCATAATTTCTGTGGTGACATGCTAGCAACCATATAAGAACCTTGAAAGTAAAGCAATCAAGGTATGTGATTCAATTCAATTCATAACAGGCAAGAGTATATTGGCATTGAAACAAGCTACGAAAGAACATTAGGTGCAAGAGCTCTCGCTGTCCGTGACTCAAATTTCTCCAAATGGTGTTTGCGTGCAAAGAAGGGGGATATGGGAATACGAGAGAAAAATATATTTGTTGAGAACTCAATCTACTAAAGTTTCACACTTGGTCTTCTCTGGAATCTTATCTTGACTCGTCCCCGGACCACTAACCAGGTACAAGTCAATTTGATCCACTCCTTTTCGATATTTTGAGCACTCATGCAATGGATGAGCGTAAGCACGAGAGTTGACACTTAGGATGGCAAAGAGATAAATATGGTGGAGGAGGAAGACAAAATGGGTGAGAAATGCTCACATCAATGAGGACAATCATAGGCGAGAAGGCCAAATGATAGATATGATGTGAGGAGTAGGGATTTCCATGCAACGGATGCACATATGAGCTAAGAGAATCTCTCCAATGGAATTAGTGGGGGTGCATCCAACTTGCTCGCTCATGAAGACCTATAGCTCGTTTGAGGAGGCTCATCTTACGAATATGCAAGCCAAGTTCTATAGTGTGAAGGTCCCCACATAGCTATATGCATAAATGATAATCTCTATGGAGTATAAGGATAAGAGGGAGTACGAGTGTGGATCTTTCAAAAGGAATAGTAGTGTTGCCCCTTTCTCTCTTTTTATTTCTTTTTCTCTTTTTATATATATTTTTGTATTTTTTGGTGGCCTCAATGGCTCTTTCTATTTAACTCTCAATTTTCCTCTTTGGGATATTTTTATTTTGTCCACTTTGGGATCTTTTCCTCACTTAAGGGCAACACTCTATTTTACAAGAAGGTATAGAAGATCTTCACACTTTACAAGGTACTCAAAAATAAAGAAGATGTAGTTGTCATGATTTCCGCAAATGTATGCATCTGCCAGTGTAGCAGGAACATGTATGGCATGAAGATCAAGTCATGAGGAGGTGGATGTTGCATGGAAATATATCGGAAAGGCTATGAAAATGCCTTGATAGGTAGGTATGGTGGTTGTTTTGAGGAAAGATATAGAGAGGTTTATGATGAAAGAGTGTATCATGCCAAGGGTTTGGATGCACCGGCGAAGGTGGACGCCAACTCTCGGAGTGAGAAGAGGGCAATGCACGGTATGGAAGAGGCTAGCAAATATGAGGAGGTGGAAGTGTCAACTTTCAATACTTACATTAGTCTGAATAACTTATGCACTTATTATCGGTAACTCTCAATCTAATAAGGAGGTTCGCAAAGAGACAAGTACCCCGAGGAGGAGATTATGGGGGTTTGGTTATCCTTGCGCATCCTCGACTCATGGTACGTGAGTGTACTCTAATATCCGATCCCTCCTAAGATTAGTGATCCATCTAGTAGCTAGAGTTCTCAACTAGTTTTGTAGGTTATGAAAATAAGCACGGATTGCCCAAAATATGACACCTATCACTAATAGGCTAGAGGTCTTGACACCAAAAGTTCTAACATTACTCACATCAATACCTCAAAACTATTTCAAGTTACTACTACAATTGAATAGCAACCTCAATTACCTACTTCAAGACAAGACACAACTCAGTGCAACAACCAACTCTCTTAACAAGATAAACATGAAAACTAAAGAGAGTTCCAGCAACAAACTAAACAAAAGCAAAAGCTCTTGCTAAAGACAAAAACTAAAACTAAAACTAAATATGGCAGTAGCTACGAAAAGATAAAGAACACACAACAAAGAAAAGATATGCATCAAAATCCTATGACGTGCTCTAGATTGGAGTGGAGCGTGTTTCTCTCCCACACAAAGTAATCTGGGGTCTAACTTGTTATGAACAGCAAGCAAAGCTAAAGAAAAAAAAGGTAAACCTAAGAGTGAGATGCTCCAAGCATAGCACATAACGCACGAAGTGATAAACATATAGTGAGACGAAGGATGAACTGATTATTGTTGATGGATAAGGGGATGCACGGGGGCATCCCCAAGCTTAGACGCTTGAGTCTCCTTGAACATTTATTGGGGATGCATGGGGCATCCCCAAGCTTGAGCGTTTGAGACTCCCAGATCTTCTTTCATCATCTTCCCTCGCACACTTGAAAACTCCCTTCATACATAACTCGTCATAAGCTGATTAGAGAGGTTAGTACCCTTAATAAAATAATTTTCCCCACTGAATATAAAGATATTCTTGAAGAGATACTGATTCTCAAGATTTCCAAAAGGTTTTTGCAAAGAAAAAGCAAGCTTAAGGTTTTCAAAAGTAAGGAAAGGCAAAACGTGGCAGAATCTGTGAAAAACAGAACAACGGGTAGTAGAGAATTTTTCAGGGCACTTCTGCAACTCAAATAAAAAAACTTAGAACATACGAAAGTTTCATAATTGTATAGAGCATGTTGTGTAAAAATTCAGCTCAAAAAGATTAACTGGTGATTTGTTTCGATTTTTTCCGTCAAGCAGACAGAATCTGTTTTCTGGATAGCATGTCACAACTTTTGCTTCCCTTATCATAACAGGCTTTAACTTGGCACAAATCTTGAAAATAAAGATACAATGATGTTGCTACAGTAGTAACAATCATCAAGACCACTAAAAAAAGTAAAAAAATCTTGGGTTGCCTCCCAACAAGCGCTCTCTTTTACGCCTTTAAGCTAGGCATAAAGCAAAAGAAGAATCAGGTTTTATCAAGAGAGAGAGAATAGCTAGCCTGTGTAACGAACTCAAAAGGTAACTTGATTTTCTTTCTAGGGAAGTGTTCCATCCTTTATTTGAGAGGGAATTGAAATTTTATATTCCCCTCTTTCATGTCAATAACGGCACCAACGGTGCGAAGAAAAGGAGTTCCCAAAATAATTGGACATAAAGGTTCACACTCTATATCCATAATAGTGAAATAAGGGAACATAATTGTCATTGACAATGATAATAACATCGTCGATCTTCCCCAAAGGTTTCTTTACAGAAGAATAAATGAGATGAACACAAAAAGAACAAGGATTAAAAGTTTTTAATTCAAACATGTCATACATTCTTTTGGGCATGACGGAGCTACTATCTCCAACGTCACATAAAGCATAGCAAGAGAAGTTATTCAATTTAATTTTAATCATAAGGACCCAACCATCATCTAGCTTCCTAGGTATGGAGGCTTCTATTCTAAGCTTCTCCTCCCTAGCTTTGATGATAGCATTAGTGATATGCTCCGTGAAGGCAAGATTTAGTGTGCTAGTGTGGGGGTCTCTAGACATTTTGTGTAGCAAGTTAATAACTTCTGAGAGGGTACAACTATCAAAATCAATATCACTATTATCAAAGGTGGTAGTAGTGTCATCTAAGCTCACTTGTTTAAAACCCTCCATGTTCATAGGAGTTTCTTCTTCTACGTTTGAGATATTAGCATCACTATTAATAGGTCCAATGGGACTAGGAGTGTGTTGGGTGCTAATAGTTTGGGTGTCCTCAACAATTTGGATAGTTGCAACTATGTGGTTGTAACATCCCAAAATTCTCCGAATTTTGGAATGTTAATAAAATTAAATAGATAATGATTGTTTGATTGATGTGTTTGCTTTTCTCTGGGATTTAAAACTTTTGGAGTTTATTGAATATTAAAAAGAGAGGGAATAAAAGGACTTTCCCTAATATTCATAATTGGTGTTTTTGGAATTTATTATTTTAAAACAAAACCAACAAAACAAAATGAGAGAAGGTAATATGACTCCTTCAATATATTAAAAGGTTGGAAAATGTTTTAAATCATTATTGGAATTCTTTTTAATATTCAAAACATTTTTCAACTCGAGGAAATTCATTTGAGAGGATATAAAATGACTTATCCCATTTTTAATATTGCTGGAAAATATTTAAAATATTACTTTAAAGTTTTTAAAATTTATTTTGAGTATTATAAATAACTCTAAAATTAATTTAGGGATTTTATAATGCTAAGAGAGTTTTATTTCATTAAAATGTTTTATAAAATATTTTAAAATAGTTGAAAAGGTATTCCAATGGGATATCTTTATTTTACCAAATTATTTAATGGTGTGACAATTTTAAAACTTATATTTTATTATTTAGAAAAGGTTAGTCAATGCTTTTGACCAAATAAAAATATTTTTTATAATTTATTGGATTGTAGTTGCTTTATGAAAATTATTTTATATTTAAATAAAGCATTTAGAAAATGTTTTTATTTTTATTTTACTTTTTTGAAAATGTATTCATTAAATAAAATTTTTTGTATTATTTTATGAATTTAAAAATTTATTTCATATTTTTCCGATGAGTATTTATTTTTCTACAATTGTTTGAAGTTTCGGTTTTTAAAGACAAAGAAAATGTGTACCGAGCCGGACCAATAGCCTTTTTCGCCCGTGGACGCAGTAGAGCCCAAGTCGGACCCGTTTTGGTTTTTTTTCCAGAATATAAATAGTTTTCCTTTTCTTTTCTTTTCTTTTGCCTTTTTTTTAAACCCTAGCAGACCCCACGCCCGACCCCGCCGCCGCCACGTCACCCCCGCGCTCGCCGGAGCTGCGGCCACGCCACGCCGTCGGCCGCCTCCTCTCCAGCGTCGGCCACGCGCCGCCGTTGCCAGCCGCGCCGCCTCGCCGCCGGCGCGCGTCTCCAGCACCGCGCCTCCCGCGCCCCTGCCCGGCCGGCGCCGGCCGCCCGCCCCCGGCGCGAGCTCGCCGGAGCGAGCCGCCACCCGCGCCGCTACCACCAGCGCCGCCCCTCGGACGCGCCACCCGGCCGGCCGTCCCCGCCCGCCGGAGCACGGCCAGTGCGCCGCCAGCCGCCCCTGACGCCACTGCCGGCCTCCTCCACACCGAACCTCGCCGGAGCACGGCACCTCGCTGGAGAACGGAGTCAACTCCGGTCAGATCCAGAGCAGGGACCAAATTGCTTTTTATGAAAAAGTTTATTCGTGAACAGGACCCTGTTGGCCGAAAACCCCCCAACGCCATACTCACAATATCTTCTACACCGTAAGTCGGATCGAGGTGAAATTTTTTCATACGCACTCGTGTTGTTCTGTACTTTAGCATGGTATAAATTTTCGCACACTTTGCACACTTTTGAATTTGAATTTATTTCAAATTCAATTTCAAATCCCGGAGGTCATATCTTTTAAACCGTTGATCCAAATCGAGTGATTCTTTTTGAGTTGGATCACTCGTTCCATGTACCTTCTGTTTATATCATGTGTACACAAAAATTCACTAGTTTCTTGATCTGTTTAAATTCAAATTCAATTCAATTTTTGCACTTGCTATGACCTTTGTTGTAGTGTTCCGTTTCACGCGATTCTTTTTGCATATCGGATCACTTGAGACATGTTATCGGTATGATTCATACACTTTTCATGTGGGCATGATATTCACCTTGAATTCATAAATGTCCATGATCACAATTATTTACCGATAATCCTTTATCTGTTCTCTCGAGTTCACCTTCCACCATTCACCTTCGAGCACATCGACACCTCTGCATTTCAAACCTTTTTGTTTTGTTGCTAAAACCTTTGTGGTTGTTTTCTTGATCTTTTGTTTGTGTTGTTGGTGTGATTGCTTATTGAGTTCCATCGTTGCGATAGATTCTCGGAGTGTGACGAATAGAGTTGACTGGAACGTGAGAGCGAAGATCTTCATCGAATGTATAAGGCAAGTGATACTTTGATCATACTCACACCCATATTTTCTATATGCATTATGTTAAGTATATCACCCTATTGCATGATAGGTAGTTTACCTTACTGTTGCTGCAAAACCAGTTAGGATAGCCATATGACTTGACTTGTATTAGTAGATCAACCTAGCCCGTGTTGGTTTGGGTTGTGAGAACTCATGGAGTGCATGTGAGCTATTTTAATAAATTGTGTAGCAACTTTATAATAAATAGAAATCACTTCTGGACGGGCGGGTTGCATCCCGGTAGTTGTGCCTTGTCTAAGGACGGTGCCGGGGTTAAATGCACCCAATGGTTGTTTTGGTGGTGAACCGGGTGCGACATGGTGTCTACCCTCTGTACGCAGTGGGTGTCGTCCAGGCTCAAAATAATCAGACAGGCAATATTACTAGTAGCTTCCGTGTACAACCACTTGCTATATGGGCTCTGGCTTAGCACGAGTACGTTGTGGGGAACCTGGCCCAGGTAGCTAGCTGATGTATATGTGTGTTAGGTGTACCGGCTACCAAAGGGTGGAGGCAACCACTTCGGAAAGTCTTTGTCTCAATCTTCGGGTTGAGTCCAGTGGGGAACGTGTACAACCTCTGCAGAGCGTATAAACTGATCATGATTAGCCGTGTCCACGGTTACGGAAGAACTTTGGGCAACTAGTTAGTACTGTTGATGAATGATCTTGGCAGATGAACACTTAATAATAATTTTGGTGGGAAAGAGTAGCATGGGTTGTTGTGTATTTCAGGTAGAATTCAACTTAAAATTTTGACTAGTTTAGTTCAGGATAAAACTGGATTTCGGCAAAACAAAACCATAAGCCTTTCCTTTGACTTATCCTTGCATGTAGCGATAGGTCTGTTATAATTTTTTTCGTGTCACTTGCCGTACAAATCAGATGTACTGGCCCATTGTCGGGCTGTAACCTTCGGTGTTGCAGGATTGTATACGACTAGTAAGTGGAACGATGTAGGGTTACGATGTCTATACTCAACTTGCCGGTGGAGTTGATGGACGCCATGAAGCTTATATTGTTTTCCGCTGTAAGCTAGCCTTGAGCTATGAAGGTATGCTTTATTGGAATACTGGATCTTCGATGTAATATTTATGACATGTGGTTTATTCTTGATATTACATCATGTACTGTGTGTGTTAGCTATTGATCCAGGGACTAGCACAGAATGCACAGAGACTTGGATTCTTTAGTGAATCGGGTCGTTATAGATGGTATCAGAGCCCATGTTGAATGTAGGTCGTGAACCTAGGAAATGGATAGAAAAAGCCATAGGAACAAAAATATTTTATCACTCTTTTATTATTTACTCTCTCCACTAGTATTTCTCGTCTATTATTCATCTTCTAAAACCCCTCATCTTGTTTTACTGTAAATACCCCTCTGAGTTGCTTACCCCTGAAGACAAGACAATTAAGAAGTACATCATCAACCTTGTGGATCAATTGAAGTTATGACCACAAGAATGAGAATAATACCCTATGAGGATAAATAAGTTTTGACACTACGAGAGGAATCTTTAAGATCAGCATAGCTGAGAAGGATGAAGCTTAGAATCAGACCACCACCTTTTAGGTGAAGTTAGATGAACGAATTTCGCGTAGTATGATGAGATCGTATGCCTTGCACATATGACCTTACTCTAGGTGTTGTTTGTGTGTTTTGACTTTTGTGACTGTATTGTTTGTTGTTATGTGTTACTGTCGAACGTAGGTGTTTTTGCCGCTTTCTTGTTTGAGTACTTATGCTTGGTGTTATCTTTAGTTGTTGTCTTGACAGTGATATAGTTTTGCCCTAACCCTTGTCGTTTGGGCTTAATAGATGGAGTATGGTGTAGGACTCGCCTTTTCCGGGGCGATGTCGAGACTGAAGGTGGAGCAATGGATTCGTAATATGGAGGAGCACATGAAGATAAACAAGGTTGGAAGTGAGGACATGGTCCCCTATGCTGTTAAGTACTTGGTAGAAGAGGCTGCTACTTGGTGGAGAATGCATCAAGCGATTGACGAATCACAAAGGAAGATTACTTGGAAGGAATTTACAAAGATTTTGTTGGGATCTCGCCTCGTCACCCCGATGCAAAGGACGATAACCCGTAAGAGGCCTCGTGCCTGCAAAATTTGCGGGGAAGTAGGACACTCCTATGAAGGACACCAGGATGGATGTCCCCATTGTGAGGAAATTCAATCGGGTGAAGAATGCCCCACTGCACAAGTCACATGTTTTACGTGTGAAGGAACTGATCATTACCCCGCTCAGTGTCAATTTTTCATCGTGACACAACAAGTGGTTCAACATCAAAAGGAAGGAATGAAGAAAGTTATCCAAGAATTGAAGGAAGCACCCGTGAAGAAGAAAAAGAAGGACATTAGCCACATTCAGTGTTTCCGGTGCAGGAACATGGGACACTACAGCAATATGTGTCCAGAATTGAAGGGGAAGGAGAAGTTGTGAACGTGGAAGCAAGGATGCTGGCTTGAAGAAGCTTATGTTTTGCAATTGGAGAATAGAATATTCGTGGTGTGCACTAAGTGTATGGTGGTACCTTCTAAGTGTTAGTTGGAGATGTGGATCGATGCATTGTTTTGTTGTGGATTAACTGGATGCTTTACGTCATGATGGTTTTGTTAAGTTTTGTCTTGTACCCTGTGACCCTGATATGTCTTTGATTGACATTGTGTGTTGTCCTTTGTGTTTCTTCTATGCGAGTAGAATAAGTTTACGTTTCATTAGACCCCTTTTCTATTTAGTATGCTTCAAGACTGAAGAAGACACATCAACAAGGAGAATAACTTGACAAATTACTCAACGATATGAAGATTGCTTCGACAATGCGAAACCGAAGCTACCGTCATTGAAGACCGAAGACCTGGAAGATTCAAGTTTCTACCGTTAGATCGTTTTTTTGAGCTGTCATTTCTTTGGTTTTACCGACAACTACACATCAAAACTTATTTACAAAACTAGTGTGTTGTTTGTATGGGCATCTCTCCCTATCTCTCTCTCCCTACCTCGCTATCTACATTCTATTCCCCTCATCCTCATCCCTAAATTGAAGAAGCTACTACAATGGCTGCTAATGCCAAGACGAGGATAAAGATGGATGCAATTTAATGCTGAGTTCAAAGTTAACCCCTTGTGCCAAGATCTTACGACAAGCAAGCACAATCTTGCTGAAGGAAGGACCATGGAGAAAGTTGTAGTTCACCAGTACACGTTTTATAGCAGGCTACGTAAACCTGAGTGTAATGAAGAAACGATAGATGTTTGTTTGGCTTGCAGAACCATGGATTTATCTGAACCCAGTTCAAGATCAAGAGGAATTTCTATAGTGCTTGTGAGGATGACCGAGTGTTAGATTGCGAGATTCACTAAACCATATACAAGGAAATGATTTGGGTGCGGAATGGATTGATCACCATGACGACTACTCTTATTATGCGGGATAGTAAATCTTGAGTGACTTACCTATAGCAGAGAGACGACGATGTTAAGCCTAAACCATAGAATGGTACGATGTGTGACCCCTGTAGGAGATTACCGTTTGTGTTATACGGTGAGTATGGACCAAGACCGTCTGCTGCAGGTATTCCGTAAAAGTATGCTTGATGACCACCATGAGGAAATCGATAGTTGCTTAGTATTGGCGCCTGACTTGTCAACCATGAAGGTTCAGTATACGGAAGACTCCTCTTTTGCTAAGGATTCAAGACCTGATAGGAGGAGGTAAATCTCTTTGAAGAAGGTCATCGATGGAGTAAGATTTTGAAGACCACGTCGCACTCCTTTTAAGGGTGGTAGCACCCTAGCTCATCGGAGGATCGATGGACTGTCATGAAGACCCGAACCCTAACCTTTCTTTCTAGCCTTCTCGAATCTCGGGGACGAGATTCCTTTTAAGGGTGGTAGTGTGTAACATCCCAAAATTCTCCAAATTTTGGAATGTTAATAAAATTAAATAGATAATGATTGTTTGATGATGTGTTTGATTTTCTCTGGGATTTAAAACTTTAGGAGTTTATTGAATATTAAAAAGAGAGGGAATAAAAGGACTTTCCCTAATATTCATAATTGGTGTTTTTGGATTTATTATTTTAAAACAAAACCAACAAAACAAAATGAGAGAAGGTAATATGACTCCTTCAACATATTAAAAGGTTGGAAAATGTTTTAAATCGTTATTGGAATTCTTTTGAATATTCAAAACATTTTTCAACTCGAGGAAATTCATTTGAGAGGATATAAAATGACTTATCCCCTTTTTAATAATGTTGGAAAATATTTAGAATATTAATTTAAAGTTTTTAAAATTTATTTTGTGTATTACAAATAACTCTAAAATTAATTTAGGGATTTTATAATGCTAAGAGAGTTTTTATTTCATTAAAATGTTTTATTAAATATTTTAAAATAGTTGAAAAGGTATTCCAATGGGATATCTTTATTTTACCAAACTATTTATTGGTGTGACAATTTTAAAACTTATATTTTATTATTTAGAAAAGGTTTGTCAATGCTTTTGACCAAATAAAAATATTTTTTTATAATTTATTGGATAGTAGTTGATTTATGAAAAGTATTTTATATTTAAATAAAGCATTTAGAAAATGTTTTTATTTTTATTTTACTTTTTGGAAAATGTATTCATTAAATAATTTTTTTGTGTTATTTTATGAATTTAGAAATTTATTTCATATTTTTCCGATGAGTATTTTTTTCTACAATTGTTTGAAGTTTCGGTTTTTAAAGAAAAAGAAAATGTGTACCGAGCCGGCCCAATAGCCTTTTTCGCCCGTGGACGCAGTAGAGCCCAAGTCGGACCCGTTTTGGTTTTTTTTTCCAGACTATAAATAGTTTTCCTTTTCTTTTCTTTTGCCTTTTTTTAAAACCCTAGCGGACCCCACGCCCGACCCCGCCGCCGCCACGTCACAGCCGCGCTCGTCGGAATCCGGCCGCTCGCCGGAGCTGCGGCCACGCCACGCCGCCGACCGCCTCCTCTCCAGCGCCGGCCACGCGCCGCCGTTGCCAGCCGCGCCACCATCGCTCCGCCTCGCCGCCGGCGCGCGTCTCCAGCACCGCGCCTCCCGCGCCCCTGCCCGGGCGCACGCCCCCGGCGCGAGCTCGCCGGAGCGAGCCGCCACCCGCGCCGCTACCACCAGCGCCGCCCGGCCGGCCGTCCCTGCCCGCCGGAGCACGGCCAGTGCGCCGCCAGCCGCCCCTGACGCCACTGCCGGCCTCCTCCACACCGGACCTCGGCGGATCACGGCACCTCGCCGGAGAACGGAGTCAACTCCGGTCAGATCCAGCGCAGGGACCCGATTGCTTTTTACGAAAAAGTTTATTCGCGAACAGGTCCCTGTTGGCCGAACCCCCCCCCCCCCCGGCGCCATACTCGCAATATCTTCTACACCGTAAGTCGGATCGAGGTGAAATTTTTTCCTACGCACTCGTGTTGTTCTGTACTTTAGCATGGTATAAATTTTTGCACACTTTTGAATTGGAATTTATTTCAAATTCAAATTCAAATCCCGGAGGTCATATCTTTTAAACCGTTGGTCCAAATCGAGTGATTCTTTTTGCGTTGGATCACTCGGTCCATGTACCTTCTGTTTATATCATGTGTACATAAAAATTCACAAGTTTCATGATCTGTTTAAATTCAAATTCAATTCAAATTTTGCACTTGCTATGACCTGTGTTGTAGTGTTCCGTTTCACGCGATTCTTTTTGCATATCGGATCACTTGAGACATGTTATCGGTATGATTCATACACTTTTCATGTGGGCATGATATTCACCTTGAATTCATAAATGTCCATGATCACAATTCTTTACCGATAATCCTTTATCTGTTCTCTCGAGTTCACCTTCCACCGTTCACCTTCGAGCACATCGACACCTCTGCATTTCAAACCTTTTTGTTTTGTTGCTAAAACCTTTGTGATTGTTTTCTTGATTTTTGTTTGTGTTGTTGGTGTGATTGCTTATTGAGTTCCTTCGTTGCGATAGATTCTCGGAGTGTGACGAATAGAGTTGACTAGAACGTGAGAGCGAAGATATTCATCGAATGTATAAGGCAAGTGATACTTTGATCATACTCACACCCATATTTTCTATATGCATTATGTTAAGTATATCACCCTATTGCATGATAGGTAGTTTACCTTACTGTTGCTGCAAAACCAGTTAGGATAGCCATATGACTTGACTTGTATTAGTAGATCAACCTAGCCCGTGTTTTTACTTTATTGCTATGCTTTGTAGATGTGGTTTGGGTTGTGAGAACTCATGGAGTGCATGTGAGCTATTTTAATAAATTGTGTAGCAACTTTATAATAAATAGAAATCACTTCTGGACGGGCGGGTTGCATCCCAGTAGTTGTGCCTTTTCTAAGAACAGTGCAGGGGTTAAATGCACCCAATGGTTGTTTTGGTGGTGAACCGGGTGCGACATGGTGTCTACCCTCTGTACGCAGTGGGCGCCGTCCAGGCTCAAAAAGATCAGACAGGCAATATTACTAGTAGCTTCCGTGTACAGCCACTGGCTATATGGGCTCTGGCTTAGCACAAGTACGTTGTGGGGAACCTGGCCTTGGTAGCTAGCTGATGTAGATGTGTGTTAGGTGTACCGGCTACCAAAGGGTGGAGGCAACCTCTTCAGAAATTCTTTGTCTCAATCTTCGGGTTGAGTCCAGTGGGGAACGTGTACAACCTCTGCAGAGCGTATAAACTGATCATGATTAGCCGTGTCCACGGTTACAGACGAACTTTGAGCAACTAGTTAGTACTGTTGATGAATGATCTTGGCAGATGAACACATAATAATAATTTTGGTGGGAAAGAGTAGCATGGGTTGTTGTGTGTTTCAGGTAGAATTCAACTTAAAATTTTGACTAGTTTAGTTCAGGATAAAACTGGCTTTCGGCAAAACAAAACCATAATCCTTTCCTTTGACTTATCCTTTCATGTAGCGATAGGTCTGTTATATTTTTTTCCGTGTCACTTGCCGTACAAATCAGATGTACTGACCCGTTGTTGGGCTATAACCTTCGGTGTTGCAGGATTGTATACGACTAGTAAGTGGAACGATGTAGGGTTACGATGTCTATACTCAACTTGCCGGTGGAGTTGATGGACGCCACGAAGCTTATATTGTTTTCCGCTGTATTTTATTTGTAAGCTAGCCTTGAGCTATGCAGGTATGCTTTATTGGAATACAGGATCTTCGATGTAATATTTATGACATGTGGTTTATTCTTGATATTACATCATTTACTGTGTGTGCTAGCTATTGATCCAGGGACTAGCACAGAATGCACAGAGACTTGGATTCTTTAGTGAATCGTGTTGTTACAGTGGCGTGAAGGAAGGCTCTTAATTCTATCCTCTTCCTCTTTTTCTCTAGCCCATCTTTCTTTAAGTTTAGCCATCATCCTAATATTTTCATTGATTTGTAATTGGGTAGCATTAATAAGAGTGGCCTTCCTCTCCTCAAGGGGTTCTGATTTTAAGCATCTCAACATCAAGGGCTAAGTTATCTACCTTCAAATAGAGATTATATAATTTAGCTAATTTATCTTCTACATTCTTGTTGAAGGCTTTTTGGGTAGTGATAAAGTCTCTAAGCATGCTTTCTAGTTCAGAAGTGGGGTTCTTGTTACTAGGATAAGTGTTGTTGTTCCCATAGTTGGATGGAAACGGTCTAGGATTGCTAGCAAAATTACCCCTATAAGCATTATTGTTGAAGTTGTTTCTAGCAATAAAGTTCACATCTACTTGTTCCTGAGCAACCAACGAATTTAAAGGAACATCATGAGGATCAATAGAGGGTTTCTTGGTAAGTAGAGACATAATCAAGTCAACTTTTTCATTTAGGGAGGTAACCTCCTCGACGGAGTTTACCTTCCTACCTATTGGAGCGCGTTCGGTGTGCCATTGGGAATAGTTGGTCATCATCTCATCGAGAAGTTTTAAGGCAGAACCAAGTGTAGTTGACATAAAGGTTCCTCCCGCGGCCGAATCTATCAGGTTTCACGAGGTAAAGTTCAAGCCTGCATAAAAAGTCTGGATAACCATCCAAGTAGTCAAACCATGTGTAGGGAATTTCATAACAAGATATTTCATTCGTTCCCAAGGTTGGGCAACGTGTTCATTATCCAATTGCTTACAACTCATAATGTTACTTCTCAATAGGATAATTTTAGCAGGTGGGTAGTACTTCCCAATAAAAGTATCTTTGCACTTATCCCAAGAATCTATGATATTCCTAGGCAAAGATTGAAACCAGATTTTAGCTCCTTCCCTCAAGGAGAAAGGAAAAGGCTTAAGCTTAACAACATCACCTTCCACTTCTGTATACTTTTTCATATCACATAACTCAACAAAATTGTTCAAGTGTAAAGCAACATCATCTCCAGCACCAGAGAATTGATCTCTCATAACAAGGTTTAGCAAACTAGGTTTAATTTCATAAGAGGTAGCTGAAGTGGTAGGTGTGGCAATAGGAGTGCAGAAGTCTTTGTTGTTGTGACTAGTGAAGTCACACAACTTGGTGTTTTCAATGGAACCCATAGCAGCAGCAAGTGTGGAAGATTTTTGTTATGATTTTCGGTATAGGACACAAAGATAAAATCTGAAAGGTAAACTAACAAGACTAAAAAGAAAAGGTAAAAGATAGTGTGCAACTCCCCTATCTTAGCACTCGGAGTCCCCGGCAACGGCGCCAATAATTTGCTTGATACTCTATCCTTGTTGGTTACCCCAAGTGGAGGGTTAGATGTGGTGCAGTGGAAAATTTCCCCTATGTAGAGGATAGGGTTTGTCTCCCGTAGGACTCCGGCAATGATAAGTAGGTGGTTTGGCAAGTGCGGCACCGAATCACTTGCTTCGCCTCGACCTGCACACAATACAAATAACTTTGCTTCCCAACGAGTACAGAGAGGTTGTCAATGTTGTTCACAAAGGATCAAACGCAAGGGATAATGATAACGGCTAGAAAGTAAAAGAAGGAAAATAAAAGAGCTTGTAAAAAGTGATGAGAATATGGACCGAGGTCCTGTGATGTTCACTAGTGATGTCTCTCTTCCAAAAGACGATAAAACTGCTATGCGAGGTAAACAAATCACAACTAGGCAATTGACTGGATTAAAAATGCACCACAATGCTAACTATGCTACAAAGAAAGGATGAGGCTTAAAAGCATTGGCGGTACGCATAAATAAGTAGACAAAAATCCAACTGCATCTACTACTAATCATCCACATTGAGATAACTATCCAGAACATCTCGCTGGTATTAAGTTGCGAACCCACCCAAAGTGTAAACCCAAAGCAACAGACAACTGCATTAAAAATCACTTTGCGTAAAGTAAACAATCCTTGCAACCGCGGTTACAAGCACCGTTGGTTTCCCCCTTGTGGCAACAACACATCCCCTAGACTCATGTTTCTGTCACTCAAGCGTGTCATCAGGGGGCATGAACCCACAATCGAGCATAACGTTCCCTCTTGGAGTCACTACCTAGTACTTGGCCAAAGCAATAAATAGCAATGGAGAACATGCTAGAATTACTTAGGAAAAAATATAAAAGATAAGAACCAAATATATTACTCAATCACAATCTGAACATAGTCTCATAATGCATCAGATCCCAGCAAACTCAACATAGCAACAGCAGAAAATTACATATGTGCCTCGATCATGTAGGGCAGCTCACGAGGTCTAAACCATGAAGAACAAAGAGGGGAGGAGAACATCACATAGCTACTGATCATGAACCCATGGTCCAAGGGAGACTGCTCACAGATCATCTGGGAAGCATCCATGGTGGAGGGGAAGCTCCCGGAGGTCAATCCTCCCTCCGGCAGGGTGCCGGGAAGAGGTCTGCTGGCGCTCCCGATCTTGGAAGCGCGGCGGCGGCGGCGGAACATAGGTGAGATCGCGAAAAAGGGTTCTGTCTTCGGAGGTTTCGCGTCACGGAGAATAAATAGGCAAAGGGGGGCATCCAGGGGGCCACCAGGGGTCCAGGCCCCCTAGCGCATCCAAGCCGTAGGCCGCGCCAGGTGGCCGCCTAGGTCCCTGGTGGTGGCCCTCTGGCCCCACTTTGGTGATTCCGGAAGCTTCCGTTGCGCTGATTTTTTATCTGATTTTCCCGAATTTTTGGAGCATTTTTAATATGGGGGAAACCTGAAATAGAAAAACAGCAGAAAACAGGAACTGGCACTGTGGTGCACTGAGTTAAAAAGTTAGTCAAAAATGGTCAAAAGTGTATGAAAGTGTATCTAGATCATAGCAATATCACACAAAACATGCATGGGGCAAGCATAAATTATAGATACATTTGGGACGTATCAGGGGACAGTTCAAGCCTATGTCCGACTCTACGAATCAAACATAGCCTCGGGGGCTATTACCATCGTGAGCGCTATCGCGCACCCGATCTTATCAAAGCAGATTCATTACAAGGTCGAGCACTCAAAGAAAAAAGCAGACTCGTTACAAAATCAAGCATTCGAAGGACATTTTCTCATTTCATATCAGAAATACATAAGTTCAAAGTTTTTCGCCACACATCAAAGGTTACAAGTAAGGACTCAAGCATCTATCTAAAGGACCACAAGACCAATCATCCCAAGGAATTATGACTTCTACATGTGTGTCCATGCTGAGATAATTGGCACTTTGGTCCACATCTTGACGGGCATCATCACAGACAAAGTAAGCCCAAGCCTGCAAGGAGCCACTCGATGCCTTCCTCAGCCTGGCGACCTTCCCGGTCGACGCCCCCGCTTTCTCGGTGGCTTGACGTCCAACTCCTCCTTAGAACTAGAAGAGAAAGCACCACCATCCGAGGAGTCGGTAGAAGACGAATCCGCGGGAGAAGATGATGAAGCGCCCCTCGACCCGCCAGAGTTGTTGCTGCTCGTTTCCTCCCAGTATGGATCCAGACGATTACCACCAGCATCAAAAGCACAAACGGTGAGAGTATCCTCGCCCACAAACCGACAGCAAAGGCTATCCCAAGCGCGCAAGTTTAGCCGGCAGGAAAAAGACCTCCAACCAGGACTCAAGAAAACCAAGGCAGAGCTATCAACCTCGAGGTCTATCCATACAGGGGAACACGGACACCCTTGAAGACGGATCCAAAGGCCCCTCAGATTGAGCTCAGAAACAACAGAGGTAAAAGAAAAAGTAAGAGGGGTCAGGCCAGCAGACGGACTAAGAATGCCAAGCAGAAAACCATAACGCCAAACACCCTCCCTCTAAGAATAACAGGAGGGCACCGCAGTCGTTCCGCCACACCCACAATGGGATGAGAGAGACGTACGACCACCGCGGGCTCGCCGGCCACGGCGAGCCATGTCGCACGAAGCACCAGCTCAGGAACACTGAAGAATTGTGGAAACTAGATGAGGGAGCAAAGAGGAGTGAAGTAACTGTGCCAAACAAGCAAAAGCAAACAGATACTTATAGCCCAGACTAGGAGCGAGCAAGGTGGCCGCATCAGAAACCCAATTGTCACCATCATTAAATCGAAGATGAAACGCGTGGTGGTACATACTCCAAGGCAAGATGCCCTTTCGCATTTCGCGGATATCTAAAGACATAAAATCCTTGCGCGTTTCCAATGCACGCATTGGAAACACAAGCGACCGCAGCGCCACAGGGCGTCATTATGACTTCACAGAAGATGTGACGGTTCACAAGCAAGCCCCTGTCATCAAAAACTTCATCAGCAGCATCATTGCAAACTAGACATTGCAGCAACACTGGCAAGATTGACTCATGACAAGGCACATCAGCAGAAAGATTCTCGAAACTTGAAGCCCCAAACTTTTTGATCGCTTTATTTTTAAAAAATTCTACTCCCCGGGAGCACCCCATATTTGCAAAAAGAGAGAAAGGGCTAAGCCCTGAGGATGCGAGTAGTTACTCTCCTCCGTCAAGAACAAACATGTCTATAGAGTTCGGTTGTGCCCTCACCCCGCAGGACGCAGCATGCTCGAAGTATTCACTCGCCCCATCAAAGACTAATACATCTATAGAGTTTGTGTGCTCCCTCACCCAGAAGTTGATAGAGTTCTCGAGTAGTTACTCGCACGAGAGGGAAATACCGGATCAAGACGTCCAAAAGAACAAATCCACCTAAGCACTTGAGGTGTTGCATGGGTGCTTACGTAATCAGCCCACTCGATGACTATCCGGGTGGGTGCGGATCTTATCAACTCCTCACCTGAAATCATCAGTACTCTGCGAGTGACCACTATTAGTCCACTTGATTTGTTTTCCAAGTGGATACTTGTTTAAATTAGGCTCCGCGCCTCAGAAAAATGATGCCTGGGCGGCGATACACTGCACCCCAGATGGCGCGCAAGCTTAGCGCGTAGGTAAGACCCCGCGGCGCAGTCTGCCGGGACGGGACTTTCCACAGCTGTGACTTCACTCCCGATATTTTCCATGCAACGCATGAGTAAGTTGAGCCAATGACAAACGCATCAAGGCCATTGTCTAAATCCGGCAGCATTGATCCTATAAGACCTGCAGCGACATGATCTTGCTAGGCACCGGTGGTTTTCCAAGTTCGTGTCGAGGGACGCGACTTGATTTTGGGCTTTGGAGGTTTTTACACCAATTCACCAGGTCTCGACCAGTCGACTACCTTGGGCCTCTCTAGCTTATCATCCCTCTAATAAACTATCTTTTTTGGCTAACAGCCGATGACTTGCAGCTACGCTGCACGCGTGAAGACAAGTATGGATTCGAGTCCCTGCGCGACTCTTCGAGTCCCCCAGGCACTCGGGGGCTACTGACGAGGGGGTGACCCCACGACTCCTACAGATGAGGGTACCTGGTCCGTATCAAGCTAGAAGGACCGCAGAAAGCCTCAATCGTCCCACACATGGCCCACTCGAGGCAACCGCCGTAAGGAGTCCTCGAAGATCATGGAGACCACGACTTGGCGTCCAAGATTAAAGATAGATTAGGAAACCCTCTCTGTAAACCTAGACGGACTCCTCACGACCCAGCCTAATATATAAAGGCTAGGAGAGTGGACGCCTGGGGCATCGAATCTCATAGATACTCCATCTGTCCAGAGCGATCTCGCCTGGACCTCCACTATAATTGCCTCCATTATAATACAATCGAGCAGGAAGTGCTTTCTCCTGTTAGCCGACGAGTATCGCCAACTTGCACATCTCCTCTACGATCTAACCCAGGGTTCCCAACCATGGGATTTTCCGAGGTCAATCATCATCAGAAAGATAAGCATGCAAGCCTATGTTGTGTTCTACGGTGGAGTGGAGCCTGTTTCTCTCCCAAACAATGAAGGCTAGGATCCAACTTGTTATGAACAACAAGAAAAAATAAAAAAAATAAAGAGCGAGACGCTCCAAGTTTAGCACATAACATATGAAGTGATAAAAATATAGCATGGAGAAGGACGAACTGATGATTTTTGATGGAGAAGGGGATGCACGGGGCATCCCTAAGCTTAGATGCTTGAGTCTCCTTGGATATTTCTTGGGGGTGCGTGGGGCATCCCCAAGCTTGAGCACATGACACTCCTGAATCTTCTTTCATCATCTTCCTTCACATACTTGAAAACTCCTTTCATACGAAACTCCTCATAAGCTGATTAGAGTGGTTAGTACCCATGATAAAATAATCTTTCTCCGCTGGAAATAAAGATATTCTTGAAGAGCTACTGTTTCTCAAAATTTCCAAAAAGTTTTTGCAAAGAAAAAGCAAGCTTAAGGTTTGCAAAATGAAGAAAACGCAAAACATGGCCGAACCTGTGAAAAACATAACAGCAGGCAGTAAATAATTTTTTCGGGGTACTTCTGCAACTCAAATCAAAAAACTCAGAACATATGCACGAAAGCCAATTATATGGAGCATGCTGTCAAAACAATTCAGACCAAAAAGATGATCTGGTGATTTATAGCCAATTTTTCCTTCAAGGGGACATAATCTGTTTCTGGACAACATGTCACAACTTTTGAACTTTCTTGCAATCAGAGGCTAAAACTTGGCACAAAGCTTGAAAATAAAGATACAATGATGTTGCTACAGTAGTAACAAGCATCAAGACCACAAAAACTGAAAGTAAAAACATCTTGGGTTGCCTCCCAACAAGCGCTTTCTTTTATGCATTTTAGCTAGGCATGATACAAGAAAATCAAGTTTATCAATATCAAAAGAATAGCTTCCCGTGTAACGGACTCATAAGGTAACTTGATCTTCTTTCGAGGGAAGTGTTCCATTCCCTTTTTTAGGGGGAACTGAAATCTAATTGTCCCATCTTTCATGTCAATGATAGCACCAACGGTGCGAAGAAAAGGGCGTCCCAAAATAATTGGACATCAGGGATCACACTCAATGTTCAAGACAAGAAAATCAACAGGAACATAATTATCATTTACAATAATAAGAACATCATCAATCCTTCCTAAATGTTTATTTACGGAAGAACCGACAAGACGAACACAAAAATAACATGTATCAAAAGGTTTCAAATTAAGTATATCATACATTCTTTTGGGCATAACGGAGGCACTAGCTCCAACATCACATAAAGCATAGTAAGAGAAGTTATTCAATTTAATTTTGACTATGGGATCCCAACCATCTTCTAGCTTCCTATGGAAGTATCAAGCTTGAGCTTCTCCTCCCTATATTTTATAAGAGCATTGGTAATATGCTCGGTAAAGGCAATGTTAAGTGTGCTAGTGTGGGGGTCTTTAGCCATTCTTTACAAAAAGGTGGTAACTTCTGAGAGACTACAATTATCAAAATCAAGATCACTACCATTAATTAAAGTGGTGGTGATGTCATCTAAGCTCATTGGTTTGGTAGTCTCTAGATTGATAGGAGCTTCTTGTCCTAAGGTTGAGGTATTAGCATCACCATTAATAGGTCTAGTGGGACTAGGGATGTGTTGGGTGCTAAAAAATTTGAGATCCTCAACAACTTGTATAATGGAGACAGTAGTGTGTGTAGGAAGGCTCTTAATTCTATCTTCCTCTTCCTTTTCTCTAGTCCATCTATCCTTAAGTTTTTCTAGCATTCTAATATTATCATTAATTTGGACTTGGATACCATTCATGGGTGTGGTTTTCATTTCCTCTAGGGGAGAAGTTCTAATCTTAAGAAATTATACCTCATGAGCTATGTTATCAACCTTCGAAGAGAGGCTATCTAGTTTTTCTAATTTCGCTTCTACACTCTTATTGAAGGCTTTTTGAGAATTGATAAAGTCCTTAAGCATGCTCTCTAATTCAGAAGTCAAGTTTTTGGTGTTAGGATAAGTGTTGTTGTTCCCATAGTTGTTGGATGGGAACGGTCTAGGATTGCTACCAAAATTACTCCTATAAGCATTATTATTAGAAATAAAATTAACATCCTAGAAATAAAATTAACATTGAAATAAAATTAACATCCTAGAAATAAAATTTATTCATAGAAATAAAATTAACATCAACTTGCTCTTGAGCAACCAAAGAATTCAAAGGAACATTGACAACCTTTTCATTTAGGGAGGATCAATAGGAGGTTGCTTAGTAAGTAAAGACATGATCAAGTCAACATTTTCATTTGGGGAGGAGATTTCCTCAATAGAAATTACCTTCCTACCTGTTGGAGCTCTTTCGGTGTGCCATTGAGAATAGTTTGTCATCATCTCATCTAATAGTTTTGTGGTAGCACCAAGTGTTGTTGACATAAAGGTTCCTCCCGCGGCCGAGTCTAACAGATTCCGCGAGGTAAAGTTCAAGCCTGCATAAAAAGTCTGGATAACCATCCAAGTAGTCAAACCATGTGTAGGGAAGTTCTTAACAAGAGATTTCATGCGTTCCCAAGCTTAGGCCGTGTTCATTATCCAATTGCTTAAAATTCATAATAGCGCTCCTCAATTGGATAATCTTAGCAGGTGGGTAGTACTTCCCAATAAAAACATCATTGCACTTATCCCAAGAATCTATGCTATTCCTAGTGCAGATAAAGTCACTGTTGTGACTAGTGAAGTCACACAACTTAGTGTTTTCAGAGGAACCCATAATAGCAGTAGAAAGCAGGAACAAGATAAACAATTTTTTTTGTGATTTTTTATAAAGGAAACTAAGATAAAAATGATAAGGTAACCTAACAATACTGAAAATCAAAGATAAAAGATAGTGTGCAACTCCCCTATCTTGAAGAGTGGAGTCCCGGCAACAGCGCCAGAAATTATGCTTGATGGCACTGAAGTAGTTCTCCTCGTTGTAGAGATGTAGATAGCGGCTAATTTCCCTTACACGAAGACTATAAGGTTTATAGAATCCAGGACGCCTCCAAGGATCGACAAGTAGGTGGTAAAGCAAGCAACGCGCCGTTTGAATGATAGTGCTCCCTTAACCTGGACCTGCACACACAACAAGTAATTTTGCTCTCAACGAGTACAAAGGGGTTGTCAATCCCTCCGGCCTTATCGTTTACAAAGGATCAAATGCAAGAGCTAATGATAGTGGTAATGATAATTGCAACGGAAAGTAAAAAGGTAGTAAATAAAGTGGAGGTGTAACAGTGGTGGAAATATGGACCGGGGTCCCATGATGTTCACTAGTGATGTCTCTCTCCCAAAAGACGATAAAAAGCTAAGATCGTTGAACAAATTACAGCTGGGAAATTCACAGAGTTATAAACGCATCGCAATGCTAATGATGCTACTTGAAAGTAAGAGGCTCAAAAGTATGGCCAGTACGCCAAGACAAGTAGACCAAAATCCATCTACATCTACTCACTAATCATCCACCTTGAGATATTGATAAGTCCCAAACGTATCTATAATTTCTTCCTGCTCCATGCATGTTTTGTGTGATATTGCTATGATCTAGATACACTTTCATACACTTTTGATCATATTTGGACTAACTTATTAACTCAGTGCACCACAGTGCAAGTTCTTTTTTCTGCTGTTTTTCTATTTTAGGTTTCCCCCATATTAAAAGTGCTTCAAAAATTCAGGAAAAATCAGATAAAAAAATAGCGCGAAGGAACCTTCTGGAATCACCTGGGTGGGGCCAGAGGACCACCACCAGGGACCCAGGAAGCCACCTGGCGCGGCCTAGGGTCTGGCCGCGCCGAGGGGGCGCCTGGACCCCTGGTGCCCCCTGGCTGCCCCCCTTCTCCTATTTATTATCTGTGTCGCGAAACACCAAAGGACAGAACCCTTTTTCACGATCTCGCCTCTGTTCCGCCGCCGCCGCGCTTCCAAGATCGGGAGCGCCAGCAGACTTCTTCCCGGCACCATGCCGGAGGGAGGATTGACCTCCGGGAGCTTCCCCTCCACCATGGACGCTTCCAGGATGTGCCGTGAGTAGTTTCCATTAGACCATGGTCCGTGATCAGTAGCTATGTGATGTTCTCCTCCCCTCTTTGTTCTTCATGGTTTAGACCTCGTGAGTTTCCGTACATAATCGAGGCACATATATAAATTTCTGCTGTTGCTATGCTAATTTTGCTGGGATATGATGGATTATGAGATTATGTTCAGATTATGATTGAGTAATATATTTGGTTCTTATCTTTTATATTTTTGTTCCTAAGTAATTCTTGCATGTTCTCCGTTGCTGTTTATTGCTTTGGCCAAGTAGTAGGTAGTAACTCCAAGAGGGAACATTACGCTCGATTATGGGTTTATGCCCCCCGATGACACGCTTGAGTGACAGAAACATGAGTCTAGGGGATGTGTTGTTGCCACAAGGGGGAAAACCAACGGTGCTTGTAACCGCGGTTGCAAGGATTGTTTACTTTACACAAAGTGCTTTTTAATGCAGTTGTTTGTTGCTTTCGGTTTACACTTTGGGTGGGGCTCACAACTTAATACCAGCGACATGTTCTGGATAGATATCTCAAGGTGGATGATTAGTAGTAGATGCAGTTGGATTTCGGTCTACTTATTTTGACGTACTGCCCATGCTTTTGAGCCTCTTCCTTTCTTTGTAGCATAGTTAGCATTGCGGTGCGTTTTTAATCCTATCAATTTCCCTTCTGTAATTTGTTTACCTCGCTTAGAGCAAGTACAATTGTGCCTAGTGAGCTGGCTATAAGGAATTAAATAGTATATTTGTGCTTACTTGGAAGAGAGAGAAGAGGAGAGATAAGAGAAGCGGGCTACTAATTAGTAGCCAGCTGCAACACGTGCTCCTAGGCAGTTTGTGAGATAGACATGTGGGCCATATATTGCTAAAATAGTACTCCTTATAGCCTTCCTATTCTACTTGTTGACTATAAGGTTAGCTATAGATGACATGGCATCTCCTTATAGCCAGCAGCTGGCTATATTATTAATCATGCTCTTAGCAGTTTTATCGTATTTTGGGAGAGAGACGTCACTAGTGAACATCACAGGACCCCTATCCATATTCTCATCACTGTTTACACGCTCATTTATTTTCCTCCTTTTACTTTCTAGTTGCTATTACCATTATCATTACCCCTTGTGTTTGATCCTTTGTAAACAACAAGACCGGAGAGATTGAAAACCTCTCTGAACTTCGTTGGGAGAAAAGTTATTTATTTTTATGTGCAGGTCCAGGTTAAGAGAGCATTAGCTCAAACGGCGCGTTGCTCGCTTCACCACCTACTTATCATCTTCGGAGTCCTACTAGATTGATAACCTTGGTATCTTCATGGAGGGAAATTTGCTGCTATCCTACATCTCACCTTCCTCTTGGGGTAACCAACGAAGGGCGAGAAACCGTTATCATCATCTCGCACATCAAGTAAATTTCTGGCGCTGTTGCCGGGGACTCCGAGTGCTAAGATAGGGGAGTTGCACACTATCTTTTACTTTTTCTTTTTAAGTCTTGTTAGTTTACCTTTCGGTTTTTATCTTTGTGTCCTATATCAAAAACCACACAAAAATTATTTATATTGCTAATAGATGTCATTATTTCTGGTCCTTTTTCCTTTGTCGAGACAGAGGTTCTCACCTTTAAACAAAAAGGTCGTGAAAGTTTAAAAGATGCTTGGTATAGAATTAATGATTCTCAGAAAAGAGCCACCATGAAGCAATCCCCTACTATCCTGCTTAGAAATTTTATGTTGGAATTAATCCTTGTAATAGGTTCATTCTAGATACTGCTATCAATGGGAATTTCCAAGAAGCCCCAATTTGGGAATCTCTTAATGTTATTGAAAATCTTGTTGGAAATCTCCTTGTTGCTAGCATTCAAGAGGATATCACTCTAGTTCACATTATGAAAAAAATTGACAAGATAGAACTAGAAATACCAAGCATAAGTAGGATAAATGAGTTGGATCGCAAGATTCAAGGGAATTTTAATAGACTTGATAGCTCCATGCATAAAATTATTAAAACTCTGGAGACCATCAAATTCCAAGATTTGGATCCTTCTAGGATAGATAAGATTGAGGAAATCATTGACACTTTGGGAAATACTTTCTCCTCAATCAAACCAAAAAAGGTAGAGACTCCGGCAAATAAGGAACCTAAGTTCAATTATCTCCCTATGGTTCCCCGACCTAAAAATAATCCACCCATTGCCAAAGGAGTTGAAACCGTGAAATCTTTGGAAGAAATACCCCTCTTAGATCAATTTATAAATTAAACTCCTATTGATTTTTCTCCTTTTGTTTTTATCCCTAGAAGCATATTTCTTAGGTCTTTATTTGAAAGACCTCTTAAGACTAGTTGTACAATTGAAGAGCTTATTGATGATGTTGATGATGGTTCGATTGATACAACTTGATCTTTTGCTTTATGCCTAGCTTAAAGGCGTAAAAGAAAGCGCTTGTTGGGAGGCAACCCAAGATGTTTTTACTTATGTTTTTAGTGGTCTTGATGATTTTTACTACTTTAGCAACATCATTCTATCTTTATTTTCAAGCTTTGTGCCAAGTTATAGCCTCTTATGATAAAGGAAGCAAAACTTGTGACATGCTGTCCAGAAAACAGATTATGTCTACTTGACGGGAAAAATCGGAACAAATCACCAGTTCATCTTTCTGAGCTAAATTTTTTACACATGGTGCTCTATACAATTGTGAAACTTTCATATTTTCTGAGTTTTTTTATTTGAGTTGAAGAAGTGCCCCGAAAAAAGTCTCTACTACCTGTTGTTCTGTTTTTCACAGATTCTGCCATGTTTTGCCTTTCCTTACTTTTGCAAACCTTAAGCTTTCTTTTTCTTTGCAAAAACTTTTTGGAAATCTTGAGAAACAGTAGCTCTTCAAGAATATATTAATATCCAGTGGGGAGTTTTTTTATTAAGGGTACTACCCTCTCTAATCAGCTTATGATGAGTTATGTATGAAGGGAGTTTTCAAGTGTGCGAGGGAAGATGATGAAAGAAGATCCGGGAGTGTCAAAGCTCAAGCTTGGGGATGCCCCATGCATCCCCAATAAATATTCAAGGCGACTCAAGCGTATAAGCTTGGGGATGCCCTCGTGCATCCCTTCTCCATCAACAATCATCAGTTCGTCCTTCGTCTCACTATATTTTTATCACTTCATGCGTTATGTGCTATGCTTGGAGCGTCTCCCTCTTAGGTTTCCTTTTTAGTTTTCTTTAGATTTTCTTGCTGTTCATAACAAGTTAGACCCAACTTACTTTGTGTGGGAGAGAAACACGCTCCACTCCAATCTAGAACACATCATAGGATTTTTCATGCTTAACTTTTTGTTGTTTTGTGTTCTTTATCTTTTCGTAGCTGCTGCCATGTTTAGTTTTAGTTTTAGTTTTTGTCTTTAGCAAAATCCTTGTCTTTTGTTTAGTTTGTTGCTGGAACACTCTTTAGTTTTCATGTTTATCTTGTTAACAGAGTTGATTGTTGCACTGAGTTGTGTCTTGTCTTGAAAAGTAGGTAATTGAGGTTGCTATTTAATTGTAGTAGTAACTTGCAATAGTTTTGAGGTATTGTTGTGAGTAATGTCTGAACTTTTGGTGTCAAGAGCTCTAGCCTATTAGTGATAGGTGTCGTATTTTCGGCAATCCGTGTTTATTTTCAAAACCTACAAAACTAGTTGAGAACTCTAGCTACTAGATGGATCACTAATCTTTGGAGGGATCAGATATTAGAGTACACTCACGTACCATGAGTCGAGGATGCGCAAGGATAACCAAACCCCCATACACTCCTCCTTGGGGTACTTGTCTCTTTGTGAACCTCCTTATTAGATTGAGAGTTACCGATAATAAGTGAATGAGTTCTTCGGACTAATGTAAGTATTGAAAGTTGACACTTCCACCTCCACAAAAAAATACAAAAAATAGAAAAAAGAGAAAAAGAAAATAAAAAGAGAGAAAGGGGCAACACTATTATTCCTTTTGAAATATCCACACTAGTACTCCCTCTTATCCTTGTACTCCATAGAGATGATCATTTATGCATATAGCTATGTGGGGACCTTCACACTATAGAACTTGGCTTGCATATTCCAAGGATGAGCCTCCTCAAACGAGCTCTAGGTCTTCATGGGCGAGAAAGTTGGATGCACCCCCACTAGGTCCACTGGAAAGATTTTCTTAGATCATATGTGCATCCGTTGCATGGCAATCCCTACTCCTCACATCATATCTATCATTTGGCCTTCTCGCCTATGATTGTCCTCATTAGTTTGAGCCTTTCTCACCTTTTTGTCTTCCTCCTCTACCATATTTCTCTCTTTTCCATCCTAAGTGTCAACTTTCGTGCTTACGCTCATCCATTGCATGAGTGCTCAAAATATCGAAAAGGAGTGGATCAAATTGACTTGTACCTGGCTAGTGGTCTGGGGACATGTCAAGATAAGATTCCTAAGAAGACCAAGTGTGAAACTTTAGTAGATTGAGTTCTCAAAAAAAATACTTTTTTCTCGTATTCCCATATCCCCTTTCTTGCACGCAAACACCATCTGGAGACATTTGAGTCACGGACAGCGAGAGCTCTTGCACCTAATGTTCTTTCGTTGCTTGTTTCAATGCTAATATAGACTCTTACATGTTATGACTTGAATTGAATCACATACCTTTGTTGCTTTACTTTCAAAGTTCTTATATGGTTGCTAGCATATCACCACAGAAATTATGCTTGTTATCATTTACCTACTCGAGGACGAGCAGGAATTAAGCTTGGGGATGCTGATACGTCCCAAACGTATCTATAATTTCTGCTTGCTCCATGCAAGTTTTGTGTGATATTGCTATGATCTAGATACACTTTCATACACTTTTGACCATATTTGAACTAACTTATTAACTCAGTGCACCACAATGCAAGTTCCTGTTTTCTGCTGTTTTTCTATTTCAGGTTTCCCCCATATTAAAAGTGCTCCAAAAATTCAGCAAAAATCAGATAAAAAATCAGCGTGAAGGAACCTTCCAGAATCACCTGGGTGGGGCCAGAGGGCCACCACCATGGACCAAGACGGCCACCTGGCGCGGCCTAGAGTCTGGCCACGCCGGGGGGGTGCCTGGACCCCTGGTGGCCCCCCTGGCTGGCCCCCCTTCACCTACTTAATCTCTGTGTCGCGAAACCCCCGAGGACAGAACCCTTTTTCGCGATCTCGCCTCTCTTCCGTCGCTGCCGCGCTTCCAAGATCGGGAGTGCCAGCAGACTTCTTCCTGGCACCCTGCCGGAGGGAGGATTGACCTCCGGGAGCTTCCCCTCCACCATGGACGCTTCTCGGATGTGCCGTGAGTAGTTTCCCTTGGACCATGGGTCCGTGATCAGTAGCTATGTGATGTTCTCCTCCCCCCTTTGTTCTTCATGGTTTAGACCTCGTGAGTTTCCCTACATGATCGAGGCACATATGTAATTTTCTGTTGTTGCTATGCTAAGTTTGGTGGGATCTGATGGATTATGAGATTATGTTCAGATTGTGGTTGAGTAATATATTTGGTACTTATCTTTTATATTTTTGTTCCTAGGTAATTCTTGCATGTTCTCCATTATTGTTTATTTCTTTGGCCAAGTAGTAGGTAGTAACTCCAAGAGGGAGCGTTATGCTCGATTGTGGGTTCATGCCCCCCGATGACACGGTTGAGTGACAGAAACATGAATCTAGGGGATGTGTTGTTGCCACAAGGGGGAAAACAACGGTGATTGTAATCGCAGTTGCAAGGATTGTTTACTTTACGCAAAGTGCTTTTTAATGCAGTAGTCTGTTGCTTTGGGTTTACACTTTGGGTGGGGCTCGCAACTTAATACCAGCAAGATGTTTTGGATAGATATCTCAAGGTGGATGATTAGTAGTAGATGAAGTTGGATTTCGGTCTACTTATTTTGGCGTACGGCCCATGCTTTTGAGCCTCTTCCTTTGTTTGTAGCATAGTTAGAATTGCGGTGTGTTTTTAATCCTGTCAATTGCCCAGATGTAATTTTTTTACCTCGCTTAGCAGTTTTATCGTCTTTTGGGAGAGAGACATCACTAGTGAACATCACGGGACCCCGGTCCATATTCTCATCACTGTTTACACGCTCATTTATTTTCCTGCTTTTACTTTCTAGTTGCTATTACCATTATCATTATCCCTTGCGTTTGATCCTTTGTAAACAACAAGACTGGAGAGATTGACAACCTTTCTGAACTTCGTTGGGAGCAAAGTTATTTATTTCTGTGTGCATGTCCAGGTTAAGAGAGTAATATCTCAAACGGCGCGTTGCTCGCTTCACCACCTACTTATCATCTTCGGAGTCCTACTGGATTTATTACCTTGGTATCTTCACCGAGGGAAATTTTCTGCTATCCTACATCTCACCTTCCACTTGGGGTAACCAACGAAGGGCGAGAAACCATTATCATCATCTCGCACATCAGATATCTATCCAGAACATCTCGCTGGTATTAAGTTGCGAGCCCCACCCAAAGTGTAAACTCAAAGCAACAGACAATTGCATTAACAATCTATGCGTAAGGTAAACAATCCTTGCAACCACAGTTACAAGCACCGTTGTTTTATCCCTGTTGGCAACAACACATCCCCTAGTCTCATGTTTCTGTCACTCAAGCTACACATTGGGGGCATGAACCCACAATCATGCATAACGCTCCCTCTTGGAGTTACTATCTACTACTTGGCCAAAGAAATAAAAAGCAACGAAGAACATGGAAGAACTACTCAAGAACAAAATGTAAAAGGTAAACCAAATAAATAACTCATCACGATCTGAACATAATCTTATAATCCATCGGATCGCAGCAAACAGAGCATAGCAACAACAGGAAAATTACATAGGTGCCTTGATCATGTAGGGAAACTCACAAGGACTAAACATTGAAGAACAAGATGGGAGAGAAGACATCACGTAGCTACTGGTCATGAAACCATGGTCCAAGGGGGACTACTCACGGCACATCCAGGAAGCGTCCATGGTGCTGGAGAAGCTCCCGGAGGTCAATTCTCCCTCCGGCAGGGTGCCGGGAAGAGGTCTTCTGGTGCTCTCGATCTTGGAAGTGCGGAGGCGGCGGAAGAGAGAGGTATTTCGCGATGCGGGGTTCTCCTCGAGGGTTTCCTGGAAGAAGAAGAGGTAATATAGGACAAAGAGGGGGTGCTAGGGGCCACCTAGGGCTCCCAGGCGCCCTGGTGGCACGGCCAGGGGTGGGGCCGCGCCACCTGGCCGCCTGGGTGCTAGGTGGGGCCCGTTGGCCCTCCTTCGGGGTTCCGGAAGCTTCCGTCTCGCTGATTTTTATTCTAATTTTTCTGGAATTTTTGGAGCATTTTAAATTGGGGAAAATTCACTGCAACTAAAGACATCAGCAGGCAGAAACTGGCACTGGGTGCACTGAGTTAGTAGGTTAGTCCAAATATGTGTAAAATGATATAAAAGTGTAGCAAAACATGTAGCAATGTCGCATAAAAGTGCATGGAATAAGCATAAATTATAAATACGTTTGGGACGTACCAATGACCTGGTGGTCAAATCAGTCCAAGGGCAAACATTGTTGGAAGATCTCCAAGAAACATTCGCCAATCTGCGCAGTTACAAGATCAAGCTCAATCCAGAGAAGTGCGTATTCGGTGTCCTAGCTGGCAAGCTGCTCGGATTCCTTGTGTCTGAATGAGGAATTGAGTGCATCCGAGAGAAAATTGCAGCAATCAAGCGATGAGCAAGCCAAGAAACCTCAAGGATGTCCAGAAGTTCACTTGATGACTGGCATCACTGAGCCGATTTCTCAGTCGACTGACAGAAAAGGAAATCCCGCTGTACTAGCTGATGAAGAAAACAGATAAATTCACATGGACCCCTCAGGAGGATGAAGCGTTCAAGGAACTCAAGCGCATGCTTTCCACTGCTCCAGTGTTGGCTGCGCCGATTGAAAAAAGAGCTAATGATGTTGTACATTGCAGCTACTACCCGCATGATCATCATTGTAATGCTGGTTGAGCATGAAAAGGACAAAGCACAATTATTCCAAAGGCCAGTATATTATGTCAGTGAAGTGTTTTCAACCTCCACGCAAAACTACCCTAAATATCAGAAGATGTTCTATGGTGTGTACATGGCGGCAAAGATACTGAAGCCATATTTCCAGGCGCATCCGATTACAGTCATCAGCTTGGCACCACTGGCAGAGATCATTGTCAATTGAGACGCATCCGACTGAGTGGCTAAATGGGAAATTGAGATTGCAAATCATGGCATCAAATATGAGCCTCAAACTTCAATCAAGCCGCAAGCACTGGCCGATTTCCTGGTGGACTGGGCTGAAACTCAGTATGAGCAACCTTGCCCGGACTTAGATTTCTACCAGATGCATTTTGACGGCTCCAAGATGAAGGTCGTCCTGGGAGCTGGCATTGTCCCCACTTCTCCAAAAGGCGACAAGCTCAGCTATGTAGTACAAATCCCTTTTGCTGCCTCCAACAATGTTGCCGAGTACGAAGACTGGTCCATGGCGTCCGGCTGGCGAAGAAAACCGGCATTCGGTGGATTCTATGCTATGGTGACTCCGATCTAGTGGTGGATCAATGCACTGAAAGCTGGGATGCAAGAGATGCAAACATGGCAAGTTATAGGTTCATGGTCCAACAACTATGTGGTTCCTTCGAAGGCTGTGAATTCCATCATATGCCCCGAGAAGAGAATGATGCAGAAGACACACTCTCCAAGTTAGGGTCTACCAGAAAACCCATACCAGTAGGCATTTCCCTTGAGCATATAAAGAATCCATCGATCAAGCCTTCCCCAGAATCAGATTCCATCTTTATTCTGGCCGACTTGAAGGCTCCGGATGCAGAAGCAGCAAATTCAGCAAAAGAGCCGATTCCTGCGAAGAACTCGGCCACACCAGGGGCTGCCGACTGCTCACCAGGGGTTGTTGTCGTTAGCTCGGGGAATGATGCAGTCATGCAAGAAGCAATTGGCTCCAACTAAGAATCACTTACAGCCGGATCCACAACACCCGAACCAGTGGTAGCAGCCATGCTGGTGATAGTAACCGCCCCTTCCTGGGCGCGGAATTTCCTGGTGGATGGCACTCTTCCCCAAGACGAAGTAGAGGCTCGGCAAATCCAATGCCAATCTGGCGCATGCACCATCATCAACAATGATCTTATCCACCGCAGTACCACCGACTCCTCCAGCGTTGTGTCGAAGAGGACAACGGGCTGGAACTTTTGCGAGATATTCATCAAGGTGAATGTGGTCATCACGCGTCAGCCACAACAATAGTAGCCAAGGCTTTCTGCCATGGTTTCTATTGTCCGACTGCACGAGCAGTAGCTGAAAACCTAGTGAAGCATTGCAACAGCTGCCTGCGTTTCAAAGCCAAGAGCCACCAACCACCCTCGGCACTCAAAACCATCCCAATCACATGGCCCTTTGCAGTTTGTGCACTGGATATGGTAGGACAATTCAAGACGGCTAGAGGTGGCATGACACACCTTTTGGTCGCAGTCGACAAGTTCACCAAGTGGATCGAAGCAAGGCCGATCGAAAAATTGGATGGGTCAACTGCAGTCAAGTTTGTGGCAGACATTGCAAGCAGATATGGGTTGCCGCACATCATCATCACTGATAATGGCACAAATTTTGCAAAGGGGGCACTGGCAGGTATGCATCCCAGCAGGGCATTCGGCTGGATGTGGCATTCGTTGCTCACCCACAGTCCAATGGCCAAGTAGAGCGAGCAAATGGCCTCATCTTGTCAGGCATCAAGCCTCGATTGGTCGAGCCACTTCAGCGAGCACCCAGAGCATGGATTGATGAGCGGCCAGCTGTGCTCTAGAGTCCACGTATTACACCAAACCGTTCAACCGGATTTACTCCATTCTTCCTAGTGTATGGAGCAGAGGCAATCATCCCTTCTGATATTGAGTTTGATTCACCTCGACACGGCCTGTACACGGAGGCTAAAGCCAAGGAATCTCGATAGAACGACGTTGATCTGAAAGAAGAAGCATGCCTACTGGCCTTGTCCAGGTCGGAAATATACCAGTAGAAGTTGCGCCATTACCACAACAAGAAGATCTGCAACCCTCACTTTTTATGACGGTGACTTGCTGCTCTTCCGAATTCAGCAGTCGGCGGGCCCCCACAATTTGTCCTCCCCTTGGGAAGGCCCATTCATCGTCAGTCGGGCGCTAAAGAACAATGCATACTACCTCATCGACTACACCAAGCCGACCCGGTACACAGATACTTCAAGAGTTGAAACTGAGCGTCCATGGAACGCCGAGTTGTTATGCCCATTTTATAGTTGAACGGTACAATTGTATCTTTATTTTTGCAAAGTTATCAGTAAAGTCATCATGCGTCCATGAGATTGCATTCGATCGATTTCAAAAACAGAGCAATGTTTTATCTTGCATACACTTTAGCCCCGTAGTCGGCAAAAGCAGACTCGAGGACTGATTGGTTTCCCCAAACAGTATTATCTTAGAAAAATGAGATGATCGATGATTTTGGTCGCGCTAATATTTGAACCAGATGCAGACCGCAGGTCGGTTGTAATGCCGGGGGAAATAAGGCCGATCAGAACCATCAATCGGTGAAATTTATTCTAAGGTAAACTGAAACTGGGAATAGCCGGTAGCAGAAGCAGCCGACTGCGACCAGGTCGACTGGCCAACAGTCAGAAGGTAGCAATCGGTCCTCTCTTTTTCCTCACCCTTGTGATAAAAATACCTAAGGCCTAGAAGTACTTGTCCTATTCTCTCAAAATCTATTCTTCGATCTGACCACAAACTGTAGGTCAGCTGTATGGTCGGCGAGAATACACGGTCGAGAGAGGAAAAAGGGAAAGAAAAAAGCAATTGGTCATAAATGCAAGGGCGAGCGGGCAGACATATAAATAATAAGCAAACATGTTTCACCGAAGATAGCTGGCCTATTGGCCGAATGCCATTTATTACATAAAAAGTCCCCCCCCAGTGGTTGCACTCATAGTTTTAACCAAAGTTGCACAAATATGAACATGCAACAAAAGGAGCAGCGCTACTCAAGAAGTCGGAGCGTCGGATGCAGTCTCTTCTCTGTAGGGCGGCACGCTCTTCTCCGTCGGAGTGGCGGTCGGAGCGCCAGACGCGGTCTCTTCACCGGAGGGCGGCATGCTTGTCTCCGGAGGGGCAGTCGGAGCACCGGATGCAGTATTCTCCGCAGCAGAGGCAGGTGTGGCTTCAGGCTGCGGAGCAATTGGCGGATCCTGCGCCACAGTCGGATTCTCTGGCTGAGTGATCGGCTCGGTCCGGTCGGCAGCAGGAGTCTCTGATTTCTCGCTGGACGAGGCCTCACTCTTAGAGTTATCAGCATATGCCCCGGAGGTTGAGGTAGAAACCCCTCCGCGTGGGCAAGGGGCTTGAGAGGCCTCTTCATCACTGTTGTATAGAAGTTTGCTCATCGTCGCGGGAGCAAGCGGTGCACCGTCGCCATCAAGATAGGGAACGTACTCCAGCGGATTGATTGCAGCGCCGATGTCAGCAGCTCGGCCGCAGTTGAACCCAGGCCGCGTTGAGGTCATTGTCCGATCCAGCGCGTGGGGCTCCTAGCAATTTCATATCAAAGTTCGGAAACCAGCTTACCACAATCGCAAGAGCAGCCTGCGCACCAACTCGGGCGGCGGAGTCAAGCAGAGCCATGATGCATTGGGGGCGGCCTTGAGGTTGCGGGCCACATCGTCGATGGTCTCACCCGCAGTCGGTCTCTTCGAAGTCGGCCCCGATGGAGTCGACCAGATCATTTGATTGATTTTCTGCACGCCGGTTTTAAAAGCACAAAAAGCGCCCTTCACCAGAGGAAGGTGCACATCAATGGACACAACAGCTCCTCCGGGCTCTACACCTCGGCCCTCATGGAGCCGCCAGTCCTCTGCGATGGCCTTCTCAGCGGCCGATTGGGAAGTAGGACAGGCATCTGACGCGGGCAAGACAAAAGAACTGAGTTAGGTCGGAGGGCAAGGAATCAACCGATCGAGGGCAGAAGAAAGCAAGGCCAGAATAAAAACTACAAAAAGGCTTACTAGCAAGTGTATCGTCCACCTTCCGCAGGATGGAAAGCGCCACCTCGACCTGTCTCGTCGCTATCTGCAGCGGTCCCTGGTAGCGCTGGGTGATGATCTCCAGCTGTCGCATGACCTCATCCCTTTCCAATTGCAGCGCATCCTCCACCTCAGCTCGGGCATCCATCAATTTTTGAAAATCACTCGCATGGGACACCTTCAAGCTTGACACCTCGCTAGTCAACCACTTGGTGTTTGTCTGGAGTTCGTTTTCAACTGTCTGTAGTCCGTAGCGCTCCTTAATGGCAGCATCAAGTTGAGTGGCCCTATCGCCGAGCTGACCCTCCAACTCGGACACCCTCTTCTTTAGCGTCTCCAGCTCGGGAAGATCGGCTGTGGCAGCTAAGGTCAGAGCAAAGCAAGAATCAGGATCAAGAGGTCGACAGCGGCCAGAAAAAAGCAATCGACAAGGTTTACCTGTCAGCTCGGTGATCTTGGCAGCTTGCCCGTCAGATCGGCGTTTCAGAGCAACCAGGGTCTGCTGAACGGCTAAATAAGAGGCCAGCGACCGGTCAAAGAAACGCGGCCTCCGCTGGCAGACGGCCTGAAAAAGGGAGCAAGTTAGCAGAGCAAATCAAGAATGAACAAGTGAAGATCCGAGTCAATTGCATGCAATCGACTCGAATCTCGGGGACTAGACCCAGTGGGTGCGCTGGCGCACCCCCACAAGAAAAAAGGACTCACCATAGTAGAATGCTCGGAGGCAAGGACCTCAGAAAAGGCTCCCATCGCAAAGGTCTTGATACGGTCGCACATACCGGCCAAACGTTGTTGAGTGGCGGCGGGAGTCTGATCCAAGGATCCAGCAGGAGCAGAGGCCAAAGAGGAGGCCAGATCGACAACAGTCCCAAGATACTCAAGGAGAAACTGTTCGGCCCGAGAGACTTTGCGGGGGGGGGAGCAGTCGGTTTCGGCACAAGAGCACGGCTTGGCTCGGGCTCGCATGGTGACTAAGAAGCGCCAGCGATGACCTGACCGATGACCGTCATAGCAGGTGGAGGAGTGGTCTTTGGATATGCATGGGCAGCAGCAAGATCGGAGGTTTCAGCACTACCTTCCCCCCTGCCAACCTCGGGAGGTATCTCCTGTTCACCTGCTGCCTGAGCTGGAGATGTCCTAGCCGGGTCGGCAATCGGAGGAATCACGCTGGCAGTCGATGCGTCTGGATGCATGGTGCTAGAAATGTCAATCGTAATAGGAGCAGCGGTAGTGGCAGTCGGCGAGACCGATTGCGTACTATCAGGCCCACCAGTTGCAGCTGCGGAGCCCGAAGCAAGGGCAACCTTCTTTTCCTTTCGTGCCGCATCCGCCCGAGCTTTCTTGGCGCGTTTGTCATTGGCGGTGTCAGTTGTTTCCAAGGGCCGTTTCTGAGTGTTCTCGACCCTGGAGGAGGTGGCCGATGCAACGGGGCGAGAATTCGGGGCAGCACCGATCGTAGCAGCATTGGCATCATGAGCCAGCCTGCGACACATGGAGGCAAGAAATATAAGTGACCATCGGCCAGAGATGAAATCAAGCTCATAGAAAGAGCAAAGAGATTACCCTTCAGCTCAGGGTAGTTGGACTGCAAAGGAGGCCATGGCGTAGCGCAAGGGGGGAATGTCGAATGTCGCCTCTTGCAGAACGGGAGCAGTTGGCACCTGCTTGACCTGCTTTGGTCCCTGGCCGACTGGATCCTTCGACGCCTGCTTTTTTGCCGGGTTGGTCGCTTTGGGGGCGGAGCTTCTGTCCTGGGGTGTTTGCCCTTGGTCACCTTCTGAGGGTCCGGTCAGGACTCTGCATCATGTTCGCCAAGAGATAATCTGTCGACGTCATCACTCCATTCGGCCATGAACCGTTGGATTGAGGAATTGGACGTACCCGACTGCTTGAAGCCGGCTCCCAGTGAAGCTGTACGAGCCTCAGTCTCAGTTTTGGTGGCCGCACTGAATTCAGTATCTTCAGCGTCAGACTCAGCGCGGTCCGGATAGAAGGTGGACTCGACCTGGCCATCTTCATACTTTTGCTGACCGAGGAACAACTGCAGGCAGTGGCCGATCTAGGCATTAGAATGCACAAGACAAAGAAAAGAAAGGACTGAGGAGTTGAAGATACCTTGGGAGGTGGATTCCGCCGACTATAAGGTCTCTTGCCGAACCACCAGTCGGCCGCACAATCGGTGTCGGTCATTTCGCGCACTCTCTCCCATATCAGGTCGTCATTCAATTTATGAGTTGTGATCCGAGTTGGATCACGTGGGACTGATATGTCACATAGTCGGTGGCACTATCGCTGAAGAGGAAGCACTCGGTGGTAAACCCATCCAGCAACCAGGGAGGACTCTTCCAGACCATCTTCAACCAGCTCGGCCATGCGGTCAAGTTGGGAATCCAGATCGGCATATCCGAAGGAAACCTTGACCCCCCAGTTATGTTTGGTAGTCGGCGGCTCTAGTTCGAACTCAGGAAGATTAAGGCAATCGGCTTGTTTCTCTGCAGGCCGGACATAGAAGAAGGTTTTATGCCACATCTTGACCGATTGTACTGGCTTCGGGTTCAGATAGGCGGTTTTCTTAGGATAGATGGTGGTCGCCCCGCACTCGACCATCACCTTCTCGGAAATTTCCTCCAGATTATGTCCCTTTGGGTTTGGCACCTTGCGGCCGATTGAAATCTGCTGGGGTTTGAAATGAAAATTTTGGGACCATAGGCCCAACCTCGGCCTCAGGCCAAGATATCCCTCGCACAGCGTAACAATCGCAGAGAGGAGCATAATCGCATTGGATCCAAGGTGGTGTGGCTGCAGATGGTAGAAGTCCAGGAATTCGCGGAAGAAGGTGCTCACCGGGAGCCCAAATCCTCGCTCGAAGTGGGCGAGGAAAACGATGCGTTCGCCGGGTTCGGGCGCCGCCACGCGCTCATTGTAAGGGATGCAGGTCTCGGCCGCCACCGAAATCTTGCGCGCACAGCGGAGCCATAGCACTTCGTACTCTGTCACCTCTGAGCCAGCCCAGCTGCCACAGGTAGAGCTCATCTCGATATCTGCCCGTGTGGCGTCGGAGGAGAGATCCAGCGGAGGAGGGCGCGAGCCGCGGCCACCAATCCATACTGTAGCAAGAAGAGGGCGACGACGTCGAGTTTCTATCGTAGCGATGAAGGTGGCGACGGAAGCACAGGAAGAAGAGGGCAAGAGGAAGAAGAAGATGGGCGTGTGGAAGGCTTTCCCTCCCCCTCCCCCTCCCCTCCCCTATTTAAAGGTTGAGGATGCGAGTGGGATTAGCAGTGCTTTTCTTCTACCCCGTTTGGCTGCCGGTTACAGCGTGTATCCACCAATTGCGATACCACACACAGGGGCACACGGCATAGCGGATCCTGGGCAGGAGCCGAGGCGTGCGCACGTAACTACTACGGCAATGTCCCATTGCGCGTGCGTAGTGGGCGGCGACCCATTAACTGTTCACACGACGAATTGGGAGCGGCGCACATCCGGTCAAGATTCTGGTCAAAGTGACCGTTGAGGAGAAATCGGCCAAGAGAGCTGAAGACACATCGGGCAATCGGCTGGCTAAGGTGCAGTCGGCCGGTGGAGAGAAACAGATTGGTTGAATATCAATCGGCGGTAAAAAAACGAATAAAACCCAAGATAGTCGTGGGAGGAACCTACGAAGGCCCCATAGTCAATCAACTCTGGGACCTCCACAACTTCAGGGGCTACTGTCGGGGGAATGACCCCCAGGTAGGGTCACCCAGGCGAAACAACCTTTCAAGACGAAGCTCGGCCGATCTGAAGAAGGCGGATCCAAGGAAAGCAGACCTGAAGAAGACTGATCTAAAGAGGGCCGAGCTGATCAGTCGGGACGCCAATTGCCCCTTAGGGAGCAATCGGCCTCCATCTGAGCACACTCGGCCCAAGTAGCAGCAAGCTCAGCCGAGCTCACCAAAGGAGCAAGAGTTGACCAAGGGCCAAATGGGTGCACCCGGCCCGAGGTCATTAATAGGCGATCCCGAAAGATCCGCATAGCAGACAAGCAAAGTACCACGCCAACCTGTCAGGCGCATGATGTTCCCTCGACACGTCGGGATGTCAGGACGACGGACAAGACAAGACTCTGAGGAAGTCGCAAGTCTACTCGTAGGGCCCTCAGGGCCTGTAAGCTAGAAGATTCTACCGACAAAGTATGCCTACAACCTTCCGCCGCCTGGCACCCGGAAAGGGCACAGTCGGCGGCCCCCAGCAAGTTCCCAGCGGCTTAGAGATGGGCCCTTCACCAACCTATAGTTATTGTTATACCTTAGGTTCAGACTATAAGAACCCCGGGCTCTCCTCCTGTGTGAGGGACAACCGCATTTACTTCTTTCCTCCCACCACTTGGAGATGTAGGATAGAGCAGAGCCTACTTCCCTATTCCCCTTCCTCTGATACAACTCAAAGAGCATTCATTGTAGCCCGAGATATTGCTCATAGTCAGCTCGGCAGGAGTAAGGGTTTTATCTCCACGGAGATCCCTGAACCTGGGTACATCGCGGTGTCTCACTGTATTTTTCCCCACTCTCGACTCCGGCACCATCGAAAACCACCTCCGTTTTCCCGCTCTCTTTAGCCATCCCCATGGCATATGCCATCACAATACGACGACATTGTGATTGGATGAGAAAATCTAATAAATTTTTGATTGCCATGGTGGATGACCTGGGACAACACCAAGATGTTGCCCTCATAGCTCATGTCTCATGCCCTAAGCATCTGCAGTGTAGTATTCAGTTTTCTTTGTTCTTGCCTCTAAGCTCTTTAGAGTTGCCTTTGTACACTGCATGGATGAGTTTGTATACAAAAAAAGTCCAGCATCACTTCTAAGGCAAGATGCAACCTCTTAGCACTCCTTTTATTTGAGGCAATTTTGTATGAATTTCATAGGATATAGGATTTCTATAAAAAAATCCTTTGAAGTATTTTGGTTCATAGGAATGGAATCGTATTTCTATGTAGGAATTATTATTGTTATTTATACATTTTAAAGTAAAATAAACATGAGACTATATTTAATGGAAAACAATTCTATGATGTGAATCAAAGGCCATCTCCTTTTCAATTTTTTGAGGGGGTAAACTCTAGGGAAAAAACCCCACTGCAACGTTTATAAATATTAATGGCAAAAAGAAAAAGAGTCTTTACATGACTTGAGCTAAGCCAAGAGAAAATAAAAAAAAACAAAAGCAGGAAATTAAGTTACATTGTCAAGCCACTCTTTGAATGACTCAGCATACTTGCTCTTAAGTCTATATCTCAGAAGTTTTAGTTCAGAAAAATAGTGCTCCTTCCAGTGCAACAAGAAGGGTTCATGTTTCTAACGATTTTTCCTTTTCAATTCTATTAATAGGATTTGAGTACATAACATATCATTTGCTATAAGTTTTCTATTCTTATGATATTTCTATCCTATGAAACAGAAGAGGCCTAAGCCTTTTATTAGACTAGGATAATACTTTCTTCGTTCTAAAATAAGTGTCGTAAATTTGTTTATATATGGATGTATCAAGACATAGTTTTATATATAGATAAATTTACGACATTTATTTTGGAACGGAGGGAGTAGCAAGGTTCTATATGTGCGCCCTCATATATAAGCTGGTTGGTGGAACTTATTGATAAACTACTACTCCCTACGCTCGAAATTACTTATCGCTCAAATGGATGTATCTTGCATTGCTTTAGTGCTAGATACATCCGTTTAAGTGGTAAGTATTGACCGGAAGGTGAAGCCTCCGGCGGATGCACCGTCAACGGAAGCTACACTGGCGTATCATGCGGGTGGCGTCAAGTCATGCTTGCTACCGTCACGTGCTACAATGTGACTCTGGCGAAGGTTCCATGTCTAGTTTGTTGATGCTGGATCGAATGTGGTGCGATAGTGGTTGTAGACAGGCAGCACTGGACGTCTGTCTTCAGTTGTCGTCTCCAGAGGTGTCTGGTTATTTAGGCATCGGTAGCCGGATTAGGGATGACGGTACATACGGCTCAACGATGACTTTATGCACTCCGGTGGAAACACAAGATCTTTAATCAGGCTATGTCAATGCGCGCATGTGTCGTGACTTTGCTGAAGGTGGTGGATTGAAACTTGGTTTTGATCATGAAAATCCAGAGTTAAACCTTTTATTGGACTCGCATCGTCAACACACGTGCATCAATTCTTTCTTTTTAAGGCGTAGCCTAGAAGTTGTGTATTTTTCGTCTTGATATTGTTTTGTAATACAAGGTTAGTGTTTATCCGGTGAAGTTACTGTCACGAGGCATGCATTTTTTGGTTTTTTCTATTCAATCTTTTTATGGGTCAATGTTGTTCGATTGATGAATCTTGCATTATTAATAATATATAGTTGTCATCTAGATGCAGAGATCGAGGGTTATCCTCCTTTTCGATAAATAAAAAAGTGTCGTTGTGATGAAATTTGTGCTAAACTAGATGATACCCCACGCATTGCTGTGGAAAATTTTAACAAAAAAATTAATGTTTTAAAATATGAATTTTTTTATGAAATATAGCATAATTTGATTATAAATACTTTTTTCAAAAAAAAATGTTTAGAGTTAAAAAATAAGAATATTTAATGAAAAAACAAAAAACAAGTTTGTTATAGTAATTTATTATCTTATAAATATATCAGCTAGGGATGGCAATGGGTCGGGTTTGGTGCGGGTGGAGCTGGTCCAAATCCAACCCATGACCCATCTTCCTACCTTCTGCCCATCCACCAAGGTATCCATGGGCACAACTTGTGCCCATGCCCAAACCCATTGGATACCCATATACCCATGGAGCTCCATGGGCATAGAAAAATTCGCATGAAGCCTTCCCAAAGATCAAATTAACTCATCATCGATTGATCGTTCATTCACTAATGACAACATAACCTACAAGCATAAGTAGGTAGCAAGTACATTGTTCAAAAATCATAACTGCAGTAGTAAAATAGTCTCATAGTAGAACACTTATATTAAAATCTCATTACATCATAACCGAAGTTGTAACTTGGGGTTGAAGGGGATTGGGGAATATGGGCCAGTCTTTGATCTTCTATGATCACGAGTGACTTGGGGGTTGGACTTTTGCTTAGTTTAGTGTCACTTGCATATGCCCCCACCTATCATATGGGTATCCATTGGATATCCATGGAGCAGAAATTATAACCGTACCCAACCCAGCTGTTTGCGGGTATCCATATCCATGGATCCATGGGTAGGAATGCGCTCCATACCCTTTCCCTACCGGGTCGGGTATCCACGGGTATCCACATCCATGGATAAAATTGTCATCCCTAATATCAGCGAGATGGTATAAGATGAGAAACAACGTTGAGTAGATATAGTGTCACATCAACCATGGCTAAACCTAAAACAATGATAGCAATTACATACGTGCATTCATAAAAAATTGTTGCAGATAAAAATAAAATGCAAGATAACTTATAATTTAATTTTTAAATTCTGAAGTTGAGTACATAATTTTTATTTTTATTTATTTGTGATAGTTGCATGTGCATGCGGATTAAATGAGAGTATATGCATGAAGTGTTAGTGGATTTATTTTTTACATGATGAACCTATTTGATGATGAGGATATCTTATATGTCAAAAGAAATATATTAATAGGAAAGAACTATTTAGGTATGGAGTATTATATATGCCATGTTAAAAAAATTACTGACCGCATGTTCGGACGCTTTGCTTAGAGGCAGCATGATGGGCTCCGGTATAGAGGCAACACTGCCTTCAAAACCATTGCTGCTGCTCTCGAGAGCATCCAGATCGCACTAGAAGGGAACACGGGACCAGGCCTCCTTAGATCTCACTGTACCCTTTTGGTCCACACAGGGCGCAATTTAAGAGCCCGTCGGCAATGCGTCCCCGTCGCTCTATCGCGATCTACCGCGGCGTGCCATGCCCCGCTGCCGCCCGGGGAGCTCCGGTCGAGCGGACAGCAGACGCCGTACACACAGGGAGCGCCGTTGGCCAACTCGGATGACACCTCTTGCTGCTGCTACGTTGCCGTGCTGCGAGAGTCCGACCAATCACGTCTGGGCCTGGATGCCTGGTGCTGGCTCCCCATGTTTGGCTTTGGCATAGGGCAAAAATGAAAGGGACGATGATCTGCAGATCGCAGCGGCGAAGAAGCAGCATGTCGGGTTTTTTTTTGAGGCAATGACCATAGAACAAAATGTTCTACGGTGTATTTTTTATTTATCAAAAGTAAATACAATGGTAATTACAATGGAGTTGGGGGGAGAGGTTGGGGGTGGGTCTGTTAGCCTATTCCAGTTTTGTCTAACATTTGATAAACTAAAACAATTGCCTCAAAAAAATCAGACTAGCTTGACTGTGATCCACTCTAAAAGATCTTTCTTGAATTTATTCCTTATTCTGTGTTGAAGAAGCAGTAAGTCATGTTTCAAATTTCTCCTCCATCTTTGAATTGTTGGTCTTTCATTTCTGAAGATTTTTCCATTCCTTTGGTTCCAAATGTGCCAGTAACCTAGAGTGACAATCTCTATTCCAAAATGATGTGGGGCATGTTCAAGGGCCAAAAAAGTGTCTTCATATATGGAGGTTCCTCTTTGCTTGAATGGGAATAGTGTAATCCAACAGCTATGGGAAAATTGGCAGTCCAAAAACAGGTGAAGAGGTGTTTCTAGGGATTTGGTTCTGCAGCAGATACAATCATAGTTTTCTAGATGCATGTCTTTCCTTTGTAGTAAAGACCTTGTATTGATTCTATTCTGAAACATCAGCCAAGAGAAAATCTTATGTTTAAGTCTGTTGGCACTCTTCCAAAGTAGTTTGAGCAGAGGTGAATCATTACTTTCTTTGATGAGCTTCTTGTATAAAGCCATTGCTGAATACTTACTTTGCCCTTGGCATTTCCAATTGTCATTTTCTGTGGATTGCTGTGGGATCTTTTCCATTAACGTTTGAAGTTGATTCCAGGCTTGTGTTGAAAGTGGTGTGTGAAAGATATCCTCCAAATTGCTTGTAATTCTGAATGTCTCTATAGTGATTCTGTTGTCTTTAGTAAAAGAGAAGAGCTCAAGAAATTTGTCTTCCATGGTATATGAGTCCCATCTGTCCAGCCAAATTAAAATAGTGTCTCCTTTGTAAGTTGTGATCTGAGAATGCTGTTTGTAGATACTAATGAGTGAAATATGTGCTTTTCACCAAAAGCATATCGTTGTTGGATGTCATCCGGCTGATTTCTCGGTCATTCACTAGCAGCAGACAAAAATCCCTGTATCACCAGCTCCGGATCTCAACTTCTGAGGTCGTAATAATACACTAATTGTCAGGGTCAGGGTCAGGCTCCACCACGCGGTCGGCACGGCCAAGTATCTTTTTGCTCTGATTTTCTCGCGACCGCATCACTGGCCGCGACCAAGTGGAGTAGGAGTAGAATATCCTTTTTCCCGATGCAATTTGGATCACCTCGCGACCGGACCCGGTGCTGCGCCAGGAATTTATACTAGTACGGGTACATTTGTAGTTTATTTTGAGAAGGCAGGTAGCTAGGAGACAAAGGGACAAATATGACGGTACGAGTCTAGTATACGTTTTTTATTTATTTTTTAAAAACACAGATACACATTTGCCTAATTTTACGTCGACAATTTAATTAGCTAAATATATATTATATGTAATAAAAAACTAAAAACTATATCTGCACACGAATTTAATAATGTGATTTTGATGACATATGATGCATATTTAGTTACTCAAACTGATGATTTAGAACCACCCGTACATTCAATACATTCAAACACAGGGAAGTATGTGATTTGACAAAATAAAGAATCCATGGGCATCTCCGCGGGTGTGTCAATGCCTCGCATGTCGAACCTTACATGACGCGTGTGTGCATAATTTAGGGGTGGCTCTGCCCAAGGATCACACCCTTACGCCACAGTTGGACCATCCCACGCTCGGTTTCTGGTTTTTTTCTGTTTTTATTTACTTTTTCCTTTTTTATTTTCTTGCGTATTATACAAAAATCTTATCGTGTATTACATAAAATATATTTTATATTAAGAAAATTTTCATCGTATTTTTCAAAAAGTGCATCGTGCATTAGAAATATGGTCCTCATACAATAAAATTTTATTCTATTATACTAGAAAATTTCACCATATATTAAAAAAATGGTTGGCGTATATAGAAAAACAACTGAACATGCATTATAAGAATGTCCATCACATATTAAAAATTGTAAAATGTATATTGCAAAATTTTCACCGTATATAGCAAAAAAGTGCACCATGCATTATAAAAATGTACATTATATATTAGACTTTTTTCACATATACTATTAAATGTTCATTGTATTTAAATTTATTCATCATTTTTTCTACAAAAGAGTTCATTGTATTTTAAAAATTGTTATATTCATCTATCATAAAATATTCAAAATAACATCCCAACAAAAAACCAGGATGCTACTATGAGCAGGATGCTACTATGAGCCTGATGCTACAATACCGTTTGCTAATGTATCGGGCAACTGCAATATCACTACATTACATTTTCTTTAGTTGAACTGCAAAATGTGCCGGCCTAGTTGAATCGTCCATGTGCGAAGATAGAGTTTCTTGACGCACATGGACATCCTGTAAAACGAAATCACTAATTAAGGAGTACTCCTTGCAGTGAATATTTTGTCTTCTGTTGTGGTTGACAAGCAGTATGTTGCATGCATGCTACTTGTCGCAGCCTGGACTTTTTTTTGTAGATTAGTTTTTATATATTTTATCTCTTAAAACGTACATCTAAATCACAACCGTTTCCACCGTTGGATTACTCATGTCGAGGTCTTTGAAACTAATTCTCATGTTAATAGATTTCGATAAAGTTTTTTTCACAAGAAGCTTGTGTCTTCACGAGAACCACAATCTACCTCCCAGGAAAAAAAATGTGTGTTTCCTTTTTTGAGAGGCACGATCGTACCTCTCGAAAATAACACGTTTTTTTCATTTTTGGAGAGGCACGGTGGTGTCTCTCGCGAAGTACGCTTGTGCCTCCATGCAAGACACGATCGTGCCTCTTGAAAAAAAAAGTGTTTTTCCTTTTCGAAAGGCATGAGGCGTATCTGTCGCGGAAGTAAACTTGTGCCTTCATAAGAAGAAAAGGTTAACCTTGCATATCACAAAAGGAAATTTGTGCATCAAGAGAGACAAGATCGTGCATCTTGGAAAAAACACATTTTATATCCTTTTCTAGACGTGCGGAGTAAACCTGTGCCCCCATGGTAGACACGGTTGTAACTATCGTAAAAATAAAATTGTTTTTTTGCGTAATATTTTTAAGAAAACAAAGCCCCTAAATGTAAGAAAAACCTTGTGAATATTCGAAAGCTGAAAAAACGTACAAAAATACAAACCACGAAAGCACGTACACTAAAAAAATCCCAATAAAGCTTTCAGCATGCGACACATGGCATGCTTTCTGTACACTAATTTTTTTTTTATGAGACTTCCAAAGAATTACTCTTTAATTAATTGCCTGCTTACAAGATTCGCGCCTCGTTTAGCGTGGCGTGAAAACAAAACCGCGTCAAGAATGCATATAGCGGGCGGCCCAGCAGCGAGCCATATGTTTCTTTAAATACTTGATTGTGGGTTTTTTCAGATAAATTTTATTTTCTAAACAAATCTAAATAAGGCTAGTGACTAGGGGCGGTCGACCGGTCGAAATTTGGTCGGTCGATCCAGTGTCGCAAACAAAATGAGATTATTATTGTAGCAAAATAAATCATTCATCAGTAAAATTATATCTATGCATTTATATGTATTTTTAAAATTTTGGTACACTAAAAAGAACATAGTCTTTGTAGACCACACTCGTTGTCGCATAGTGACATTAAATTTGGTTTGTTCATAGCTTTCTCGTTGCTGGTGCCAATAAATTCACAATGCGTCATCGCCGGCCACATTTCATTATATGTGGTTGCAGAAAAAATCAAGAGTCAAAGGTAATAATATTTTAGTTGCAGTAAAAAACATGGCTCCATCATTGTCGGTCACACTCGTTCAAATGAATGTATTTAGCACTAAACACATTCAGATACATTCGTTTGAGCGATTAGTAACATCGATGGACATACTAGTATTTTTGTATTTCGCTCTCAAATGAATGTGATTAGAACCGAAATACATATACATACATCCGTTTTAGCGACAAGTAACATAGATTAGCATAGTACTCCCTCCGATCCATAAAAAGTGTCGCATATTTTGCACTAAGTTAGTATAAACTTTATACTAAGTGGACAACATTTTTTTATGGATCGGAGGGAGTAGCATTTTAGTATCATAGTTGTATAGATAGTAGCATTTTAATATTATAATTACAGTATCTATCACACATCTGTTACAACAAAACTGGGTCACTAGTGTGTGGGTCTGGCGCGACCGTCCGAAGCTTGGGTCGATCGGTAAATACATTACAAAACTTGATCTTACTGAAAAATCATGAGTTTGGAAAAATGTTAAAGCAGTGTAAATATTAATTTAAAAAATATTGGTAACATTCAACAAAAGGTTTGTTGTATTTAAAATATATAAACATATAATCAAAAAATATTCAATGCACATATATTTTCAAAACTTTGAATCGTGTTATGAAAAATGTTAAATGCTTAAAAACAATGTTCCAGACGTATACGAAAAATGTACAAGGTGTATGAAAAAAGTAGACATCAAAAGATATATATATATAATATATATATATATATACACACACACACACACACTAGCAAAATTGCCCGTGCGTTGCAATGGGTAAAAAATTAAATGATTTTTGTGTAATAAGTTTGACTTAAGACTCCTCTACGGATTCATGGTATCTATTTCAACATAGTGTCTCATCTGTTTTGTCGCTTACCTTTCTTCTCACTTTACCTTGAGGTGTTCACCTGGTTGTAATACGTCCAAACATGAATAATTTAAAGGTGATGATAGTGTCTTATCTGTTGTCGCTTATCCTCTTCCCACCCTTACCTCAAGGTGTCCATCTAGTCATAATACATTCAAACATGATCAATTTAAAAATGATGATCTCAGGCATTGCACAACCCATCTTTCATTGTACATAATCATCACAAGTAAAATATTTAATATTTCTATAACTAATCTGGTTGAGTTGGATGTAATGATCGTCCTTCTTGAGCTAGAACCTATACCTCATCCATACATCATTCCTCATATACCTACCCACCTTTAAATTTTACATCTATTTTTTAAAATGCATAAAGATTCTTCAAAAAACGGGTAAAACACTTTTCTAATCACATGTACTTTTTTTACAAGAGCATGTGTACTTTTTAAATTATGAATATATTTCTAAGCATATGACCACTATTAAAATTACATCAAAAATATTTTTTAAATGAAGGAAGAAAACTGTTGAAATTAAATGACATATTTTAATGCAGAAACAATTTTCTTACAAATGTGCGAACATTTTAAATACATGTCTTTTCTTAAAAAATACATAACAATTTTTAAAGTTGGAAACGCATTTAAAAAGATATAAAAATACGTCAACAACATTTTTGAAATGAAGGAAGAACACATTTTAAATTAGATGGCATATTTTAATATGGAAACATTTACTTTACAACTGTGCGAACATTTTAAATACATGTTTTTCTTTAAAAATACACATTTGTCTCTTTGGTTTAATTTATGTAACTCGCCGAATATATATATAATTATTGGGATTTAATTTGATATTATGGAGCAGTGTGATACTATTGTTTAAAAGATTCAATTGCATTCAACATGAAAATAAGTTGTTTCAGTAGGCTGCAACTTTTTTTTAGGAATGGGCAATTTAATTCTGGGGCCTCCTAGTTGGGCCAGCAGCGTGGTTTGAAGGCCCAACCCCGCGAATAGTTTTTTTTCTTACTTAACTTAATATGGGATGGCGGGTTAATTTATCAGGAATTCAAGGGTGTTTTTACAAAACGAACTGCACAGCGAAACGTTTTTTGGAAGTATAGGAGTGCGGGTTGATTAACTAAAACTATAAGGACTTTTTTACAAAAATGCCATGACGTAAGGGGAAACTTACCTCCCTTTATTATTAGGGAGATATATATATATATATATATATATATAAGCATTTTAAAGATGTTAAACCTGTAATAAAAGGAGTAGATATCAAAAAACAAATTATCCAAAAGTGTAGATATAAATATGTATATATATATTCTCATTATGCATTAAAAAATGTTAAACATGTATACAAAAATGTTTCCAATGTACACAAAAAATCTACTATGTGCATGGAAAAAGTAAAAACGAAAAAATATAACTTCAAAAATATGTTAATCACGTACTCCGTATTTGAAATATGATAAATTTGTATATAAAAAATGTTCCTGATATATACAAAATATATATTACATGTTTGGAAAATGTGTTCATAAAAATATATATGCCTAAAAAAATTAATCATGTATTCGTAAAATGTTAAACGTGTATAGAAAGATATACGGGATGTAGAAACAATTGTACAATGTCTATGGAAAAAGTTGACAACAATAACATATATTTGAGAAAATATTAATCATGTATTTAAACAATGTGCATAGTTTTAGTAAAAAATTATTACCATACAAAAGTGTTCAACGTGTACTGGAAAAAATATAGACCATTTATTCACAATAATGTTTAGAGCATGTATAAAAAAATATGCATCAAGTATTTGAAAAAGTTCAATGTATAACAACAATCTGTTCGACGTGCACACTAAAAATGTATATGGTGTACTACAAAAATAGATATGTGTTAAACTAAAAAAACGATAAATGCCTCGACGCCTCCGTGATCATCAGGTTCCTATTGTGCTTGGCTGGTATCGTCTTGGCCATCGCCTAGTTCTTCTTGTTTTTTAGGTCTTCGTCGAGCTAGAGGACCTTTTGACATCACTCTTCGATATACATGGCCCACGTGAGAACCTGAGCAACCTCTTCCAACCTTCATCGTGGCACGGGATGCCAATAGACTTGTTAAGGATATCTTGGTGGTAAGGACCAAACTCGATGTTTGGCTCTTCATCCTTGTTCTTGTTTCCGTTAATGCCACCCTGGCCGTTGCATTCGTCACCACCGCCATTATTACTCGCATTTGGCATCTCCACCATGTAGATATTGTAGGTGGAGGTATCTTTCCACATGGTCGAGGGCGTTATGGTTAGTGGTTAGTGGTCGGTTGTTTGTTGACTCGTCTATATCCTCCTCCAAGTCATCGATCTCATTAGTGGCTCCTTCGATGACGTTAGTATGATCTTTGACGTTAGTGATGAGATGGGTGATTGGTGGCTAAAAAATTGACTCCTGTCGGGACTTCACCTATTTGATCTGATGACGAGATAGAAGAATCCGATTTAGCAAGCTCCTGGATCTGGTCTAAAATCAGTTCCAAGATAATTTTATCACGCTTTTCCTAGACCTAATCTAACATTGGGTTTAGGTAAGTGGCTTTGAGATTCAATATGATACACACAGACCTTCGGGGGTTCAAAAACACCGTCAATTTAAGAAGTCATCGACTGTCTAAAGTCCCCATCGTCGTATTGTGCACTTGAGATGCTTATTGCATCATAGACGATCGTACACCCATCACGGATTGCTTTCACCAAGGGTACTGCACAACATGAATGTGCCATTCACGATGACAATATTTGAATTATTGGCATTTCACATACATACGCAACACATGTGACCAAATAACATAAATTATATTTATGAACACATGTGACAATGTGTATACACATAAAGTATCATTAGCCTAATGTGTGACATCCATATTACATGGAACATGGTGCAAAACAAAATACTAAGATAGAATTGTCAAACATTTTGCATAACCTAAATTTTCCATCAATGCCAAAACTTCACTTTGTTGCATGACAATACATATCACTAGACTCATCACCAGCATTGCTATAGTAATCATAGTGCTCATCGCTATATGGATCATCTCCTCCCATCGTAGATATCAACCACATCATCATTAATATTTTGTGATCATTCTGACTCGAACTGCCTCCAATATTGCTTCCACTCGCTAAGATCAAGAGATGAATGGAAAAGATGAAGCACGTTACACAAGTAGCTTCTAAAGAAGGAGAATGTTGATTTATAGCATACAATGTAATCGAATATATGTGAGCAAGATGTCACATGAACAAACTTGAACAAGTAGATGACAATGAGGAGAAAATGAAATAAATGCCAACCCTAGGAGGGATATAAAATGTCAACTGGAACCATATGCACTTAGAGAACAAAAATGCTCAAGCAAAATGGCACCTACGTACAAGTTCTCTTACTATAGTGTCGATATTCAAAGAATAGTTCTTATAGTTGAAGCATTGTTTAACTATGTTATATGGAATATTTGACATTAGCATATAGGTTTCAACTCATGTGTCTACAGGTCAAGGATTTCCCTGCTACTAAATCATAGATAATGTTACATTGAACAACAGTTGAAGGCTTCATATTATAATCCCATACTGGCTAATATGGTAAAAAGGACATCACAAATGCTTGTGCAGTAACACTTTTCAAAAATTCCCATTCGGGATGTACTAACTCAGTCTGTTTGTACCTGGCTTAATCCTGCCTTTTAATGTTGATGTATTTCCATGTAACTAATTTATTTTTGTTTGAGGATTATGTATTAAACTAACTGAATGTTCATTAGATATCTCAGCACCGAGAACACCAACACAATGACATACGTGAGTAAACAAAATGAGACATCAACAAAAATTCTTACCAAGATGGCACCGCCAATGAGGCCATCATTGACAAACTGCAATCGTCATGATCGAATTAAGCACAAAGAAATATGAAGTCCGACTGGAGCTCTCCGCGGGTGATGGACCTCAAGTTGTTGATGTAGGCGTGTCGAACCTGCATAGTCCACCATCGTTTGCTCTCTAGTCAAGCTCAAAGTTAAGTGAGCAAAAAATAGTTCGTACAAAATGAACATAGATGCAAATAAAAGAGAAAGACATCAGATGAGGAGCAAGTAAGAGTTACAAGAGAGGAATCAAACGAATCAGCGTGGGTGTGGATGCCTTTGCTGCTGTCTTATGGGTGTAGATAACACCCCCTGGTTGGTTACCCCAAGTGGAAGGTCGGGATGTAGTAACAACAAATTTACCTTATACGAGGACTGTAAGGTTTATCGTATCCAGTAGGACTCCAAGTTCTGCAAGTAGGTGTCAACGGCACCTGAAGTGTTGCCGAATGGTTCGACGCTGATGTGGACCTGCACACAGCAACAAATAACTCCGCTCCCAACAAGTCAGAGAGGTTGTCAATCTCTCCGGTCTTGTTGTTTACAAAGGATCAAACACAAGTGGAAATAGTAGTGGTGATTGCAACGAAAAGGAAACAAAAGCAATAAATAGTGGAGGTGTAAATAATGGTGGAAATATGGAATGGGGTCCCATGACGTTCACTAGTGATGTCTCTCTCCCAAAAGAAGATAAAACAACTATGTTGGGCGAACAAATTGCAGCTAGGCAACTGACAGAACTAATACAAAGATGTCTTGATCATGTAGGGCAGCTCACAAGGGCTAGGAATTGAGGCACAAGATTGGAGAGAATACATCACATAGCTACTGGTCATGGACCCATGGTCCAAGGTGGACTACTCACGGCACATCCGGGAAGCGCTCATGGTGGTGGAGAAGCTCCAGGAGATCAATCCTCCCTCCGGCAGGGTGCCGGGACATGGTCTTCTGGCGATCCCGATCTCAGGATCGCGGCAGCGGCGGAACAGTGGTGAAAATTGCGTGACGGAGTGCCTCCTGAGGGTTTTCAGAACGGGGGCTAAATATAGGCCGAAGGAGGGCACCACGGGAGGTTCCACCCCTCCAGATGGGCCCCTGGCGTGGCCTCCCTCCTGGTCGCACCACCTCGCCGCCTGGGAGGGGGTTGGCCCCCCTTTGTTGACACTGATTTTGGCCAAAGTAAAATGCATTGTGAATGAGTATGGTGGATTTTTTGTCGCCCAATATAAAATAATAGACCTAAAAAAAGGAATGAGTCAAATATCGATATTTAAATTAGAAGAAGTAATTTTTATATACATACACCATCATCAACTGCAAAATTTTGATGTTGACACAAATCCAAATTTCGTAGGCGACGCTATGGCCAAAATATTATATCACATTTACAAGCATTATTCTGTCACCGCTAAAAAAAGTATTAGGACAATAATGTTGGTGTAAAATAATATAACACGCGGCGACGTATAAAGAAAATGTCGAGCTGCCATATAATTATCAATGGAAAAATGCTTTCCCGTGTCACAACAATTAATTTGGCCTAGCTAGACCAGTCATATATACGGCTACGTGCGTGCATGCATGTGTGTTATACATGGGGGTTAATTATACGGCAAGATTAAGAGCTAATTGAGTAATTAGCTAGCCCATGACTACAACACGTATGGTCTGCATGCATTAATGGGTATTATAATCAGCTGGGGCCCATCCGACTAAACCCTCAAAGCCCATTACGGAAGCTGATCGTTCGTATAGGAGAGAGATCCACTCGGCCAAGTTTTCTGCACGCTGAAGAACGTGGGCAAAGCTCCCACGATCCCACGATTGTCCAAGACGTGAGCGCGTCCAGCCGAAGGCATCTGCTGCTCTCTCTTCTCCTATAAATACCAGGCAAACCAATGTGTTACGGGGCTAGTCGCTCATCTCCCCGACTCATTTCAACCCCCCCGGACCGGCTGCTCCTCATTTTTTCACCGTACCTCATCAATTAGTCCATCGCTCAAACACGCACGCTTCCGTCGCGTACACAACGCCGGTTGTTCGTCTTGTCGCCATTGCCGGCCACTCGTCGTCTGTGTCGCTGCCGTCAGCCGCTCGACATCCACGCTGTTATACGTGAGTGTTTAGCTGCTGCCGGCCGGTCACTTGACTTCGCGAGCTACTGCACACCGCCGGTTGATCCATCCATCCATCACTGCCTCCTTGCAGTTGGACGCTGCTGCCGGCCGCTCATCATACAAGCGGCTGCTGGGCTGCTGGCTGCTTGCCATGTACACGAAAAAAAGAAGATTGGCAGAACATTTACTAGAAGGTAAGATCATGATTCTTCTTCTAATCTCCTTGCTTCTCGGTTGATTATTGTGATACAAACCAAGGAACTCATCTTTATATGTTTTCATCATCATGTTGCTTTTGTTTCTTGGTTGGTCATTATGATACTAACCACGAGAACTCCATACATTCTCATCTTAGCATATTACCTTGGTTGATCACCGTGATACGAGTCAAAATGTAATAATGTTTAAGAGTGAAGATGGTGTCCTTGGTTGATCATCTTGATACAAATCAAGGAGTATATATTATACATCTTCATATTGATACTTTGCTTCTTGGTTGATCATTGTGATACAAACCACGAGAACTCCATACATTCTCATCTTAGCATATTACCTTGGCTGATCATCGTGATACGAGCCAAAGTGTAGTAATGTTTAAGAGTGAAGATGGTGCCGTTGGTTGATCATCTTGATACAAATCAAGGAGTATATAATATACATCTTCATATTGATATTTTGCTGCTTGGTTGATCATTGTAATACAAACTAAGAGAACTTCCATACCTTCTCATCTTAACATATTGCCTTGGCTGATCATCGTGATACGAGCCAAAGTGTAATAACGTTTAAGATCAAATATGGTGTCCTTGTTTGATCATCTTGATACAAATCAAGGAGCATATATATATATATATATATATATATATATATTCTGCCTTGGCTGATCATCGTGATACGAGCCAAAGTGCAATAATATTTAAGAGTGTGAATTTTGTCCTTGGTTGATCATCATGATATGAATCAAGGAACATACGATATTAATCTCCATCTTGACATTTTGCTTTGGTTGATCATCGTGATGTGAGCCAAAGCGCAATTATGTTTAAAGAGGGCAGATTTTTACTCCTTGGTCGATCATGGTGATACGAACCAAGGAGGATATATTTTCGCTTCTATCATAAATGAGAGACGCACATATGAAGCTCGGAGGAAACAAATATGAAATATTAACAACTTGCAAGTTATAATCCCATACAAAAAGTGTGCTTACAAATCACATTAGCTAAGTAACATGCATAATGAACCACTTTTGTTGGTTACATTACAGGCACACATGTTATGTCTCGTTAGTAGTAATACAAACAAAAGGCATATAAAATCATCATATAAATGATAAAATTAGCATATTATAATCTGCACATATATATAATGTGCTAAGTGAAATCTAACATATGAACATGAGATAATGAAAATACTAGTTGCCTCGGTTCATACTAAAATGCATGTAGGCTAATAGAAATTCTTACATGTCATAAAGTCCATATTAAGCATGCATGTCCCATACAACATGCTAAACATCCAAACATAGATATTATCTACTTATGAGAAAATCAGTACTAATAATATCCACTAGTACTAAAATGAGTGAGATAAATGAATTCCCCACATGCAAAAGGAAATCATATGTTAGGCATATACATCTCACATGTATGGTCAAGTATAGAAAACTACTCCGATGCCTTAAGAGTATAAACTACGGTAAATTATTCAAAATATTACTCCGAAGCCTTAAGAGTATAAACTACGGTAAAATATTCAAAATATTACTCCGATGCCTTAAGAGTATAAACTACGGTAAAATATTTAAAATATTACTCCAATACCTTAAGAGTATAAACTATGGTGAAATATTCAAAATATTACTCCAATGCCTTAAGAGTATAAACTATGGTCAAGTATTAAAATGCTTCAATACTTCAAGAGTATAGACTACGGTCAAATATAGAAAAATACTCCAATGCCTTGAGAGTATAAACTATGGTCAAATATAGAAAATAGTCCAAGACCTTATGAGTATAAACTATGGTGCCAAATATAAGGCAAATGCTCCAAACTATAGATGATAACCTATACAAAACTATAAAGTAAATAGATGCATGCGTTGACAACATCAAATATAAATATGAGCATAGCCTATTTTACTTGCACTAAACATAACATGGTGTGCAATTGAATATATCATCATAAAATTCCATATAGCCTCTTCACATGTTGGCTTGATGCAATGCTATATACATTGCTAAAAAGTGAACCAAATATTTCCCCTTTTCATGCATCCATGTAGAAATCACATGCATGATCAAATTAACTCATAAAAAGAGTTATACCCTATATTGCACGTATGCTCACTAAACTGGCTAGTAAACCATTAAATAAATCTTTTTATGAAAAAACACTTCTTATTAATAAAATATCTAATGGTTATTGAGCTAGGCATAAATAGCCAAAGCATCCACGTGCTATATATATGAACATCAAACGTCATATGATATGAATGAATTAAATGATGTATATTATGCTACCCATATGTTAGCATAGAAAAATTCAAGGCCTTCAAGCACACCGAAGTCGACAACAACAAGGAGGAAGAATTTTCTTCTTATATTTTGAAGTCTTATTTTTATTTCTACATTTTTTAGTACTCATATGATGTAATGCCATGTAATAGCTATGTTGGAATTCTTAATCAGGGGTTTTCTCTCAGGAGATGTAATTAACAGTTCTTTTATGTATATGTAAGAGTTCTGGAAATAAAGTACATGCAATGTTTGATCTCTCTTCTATATTATGCATTTATGCATTTAAATTATACTATCTGTCTCTATGATGTAGACGCGTTAGTATTATTTATTTCCGCCCCATTTTCCCGTCATCACCCAAGCGTATCTACAATTTCTTCTTGTTCCATGCACTTTTATGTGACATTGCTACATGTTTTGCTACACTTTTATATCATTTTACACATATTTGGACTAACCTACTAACTCAGTGCACCCAGTGCCAGTTCCTGTCTGCTGATGTCTTTAGTTGCAGTGATTTTTTGCCAATTTAAAATGCCTGAAAAATTCGGGAAAATCAGAATAAAAATCAGCATGGAGGAAGCTTCCGAAACCACCGAAGGAGAGCTGGAGGGGGGCCACCCCCTCCCAGGCGGCCAGGTGGCGCGGCCCCACCCCTGGTCGTGCCACAAGGGCGCCTGGGAGGTGGGGCCCACTCCCGGTGCCCCCCTTCAGCCTATTTTTACCCCTCGCTCCGAAAACACTCGGGAGGAGACCCGCATCGTGAATTACCTCTTTGTTCCGCCGCCACCGCGCTCCGAAGACCGGGAGCACCAGAAGACCCCTTCCCGGCACCCTGCCGGAGGGAGGATTGACCTCCGGGAGCCTCTCCACCACCATGGATGCCTCCCGGATGTGCCGTGAGTAATTTCCCTTGGACCATGGGTCCGTGATCAGTAGCTATGTGATGTCTTCTCTCCACCTTTGTTCTTCAATGTTTTAGACCTTGTGAGCTGCCCTACATGATCAAGGCATCTATGTAATTTTCCTGCTGTTGCTATGCTGAGTTTGCTGGGATCCGATGGATTATGAGATTACGTTCAGATCGTGATGAGTTATATATTTGGTTTCCCCTTTTATATTTTGTTCTTAGTTATTCTTGCATGTTCTTTGTTGCTATTTGTTGCTTTGGCCAAGTAGTAGATAGTGACTCTAAGAGGGAGCGTTATGCATGATTGTGGGTTCATGCCCCCCGATGTCTAGCTTGAGTGGCAGAAACATGAGACTAGGGGATGTGCTTTTGCCACCAGGGAGAAAACAACGGTGCTTGTAACCATGGTTGCAAGGATTGTTTATCTTACGCATAGATTGTTAATGCAATTGTCTGTTGCTTTGAGTTTACACTTTGGGTGGGGCTCGCAACTTAATACCAGCGAGATGTTCTGGATAGATATCTCAAGGTGGATGATTAGTAGTAGATGCAGATGGATTTCGGTCTACTTGTCTTGGTGTACTGCCCATACTATTGAGCACTCTTACTTTCAAGTAACATAATTAGCATTGCGGTATGTTTATAATTCTGTCAATTGCTCAGGTGTAATTTGTTCATCCAACTTAGCTATTTTATCGTCTTTTGGGAGAGAGACATCACTAGTGAACATCACGGGACCCCGGTCCATATTTCCACCCCTGTTTACACCTCCACTTTACCTTACCATTTTTACTTTCTTTGCATTTATCACTATCACTATCTCTTGCGTTTGATCCTTTGTAAACGGCAAGGCCGAAGTGATTGACAACCCCTCTGTACTCGTTGGGAGCAAAGTTATTTGTTTCTGTGTGCAGGTCCAGGTAGAGCAAGTGATTATCCTAAATGAGGCGGCACTTGCCGAGCCACCTACTTGTCGTCCTTGGAGTCCTCCTGGATTCGATAAACCTTATTGTCCTCGTGTAAGGGAAATTAGCCGCTATCTACATCTCTACCTTCCACTTGGGGTAACCAATGAGGAGCACTACTTCAGTGCCATCAAGCTAATTTCTGGCGCCGTTGCCGGGGACTCCTCGTTTTTTGTCTTAGTGTCCTTTATCAAAAACCACAAAAAAATTGCTTGTCTTGTTCCTGCTTGCTGCTGCTATTATGGGTTCCACTGCGTAACACCCCGGGTGTCACGCTACAGTAATCCTCATGATTAAGATAAGTCATTTTGAATTACAGTGCTTGATCACATTGGATCCTATCTCAATTCAAATTCCACCCAATAAGAAATTCCAAAACCAAGTGGCAATTAATGTTCAACCAAAAATTGTGCAAACAATTTTATAAAATACCTAAAAGTCAGCAGATCAATATACCATGATTAGGAATATTTATTATGACATTTGAATATTTAAACAATTCAAACAATAGCCAAAACAACCCTTTTGCGGCAACCCAGCGCGTGCGCCTAGCCGAGCGTGGCCTCACCCCGCACCCAAGCCCCCCCCACCTCCCTCGCCGGCACGGCACAGCGCCGTCATGCTCCTAGTCGCCTGCGAGCACGGCCGTGGGTAAACCCCCTCCCTCTCTCTCACTGACCAATGGGCCCGAGGCCAGTTAATTAGGCTAACAAAAAAAGTGTTAGACATAACCCCCTGTTAAGATAAAAATATAATGATTAAGTTAATCCCCCACCTAACACTGACCTGTGGGCCCTGTACCATCTAAATATCTGTTAAGTTTAAATACCTGTTAAAATAAACCTATCTCTATGACAGCTGGGCCCCACTGCAAATTAGATTTAAAAGAAAATGGATATTTAAACAGAGTATGACATGTGGGCCCTCTGTACTGTTTCAATTAAATAAAATGAATTTAAAAGCCCCTCCCTATGACATGTAGGTCCCACTGGTCATCTTGACCAGTCAAATGCACTGTTGTGTAATTATAATTTAATAATAAAAGAAATTTCAGAAATGATTTAAAATGATTTAAACTCTGAAATTAATATCTTTTAAACCGTAACTCAGATCGAAAAACTTTATACATGAAAATTGATCAGAAAAATATAACGAATAAGAATACGCTATCCGCATACCAACCACACCCCTCTAAAACAATGAACACGAGACATTCCCCCATCTGGCCCGTCTATCGATAATCACCCGGGGCTGGTATTTCATCCTCGGATGAATTCCCGCTTCAAGCCTAACCCATTGTATTGCGTTAGAGCACCGTTAATGTTGCATCTATCATGTCATGCATCTGTTTGTGTATGCTTGCTGTGTATTTACTATTTCTCCCCCCTTATTCTCCGGTAGACCCCCGCTGCTGCCGCCGACTACACCGCTGCTAAGTACGACTACGTCGTCGATGAACCTACCCCTACCGTCGAGCTTCCAGGCAAGCAGAGCCATTCTCTTCCCTGGATATCGCCTATCTTTCCGTACATTTCTTGCACTAGGCATTGTTATTGCTGCTGCTATGTTACAATCCTATTCGATTGTATATCATGTCTTTGTCGCCTCTTGATGTACCTTCCTTTATCCTATGCTTCCTATAAATTTATATATATTATACAGCAGTGAGCCCTGCGCATTGTTAGTCAACTAGGATTAGATAGCGGGCCATGAACACTCTGGGGAGTGAACGCGGATATAAGATATATAACTGCCACAGGTACGGTACAATGCACACACCGCCTAAGGCCACTACCTCGGCTCTTCCGAGCCACATCAAGTGTGAGCTATCGAGGAGTAATCCTCGTACTCCACTCGTTGCTGACTTTGTATAGCCGCCCTAGGGTCCTGAGCCACGGTTGTCCTTAAGGTAAGAAGTCGGGTGACCCAACGGTGCCCGCGAGTGGTACTACGACGGGACGACAGGGAGGCTACGGCCAGTGTACATGTGTGCTTGGACCCTGATCGTTGGCCGCGAGAGTTACCAAACCACGAAAGTCGAGCTCCTCCAGGAGCACACGCGAGATAAGGTAAGGAGTAGGTTCACCTTGTTTGTAATCGCATGCTCTTACGGGACGACATGGCAAGCACCGATGTACTGGTGGTCCTGGCTTTTGTTCGTTGTCCGTTGTGTTAATTAGTCGGGCAACGATAATGGTTGTCTTCGAGATAATAAAATGACTAAAGTTTCAGCGGATGACTTGAGTAGCCTTTCGCCTTATACGCGTTGCCTACACGTGAGATAATGAGTTATGGGCTCCCCTGCTTCGCAGTCTCGTACAAAGACTCTTCAGACATCAGCAGTACCGCGGGGTGATTGCCGGGAAGTGAGGTGTCTTCTTTGCTCGAGCTGTGTTGTTTTTTCTACTGCTTCCCGACCACCACGCACCATGTAGGAGTACATCAGGGTTGGGGTCCAAGGCCATGCGTACTTAGGATTTAGACAGGCGGATGGCCTCTCTGTTGAGTTTGAAGGATGGGCTACTTTGTGTCGGATAGCCTCGGTGGGACATTCCCTAACAAGGTGTACGCCACCCTGGAGATCCATGCGTTGTAGTGTAACAGAAGTGCACCCCTGCAGGGAAGATTAATCTATTCAAATAGGCGTGTCCACAGTAATAGGACGCTTTATGCTGAAGCCAGATCCTACTACTACAAACTATTATTACTAAACTGTTTGGTTCCGGATTTTCCTCCTCGCTGGGAAGTCGAGGAAGGGATCTCAGAGGCATTGTTAATTATTACAACTTACTATTATACAATGTTGCAGCAACTTCTGCTGCATTGTTACTTTATGCTTTATATAAACTGTTGTCTACTCTCTCCTCATGCTGCAAGACTCGTCGGAAGATGCTAGTCTTCGATAGGCCTAGCTTCTCTTCCTTATTTTGGTTTTCTGACTTTCAGTCAACTATATAAAGCCTCCCCTTTCCATTTGATACCAATGCATAAATGCTTAGTAGCGGACGTAAGACTCGCGGGTATGCTAGATACTCACCCTTGCTTTATTTCCCCCTTTTTGTTTTGCCTGATCGGCCGCTGCAGTCGACGTTGGAGCCCAGGAGCCGGAGTACCCCGGAGGCGACTACTACGACGTCGAGTTCCCCATCGACGAGGAGTAGTTCGGTGGATCCCAGGCAGGAGGCTTCGCCTTTTCGATCTGTATCTCTGATGTTATTTGTGCTAGCCTTCTTAAGGCAAAACTTGACTAACTATGTCTATACTCAGATATTGTGGCTTGTATAACTTATGTATTCGTATCCTCGTGATCCCTGGTTTGTAATATCAGATTTATCCTATTTGTGTCTAGTGTTGTGCTGTGATATTCTCACCGTGGCACCCTGATTTCTGTCGTGTACCCTGCGTGCATGATTACTGTACACGACTTGATTTTGGGGGCGTCACACACTGAAAACACTAAGTTGTGTGACTTCACTAGTCACAACAACAATGACTTTATCTGCACTCCTATCGCTACACCTGCCACTTCAGCATCTTCTTATGAAATTAAACCTGCTTTGCTGAACCTTGTTATGGAAGAACAATTCTCTGGTGCTCGAGATGTTGCTGCCTTACACTTGAATAATTTTGTTGAACTATGTGATATGCAAAAGTATAAAGAAGTAGAGGGTGATATTGTTAAGCTTAAGCTTTTTTCCTTTCTCCTTGAGATGAGGAGCTAAAATCTGGTTTCAATCCTTGCCTAGGAATAGTATAGATTCCTGGGATAAGTGCAAGGATGATTTTATTGGAAAGTACTATCCACCTGCTAAGATTATCCAATTGAGGAGTAACATTATGAATTTTAAGCAATTGGATAATGAGCACGTTGCCCAAGCTTGGGAACGCATGAAATCTCTTGTTAAAAACTTCCCTACACATGGTTTGACTACTTGGATGGTTATCCAGACTTTTTATGCAGACTTGAACTTTACCTCACGGAATCTTTTAGACTCCGCGGCGGGAGGAACCTATCGTGGTCATACCAAAGGTATACCCTTAAGCATTAGGAATCAAGGGGTACCCTTAGTATTGTGATCTCCCAAAAACACGCAAGAAAATAAATAAAATCATCAAAGTATAAAGAGCTCGACAAAATACGGGGACATAGGTTACGATGTCTCCTAGTAATGTGTTACTCGGAAGAAGAGATGGTCTCCGTGTTACCAATTAATCGGAAAGCAGATAGGCTTTGAGTGATCCCTTACTCGGAAGAGGAAATCAACGAGCTGCTCGCTACTCGGAGAAGGAAGGGCAATGGGCGCGAAGCGTTAAAGACCATAGGCGTTTCTCCTTCTTAATTAGCAGTAATGAGTAGACCGTTTATTGTATTAAGTATGGGCATTCACACCTGTAATTATGACTCATTCATCGGGGCATTGAAGGGGCAGAGGCGCACTCTATATAAGCCTCCCTCCACTACTGGAAGAAAGGTATTTAATGGCGCACTATATTTTGACATCAATGGCGCACTTTAGGTGCGCCATTACTAGTGCGCCATTACTATCCTGTATACTAATGGCGCACCAGAAGTGCGCCATTACTAAGGCCAGTAATGCGCCACTTATGTTACTGGTCCCACCACATGTGTGTCTTCTGCTCTGGGTTACTAATGGCGCACTTTCAGGAAGTGCGCCATTGTTGTGTTTCTCCACATGCGTCACTGAGGCACACTATGTGCGCCACTACTATGAATATTAGGTTTTTTTCTTTTGCTTTTCTGTATTTGCACAGATACAAACAACAAATTTATAAACAGCACAGATATAAATAGAAGATTTATAAATAACACAGTAGAAGATTAGTCTCCGATTACAAATCATCATATTAGTCTCCGAATTCAAAATACCGAACAAAGTTAGAACATTACAAGTCTCGAGTAGCGAGTTTGATCACATTACAAGTCGATATATCTAAACTACCATGACATTGAAGAAGAGGGTGGCGGTCACGATGAGCATCATCGTGACCAAAGTGATCTTCATCCGGTTCCTCCTCTGCTCCCTCCTCTCCCCCGCTAGATAGCGCGCGTATCTAGCTTCCGCCTCCGCCCTTGTGGGGTAACCTTTGTAACTGTTACCGCTAAAACGGTGAACCTGTCTCCGACAATCCTCTCAGTCGTCGTAGACTCCGGGAATCCTACCAATGTACACGACATACGATGGCATCTGCTTTATGCACTGGACAAACAAAACATTAAGAAAAAGTTACAGATAATATTTAAGCAGTACATACGTATACAACAAAATTAAGGACCAAAGGAAGAGAAAAGCAACACACATTAATAGCACACGGTTCATGGTCCTAGTAATAAATAGCATCGATTACATATAAGTTGAATGATGACTGTTTAAACTATGGAGACATGTGTACATACAAGTTCATAAAAGTTTATGCAACACACACGAGCTCTCGTTGATAGTCCAGAACTACATAGCTAGGCGCATGGGCATCAAGACTTTTGACTCCGCTCACGGGCCGGAGCGTGGGTGAAGCCGCCGTCTTTCGGATGGTCATGAATGAGCGATCGCCGTCAGCCTGCAATCTTAGCATTGTATCTATTTCACGGTTGGACAGTTGATTGTTGAGGTAGAACTCCCCCGTGTTACGAAGGACATCTTCAGAGATGATTCCTGCCAACTCCGACTGGATGCGAAAGAATTCTAGTCTGAGGTCGGCGTCTTGGATTACCGACAAGCGTTCGGCCCAGTGCTTGAGATGAGCTGGGAGCGTATGCTGCTGCTGGTCCCATACGAACGCCCGCATGTGATGGATGGCGTAGTAGGCATCCTTCTGACCGCCAGGCGGCTGCTTGACGCAGGCAAACTTTGTTACGTGAGTGAACACATGCGCGCCGTACCTAACAACTTCCTTCTTGAAGGTGACTCCAGATTTGGAGTAGCGCGAGAGAGCCTCATCGAGAACTTTCTTGATAATTGTGTAGTCTTTGTTCGACTCACGGTCCGGGTCCAAATACGTGACCATGGGACCATTTCGGGTTTAGAGCGATGAGTGTGCACTTTGTTTCATCACTGCACACAACACGGATGTTAGGAGGAAAAGAACGACCGAAATCTAAGCAACCTAATGTACGTTACGGGGACGTGAGGGGATGACTCACTCGGGAAAGTAAGGAAGGAGGAAGTTGTCCTTATCCTTGTTCGCCAAAATGACGCGTTCGAGGTAATCACTCGCGAGTCGCCGGTCCCCGGAGCTGCATAAGAGCTTGGCACGCATGGAGAAGGGGTCGACTATAACGATGTCCGGGGTCTTGTCTCTAATGATCCGCATCTCCATACTGAGCGCAAATAGCTGAACGAATGTGTAGTGCAGCGGAAGAAGGTGAAACATAGCGAAGATGTCATCAAATCGCAGGAAGATCACACGTCCGATGTCGCAAGCAACAAAGCCCTTTCCCTCTGGCACCTTGGCGGTGAAAACCGGGTACGGCACATCATTCTCTCTGAGGCGCCGCGTCTCTGTATTCAGAACAATGTCATGCAGACTATTCATAGCACCGGTTGCAGCATCGAGCATTGCAGCAGATAGCATCGGCCTACCCGCCACATGCACCCTCGACATGATTCCGTCGGGTCTTGGTGGCCCGTCTTGAGCACGGATTGTTGGTGCCGGCTATCTCGCAGTAGTGGGACCCTTCCTCCTTCTTGTTCGTCCCTTCTTCTTCGGCTTCTCATGTAATGGGACCTTTACCTGCTCGGAGACTGCCTTCCTGAGTGTGTTGGGGCTGATAACATTTCGCGTCTCGGCCGTCTCAGCCTTGGTGAAGGAGGCAGCTGGAGGCGTCTCCTGAGAACTGAACAGTAAACGCTTATTGTTGGAATTCATCTCCGCGCTACGAGATGGGTGGGAGGAGTCTTTTGCACCAAGGTTTGGTTCTTGAGAAGCAGGCGGAAAAAGGTCGTCCATGTCGCACCCACCGTGTTCCTCGTATACTTCATCGACACGGGAAAATAGTGTGTTGGTGTTGGTGTTGCTCTGATCTTGTGCCACATCGATGTCCGTGGGGTGGTGGCCCGGATCAGCCGACGGCGTTGCAGCGGTCTTGGCATGCCTTGGCGCCGGCACGACTGGCGGTGGGGTGCAGTAGTTCCCCAGCCCCAAACGAATCTGGCACTTCGGCCAAAGCAAGCTCCAGTTCAAGCAGCCGTGGAGGTCCATCACATCTTCGTCCTCGGCTCCAGGGGGTCGATAGGGAGGTAACAATTCACCGTAGCCATCCATCACCCGAATCAGTTAAACCTTATACACGTTGGTTGGCATCGGATTACCATGGAACACGCGGATGCCCGGTTGAACGATTCTGCCCATGGAAACATCGACCAACTCCTCGTCCACGAAGTGCAGGAGAGTGCATGGAACGTTGACGGTGCCCTGCGAAAACATTTAGGGCGTCAAGGATGCCAAGTCAAAGGCAAAAGGAGATGAAGTCATCGGCCGAGGCTTAGTTACCGTGATGGCGTCGAGCTCGGCTAATGTCGATGGACCGCCAACGGCGGGAGGACATGTGACGGAGGAGGCGCTTGCTCCTGAGGTGCCGGGCGTTGGTGTTTTACGCTCCAATACTTGCGCCGCCGCCGGGGTCACAAACGCATCCGTCGTCGGGGACACCGTCGCGGCCGCAGCCGGGGGCACCGTCCTGGCCGCCGCCGGGGTCACAAACGCATCCGCCGCCGGGGACACCAACGGGGCCGCCGCCGCTGTCGTCGCGTTGTGAGAGTTGCTGCCCATGAAGCTGGGAATCGGGGGCAACCCCTCTTGACCACTTGCAAGCCAGTCTTTCATGAACACAAACAAGGAAGGCATCATGTTGTTGAGCGCATGTCCAACTTGTTCTTCCACAATGCGTGGAATCTTCTCCATTTTTTCCTGGAGTTGTGCCTCCGAGCCGCTAGTGTTTTTCTCCTTTCGCCTAGTGTTATAGTAGTCCGACCATTTTGTGGAACAGCCTTTTCCGGACACACGACCAGCTGACGACGGCTTACTAAGCTTATCCTTTTTCTTGTGTCTGTTGATCGCCCTATTTAAAGAGTTGTCCCAAGGGGCGATAGGCGGGGACCCCGCGCTGCTGCTTTCAGTTTCTTGCACAAGGAACGCAGGGACCATTCAGAAATTTTTCTTCACTAATTTTAAAATGCAACCATATGGAGCTAATTTATCAGGGGGGAGGTATTCTTTACCAGAAGACGCTCAAGCTCCTCCACCTTCGGATCCGTCGTAAGCTCCCCTGTTATCGGGTTCCTCTTGTACCGGGCCCTGACATAGTTATCGGTAGGCTTATCTCCATATTTTTTGAAGAGGGGTGGCAGGCCTTGCGCGGCACGCTCCGCATCCTCCTTGTCCCATTTCGGTTCCGCCACTCTGTAACCGCCGGGACCGAGTCTGTGAACCCCTAAGTTCAATTCCCGCATACTTTTCCCCCACTGACTCGATTCACTGGTTGAGGTGTCCTCGCACTTGAGCTTGAACTCCTCGTAGTCAGTTTCGCTGATCGAAGGATTTGCCTCCTTGATCTTCTCGTAACTAACACCTTTACTAATCATTTTCTTCACCGTGCTTCTCCAAGTAGACAGGGATGTGCTCATCTTCATGAGGGCGGCACTGTTCACTTTATTCCCGTGGTGTTGTGTGTTTGCGAATTGCGCGGGGAACTTGTATCGGTTGTGCAGCTTCGTGAAGAGGAGGTTGCGCAAATTCTCTCGGTCAGGATGCCTTAGGTTCTCGGCGTTGATCGAGACGGTGCCCCGGAGAATGCACCCGAGTTGTCCGGCGTACCCACCGACTAATTCTTTGGGCGCCGTTGGAAGCCCATTTTTGTCCACTTCGGTAAATTCCTCGTTGACGGTGCCTAGCTTGCTCGGGTGCCTCTCCTTTTTTTGCCTCTTCGGTTGGCTTCCATCTGTGGGTTGGCTGCCATCATCAGTGGCGGGATCGGCCTCCGCGGCACCACAATCATCCCCGCTAGCGGTTGTGTACTCGGGATCGGTAGAGTCATCCCCGATTCCCTCGTAGCGGGGTTGAGGTTGTGGATCATCGTCCATGCTCATCTCCCAATATTTCTTCTGGTGGTGCGAACTAGAGGCCTCATCGTTGTCGGCCATCTACACCCACTACATAGGATAAGAAAAAATGCTACTAGAGTGATTGGATGATATCAGGGTAGCTAGTATAGCTAGGATAAGAAAAAAGTTATTGATGTTTCTATTATGATGTGTGTAGCTTTCATCCTGCCAGTGATCAAATCTGCAAGTGCCTAAAACTATATGCTACTGTGGAGATTGTTGAGCTATGTAGTTGGACAATTACATGCAAAGCACCTTCTAGGTCAAGAAAATTAACAAAGGTCATGCACGAATTCACGGTAAAATTCGGCATGACCTTTGCTAATTTTCTTGAGCTAGGACCCCATTCTCAACCGAAACGGAAATTAATCGAAATTTCGGGAGAATGGGGTCATTATTTGTACCTGCACAAAAATGGCACAACAAGCATATATGCAGGTCTGCATATATAAACAGGAATGCATATATATATATATATATATATAAACATAACAGTTTCTTGCATATATATCAACATAAGTTAAATGCATGAGACTGCATATGAAAATCAGTACAGGAGCACATAATAAATAATCTCCTCCCTCGTAGCATTTTCTTTAGTTTGAATAATCAGTACTGGAGCACATGAAAATCAGACATACAAAAGACCCCTTATGTTATGTCAAGAGTATAGCATCAAAGTCAGAAACAAGAGATACTAGTGATTATATAAGTTAAGACATGCTTATGTGAAGCAATGTGGTGTTGTATCTAAGCACAACAGATTCTGCAGAAAGAATGAAATATCAATGTTTTTGGGGTGATTTGCAGGAACAAACAAGAAACAAAAAATAATCTGGCATAGTAGTAGAATTTTTCCACTAGCCACAAACTTAGCTATAATTTATCCATCAAATTACACATTCCTGTAATGAACAATAAAGGTGATCAAGATAACTGATGAGTTCACAAGAGTCATAGAAGAAATCATACTCCAACTGGATCAGTACTGGAGCACATGAAAATCAGACATACAAAGGAACTTTATTCTACATAGCAACATAAAAAGGCCTACATATAGGCACAAGAAGCGTATACACTAGCTTCAGGTTCATTTGCTAAAACTGAATTTAAACACCGAATTTAAGCACTCCTCAATGACATAGGTGATCACTGAAATTTAGTGCTATAGACTCATTTAATTTTGCTAAGTTCAGCACATAGTGACTAGGATTGAATTTTAGAGATGGTGTACATGGTGTGGTACTGCTAACCTATCTGTCGTCCACGAATAACGTGCAGCTAAGATAGAGGAATTAATAAAACACAGATGGTAGCATAGCAGCAGATTAATCTATCTGACCAAACTGAACTGAAATCATAAGTCTTCATAAATTAAAAGACCGATCAGCAATGCTTAAGGATCCCACACCCCATCCCCATGCACATCATCCACATGACCCTACGACCATTGTAGTTGTAGATTGATTTGTAGTAGAGCATGGAGAGCTGAGGAGAGGAGGAAGTAAGGAGCAGGAGGTGGAAATGATACAAAAGGGGGCCAAGGAAAAGGCAAAGCTGCTAGAGAAAGGGAAAGGGCAGGAAAAAAGCAGTGCATGAAAAGAATAGATGTAGAGAGAGGTCTGCTGGCATTCTGGCCTTGCGCAGGATCCCCAATCAGATTTTGAAAGTCAGTGTCAATAATGGTGCGTGTCTGTCAGGCGGCTCAGGGTAAAATGGCACTGCTCCTCCCGTTTCCATCTATCCAGCACCGCATCTTCGCATGTGAACCTTGATGTGACATGACATCAGTGTAGTAAAATGCACAAAGCCACTTCATAGATGTTCAGAGATTGGAATTTGGCAGGAAAGAAATAGGGGAAGCAAAGCAAAGCACATCTCTTTGCTTGCTTGCAGGGGAAAAGAAGAAAGAAAACCCATGGGGCCATTTGTTTGTTGCTATGAGGAAGGCAAGAGATGCCTACTGCTATATCTGTTTGAAATTTTATATTTTTGTGTAAGTGAATGTGGGTTTGGTAGAGGAGGAAGACAGGGAGGCATGGCCTCTTGAGGCTCCAAGGCAACAGGGACAGGGGGTCCTAGTGCAAGACTGCATACAACCACATGGCTGACCATTGTACACACTACACACTCAATTGTACAGCCTGCTCTCCATCAGAACCTCTGATGCAGGAGTACTCCTCAGTCCTCTAACTAACATCAAATGGTGTACTGATTTCCCAAGACAAGTACTACACCGCATGGTCTAATTATCGTCATCACATGGCTGATAACAAGGAATGTACTAAACTACTAATTCAGACTAAAATTATAAATAGCTATCAGACTACCACAACCGGCAACAAGTGAGGAATCCATACAAATGCAAGTAGAGCATGAATTGGTGACAAATACCCTAATATACTCGAGGTTGGGGTTGACCTGCGGCGGCGGAGGTCGATGGGCGAGACGGCCGCAGGACAGAGGCCTCGCGGAGGAGAAGTCGACGGACGAGACGGCGGCGGGATGGAGGCCTCGTGGAGGAGAGGTCACCGGTGAGGGACGACGGTGGAGAGCAGCGGAGGCGGTCAATCTGCGAGGGGGAGGCGCAGTGTGTGAGAGAGATGGAGGGAGGGGTGGCGCGGCGAGGCTTACCGGAGTGGAGGGAGTGAGAGTCACCGGACGATCGCAGGGTCGCCGGAGGGTGAACGGCGGCGAGATTGGATCGAGAGGCTGCGCGCGGGGAGAAGTGTGGGAGGTTAGGGCGAACGGAGGGGAGGTGGGGACTAGCTAGGGGGTACGGGTTAGCAATGGCGCACATCTGGTTTGTGCGCCATAATGTAAGTAGATAGCAATGGCGCACCTTTGCATAGGTGCGCCATTACCATTAGTCTACATCTAGGTTAAAATAGGTGTGTGTGTGGCTATGGACAGAACACTTACATAGCCTAGTGGTTGGTCCCATGATACATGAATCTAGCCACCTAGGTTCGAATCCTGGCAGCCCCATTTTTTTGCACTTTAAAAAAAAGTTATATCAACCTTATCATATACATCCAAACACTTTCAAATAACCATATGGCTTATCCATCTCTAAAATAATATATTATTTAAAATATTTCCAAAAATATATAGTAATAATGACATATCAATATCTTCATAGAAAAATGATACAAAATTCCCACATACACACACACGCGCGGCAGACACGTTGTGATTGGATCTTATTAGCTATCATCTTTTCACAATCTTTTTGCCCTTCTTTTTCTCGTTTCCATAATTTAGCTTCGAAACCCCTTGATTTCTTCTCTTGAACGGGCGGCCGCATTTAGGTAGGGTGGTCCTGCTTCTTCTTGTTTTGTATGCTACTGCATCATCGTCGTCGTCATCTTCAATCTTCAGGTCGCCGTACTTGTGGAAGTCTTGCTCGTTGGCGGCTCCATCCATTCCGATGATGTTCCTTTTGCCTCTCTGCACGACAACACGGCTGGGCTTTGACGGGTCGGTAATGAAGAAGCATTGGTCCACTTGGCTAGCCAGTACCCATGGCTCATTTTGCACGGTGACGTTTGCGCCCGTGGTCTTGGATTTGGCTTCGGGTATAACCATGGTGGTGAAATACCGGCTTTCTTTTACGATGCTCTTGGCCCACCTGACACGGAACGTCGACACCTTCTCTCCAGCGTAGCTGAGCTCCCAGATCTCCTCGATCCTTCCGTAGTATCTTTTCTTGACGTTACCGGTGTAGGCTTCCATCGTTACCCCGAAGTTCTGATAATCGCTCTTCATGTCCTTTTCCTCGGTGTAGAATGTGTAGCCGTTGATATCGTACGCTTGATATGTCATCAGGCTGTGCTCGACGCCCTGTGACAAGGCGAATACGAGTATTTCTTCCTCGGAAGAGTCCTCATGGAAAGGGTACGATAGAATCTTGTCCTTGAACCAATGCGTGAAGCATGAGTTGTGCTCTTTGAGTACATCTCCGTCCGTCCACTGTTGGCCTCAGTCATTGTACATCTTCTCAATTGAGGTTTTGTGCTCTACCACCCAAGGATCGACCAAGTCAATGTGTTGCAGCGCGACTAGGTTTGCTCTTTCAAAGTCGGCGAGTCGATCCTGGAAGTTGACATGCATTTCGCGGCGACCCTCGCGGTGACCACATCCAGCGAGCCTGCCGAGGTGCCTGTTGAAGGGAAGACCAACGGGGTTATTGATGCCTAGATAATTCGTGCAAAAGGAGATGCACTCTTCGGTCAGAAATCCCTGGGCTATGCTTCCATCTGGACGTGCCCTGTTGCAAACGTATCCTTTGATCACACCATTCATCCTTTCGAACGGCATCATGCTGTGCAGGAATGTCGGCCCGAGTTGGATGATATCATCCACGATATGGACGAGGAGATGCACCATGACATCGAAGAATGCGGGCGGGAAGTATATATCGAGCTCGCATGGTATCACCACGATCTCTTTTTGTAGCCTTCTGAGTTGCCTCATGCCAACCGACTTCCGAGAGATGACATCGAAAAAGTTGCATAGGCCAAATAGCGTTTCACGAACGTGGTCGTCCATGATCCCGCGCATTGCAACCGGAATTAGCTGCGTCATCAACACGTGATAGTTGTGAGGCTTCATCCCGCTGAACCACTGCTTCGCTGAGTCTAGGTATCTACTGATCTTCCCAGCGAAACCGTAAGGAAGTTTTATTCCTAGGAGGCAGTTGATAAACTGTTGGATCTCCTTATGACTTAGAGTGAAGCACGCGGGGGGTGGGGCAGTAATAATGTTCGCTCTTCTTCTTGGCTATTTTGCCTTTGCGACGACTTTCCGTGTCCTCCGGTGGCTCATCATCATCATCATCATCATCATCGTCATCGTCGTCATCATCATCATCCTCATTAGGGCGGTTTGCGTGAAGCTCCTCCCTGATGCCCATTGATAGCAAGTCTGCCCTTTCTTTCGGCCCATCTTTGGTCTTTTCTGGCATGTTGAGCAGGGTAGCAAGCAGACTCTCACACACATTCTTCGTGATATGCATGACATCAAGGCTGTTTGGCACACCGAGGATGTTCTAGTACGGCAAGTCCCAAAGAACAGACCTCGTTTTCCATACCTTCAACAACGGCTCTGGCGCCTTTCTCTTAGAATAGATCTTTCCTGGCAATGGGCACTCTTTCCAATTTGTCAATAGCATGTTTATTTCGGTGCCGCTCATCCTACGTGGGGCCTTTCGGGGTTCGGCTGATCCATCGAACAGATCCTTGCATTTTCTCCATGGGTCATTGTGAGGAAGCCATCTTCAATGTCCCATGAACACGGTTTTTGAAGACCCGGGATCCTTAGGTAGCTGGTGATACGTTGTGTCGTCCATGCACCTAGCGCATCCACAGTGTCCGTGGACCACCTGCCCCGCGACATATCCTAAACCGAGATAGTCGTGCACCGTCGTGAGCAGTGCGGCTTTCATAGGGAAATATGTTTCTTCTAGAGCGTCCCACGTATTGACTGGCGTTCTCCATAGAGTATCTAGCTCCTCTTTTAGGAGCCCCAGATATAGATTGAGGTCGTTTCCTGGTTGTTTCGGCCCTTCAATTAGCACACTCATGTGCATGTACTTCCTCTTCATAAACTCCCAAGGGGGGATGTTGTACATGCCCACAAACACTGGCCAGGTGTTATGTGTGCTGCTCTGGTTGCCGAAAGGATTGACTCCATCGGTTCTCGCGACCAACACTACGTTCTTTGGATCCTTACCAAAGTCCTCCTCGAAGTTCAATGCCTCCCACTGGGTCCCATCAGAAGGGTGACTCAACATCCTGTCTTTTTCTGGATCATTTTTTTTCAGCTTCTTCCTTTTGCTGCTTCCTTTCCGCATGTCTGCGCATGAGCTTAGCTTGCTTAGGGTCCGCGAAATAACGTTGCAGACGAGGAATGATCGGAAAGTACTACACCGTTTTTTGAGGATCTTTCTTCTTCTTGTATCGACTGGCGCCGTACTTTGTACATACGGTAGACTCCGCGTACTCATGCCGATAAATGATGCAATCATTAATGCAGACATGGTATCTAACATGCGGTAAATCCAGAGGACACACAATTTTCTTCGCCTCATTGAAACTGGTTGGGCACGTGTTCCCCTTGGGAAAACGGTCTTGCCAGAATGAAATGTTTTCGTCGAAGCATGTGTCGGTCATTTTATGTTTTACTTTCATTTCCAGAGCCATGAGCGCTACTTTCAGGAGGGTATCCTCGGGATTGCATCCTTCATACAATGGAGTAACTGCGTCCATCTCAAGTTGATTCAGCTTGGCTTTCTCTCGGGCGGTAGCTCTTGCGTTATTACTCGTCTGGTTCAGAAGCAACTCTTGAAGATGAGGGTCCTGCACCCAGTCCATCGACGATGGTCCATCATCGCCGTCTTCTCTGGCATCTTCATCTTCATGATGATCATGCCCTTCGTCTTGATCTTCCTCATGATCATGTCCGGCATCTTCTACAAGATGATTGTGTCCTGCATCGTGATCATGTCCGGGAGATTCTTCGTCTTCTCGCCCGACCTCGGCGCTATTTCTGCTTACTATTGCCCGACCACCCTGGACGAATTCATAATCTTCTTCCTCACCTTGCCACCGATAGCCATCCATGAAACCACGCGTGAGCAGGTGCCCCTTTATGGTTTTTGAATCCGGGTCCAAAAGGCCCTTCAGCTTGCATCTTCGACACGGACATCTTATCTCCGTCTCGTTCTTTTGAATTATCTCGGCCTTCGCGGAGCTCAAAAACCTATCCACGATGCCTCCAGTCATCTTGCGAACCATGGTCGCCTGCGGGGCATAGAGCAAAACGATATTTTAGAACCAAAAAAAATTGGCATGACCTTTCCTAATTATTAGGACAAAAAAGAATGCAAAGTGTGCCAAATTTTCGCCGAAACGGAAATGAATCAACATTCCGGCAAAATATTGGCAACTATCGCATATGTGAGGTACCTGCAAACACACATGTACATACATATCCCATGATCATCACACATCCATTATCACAACACACATACATATATACCCCATGATCATCACATCACACCACACATATACACCGACAAAAAGTGTGTTCGAGAGAGAACAAACTAGATCTACACAACAATAAAGAGAGATACCTTACTAACCAATGAAAAAAGGAGATACAAATACTTATTTTGGGTAGATCTATGGTGCAAATAAGGTGAGGGGAAGGAAAGAACCGAGAGAAGCTTGTTGGAGGTGGGGAAAGTGAGTGTGGTGTGCTGCAAAAATATCTAGCTGCTCCCAGAGTTAGCAATGGCGCACCTCAGCAAATATGCGCCATTACTAACTCTGGGACAGGTGGTCCCAGCTGGCCAGAGGGGGGGACCAGGATAGCAATGGCACGCATCCAAGAAGTGCACCATTAGAGTTATACACTTAGTAATGGCACACTTCTTGGAAGTGCGCTATTGCTATGTCATCAGGCCTGGGCCCACCCCTCCCCTGACTTAGCAATGGCGCACTTCACAGGAGTGCGCCATTAGCATCCCTCGTGCCTTATGGCGCACTTCCAAGTAGCGCGCCATTGCTAAGTCAAGGGAGGGGGGCTTGTCCAGGAGTGAGTGGGCGGTGGCGCACCTTCTGGTAAGTGCGCCATTAGTAACAGGGGCACTAATGGCGCACCATGACATGGTGCGCCATTGCTATTTAGTAATGGCGCACTGCACATGTGGTGCGCCATTAGTGTCCATATTATCTATAGATATTTTTCCAGTAGTGCCCCTCACCCTAGGAAGGGTCACGCGCAACACACTCTTTCAGCCCTTAAGCAAGAACACCCCAGTAAGTCTGGGACAGGATTAAGGTTGTTATCTCTAAGGAGAGGCCTAACCTGTATAATTCCACTCACGTCAACCTCTCTACATAAAGATTCGTATAGCTCCAAATATCACCCCTATATTATTGTCAGGATTATATCCACAAAAGTTTGCGCCCACCGTGGGGCTGAGTTGATCAGCAATCGTAGAGATGGTATTTTTTTCATCTTCCTCGACAGTCCGCGGCCCCGAGCTTGTCTGCGGCGAGATGTTTCACTTCGGATTGTTGGCCTTTGTGGCTGATGATTCTGCTTGGCTAGCGGACTCACCGCTCCAGGCGCAATTGTTCCCTTCGAAAGGCAGCATCCACTTCCGAGCTGACGAATCAGGGGCCCTGCGCCTCCAGTTGTCGTCTCAGCGTCAGGCACGGGATCCCTTGTCCGTTTGCCTCAAGAAGAAGCGTTCAGGTCATCCACGCGCTCCCCATCGCAACAAGAAAGTCAGGGTGCAGCAAGTGGCAGTCATCGACTCGGTAGAGTCAGCCCAGAGAGCCCTTGATGAATTGATCGCAAGAGAATGCCCATCAGCATCCCTCTTGCATATTTTCAACTCAGCTGAAGACGAAGGCTTGGTGATGTCCGACCCAGAGCCTGATGAAGAGAAAGAGGGTAGCAGCGGCGTCCCAATCGCAGTCGTAGAAGTTTGCATGGCGGAAACGCCTCCACCCCAACCGTCGACGGTCCAAGTCTATCATGCCCTAAACGAAGCCAATATCCCATCTGGGGCTGATTGTCGTGAGCCGCCTCGGCGCACGTCTGCCTTCCGGAGGTTAGATCTCAGAGGGCCGAGTCGGCAACCTCAACCTCTTACTCGGGAGGAACAAGAAGAATCAGAAGCGGTAGAGCATTTGCTGAACACTCCTATTGACACAAGCACTCCGGAAGGGTGAGGCCTGGAAGCATCTAGGTTAACTAACCTGGCTGAACGAGAGCGCTTAGCCGAGTTGGAAAACACCTTGGAGCGTCAGGCACGGGAAGTCGCTCGGCTCAAGCAGAGCAGAACCAGTCGGCAGTTGAGAGGGCATGGACGAGAGCCTTTCCGAGCTATGGAAACTCCAGTGGAGAATCTCATAACAGCAACTCGGATTGTGAACTCTTTGCAGCCTAGTGGATCGATAGTGGAAGGGATTCAACACTTAGCATTCCTGTTGCAAGCAGCAGTAGATCAAAACGCTGCAGTCAGTCAATCACAGCAGCGTGTTCACTCCCAAGTCCTCCTGCGAGAACATCGCAGATAGTGCATACGCCTTATGGTGACACTCGGAGAAATAGGAACACACCCCATCGACGCAGAAATGATCCCCGCGAGGGTTATCACCATGATCAATATCGGCATGCAGAGTATCGGAGACCAGATAACTATGAGGTTAACAGGTCTGAGCAAGGTGCTCCACGAAGGGAGGATTTCCATCAACGCCGAGCTAGTCATCAAGGCAACCGATATATTGATGTCGATGATGATGCCCGGAGTCATCTGGTGCAGAGCCGAGTTGATCGCGCTCGGTCCCATCAGCAAGATGAGGCTCGCCCCTCAATGGCTACAGGGCCAGTTTGTTTCAGCGAGAGAATCTGGTCTACTCCCATTCCTCCTCACTTCCGAATAGCTCAAGGGGTGGACAAGTACCGAGGTGACGCCAAACCTCAGACATGGCTAGATGATTATAGGATAGTTGTGCAAATCGAAGGGGGAAGAGATGAGATAGCTATGACGCACCTTCCTTTGATGCTGGAGGGCTCAGCTCGGACATGGTTGAACCAACTTACCCCAACAGTATTTGGATTTGGGAAGATCTAGAGAGAGTTTTTGTCAAGAACTTCGAAGGGACTTACAAGAGGCTTGGAGGGTTAACCGAGTTGCAGTTGTGTGTGCAAGGAAATACAGAGTCCACCCGGGATTACATCCAGAGATGGATTACGCTTCACAACTCGGTAGAAGGAGTCTCCGAGTTCCAAGAAATCCACGCTTTCAAGCAAGGGGTTAAGTACAGAGAGCTGAGTCTCAAACTAGCAAGATCGTCCCATGTTACTTCACTTGGGAGACTAATGGAGATAGCAAACAAGTATTCCAATGGTGAACAGGAGATTCTCCAGAAGACCCAGCAACACTGAGGTGGAGGGAGCAACTCGGCACCTAACCCAAAACAGAAGACCGGAGGCTACAACAAGCGAAAAGCAGAAGATGCCCCAACGGATGTTGAGTTGTTGGCGACAGCGAATGCCTCGGGGATTCACGGCAAAGGTCAGCCAAGGAAGGAGTGGAAACCACGTCAAAAGAAGCCGTCAAATGACGATGAGGTTTTGGATCAGCTCTGTCCTCTTCATACAACCCAAGATGCCGAAGGAAAGTTAATTCTCCCAAAGCATACAGCTCGGCAGTGTCGTTTGATCAGGAGAGCAGCTTAGAATGCAAAAGCAGGACCTCAGTAGGATAAAGACACCGGAAAAAAGAAGGCACCAAGCTCAGATCTGGACAATGAAGGTTTCCCAAGATAAGACGGAGTGCTGGTCATTTTTGCAGGCCGAGAGTCAAAGAGAGTCGAGAAGATACGGTTCAGGGAGGTTAACTCGGCAGCTCCATCAACTCCAAGTTACATGAAGTGGGATGACATCCCGATCACATTTGACCAGTCGGATCACCCTCCCCATATCCCTCACCCAGGAAGACATGCCTTGATCGTTTATCCCCTGGTGGAGACAGGGAATGGAAAGTTTAGACTGAGAAATGTCTTGATGGATGGAGGCAACGGTATAAACATCCTCTATGCCAGCACCCTGAAAAGTATGAATATTCCAATGTCTAAGCTTCGCAAAAGTTATCTGGAATTTCATGGAATCATCCCGGGGAAGAAGGCGCATTCACTAGGCATGATCTCTCTCAATGTAGTCTTTGGCACTCCGAGTAATTTCCGGAAGGAAAAGATCACCTTTGAGGTAGTTCATTTTCCGAGTGCATATCATGCTCTACTCGGAAGGCCAGCCTATGCAAATTTCATGGCCATACCATGTTACGTCTATCTGAAGTTGAAAATGCCTGGCCCACACGGAGTGATCACTGTCTCAGGAGATTACAAGCACGTCGAGGAACTGCTGCAGAAAGGGTCTTTAATAGCTGACCAGCAAATGGCTGAGGTTGAGCTGGACGAGTACAAGAAAGTGGTTGATTCGTCTGAGTTACTGCAACCAAAGAAGACGTCTTCGTTCGAGTCAGCAGGGGAAACCAAGAGAATGCAGATTCATCCTACCGATGAGGATAAGTACACCAATATTGCAACCGACTTGGATCCCAAATAGGAACTCGAGCTCATCAACTTCCTCCGTGAGAATTGGGATATCTTTGCATGGAAGCCCGATGATATGCCAGGAATCCCAAGGGGGTTGGCTGAGCACAAGTTACATGTTGACCCGAATGCAAGACCGGTTAAAGAGTCCCTTAGGTGTTTTTCTTCCGAAAAGAGAAAGGCTATTGGACAAGAAGTAGCAAGACTGTTAGCAGCCGGATTCATTAGGAAGAGTTTCCACTCCGAGTGGTTAGAAAATCTTGTAATAGTTCCGAAGAAAGATAAAACTTGGAGAACTTGTGTTGATTTCTGTCACATCAATAAATTTGTCCAAAATACCATTTCCCCTTCCTCGCATTGACCAGATTGTGGATTCCACATCGGGTTGCGAGAGATTATGTTTCCTCGATTCATACTCGGGTTACCATCAAATCCGATTATATAAATGAGATGAACTTAAAACATCATTCATAACCCCATTCGGATGTTTCTGCTACACCACGATGCCAACCGGGATTTAAAATGTAGGAGCCACATATCAACGCATGATGCAGAATTGCTTGATTTGGAAAATTGGTAGAAATGTTGAAGTGTATGTGGATGATATTGTGAACAAGTCGGCTGAGGGAATTAGTTTGTTAGCCGACTTGGCAGAAACTTTCCAGAGTCTCCGGGCCAACAATATCAAGTTAAACCCAGAAAAAATGTGTCTTTGGTGTACCTGCAGGGAAGTTACTCGGATTCATGGTTTCCGAGCGGGGGATAGAGGCTAACCCAGAAAATAATACAGAAATCCAGAGTATGAAGCCACCTCAGCAGCTCCGGGATGTCCAGAAGCTAACTGGCTGCCTTGCAGCACTCAGTCGATTCATTTCCAGACTCGGAGAGAAAGCTCTACCTCTCTACCAGTTGATGAAAAAATTGCCGATTTTCGTTTGGACTGAAGAAGCTCAAGTGGCTTTCGATGAACTCAAGAAGAAATTGTCAACTCGGCCAGTCCTTGCAGCGCCCAAAGAAAAAGAACCACTCTCGTTATATATTGCAGCTACAAGCCGAGTTGTCAGCGTAGCTATAGTGGTGGAAAGAGAAGAAGAAGGGAAGGCACAGAAGGTACAAAGACATGTGTACTTCATCTCTGAGGTCCTCACACCATCCAAGCAGCGATATCCTCATTACCAGAAGCTGGCAATGGGAATCTACCTGGCATCTCAGAAGCTTGCACACTACTTTCAAGATCATTCCATCATAGTGGTATCAGAAGCTCCTCTCGCAGAAATAATGAATAAGTGATATGCAATGGGAAGAATTGCAAAATGGACTTTGGATTTACTTCCTTATGATATCCATTATCAACCTAAAAAAGCAATCAAGTCGCAAGCCTTGGTGGATTTCTTGGCCGAATGGATTGAAGTACAAAACTCCCCACAGCCAATCCGAGAACATTGGACAATGTTTTTTTATGGATCCAAGATGTTAAACGGAGCAGGAGCAGGAGTAGTGCTGGTTTCACCAAGGAAAGATGAAATGAGATACGTTCTCCAAATACACTTCCCAGCAACAAACAATGAAGCCGAGCATGAAGCCCTTCTGTATGGTTTAAGAATGGCTATTTCACTCGGAATCAGGAGGCTGGTGGTGTTTGGAGACTCCGACTTGGTGATAAATCAAGTGATGAAGGAACGGGACATTCGGAGCCCAGCCATGACGACTTACTGTGTAGCAGTGAGAAAATTGGAGAAAAAGTTTGATGGGCTAGAGCTCCATCACATTCCAAGGGTGCAGAATCAGGCAGCAGACGATTTGGCCAAGTTGGATCTACTCAGAGTCAGATCCCATCTGGAATTTATCTGGAACACTTACACTCTCCAACAGTTAAAGAAGATCCTTTTTTGGAAGAAGATCCAGATATGTTGCCCGATAAAAACATACCAAACAAGGAAGATATACCCGCAGTAGTTGACATGGTTTTTGACGTGGAAGTCATTCATCCCGAGTGGACACTCCCTATCTTGGCTTATTTACAAAGACAAGAGTTGCCAATAGATGAGTTATTAGCCCCTCCGTGGGAAGGGCCATACGTAATATCTCGGGTATTACATAACGGAGCTTGTCGGTTACATGATGTAACTAATAACATATAAGAGCCCCACGCATGGAATGCTCAGTTGTTACGTCGCTTCTATGCGTGAACGCAGTTGTAAGACTTGAATAAAATATAATGTTTGTATTAAAAGAATGTCCTGATGAATCTCTGTACTTTCACCTGTTATCACAAATCAAGTTTTTTGTCCGAGCTGTGCGCAACTCAAACGAGAGCTTAGAAAACTTTCCTAAGTACCCTTCAAGTCATTGATAACTTGAAGGCTGCTTAATGTTCAAAAATCAAGTTTTTGTCCAAGCTGTGTGCAGCTCGGACGAGAGCTTAGAAAATTTTTCTTAGTACCCTTCAAGTCATCGATAACTTGAAGGCTGCTTAATGTTCAAAAATCAAGTTTTTGTCCGAGATGTGTGCAGCTCGGACGAGAGCTCAGAATTTTTTTCTAAGTACCCTTCAAGTCATTGATAACTTGGGGGCTACTTAATGTTCAAAAACCAAGTTTTTATCCGAGCTGTGCGCAACTCGGAAGAGAACTTAGAAAACTTTCCTAAGTATCCTTCAAGTCATTGATAACTTGAAGGTTGCTTAATGTTCAAAAATCAAGTTTTTGTCCGAGCTATGCGCAGCTCGGAAGAGAGCTTAGATTTTTTTTCTAAGTACCCTTCAAGTCATTGATAACTTGGGGGCTACTTAATGTTCAAATACCAAGTTTTTATCCGAGCTGTGCGGAACTCAGACGAGAGCTTAGAAAACTTTTTCTAAGTACCCTTCAAGTAATTGATAACCTGGGGGATACTTAATGTTCAAAAACCAAGTTTTTATCCGAGCTGTGCGCAGCTCGGACGAGAGCTTAGAAAACTTTTTCTAAGTACCCTTCAAGTCATTGATAACTTGGGGGCTACTTAATGTTCTGTAACACCCTCAGTTGTCTGTAACAGTAATCCTTTTGCTAATGACAATTACTGTTGCCAATCACTGTTGCTAATCATGCCATGATCAAATTTGAATCAAATCAAATCCAAAATGCCTTTTTGTTGATATTAAAAGTAATGTGACAATTAAACTTTGTCCAAAAATTGTGAAACCACTTTTGTAAAATCACAAATATACAGTGGGCCATGCCCATGTGGTTATGGTAATTTATTATGCCTCTGAAAAATTCAAACAATTCAAACACTAGCCAAAACAACACCAATTGTCATTCGGATATTTAAAAGAAATATTAAATATATTTCTTTTGATCCCAAACTTTTTGTACCACTCTAATGTTACACAATACTGATTATGGGATATGTTAAACATTTTGCAAAAATGTAAAAGTAGCAAAAACAAATGAAACAGAAAAGAAAGAAGAGAAAAGAAATAAAGAAAACAAAAAGACCTATCTAACGCCCATGGGCAATACCCCCTCAGCCCAGCCACCCCTGCCCGTCTCCTTCCACCTGCTCTCACCCACTCCCGTCGGCGTGTCGCTGCGGCCATGGCCGGCGACGTCGAGCCGGCCCCTCCACCCCTGGACGTCGCTGGTAGATAAGGATCGAAGCCGCCCACCCCGGTACCTATCCTCGCCATTCTTCCCACTCTCACGCGCCCTCCCTCGCTCCTGTTCGAGGTCGCAGCCGAACGCTGCCGTGGCCGGCCGCCGCGCCCGCGCAGCCAACGGCCTCGCCTCGCCGTCCCGTGTTGTCCAGCCGACGCCCCACCGTCGGCTTCGTCGCCTCACGCCTTCAATCGGGCTCGAGGAGCGCCGGAGGCCCGCCATCTCGCTGTTGATCTCTGCCGGCCGCCGGGGACCCCGCCTTCGTTTCCGGCGCCTCTGCTGCTCCAAAGCTTTCGTCGGGCCGCCGTGAGCCTCCTCGGTGAGAACCCGCTTGTGCCCTCTTTTTCCCCTTCGGATTCGTCGGTTGGTCACCCCGCCGTGGGCGCCGTGCTCCGGCGGCCGCCGTTGTCGTCGTAGCCGTCGCCCTGCTCCGATTTGGCCCGCGTTTTTTGCATGAATGGAACCAGCTCGTCGCACAGATCGCATAGGAGCAAACCGCATCCGATTTGATGCACCGTACGCAGCACACGCTCGTCGTCGGCGTACTTCTCGCCGCCGGCGAGGTCGCTCTCTCACTGACCGGTGGGCCACGCCGGTCAGATCCGCTGTTAGTGGCTAATCAGCCACTAACTGTTGGGCCCCACCCCTGTTAAACTTATTATTATGTCTAAATGGAAATAACCCCTGGGTCTCTGATCGTGTGGGCCCAGGCAATTGATTTAATCACTGAATTTATTTAGCTGTTAAATCAACACATGTGACAATGACATGTGGCCCCCACTGGGTTAATTGATTAATAATATGTTTTAGTTAATAATCCAGAGGCTGACATGTGGGTCAGTGCCTGTTTTATTTTTATTAAAATGTTTTATAAATAAACAGAGGCTGACATGTGGTCCCACATGTCAGGCACTGTTGTGGATAATGTTTTGGATAATGTTGGAATTTAATAATAAAAGAAATTCAGAAAATCATTTAAATAATTTAAAACTTTGAAATTCAATAACTTTTAAATCGTAACTCAGATTCAAAAACTTTATACATCAAAATTGATCAGAAAAATATAACGAATAAGAATACGCTATCCGTATGTCTATCACACCCCTCTAACACAACGAACATTGAACCGTCCCCCTCCGGACCGATAGTCCGATAAATTGTCCGGTACTGCTAAAGTACCCGGATGAATTTATTCTGAACACGAAAGTTGTTCAGAATGGATCAACTAACCCGGATACACCACCCACACATGTGTCGGATGTCCACGACACCTCCGGCATGATATCTCCCCCCTCCGGACACCCTGTCCGGTAATCACCCGGAGCTGGCAGTTCATCCCCGGATGAATTCCCGCCCCGAGCATAATACCTTGCACTGCGTTAGAACACCGTTAACATTTCATCTGTCATGTCATGCACCTGTTTGTATATGCTTGCTTTGTATTTACTATTTCTTCCCCCCTTAATCTCCGACAGACCCCGCTGCTGCCGCCGACTACACCGCTGCTGAGTACGACTACTTCGTCGATGACCCTACCCCTACCGTCGAGCTTCCAGGCAAGCAGAGCCATTTTCCTTCCCCAGATATCGCCTATCTTTCCGTACATTTCTTGCACTAGGCATTGTTACTGCTGCTGCTATGTTACAATCCTATTCAATTGCATAGCTTGTTTTTGTCGCCCCTTGATGTACCTCCTTTATCCTATGTTGCCTATTATTATGCATTATTCAGTAGTGAGCCCTGCACATTGTTAGCTAGGATTAGATAGCGGGCCGTGATCACTCAGGGGAGTGAACACGGATACAAATATTGTAACTGCACAGGTACGGTACAATATAGACACCGCCTCAGGCCCCCTAGCTCGGCTCTGCCGAGCCAACATTAAGTGTGAGCTATCGAGGAGTAATCCTTGTATTCCACTCGTTGCTGACTCTATATAGCCGCTCTAGGTACCTGAGCAACGGTTGTTCTTCAGGTAAGAAGTCGGGCGACCCAACGGTGCCCGCGAGTGGTATTGCGACGGGACGACAAGGAGGGTACGACCAGTGTACCGGTGTGCTTGGCCCCTGATCGTTGGCCGCGAGAGTTACCAAACCACGAAAGTCGAGCTCCTCCAGGAGCACACACGAGACAAGGTAAGGAGACGGTTCACCTTGTTGGTAACCGCAGAGACTTGGTGGGACGACAGGGCAGGCACCGATGTACTGGTGGTCCTGGCCGCTGTCGTTGTCCGCGGGTCAGTTAAGTCGAGGCGGATGTCTTGAGTTGTCTATATGCCATGTACGCACTACTTACTCGTGGGAATTACGAGTTATGGGCTCCTCCGCTTCGTAGTGTCGTCCGAGGACTCTTCAGACGTCAGCAGTACTGCGGGCTGATTGCCGGGAAGTGGTGTTGTCTTATTTGCTCGCGCGGTGGTGTCTTATTTGGATTTTCTTTAACTTCACCGGCCAGCCACGCACCGTGCAGGAGTACGTTCGGGTTGGGGTCCAAGGCTCGGCGTACTTAGGATTTAGACCGGCGGATGGCCTCTCTGTTGAGTTTGAAAGATGGGCTACGGAGTGTCGGATAGCCTCGGTGGAGCGTTCCCTAACAAGGTTCCCGCCACCCTGGAGATCCGTGCGTGTAGTGTAACACAAGTGCACCCCTGCAGGCAAGATTAATCTATTCGAATAGCCGTTTCCACGGTAACATGACACTTTATGCTGAAGCTGGATCTTACCACTACAAACTATCATTATTAAACTGTATGGTTCCGGGTTTTCTTCCTCGCTGGGATGTCGAGGAGGTGAATTCGGAGGCATTGCTAATTATTACAACTTATTATTATACAATGCTGCAACGACTTCTGCTGCATTGTTACTTTATGCTTTATATGAACTGTTGGCTATTCTCTCCTCATGCTGCAAGACTCGTCGGAAGATGCTAGTCTTCTTTAGGCCTAGCTTCTTGTGACGCCCCCAAAATCAAGCTGTGTACAGTAATCATACACGCAAGGTACACGATCGAGATCAGGGACTCACGGTGAGATATCACAACACAACTCTACAAATAAAATAATACAAGCTGTTTAATACAAGCCAAGGGCCACGAGGGCTTGAATACAACAGCTCGAGAGCACAAAGTTAGCGGAAGCAAATAGTATCTGAGTACAGACACAAGAATACAAGGTTGCCTTAAGAAGGCTAGCACAAAAACAACACGATCGAAAAGGCGAGGCCTCCTGCTTGGGAACCTCCAAACTACTCCTGGTCTAAGGGGAATTCGACGTCGTAGAAGGCATCGGGGATCTTCACGTTGCGGTGGTCGACATCGGGAACTCCTGCTCCTGGGCTCCAAGGCTCCAACGTCGACTGCAGCGGCCGATCAGGCAAAACATTAAAGGAAATAAAGCAGGTGAGTATGTAGTATACCCGCGAGTCTTACGTCCGCTACTAAGCATTTATGCATTTGTATCAAAGGAAAGGGGAGGCTGTATATAGTGGACTGCAAGGTAGAAATCAGAATAAGGGTAAGAAGCTAGGCCTATCGAAGACTAGCATCTTCCAACGAGTCTTGCAGCATGAGGTAAGAATCAGCCAACAGTTATATATAAAACAATAAAGTAAAAATGAAGCAGAAGGTGCTGCAACATTGAATAATATAAGTTGTAATGATTAATAATAATAATGCCTCCGCGTTCCCCTCCTCGACTTCCCTGCGAGGAAGAAAACCCGGAACCATACAGTTTAATAGTAATAGTTTGTAGTGGTAAGATCTAGCTTCAGCATAAAGCGTCCTGTTACCGTGGACACGGCTATTCGAATAGATTAAACTCCCTGCAGGGGTGCACTACTGTTCAGCCTGCACGGTCGGATCTCCAGGGTGGCGTGAACCTTGTTAGGGAACGCCCCACCGAGGCTATCCGACACATCGCAGCCCATCCTAGGCTCAGCAGAGAGGTCATCCGCCGGACTATATCCTATGCGCCAAGGGGTCTAGGTCCCTCACCCTTGCATGCTCCTGCACGGTGCGAGTCTGGCTGGTGAAGCAAAAGCAAATCCAAACACACCTGCTGCAACAAAAAGACAAGACCACTTCCCGGCGATCAGGCCGCAGTACTGCTGACGTCTGAAGAGCTTTCGGACGAACTACGACGCGGAGGGCCCACACCGTAATCCCACGTGTAGGTAGTGCGTACAGACCAACGGGTCTCTCAAGTCATCCGCCGAACCATTTAGCATTTTAATTAACCTGCGTGACAACCGTTATCGTTGCCTCGACTTAACCGACCCGCGGTCAATGACAGCAGTCAGGACCACCAGTACATCGGTGCCTGCCCTGTCGTCCCACCAAGTCACTGCGGTTACCAACAAGGTGAACCGTATCCTTACCTTGTCTCGCGTGTGCTCTTGGTAGAGCTCGACTTTTTCGTGGTTTGGTAACTCTCGCGAGATACGAGCAGGGGCCAAGCACGCCAGTAACGTCGGTCGTACCCTCCCTGTCGTTCCCGACAATAGACCTCTCGCGGGCACCGTTGGGTCGCCCGACTCTTACCTTTAAGGACACCAGTTGGTTCGAGTGCCTACCATTAAGTGAAACCAGGAGGTATCACCCTCGATGGCACACTTAAAGAGGTTTGACAGAGACATCAGCGGAATGAACTAAAGAGGTAAACCTCGTATCATTCCGGTGATGCTACGCTACTGAGCCGACGAGAGTGAAATACGAGTCCATTCCACTCGTAAGTCAAACTCAAAGCGACTCGGCAGAGTCTCGCCGTTGTAGGTTCCCTAGGGTGTCTGCATTGATCCGTACCTGTTGCAGTTGTATATATTTTGTATCTGCGTCACTCCCCTGAGTGGCCACGGCCCGCTATCTAATCCTAACTAACAATGCGCAGGGCTCACTGCTGAATAATGCATAATTATAATTGGCAGCATAGGATAAGGAAGGTACATCAAGGGGCGACAAAAATCAGGTTATGCAATTGAATAGGATGGTAACGTAGCAGCAGCAGTAACAATGCCTAGTGCAAGAAAGTACGGAAAGGTAGGCGATATCTGGGGAAGATAATGGCTCTGCTTGCCTGGAAGCTCGACGGTAGGGGTAGGGTCGTCGACGAAGTAGTCGTAATCGGCAACAATGTAGTCGGCGGCAGCAACGAGGTCTATTGGAGAATAAAGGGGGGAAGAAACAATAAATACACAGCAATAATAGCAATACAAATACAAGATATGGCAAAAACAACGTTAACGGGGTTCTAACGCAGCGCAACGTGTTTTGCTCGGAGCGGGAATTCATCCGGGGATGGAATACTGGCTCCGGGTGATTACCGGACAGGGTGTCCGGAGGGGGTGGGTATCATGCCGGACGTGTCGTGGACATCCGACAAAGATAAGGGGGGGTGTATCCGTGTTAGTTGAAACATTCCGGACAACTTTCGTGTTCGGAATAAATTCATCCAGATAGTTTAACGATATCGGGCAAATCATCGGACAACCGGTCCGGAGGGGGACGGTTCGACGTTCGGTATTCTAGAGGGGTGTGGTGAAGGTATGGGTATAGTATTTGTATTCGGTGATCCGTTCTGAGCAACTTTCGTATACAAAGTATTTTGATCCGGGCAATTTTTATCGGTACCGGAAATTACCGACAAACAGCCCGGGAGGGGGGTGTCGATGTTCGATGAGTTAGGGGAGTGTGACAGACATACAGATAGCATATTCATATTCGTTATAATTTTCTGATCAATTTTGATGTATAAAGTTTTTGAATCTGACTTACGGTTTAAAAGATATTGAATTTTAAAGTTTAAATCATTTTAAATTATTTTTTGTATTGATTTTATTTAATAAATATACATTATCCACAGAGGGGTTTGACCAGTCAATCCTGACCAGTGGGACCCACTGGTCAGCCTCAAGTCAAATAAAACATTTTTATTAATTTAAATTACCCTGGACCCACATGTCATAGTCTGATTAATTCAAAAATTGTTTTTATTAATAAAATGTAGTGGGGCCCAGGTGTCATAGTCTATTTGCTTAATTAACTATTTAATTAGAGTTAACCAGTGGGTGGGTCCACTTGTCATGGACACATGTATAAAATTAACAGTTAATTAAACCAAAGGGTTATTTAAGTGGCTGGACCCACATGTCATGGGCTTAGTTTTACTTTAACACTTATTTAAATTGGGGGCAATTATCCAGGGGGATGGCCCACCTGTAAGTCACAGTGGGGGGGGGGGTAATTAACTGCTAATGAAGTTACTGACGACGTGGGCCCACATGTCATGGCACGGGGAGCTCGCCGACGAGACCAGTGCACGGCGAGGTCGCCGTTCCGGCCAGCTCCGGTGGCCGCTTGATGCGTGGCGGGGCTCGTTCGAGAGCTGGGAGTACGCTCTGTCGGCTGGTGACGTTGGGCTTGCCGGAGACGTGCCGGAGCACCAACGTCGACGAGCGGGGCGGAAGTCAGTGCGCGGATTTGGAGGCAAATGTCGATGCGAGACGATTTCGAGCGCGCAGTTGGGCCAAATCGAACAAACGGCTCGCTACGAACATGATGGTGCCCACGGACGAAGCAAAGGAGCACCGAAGCTCGCGTGTCGCCGGCCATGGCGGCGGCCAGAGCACGGTGAAAGGGGAAAAACGACTGGTGCTTAACGGGCGGCCGAGACGAGTTGGCGATGGTGCATTTGCTCACCATGAACGTGTCAAGGGGGCAGTGGGCTCGGGGACGACCCGAGGTAGCCGGAATCGCCCGGGGATCTCGTCGGGGTCGAAAGCGACGACGACGTCGATTCGCGACGAGCAGTGGCTCCGGACACGTCTCCTTCCGCGTGAAGACGAAGGCGGCGTCGACGCATTTACTGGACAAGTTGGCTGGAGCTGGGAGGCAAGGTGGCCGCGGGCGTAAATGGAGCTGCGCCCATGGCGACTCTGGTGCTGCGTGAGAGACGAAGGCGGCGCGAGGGAGGGGGGAAACTGGGCTAGGGTTCTCCACAGTGTGCGCGGGGGCATCTTTAACCCTGAGGCAGGCTCTGTAGTGCCTCAGTGGCGATCATCGTGCGACGGATCGGCATCGAACACCTGCCATGGCGCCACGCACGGGAAGGGGAACAGTGGGTAGGGGATGACCCGGGTGGGCCAGATGGGTTGGGCCAAGGAGGATTGTGTACTAGGGGATCAAGTGGGGTGGGCTTCTATCCCTTTATTCTTTTTATTTTTGTTTTCTTTCTTTTCTGCTAGCAATTATTTTATTTGCTTTTGTATTTTTATAAAACATGTAATATGTTCCATTATTAGTATGGCACAACAATAGAGTGCCACAAAAAGTTTGAGAGTTTTTTAAACTCATTTGATATTTTATTTTATTATAAAATGAGTAATTGGCCTGGAATTGCTACTGTTATTATTTGTTTGGAATTTTCCATAGCACAATAAATACTCATGACCACATTGGCATGGTCCAATGATTATTTGGGATTTTATAAAAGTGGTTCCAAGATTTTTGGAGAAGATTTTTTTGTCACCTTTTTTTATTATCCATCAAAAGGCATTTATGGTTTGTTTGAATTTCAATTCAAATGGCTTGGACTTGTTTTGATTCCTGATGATCCAGATCCATGATCACATTGCTTTAACAACATCACAAGAGGGAATTTGAAAATTTTATCAGGGTTGGAATTTGACAGAGCCATGATCAAGGTGATCATGGCTGGATTAGCAACAGTAATTATGATCACTGTAGGTGATTACTATAGTGTGACACCCGGGGTGTTACAAATCTCCACCACTACAAAGAATTCTCGTCCCGAGAATTAAAGGTAGTGTAAGGGGTAAAACTTTGGTTTCGTATTCTAACGATTCTTCTGGTGCTTGTAATCCTTCTCGAAGAAGTTAATCCTTCACGTTGATTTCTTCATTTCTCTGCTTGAGTGCATATCGACGGGTTGTCATCCTTCTTTCGGGGGCTGCATCGTACTTACGAATAGGCTAGGAGATAAAACTTAAGGGGAGTCGGATCGTTACAGGGTTAATCAACCGAGGTTGTCCAAGTAAATGGGGTGCAAAGTATCTTCCGAGTTTAAACTCAGGGAAATACGACGAGAGAAAACAAAAGGAGGTATGAGAAGTTCCATGCGGAGAGACATGCATTCGATGTCGATAACGGACTATGAAAAGGGGTCCATAGAATCAGGCATAAGTACCGAGTCTGATATCAGACTAAATATCTCAAGGCAGACGACAAGAGTCAGGTTTCGATCCTGTGGAACTGTGGGTTAAAGTGGTGGCATAATACGCGATCACGAGGCAAGGACTGTTAGAGATTAGCTTGTCAACTATGTCGGCAACAACGTCGGTACCAGGAGCAGTGGACATTGAGAACCATTTTCCTGCTCGTTAATACGAGACGGACCAATTGGAAAAGTTCTCGTCCCGGTGGCTACCGAAATGTCATCAACAATGGCAACAAAGGGTTACTGACGAGGTAGTACACCGAGGTGTTTACATAAGCAGGGAATCATCGCTGCTCAGATAATTTATATCACACGAAAGATTAAACAGACCAATGGAAGGTAAAACATGGTTGTCTGATCAAACAGACCAACGGAAAGGTAAATGTCATTGTCTGATCAACAGACCAATGGACGGGAAAAAGTGATGATACACAAGTATCACGTGTATAACCTTCCCAAGGGAAAGCAGAGCACGATATATATGATCAAGTTGTATTGGCACGGAGACAAGGGAGGTTGTCGACGATAACACAAATCATCGAGGGGCAGGGAGGGTATTTCACACGATGAATCCAATTGACACATGGAATAAGCCATGTAGGAATAGTCGGATAGTAATCCACAAAAAGGTCGGATGGTTCGCAAAGGATCCGATGTGAGTATGGGCACTCAACCAGAAGGGGAAAGAATGCCAAGGCATCGGGTGACAGAAGCACCGGAATAACTTGATGCTTAAGTACAAGGAAATTGTGATTTCTAGATCGGGAGGTGGATGCAATTATCCACACGGACTTATCGGTGGCATGGGATTGCAAAGGCGATGAACACGTAGGATCTCGGGAATTCATCGCAGAGTAATCGTCAAAATCTTCAGGTGGATCAGGCGATCATCGAGAATGCAGAGCTCTCTGGGAGGAAGGAGGTACGTGAACCTAAGTCAGAGTTATTAAAACTTTACCAGCAAGGATAAGAGAGCAGAGTCCCAGAGCATAGGTACGGAGAAAAAGATCCTAATACCAAAGATATCACACGGGGTGATAACAATGTGGGCCCGTAAGCCAAACATTAAGTTAGCAAAGTAGTTTTGCAAAGTCTAGACTCAACTTCGACCAAGGAGTTGGAAGGGGGTCTCCTACAGGCAGTCGGCTTTGATACCAACTTGTTACGCCCCCAAAATCAAGCCGTGTACAGTAATCATACACGCAAGGTACACGATCGAGATCAGGGACTCACGGTGAGATATCACAACACAACTCTACAAATAAAATAATACAAGCTGTTTAATACAAGCCAGGAGCCACGAGGGCTCGAATACAACAGCTCGAGAGCACAAAGTTAGCGGAAGCAAATAGTATCTGAGTACAGACACAAGAATACAAGGTTGCCTTAAGAAGGCTAGCACAAAAACAACAAGATCGAAAAGGCGAGGCCTCCTGCCTGGGAACCTCCAAACTACTCCTGGTCTAAGGGGAACTCGACGTCCTAGAAGGCATCGGGGATCTTCACGTTGCGGTGGTCGACATCGGGAACTCCTGCTCCTGGGCTCCAAGGCTCCAACGTCGACTGCAGCGGCCGATCAGGCAAAACAGTAAAGGAAATAAAGCAGGTGAGTATCTAGTATACCCGCGAGTCTTACGTCCGCTACTAAGCATTTATGCATTTGTATCAAAGGAAAGGGGAGGCTGTATATAGTGGACTGCAAGGTAGAAATCAGAATAAGGGTAAGAAGCTAGGCCTATCGAAGACTAGCATCTTCCAACGAGTCTTGCAGCATGAGGTAAGAATCAGCCAACAGTTATATATAAAGCAATAAAGTAACAATGAAGCAGAAGTTGCTGCAACATTGAATAATATAAGTTGTAATGATTAATAATAATAATGCCTCCGAGTTCCCCTCCTCGACTTCCCTGCGAGGAAGAAAACCCGAAACCATACAGTTTAATAGTAATAGTTTGTAGTGGTAAGATCCAGCTTCAGCATAAAGCGTCCTGTTACCGTGGACACGGCTATTCAAATAGATTAAACTCCCTGCAGGGGTGCACTACTGTTCAGCCTGCACGGTCGGATCTCCTGGGTGGCGTGAACCTTGTTAGGGAACGCCCCACCGAGGCTATCCGACACATCGCAACCCATCCTAGGCTCAGCAGAGAGGTCATCCGCCGGACTATATCCTATGCGCCAAGGGGTCTAGGTCCCTCACCCTTGCATGCTCCTGCACGGTGCGAGTCTGGCCGGTGAAGCAAAAGCAAATCCAAACACACCTGCTGCAACAAAAAGACAAGACCACTTCCCGGTGATCAGGCCGCAGTACTGCTGACGTCTGAAGAGCTTTCGGACGAACTACGACGCGGAGGGCCCACACCGTAATCCCACGTGTAGGTAGTGCGTACAGACCAACGGGTCTCTCAAGTCATCCGCCGAACCATTTAGCATTTTAATTAACCTGCGTGACAACCGTTATCGTTGCCTCGACTTAACCGACCCGCGGTCAATGACAGCAGTCAGGACCACCAGTACATCGGTGCCTGCCCTGTCGTCCCACCAAGTCACTGCGGTTACCAACAAGGTGAACCGTATCCTTACCTTGTCTCGCGTGTGCTCTTGGTAGAGCTCGACTTTTTCGTGGTTTGGTAACTCTCGCGAGATACGAGCAGGGGCCAAGCACGCCAGTAACGTCGGTCGTACCCTCCCTGTCGTTCCCGACAATAGACCTCTCGCGGGCACCGTTGGGTCGCCCGACTCTTACCTTTAAGGACACCAGTTGGTTCGAGTGCCTACCATTAAGTGAAACCAGGAGGTATCACCCTCGATGGCACATTTAAAGAGGTTTCACAGAGACATCAGCGGAAAGAACTAAAGAGGTAAACCTCGTATCATTCCGGTGATGCTACGCTACTGAGCCGACGAGAGTGAAATACGAGTCCATTCCACTCGTAAGTCAAACTCGAAGCGACTCGGCAGAGTCTCGCCGTTGTAGGTTCCCTAGGGTGTCTGCATTGATCCGTACCTGTTGTAGTTGTATATATTTTGTATCCGCGTCACTCCCCTGAGTGGCCACGACCCGCTATCTAATCCTAACTAACAATGCGCAGGGCTCACTGCTGAATAATGCATAATTATAATTGGCAGCATAGGATAAGGAAGGTACATCAAGGGGCGACAAAAATAAGGTTATGCAATTGAATAGGATGGTAACGTAGCAGCAGCAGTAACAATGCCTAGTGCAAGAAAGTACGGAAAGGTAGGCGATATCTGGGGAAGAGAATGGCTCTGCTTGCCTGGAAGCTCGACGGTAGGGGTAGGGTCGTCGACGAAGTAGTCGTACTCGGCAACAATGTAGTCGGCGGCAGCAACGAGGTCTATCGGAGAATAAAAGGGGGAAGAAACAATAAATACACAGCAATAATAGCAATACAAATATAGGACATGGCAAACACAACGTTAACGGGGTTCTAACGCAGCGCAACGTGTTTTGCTCGGAGCGGGAATTCATCCGGGGATGGAATACTGGCTCCGGGTGATTACCGGACAGGGTGTCCGGAGGGGGTGGGTATCATGCCGGAGGTGTCGTGGACATCCGACAAAGATAAGGGGGGTGTATCCGTGTTAGTTGAAACATTCCGGACAACTTTCGTGTTCGGAATAAATTCATCCGGATAGTTTAACTGTATCGGGCAAATCATCGGACAGCCGGTCCGGAGGGGGACGGTTCGACGTTCGGTATGCTAGAGGGGTGTGGTGAAGGTATGGGTATAGTATTTGTATTCGGTGATCCGTTCTGAGCAACTTTCGTATACAAAGTATTTTGATCCGGGCAATTTTTATCGGTACCGGAAATTACCGACAAACAGCCCGGGAGGGGGGTGTTGATGTTCGATGAGTTAGGGGAGTGTGACAGACATACAGATAGCGTATTCGTATTTGTTATAATTTTCTGATCAATTTTGATGTATAAAGTTTTTGAATCTGACTTACGGTTTAAAAGATATTGAATTTTAAAGTTTAAATCATTTTAAATTATTTTTTGTATTGATTTTATTTAATAAATATACATTATCCACAGAGGGGTTTGACCAGTCAATCCTGACCAGTGGGACCCACTGGTCAGCCTCAAGTCAAATAAAACATTTTTATTAATTTAAATTACCCTGGACCCACATGTCATAGTCTGATTAATTCAAAAATTGTTTTTATTAATAAAATGTAGTGGGGCCAGGTGTCATAGTCTATTTGCTTAATTAACTATTTAATTAGAGTTAACCAGTGGGTGGGTCCACTTGTCATGGACACATGTATAAAATTAACAGTTAATTAAACCAAAGGGTTATTTAAGTGGCTGGACCCACATGTCATGGGCTTAGTTTTACTTTAACACTTATTTAAATTGGGGGAAATTATCCAGGGGGATGGCCCACCTATAAGTCACAGTGGGGGGGGGGTAATTAACTCCTAATGAAGTTACTGACGACGTGGGCCCACATGTCATGGCACGGGGAGCTCGCCGGCGAGACCAGTGCACGGCGAGGTCGCCGTTCCGGCCAGCTCCGGTGGCCGCTTGATGCGTGGCGGGGCTCGTTCGAGATCTGGGAGTACGCTCTGTCGGCTGGTGACGTTGGGCTTGCCGGAGACGTGCCGGAGCACCAACGGCGGCGAGCGGGGCGGAAGTCAGTGCGCGGCTTTGGAGGCAAATGTCGATGCGAGACGATTTCGAGCGCGCAGTTGGGACAAATCGAACAAACGGCTCGCTACGAACATGATGGTTCCCACAGACGAAGCAAAGGAGCACCGAAGCTCGCGTGTCGCCGGCCATGGCGGCGGCCAGAGCACGGTGAAAGGGGAAAAACGACCGGTGCTTAACGGGCGGCCGAGACGAGTTGGCGATGGTGCATTTGCTCACCATGAACGTGTCAAGGGGGCAGCGGGCTCGGGGACGACCCGAGGTAGCCGGAATCGCCCGGGGATCTCGTCGGGGTCGAAGGCGATGACGACGTCGATTCGCGAAGAGCAGTGGCTCCGGACACGTCTCCTTCCGCGTGAAGACGAAGGCGGTGTCGACGCATTTACTGGACAAGTTGGCTGGAGCTGGGAGGCAAGGTGGCCGCGCGCGTTCATGGAGCTGCGCCCATGGCGACTCTGGTGCTGCGTGAGAGACGAAGGCGGCGCGAGGGAGGGGGGAAACTGGGCTAGGGTTCGCCACAGTGTGCGCGGGGGCATCTTTAACCCTGAGGCTGACTCTGTAGCGCCTCAATGGCGATCATCGTGCGTTGGATCGGCATCGAACACCTGCCATGGCGCCACGCACGGGAAGGGGAACAGTGGGTAGGGGATGACCCGGGTGGGCCAGATGGGTTGGGCCAAGGAGGATTGTGTACTAGGGGATCAAGTGGGGTGGGCTTCTATCCCTTTATTCTTTTTATTTTTGTTTTCTTTCTTTTCTGCTAGCAATTATTTTATTTGCTTTTGTATTTTTATAAAACATGTAATATGTTCCATTATTAGTATGGCACAACAATAGAGTGCCACAAAAAGTTTGAGAGTTTTTTAAACTCATTTGATATTTTATTTTATTATAAAATGAGTAATTGGCCTGGAATTGCTACTGTTATTATTTGTTTGGAATTTTCCATAGCACAATAAATACTCATGACCACATTGGCATGGTCCAATGATTATTTGGGATTTTATAAAAGTGGTTCCAAGATTTTTGGAGAAGATTTTATTGTCACCTTTTTTTAATATCCATCAAAAGGCATTTAGGGTTTGTTTGAATTTCAATTCAAATGGCTTTGACTTGTTTTGATTCCTGATGATCCAGATCCATGATCACATTGCTTTAACAACATCACAAAGGGGAATTTGAAAATTTTATCAGGGTTGGAATTTGAAAGAGCCATGATCAAGGTGATCATGGCTGGATTAGCAACAGTAATTATGATCACTGTAGGTGATTACTGTAGTGTGACATCCGGGGTGTTACACTTCTTACCCTTGCTCTGGATTTCTGTCTTCCAGTCCACTATATACAACCTCTTCTTTCCGTTGATACAATGCATAAATGCTTAGTAGCGGAGTAAGACTCGCGGGTATGCTAGATACTCACCTTTGCTTTATTTCCCCTTTTACGCTTTGCCTGATCGGCCGCTGCAGCCGACGTTGGAGCCCAGGAGCAGGAGTACCCCGGAGGCGACTACTACGACGTCGAGTTCCCCGTTGACCAGGAGTAGTTCGTGGATCCCAGGCAGGAGGCCTCACCTTTTCGATCTATATCTCTGATGTCATTTGTGCTAGCCTTCTTAAGGCAAAACTTGACTAACTATGTTTGTACTCAGATATTATGGCTTGTATGACTTATGTATTCGGATCCTCGTGATCCCTGGTATTGTAACATATTTGTTTATCCTTTTGTGTTTAGTGTTGTGCTGTGATATTCTCACCGTGGCACCCTAATCTCAGCCGTGTACCCTGCGTGTATGATTACTGTACACGGATTGATTTTGGGGGCGTCACATGTTCGAAAACCAAGTTTTTATCCGAGCTGTGCGCAGCTCGAAGGAGAGCTTAGAAAACTTTTTCTAAGTACCTTTCAAGTCATTGATAACTCGGGGGCTGCTTAATGTTCAAAAATCAAGTTTTTGTCTGAGCTGTGCGCAGCTCGGACGAGAGCTTAGAAAACTTTCTCTAAGTACCCTTCAAGTCATTGATAACTCGGGTGCTGCTTAATGTTCAAAAATCAAGTTTTTGTCCGAGCTGTGCGCAGCTCGGACGAGACCTTAGAAAACTTTTCTAAGTACCCTTCAAATCATTGATAACTTGGGGGTTGCTTAATGTTCACAAGTCAAGTTTTGTCCGAGCTGTGAGCAGCTCGGACGAGAGCTTAGAAAACTTTTCTAAGTACCCTTCATATTCTTTAGGGTTACTTAATGCACAAACAGATAACCACTTCAAACATACCAATAGATAAGCTAAAGCAAAAGCATGTCTAGTGCCCAGGGCACAACATCAACCACGAATAAGTTCAGTACAAGACCACTCGGCATACCGAGGGAAAATTTAAAAAGTTTTTTGTTCCACCCCAACTAAGTTGTTCATTCGTCTCCGGCCTCGTCCGACTAACTCAAGACACCAGTAGATTCCACGAAGAAGTCTAGATCAGGCATTAGAGCGATCCGACTGGCAGTCTCGGCATACCGAGGCAGAAATGTGGTGCACTTTAGGATCACCGCCACCAACCCTTTCAAGGTTATGAACTCTCTCGGGAAAGTGTGCCTTGGTCAAAGCGAATGCATAGTTCGCACCACTCCGCGTCGGGGACCGTTTCCAGCGTGCTAATTGCTGAGGAGCTACTTGGAGGGTGGGAACCACTGTATCAAGTTTCACCTCACTTCCTTCGCCAGGCGACAACTTGCTCTTCAGCGCCAAGGTGGCACCCATGACCTCCCCGGCAAACCTCTTAGCCTTGGAGCATCGCATGGTTAGTAAACCTCGAGCTAAAGCAAATTCGGTTGTCACCGGCATGTAGTTTTCCCTCTTCATGATTTTGGCAAACTCACCCATTCGGTCTTGCTCTGCTTCCGGATCGGTACCATATGCTGCAACAAAACAAGATTAGTATACGCCGAATTGGCACGACATTAAACATTATCAATAGAAGTTTCTCACAACTCACCAGATAGAGTCTCGCTGAAGACAGCAAACCTCCCAGCACAATACTCCTCTGCTGCCTTCACAGATTTCCGAGTTGTTTCCAGCTCGACCTTGTGGTCTTCCTCTTCCTTGGAGCGAAACTCGGACAACTTTTGCAGATCAGATTGGAGTTTCGCGATGCTGGCCTCATTCTCCTTCACAGCTTCTTTGTAGTAGTGCACAAACTTCTCCAAAGTTTTCTTCTCTTTGGCACGCTTCTCAGCCTGCTCTATCTCCTTCATCTTAGCCACAAAATCATCATTTTCCTTGACCTTGGCATCAAAAGCCTTCTTGGCCGCCTCTGCATTAGAACAAAAAGGACAAAAAAGATATCAGAACTAAGTTGTTATAAAATCTGAGGTGAGGTAGCTCACCATTGTCGGCAGCATGTTGTTTCTTCGGTTTGTTGTGCTCTTCAAGAAGCACCTCATATTCTTTCTTTGTGGCTGTATTCTATTCTTGCAAATTTACAAAGGAAGAACCAAGCTTGCAGGCCTCCCCGTACAGGAGAAGAATCATTATAAACCAAAAGCCTCCTTACAAAATACTCTGAATTACTTCGCGAAGTTACTCGGAGCCTTGGGGGCTACACCCAGTGGGTGCACTAAGAAGTGCTCCCACTGGAAGTTCAAAAAACGAACAACCTCCTTACAAAAGACTCTGAATTACTTCGCGAAGTTACTCGGAGCCTTGGGGGCTACACCTAGTGGGTGCACTAAGAAGTGCTCCCACTGGAAGTTCAGAAAAAGCAACAGTCCCCTTACAAAAGACTCTGAATAACTTCGCGAAGTTACTCGGAGCCTTGGGGGCTACACCCAGTGGGTGCACTAAGAAGTGCTCCCACTGGAAGTTCAAAAAACCTACAATCTACTTACAAACGACTCCGAATAACTTCACGAAGTTACTCGGAGCCTTGGGGGCTACACCCACTGGGTAAACTAAGCAGTACCCCCACTGGAAGTTTCAAATTCACAAAATAACATCAATTCAGACAAAAGTCATCCGGACACCCACTGGGTAGAAAACTTACATAAGTACTTACGTGCATGTTGGCCTTCACAAACTCGGCCTCGGAAGCTAACTCGCGCAAACGAGCTCAAACTGAGAAGTTGTCACCAAAGATTCCTTTAGGCCGCTGATGATAGCATGTTCAACCGGAGCGTCGACTGGGATTGAAGCTGAGGAAGCTGGAGTATTCCCTTCAGCATCTGTTGGAGCAACAAGAGCCTTCTCAACAACCTTCTCCACGGGAGCCTCACGCGCAGCAGCAGGAGCACACGAACTACCGGCGGAAGGATGGCCTGATTCACGTGGTGTACCTTTTTCAAGAACATCCACCTCTGGAAGATTCACCCCAGGGGCAGTCGGCTCAATCACCGTACGAGTTGGACTTACAGCAGAATCAACGTCCATGTCTACTGAAGAAAAGCGAAGACATAATCAAAAAAATGTGAAGTTACACTAGTAAGAGCATCAAAGGACATGATCAAGAATCCCTACTGCCAGTTGTAGCATCCTCAGGAATGGTGTCCATAACAGGAAAATCGATCACTCCACAAGTGCTGACATCCTCATAGGTCTCTGCGCTGGGATCCTCAACCCCAGTAAGTGACTCGGAACCACTCGGACGGACACTGAAAAACGAAATGGTTAAAAAGATTGAAGAACTGATGAAATACCGAGTTATAAAGAATGTGACAGTATTACTTGCGGGCGGTTTTCAAAGCACGCCTCGAGGGAGCCACAACAACTTTGGCTGGACTAGATCCAGCTCCCTTGGTTTTTTCAGCTGTAGCATCCCTCGAAGGGTTAACTTCCCTACCACCAAGAGTGACAAGTTTCTTCTTCTTCAAAGGTGCAACCCTCCCATGGCTGGAACCCAGCGCTGGAAGCTTGCTGCTACCCTCTTCACCACTCGGAGGAGGAGGCCTCTTACAAGTCCGAATCAGACCCTCTCGTGCCGAGTCGCGATCCTGGTTGCTCTTTGATCGCAGCTCGGATGTCACTTGAACACGATCGTCCTCAGACTCTAGTGCCTCTCCAACCTCAACTCCATCTCCCGCACCAGTATTGCTATCTTCATCCTCCTCAGCAGGATGTTGGGGAGCCAGAGGAATGGGAGAATGAAATCGGGAAACATCCTAGCACAGAAATATATAAGATCCGAGTCAGAACAAACAGAAAAAAGGAACCCAGCACAAAGATACATATGAAATGAGAGAACCTACCAAAGTAGGAGGATTCTCGCTGCTAAGTGGTCTCACTCGGCCCACCGGCTGCAGACCGTGAGTCACGCTAGTGATGAGCTTCATTTGGGACTCAAATTCATCCGTTGGCATCTCGGCATTGCTATACCGAGTGTCATCCTCGAGCCTAGTGTATGTCCACATCCCCCCGAGCCTGGCTTGGAGAGGTTGGACCCTCCGAATGACAAAGGTGGCGATTAGATCCATGGCATCTAAGCCATTCTTCTTCAGCTTCATGACCTCGCGCATCAAAGGGAGCACCGGCTCCTTCTCAGTGTTGGTGAGACGAGGGTTCCAACCCTGAGAGTTGGTCAACCTCACGTCCTAGTAAGGGGCAACGTCCGAAATCCCGGCCCCTCCGCCACCTTGCAATAAAACCAACTATTCTGCCAGTTTTTTACGGAATCTGGCAAACTAGACGCGAAATATTGGGTCCCTTGTTTCCTAGCTAAGAACAGACCCCCGCACAAATGGTTAAACTCCGCACCACCACCTTCCCCGGACTTCTTCGCCTTTTGAGGCTTGATTGTATAGAAGGTGCAGAAGAGATGCCAATGGGGCTCTATGCCCAAGTAACCCTCACATAGGGTGAAAAAGCTAGAGAGTAAGGTGATGGCATTTGGAACAAGGTGATGAAGTTGAGAACCTGTGAAAGCCAAGAAATCCAAGAAGAAAGGATGCGGAGGAAGAGAAAACCCACGATCTATATGAGAAAGGAGCAAAACCCGTTCACTCTCACGGGGAAGAGGTTCGTCTTCCCCTGGAGCAGGAAGGCGGCAACCATGGCGAGGGACCATACCAGAGTCCTGGTACCCTTGCAGCATTTCCGCCGTCACGATCGACGGAAGCCACTCCTCGGCAAACATGGTCCCGGCGGGCGGCGCGGCGAGGAGAGCAAAGTCGCAGGCGGGGAATGAGCAACCGGCGAGGAGGAAGAAGGGCGCTCTGGCGGCGGCATGGACGCGAAGAGGAGAGAGAGAGGAAGAGGAAGAGAAGGAACCGTCGAGGGGCAAATGAATCCAAATCCGCTTTTGGCCACGGGGGGGGGGAGCTTTTATACTTGAAAGGGGCCAACCGCCACGCGTCAGATTTGCAACCCATTACTGGGGCGCTTGTTTGTTTCCTCGTAATCCGCCCCACTTTTTAAGGAGCAGTTAATGATTATCCTAAAAGACCGCCGCGGGAATCGAGGTGACAGACCTGACAGCGCATCCACTTACCTTGACGAAGAGATTCTCTGACAGGACAAGATCCACTTAATTTAAGACTCAAACGGATTTGACTCAAAGCACGAGACCATTCAGCCCACTCGGGAAGAGCGTAGCTCCACACCAAGTAAATGGCTTATTCGTAAGCCTCTCCGCGGACATCTCAAACCGAGTAAAACATTACTCGGAAAACTTCCCGAGTAAGTTACCACTCGGAAAAGACTATCGTGCCAAAATGGCCGAGTAAGCCATCACTCGGAGCGCTAAGGAATGCAAGCAGTACTTTAATAACTTGAAACATCGACAGGAAGGGGCACCACCCGAAGCTAAGCAAACTAGTTACGAAGGAATTGCACTCCGAAGTGCACTACAAACGGAAAATCTTGTATTTATTAATTACTCGAGGAAAATTCCGAGTAGTTCGCTAGTGGTCCGTCTCTGACGTAGAATGCCAGATCACTAGTACGATAAGGTGCAGGGGGTAAAGACTTGATATCCCACGTGGTATGATATAAAGCTCTATTTTTTTATGCCTTAGAATATCAACTTTACAAATCTGTTTTATAGGGAGTTTAAGGCCTTTTACTCCGAGACACGCCCTCCGGGGTCTCAGTCCACCTCTTCCGAGAGACGCTTGAGTGTCGCCAGATTTTTCCATTAACTTTCCCAACCTACGCTCGAGGGAAAAGTTCAAATATCAATAAAGTCCTTCCGGGCCTCTTATTGAGTTTAACCTTCACATACCTCACGAATCCTAACGATGTCGACCGCCTCAATCACGAGTGCCCGAAAGCACTTGGGGGCTACTTTCGTGGTCATACCACAGGTATACCCTTAAGCATTAGGAATCAAGGGGTACCCTTAGTATTGTGATCTCCCAAAAACACCCGAGAAAATAAATAAAATCATCAAAGCATAAAGAGCTCGACAAAATACAGGGACATAGGTTACGATGTCTCCGAGTAATGTGTTACTCGGAAGAAGAGATGGTCTCCGTGTAACCAATTACTCGGAAAGCAGACAAGCTCCGAGTGATCCATTACTCGGAAGAGGAAATCGACGAGCTGCTCGCTACTCGGAGAAGGAAGGGCAACGGGCGCGAAGCATTAAGGACCATAGGTGTTTCTCCTTCTTAATTAGCAGTAATGAGTAGACCGTTTCTTGTATTAAGTATGGGCATTCACACCTGTAATTATGACTCATTCATCGGGGCATTGAAGGGGCAGAGGCACACTCTATATAAGCCTCCCCCCTCACCCTAGGAAGGGTCACGCGCAACACACTCTTTCAGTCCTTGAGCAAGAACACCCCAGTAAGTCTGGGACAGGATTAAGGTTGTTATCTCCAAGGAGAGGCCTAACCTGTATAATTCCACTCGCGTCAACCTCTCTACGTACAGATTCGTATAGCTCCAAATATCACCCCTATGTCATTGTCAGGATTATATCCACGACATAACCTTTATGTCAACAAAACTTGGTGCTGCCACAAAATTATTAGATGAGATGATGAGAAACTATTACCAATGGCACACCGAAATAGATCCAACAGGTAGGAAGGTAAACTCTGTCGAGGAGATCTCCTCCTTAAATGAAAAAGTTGACTTGATCATGAATTTACTTACTAAGCAAGCTCCTATTGATCCTCATGATGTTCCTTTGAATTCTTTGGTTGCTCAAGAGCAAGTTGATGTTAATTTTATCTCTAGGAACAATTTTAATAATAATTCTTATAGGAGTAATTTTGGTAGCAATCCTAGACCGTTCCCATCCAACAACTATGGGAACAACAACACTTATCCTAGCACCAAAAACTCCACTTCTGAAATAGAGAGCATGCTTAAGGACTTTATCACTACTCAAAAAGCCTTCAACAAGAGTGTAGAAGAGAAATTAGAAAAATGAGATAGCCTCTCTTCGAAGGTTGAAAACATAGCTCATGAGATAGAATTGCTTAAGATTAGAACTTCTCCCCTTGAGGAGAGGAAAACTACACCCATGAATGCTATCCAAGTCAAAATTAATAAGAATATTAGAATGCTAGCCAAACTTAAGGATAGATGGGCTAGAGAAAAGGAAGAGGAAGATAGAATTAAGACCCTTCCTACACACACTACTATCTCCACTATACATGTTGAGGATCTCAAAACTTTTATCACCCAACACATCCCTAGTCCCACTGGACCTATTAATGGTGATGCTAAAACCTCAACCGTAGAACAAGAAGTTCCTATCACTCTAGAGACTACCAAACCTATAAGCTTAGATGACATCACCACCACTTCAACTAATGGTAGTGATCTTGATTTTGATAATTGTAGCCTCTCATAAGTTATCACCTTTTTGAAAAGAATGGCTAAAGACCCCCACACTAGCACACTTAACATTGCCTTCACTGAGCATATTACCAATGCTCTTATAAAAGCTAGGGAGGAAAATATCAAGCTTGAGACTTCCATCCCTAGGAATCTAGAAGATGGTTGGGATCCCATAGTCAAAATTAAATTAAATAACTTCGCTTGCTATGCTTTATGTGATGTTGGAGCTAGTGCCTCCGTTATGCCCAAAAGAATGTATGATATGCTTAATTTTAAACCTTTTGATACTTGTTCTTTTGGAGTTCGCCTTGTTGATTCTTCCGTGAAGAAACCTTTAGGAAGGATTGATGATATGCTTATTATTGTGAATGATAATTATGTTCCCGTTGATTTTCTTGTTATGGACATTTAACATTTTCTTGTTAAACCTTCATTTTCTTGTTGATAATTATGAGCCTGTCGGCCTGGCTAGGGCCGACTGCTTGCCCCACTGGCTGACTGCGCTCAGTCGGTTTCGGCCGGGCCGACTGGGCCCAATCGGCTACGGTGCGGCTGAGGGTATAATATTTTTGGAAATTTTCAAATCCGTACATTATTTCTATAATTTTAAAAAATAAATTTATTGTTTAAAAAAATCAGGAATGACAGCCTTTTCTTTCCATATAGCTTTGAGCATGAGCTTAACCTGTTTTGATATTTGGGTTGGTCTGTTTCTGGGGATAGATTGAATATCCTGCAAACACAATTTGTAAGTAGATTTGGGGGAGCAGGGTCCATTAGGAGTGAGGTCCCAGCACAGGATATCAGGGTAGTCATCATTTATGATATTAGTCTAAGCAATAATAGAAGCCATAGGTTCCTGAAAGAGATAGTTAATAAGAGGAATGTTCCAAGATTTTTTACTAGTGTTCCAAAGATCAGAAACTATAGTAAGATAAACATAATTAGGTTGCGGAATGATGAGGTGGTCATGAATGTCTTTCTATCTGTTTCACCAAGGAGTGCTCCAAAGAGAAATATTTCCTTGAGTGATTTGATAAAAAGCATGAGATTTTAGCTTAGGTAATAATTTCAAAATGGATGATCAGGAACCAAATTTGGGCACGTTTTTAGAAGCTTTCCAAAAGGAAGATTCATAAAAATCTTTAGATTTAAGTACTAGGTATAAGTGAGAATCAGGAAATTTGGCAATTCTCCAAGCAAAAGATAGGATGAGAACTTCATTGATGGCTTGAAGATTCCTGAGCCCAAGACCTCCATCATCTTTAGCAATGCAAATATCTTTCCAAGCCCTGAGACAAAGGTTTTTCCCTGCAATATTGTATTTAATTCCAGACCACCAAAAAGTTCTAATAATACTGAGTAATGATTTTCTAGGGAAAGAGGATATTGGACATGTAATACACAGGGATGGAGGAGAACACAGATCTAATGAGTTCAATTCTAGCAGCATGAGAAAGTAAATTGCCTTTATAAGAAGGAAGTTTGTTCCTGAATTTATCCACAACAAAATTATATGGAGCAGCTCTATTTTTAGCAGGAAGAATGAGTGGATGACCTAACTGAGAGAAAGCAGTATCCATGTCAGGCACAGGAAACAAACCTTTGATTTGTTGTTGAGAAGTATGAGTGACATGGGAGCTGAACAGGACGGAAGATTTATTCCAGTCGGGAATCTGACCTGAATCACTACAAAAATGCTGAAGAATATTGAATATTGCAGTAGCTTCTGGCATAGTGCCTGCCCGCTCCAGCGCAAAATTTTCTCTTGGCTGCTGCTCCAGGACAGGGTGAACACCAGAAACCTTCTTTTCAAGGAAGTCTTTTCACTTTCCTGAATACACATGTGTTCTCTCTAATGACAAGTGTTGGAAAAAGGATCTGCTCTTATTCTGGGACAGTTAATTTTCTCAGAGGAATTTCTTTCATTCATGAAAGAGAACCAGCAAACCAGGGATTTTTTTTGCGAGTAACGCAGGAAATTAACAAGCCTTTCAGCAAGGAGATCATCATTTTCGGCTGTTGGAACATTTGGAGGCAAGGGAATGGCTTGATTCTTAATCATGAGAATCCAACTGTTGCTACTTGGCAGAGTAACCTCAAAGAGGACCATACTCTAGTTATACACGGAGTGAAGCGAAAGCTTTTACTTCCTTTTAAATCCTGGATACATCACTTCCTGTGATATTCTTCTTTTTACTTTTTAGTTGGTACATAACTTTGTACTCAATATTCTATATGTAAAATTTACAGTAGGATCCTTTCCTACTGTTCTCCTGTAAATAAAAGGCCGTATAAACTCTTCCTTCAGTTTAAATTACCGAGGATTCAGAAGTTGAATGTTGGTTTTGTGAAGGCACCGACATAAAGAGAAAATGAACTGTCACCCCAGGATCTACTCAAGATACAACAAACTAATGACCTTTACAGAGGGAAAACAACCGGTCAACCCAGGATCTACAAAATATGCAGAACAATGCTAATCTTTCTATTTCGCAGCATGTCAAAATGCGCATCCTGACTGCAACACCTGTGAAATGTTGCCAACATTTCACATTGTAATTTAATGAAGTTGCGTACTAAGAATTCAGATTAAGTATTAGGCATTTTAATTCCCTTGTAATCCAGCGGATTTATGTCAATGATTACGTGAATTCAGATATTCAATTTACAACACCATTGCTGCCAAGTGTTTTAGTTTCTCTGCAACGTGACATGTGGTTTGATTTGATATTGGTATGAATTTCATTGAACGAAATTTGCAGATGTTGCAAAATTCAGAGAGCAAGTGCATATAGCTTTTTAGTGCCCTCCTGATACGACAAATACATTCTGCATTGTTCAGATGTAATATATTTTCCTATTGTATTAATTTGGTAATTGATGTTTTTTAATATAAAGTTGACCAAAATTTACAAAGCTTGACATAAGACAAATCTAATATGTGAAGTAAAAAAAACGGAGGAAGTACTTAAATCCTGAAGTTACTGTTAGATTTAATCCGTTGCGCGCCGGCTGAAAGTTTCAGAGTTCAGGTCACTGTAGCGTTTCACGCTGTTGTCCGCAGCGTCTGAAATTCTTCAGAGTTTAGCGTTCTTTCAGTCAGCAAATAAGGCGCGCGTTTGATAACCTGTGATCTCGCGCGAGTAGATAGGCTAGGACTATTTCCTTCCCATTTTGTAGGATCTCCAGCACGCACAAGTCAATCGTGGCACGGCGCAATTCTGTAGGGCTCGAGCGTGCCTGGCTTTTCGGTCAGTTGGTTGGCCTCATCGTTGTACTCTTCAAATAACAGAGAAAGAACAGAAAAGCTGCAACACTTTTGAACGCAGCGCAAAACCTCTCGTCTCCATTACTGCCTTTTTCCAGTTCTAGCAACAACAATTACTCAACCCCTAAAACTATATTCCGTGCACCTTTCATGAAAATACTGTCTAATTTATACATTGGCTACATAAACTGCGTGATCTCTGCACCCTACTGGTTTTGATGACACTACAGATGAAACCACCACACTACCAAAAAACCTTTTTTCCTTGAGATTTGGGGACAAATGACTGGTGATGGCCAAATGGAGGCAACGATGGATGCTGTCACTAGCCAAGTTTTGACGTTCAAGATGATCAAACTATCTTTTTAAATGATACTTAGCTCGTTTAACTGTCAGACAGCCTTGAAGTTCAGAGCTGCTACATGTCATACAACCAGAAACATAACTGTTCTATGCTAAAAGGACGGAAAGAACTTACATACAACCCCCTTTATTAGTAGTACACAGGATGCAACAAACTAAGGACCTTTACAGAGGGAAAATAACCGGTCATCCCAGGATCTACAAAATATGCAGAACAGAGCTAATCGTTCTATTTCCCATTGTATTTGAGTTGAATTTGTGGACTATGAATTCAGATTATGTATCAGGCATTGTAATTCCCTTGTAATCCAGCGGATTTATGATGATGAATATGTGAATTCAGATATTCAATTTAGTAAACACCATTGCTGTCAAGTATTATAGTTTCTCTGCAACATGACATGTGGGGTTATTTGATACTGGCATGAATTGCACTGAACGAAATTTTCAGATGTTGCAAAATTCAGAGAGCAAGTGCACATGAGCTTTAGTGTGCCCTCTTGATACGACAAATACATTCTGCATTGTTGAGATGTAATTTTTTTTCTAGAGGGAGCATAAATATCTGTTCTTGTCCTGAAAACCAACAGTCAATTGGAACAGCTGGAAGACAAAAACAATTTTCTTGGGGTAGTCGTGTGCCAGATATTATTCATGAAAATATGATAATATAAGGGAACATACGTCATCTGACAAAATAGGAAGAGTTCTAGTGGCAGATGGGAGATATAAAACAAATCCCTTGCATTAATGGATCAACTGTGATCATAATTACAGAGATTAATGGTCGAATTAAGAGGGTCACTCGCATTACGGGAAAACATGCCAGTGAAATACTCCTACATACTACTTGTCACTTGCAACTAAGACTACATAGCTGACAGGTGACAGCTTTGTTTCCTATGCTTTGCTCAGCTAAGCTGTGAGAGTGCCACCAGCAAGGCTACACCTGCAGACTCTGTTTTGTCTGCTTTGCTCGGCTAAGTTAAAACTGCAGACTGAAAGAAGTTTCTTTTTCTTCTTCTCAGTGCATCATTGATCGGTTGTACATCTCCATGGACCGTTGGCGAGCCTTTTCGATGAGCTGAGCATGAGCGCACCATGCTTCTTGCCTTGATTGGAGCAGCATCTGTGGGGACTTGGTCACATCGGAGGGATCGATGAAAGGGTCGTTGAACTGCACGGTGTCCACCATCTCCTCCACCTTCCGCGGGGCCTCTGCTCTGCTGCGCTCGATGTCCCGCTGATGTCTGGCTTCGTATGCGGCAGCCTTGGCAAGGTGGGCGTTCTCGATCAGTTTGCGCATCGGCGGCTTCGACTCGGGCGCGCTCTCCTGCAAGGTGGCCGGCTCGGGGTACGCCATCAGGGAGGCGACGAGGCGCGTGGAACTCTTCTGATCGTTGACACTGGTGGGGCATCGAAGGCTGTTGCTGTCGATCTTGGTGGCGGCCGCGACATGGAGCTCGCCCCCGGAGCAGGCACCGCGTACACGCTTGGCCGGCGGCGGCTGCGATCCGTCGTTGTGCACAGGCATGGGCCGCTTCGGCTTCTTGGAAGGCGCGGGGTTCGCCATCAGCGAAGGGTTGACGCGCACGCGGGATGGGCAGGAGTGCAGGTCGGCGGCGGTACGGCGGCGGCGCGGAAGCAGAGACCGCGGAAGCGCCGTGGTGCCGGCCATGGTGAGGGCCAGGGAAGGGACGAGCGCACGAACTCGCGAGCCGGCGGAGGGAGGGAGCGGAAATGTGGGCAAGATGACCTAGCTCGCCGGATCGGGGCTTGGAATTGGAAACGGGGGGAGCAAGAAAGCTGGGGTATTTGCTGCGATCGAATCCGACAGAGGAAGGAACTGGCGGCAAAGAAAAGGGTCGGTATTTTTGCTGCTGGTCGAATCCGGATTGTTTTTTTTTTCCAACGTGTGAGACGCGCTGTTGGGGGCCGCGAGTTGCCGTGGCCTACTAGTAGTTACCGTTAGGCGCACATTTTTGAACTCGTTTAATCTGATGACGTCACCTTTGTTCAACAAGTGAACTCGTTTAACCATCGATTCAAAGTTATCATATATACCCTATACTTCATTATTATTTTTTGAAAATCACATATAACCTCTTCTATTTATTTTTTGCGAAATGTTTCCCGTAACAAGCCACGAGTGCTGCAGGAGGTGCACTCGCCGATGCTGGATATGACAAATACGGTGTTGCGAATGACACCCGACGATGCAAGATAAGGTGTGCCACGAGACGTTGCTTGCGAGGCAACCGATAAATGATTGTGCTGGAGATGGCAACCCCCAATGTTACAATCGGGTACGATGGATGTTGGGACCGGCAATGGTGGATGCTACGTCCGGTCATGTAGGTTGATGGAACTGGAGGTCGCATATCCTAGAACTAACACGAGCCAATGCCATGATTCGATGTTTTTTTTGCTCGAACGGATGGTGGCGGATGCTGGAACCGGCTTTGACGAGAGTTGCATCCTACGAGCGGGCGGTGATGGAACCACCACATCATTGCACAAGATGCTTGAAGATATCAGAAACCGCCAGTAGTCCCGGTAGGGTGGATCGCTAGATTTCGAAAATACCAGAGGGAGTCGCAAACGAGAGTTTACCCAGGTTTGATTGAGCCTACGATGGGTTACAATGTAATGGACCGCTAGATTTCGAGGCCTACTACTAGTTACCGTTACGCGCAGATTTTTAAACATTTAACCTGACGACCTCACCTTTTTTCAACAAGTGAACTCATTTAACCATCGATTCAAAGCCACACAACACATGGCCCCTTTATTATTAAAGAAAATATATGCGAACCCCTTTATTAGTGTTTTCTGCGAAACGTTTCAAGCCAACAGATCAGCAAGAAACTACCCCGGTTGTAAAGGATTCCGTGTGCAATGATTGTGGGCGGCTGCTGCGACGGCGGGGTGCAATGCAGGGGGTTCCATCCTTGCCGCAACAAGCCACGAGTACTGTAAAACACACTGTTTTTTATCAAGGGCTTTTATTACTCCTCCGGCCCGGAATACTTGTCGCGCTGACAGTATTGCAAAAAAAACCTCCACGTTCTTCTGACCAAACCCGCGGTCCTCGCTCCTTTCTCTCACTCTGGCGCTGCTCCCCGTCCCCAATTCAATCGCCGTCTGCTCCAATGCGTCGCCGCCAGTCACCTCTAAGCTCGCCCGCATCGGGAAGATCCCCCGAGCCTCCTCCTCGGAGCCCTTCTCCCGGCGGAGCTCCTCGGCTCCCTCCTCCCCGCGGACCTCCAATGGAGCAAAAAAATTCGAGTCTTTATGCTTCATGTTGCAATGGTGGGACGACGACGGCGATGAGCACAATGATGTGGATGAGGGCAAGAGGTGCTGGATCCAGCGTAGGTGACATTGGATCCATCGGTGGTGGGAGCCATGCTAAAGGGCATCCGTCGGTGGTGGTCGCCATGCTGGAGGGCGTCCCTTGACGAGGAGGAGGACGACGAAGGCACGCTGCCGCCGCCCACCTGAGCGTTGTGCTGCTTTGCGTTGCTCGACTATTATTCCTCGCCGCGCTCATGGATCCTCCCACCTGCCTTCGAAAGCTGGTGGTACTCTCCTGTTAATTAGTCCTCTTCCGATTTAGTCAATTCAATGATATTTACATATTCGGTGATATTCAGATAAATATCCGTATTATTGTCAGATCATCCCTCTCTGATACATTTACTCCTAACTGAACATGTTGCTTGATCATCTACTGTTTAAGATAAATTTCAATGGATTACTTGAATATCTCCTTCAGATAAATTTCACTGGTTTTCTTGAATATTCAGTTTCTTGATATTAACCTGTAATTAATATGTGTAGTGTTCATGTTGTAAAGTTTCCTTTGATTAGCTAAGGATGAGCATAATTTTAAGCATACATACTAATGGGTGAAGATAGCACCTCCTCATTGATTACCCCAAGTGGAAGGTTATGATGCAGACAACGGTAAATTTCCATCAATGAAGATACCAAGGTTATCGATCCAATAGGACTCCAAGTGCAGCAAGTAGGTGGCAACGACGTCATAAGTTTAGCTCTGGCTAAGGAGTTGTCATGGACCTGCACACAGACGCAAATAACTTTGCTCCCAACGATTCAGAGAGGTTTTCAATCCCTACGGTCTTGTTGTTTACAAAGGATCAAATACAAAGGTGGAAACAATATTAGTGATTGCAACGGAAAAGAAATAAAAGCAGTAAAGACGAACGGTGTAAACTATGGTGGAAATATGGACGGGGTCCCATGACTTTCACTAGTGATGTCTCTCTCCCAAAAGACGATAAAAAAGTATGCTGGATGAATAAATTACAGCTGGGCAATTGACATAATTATAAATGCACGCAATGCTAATTATGCTACAAGAAAGCTAGAGGCTCAATCGTATGGGAAGTACACAGAGACGAGCAGACCGTTTATTCATTAGCATCTACTCACTAATCATCCACCTTGAGATATCTATCTAGAACATCTCGCTGGTATTAAGTTGCGAACCCCAGCCAAACTGTAGGATCAAAGCAACAGACAACTGCATTAACAAACTATGCGTAAGGTAAACAATCCTTGTAACCGCAGTTACAAGCACCGTTGTTTTCTCCCTGGTGGCAACAACACATCCCCTATTCTCATGTTTCTGTCACTCAAGCTAGACATCAGGGGGCATGAAGCCACAATCAAGCATAATGCTCCCTCTTGGAGTCACTATCTACTACTTGGCCAAAGCAATAAAAATCATAACGCGCCAGGGACCCGCCTGGTCAGGGGGGTGGGACCCTCCGGCCGTCCTTCGGGCTTCTGGATTCTTCTATTCTGCTGATTTTTTATATGATGTTTCCCGATTTTTTCGAGCACTTTAATAATTGGTATTTTTCCTCCAATCTACGGATAACAACAGAAAGAATCTGGCACTGGAGCACTGAGTTAGTAGGTTATTCCAAATATGTTGAAAATGGTATGAAAGTGTAGCAAAACATGTACCAAAGTCACCCATATAAGCATGGAACAAGCATAAATTGTAGATACGTTTGGGACGTATCAACACCCTCAAGTTTAATTCCTGCTCGTCCTCGAGCAGGTAAATGATAACAAAGATAATTTCTTTGGTGATAGGTGATACGTCCAAAACGTATCTATAATTTCTGCTTGCTCCATGCATGTTTTGTGTGATATTTCTATGATCTAGATACACTTTCATACAGTTTTGATCATATTTGGACTAACCTATTAACTCAGTGCACCACAGTGCCAGTTCCTGTTTTCTGCTGTTTTTCTATTTCAGTTTTCCCCCATATAAAAAGTGCTCCAAAAATTCGGGAAAATTCAGATAAAAAATCAGCGTGAAGGAACCTTCCGAAAGAACCTGGGTGGGGCCAGAGGGCCACCACCAGGGGCCCAGGCGCCCTGGTGGCGCGCCCTAGGGCTTGGCCGCGCCAGGGGGGCGCCTGGACCCCTGGTGGCCCCCTGGCTACCCCCCTTCTCCTATATATTCTCCGTCACGGGAAACTTCCGAGAAGAGAACCCTTTTTCGCGATCTCTCCTCTGCTCCGCCGCCGCCGCGCTTCCGAGATCGGGAGCACCAGAAGACCTCTTCCCGGCACCCTGCCGGAGGGAGGGTTGACCTCCGGGAGTCTCCTCTCCACCATGGATGCTTCCCGGATGCCTCGTGAGTAGTTTTCCTTGGACCATGGGTCCGTGATCAGTAGCTATGTGATGTTCTCCTCCCCTCTTTGTTCTTCATGGTTTAGACCTCGTGAGCTGCCCTACATGATCGAGGCACTTTTGTAATCTTTCTGCTATTGCTATGCTGAGTTTGATGGGATCTGATGGATTATGAGATTATGTTCAGATTGTGATTGAGTAATATATCTGGTTTTTATCTCTTATATTTTTGTTCCTAAGTAATTATTTCATGTTCTCCGTTGCTGCTTATTGCTTTGGCCAAGTAGTAGGTAGTAACCCCAAGAGAGAACTTTATGCTCGATTGTGGGTTCATGCCCCCCGATGACACGCTTGAGTGACAGAAACATGAGTCTAGGGGATGTGCTGTTGCCACAAGGGGGAAAACAACGGTGCTTGTAACCGCGGTTGCAAGGATTGTTTACTTTACGCAAAGTGCTTTTTAATGCAGTTGTCTGTTGCTTTGGGTGGTGCTCGCAACTTAATACCAGCGAGATGTTCTGGATAGATATCTCAAGGTGGATGATTAGTAGTAGATGCAGTTGGATTTCGGTTTACTTATTTTGGCGTACTACCCGTGCTTTTGAGCCTCTTCCTTTCTTTTGTAGCATAGTTAGCATTGCGGCGCGTTCTTAATCCTGTCAATTGCCCTTCTGTAATTTGTTCACCTCGCATAGCAGTTTTATCGTCTTTTGGGAGAGAGATATCACTAGTGAACATCACGTATCCCGGTCCATATCCTCATCACTGTTTACACGCTCATTTACTTTTTCTTCTTTTACTTTCAGTTGCTATCATTATCCTTTGTGTTTGATCCTTTGTGAAAAACAAGACCGGAGAGATTGACAACCTCTCTGAACTTCGTTGGGAACAAAGTTATTTGTGTCTGTGTGCAGGTCCGCGTCAGTAGCGCCGCTGACACCTACTTATCATCTCCGGAGTCCTACTGGAGACAAACCTTGGTATCTTTACTGAGGGAAATTTGCTGCTGTGCTACATCACGCCTTCCACTTGGGGCTCACCAACGAAGGGCGAGAAATCACTATCATTACCTCGCACATCAATAGGCTACCAACAAATATTTGAAATTTAAAGTAAAGAAAGTAAGATATGCAATTCAAGTAAAGACAATAACAAGAAAGAGTCTATATCTAGTTTTGAAACTAGCAAAGTAAGAACATAAAGGTGTAAGAACTCTCGCTATCCGTGACTCCAATGTCTCCAAATGGTGTTTGCATGTAAGAAGTGGGAGATGGGTTTAGAGCATAAAAATACTACCTAGGTAATTGAGAACTCAATCTACTAAAACTTCACACTTGGTCTCTTTCAGAATCTTATTGTGACTCGTCCCCAGGCCACTAGTCAGACACAAGTCAAACTTATTCTCTCCCTTTCGACTTTGAGCACTCATGCAATGAATGAGCGTGAGCAAGATATGTTCGCACTTAGGATGGCAAATAGAATAATGGTGGAGGAAGGAAGACAAAAAAGGTGTGAAAGGTTCACATCAATAAGGACAATCATAAGCGAGAAAAAGTCAAATGATAGATATGATGTGAGGAGTAGGGATTGCCATACAACGGATCCACATATGAGCTATGGAAAGCTCTCCAATGGAACTAGTGGGGGTGCATCCAACTTGCTTTCTCAAGAAGACCTAGAGCTCATTTGAGGAGGCTCATCATTGGAATATACAAGCCAAGTTCTATAGTGTAAGTATCCCCACATAGTTATGCATGAATGATATGAAACTCTCTATGTAGTGCAAAAATTATTTGGAGTACGAGTGTGGATCTTTCAAAAGGAATAGTAGTAGTGCCCCCTTCTCTCTTTTTATTTCTTTTTTCTTTCTCTTTTTCTATTTCTTATTTATTTTTGTGGCCTCATTGGCTATTTCTATTTATCTCTCATTTGTCCTCTTTGGGATCTTTTAATTTGTCCTCTTTGTGATCTTTTATTTGTGTCCTCTTTGGGATCTTTTCCTCACTTTAAGGGCAACAATTTATATTTTACAAGGAGATAGAAGATCACACACTTTATAAGAAGTACTCAACATAAAGAAAACTTAAACTATCATGATGTATGAAAATGTATGCCTCTGCCAGTGTAGCAGGATATGCAATGATACTAGCGCGTCATGTAGCAATTATAAGGGCAAGGACAAACTAACATGCGACTCCTCGATCAAGCAAAAGCATGTATGAGATGAAGATCAAGTCAAGAGATGATAGATGTTGCATGTCAATGTATCTCGGAAAGGCTATGGAAATGACTTGATAGGTAGGTATGGTGGATGTTTTGAGGAAGAATATAATGAGGTTTATGATGACAGAGCGTATCATGCCAAGGGTTTGGATGCACCGGCGAAGTTTGCATCAACTCTCAAGATGAGAAAGGGAAATTGACGAGGGGGTGACCCCACGACTCCTACAGATGAGGGTACCTGGTGCGTATCAAGACAGAAGGCCCGCTGGAAGCCCCGATCGGCCCACCCCCTTCCCACTCGAGGCACCGCCATAAGAGTCCTTGACGATTATGGAAGCTGCGACTTGGCGTCCAAGACTGAAACTAGATTAGGAAACTCTCTCTGTAAACCTAGATGGACTCCTTGTGACCCAACCTAATATATAAAGGATGGGAGAGGGGACATCTGGGGCATCGAATATCCAAGCAACACCTTCGGTCCCGAGCGAACTCGCCTCGACCTCCACTGTAATCGCCTCCATCATAATAAAATCGAGCAGGAAATACTGTCTCCTGTTAGCCTACGAGTATCGCCAACCTGCACATCTCCTCTATGATCTATCCCAGGATTCCTAACCATGGGATTTGCCGAGGTCAATCCTCGTCAATTGGCGCCGACCGTGGGGAAGACGCAGGTTGGAATCACGATCTCGGTGGTCCCATCATCAGCAAGCCACAATCGTGGACTCAAGCAAGATACAATTCACTCGAAGAACTGAGGTTCATCGCAAGCCTCTCCGTCGCGCCTCCAAGATCGCTCGACCGACAACTACGCCAAGACCAATCTTTCGGCGACTACCAAAGTCGCGCCCGGCGAAGAAAAACTTGACAACTCAGAAGAAAAGCACAAGTTGTAGCCACAAAGCCAGTCGCAGTGCCAGAGCAAGAAACCCAAATTGAAGTCTCGATCGAGGATCCACCACTTGACGCAGCAACTCCGACAACCACCCGAGCACCCACCTCCACCCAATCACCCGTCGTAGCACGGGAAGAGGGCTCTGAAACTCAATCCGACAAATACTATGACCCTGACCGAAGACCGGACGAGTTCGCCAAGATGATCCGAAACTACTCGATCAACGACAGAATCGAACTCGACCCAAGGTTCCACTTCCGTACAGAAGACCACTCCCATTCGTTCCGCATCGCAAGAAGGAGAAGGCATGCCGGCTCCAGGAAGCTTAAAACCAAAGAACAATTGGACGGACCTTGCACAATCCACTGTTTTGAAGACTACCAAGGACACCTTAGAGCAGGGCACACCCTGAGGAGCTGTCGCTTGTTCACTGAACTCTCAGACAGACTCATGAAGGAAATACAACGCAAAGCCAAACGGGCACGAGAGACAACGCATCCACCAGCGCCTAACTCAGAAGAACAGTACCCGCCGTCCCACGAGCGAGTTTGCATGATCCAAGAGGGACGACCCTCAAAGGCAAATCAGGATGCGCACACCCTGCAAGCTCGAGCAGTCGAAGACTTATTAAAATAAGAAACCTATCACCTATACGGTTCAAAAACCAACATCACCTTCTCACAAGACGACCATCCTCCCGCAATTCCAAGACCAGGGCACGCACCGTTGGTCCTCGAAGCTCAGATTGGCGGTTACGACTTGGACAGAGTATTCATGGACGGAGGCATCAGCCTAAACATCATCTTCACAAGCACCTTTGCGCAAGATGTTGATTCCACGACCAGTCTGGAAAAATTCAGGCATCATGATCTACGGCTTAGTACCAGGAGAAGCAGCCTCCTCCCTAGGATCAATCGAGCTCGACGTCATCTTTCGAAGAAAGGGCAACTTTGCAAGAAAAATCCTCGAGTTCGAGGTACTCGACTGGCAGTCCCAATACCATGCCATACTCAGTCGGCCTGCATTAGCGCAATTTATGGCGGTCCCACACTACGCGTACCTCAAGTTCAAGATACCCGGGCCCTCAGGGCTCATCTCGGTCAACGGAAATTTCGCCATATCAGACCAATGCGACCGAGACTTCCATCAAGTCTCCGAAATGTTTGGAGCACAACAACAGCTCGAAAAGATAGCCATGGTGGTAGACAAGAGTATCTTTCCGCTAGCAAGCAGAAGCGAAACAAAGGAATTCACCCGCGACTTCAGCATCAATAGCGACATAGTCACCCACCAGGTGCATCGAATGGACCCGTCGAAGACGTTCCGAATCTACGCTCACCTACCAGAAGATCGGGAAACAACCCTTATGGTTTTCCTCCGCGAGGAGTGGAAATTTTTCGCCTGGTACCCGGCCGACATGACCAGAATTCCTCGGGAGTTCGCAGAGCACGCGCTGAAAATCTACCCGACCGCCAAACCAGTGAAGCAGGTGTTCCGCAGATTCTCCGAACCAAAGCGCAGAGCCAATGGAGAAGAAGTCAACCGATTACTTGACGCACAATTCATTCGGGAGACGAAGAAGGCCACTTGGGTCGCAAACCCAGTTCTGGTACCTAATAAGGACACCGACGTCCTACGCATGCGCGTCGACTATGGGCCCGTCAACAAACACTGGCCAAATGACCACTTCCCTCTCCCAAGGATCAACCAGATCATCAACTCAACTACAGGATGCGACCTCCTGTCCTTTCTCGGCTCCTACTCAGGGTACAACCAAATCATGATGAAGGAAGAAGACAAAGAGCACACCTCATTTATCACACCCTATGGTGTATTCTGCTACATGACGATGCCATTCGGACTGAAAAATGCTGGAGCCACGTACATGCGGATGATGCAAGCATGCTTAGGAGACCAAATCGGCAGAAATGTCCAAGTCTACGTCGACGACATCGTCGTCAAAACATACAACGCGAACACACTACTCGACGACCTCCGAGAAACCTTCGCAGCACTCAACAAATACAGGATCAAGATCAACCCAAAAAAGTGTGTGTTCGGTGTCCCAGTCGGAAAAATGCTCGGGTACATGGTCTCTACCCGAGGAGTTGAAGCTAACCTAGAAAAAGTCCAAGCACTCGCAAGGATGCAAGAACCGGTCGACGTCAAGGGCGTCCAGCAACTCACCAGAAGACTCGTAGCCCTGAGCCGTTTCAGCAGCACGTTGGGAGAAAGAACCTTGCCATTCTATCAACTACTCAGGAAAGGAGGAAAATTCGAGTGGACCGAAGAAGCCCGGAACGCATTCCTGAACCTCAAAAAGACCCTCTCAACCCCACCAATTTTGGCAGTACCAAAGGAGCGGGAACCCCTATACCTCTATATAGTAGCGTGGTCAGCACCGTGCTCGTCATCGAGCGTGCGGAAGAAGGCAAAGTACATAGCATACAAAGACCAATCTATTACCTTAGCGAGGTCCTAACAAAATCCCGGCAGCGGTACCCGCACTACCAGAAGCTCGTGTATGCCATCGTCATGACATCACGGAAAGTAACGCATTACTTCGAAGAGCACCTCATCACGGTCGTGAGAAGTGCACCACTCGCCGACATTCTGAACAACCCAGGAGTAACAGGTCGAGTCGCCGAGTGGAACATCGAGCTCAGCCCTCGCGACCTGCAATTCAAGCACCCAACGACAATCAAAGCTCAAGTACTCCTAGACTTTCTGGTCGAGTGGATGGAAGTACAAACACCCGGTCCTCCAGATCTCTCCAACTCATGGAAGATGTTCTTCGACGGGTCTAAAAGGTAGCAAGGGGCTGTGTCACGCCCCCAAAATTAGACCGTGTACAATAATCATACACGCAAGGTACACGATCGAGATTAGGGACTCACGGTGAGATATCACAACACAATCTACAATTAAAATAATACAAGCTGATTAATACAAGCCAGGGGCCACAAGGGGTCGAATACAACAGCTCGAGAGCACAAAGTTAGCGGAAGAAAAAGTATGTATCTGAGTACAGACACAAGAATACAAGGTTGCCTTAAGAAGGCTAGCACAAATAACAATAGATCGAAAAGGCGAGGCCTCCTGCCTGGGAACCTCCAAACTACTCCTGGTCAACGGGGAACTCGACGTCGTAGAAGGCATCGGGGATCTTCATGTTGCGGTGGTCGGCATCGGGGATCTCCTGCTCCTGGACTTCAAGGCTCCAACGTCGACTGCAGCGGCCGATCAGGCAAAACATAAAGGGGGAAAAGCAAAGGTGAGTATCTAGCATACTCGCGAGTCTTACGTCCGCTACTAAGCATTTATGAATTTGTATTAAATGGAAAGGGGAGGCGGTATATAGTGGACTGCAAGGTAGAAATCAGAATAAGGATAAGAAGCTAGGCCTATCGAAGACTAGCATCTTCTGACGTGTCTTGCAGCATGAGAAGAGAAACATCCAGCAGTTCAATAACATGAATGTAATAACAATGCAAACGAAGTTGCTGCAGTATTGTATAATAGTAAGTTGTAATAATTAATAATAATAATGCCTCTGAGTTCCCCTCCTCGACTTCCATGCGAGGAAGAAAACCCGGAACCGTACAGTTTAATAGTAGTAGTTTGTCGTGGTAAGATCCAGCTTCAACATAAAGCATCCTGTTACCGTGGACACGGCTATTCGAATAGATTAATCTTCCATGCAGGGGTGCACTGGCGTGACTCTACGACGCTCGGATCTCCAGGGTGGCGTACAACTTGTTAGGGAACACCCCACCGAAGCTATCCGACACAAAGTAGCACATCCTTCGGAAATCAACAGAGAGGTCCTCCGCCGGACTATATCCCATGTACGCCAGTCTTCGGACCCTAACCCGAACGTACTCCTGCACGGTGCGTGACTGGCCGGTGAAGCAAATACAAATACACCGCTCGAGCAAGATAAGACAACACCACTTCCCGGCAATCATCCCGCGATACTGCTGACGTCTGAAGACCCTCGAATGAGACTACGATGCAGGGGATCCCACACTCCTCATCCCACGGGTAGGTAGTGCGTACAAGACGGCTACTCAAGACATCCGCCGAACCATTTAGTATTTTAATTAACCTGCGTGACAACCGTTATCGTTGCCTCGACTTAACTGACCCGCGGACAACGACAGCAGTCAGGACCACCAGTACATCTGTGCCTGCCCTGTCGTCCCACCAAGTCTCTGCGGTTACCAACAAGGTGAACCGTCTCCTTACCTTGTCTCGTGTGTGCTCTTGGTAGAGCTCGACTTTTTGTGGTTTGGTAACTCTCGCGAGATACGAGCAGGGGCAAGCACGCCAGTAACGTCGGTCGTACCCTCCCTGTCGTTCCCATCGCAATACCGCTCGCGGACGCCGTTTGGTCGCCCGAATTCTTACCTTAAGGACAACCGGGGCTCAGGTACCTAGGGCGGCTATACAGAGTCAGCAACGAGTGGAGTATGAGGATTACTCCTCGATAGCTCCACTTGATGTGGCTCAGCAGAACCGAGCTAGGGGCCTTAGGCGGTGTCTGCATAACCTGTTACAGTTATAATAAATTGTATCTGCGACACTCACCATAGTGATAACGGCCCGCTATCTAATCCTAGCTAACAATGCGCAGGGCTCACTGCTGAATAAGATATATATATTTATAGGCATCACATGATAAAGGAAGGTACATCAAGGGGCGACAATGACAGGCTATGCAATTGAATAGGTAAGAAACGTAGCAGCAGAAGTAACAATGCCTAGTGCAAGAAATATACGGAAATATAGGCGATATCTGGGGAAGAGAATGGCTCTGCTTGCCTGGAATCTCGACGGTAGGGGTACGGTCGTCGATGAAGTAGTCGTACTGGGTGGTGTCATCGGCGGCAGCAATGGGGTCTACCGGAGATTAAGGGGGGGATAGTAAATACACGGCAACAATAGCAATACAAATACAAGACATGGCAAACGCAATGTTAACGGTGTTCTAACGCAGTGCAAGGCGTATTGCTCGGAGCGGGAATTCATCCGGGAATGAAATACCATGTCCGGGGTAATTACCGGACAGGGTGTCCGGAGGGGAAGGTACCATACTGGAGGTGTCGTGGACATCTGACAAGCATATGGATGGTGTATCCATGTTAGTTGATGCATTCCGAACAACTTTCATCTTCAGAATAAATTCATCTGGATAGTTATACGGTAGCGGGCAATCATCGGACAGACGGTCCGGAGGGGGGTGGTGTCGATGTTCGTTCTGTTAGAGGGGTACGGCGGGTATACGGGTAGCGTATTGGTAATCGTTATATTTTTCTGATCAATTTACATGTAGAAAGTTTTTGAATCTGACCTACGGTTTAAAAGATATTGAAATTCAAAGTTTTAAACCATTTAAAAAAATCTGCAATTTATTTAATTGTTTATTGAAACATTATCCAGAACAGTAAAGTTGACCAGTCAAACCTGACATGTGGGGCTACCCTGTCATTGGCTGAGGCCTTTGACTAGTCAAACTGACCAGGGGGTCCCATGTTTCATCCACACATATCAACAAAATCATTTATTTCAAATAAACAATAGGTGGGGCCCAGATGTCATAGAAACAGTTATTTTAACAGTTTTATTTCTATTAATTATCTATTAAGCTGTGGGGGTCCAAATGTCAGCCTAACATGGAAATTTTAAGTAGTTGTTTTAATTAATTAAAGGCCTAGGGCCCACCTGGAGGTGGCACAGGGAGCTCACCGGCGACACGCCGGCGACAGTACGCCGACGAGGTCGAGCCCGCACTCGATTCGGGCCACGGCTTGGAGAAGGGTTGGGTCCATTCGAACCAGGGGACGACGAAGAGGCGAATGGTGGTGGTGGCGGCGCCGGGGGTGGCCGGAAACCACGCCGGCGACGAGGTCTGCGGCGGCTGCCTTTCGAGCGACGACGGGAACGTGGTTCCGGTGGGTTTTTTAAAGCGCAACCTAGTGAATCAGGGTCTAGGGCGCAGAGGGAGCACAATGGTGCCACTGGCGCGAGCTGAGCGGCAGGGGAGCAAGGCCATGGCCATCACGGCGGCGGCCGGAGCACAGTGTAGTGGAAACGGCGAGCTACGACATCAAAACGTGCGCTGGGAAGGGGGAAAACACGGCGACTCACTGTGGTTGCAGGGGAGGAGGCAGCGGGCTCGGGGGAGTATTGGAGGCGAGGGAGTTCGTCGCCGGAGTCCCGCGGTGGCCGAAGGAAAACGACGACGATGGCGTCGTCTTGGCGGCGTCCTGGCCCGATTCAACGCGCGTGGAGATGAAGTCGTGCCCGGGGAACCTCCTGGACAGCCCGGTTCAGCTCGCGGTGGCTAGTGGTCGCGACGGTGCACAGGTGACGGCGGAGATGCGCACGGCGAGCTCGAGCGGAGGGAAACCGGGGTGGGCGCGTGGGGAGGAGAAGGGAATGGGCACGGGGGAAACTAGGGTTAGGGTGAGGGGGGTGACCCTCTTAAGGTCGCCGGGGAGCCACTCGATGGCCGACACGGCTTCGTCGGTGGCCGTGGCGCCATGGATGGGCGCCACCGAGCGTGAACAGGGGAGGGGAGGGGTGAGCGGGCCGGGGTGGGCTTGCTGGGCTGGTTTGGCCCAGGGGGAAGAGGGGGGATAGGCTAGGGGGTGTAGTAGATTAGGTTTCTTTTTATTTTGTTTCTTTTTATTTTCTGTTAATTTTCTTTTGGAATTTTTTAGCTATTTTACAATTTTGTAAATGGTGTTACTTATCCCTAAATTAGAGGTGCACCAAATACCCATGCCACAATAAGTTTGGTGAATTAATAAATTCATTTATTATTTCTTTTATTTATTATATTGATGAAAAGGGGTTTTTGGCTACTGTTTTCTTTTGTTGGATCTATTTTATAGCACAATAAATAACCACGACCATACTAGGAGGGTCCAGTGATTATTAGTGATTTTACAAAAGTGCATTCACAATTTTTGGACAAAGTATTTATTGCCACAATGTTTTTAATATTCAACCAAAAGGCATTTGAGCTAAGTTTTGATTTCAAATGCAAAGGGGCTTGGATTTGTTTTGATCCATGATGAGTAAGGCCCATGGTCACATTGCTTTAATGCCAACCACCATGAATAGAAAAATAACAAGTTGCAAAGTTTGATCAAGGCTAGTTTGAATAACAGTGATTAGCAACAGTAATCCTTGATTAGCAAAGTCATTACTGTTCATGACAGTGAGGGTGTTACAAATCTCCCCCACTACAAAGAATTCTCGTCCCGAGAATTTAAGGTAGTGGAAGGGGTAAGCTTTGGTTTCGTATTCTAACGAATCTTCTGGTTCTTGTCGCCCTTCTCGAAGGAGTTGATCCTTCTCATTGATGTCTTCATCTCTCTGTATCGGTGCATCTCGACGTGTTGTCATCCTTCCTTCAGGGTCTTCATCGTACTTACGAATATGCTAGGAGAAAAATTTAAGGGTGTTGGACCGATACAAGGTTAATCAACCGAGATGGTCCAAGGGAATGGGGTACAAAGTATCTCACAAGTTAAACTCAGGGAGATACATCGAGAGAAACAAAAGAAGGCATGAGAAGTTTTCAAGAGGATATGCAAGCATCCAACGATGATAACGGAGGATGAAAAGGGGTCCAGAACATCAGGCATAAGCACTGAGTCTGATATCGAACTGAATATTATCAGGTAGAGGACTCATGAGTTGCATACAAGGTCAAGCAAGAGGAATAACCTCGAGAACATAAAGGTACAAGAGAGTCAGGTTTTGATCCTGTGGAGCTATGGGTTATGGGCCCACATTGAATAAGAAGGGTGGTGACAAACAATGCGATCAAGTTGCAAGGTAAGTCCGAGAATAGCTTGTCAGCTATGTCGGCAACAACATCAGTGCCAAGGGCGAGGGACGCAGAGAACCATTTTCCTGCTCGTTAAGACGAGGCAGACCAATTGGCAAAGTTCTTTCCCATCGGTGGTCACCGAAAAGTCATCAACAATATTAACAGATTGTATGGACCAAGTAGTACACCGAAGTGTTTACATAAGCAAGGAATTACCACTACTTAGATAATTTATATTAAAAGAAAGGTTAAACAAACCGATGGACGGAAAAATGTGACGATACACAAGTATCAGGGCTATATCCTTCCCAAGGGAAAGAACATCACGATATACATGACCAAGTTTGTATTGGCAGGGAGTCAAAGGAGGTTGTCGATGATAACACAATTCATCGAGGGGCAAGGATGGCATTTCACACGATGAATCCAATTAACACTTGGAAGAGGAAAAAATGTTGATGATGACCTCGACACTTTATGTCGAGAGATTTCAAGAGAATGCAATCAAATAGCAACATCACCAAACAAAAGGGGTGGTGGAGCAAAAGGTAAGCAGTGTTCTAGGTTGATGACAACCCAGAACCATGAAATGGATATGACAGGGATAGACATTTTTTTCATCACAATTCATAAGATATAGTGCTAAGGCATGATATCCTTGAGATACCAGGGGTATTACTCGAAGGTAGAATGGTGGACCATAGGTGCAGCAGAATTTATACCAAGTGGACAATAACTTTTACAAGAAGCATTCATGATAAGTTCTACATCGTATCCATGGGCATGAACACAAAGGTTCAGGGTCGACTCCCACTTCTTCAATGCATAACATTTCAATCACTTCTTGCTGACGATGAATTTGTAGCTTTCAAAAATTTATCTGGCATAACACCAGCCGAGTATGACCCGTAGTAGTTCATGGGTTCACACAGATGGATGAAGCATAGATACAACCCATAGGGACATTTTATGAATCTATACGACAAACAATAGGAACAAGAGATACACGTTTGAAAGCAGAAGGCTGAGGAAACGGACCACATGATACCGTTCGCCAAAGGCATTTCGTATTAGGGAAAGCTCGTCAATGATTTAGGACACAAGGGGACGGCAGGTAGTAATCCACCAAAAAGGTCAGGTGACATACAGAGAGTCTGGTGCGAGTATCGGTACTCAACCATAAGAAGAAAGAATGCAAAAGCATTAGAGATAAAAGCATCGGAATAATTCGATGCTTAAGTACGGAGGAATTATGACTTCCATAGCGGTGTATCAGATTCAGATACATCGATCAAACATGAATAAGTTGAACAGAAGCTTAACGGTTATCAATTAAGGTTTGATTCACCGAGAACCAGCTCATGTCCGGAATGACGTCTAAGCCAGAAGAATGAATTCACAGGGTTGACGGATGATTGCGTGCATTCGCACACATCGAATTATTAGGATCAAAATGTCAGTGACAAGCGTCGTCAATAAAGACTACTAAACATATGGAATTAACCATAATGCAAGCAGGAAAAAAGAATCTCCAAGGCAGTAGGCTGCAGAGGATCCGCGAAAGAACATATATCATTTCAAGGTATTTTGGGAATCACATTATAAACGGGAGTGAACGGATCCTCGGTAAGTAGGAGGAATTATCCGCAGTTTGAAAAGAATCTGCAAGGGAGCAGGCACAAGGGATTCCCGAATCAACGGAAAGTATTTCAATGCATCTTGTGAACACAAGAGAAACTGGGATTGAATGGATGAAAGGAAGGTGTATGTGGTTATACATACAGACTTATTGGTGGAAGGGATTTGTAAAGGTGACCGACACATATGGTCCCACGAATTTTATCGGAGAGTAATCTCCGAAATCTTCTGGCGAAGTAAGCGACCATCTTGGGTGAAGGGCTCTCCGGGAGGAAGTAGTAACGAGAACCTAATGTCAGAGTTAGCAAAAATTTTAACCCGAAAGAGAAGAGAGATCAGAGTCCCAGAGTAAAGATGCGGAGAAAAAGATCCTAATACCACCCAGTTTGCGACGTGGGCCGATAAGGCACACGACACTGTTAGTAAAGTAGTTTTGCAAGGACTAGACTCGACTTCGACCAAGGAGTTGGAAGGGGGTGTCCTACAGGTAGTCGGCTCCGATACCAACTTGTGACGCCCCCAAAATCAGACTGTGTATAGTAATCATACACGCAAGGTACACGATCGAGATTAGGGACTCACGGTGAGATATCACTACACAACTCTACAATTAAAATAATACAAGCTGTTTAATACAATCCAGGGGCCATGAGGGCTCGAATACAACAGATCGAGAGCACAAAGTTAGCGGAAGAAAAAGTATCTAAGTACAGACACAAGAATACAAGGTTGCCTTAAGAAGGCTAACACAAATAACAACAGATCGAAAAGGCGAGGCCTCCTGCCTGGGAACCTCCAAACTACTCCTGGTCAACGGGGAACTCGACGTCGTAGAAGGCATCGGGGATTTTCATGTTGCGGTGGTCAGCATCGGGGATCTCCTGCTCCTGGACTCCAAGGCTCCAACGTCGACTGCAGCGGCCGATCAGGAAAAACATAAAGGGGAAAAAAGAAAAGGTGAGTATCTAACATACTCGCGAGTCTTACGTCCGCTACTAAGCATTTATGCATTTGTATCAGATGGAAAGGGGAGGCTGTATATAGTGGACTGCAAGGTAGAAATCAGAATAAGGATAAGAAGCTAGGCCTATCGAAGACTAGCATCTTCTGACGTGTCTTGCAGCATGAGAAGAGAAACAGCCAGCAGTTCAATAACATGAATGTAATAACAATGCAACAGAAGTTTCTGCAGCATTGTATAATAGTAAGTTGTAATAATTAATAATAATAATTCCTCCGAGTTCCCCTCCTCGACTTTCATGCGAGGAAGAAAACCCGGAACCATACAGTTTAATAGTAGTAGTTTGTAGTGGTAAGATCCAGCTTCAGCATAGAGCGTCCTGTTACCGTGGACACGGCTATTCGAATAGATTAATCTTCCCTGCAGGGGTGCACTGGCGTGACTCTACGACGCTCGGATCTCCAGGGTGGCATACACCTTGTTAGGGAACACCCCACCGAAGCTATCCGACACAAAGTAGCCCATCCTTCGGCAATCAACAGAGAGGTCATCCGCCGGACTATATCCTATGTACGCTGGGCTTTTGACCCTAACCCGAACGTACTCTTGCACGGTGCGTGACTGGCCGGTGAAGGAAAATAAAAGAAAATACAAATACACCGCTCGAGCAAGAGAAGACAAAACCACTTCCCGGCAATCAGCCCGCGATACTGCTGACGTTTGAAGACCCTCGAACGAGACTACGATGCAGGGGATCCCACACTCCTCATCCCACGGGTAGGTAGTGCGTGCAAGCCAAAAGGCTACTCAAGACATCCGCCGAACCATTTAGCATTTTAATTAACCTGCGTGGCAACTGTTATCGTTGCCTCGACTTAACTGACCCGCGGACAATGACAACAGTCAGGACTACCAGTACATCGGTGCCTGCCCCGTCGTCCCACCAAGTCTCTGCGGTTACCAACAAGGTGAACCTTCTCCTTACCTTGTCTCGCGTGTGCTCTTGGTAGAGCTCGACTTTTCGTGGTTTGGTAACTCTCGCGAGATACGAGCAGGGGCCAAGAACGCTAGTAACGTCGGTCGTACCCTCCATGTCGTTCCCGTCGCAATACCGCTCGCGGGCGCCGTTGGACCGCCCGACTTCTTACCTTATGGAAAACCGGGGCTCAGGTATCTAGGGCGGCTATACAGAGTCAGCAAAGAGTGGAGTACGAGGATTACTCCTCGATAGCTCCACTTGATGTGGCTCGGCAGAACCGAGCTAGGGGCCTTGGGCGGTGTCTGCATTGTACCATACCTGTTACAGTTATAATAAATTGTATCCGCGACACTCACCAGAGTGATCACGACCCGCTATCTAATCCTAGCTAACAATGCGCAGGGCTCACTGCTTAATAAGATATATATATATATATATTTATAGGCAGCATAGGATAAAGGAAGGTACATCAAGGGGCGACAATGACAGGCTATGAAATTGAATAGGTAAGCAACATAGCAGCAGCAGTAACAATGCCTAGTGCAAGAAATATACGGAAATATAGGCGATATCTGGGGAAGAGAATGGCTTTGCTTTCCTGGAATCTTGACGGTAGGGGTACGGTCGTCGATGAAGTAGTCGTACTCGGTGGTGTCATCGGCGGCAGCAACAGGGTCTACCGGAGAATAAGGGGGGGGACAGTAAATACACGACAATAATAGCAATAAAAATACAAGACATGGCAAATGCAATGTTAACGGTGTTCTAACGCAGTGCAAGGCGTATTGCTCGGAGCGGGAATTCATCCGGGGATGCAATACCATCTCCGGGGTAATTACCGGACAGGGTGTCCGGAGGGGGAAGGTACCATGCCGGAGGTGTTGTGGACATCTGACAAGCATATGGATGGTGTATCCATGTTAGTTGATCCATTCCAAACAACTTTCATGTTTAGAATAAATTCATCTGGATAGTTATACGGTATCGGGCAATCATCGGATAAACGGTCCGGAGGGGGGTGGTGTCGATGTTCGTTGTGTTAGAGGGGTGCGACGGGTATACGTGTAGCGTATTTGTATTCGTTATATTTTTCTGATCAATTTTCATGTATAAAGTTTTTGAATCTGACCTACGGTTTATAAGATATTGAAATTCAAAGTTTTAAACCATTTAAAAAAATCTGCAATTTATTTAATTTTTATTGAAACATTATCCAGAACAGTAAAGTTGACCAGTCAAACCTGACATGTGGGGCCACCCTGTCATTGGTTGAGGCCTTTGACTGGTGAAACTGACCAGGGGGTCCCATGTGTCATCCACACATATCAACAAAATCATTTATTTTAAATAAACAATAGGTGGGGCCCAGATGTCATAGAAATAGTTATTTTTAATAGTTTTATTTCAATTAATTATCTATTAAGCTGTGGGGGTCCAACTGTCAGCCTCACATGGACTTTTTAAACAATTTTTTTAAATAATTAAAGGCATAGGGCCCACCTGGAGGTGGCACAGGGAGCTCACCGGCGACTCGCCGACGACAGTACGCCGACGAGGTCGAGCCCGCGCTCGATTCCGGCCACGGCTTGGAGAAGGGCTGGGTCCATTCGAACCAAGGAACGAAGAAGAGGCGAATGGTGGTGGTGGCGGCGCCGGGGGTGGCCGGAAACCACGCCGGCGACGAGGTCTGCGGCGGTTGCCTTTCAGACGACGACGGGAACGCGGTTCCGGTGGGTTTTTTAAAGCACAACCTGGCGAATCGGGGTCTAGGGCGCAGAGGGAGCACAATGGTGCCACTGGCGCGAGCTGAGCGGCACGGGGAGCACGGCGGCAGCCGGAGCACGGTGTAGTGGAAACGGCGAGCTACGACATCAAAACGGGCGCTGGGAAGGGGGAAAACACGGCGGCTCACTGTGGTTGCGGGGGAGGAGGCAGCGGGCTCGGGGGAGTACCAGAGGCGAGGGAATTCGTCAACGGAGTCTCGCGGTGGCCGGAGGTAAATGTAACACCCTCAGTGTTTGTAACAGTAATCACTATCACTGTGGATCATCACTGTTTCTAATCACTGTTATTCCCTGTCCTTAACCAAACCTTGCTTCTGATCTTTTCAAACCATGATGGTTGGAAATCAAAATCTAATGCCCAATGCACCTTGCTCATCAAGAAATCAAACCAAAGTTAAAAATGCCTAGAATGAAAAATAAAACAAAAGTGCTCAAATAAAGTTGTTCCATAAATCTTGGAACCAATTTTGTAAATTGACTAAACTCACTAGAAGCATGTTGGACCAACTTGGGAAATATATAAAGCTATAAAAAATGTAAACAATTATAACAGTAGCTAAATAATCCATTTTTATCATTTAATAATTAATTAAATTATTAGATGATTTAGTTTTGGGCTCACACGTTTTATATCACTAAGGTGGGGTGCAACACTAATTATAAAACGCTTGGTACCTTTTATAAAAATGTATAGGCATTTAAATTAATTGTTTTTAATTGGAACAGAAAAAAAGAAAAAAAAGAAACTAAACCTATCTACCGCCTGGGGGCAAAGCCCACCAGGCTAGCCCGCTCCCCTTCCCCTTGGGCCACCCCCACCAACCGAACCGGCCCACAACCCCCCACCCCGGTCATCCCCTCCTCCCGTACGGGCACCCCTGTGTGGCACGCATCGCATGGAGCCACGGCGTGGGCGTCGCCGTGCCCCTCATCCGCCGGCTCGCCATGGGGATAAGAGACCGCCCCCACCCCCTGCGCGCAACCCTAGCGCCCCCTCCTAGTTCCCCCGTCTCCTCCCTCCTCTTCCCCCCACAGGAACTCGCCGCATGAAGGAACCGCCGCCGCCCTGCCTGCAATGCCGCCGCGCCGCCACCCCAATTCGCCACCTCCGGCGACCCACCGGCTGCCGCGACCCATCCCCGGCAACCCCCTGTGAGCCACCGTCCCATTCCCCTCTCCCCCTCGTCGTTCCGTCGCCGGAAACCACCTCCCCAAGGGCTCCGTTCCCGCCGGCCGCCATTGACAGGAGCTCTTGCTCCTGTGGCCAGTGGCCACGCCCCTCCCTGCTGCGCCCCCATGTGCCCCTTCCCCAGCCGCCCTAACCCCCTCGCCGGGCACCCCCTCCCCCCTGCCGAGCCACAGCTCCCCGCCGGTGGCCTCCCGTGTGGGCACACCATGGGCAGCGGGGGCACTCACGGTTAACAGTGGGGTTACCCACTGACAGGGGCCCCCACCCTCTTAATCTTCCAATTAAAAAAAGGGAAGAAGATTAGAAATAACACCCTCTCCTGTTAAAAAATATAATTAAAAAGAGAAAAACCCCTATTACACTTACATGTGGGGTCACCCCTTTAATTAACTCTGTTGATTAATTAATCTGTAAATTAACCATGTGTGCCTATGACATGTGGGACCTTTCACTGTTTTAATTAGGAAAACGATTTAATAAATTTGTGCCAATGACAGTAGGGCCCCACCTGTAAGTTTGACTGGTCAAAAATTTCTGTTCTGGATAATGTTAATAAAAGAATTAAATAAATACAATAAATGATTTTTAAATGCTTTAAAAATTCAGAAAATCATATAAAATAAACCGTATGCCGAATTAAAAAACTTTATACATGAAACTTACTCAGAAAAATGCAACGATCACGAATATGCTATCCGTTCGTCTACCGCACCCATCTAACGTACCGAACCTCGAACCTTCCACCTTCGGACCGTTTGTCGGATAAATTGTCCGGTATTGGTAAAGTACCCGGATGAATTTATTTCGAACACGAAAGTTGTTCAGAATAGATCAACTAACCCGGATACACCACCCACACATGTGTCAGATGTCCATGACACCTCCGGCATGATATCTCCCCCCTCCGGACACCCTGTCCGGTAATCACCCGGAGCTGGCAGTTCATCCTCGGATGAATTCCCGCTCCGAGCATAATGCATCGTACTGCGTTAGTACACCGATAGCAATTCATTTGTCATGTCATGCTTATGTTTTCTATGATTGCTTTATATTTACTGTTTCTCCCCCCCCCGTTATCTCCGATAGACCCCGCTGTTGTCGACTACACCGTTAGTGGGTACGACTACTACGTCGATGACCCTGCCTCTACTGCCGAGCTTCCAGGCAACCAGAGCCATTCTCTTCCCCAGATATCGCCTACCTTTCTGTACTTTCTTGCACTAGGCATTGTTACTGCTGCTGCTATGTTACAATCCTATTCAATTGCATAGCCTGGTTTTGTCGCCCCTTGATGTACCTTCCGTTATCCTATGCTGCCTATTATATATATTATATTCAGTAGTGAGCCCTGCGCATTGTTAGCTAGGATTAGATAGAGGGCCATGATCACTCAGGGGAGTGAACGCGGATACAAATATTATAACTGCATAGGTACGGTCCAATGCAGACACCGCCTCAGGCCCCTACCTCGGCTCTGCCGAGCCACCATCAAGTGTGAGCTATCGAGGAGTGATCCTTGTACTCCACTCGTTGCTGACTCTGTATATCCGCTCTAGGTACCTGAGCAACGGTAGTCCTTCAGGTAAGAAGTCGGGCGACCCAACGGTGCCCACGAGTGGTATTGCGACGGGACGACAGGGAGGGTACGACCAGTGTACCAGTGTGCTTGGCCCCTGATTGTTGGCCGCGAGAGTTACCAAACCACGAAAGTCGAGCTCCTCCAGGAGCACACGCGAGACAAGGTAAGGAGACGGTTCACCTTGTTGGTAACCGCAGAGACTTGGTGGGACGACAGGGCAGGCACCGATGTACTGGTGGTCCTGACTGCTGTCGTTGTCCGCGGGTCAGTTAAGTAGAGGCAACAATAACGGTTGCCCCGCAAGTTAATAAAATGACTAATGGTTCAGCGGATGACTTGAGTAGCCTTTTGGCTTATACGCGCTGCCTACACGTGGTAATTACGAGTTATGGGTTCCTCTGCTTCGTAGTGTCGTTCGAGGACTCTTCAGACGTCAGCAGTACATCGGCTTGCGCCGGGAAGTGGTATTGTCTTATTTGCTTGCGCGGTGGTCTATTATTTGGATTTGCTTTAACTTCACCGGCCAGCCACGCACCGTGCACGAGTACGTTCGGGTTGGGGTCCAAGGCCCGACGTACTTAGGATTTAGACCGGCGGATGGCCTCTCTGTTGAGTTTGAAAGATGGGCTGTGGAGTGTCGGATAGCCTCAGTGGAGTGTTCCCTAACAAGGTGCCCGGCACCCTGGAGATACGTGCGTGTAGTGTAACACAAGTGCACCCCTGCAGGGAAGATTAATCTATTCGAATAGCCGTGTCCACGGTAACAGGACGCTTTATGCTGAAGCTGGATCTTACCACTACAAACTATTATTATTAAACTGTATGGTTCCGGGTTTTTCTTCCTCGCTGGGATGTCGAGGAGGGGATCTCGGAGGCATTGCTAATTATTACAACTTATTATTATACAATGCTGTAGCAACTTCTGTTGCATTGTTACTTTATGCTTTATATAAACTGTTGGCTATTCTTTCCTCATGCTGCAAGACTCGTCGGAAGATGCTAGTCTTCGATAGGCCTAGCTTCTTACCCTTATTTTAATTTCTATCTTGCAGTCCACTATATATAGCCTCCCCTTCCTTTTGATACTATGCATAAATGCTTAGTATCGGACGTAAGACTCGCGGGTATGCTAGATACTCACCTTTGCTTTATTTCCCCTTTTTCGTTTTGCCTGATCGGCCGCTGCATTCGACGTTGGAGCCCAGGAGCGGGAGTACCCCGGAGGCGACTACTACGACGTCGAGTTCCCCGTCGACCAGGAGTAGTTCGGTGGATCCCAGGCAGGAGGCCTCGCCTTTTTGATATGTATCTCCGATGTCATTTGTGCTAGCCTTCTTAAGGCAAAACTTGACTAACTATGTCTGTACTCATATATTATGGCTTGTAAGACTTATGTTTTCGGATCCTCGTGATCCGTGGTATTGTAACATATTTGTTTATCCTTTTGTGTTTAGTGTTGTGCTGTGATATTCTCACCGTGGCACCCTAATCTCAGTAGTGTACACTGCGTGTATGATTACTGTACACAGATTGATTTTGGGGGTGTCACAGTAAACGACGACGATGACGTCGTTTTGGCAGTGTCCTGGCCCGATTCAACGCGCGTGGAGATGAAGTCGTGCCCGGGGAACCTCACGGACAACTCGGTTCAGCTCGCGGTGGCTAGTGGCCACGACGGCGCACAGGTGACGGCGGAGATGCGCACGGCGAGCTCGAGCTCGAGCGGAGGGAAACCGGGGTGGGGGCGTGGGGAGGAGATGGGAATGGGCACGGGGGAAACTAGGGTTAGGGTGAGGGGGGCGGCCCTCTTAAGGTCGCCGGGGAGCCGCTCGATGGCCGACACGGCGTCGTCGGTGGCCGTGGCGCCATGGATGGGCGCCACCGAGCGTGAACAGGGGAGGGTAGGGGTGAGGGGGCCGGGGTGGGCTTGCTGGGCTGGTTTGGCCCAGGGGGAAGAGGGGGGATAGGCTAGGGGGTGCAGTAGATTAGGTTTCTTTTTATTTTTTTGCTTTTTCTTTTCTATTAATTTTCTTTTGAAATTCTTTTAGCTATTTTACAATTTTGTAAATTGTGTTACTTATCCCGAAATTAGAGGTGCACCAAATACCCATGCCACAATAAATTTGGTGAATTAATAAATTCATTTATTATTTATTTATTTATTATATTGATGAAAAGGGGGTTTTGGCTACTGTTTTCTTTTGTTGGATCTATTTTATAGCACAATAAATAACCACAAGCATACTAGGAGGGTCCAGTGATTATTAGTGATTTTACAAAAGTGCATTCACAATTTTTGGACAAAGTATTTATTGCCACAATGTTTTTAATATTCAACCAAAATACATTTGAGGTAAGTTTTGATTTCAAATGCAAAGGAGCTTGGATTTGTTTTGATCCATGATGAGCAAGGCCCATGGTCACATTGCTTTAATGCCAACCACCATGAATAGAAAAATAACAAGTTGCAAAGTTTGATCAAGGCCAGTTTGAATAACAGTGATTATCAAAAGTAATTAGCAACAGTAATCCTTGATTAGCAAAGTGATTACTGTTCATGACAGTGAGGGTGTTACAGGATGGAGCAGGCATTGTGCTAATCTTACCCAAAGGAGATAAACTCAAATACGTACTCCAGATCAATTTCAGCAAGGTGTCAAACAACGAAGCGGAATATGAGGCGCTACTGCACGGCATGCGGATGGCAAAGGCCTGCGGTGCCACTCGCCTCGTAATCTACGACGACTCCAACTTTCTCGTCCAGCAAACAGTGAAGGACTGTGAAGAAGTTGCAGACAACATGTCAGCGTACCAGTAGCTTTACAACACCTTAGAAGGATAATTCGATGGATGCGAGCTCAACTACATCGCCAGAGCAAATAACACAGAGGCAGACGAGCTCGCAAACATCGGATCGACCCGAGGGCCAATCCCTCCGGGAGTTTTCCTCGAGAGTATCAGCCAAAGATCGATCAAAATCAAGACACCCGTACCGGGAACAGCCACAGAAGCCGGCAACACAACTGAACCAGCACAAGTAGCAGTAGCAGACCCGACCGCTGACGAAGAAGAAAACAACACAGTCGAGGAGGACGAACTAGCAGTACCCGAAGGCCCGGTTTGGAAAAGATCTTTCCTCAGAGTTCTGATACGAGGCACCCTGCCGCAAGACGTCGCAGATGCCCGACGAATCAGCAGATGATCCAAGGCGTTCACTATAATCAACGGACAACTCTACAAACGCAACATCTCCCAAGTACTCCAAAAGTGCATTGAGGAGGAAGACGGAAAATCCCTACTACTCGAAATCCACGAAGGCACCTGCGGGCACCATGTGAGCAGTCGCGCACTCGTACCCAAAGCCTTTCGAGTTGGTTTCTACTGGCCAACCGCAATGCGAAACGCGGAAGACATTGTGCGACACTGCATCACCTGTCAAAAGTTCGCCAGCAGACCCCACGCCCCAGCATCTGAACTAAAAACTATACCGTTATCTTGGCCCTTCGCCACATGGGGACTCGACATGGTAGGCCCGCTCAATAAATCTGCAAAAGGCGGCAGAACGCACCTTCTGGTAGCAGTCGACAAGTTCACCAAGTGGATTGAAGCAATGCTAATCACCAGCTCGACAGCCCTCACAGCAGTCAACTTCATTAAGTCAATCACCTTTCGATTCGGTGTGCTGCACAACATCATCACGGATAACGAAACAAACTTCACAGCAACAAAATTCCAGAACTTCTGCCAGGAACTGGGAATCAAGATCAACTATGCCTCAGTCACGCACCCACAATCCAATGGCCAAGTAGAAAAAGAAAATTTCCTAGTATGCGGTGGAATAAAAAAACGACTCCTCGCACCACTCGAGCAGGCCGCAGGCAATTGGATAGAAGAACTCCCCTCAGTTTTATGGAGCCTACGCACCACACCCAACGCTTCAACCCAATACACACCATTTTTTTGGTGTACGGAGCGGAGGCCGTACTCCCACACGGCCTCAAGTTTGGAGCTCCTCGAATCACGGGGTATGAAGAAGAAGAGCCAGAAGATGCACTCGAAGACGACAAAAACGTCGCAGACGAGTGATGCCTACTGATACGTCCCAAATGTATGTATAATTTCTGCTTTCTCCATGCATGTTTTGTGTGATATTGCTATGATCTAGATATACTTTCATACAATTTTGATCATATTTGGACTAACTTATTAACTCAGTGCACCATAATGTCAGTTCCTATTTTCTGCTGTTTTTCTATTTTAGGTTTCCCCCATATTAAAAGTGCTCCAAAAATTCGGGAAAAATCAGATAAAAAATCAGCGCAACAAAGCTTCCGGAGTCCCGAAGGAGGGCTAGAGGGGCCCCACCTGGAGCCCAGACGGCCAGGTGGCGCGGCCTAGGGCTTGGCCGTGCCGGGACGCCGCCTGGACACCTGGTGCCCCCCCTGGCTGCACCCCTTCGCCTATATATTCCCCGTGACATGAAACTTCTGAAGAGAACCCTTTTTCGCGATCTTGCCTCTGCTCCGCCGCCGCCGTGTCATCAAGATCGGAAGCGCCAGCAGACCTCTTCCCGGCACCCTGTCGGAGGGAGGTTTGACCTCCGGGAGCCTCCCCTCCACCATGGACGTTTCCCGGATGATCCGTGAGTAGTCTAGCTTGGACCATGGGTCGTGATCAGTAGCTATGTGATGTTCTCCTCCCCTCTTTGTTCTTCATGGATTAGACCTCGTGAGCTTCCCTGCATGATCGAGGCACATATATAATTTTCTGTTGTTGCTATGCTGAGTTTGCTGGGATCTGATGGATTATGAGACTATGTTCAGTTTGTGATTGAGTAATATATTTGGTTCTTATCTTTTATATTTATGTTCTTGAGTAATTCTTGCGTGTTCTCCATTGTTGTTTATTGATTTGGCCAAGTAGCAGGTACTGACTCCAAGAGGGAACTTTATGCTCGATTGTAGGTTCATGCCCCCCGATGACACGCTTGAGTGACATAAACATGAGTCTAGGGGATGTGTTGTTGCCACAAGGGGGAAAATAACGGTGCTTGTAACCGCGGTTGCAAGGATTGTTTACTTTACCCAAAGTGATTTTTAATGCAGTTGTCTGTTGCTTTGGGTTTACACTTTTGGTGGGTCTCGCAACTTAATACCAGCGAGATGTTCTGGATATATATCTCAAGGTGGATGATTAGTATAAGATGCAGATGGATTTCGGTCTACTTCCTTTGGCGTACCGCCCATGCTTTTGAGCCTCGTCCTTTCTTTGTAGCACAGTTAGCATCGCGGTGCGTTTTTAATCCTGTCAATTGCCCAGTTGTGATTTTTTACCTCACATAGCAGTTTTATCGTCTTTTAGGAGAGAGACATCACTAGTGAACATCACGGGACCCCGGTCCATATTCTCATCACTGTTTACACGCTCATTTATTTTTTGCTTTTACTTTCTAGCTGTTATCACCATTATCATTATCCCTTGTGTTTGATCCTTTGTAAACAACAAGACCGGAGAGATTGACAACCTCTCTGAACTTTGTTGGGAGCAAAGTTATTTGTTGTGTGTGTGCAGGTCCACGTCAACCGCTAAATTTTTACCGCCGTTGTCACCTACTTTGCTGCTTTTGAGTCCTACGGGAGACAAACCCTATCCTCTACATAGGGGAAATTTGCTTCTATCCTACATCTCACCTTTCACTTGGGGTAACCAACGAAGGGCGATAAGCCATTATCATCTCTTGCACATCAAGCAAATTTCTGGCGCCGTTGCCGAGGACTCCAATCGTCAAGATAGGGCAGTTGCACACTACCTTTTATGTTTGCTTCTTAGTCTTGTTAGTTTATCTTTCAGTTTTTGTCTTAGTGTCCTATATCAAAAATCACAATTTTTTTTTCACCTGGCTAGTAGTTGTCATCATGTCTTGTCCCTTTGCCTTTGTGGGGACAAATGTCCTCACCTTTAAACAAAAAGGTGGGGAAAGTTTGAAAGATACTTGGTATAGAATTAATGAATCTCATAAAAGAGATACCAAGAATCAATCCACCACTATCCTGCTTAGAAATTTTTATGTTGGGATTACTCCTGGGAATAGGTTTATTTCAGACACTGCTATCAAGGAGAATTTCCTAGAAGCCCCAATATGGGAGTCTCTTAATGTTATTGAAAATCTTGTTGGAAATCTCCCTGTTGCTAGCATACACGAGGATATCACTCTAGCTCACATTATGAAAAAACTTGAAAAGATAGAGTTAGAAATACCAAATATAAGTATGATAAATGAGTTGGATCGCAAGATTCAAGGGAAATTGAATATACTTGATAGCTCCATGCATAAAATTACTAAAACTTTGGAGACCATCAAATTCCATGATTTGGATCCTTCTAGGATAGATAAGATTGAGGAAATCATTGACACTATGGGAAATACTTTCTCCTCAATCAAACCAAAAAAGGTAGAAACTCTGGCAAGGAAGGATCCTAAGTTCATTATGTCCCTAAGGTTCCTCGACCTAAAAATAATCCACCCATTACCAAGGGAGTAGAAACCATGAAAATTTGGAAGAAATACCCCTCTTAGACAAATTTATAAATGAAACTCCCATTGATTTTTCACCTTTTGGTTTTATCCCTAGAAGTATCTTTATTAGGACTTTATTTGAAAGACCTCTTAAAACTAGTTGTACAATTGAAGAGCTTTTTGATAATCTTGATGATGGTTCGATTGCACTTCATTATTCTCTTTTTGCTTTATGCCTAGCTTAAAGGCGTAAAAGAAAGCGCTAGTTGGGAGGAAACCCAAGACGTTTTTTTAGTTCTGTTCTTAGTGATCTTGATGATTGTTACTACTGTAGCAACATCATTGTATCTTTGTTTTCAAGCTTTGTGCCATGTTCTAGCCTCTTATGATAAAGGAAGCAAAAGTTGTGACATGCTGTCCAGAAAACAGATTCTGTCTGCTTGACGGAAAAAATCAAAACAAGTCACCAGTTCATATTTTTTAGCTGATTTTTTTACACAACGTGATCTATACAATTGTGAAACTTTCATATGTTCTGAGTTTTTTGATTTGAGTTGCAGAAGTACCCCGAAAAAATTCTTTACTACATGTTGTTATGTTTTCCACAGATTCGGCCACGTTTTGCCTTTCTTCACTTTTGCAAACCTTCAACTTACTTTTTCTTTGCAAAAACTTTTTGGAAATCTTGAGAAATAGTAGCTCTTCAATAATATCTTTATTTAAAGTGGAGAAAAATTATTTTATTAAGGGTACTAACCTCTCTAATCAGCTTATGATGAGTTATGTATGAAGGGAGTTTTCAAGTGTGCGAGGGAAGATGATGAAAGAAGATCCGGGAGTGTCAAACGCTCAAGCTTGGGGATTCCCCCATGCATCCCCAATAAATATTCAAGGAGACTCAAGCGTCTGAGCTTGGGGATTCCCCCGTGCATCCCCTTCTCCATCAACAATCATCAGTTCGTCCTTCGTCTCACTATATTTTTATCACTTCATGCTTTATGTGCTATGCTTGGAGCGCCTCGCTCTTAGGTTTCCTTTTTAGTTTTGTTTAGCTATTCTTCTTGTTCATAACAAGTTAGACCCCAACTTACTTTGGGTGGAAGAAAAACACGCTCCACTTCAATCTAGAACACATCATAGGATTTTTCATGCTTATCTTTTCTCTGTTGTGTGTTCTTTATCTTTTCGTAGCTGCTGCCATGTTTATCTTTTAGTTTTAGTGTTTGTCTTTAGCAAGAGCTTTGGCTTTTTTTTAGTTTGTTGTTGGAACTCTCTTTAGTTTTCATGTTTATGTTTTTAAGAGAGTTGGTTGTTGCACTGAGTTGTGTCTTGTCTTGAAGTAGGTAATTGAGGTTGCTATTCAATTGTAGTAGTAACATGCAATAGTTTTGAGGTATTGTTGTGAGTAATGTTTGAACTTTTGGTGTCAAGAGCTCTAGCCTATTAGTGATAGGTGTCGTATTTTGGGCAATCCGTGTTTATATTCAAAACCTAAAAAAACTAGTTGAGAATTCTAGATACTAGATGGATCACTAATATTTAAAGGGATCAGATATTAGAGTACACTCACGTACCATGAGTCGAGGATGCGCAAGGATAACCAAACCCCCATACACTCCTCCTCGGGGTACTTGTCTCTTTGTGAACCTCCTTATTAGATTGAGAGTTACCGAAAATAAGTGCATGAGTTCTTCGGACTAATGTAAGTATTGAAATTTGACACTTACACCTCCTCATATTCGCTAGCCTCTTCGATACCTCGCATTGCCCTCCTCTGACTCCGAGAGTTGGCGTCCACCTCGCCGGTGCATCCAAACCCTTGGCATGATACACTCTGTCATCATAAACCTCCTTATATCTTTCCTCAAAACAGTCACCATACCTACCTATCAAGGCATTTCCATAGCCTTTCCGAGATATATTGCCATGCAACATCCACCTTCTCATGACTTGATCTTCATGTCATACATGTTCCTGCTACACTGGCAGAGGCATACATTTGCATACATCATGATAGCTACATCTTTTTCATGTTGAGTTCCTTGTAAAGTGTGAAGATCTTCTATACTTCTTGTAAAATAAAGTGTTTCCCTTAAGTGAGGAAAAGATCCCAAACAGGACAAAATTAAAAGATCCCAAAGAGGACAAATGAGAGTTTAATAGAAAGAGCCATTGAGGCCACCAAAAAATAAAAAAATAGAAAAAAGAGAAAAAAATAAAAAGAGAGAAAGGGGCAACACTACTATTCTTTTGAAAGGTCCACACTCCTACTCCATCTTATCCTTTTACTCCATAGAGATGATCATTTATGCACATAGCTATGTGGGGACCTTCACACTATAGAACTTGGCTTGCATATTCCAAGGATGAGCCTCCTCAAACAAGCTCTAGGTCTTCATGAGCGAGCAAGTTGGATGCACCCCCACTAGTTCCATTAGAGAGCTTTTCTTAGCTCATATTTGCATCCATTGCATGGCAATCCCTACTCCTCACATCATATCTATCATTTGGCCTTTCTCACCTTTTTGTTTTCCTCCTCCACCATATTTCTCTCTTTGCCATCCTAAGTGTCAACTCTCGTGCTTACGCTGATCCATTGCATGAGTGCTCAAAATATCGAAAAAGAGTGGATCAAATTGACTTGTATCTTGCTAGTGGTCTGGGGATGAGTCAACATAAGATTCCAAAGAAGACCAAGTGTGAAACTTTAGTAGATTGAGTTCTCAACAATAAATATTTTTCTCTCGTATTACCAAATCCCCCTTCTTGCACGCAAATACCATCTGGAGACATTCGAGTCACGGACAACAAGAGCTCTTGCACCTTAATGTTCTTATGTTGCTTGTTTCAATGCTAAAATAGACTCTTTCCTGTTATGAGTTGAATTGAATTACATACCTTGATTGCTTTACTTTTAAAGTTCTTATATGGTTGTTAGCATGTCACCACAGAAATTATGCTTGTTATCATTTACCTACTCGAGGACGAGCAGGAATTAAGCTTGGGGATGTTGATACGTCCCAAACGTATCTATAATTTCTGCTTTCTCCATGCATGTTTTGTGTGATATTGCTATGATCTAAATACACTTTCATACAATTTTGATCATATTTGGACTAACTTATTAACTCAGTGCACCACAGTGTCAGTTCCTGTTTTCTGCTATTTCTCTATTTCAGGTTCCCCCATAATAAAAGTGCTCCAAAAATTCGGGAAATCAGATAAAAAATCAGCATACCGGAAGCTTCCAGAGTCCCGAAGGAGGGCCAGAGGGTCCCCACCAGGTGCCCAGGCGGCCAGGTGGCGCGGCCAAGAGGCCTCCTGGACACCTTGTGGCCCCCCTGGCTGCCCCCTTCGCCTATATATTCCCTGTGATGTGAAACTTCCAAAGACAAAACCTTTTTTCACGATCTCGCCTCTATTCCGCCGCCGCCGCGCTTCCAAGATTAGGATCGCCAACAGACCTCTTCCCAGCACCCTACCGGAGGGAGTATTGACCTCCGAGAGCCTCCCCTTCACCATGGACGCTTCCCGAATGATCCATGAGTAGTCTACCTTGGACCATGGGTCCGTGATCAGTAGCTATGCGATGTTCTCCTCCCCTCTTTGTTCTTCATGGATTATACCTCGTGAGCTGCCCTACATGATCGAGGCAGATATGTAATTTTCTGCTGTTGCTATGCTGAGTTTTCTTGGATCTGATGGATTATGAGACTATGTTCAGTTTGTGATTGAGTAATATATTTGGTCCTTATATTTTATATTTATGTTCTTGACTAATTCTTGCGTGTTCTCCGTTGCTGTTTATTGCTTTGGCCAAGTAGTAGGTAGTGACTCCAAGAGGGAACGTTATGCTCGATTGTGGGTTCATGCCCCCGATGACATACTTGAGTGACAGAAACATGAGTCTAGGGGATGTGTTTTTGCCACAATTGGGGAAACAACGATGCTTGTAACCGCGGTTTTAAGGATTGTTTAGTTTACGCAAAGTGCTTTTTAATGCAGTCGTCTGTTGCTTTGGGTTTACACTTTGGGTGGGGCTCGCAACTTAATACCAGCGAGATGTTCTGGATAGATATCTCAAGGTGGATTATTAGTAGTAGATGCAGTTGGATTTCGGTCTACTTATTTTGGCGTACCGCCCATGCTTTTGAGCCTCGTCCTTTCTTTGTAGCATAGTTAGCATTGCGGTGCATTTTTAATCCCGTCAATTGCCCAACTGTGATTTGTTTACCTCGTATAGTAGTTTTATCATATTTTGGGAGAGAGACATCACTAGTGAACATCACGGGACCCCGGTCCATATTCTCATCACGGTTTACACACTCATTTATTTTTTGCTTTTACTTTCTAGCTGCTATCACCATTATCATTATCCCTTGTGTTTGATCCTTTGTAAACAACAAGATCGGAGAGATTGACAACCTCTCTGAACTTCGTTGGGAGCAAAGTTATTTGTTCTGTGTGTGCAGGTCCACGTTAAACGCTAAATTTCTACCGCCGTTGTCACCTACTTTGCCGCTTTTGAGTCCTACGGGAGACAAACCCTATCCTCTACATTGGGGAAATTTGCTGCTATCCTACATCTCACCTTCCACTTGGGGTAACCAACGAAGGGAGAGAAGCCATTATCATCTCTCACACATCATCTACGCACTCTTCTATTCGTGTAGACTATGTTGGGCCTCCAAGCGCAAAGGTTTGTAGGATAGCAACAATTTCCCTCAAGTGGATGACCTAAGGTTTATCAAACTCAGGGAAGTAGAGGTTGAAGATGGTCTCTCTCAAGCAACCCTGCAATTAAGATAGAAGAAGTCTCTTGTGTCCCCAACACACCTAATACAACTAGGAGTTTTATAGGTGCACTAGTTCGGCGAAGAGATGGTAAAATACGAGTGATAGGTGTGGCAAAGCAAGGTAATATAAATCTGTAATAAAAAGTGCAGCAAGAAAACAAGTAGTAAACATGAGCGCAAACGGTATTGCAAAGTTGGAAACAAGGCCTAGGCTTCATACTTTCACTAGTGGCAACTCCCAACAACATTAACATAGTCTAATCACATGATTTTTCCACTAAAACATGCATTGGAGACGTACTCGAAGGTCATTCCTTTGTGGTCAAGAGAGGACGAGCATTGTGTAGGGCTACAAAATCACACCTTAGAGTTCGTAGTTCTCATCTACGGATTTCCCAATGTCACCGCGGCCATCCAAAAAGAGTACCACAATCACCACAACATATCTCAAGGATAGTCAAAGACAAGCGCCAAGATACTCTCAATCTTCAATCCACACACAAAAGAGGAAATCACTCATGAAAATATTCTTCTAACCCATGTCCAATAGACTGCTGTCACCATGGTCTCGGGGATTATACTAGATAGGATCAAGTGAGTACATCAATCCAATACATAGAAGAAGGGGAAACATCATGGGATCATCCTAGATTAACATAGCCTATGATCACAATCAAGATCACATCATGGGAGAGAGAATTGACCACATATCTACTGGTAGAAACCTCGGCCCCGAGGAGGAACTATTCCCGCATCATGGAGGGAGGAAGCAACGTCGATGGAGATGAATCCGAGGGCACTTCCCCGTCCCGGCAGGGTGCCGGCACACGAATTCTGGTCCCCCGAAGCTTGTTGGCGATGGCGGCGGAGATTGGAATTTCTTCTTAAGAAAAGGGGTCTGGAATCAGGGTTTTCGCGTCGGGAGAACAAATAAGGGCCAAGGGGGGCAGCCAGGGGGCCACCAGGAGTCCAGGAGGCCTCTCGGTGCGACCCCACCCTAGGTCGCGCCCACTGGCCACCTGGGCACCAGATGGGGCCCCTCTGGCCCCCCCTTCGGGCGACTGGAAGCTTCCGGCACGCTGATTTTTTATTTATTTTTCCCGGAATTTTTCTGACACTTTAAGTAATGGGAAAACCTGAAATACAAAAACAGCAGAAAACAAAAACTGGCACCGTGCTAGACTGAGTTAATAGGTTAGTCTAAATATGATCAAAAGTGTATGAAAGTGTATCAAAAGCATAGCAATATCACCCAAAACATTCATGGAGCAAGCAGAAATTATAGATATGTTTGGCACGTATCAACATCCCCAAGCTTAATTCCTGCTCGTCCTCGAGTAGGTAAATGATAACAAGCATAATTTATGTGGTGAAATGCTACCAACCATAAAAGAACTTTTAAGTAAGGCAATCAAGGCATGTAATTCAATTCAAGTCATAGAAAGCAAGGGTATATATATTAGCATTGAAACAAGCAACATCAGAACATAAAGGTGCAAGAGCTCTCGCTGTCCGTGACTCGAATGTCTCCAAATGATGTTTGCTTGCAAGAAGTGGAGATGGGAATATGAGAGAGAAAAACATTTATTTTGTTGAGAACTCAATCTACTAAATTTCACACTTGGTCTTCTTTGGAATCTCATCTTGACTCATCCCCAGACCACTAGCCAAGTACAAGTCAAAATGATCCATTCCCTTTCGATATTTTGAGCACTGATGCAATGGATGAGCGTAAGCAAGAAAGTTGACACTTAGGATGGCAAAGAGAGAGATGGTGCAGGAGGAAGACAAAAAGGGTGTGAAAGGCTCACATCAATGAGGACAATCATAGGCGATAGAAATCCAAATGATAGATATGATGTGAGGAGTAGGGATTCCCATGCAATGGATGCACATATGAGGTATGTAAAGCTCTCCAATTTAACTAGTGGGGGTGCATCCAACTTTCTTGCTCAGGAAGACCTAGAGCTCATTTGAGGAGGCTCATCATTGGAATATACAAGCCAAGTTCTATAGTGTGAAGGTGCCCACATATCTATATGCATATATGATCATCTCTATGGAGTACAAGATATAAGAGGGAGTACGAGTGTGGATCTCTCAAAAGGAATAGTAGTGTTTCCCCCTTCTCTCTTTTTATTTTCTTTTTCTCTTTTTCTACTTTGTTGTATTTTTTATGGCCTAAATGGCTCTTTCTATTTCTCTCTCATTTGTCCTCTTTGGGATCTTTTGAATTTGTCCTCTTTGGGATCTTTTAAAATTATCCTATTTGGGATCTTTTCCTCACTCAAGGGCAACACTCTATTTTACAAGAAGTATAGGAGATCTTTCACACTTTACAAAAGTACTCAGCATAAAGAAGATGTAGCTATCATGATGTATGCAAATGTATGACTCTGCCAGTGTAGCAGGAACATGTATGACATGAAGATAAAGTCATAAGAAGGTAGATGTTGCATGGCAATATATCTTGGAAAGGCTATGGAAATGCCTTGATAGGTAGGTATGGTGGCTGTTTTGAGGAAGGATATAAGGAGGTTTATAATGACAGAGCGCATCATGCCAAGGGTTTGGATGCACCGGAGAAGTATGCGCCAACTCTTGAGATGTGAAAGGGCAATGCACGGTACCAAAGAGGCTAGCAAATATGGAAGGTGGAAGTGTCAACTTTCGAATACTTACAATAGTCCGAAGAACTCATGCACTTATTATCGGTAACTCTCAATCTAATCAAGAGGTTCACAAAGAGAAAAGTACCCCGAGGAGGAGTGTATGGGGGTTTGGTTATCCTCGCGCATCCTCGACTCATGGTACGTGAGTGTACTCTAATATACGATCCCTCCAAAGATTAGTGATCCATCTAGTAGCCAGAGTTCTCAACTAGTTTTTTTGTAGTTTTTGAAAATAAACACGGATTTCCCAAAATACGACACCTATCACTAATAGGCTAAATCTCTTGACACCAAAAGTTCAAAAATTACTCAAAACAATACCTCAAAACTACTGCAAGTTACTACTATAATTGAATATCAACCTCAATTACCTACTTCAAGTCAAGAAACACAATTCGGTGCAACAGGCCAACTCCCTAAACAAGATAAACATGAAAACTCAAGAGATTTCCAGCAACAACTAAACAAAAGCTCTTAAAAAGATAAGAATGCAAAGTAAGAGCTAAACATGACATCAACTATGAAAAGATAAAGAACACACAACAAAAGAAAGATAAGAATGAAAATCCTATGATGTGTTCTAGTTTAAAGTGGAGCCTGTTTCTCTCCCACACAAAGAAAGCTGGGTTATAACTTGTTATGAACAGCAAACAAAGCTAAAGAAAACTAAAGAAAGTAAAGAGAAAGACGCTCCAAGCATAACACATAACGCATGAAGTGATAAAAATATAGTGGAACGAAGGACGAACTGATGATTGTTGATGGAGAAGGGGATGCACGGGGGCATCTCCAAGCTTAGACGCTTGAGTCTTCTTGGATTTTTATTGGGGATGCATGGGGCATCCCCAAGCTTGAGCGTTTGACACTCTCGGATCTTCTTTCATCATCTTCCCTCGCACACTTGAAAACTCCCTTCATACATAACTCATCATATGCTGATTAGAGTGGTCAGTACCCATGATAAAATAATTTTTCTCCACTGGAAATAAAGATATTCTTGAAAAGCTACTGTTTCTCAAGATTTCCAAAAAGTTTTTGCAAAGAAAAAAGCAAGCTTAAGGTTTGCAAAACGAAGAAAAGGAAAAACGTGGCAGAATCTGTGAAAAACAGACCATAAGGTAGTAAATAATGTTTTGGGGGTACTTCTGCAACTCAAATCAAAAAACTCAGAACAGAAGCTCAAAATCTAATTGTATAGAGCATGCTGTCAAAAAAATTCAGATCAAAAAGATGATCTGGTGACTTTAGCCAAATTTTTCCGTCAAGGAACATAATCTGTTTTCTTGACAGCACGTCACAACTTTTGAACTTTCTTGCAATCAGAGGCTAAACTTGCCACAAAGCTTGAAAATAAAGATACAATGGTGTTGCTAAAGTATTAACAAGCACCAAGACACACTAAAAATGAAAGAACAAACTTAAAGTAAACATAACATGGGGTGCCTCCCAAGAACTCTTTCTTTATAGCCATAAAGATAGGCTTAAAATTTTAATGAAGCTCTTGTAAGAATAAGAGTTGAAGCACAAAAGAGAGCATCAAGAAGAAAATACCAACCAAATTTAAGTTTACCCCACTTCCTATGCAAAGGGATCTTGTAGAGGAATAATCCATTAAAGCATAAAGATATTAGCATAGGAAGGGAAAAAACAAGTGCAACTTCGAAAATTTCAACATAGAGAGAGATCTTAATAAAATTGACATATATATAAGCATGAGTTCCCCTCTCATAATAATTTTCAATGGCATCATGAATAAACTCAACAATATAACTATCACATAAAGAATTCTTATCATGATCCACATGCAAAAATGTATTCTTACTAGCAAAAGAATTATCAATTATCACATCACTAGTGGGTACCGGATTTGCAATCCTATCATCCCCAAGCTTAGGGATTTCCATATCATCACTTTCAGAGTTGGTACCAAAAATATTTTCAAGATCATAAGTAGCATTATCATAATTTTCCCAATCACAAAAAGTAACATGCATATCATAATCAAAATTATCTTCAATAGTGCCTACGGACTTAACATCAGGATAATAATGAATGCAATCAAGCTCACCAGCCTCCATAAATTTATGACCGTTAGGATACAAATTGATGCGAGGAATATGCTCAGGCCAGGTTGATACCCATTCTTCTTCCTTCTTGCTCCTCTTCCTCCTCCTCTTATTTTTCTTCTTCTTCACCTTAGGAGGGAGTGGTTGGAGATGAAGTTTCTCCACATATCCTGGTTTATCATTAGAAACAATAGGGGAAACTTGGGAGAAACTCTCCTTTTTATTAGTAGAAATATAAGAGACATTTTTATACTTTGGTAAAGTTACCTCCTTTCTAATCTTACTTATGTAATCATTTTCATGGAAATTAACAACACAATATAGATGGCAATTTTGCAAAGTGTTGTTAATTCCTAAGGCATTAACATCGAGCCAAGAAGTCTTTTTTGATAACTCTTCACACATAAAAAATAACATAAGTTCATCATAAAGATCAGGGGTGATCATGTTATCACACAATTGCTTAACAATTATGTTTTGAAAGTGCATGCATTTAAAATTAAAGTGACCCTCTATACAGCAAAGTTCACAAGTAAAAGGATAAAGGTCACACAATTCTCTAGCAATTTCATTTAAATCTTTGACCCAAGTTATTGTTCTTTCATGATTATGTTGCTTACAATACTTCTCTTCTTCAATCATAGGACTTTCACAAGGTCTATCCACTCCACAAAAACTAACATGCTTATATAAAACATCATTTTCAGGAATTGGTTCATGCATGTTGCAATCATCATGAACAATTTAATTTTCTTTGCAAATCTCTTTAAAAGGTTCATGATGCTTGATCCAATTCTCCTTAGGCATATTAAGGTGTGAAGCAAAAGTTTTGAGGAAATCACCAAGGAGTTGAGAATCAAGCCCAAACTTAGCACTAAACTTATTAAAACTCGCAGTTTCAACAAAAGACTTAATGCAATCATACTCATAACTTATACCTGACTCTTTACCTTTGTCGACCTCCCAATCTTCAGTATTGCGTTGAATTCTTTCAAGGAGTTCCCATTTAGCATCAATCTTTTCGTTTGTGAAAGAACCCATAGAGGAAGCATCAAGCAAGTCTTTATCCTGTTGAGAGATCCTCACATAGAAATTAGTAATAATTATATCTTTGGGGATCCCATGGTTAGGACATTTTAGCATTAAATTTTTCAGTCTCCCCCAAGCTTGAGTGATGCTCTCTCCGTCATGAGGATAGAAATTATAAACATAATTCCTATTCTCATGGACTTCATGAAGAGGATAAAACTTGGAGTAAAAGAGAGACTGGATATCTTCCCAATCCAGCAGGTGAGAATCATCTAGTAGCCTGTACCATTCCAATGCTTTTCCTTTCAGTGACAAGGCGAGTAATTTCCTCATGACTCTTATTATTAATTATTACAACTTACTATTATACAATGTTGTAGCAACTTTTGTTGCATTGTTACTTTATGCTTTATATGAACGGTTGGCTTTTCTCTTCTTGTGGTGCAAAACATCGTCGGAAGATGCTAGTCTTCGATAGGCCTATCTTCTTATCCTTATTCCGATTTCTACCTTGCAGTCCACTATATACAACCTCCCCTTTCCATTTGATACAAATGCATAAATGCTTAGTAGCGGACGTAAGTCTCGTGGGTATGCTAGATACTCACCCTTGCTTTATTTCCCCCTTTTTGTTTTGCCTGAACGGCCGCTGCAGTCGACGTTGGAGCCTTGGAGTCCAGGAGCAGGAGATCCCCGATGCCGACCACCGCAACATGAGGATCCCCGATGCCTTCTACGACGTCGAGTTCCCCGTTGACCAGGATTAGTTTGGAGGTTCCCAGGCAGGAGGCCTCTCCTTATCGATCTGTTGTTATTTGTGCTAGCCTTCTTAAGGCATCCTTGTATTCTTGTGTCTGTACTCAGATACTTTTGCTTCCGCTAACTTTGTGCTCTCGAGCTGTTGTATTCGAGCCCTCGTGGGCCTTGGCTTGTATTAAACAGCTTGTATTAATTTATTTGTAGAGTTGTGTTGTGATATCTTACCGTGAGTCCCTGTTCTCGATCGTGATCTTGCATGTATGATTAATGTACATGGTCTGATTTTGGGGGCATCACACACTCGGGGGGCTCGAGCGCGGACTCCCCCTCAAGAGACGCTTTTCGCTTACGCGATGGAATCACTTAAGCACTCGGGGGCTCGACCGCGGACTCCCCCCCCCCGAGAGACGCTTTTTTCTCACGCGACGAAATCACTTAAACACTTGGGGGCAAGAGCACGGACTCCCCTCGAGAGACATTTTTTTTGCTTACGTGAAGATATCACTTAAAGCACCCGGGGTATCGAGTGCGGACTCCCCCCCCCAAGAGACACCTTTCGCTTACACGATGATAGTACCAAGGGTCCCTAGTACCAAAGCACGCGGAAGATGCGAACGCAACCCCCGCCTCAAGGTTTCTACACTTGGAGATCCAAGCTTCGTCTCATGAAGAAACTCCAAAGCAAAACAAGTACCAGACAGAATAATTTCTAAGTCTTCATCCGATCACAAGTGATCACCTAAATACTCGGGGGCTACTCCCATCGGGAGCGCTGCCGCGCACTCGACGAATTTCAGAATGGCAGAAAAAATGCAAGACGGACTAGCGAGTAAGGATGTTTTAAGACTATGTCTGACTCTACAAATCGAACATAGCCTCGGGGGATACTCCCATTGGGAGCGCTGCCGCGCACCCGATATTACTATAAGTTTCGCAAAAAGATCAAGCACTCGAAGATGGATCAAGCACTCGAAGATGGATTCATTACAAGATCAAGAACTCAAACATGGATTCATTGCAAGATCAAGAACTCAAAGATAATTTCATTATAAGGTAGAACACTCGAAGATAGTTTCATTACACGGTCAAGCACCCAAAGGCAGTTCCCATTACATATCAGAGAGACACAAAGTTCAGTACACAAAAGGCAAAACTCTTCGCTATACATTAAAGATTACAAGTCAAGGCATTCGAGCAGCTATCAAAGGACTACAAGACCAATCATCGCAAGGAATTATGACTTCTACATGTGTGATCATGCTGAGATAATTGGCACTTTGGTCCACATCTTGACGAGCATCATCACAGACAAAGCAAGGCTAAGTCTGCAAGGTGCAGTCCGCCGTGTGCCTGAGCCTGGTGACCTTGCCTATCGACGCACCCACTTTCTCGGCGGCTTGACGTCCGACTCCTCCTTAGAACTAGAAGAGCAAGCACCATCAGTCGAGGAGCCGGCAGAAGATGAAGCCACGGGAGAAGAAAGCGAAGTACCCCTCGACCCGTCAGAGCTGCCACTGCTTGAATCCTCCCAGTATGGATCCAGATGATTGCCACCGGCATCAAAAGCGCGAACGGTGAGGGTATCTTCACCATCAAACCGACAACAAAGGTTTCCCCAGCACGCAAATTTAGCTGGCGAGAAAACGATCTCCAACCAGGCCCCAAAAAAATCAAGAGAGAGTTATCAACCTCAAGCTCTATCCATACAGGAGAACGAGAACACCCTTGAAGCCGGAGCCAAAGACCCCTCAGACTGACCTCAGAAACAAGGGAAGCAAAAGAAGATGGAAGTGGGATTCGGGTAGCAGTCCAACTGAGAACACTCAACAGAAAGTCATAGCGCCAGACACCCTCCTCCTCGGAGGAAGAGGGAAGCGCCACAGCCGCACCACCATATCCACGACGGGAAGAGCGAGGCGTACGGACACCCGCCACGCCGGCCACGACCTCGACGAGCCATGCCGCAAGAAGGACCAGCTAAGGAACACTACGCTCTGGTGCCTCGCCAAAAAGGAAAAGAGAAGAAAGAGGAGCGAAGATCAAGTGCCGAGAAAACACAAACAACATGTATTTATAGCCCAGGCCAAGGGAAAGCAAGAAAATCGCATGGAAATCCAATCGGCGCCATCATTAACTCAAGACCGGAACGCGTTACGATACGGAGTCCAAGACAAGATGCCTCTTCGCATCTTACAAATACTTAAAAGAGATATCAAATCCCCGCGCATTTCCCATGCATGCATTGGAAACCCAAAGGGCCGCAGTGACGCCAGAACGTTATTATGACCGCGCACAGGATGTGACGATTCACAAGCCAGCCCTTGTCATCAAGCACGTCACCAGGAGCATCATCATAGCTCCTAACATCGCGACAGTTCAAACAAGATTGATTCAAGACAAGTCACTGCACAAACGAAACAGTGAAAATATTCTCTGTTTCTCTTATCCAATTTTTTGACCATGTTCCAAAACTTTACTCCCATCGGGAGCGCCCTGTCTTTGCAAAAAACAGAGCAAGGATCAAGCCTCGAGGACGCGAGTGGCTACTCCCCTCCAACAGGATCAAATGCATCTATAGATTTTGGGTGCTCCCTCCCCCAGCAGGCTATGACGCACTCGAGCGATCACTCGCACCATCAAGGACTAATGCATCTACAGAGTTTGGGTTCTCCCTCACCCAGAAGATGATGAAGTATTCGAGTGATTACTCACACTATAAGGAAGGACTTGATCAAACATCCAAGAAAACAATTCGCCCAAGCACTCGAGTGTCATATGGGTGCATACATGATCAACCCACTCGACGACCATCCGAGCGGGTGCAGCTCTTATCGACTCCTCGCCTGAGTTCGTAAATACTCCGCGAGTGCCTACTATTCATCCACTTGATTTTTTTTCAAAGTGTGTGCACATCTAATTAGGTTCTGCGCCTTTATAAAAATGATGCCTGGGCGGCGACACCCTGCACCCTAGATGCCGCGCAAGCTTAGCGCGTAGGTAAGTCCCTGCTGCGCAGTCGTCCGGGCCGGGACTTTCCACAACTGCGACTTCACTCTCGATGTTTTCCATGCGCAATTAATGAAGAAGTGGAGCCAATGACGGACGCGTTAAGGCTATTTTCTGAGACCAACAGCATTGATCCTATAAGACCTGCAGCGGCATGGACTTTGCTAGGCACCGGTTGTTTTCCAAGTTCGTGTTGAGGGACGCGGCTTGATTAGGACTATTGAGGTGTTTGCCACTAGCGCAATTCGCCAAGGCTCGAACAGTCGACTACCTTGGGCCTTTCTAGCTTATTATCCCTCGAATAAACTATCTGTTGTGGCTAACCGCCAACGACTTGCATCAGCGTTACATGCATGAAGACATGCGATTACGGATTCGAGTCCCTGTGTGAATCTTCGAGTTCCGCAGGCACTTGGGGGCTACTGACAAGGGGGTGACCCCATGACTCCTACGGTGAGGGTACCTGGTGCATATCAAGAAAGAAGGCCCGTTCGAAGCCCCAATCGGCCCACGCCTGGCCCGCTCGAGGCACCGTCATAAGAGTCCTTGACGATTATGGAAGCTACGACTTGACGTCCAAGACTGAAACTAGATTAGGAAACTCTCTCTGTAAAACTAGATGTACTCCTTGCGACCCAACCTAATATATAAAGGCTGGGAGAGGGGACATCTAGGGCATCGAATATCCAAGCAACACCTCCGGTCCCGAAGAACTCGCCTCGACCTCCACTGTAATCGCCTCCATCAAAATACAATCGAGCAGGAAGTATTGTCTCCTGTTAGCCGACGAGTATCGCCAACCTGCACATATCCTCTACGATCTAACCCAGGGTTCCTAACCATAGGATTTGCCGAGGTCAATTCTCGTCAGCAATGCACGGTACCGAAGGGGCTAGAAAAATATGGATGGATGGTGGAAGTGTTGGTACGTCCCAAACGTATCTATAATTTCTGCTTGCTCCATGCATGTTTTGTGTGACTTTGCCATGTTTTGCGTGAACTTTCATACACATTTGAGCATATTTGGACTAATCTATTAACCCAGTGCACCCAGCTACTAGTTGTTGTTTTCTGCTGTTTTTGTATTTCATATTTTCCGGCCATTAAAAGTGCTCCAAAAAATCCGGAAAAATCAGATAAAAAATCAGCGACCCGGAAGCTTCCGGAATCACCAAGGCAGCGGAGGGGGGCCACCACAGGGACTCCAGAAGGGTCCCTGGCGCGGCCCCACCCTAGGCCGTGCTAGGGGGCCTCCTGGCTTCCCTGTGGGTCCCCTCGACACCCCCCTCCGCCTATATTTAGCCCTCGGGGTGGAAACCCCTAATTTCGATCTCTTTTCCGCGAACTCGCCTCTGTACCGCCGCCGCCGCCGTTTCAAGATCGGGGCTTCCTGGAGAAGCTGCCCCGACACCCTGCCGGGAGGAGGAACCCCCTCCGGGAGACCATCCATAGCCATGGACGCCTCCCGGATGTACCGTGAGTAGTCCCCCTTAGACCATGGGTCTGTGACCAGTAGCTATGTGTTCTACCTCTCCCCTCTTTGTGCTTCCACTTTCGACACCTCGTGAGCTGCCTCACATGATCGAGGAACCTTTGTAATTTATGTTGTTGCTATGCTGAGTTTGCTGGGATCTGATGGATTATGAGACTATGTTCAGATTGTGATGAGTAATATATTTGGTTCTTCTCTTTTATATTTTGTTCTTGAGTAAATTCTTGCATGTTCTCCGTTGCACTATTTTGCTTTGGCCAAGTAGTTTGTTGCAACTCCAAGAGGGAGCGTTATGCTTGATTGTGGGTTCAGCCCCCTGATGTCTAACTTGAGTGACAGAAACATGAGACTAGGGGATGTGCCGTTGCCACCAGGGATAAAACAACGGTGCTTGTACCCGCGGGTGCAAGGATTGTTTACTTTACGCAAATTTCTTTTAATGCAGTTGTCTGTTGCTTTGAGTTTACACTTTGGGTGGGATTCGCAACTTAATACCAGCGAGATGTTCTGGATAGATATCTCAAGGTGGATGATTCGTAGTAGATGCAGTTGGATTTCGGTCTACTTACCTTGGCGTACTGCCCATTGCTTTTGAGCCCTTCCTTTCTTTGCAGCATAGTTAGCATTGCGGTGCCTTCATAATTCTGTCAATTGCCCAGCTGTGATTTGTTTACCTCGCTAGCACTTTTATCGTCTTTTGGGAGAGAGACATCACTAGTGAAAATCACGGGACCCCGGTCCATCTTCACATCACTGTTTACACCCTTAGTTTACTTTCAGTCTTTACTTTCAGTTCCACTTTTATCTCTTGCGTTGATCCTTTGTAAACGGCAAGGACGGAGGAATTGACAACTCCTCTGTACTCGTTGGGAGCAAAGCTATTTGTATCTGTGTGCAGGTCTAGGTGAAGCTAGCAACCTCGGCGCCATTTTTCACTTTACCACCTTCTTGTATCCTTAGGAGTCCTACGGGAGACAAACCTTGGTATCTTTGCCAAGGGAAAACTTGCCGCTGCACTATATCTCACTCTGCACTTGGGGTAACCAACGAGGCTTGAAGAGTATTAACACTCTCTTTCCATCAGCAAGTTTTCTGGCGCCATTGCCGGGGACTTCAGTCTACAAGATAGGGGAGTTGCAAACTATCTTTTATCTTTGCTTTTTAGTCTTGTTAGTTTACCTTTCAGTTTTTACTTTTGTGTCCCTTATCAAAAATACCTGCTGCTACTATGTGTTCCAATGAAAATACCAAGTTGTGTGACTTCACTAGTCACAACAACAGTGACTTTATCTGCACTCCCATTGCTCCACCTGCCACTTCAGCACCTTCTTATGAAATTAAACCTGCTCTGCTTAATCTTGTTATGAAAGATCAATTCTCAGGTGCTGGAGAGGACGCTGCCTTGCACTTAAACAATTTTATCGAGCTCTGTGATATGAAAAAGTACAAGGAAGTGGATGGAGACATCGTCAAGCTGAAGCTTTTTCCTTTCTCCTTGAGAGGAAGAGCCAAGGAGTGGCTGCAATCCTTACCCAAGAACAATATCGATTCTTGGAGCAAATGCAAAGATGCTTTTATAGGGAAGTATTATCCCCCTGCTAAAATTATTCAATTGAGGAGTAACATTATGAATTTCAGGCAATTGGATAATGAACATGTTGCCCAAGCATGGGAACGCATGAAGACGCTTGTCAAGAACTGCCCCACACATGGACTGACTACCTCGATGGTTATCCAGACTTTTTATGCAGTCTTGAACTTTACCTTGCGGAACCTGTTAGATTCGGCCGCGGGAGGAACTTTTATGTCAACCACACTTGGTGCTGCCACAAAGCTACTTGATGATATGATGCTGAACTACTCTCAGTGGCACACCGAAAGATCTCCAACTGGTAAGAAGGTAAATTCTGTCAAGGAGATCTCCTCTCTAAATGAAAAGCTTGACATTATCATGTCTCTACTTACCAAGCAAGCTCCTATTGATCCTCAGGATGTTCCTTTAAATTCTTTGGTTGCTCAGGAACAAGTAGATGTGAACTTCATTGCTAGAAACAACTTTAATAATAATGCTTATAGGGGCAACTTTGCTAGTAATCCTAGACTGTTTCCATCCACTTATGGGAACAACAACACCTACCCTAGCAACAAGAACCCCACATCTGAACTAGAGAGTATGCTTAGAGACTTTATCACTACCCAAAAAGCCTTCAACAAGAATGTGGAAGAAAAACTAGATAAATTAGATAATCTTTGTTTGAAGGTAGACAACTTAGCCCTTGATGTGGAGATGTTAAAAATTAGAACCTCTCCCCTTGAGGAGAGTAAGGTCACTCCTATTAATGTCATCCAGTTACAAATCAATGAAAATATTAGGACGATGGCTAAACTCAAAGAAAGATGGGCTAGAGAAAAGGAGGAAGAAGAGTGAATTAAGAGCCTTCCTACCTACCACACAGTAGCCACTATCCAAGTAGTTGAGGGTGTCCAAACTATTAGCACCCATCACACCCCTAGTCCCACTGGACCTACCAATGGTGATGCTACCACCTCAACCATAGATGAAGAAACATCTATGAACATAGAGGATTTCAAACAAGTGAGCCTAAATGACATCACTACCTCCTTGATATATAGTAGTGACCTAGACTTTGACAACTGCACTTTACCTGAAGTTATTGGTTTCCTACACAAGATGTCTAGAGACCCCCACACTAGCACACTTAATCTTGCCTTCACAGAGCATATCACTAATGCTCTAATCAAAGTTAGGGAGGAGAAGCTTAGACTAGAAGCCTCCATACCTAGGAAGCTAGAAGATGGTTGGGATCCTATGAAAAAAATTAAATTGAATAACTTCTCTTGCTATGCTCTTTGTGATGTTGGAGCAAGTACCTTCGTTATGCCCAAAAGAATGTATGATATGCTTGAATTGAAACCTTTTGATCCCTGTTCTTTTGGTGTTCATCTTGTTGATTCTTCCGTAAATAAACCTTTGGGGAAGATTGACGATGTTCTTATCACTGTCAATGACAATTATGTTCCCGTTGATTTCACTATTATGGACATTGACTGTGAGCCCTCTTGTCCAATTATTTTGGGACGTCCTTTTCTTCGCACAGTTGGTGCTGTTATTGACATGAAAGAGGGGAATATCAAATTCCAATTCCCTCTCAAGAAAGGGATGGAACATTTCCCTAGAAAAATATTAAGTTACCTTTTGATTCCGTCACACGGGCTAATTATTCTCTTGAAAAAACTTGATCTATTTGCATTAGGCCTAGCTAATGGCTTTAAAGAAGCGCTTTCGGGAGGCAGCCCGCAACGAATTTAGGATTTCCTTTTTTGTTTTTCTTATGTTTTTAGTGGTCTTGATGATTGTTCATACTATAGCAACATCATTGTATCTTTATTTTTCAAGCTTTGTGCCTTTTATAGCCTCATATGACAAGGGAGGTGAAAGTTGTGACATGCTGTCCAGAAAACAGATTCTGTCCTCGTGACTAGAAAAATCCCAGTTCATCTTTTTGAGCTGAATTTTTTACACAGTGTGCTCTATACAATTATGAAACTTTCGTATGTTCTGACTTTTTTTATTTGAGTTGCAGACGTACCCCTAAAAATTCGTTTTTACCTGCTGGTCTGTTTTCACAGATTCTGTCCTGTTTTGCCATTTCTTCATTTTGAAAATCTTAAGCTTGCTTTTTCTTTGCAAAAACTTGTTGGCAAACTTTAGAAACAGTAGCTCTTCAAGGTTATCTTTATTTCCAGTAGAGAAAAAATATTTTATTAAGGGCACTAACCTCGCTAATCAGATTATGATAAGTTATGTATGAAGGGAGTTTTCAAGTGCGCCATGGAAGATGATGAAAGAAGATCTTGGAGTGTCAAACGCTCAATCTTGGGGATGCCCATGTGCACCCCCAATAAATATTCAAGGAGACTCAAGCGTCTAAGCTTGGGGATGCCCCCGTGCATCCCCTTCTTCATCAAAAATTATCAGTTCGTCCCTCGTTGCACTATATTTTTATCACTTCATGCGTTGTGTGCTATGCTTGGAGCGTCTCGCTCTTTACTTTTCTAGGTTTGTTTTTTATTTGTTTGCTGTAGTAACAAGTTAGACCCCAGCTTACTCGTTTGTGTGGGAGAGTTACACGCTCCGCTTGAACTAGAACTCCACATAGGATTTGCATGCTTATTCTTTTAGCTATGAGTTGTTCTTTTTCTTTTCTTAGCTGCTTCTCTGTTTAGTTGTAGTGCTTTAGTTTTTCTAGAGCTTTTCTTTTGTTTTAGGTTGAACTTTCTATAGGTTGCATGTTTTATCTTGTTAGAGAGTTTGCCTGTTGCACTGAGTTTTGTGTCTTGACTAGAAGTAGGTAGTTGAAGTTGCTATTCTCTTTGTAGTAGTAACTTGCAATAGTTTTGAGGTATTGACTAGAGTAATGTTTGAAATTTTGGTGTCAAGAGCTCGAGCCTATTAGTGATAGATGTCGTATTTTGGGCAATCCGTTTTTTTTTCGAAAACCAAAAAACCCTGTTGAGAACTCTAGCTACTAGATGGATCACTAAACTCTGGAGGGTTCGAATATTAGAGTACACTCACGTACCATGAGTCGAGGATGGGCAAGGATAACCAAACCCCCATACACTCCTCCTCGGGGTACTTGTCTCTTTGTGAACCTCCTGATTAGATTGAGAGTTACCGATAATAAGTGCATGAGTTCTTCGGACTAATGTGAGTATTCGAAAGTTGACACTTCCACCCACCTATACTTTTTCTAGCCTCTTCGGTACCGTGCATTGCCCTTTCTCACCTTGAGAGTTGGCACAAACTTAGCCGGTGCATCCAAACCCTTGGCACGATACGCTCTGTCATCATAATCCTCCTTATATCTTTCTTCAAAACAGCCACCATACCTACCAACAAGGCATTTCGATAGCCTTTCCGAGATACATTGTCATGCAACATCCATCTTCTCATGACTTGATCCTGATGTCATACATGCTACTTGCTTGATCGATATGCCGCATGCTAGTTGGGCCTTGCCCTAATCATTGCTACATGACGCGCTAGTATCATTACATATCCTGCTATCCTGGCAGAAGCATACATTTGCATCATGATAGTTATATCTTATTTATGTGAGTACCTTTGTAAAGTGTGAAAGATCTCCTATATTCTTGTAAAATATAGAGTGTTGCCCCTAAAGTGATGAAAAGATCCCAAAGAGGACAAAATCAAAAGATCCCAACGAGGTCAAATGAGAGTTAAATAGAAAGAGCCATTGAGGCCACCAAAAAAATAGAAAAAAAGAGAAAGAATAAAAATAAAAAGAGAGAAGGGGGCACACTACTATTCCTTTTGAGAGATCCACACTAGTACTTCATCCTCTATCCCTTGTACTCCATAGAGATCATCATCATGAATATAGCTATGTGGGTACCTTCACACTATAGAACTTGGCTTGTATATTCCCATGATGAGCCTCCTCAAACGAGCTCTAGGTCTTCTTGAGCAAGCAAGTTAGATGCACCCCCACTAGTTCCCTTGGAGAGCTTTTAGCTCACATGTGCATCTTTTGCATGGCAATCCCTACTCCTCACATCATATCTATCATATGGCCTTCTCTCGCCTATGATTGTCCCAAACGTATATATAATTTCTTCTTGCTCCATGCATGTTTTGTGTGACTTTGCCATCTTTTGCTTGAAGTTTCATACACTTTTGAGAATATTTGGACTAATCTATTAACCCAGTGCACCCAGCTGCCAGTTGTTGTTTTCTGCTATTTTTGTATTTTAGGTTTTCCGGCCATTAAAAGTCCTCCAAAAAATCCGGAAAAATCAGATAAAAAATCAGCGACCCAGAAGCTTCCGGAATCACCAAGGCAGCGGAGGGGCCACCACAGGGACTCCAGAAGGGTCCCTAGCGCAGTCCCACCCTAGGTCGCGCCGGGGGGCCTCCTGGCTGCCCTGTGGGTCCCCTTGACACCCCCTCCGCCTATATTTAACCCTCGGGGTGGAAACCCCTAATATCGATCTCTTTTCCGCGAACTCGCCTCTGTACCGTCGCCGCCGCCGTTTCAAGATCGGGGCTGCCTGGAGAAGCTGCTCGGCACCCTGCCGGGAGGAGGAACCCCCTCCGAGAGACCATCCATAGCCATGGACGCCTCCCGGATGTACCGTGAGTAGCCCCCCTTGGACCATGGGTCCGTGACCAGTAGCTATGTGATGTACCTCTCCCCTCTTTGTGCTTCCACTTTCGAGACCTCGTGAGCTGCCTCACATGATCGAGGCACCTTTGTAATTTCTGTTTTTGCTATGCTGAGTTTGCTAGGATCTGATGGATTATGAGACTATGTTCAGATTGTGATGAGTAATATATTTGGTTCTTCTCTTTTATATTTTGTTCTTGAGTAAATTCTTGCATGTTCTCCGTTGCAAGTGCCAACAATTGAATACTCACATTAGTCAAAGGAACTCATCCACTTATTATCGGTAACTCTCTATCTAATCACGAGATTCACAAAGAGACAAGTATCCCAAGGAGGAGTGTATGGGGGTTTGGTTATCCTTGCGCATCCTTGACCCATGGTACGTGAGGGTGCTGTATATATTAAAACCCCTCCAAAGGTTAGTGATCCATTTAGTAGCTAGAGTTCTCAACTAATTGTTTTGTTGTTTTCAAAAATAAGGACGGATTGCCCAAAATACGACACCTATCACTAATAGGATTGAGCTCTTGACACACAGAAGTCCAAACATTACTCAAATCAATACCTCAAAACTATTGCAAGTTACTACTATACTTATAATAGCAAGTCAAGACACAAAACTCGGTGCAACAGGACAACTCACTAAAAAAGATAAGCATGAAAACTCAAGAGAGTTCGAAAAGCAACAAACTAAACTAAATATCTTAAAAGATAAGCATGAAAACAAGAGCTAAACATGATAGAAGTTAGAAAAAGATAAAGAACACTCAACAAAGATAAGCATGAAAACTATGTTGTGTTCTAGGGTGGAGTGGAGCGTGTTTATCTCCCAAACAATAAAGGCTAGGGTCCAACTTGTTATGAACATCAAGCAAAAGCTAAACAAACTAAAAAAGTAAATGCAAGACGCTCCAAGCATAGCACATAACATATGAATTGAAAAAATATAGCGTGGAGAAGGACGAACTGATGATTGTTGATGGAGAAGGGGATGCACGGGGGCATCCCCAAGCTTAAATGCTTGAGTCTCCTTGAATATTTCTTGGGGGTGCATGGGGGCTTACCCCAAGCTTGAGCTTTTGACACTCCCGTATCTTCTTTCATCATCTTCCTTCGCACACTTGAAAACTCCCTTCATACAAAACTCCTCATAAGCTGATTAGAGGGGTTAGTGCCCATAATAAAATAATTTTCCTCTACTGGAAATAAATATTTTCATGAAGAGCTACTATTTTTCATGATTTCCAAATTTTTTTTGCAAAGAAAACGCAAGCTTAAGATTTAAAAAATGGTGAAAACGCAAAACATGGAAGAATCTGGGAAAAACAGACAAGCAGGTAGTAAATAATTTTTAGGGAACTTATGAAACTCAAATCAAAAACTCAGAACAGACCGCTAAAATTCAATTGTATAGAGCATACTGTCAAAAAAATTCAGATCAAAAAGATGATCTGGTGATTTTTGAGAATTTTTGAAATGGAGCAAACAGATTCTGTTTTCTGGATAGCATGTCACAACTTTTGATTTTTCTTGCAATCAGAGGCTAAGCTTGGCACAAAGCTTGAAAATAAAGATACAATGATGTTGCTACAGTAGTAACAAACATCAATACCACTAAAAACTGAAAATAAAAACATTTTGGGTTGCCTCCCAATAAGCGCTTTCCTTTATGCCTTTGAGCTAGGCATAATGCGAAAAGATCGAGTTGTATCAATTGAGCCATCATCAAGATCATCAAAAATCTCTCCTTCGGGAGCAAGACCAAAGGAAAAGGACTTAGACATACTGACTAAACAGAAGAAACAACTAAAAGTAAAGTGACTAATTTTTTGTGGTTTTTGATAATAGACTCAAAATAAAAAGTCTAAAAAGCAAAGGTAAAAGATAGTGTGCAGATCCCCTATCTTGTAGACTGGAGTCCCCGGCGATGGCGCCAGAAATTTAGCTTGATGGGTGGAAATAACACGTCCTTGTTGGTTACCCCAAGTGGAAAGTTATGATGCAGACAACGGTAAATTTCCCTCAGTGAAGATACAAAGGTTATCAATCCAGTAGGAATCCAAATGAAGCAAGTAGGTGGCAATGGCGTCCGAAGTTTATCTCTAGCTAAGGAGTTGTCGTGGACCTGCACACAGACGCAAATAACTTTGCGCCCAACTAGTCAAAGAGGTTGTCAATCCCTCCGGTCTTGTTGTTTACAAAGGATCAAACAGAAGGGTGGAAATAATAGTAGGGATTGCACGGAAAGGAAAGAAAAGAAGTAAATACGAACGGTGTAAACTATGATGGAAATATGGACCGAGGTCCCATGACTTTCACTAGTGATGTCTCTCTCCCAAAAGAAGATAAACAACTATGTTGGGTGAACAAATTACAGTTGGGCAATTGAAAAAAAACCCATGACTTTCACTAGTGATGTCTCTCTCCCAAAAGAATATAAAAAACTATGTTGGGTGAACAAATTACAGTTGGGCAATTGAAAAAAAACATAAACGCACTGCAATGCTAATTATGCTACAAGAAATCTAGAGGCTCAATCGTATGGGCAGTATGTTGATACAAGCAAACCGTTTATTCATCATCATCTACTTACTAATCATCCACCTTGAGATATCTATCCAGAACATCTCATTGGTATTAAGTTGTGAACCCCAGCCAAACTATAGGATCAAAGAAACAGACAACTGCATTAACAACTATGCGTAAGGTAAACAATCCTTGCAACCGCAGTTACAAGCACCGTTGTTTTCTCCCTGGTGGCAACAAAGCATACTCTAGTCTCATGTTTCTGTCACTCAAGATAGACATCGGGGGGCATGAACCCACAATCAAGCATAACACTCCCTCTTGGAGTCATTATCTACTACTTGGCCAAAACAATAAAAAGCAACGGAGAACATGCAAGAATACTCAAGAACTAAAACATAAAAGGTAAACCAAATATATTACTCATCACAATATGAACATAATCTCATAATCCATCGGATCCCAGCAAACACAGCATAGAAACACATAAACTAATACATAGGTGCCTTGATCATGTAGGGCAGCTCACAAGGGATAAGAATTGAGGCACAAGATTGGAAAGAAAATAGCACATAGCTACTGATCATGGACTCATGATCCAAGGGGGACTAGTCATGACACATCCCGGAAGCGCTCATAGTGGTGGACGAGCTCCCGGAGATCAATCCTCCCTCCGGCGGGGTGCTGGGATAGGGTCCTCTGGCGATCCCGATCTCGGGATTGCGGCGGCGGCGGAACAGTGTTGAAAATCGCGTAACGGAGGACCTCCCGAGGGTTTTCAGTACAGGAGGTAAATATAGGCTAAAGGGGGGCACCAAGGGGGCCCACCTGACCACGCGGCTAGGTGGCACGACCACCCCCCTGGTCGGACCAGGGACCCGCCTGGTCATGGCGTGAGCCCCTTCGGCCTTCCTTCGGGCTTCTGGAGTCTTCTATTCTGCTGATTTTTTATATGATTTTTCCTGATTTTTCTGAGCACTTTAATAATTGGTATTTTCGTGCAATGCACGGACAACAGCAGAAAGAAACTGGCACTGGGGCATTGAGTTAGTAGGTCAGTCCAAATATGTTGAAAAAGGTATGAAAGTGTAGCAAAACATGTAGCAAAGTCACTCATATAAGCATGGAACAAGCGGAAATTATAGATACATTTGGGACGTATCACATGCCGAACACCTGTTCTCAGTGCACAACACAATGCATCTGCTGCTACTGCTATTAAATTTGGCACTTTGGCAAAAGCGAAGAAGAAGAAAAAAGATAGAGATCTACACAATTCTTCCAAGTCACTTACTAATTCAGTTAGCCTCTTCCTGACCATTCATCAAACAATACAAAATTATGGGCAACACCATTTTGCTTCTTCATATTTATTGCTTTTAAATGGTCTTGTTTATTCCTAGTTATTTAAATGGCAATACACAATTATAGAAAATACAATTACAAACAACACCCTCATCCACCATGAGAAACTATGATCTCAAAGGTCTTCCGGTACAATTCACCATCACATTTTATATTTGTATGGAGCATCCGCTCCCTCTGCATCCCGTCCTTGTTTATGTGTGGGATCTTATATCGCATAGCACCATCATCTTTCATGACCTAGATCAGCACTGACTGTAGTGTGATAAAGACCCTGGCTAGCTTATTCACATCATATTGATCATATGCTTCTTCAACGGATTCTATCAGTTCCTGAATTGTGTTTGGTGCACTTTCAAGTGTCAAGGACTGGATAGAGGGAAATAAGGAAAGGTCTAGGGCATTCATATATGGGGAATTCAGAGGCTTTTGCATCAACCTGATATCTAGACCTGATTCTTTTACCGCATATTTAAAACCCTGATCACTCGGAAGCATGTGTGTTTTAGCATTGTCTTGCTAGATATATATGATTCCATTGTCTTCTGGCCGCCGAGCTTCAGTAGCTGGAATGACCTTTTCACAAAGGTATTACCTCATCACAACCCTATTCACTATTATAGACTTTGTTTCCAGTGTTCCTTTCAATCCATTCTTGGAGTTGTATTTTGCTGCAACTTCCTTGACGAAGGCCTAGACACCAATTTTTCCATCAAAAGTTATTTTTCCTTGTTCGTCAAATCTCAGCCTCGCAACTACGGTTAAGAGCATGACCTTGCCGATACTATTCTTGTTGTGAACAGTGCGCAAGGGATCTTGTTCTTCAGACAGGGGGTAGTAGATTCTTTTCTTCTTTGTCATATCGAACCATTCGTCGTCAATGTGAACTATGTTCTACATATCACTAAAGGAAGGCATAGCATTTTGTACTGTACTCGAATCAATCAGTGAAGTGCAAAACTTCAGCCTTGATATCTTGTTCTTTGGTTTCAGAGAGGGCTTGATAGAGCTTGTGTGGCGCCTTATTTCTTTACATTTGAACCTTGTCTGCAATGTAGAGTACGGGACATCCAACGACCTAGCAAGTTCCCTCATTGTTGACCTTTTGTTGAGAGGAATCGAGGATATCCTTGAGATACCAAGGTCTTTCCCTCCCACATCTTCCCTTCCTTTTATTGGAGAAATCAACTTCTTCACATCTTGCAATCTGCTTGTTTGCCTCCCTCCTTATCTTTCTACTGTTTTGCTGCAACTTCCTTGACGAGTGCATTTAAATCTTTGGTGGAACTAATTGAACACTGTAGAGGTGGAACACTGATACGTCCCAAACGTATCTATAGTTTCTGCTTGCTCCATGCATGGTTTGTGTGATATTTCTATGATCTAGATAAACTTTCATACACTTTTGATAATATTTGGACCAACTTATTAAATCAGTGCACCACAGTGTCAGTTCCTGTTTTCTGCTATTTTTCTATTTCAGGTTTCCCCCATATTAAAAATTCTCCAAAAATTCGGGAAAATCAGATAAAAACTCAGCACGACGGAAGCTTCCGGAATCACCAAAGTGGGGCCAGAGGGCCACCACCAGGTACCCAGGCGGCCCCTGATACGTCCTAAACGTATCTACTTTTCCAAAAACTTTTGCTATTATTTTGCCTTCATTCTTGCATGATTTGAACGAAACTAACCCGGACTAACGATGTTTTCAGCAGAGCTACGAGTGTTGTTTTCTTTTGTGCAGGTTTCTAGATATTTAGGTACGCTAGAAAAATCCCAAAAATATATATAAAAATCAGCGTTCTGGAAGCTTCTGAGGATCCAAAGGGGGGGCACAGGGCAGCCAGGGGGCATCCAGGAGGGTGCCTGGCGTGGCCCATCCCCTGGCCGCGCCACCTGCCCTCCTGGCTGGGTCCCACACCCCCTGGTGACCTACCTTGGCCCCTATTTATTCTCCCGACGCAGAAATCCCGAAACAAGAGTCGCTTTTCCAATCTACGTCGCGGAGCCGCCGCAACCCTCTATTCTTCCTCGAAGAGCTAATCTGGAGGCTGAATTGGCCTCCGGTGAGGGGGAAATCATCGCCATCATCATCATCATCGCCTCTCCATCACCCCTCCATGACTTCTCCTCTCATGTGTGAGTAATTCCCTGCTGTAGGCAAAGGGGATGGTAGGGATTGGATGAGTTAGATCATGTAATAGTTCATTCATATTGTTGGGGGCATGTTGCCTATCATCTACTTGGTGTTTATCATCTCTGTTACAACTTGTTGCTCTTAATGCTTGCCACTTTGGGCCCGAGTTCCATGATTTCAGATCTGATCACCTTTTTTTTCTTGAGTTTGTGGTGTTCTTGATCCTATCTATGAGTTGTATGCACCTATTATAGTCCGGAACCGGCAATCCCAATGGTGACATCTTGGGACACCAAAGGGGATGGACTATGATTTGAGGATTTTGTGTATCCATGAAGTGTTAATTCTTTGTTCCGGTGCTCTTTGACAGGAGTACCTTCATCTCCCTAAGTTCCTTTTGGCCCCGTTTGTAGCGGGAGGGTACGACAAAAGATGTTGTGCAAAGTTCTTATTGCAAGCACGTACAACTACCTTGGGATACATGCCTGATGTTTGATATTTTCCAAGATGATCCTTTCTTTTCTGTGAGCCTTGCCCAAGTTAGAATTTGTTACATATTCCTTCTCATCCAAGCAGCGCCCAACCATCCATCTCCCTAGCCTACAGTGTTTTCCTTCTGCTGGTTACTAGTTGTTTACCTTTGCTGTTCCATTATCACTATCACCACTATTATCATTACCACCACTACCATATCAAAGTTACTACTAATACCTTCGTGCAAGCAAGTGTTTATTTCAGGTGCGGTTGAATTGACAACTCAATTGTCAAATCCTGTACATATTCTTTGTGTCCCCAAGTGTCGAATCAATAAATTGGGTTATCTTGCCCGCGAAGACTATCTCGATCCCCTACAGTTGAGGGTTATCAGCCCCCTTGTGCGGCCTAGGGCTTGGCCACGCCAGGGGGGCGCCTGGACCCCTGGTGCCCCCCTGGATGCCCCCTTCGCCTATATATATTCTCCGTGACGTCAAACTTCCGAGGAGAGAACCCATTCTCGCGATCTAGCCTCCGTTCCGCCGCTGCCGCTTCTGAGATCGGGAGCGCCAGCAGAACTCTTCCCGGCACCCTGCCGGAGGGAGAATTGACCTCCGATAGCTTCCCCTCCACCATGGACGCTTCCCGGATGATCCATGACTAGTCTCCCTTGGACCATGGGTCCGTGATCAGTAGCTATGTGATACGTCCCAAACGTATCGATAATTTCTGCCTGCTCCATGCATGTTTTGTGTGATATTGCTATGATCTAGATACATTTTCATACACTTTTGATCATATTTGGACTAACCTATTAACTCAGTGCACCCCAGTGTCAGTTTCTATTTTCTGCTGTTCTTCTATTTCAGTTTTCCCCATATTAAAAGTGCTAATTTTTTTTGGGAAAAATCAGATAAAAAATCAGCGTGAAGGAACCTTCCGGAGTCCCGAATGGGGGCCAGGTGGGACCCACCAGGGCCCCAGGTGCCTAGCTGGCGCGGCCAGGGGCCTAACCGCGCCAGGGGGCGCCTGGACCCCTGGTGGCCCCCTGGCTGCCCCCCTTCGCCTATTTATTCTCCGCCACGGGAAACTTCCAAAGACAGAACCCTTTTTCGTGATCTCGCATCTGTTCCGCCTCCACCGCGCTTCCAAGATCGGGAGCACCGTCAGGACCCTTCCCGGCACCCTGCCGGAGGGAGGATCGACCTCCGGGAGCTTCCCCTCCACCATGGACGCTTCCCGGATGTGCCATGAGTTGTTTCCTTTGGACCATGGGTCCGAGATCGGTAGCTATGTGATGTTCTCCTCCCCTCTTTGTTCTTCATGGATTAGACCTCGTGAGATGCCCTACATGATCGACGCACATATGTAATCTTTTTTCTTTTGCTATGCTAAGTTTGATGGGATCTGATGAATTATGAGATTATGTTCAGATTGTGATAGAGTAATATATTTGGTTTTTATCTCTTATATTTTTGTTCCTAAGTAATTCTTGCATGTTCTCCGTTGATGTTTATTGTTTTTGCCAAGTAGTAGGTAGTGAACCCAAGAGGGAACGTTATGCTCGGTTGTGGGTACATGCCCCCTGATGACACGCTTGAGTGACAGAAACATGAGTATAGGGGATGTGCTGTGGCCACAAGGGGGAAAAGAACAGTGCTTGTAACCGCTGTTGCAAGGATTGTTTACTTTACGCAAAGTTATTTTTAATGCGGTTGTCTGTTGCTTTGGGTTTACACTTTGGGTGGGGCTCGCAACTTAATACCAGCGAGATGTTCTAGATAGATATCTCAAGGTGGATGATTAGTAGTAGATGCAGATGGATTTCGGTCTACTTATTTCTGCGTACTGCCCATGCTTATGAGCCTCTTCCTTTCTTTGTATCATAGTTAGCATTGCGGTGCGTTTATAATCCTGTCTATTGCCCTTCTGCAATTTGTTTTCCTCGCATAGCAGTCTTATCGTCTTTTGGGAGAGAGACATCACTAGTGAACATCATGGGACCCCGGTCCATATTCTCATCACTGTTTACACGCTTATTTACTTTTCTGTATTTACTTTTAGTTGCTATCATTATCATTATCCCTTGTGTTTTGATCCGTTGCACACAACAAGACCGGAGAGATTGACAACCTCTCTGAACTTCGTTGGGAGCAAAGTTATTTGTGTTGTGTGAATGTCCGCGTCAGTTGCGCCGCTGACACCTACTTATCATTGCCGGAGTCCTACGGGAGACAAACCCTATCCTCTACATAGGTGAAATTTGCTGCTATCCTACATCTCACCTTCCACTTGGGGTAAACAACGAAGGGCGAGAAACCATTATCATCATCTCGTACATCAAGCAAATTTCTGGCGCCCTTGCCGGGGACTCCGAGTTATAAGATAGGGGAGTTTCCCACTACCTTTTACCTTTACTTTTTAGTCTTGTTAGTTTACCTTTCAGTTTTTATCTTTGTGTCCTTTATCAAAAAACACAAAAAATTATTTATCTTGCTATTAGTAGTCCTCCTTGTTTAGATGAACATGTTAGGACTTGGTGCTTTGCGGGAATCGGAAGTTCTCGATTTCCGTCAAAGGGATGAAGAAAATATGAAGAAGGCATGGGACAGAATTTCTGAAGCACACAAAAGAATTATGCCTTGGATACCCATAAAAATGGTGCTTAGGAATTTTTACCATGGTATTTTTAAGTGGTGTAAACACTCTCTTGATATTATAGTTGATGGAGACTTTTTAGATTGTGGTGAAGCTAGAGCTATTGATATTTTGCACGGTCTATCTAGTTATTTTGTTTATGATCGTAGTGTTGATACTGTTATAGATAGACTTGCTAGTATTGAAAAAAGGATGGATGCTCTAGACTTAAGAAAAGTAGAGGAACTTAAGACCAACAAGAAAGAGATGTTGGAGATAGATGATGATTGGTAGCCCTTTGTTAGGATTAGTATCTCTAACCAGGACTTCCTTGCTTTTTGTGATATTGGATCCATAGTTTCTACCATGCCAAAAATAGTTTATGATTCTTTGAAACTAGATATGGATCAATTGTCATATTATCATGAACATGCTAATCGAGATATTTCAGAGATTAAGGGAAAGGTAAAAGGATTCCAAGTTGCATTCCTTCATAGGATTGCTCCGATGGATTTCTTCATCATGGAGCCAAACCAAAACAACATTGTGCTTGGAAGGGACTTCCTCCGAGATATGAAAGGCTTCATTGATATTGGCAACGGGTTCATACGCTGACGCGGTAAGGAAAAAGGTAAGTAGCTCTTTCCTAGGAAGAAGAAGAATGAGCTTATTTAAAATCAATTTGAAGGTTTTTATGATTCCAACGATCTTGGAGACATTTGATTCTTCTTTTGCCTTATGCCTAGCTTAAAGGCGTAAAAGAAAGCGCTTGTTGGGAGGCAACCCAAGAAGTTTTTACTTCTGTTTTTAGTGGTCTTGATGATTGTTACTACTGTAGCAACATCATTTTATCTTTATTTTCAAGCTTTGTGCAAAGTTATAGCCTCTTATGATAAGGGAAGCAAAAGTTGTGACATGTTGTCTAGAAAACAGATTATGTCTTCTTGACGAAAAAAATCGGATCAAATCACCAGTTCATCTTTTTGAGCTGAAATGTTTACACAGCGTGCTTTATACAATCTCGGAACTTTCGTATGTTCTGAGTTTTTTGATTTGAGTTGCAGAAGTACCCCTAAAAAATTCTTTACTACCTGCTGTTCTGTTTTTCACAGATTCTTCCACGTTTTTTCTCTCCTTACTTTTTCAAACCTTAAGCTTGCTTTTTATTTGCAAAAACCTTTTGGAAATCTTGAGAAATAGTAGATCTTCAATAATATCTTTATATCCAGTGGGGAAAAATTATTTTATTAAGGGTACTAACCTCTCCAATCAGCTTATGATGAGTTATGTATGAAGGGAGTTTTCAAGTGTGCGAGGGAAGATGATGAAAGAAGATTCAGGAGTGTCAAGCGCTCAAGCTTGGGGATGCCCCCATGAATCCCCAATAAATATTCAAGGATACTCAAGCATCTAAGCTTGGGGATTCCCCGTGCATCCCCTTCTCCATCAACAATCATCAGTTCGTCCTTCGTCTCACTATATTTTTATCACTTCATGCGTTATGTGCTATGCTTGGAGCGTCTCGCTCTTAGGTTTTATTTTTAAGTTTTCTTTAGTTTTTCTTGCTGTTCATAACAAGTTAGACCCTGTCTTACTTTGTGTGGGAGAGAAAGACGCTCGACTCCAATCTAGAACACATCATAGGATTTTCATGACTATCTTTTCTCTATTGTGTGTTCTTTATCTTTTCGTAGCTGCTACCATGTTTAGGTTTAGTTTTAGTTTTTGACTTTAGCAAGAGACTTGGATTTTGTTTAGTTTGTTGCTGGAACTCTCCTTTTTTTCATGTTTATATTGTTAAGAGAGTTGGTTGTTGCACTGAGTTGTGTCTTGTCTTGAAGTAGGTAATTGAGGTTGCTATTCGATTGTAGTAGTAACTTGCAATAGTTTTGAGGTATTGTTGTGAGTACTGTTGGAACTTATGGTGTCAAGAGATCTAGACTATTAGTGATATTTTTCGTATTTTGGGCAATCCGTGTTTATTTTCAAAACCTATAAAAATCAGTTGAGAACTCTAGCTACTAGATGGATCGCTAATCTTTGGAGGGATCCGATATTAGATTACACTCACGTACCATGAGTCGAGGATGCGCAAGGATAACCAAACCCCCACACACTCCTCCTCGGGGTACTTGTCTCTTTGTGAACCTCCTTATTAGATTGAGAGTTACCGATAATAAGTGCATGAGTTCTTCGGACTAATGTAAGTATTGAAAGTTGACACTTCCACCTCCTCATATTTGCTAGCCTCTTCGGTACCTTGCATTGCCCTCTTCTCACTACGAGAGTTGGCGTCCACCTTCGCCGTTGCATCCAAACCCTTGGCATGATACGCTCTGTCATCATAAACCTCCTTATATCTTTCTCAAAACAGCCACCATACCTACCTATCAAGGCATTTCCATAGCCTTTCCGAGATATATAGCCATGCAACATCCACCTCTTCATGACTTGATCTTCATGTCATACATGTTCCTGCTACACTAGAAGAGGCATACATTTGCATGCAGCATGATAGCTACATCTTCTTTATGTTTGAGTAACTTGTAAAGTGTGAAGATCTTCTATACCTTCTTGTAAAATAGATTGTTGCCCTTAAGTGAGGAAAAGATCCCAAAGTGGACAAAATTAAAAGATCTCAAAGAGGACAAATGAGAGTTAAATAGAAAGAGCCATTGAGGCCACCAAAAAAATAGAAAAACTAGAAAAGGAAATAAAAAGAGAGAAAGGGGGAAACACTACTATTCCTTTCGAAAGATCCACAATCGTACTCCCTCTTATCCTTGTACTCCATAGAGATGATCATTTATGCATATAGCTATGTGGGGACCTTCACACTATAGCACTTGGCTTGCATATTCCAAGGATGAGCCTCCTCAAACGAGCTCTAGGTCTTCATGAGCGAGAAAGTTGGATGCACCCCCACTAGTTCCATTAGAGAGATTTTCTTAGCTCGTATGTGCATCCGTTGCATGGCAATCCCTACTCCTCACATCATATCTATCATTTGGCCTTCTCGCCTATGATTGTCCTCATTGATGTGAGTCTTTCTCACCTTTTTTGTCTCCCTCCTCCACCATATTTCTCTCTTTGCCATCCTAAGTGTCAACTTTTATGCTTACGCTCATCCATTGCATGAGTGCTCAAAATATCGAGAAGGAGTGGATCAAATTGACTTGTACCTGGCTAGTGGTATGGGGACGATTCAAGATAAGATTCCAAAGAAGACCAATTGTGAAACTTTAGTAGATTGAGTTCTCAACACAAAAATACTTTGTTCTCGTATTCCCTATCCCTCTTCTTGCACACAAAGACCATTTGTAGACATTCGAGTCACAGACAGCGAGATATCTTGTACCTAATGTTCTTTTGTTGCTTGTTTCAATGCTAATATAGGCTCTTGCCTATTATGACTTCAATTGAATCACATACCTTCACTGCTTTACTTTCAAAGTTCTTATATGGTTGCTAGCATGTCACCACGGAAATTATGCTTGTTATCATTTACCTACTCGAGGACGAGCAGGAATTAAGCTTGGGGATGTTGATACGTCCCAAACGTATCTATAATTTTTGCTTGCTCCATGCATGTTTTGTGTGATATTGCTATGATCTAGATACACTTTCATACATATTTGATCATATTTGTACTAACTTATTAACTCAGTGCACCACAGTGCCAGTTCCTGTTTTCTGTTGTTTTTCTATTCCAGGTTTCCCCCATAAAAAAAATTCTCCAAAAATTCAGGAAAAAACAGATAAAAAATCAGCGCAACGGAAGCTTCCGGAATCGCCAAAGTGGAGTCAAAGGGCCACCACCAGGGACCCAGGCGGCCACCTGGGGCGACCTAGGGCTTGGTCGTGCCAGGGGGGCGCCTGGACCCCTGGTGGCCCCTCTAGCTGCCCCCCTTCGCCTATATATTCTCCGTGACATGAAACTTCCGAGGAGAGAACCCTTTTTCGTGATCTCACCTTTGTTCCGCCGCCGCCGCGCTTCCAAGATTGGGAGCGCCAGCAGACCTCTTCCCAGTACCCTGCCGGAGGGAGGATTGACCTCCAAGAGCTTCCCCTCCACCGTGGACGCTTCCCGGATGATCCGGGAGTAGTCTCCCTTGGACCATGGGTCCGTGATCAGTAGCTATGTGATTTTCTCCGCCCCTCTTTGTTCTTCATGGTTTAGACCTCGTGAGCTGCCCTACATGATCGAGGCACATATGTAATTTTCTATTGTTGCTATGCTGAGTTTGCTGGGATCTGATGGATTATGAGACTATGTTCAGTTTGTGATTGAGTAATATATTTGGTACTTATCTTTTATATTTTTATTCCTAAGTAATTCTTGCATCTTCTCCGTTGTTGTTTATTGCTTTGGCCAAGTAGTAGGTAGAGACTCCAAGAGGGAACGTTATGCTCGATTGTGGGTTCATGCCCCCTGATGACACGCTTGAGTGATAGAAACATGAGTCTAGGGGATGTGCTGTGCCACAAGGGGGAAACAACGGTGCTTGTAACCGCGGTTGGAAGGATTGGTTACTTTACGCAAAGTGCTTTTTAATGCAGTTGTATGTTGCTTTGGGTTTACACTTTGGGTGGGGCTTGCAACTTAATACCAGCGAGATGTTCTGGATAGATATCTCAAGGTGGATGATTAGTACTATATGCAGTTGGATTTCGGTCTACTTATTTTGGCGTACCTCCCATGCGTTTGAGTCTCGTCCTTTCTTTGTAGCATAGTTAGCATTGCGGTGCGTTTTTAATCCTGTCAATTGCCCAGCTGTGATTTGTTTAGATCGCATAGCAGTTTTATTGTCTTTTGGGAGAGAGACATCACTAGTGAACATCACGGGACCCCGGTCCATATTCTCATCATTGTTTACACGCTCTTTTATTTTCCTGTTTTTACTTTCTAGCTGTTATCATTATCCCTTGCGTTTGATCCTTTATGAACAACAAGGCCGGAGAGATTGACAACCTCTCTGTACTTGTTGGTATTGTGTGAAAGTCCACGTGAATTGCGCCGTTGGCACCTACTTATCATTGCCGGAGTCCTACGGGAGACAAACCCTATCCTCTACATAGGGGAAATTTGCCGCTACAGCACATCTAACCTTCCACTTGGGGTAACCAACGAGGATAGAGTATCAAACGCACACATACACACACCCACACACTCTCCCAGTCAGTTTGCTTATGAATCATATTTTTTATGCCATGACTGATTTAATCTGCTATTAACCGCATGTCTAATTTTCTCAGATTGTAGCTCATCAATTAGCAAGACATCAACCAACCATGGTTTGCGCCTCCCTGGCTAAATTACAACATGTTGCAAGGCAAGAAGGGGTGGAAAAGCTTTTAGGCAGGTAAATGAGAACTTCCAAAATCCTATATCTATTCAGAGCATCACATTCTGTAGTAGAGCAGCCCATTCAATAACAGAGCAAAACATTCAGTAGATGAGCAGCCCATTCAATAGCAGAGAAGAGCATTCAATCAATTGCACATTCAATCAATAACATCACATTGAGTAGCAGAGCAACCCATTGAATCAATTCCAGTTTTACTTTCAAATTTATGTGGAATTTCAAGTTTACTTTCAATTGTAGATAATTACTTTCAAATTTCAATTGGCAAGCTGCAGGAGCCTACCAATAGCAATGTCATCGAGGGGTCGATCAGGGGAAGTCAGTGTCGCCCACTACCAGCAGCAGGAGTGGTTGTCGACCAGGGGGCGTTGGCATCACCCACCATCAGCAGCAGTAGAGCTCTTCGATCAGGGGGTCGGAATTATCCGCTGCACCGGCAGCCGAAGAAGACGGAGCAGACAAAGCCTGAAGCGATGTAGGTGGGCGGCGACGGCTGCTCGTGATCCACGACTAAGGGGTTCGCAGGTGCAGGTCGACTCCGCAAGCGGCGGCAAAGTTGAGCACAGGCACTGGTCGCCTCTGCGGGTGGCGGCGCAGGTCACCTCCACGGACGACGGCGTGGGTGGACTCCAGGGGAGTGGGCTCAGGCGACCTCCTGCGTGCAGCACCGGTAGGCGCCGGAGCTAGGCCACACAACGGTGACTGGCACCGTGCGGGTGAATTGAAAAGGACGAAGAGGCCTTGTTGCTGTTGTTTTGAATTTACCAAGGATTTTTTTGAAAATCAAATTGATACTAGTTGTGCGACCACGAGTATTCCTGGCTAGAGGGAGTAAAAAAGAGTTCACTGTATTTTAAAAATATTTAAATGTATATATTACAAATATGATTCGTATATATATTAATCTATCATAAAATATTCAAAATCAAACCCGAACAAAAACAAGGATGCTACTGTGAGCCGAATGCTACAATACTGTTTTGCTACTATATCGGGCCGCTGTAGTATCACCACATTATGTTTTTTTAGTTCAACTGCAAAATGTGTCGGTCCAGTTGGATTGCCCATGTGTGAAAATAGAGTTTTTTAACGCACACGAATATCTTATAAACGGAATCACTAATTAAGGAGTACTACTTGCAGTGAATATTTTCTCTCTCTCATGGTTGACAAGTGATACGCTGCATGCATGCTACTTGTTGCAACTTGGACATTTTCCATTTTTCATAGATTTGTTTTTTATATTTTATCTCTTAAACCGTGCGTCTACGTCACAACTGTTTTCGTCGTTGGATTACTCGTATCGAGGTCTTCGAAACTAAATCACATGTTAATAAATTTTGATAAACATTTTTTCGCAAGAAGCTTGTATCTTCACGAGAACCACGATCTACCTCTTAGGAAAAAAAATCATTTTTGAGAGGCACGACCGTACCTCTAAAAAAATATGTTTTTTTTTTCATTTTGAAGAGGTACGATCGTGTCCCTGCGAAGTACACGCCCATGCTTCCATGCAAGACATGATCGTACTTTTCAAAATAAAATGTGTTTTTCCTTTTTGAAAGATATGAGGCGTACCTGTCACGAAGGTAAACATGTGTCTTCGTAAAAAGAAAAGATATGTGGCTTGTATATCACAAAACCCAAATTTGTGCCTCCAAGAGAGACAAGATCGTGCTCTTGGAAAAAAAATTAAACACATTTTTGTCGTTTTTGAGACGTACGGAGCAAACATGTGCCTCCACGAGAGACGCGATTGTAACTATCGTAAAAAGTAAAAAATGTATTTTTTCCGTAATTTTTCAAGAAAACAAAGCTCCAAAATGTGAGAAAACAGCGTGAAAATCTGAAAGATGAAAAAACATCTAAACCCCAAAAGCACGTACACTAAAAAAATCTCAAAAAAAACACTCAGCACGCGATACGTAGCACACTTTTAGTACACTAAAAAATATTTTTTTACAGGACTTCTGAAGAAGTAGTCTTTAATTAATTGCTTCATTATAAAGACTCTCGCCCCACTTAGCGTGGAGTGAAAAAAAGTGCATATAGTGGGGGGTCCAGCAGCAAGTCATATGTTTCCTTTAATTCTTGATTGAGGGTTTTTTCAGATTAGTTTTTATTTTCTAAAACAAATCTAAATAAGGCTAGTGATGTGTGTCGGTCGATCGGTCGAAATTTTGGTCGGTCGATCCGGTGACGCAAAACATGATTATTGTTGTAGCAAAAAAAAATCATCAGTAAAAAAACTTCTATGCATTAATATGTATTTTAAAAAATTGGTACAATAAAAAGAACACAATGTTCGTAGACCACACTCGTTGTCGCATAGTGACATCAAATTTGTGCATCGTCGCCGGCTACACTTCATCATATCTGATTGCAGAAAAAATCGAGAGTCAAAGGAAACTTTTCCTGTTGCCCGCTGCGGCAAAAACATGGCTTCATCGTTGTCGGTCACACTCGTTCAAATGGATGTATTTAACATTAAACACATATAGATACATCCGTTTGAACGATTAGTAATATCGATGGACATAATAATATTTTTATATCATTCTCTCAAATGGTTGTGATGAGAACCGAAATACATCTACATACAACCATTTTAGCGACATGTAACATAGAAAAGCGTAGTAGCATTTTAGTATCATAGTTTTATAGATAGTAGCATTTTTATATCATAGTAACAATATCAATTGCACATCTGTTATAACAAAATTGGGTCACTAGCGTGCGGGTCTGACGCGATCATCTGAAGCCTGGGTCGGCCGGTAAATACATTACAAAACCTAATCTTATTGAAAAATCATGAATTTGGAAAAATGTTAAAGCAGTGTAAATATCTATTTATAAAATATTAGTAACATTAAAAAAAGGTTTGTTGTATTTAAAATATATAGCATCTTATAAAAAAGATCAATGCATATTAAAAGATGTTCAAAACCTATATATGTTGAAACATTCAAATCGTGTTATGAAAAATGTTAAGTGTGTAAAAAAATGTTCCAGACGTATACGAAAAATGAACACTTCCCCCGATTGTTTAGGGATTAAGAGCAATTTTGAAAACGGTGCGGCGGGCCACTTTCATAGCGGGAGTATTTTCGCGATTTCTCTTAAACTGTTTATCGGAATGATGCAAATGATACACGGGTAGAAAAATATCGATCAGACGCTCCATCCATATATAGAACACTTTGTCTAATTTGCTACAGTTTGAGAGAAATTTTGCTACAACCAAAACGCGCATACTTTGTTTTTCGTCGGCGGATCTTGTAGAGAGTAAAACTTGCTAAACCGCTTGTCCGAACGATGCTTATGATACACCATTCGATTCGTATGGAGTAGGAGAACAATCCATATGTTGAACACTTTTCGAGATTCTACGCGATCTTAAATTAATTTGAAAAATGGCGCGGCTGCACTTATGTGGGCAGTGGAGAGTTTTTGCGTAATTTTTTTTGATGCGCTTGTCCGATCGATGCAACTGATACACCGTTGGAAAGGTATCGTCGAGGCGCTCCATTTATATATAAAACACTTTGTCTAATTCCTTACATTTAAAAGTTACATCAATTTTACTAAAAACGCGGAACTATGTCTTTCGCGAACAGAAATCAGCAAAGTGAACTGCATCATACCGCATTGGACATGAAACCGCGCTGCATTATCAAAAAACAGAAATGTATGTGTTTTTTCGCTGATCCGAAATCAGCAAAGTGAACTGCATCCACCGGACGTCAGCTATATTTATCTACAGAGAGAACTGCACACGTTTTTTGGTTATTTATCAGAAACAATGTCGACTATATTTATCTACAGAGAGAACTGGACGTGTTTTTGGTTATTTATCAGAAACGTTGCAGTTCATTTTGAGGATCGTAAACCGTGGCTCAAATCGAAGTAAACTGCGCGAATTTTTTATATTATCGCAACACAACAAATTATGAATGAATCGCATTTCATGAACTTCATTAGGCGAGCGACTGCACTGTTTCAGGTACAAAACCCCACTGCAACAAACGGGGAGAAAAATAGAATGATTTCTTTTACCTTTTTTCCAGATTTTTTTATGAACGGAAGTGAACCGTGAAGACAATCATCACAAAATGAACCGTCATATATTTCAATAAGTTAAAAACAAGTGAACTTCATCTTTTCACGTCTTACATTTTCTCTCCTTTTAGCACACCAAATGAAAACATTACACAGTACAAGTGAACCACTGCACACAAAAATGCATCGCAAGAACTGACTCACTCCAAAAATATTTTTTCGAAAAAGCATAGTTCACGTGCTAGATTAGGAAAGGGATCAGAAGGAGGAGTGACGGGGATCAGCCCCGGAAAATCCCATGGTCAGGGACCCTGGGTTAGTCATAGAGGAGGCACAGGTTGGACGATACTCGTCGGCTAACAGGAGAAGCACTTCCTGCTCCATATTATTGCGTGAGGAGGCGATTACAGAAGAGGCCAGGCGAGTTCTCGCAAGACCAGGTGAGTAGATGTGTATTGGATTCCTCGGACGGCAGACAAGCGACACATGGGGCACGATATACCCAGCTTCAGGCCCCCAGAGGGAAAACCCTACATGCTGCTTGTCTGATCCTGTATTGATGATGATGTACAGAGGTGTCGCGAGGGCTTTGGTGGAGAGAGATTTGTCTAGCTCTATGTGTGGGTATTTAGATGATGTCTAGAGAGGTGTCCCTGCCTTGCTTTATGTAGATAGCCAGGTAGGGGGTTTACATGAGTCCTAGTCGACTACGAATATGAGCCCTTGTCTTACGCCTCAAGTCTTGGTCTTCACGTCTTACTTCGTCATGTCAGTGTCCACGAGTGGGCCCCTGGTGGGCCGCCAGCCATGACACGCACCAGGTACCCTCACGTAGAGGAGTCGTGGGGTCATGTAGCGACCCAATTCACATAGAATTGAAGTCTCTGTGCTCAAGTGCCAGTCCCTGGATCGAACTCGCTGGCACACACAGTATTAAAGATGTATATCAAAGTACAAGTGCATCATTATTACAACGTATGATCCAGAGTAAATAAATAACAAGTTGCATAGCTCAAGGCTAGCTGATTCAATATAAATATAGCGGAAGCAAAAAAAAATAACGTGGAGTCCCATCAACAGCCACATGCGAACATGCTGAGTGTAGACTCACAACCCCTAAACGCACCTTACTGATCGTCTGAAAAACCTGCAACACCGAAGGTTACAGCCCGACAACGGGCCAGTACATCTGATTTGTACGGCAAGTGACACGAAAAAGTTTATATAAAGTACCTACAACTACATGCAAGGTAAGTCAAAGGAAAGGCTTATGGTTTAGTTTTGCAGAAAGCCAATTTTCTCCTGAACTAAACTAGTCAAAATTTTATGTTGAACTTACTACTAAAGATTGAACTGGGCACACCAGTCTCAATCCACCACACCCTTTATTAATCTTGCCCACTCAAATTATTAAGGTGATTCATCTGTCAAGATCCTCCAGTAACAGTAATGTCTAGCAGCTCAAAGATGTCCATAACCGGGGACACGGCTAATCATGATTAGTTTTTACTCTGCAGAGGTTAGTACACTTTCCCCGCTGGACTCAACCCGAAGATTGAGACGAAGTCTTTCAGAAGAGGTCACCTACACCCAACGGCAAGCCGGTACCACCTATCATATCTACATCTGCTAGCATTGCACGGGAGAGGCTTCCTACATCATACTCAACTAAGCCAGAGCCCATATGGCCAGCGGCTGTACATGTAAGCTTCTAGTCACCAAGTAAGTCTGATCTTTTTGAGCCTGGACGGCGCCCACCACGTCAGAGGGCTCACCATGAAGTTTTCTCGACCACCAAACAAACCATTGGGTGCATTTAACCCCGGCACTGTCCTCAACCGAGCCACAACTACCGGGATGCCACCCGCCCGTCCAGAAGTGATTTCTATTATTATAAAGTTGCTACATGGTTTATTAAATAGCTCACATGCACTCCATGAATTGCACAACCCAAACCACGTCTACAAAGCATAGCAACAAAGTAACAACACGGCTAGGTTGATCTACGGTAGACAAGTCAAAACATGTGGCTATCCTAACTGGTTTTGCAGCAACAGTAAAGTAAACTACCTATCATGCAATAGAGTGATATTTCCTAACATAATGCATATAGAAAATATAGGTATGAGTATGGTCAAAGCATCACTTGCCTTATACATTCGATGAAGATCTTCGCTCTCACGTTCCAGTCAACTCTACTCGTCACACTCCGAGCAATCTATCGTCAACGAAAGAACTCAATAAGCAATCACACCACAAGGACAAAACATAAGATCAACAGAACAATCACTAAGGTCTTAGCAACAAAACAAAAAGGTTTTGAAGTGCAAAGGTGTGGATGTGCTCGAAGGTGATCGGTGGAACGTGAACTCGAGAGAGTCAACGGATAAAGAGTTGTCGATACAAAAATTATGATCAAGGCATTATGAAATCAAAGTAAAGATCATAGCAATATGAATGGTATGTGGATATTGCCGATAAGATGTCTCATATGATCCAATATGCAAAAAGAATCACGTGAAACGGAATACTACAACACAGGTCATAGCAATTGCAACATGGAAGTGAATTTGAATTTAAACAGATCAATAAACTTGTGAATTTTTGTGTACACATGGTATAAACAGAAAGTACATGGAACGAGTGATCCAACGCAAAAAGAAACGGCGCAAACGGGTGCACCGGTAAAAAGTTACGGCTGCCGGAAGTTCAAAGTTGGGTCAGCTTGGGATCCAAATTTAAAAACTTCAAACTTCTGTAACACTAGGTCTACTGGCTAGAGAATTTCTACACGGTCTCAACGCAACTATAATCGCCCAATTCCGAGTTACGGTTAAAAAGTAGTCGCGAAAACGGTTTCGGGTGAAAAACGGGGTAACGGGGGGGTTCTACTGCAAAAAGGACCCATACATAAATAAAAATTTTGCAAAAAACGCGATCGGGTCCCTAGGAGGTTTGGATCCAGATCTGAAAAAAAAATTCCAAATCTTTTTTTTCCAACTCGCCTTCTTCCTCACGCAGCACGGGGAGGCTGGCCATGGAGCCATGGTGCGGGGCTCCGGCCGGCTCGGGGCTCACCGGCCCGGTGAGCGCCGGCGAGGGCGGCGGCGGCCGAGCGGCGGGCGGAGGGCCGGCGGGGCACGTGGGCGCGGCTAGGGGCGCGCGGCTCGCGGCTCGCGGGCGACCACGGGCGGCCACGGGCGCGGCAGTGCGCACGGGCACGGGCGGCGGCCGGCTCGCCGGCCTGCGGCGGCGGTGGCGGCCAGGGGACGGCGGCGCGGCGGGCTAGGGCGGCGGCGCGGCGGGCCAGGGCGGCGGCGCGGCGGGCTAGGGCGGCGGCACGGTGGTGCTAGGGCACGGGCGACTCCGGTGGCGATGCGGGCGAAAAAATTACCTCGAAACAAACGCGAAAACGCAACTCCGGCGAACTTCCGGCGATGCTCCCGCGGGATTCCGGCGAAACTCCGGCGAAGCTCCGGCGATGACGTCGGCGGCGGCGGGTCCCGCGGATTAGATTAGAGCTAACCTAAAACGCTAGCGAAAATAAATTTAGCCCTAATCGGGGCTATTTATAGCCAGCCCCTAATCCTCTTTTTTTTTTAAATCCGAAATAAAAATAAATTCGGTCTGCTAGAAAAAAAACAGAGCAGGCCCGTTAGGCCCAAAACAATATTAGAAAAATCACGGAAATTTATTTTAAAATTCCGTCTTTGCCAATATTTTTAAAATAATAAAATAGAATTTTTGGCTTGACCAAAATAATAAAATGAAATAAAACTTTACAACTTATTTTTAAATATTTTTAAATACTTTTCTGGCATTTTAAAAATACCGAAAACTCCGAAAATTGATTTAAAAACTTTTCCGGAGCATAAATAAATTCCAAAAATAATTTTAGAAAAATATTGATAACTCCAAAGGAAAACTAAAAAGTCTCCCATAAATCCTTTAAACTATTTTCCAACAAATTAAAAATGGAGATAAGTCCTTTTATATCCTCTCCAGAGAACTGCCATGTGTTGAAAAATGTTTAAAAAATATTTTAAAAGAATTCCAATAAAGGTTTAAAACATTTTCCAAACTTTTGAAATGTTGAAGGAGTCATATTACCTTCTCTCATTTTATTTTGTTGGTTTTGTTTTTAAATAATAAATTCCAAAACACCAACGGTGAATATTAGGGAAAGTCATTTTATTCCCTCTCGTTTTAATATTCAGTAAACTCCAATAGTTTTAAATCCCAGAGAAAATCAAACACATCAAGCAAACAATCATTATCCATTTAATTTATTAACATTCCAAAATTCGAAGAATTTTGGGATGTTACAGGTCACCCCCTCGTCAGTAGCCCTTGAGTGCTTGGGGGACTCGAAGAGTCGCGCAGGGACTCGAATCTGCACTAGCCGTCGTAGTGCGTGTCGATCATTTGCTGATGAGTAGTCGAAGATGTCGTGAGTACGCTCCCGATGGGAGTATTTGGATGAAGCATCAAAATTACAGTCTGGTTCGTCTTCGTATTTCATCGTCGGGTGGAGAGAAGTTGCCCAATCGAGCGGTCGTCGGGTGCGCGTCAGCGCTCCCGATGGGAGTAGCCCCCGAGGCTATGTGCGACTCATAGAGTCGCGCATAGGCTCAAGTTGTTTTTAAGCTAACCCCGTCGTTCTTGTCAGCTGTGTGAGTAGTGCTCGTCGGGTGCGCGTCAGTGCTCCCGATGGGACTAGCCCCCGAGGCTATGTTCGACTTCTTGCAGTCGAGCATAGACTCAAGACTTCTTCGTCGTCGAGTAATTGTCATCCGAGGAAGTGCTCGACTCGGGTCTTGCTTCGTAGCCGTGAGTTGTTGTAGGGATCAGTCGTCGACGAGGAGGTTGATGTCGCCGCGTCCTGAGGGCGCCCAGCCCCCGAGCACTTGCTTAGAAGGAGAAAAAAAAGGTGCAACTGTATTAAGGTGTACTTGCGAGATATACAAAACAATTGTAAGGTGTGTGATTTGTAGACGTTGCACTCTTGTTGAGAGGATAATGTAGCAGCATATAAGGTTTATGCATGTCTTTTTGTGATTAGGACCTCCAGCAGCAAACTCCTTCCGGGTAACAGGGACGCGATGCCAGACTTGTTGAACTCGGAGACAAGAGCGGCCTTTTGGTACCCAGCCTCACTATTTTGACGAATGCGAATAAACAACATATAAAACTGAGCATGATCCAAAGGATAGTTTTGAAGCCCTCAGGTGTTTCTGCATGACTGCGTAGTCAGCAGATAATTTTTTAGCCCTCAGATGTTTCTGCGCGATTGCGTAGCCGACAAGATCATTTTGTAGCCCTCAGATGTTTGTGTGCGACTGCGTAGTCGTCTTTGGCGACTGATCGAGAATGCATATATGTTTTGGAATCATAGCATATAAGAGTGTAAATAAACTTAGCTGTAGGATCGACGTGGCGGAGGATGTCGAAGATGAGCAGTCGACGTGGCGAAACGGAGTCGATGTGATGGCGACTACGATGTTCAGCCCCCGAGTCCGCGAGCCCCCTAGTGTTGAGGCGGCGGAGTTGCGCAGCGAAGTCGTCGTGATGAATTTATCCGGCGAGTAACGAGAGTACTCGATGCGGCGATTTCTGCGCGATGGAGCTCGGTACGAGATAGCCCATACAAAGGAGCTCGGCGCAGAATGATTTGTGTGCTTGGAGTCGACGGTGCGGCGAGTGACCGAGAAGGACTCAACGCGTCGGGCGGGATCCTTTGATTGCTCGTTGTGTGATGTCGTTGTAGAAGCGCGAGTCGATGTATAAACCTTGGCGGGTCATCCATGGCATGTCGAGTTGGAGTAGAAGCCTTGTGGGTCAAGATTGAACCCGAATTCGCGATTGAAAATTCGCGATCTCGCGTAGATCCAAAAACGCGTTGCAGTGCGAGAGCCGTCGACGGAGATCTAACCGTTGGAATTTTCTGAAATTGTTTGTGCTTATGGGGGATTGAATCCCGCAGGCTTTCACCGGAGGGATCTTCAAGTTGATGTCCGAGCCAATGTCAGGAATTTTTGTGCTGGAGTCACGCGGAGTTCCGTCAGATTCTGAGAGTGCTTCAGTGCGGCGGTCGCAGACGGAGATCCAGCCGTTGGAATTTGCTGAAATTTTCACAGATGTTCAAAAATTGGATTTCTCATCTTTCCACTGAAGGGATCGTCGAGATGAGCTCCGAGTCGCCATCGCGAGTGCCCGCAACACAGACGTTTTTTTGTCATGTAGGCTGCGCGTGAGCGTTTTTGGTGATGTCGATCTTCGAGTGACGCGCTCGAAAAATTTCTTGTTTTCTCCGTGAGCTTTATGTAGATCTTGATGTAGTTGTTGAAGAAGCCCTTGAGTTCTGACTTGCTGGAGACGGGACAGCCGAGATCGTGATTCCAACCTGTGTAATTCCCCCAGACGGCGCCAATTGATGGGGATCCGCCCCAGCAAATCCCATGGTCAGGAACCCTGGGTTAGTCATAGAGGAGGCACAGGTTGGATGATACTCATTGGCTAACAGGAGAAGCACTTCCTGCTCGATATTATTGCATGAGGAGGCGATTACAGAAGAGGCCAAGCGAGTTCTCGCAAGACCAGGTGAGTAGATGTGTATTGGTATCCTCGGACGGCGGACAAGCGACACATGGGGCACGATTTACCCAGCTTCGGGCCCCTAGAGGGAAACCCCTACATGCTGCTTGTTTGATCTTCTATTGATGATGATGTACAGAGGTGCCGCGAGGGCTTTGGTGGAGAGAGATTTGTCTAGCTCTATGCGTGGGGATTTAGATGATGTCTAGAGAGGTGTCCCTGCCTCACTTTATATAGATAGCCAGGTAGGGGTTTACATGAGTCCTAGTCGACTACGAATATGAGCCCTTGTCTTGCGCCTCAAGTCTTGGTCTTCATGTCTTACTTCGTCATATCGGTGTCCACGAGTGGGCCCCTTGTGAGCCTCTAGCCATGACACGCACCAGGTACCCTCACGTAGAGGAGTCATGGGTCACCCCCTCGTCAAGGAGGCTTGGTTGTGGACTGCAGTCCAGTCCTTGTCATGCTACTGCTCTCTCTTGCGAGGGGAGCGGGATGGCTACCGGGTGCCTCCAGGCCGGCCTCTTATAGTTCCATTTTCTTGTCATCAGGGGCATCATCGGGGGTGGCACCTTCATAGTGCACAAAAACTCACTCGGTTCAGTAATCCCCGGTTTCACTTCCATCCTCGTCGTTCTCTTCTCCGGCGGCCTCGGGGCAGGCGGAGCTGGGGCTTGGGTCGCCTGTGGTGTCGTCGCTACCGCCGCCAGTGGCGGCGCGTCCCGCGGAAACCCTAGCTCCTGTCTCCAGCCTGGCGTCGGACCTGGCCCATCCGGCTGGGCCCTCTGGGCTTCTTGGGCCTCGGCCCTTCTGTTTCTTCATTAGCGAGTACCCATCGTTGGTGCCCCATTCGCTGCCGCCTCCTGGGGACCATCCCCCCCCCGGCCCCCGGCCCACCTCCCCCGCCATGGATATTTATGGATCCGCTAGTGGCGGCGCGTTCCACGGAAACCCTAGCTCCTGTCTCCGGTCTGGCGTCGGACCTGGCCCATCCGGCTGGGCCCTCTGGGCTTCTTGGGCCTCGGCTCTTCTGTTTTTCCGTTAGCGAGTTCCCACCATTGGTGCCTCATTCGCTGCCTCCTCCTGGGCCTAGGCCCACCATTCCCCCCCGGCCCACCTCCCCCACCCTGGATATTTATGGATCCGCCGTGGAACCCTAGACCTCACTCTAGGGTTTCCTGCTGCCCCTCGCAACGTGCGGTACTCCCTATCCCCCCCCCCCCCCCCGCTCCTCTCTCGGCCTCTTTTGTCTCCAATGTGCCCATGTCCGCCTCCCGCCCTTCCTCCCCTACCATGGACGGCGACAAGGATGGCAAGGATTTGGAGGCCTCGCTCCGTGCTCGTCTGGAGCGCGACATGGCGTCTCGCGCAGCGGGCTCGGGGGTGGCGGCGCCCGGATCTGGGTCCGTTGACCTGTGGGAGGCGGCTACGTCTTCCCGTGCCGTTCCTCCTCCTCCCCCGCCGCCGCCCCAGGATGCTCCGATCTCGTCTCATCTAGGTGGGCGGCCTCCTCCGGCGAGCGGGGGTGGCCGTGGCGGATCTGGCTCTTTCGGTGGTCGCGGCTTCCACCAGGGAGGGGCTCTCCACTACAACTCTAACAAGCGCAAGTTCGGTGCCCGGGATGGTGCCTCGGGCTCTGGATCTGGATCTTGGGAAGGGATCCTGCCTTCCCCACCTCCTGGTGCTCCTCCCGCCGGCTCCTTGGGCAGCGTCACTTGCTTTGCGTGCCACAGGCTCAACCACTTCCAGTCCCAATGTAAGGCCCCTCCATTTTTCCTCATCTGCCGTGCGGAGGGTCACTTGACGGTGGAGTGCCAGATGCGCTTCCCGCCTCCTGTCCTGAAGCACTATGGTTTGGGCCTCCCGGCTGTGGCTTCTTCGGCATGACGGGCGGTGGGGGTGTGGTAGTGGCCACACCCCAGGTCGAGAACGCGGCCATCATCTCGGTCCTGGACGGCGCGGTGCCCCTTGAGATCATGGCGGAGGAGCTTTGGGAATGGGGGCTTGAGAACTAGGATTGGCAAGTGGAGAAGATGTCCGATTCTGAGTTCGGTGTTGTCTTTCCGTCGAGAGATAACCTGCGCATGGCTGCCAGGAGTGCAAGCTTCACCCTCCCGCTGTACCAAACGACTATTTCGGTTCGGGAAGCCGTGGATGTGGACAGATCGTTCGGGTCCTTCGTGGATGTTTGGGTTCTGCTTGATGACGTTCCTCCGGAGATGCGCTCTGAATCGGTTCTGTTGGCTTTCGGGGAGCTGATCGGTGCCCCGGTCTCGGTGGACTTGGACTCTCTTCCTCGTCGTGGCCCGATCTGAATGCTTATCTCTCTCCGGAATCCAGCTATGGTGCACGGGTTTGTGGAGTTTGTGCCTTCTCGAAAAGCTTTTCGCATCAAGGTTCGCGTGGAAGGGGCGCCTGAGAATGTGGATGCCAACCCTAACCCACCTCCTCCCCCTCCTCCGTCGGCTGGCCAGAACCCGGATCCTTCCTCTGGCGCTAGCGAGGCCAGTGGGGAACCGTTCTCGGTGGAAGAGTGGGAGGCCTTGGGGGCTAACATCCAGCGACTCTACCCCAACAGGGCTCCCCCAGGCTACGACGGCGGTAAAGGGAGCGCTCAGCGGACTCAGGCGCCGGCCCCCCGTGCTTCTCCTGTGGCTTCTCCGGCGGCTCCTGTGGGTGTCCCGGGGGATTCTCCTCCTGCCAAGTCGCCGGTGAAGTCCACTGTCTGCCCCAACCTTCCTTCAACGGCTTGCTCCCCTTCGCTGTCGGACATTGATGAAGAGCTGCTCGTCCCTTGCTCCCGTTCCCGCCCCCGTAAAACCGTGAAGAATACTTCTACTCGGGCCATTGCCCGCAAGGATGCTGCCGCCAAGGGGCCCTCTTCGGGCCTGTTTCGCTCTCTGGAGGCGGACCTGGGGGAGGCCGGCCTGAGCCCCCCTCCCCAGCTGCACGACAAGTCACCAAGCTCCCTCTCCACTCCGGCCAAGACCCCTCCGTCCACGACCAGGAAGGGTCGCCACGTCGCTGACGGTCTCCCCATCCTCGAGCGGGTCGAGCGGCGCAAGGCGGCCCGTGACGACCTGTCTGCTGGTGCTGGTACGCCTCGTCCCTCTTCCCCTAAACTCACCCTTCTTCATGATTACCCTGATTCCCATTTTATTGGCGTTTCTTTGGACTCTGGGGTTTGTCTGGGCTCGGGGCTTTGTTCTCCTTCCTCTCTGCTTTCTGTTTTGCGGGCAAATGAACTTTCTCAGGCTGCCCTGGCTAAAACTGCTGCTACTCCGGTGACGGCGGCCCCAGCGCCACTGCCCCTGAACCCTTCGTCCTCCACCCCTACCTCCTCGCGGGCTGCGGGCCCAGGGATCGCTGGTAGTGGCCAGCCTCCTTCGTCTGTCAGGAATTACGGTAAGGCTCGAAAGTCTCAAGCCGCTGTGCTGCCGCGTAGATCGAGCCTCCGCATCAAAAACCTATTGGCTCGATGAGAATCTTATTTTGGAATATTAGGGGTTTTGGCTCTAGTGGGCGTCGGAACCAGCTCCGCGAGCTCCTTGGTCAGGAGCATGTTGATATTATTTGTCTTTAGGAAACTAAAAAAGAGACCTTTTCCTTCCCTGAGTTGAGTGCGATCGGTGGCACTAGGTTCTCGTGGCACTGGCTCCCTGCGGTGGGCTCCGCGGGCAGGATCCTGGTGGGGATCGGCCTTGATCTGTTCGACGTTGGTGATGTTGTCCTGGGCGAATTTTTTGTCTCCATTGTGGTTACCTACAGGGTCTCGGGTGTGACCTGGGAGCTTGTTTGTGTCTACGGGCCGTCTGATCATTCGCTGGTGTCGAGGTTTCTTGACTCCCTCTCCTTGAAACTTTCCCACTCGAGGCTACCGGTTCTCCTTGGTGGAGATTTCAACCTTATTCGTGTTCCCGCGGACAAGTCTTCTTCCACTTTCTCTTAGCATCATGCCAACCTTTTCAATTCGTTCATTGCATCTGAGGCCTTTAGGGAATTGGATCGCTCGGGTGCCAGGTTCACCTGGTCTAATCACCAGCTCAATCCGGTGTGTTCGGTGTTGGATAGGGTTTTCGCGTGCTCGCGTTGGGATCTCTTATTCCCTTGCTCCTCGCTCCTGGCCATTCCGTTCATTGGCTCGGACCATACTCCCCTGGTGCTTGATTCGGGTTGTACGTCCTCTGTGCACAATCATCGTTTCCGTTTCGATGCCTCGTGGTTGGAAGTTGAGGGATTCCACCAGTTGCTTTCGGCTAAGATCGTCGATCTGTTGTGCTCTCCTCATCGGTCCTTTGGCCCCCTTGATGATTGGCGCATTTGTGCTAGAGGCTTGCGTCAGTTTCTCACGGGTTGGAATGCTAATCGCGCGAGGCTGGCTCGTGCTGATAAGTTGACTCTGCTCGATCAGATCAAATCCTTAGATGCGTTGGCTGATTCTGTTGGGCTGAACGAGGCTGGCTGGGCCTCGCGATATGCCCTTGAAGGATCTCTTATGAACCTTTATAGGGCGGACGAAACCTATTGGAGGCAACGCGGCTCCATTGACTGGACTTTTAAAGGGGACTCTCTTACTAGTTACTTCATTGCCATTGCCAATGGGCGCCGACGCCGCTGCCTTATCTCTCGCTTGGTGATTGATGGTCAGCTTTGCGCGGACCCTGGTGCTATTGCATCCCATGTCGCCTCCTTCTATTCGTCGCTTCTCACTGCCCAACCTCCCTCGAATCTGTCCCTTTCCCAATCCCTCTGGCCCACGGATCAGCGGATTTTGGCTGCTGAGAACGAGGACCTCATGGTCCCGTTATCTCACGAGGAGATTGATTGGGCTGTGGCCTCCTCTAAAGCTAACTCTCACCCTGGTCCTGACGGCTTCTCGGTCACCTTCTTCCAAAAAATTTGGCCTTCGATTAAGCACCTCCTTTACGCTATTTATACGGGATTCTGCCTTGGCACGATGGATATTTCCCGTCTTAATTATGCGGTGCTTTCTCTCATCCTCAAAGTGAAAGGGGCTGACTCGATTAAGTTGTTTAGGCCCATCGCCTTGATCAACAATGTGGCGAAATTTCCCTCTAAGGCCTTCGCGGCTCGCCTCTCCCCGGTTGCACACCGTGTTATCAACCCCGCTCAATCTGCCTCCATCAAAGGTCGGTTTATTCTCGACGGCATAGCTTGCTTCCACGAGATTGTCCACGATCTTAAACGACGCAACGCTAATGCCATCGTTCTCAAGATCGACTTTGAAAAGGCTTATGACTGTGTTAGCTGGGATTTTCTAGCCTCTGTGCTCCGAGCGAAAGGTTTTGATGGCAGTTATGTGCATCGAATCCTTGCATTGGTTTCAGGTGGGCACACCGCTGTTTCGATCAATGGTTTGGTTGGAGGTATTTTTGCGAATGGTCGTGGCCTTCGCCAAGGTGATCCTATTTCTCTGCTGCTGTTTAATTTTGTGGCTTACGCCTTGTCGTAGATTCTGGATCGTGCGGCGGAGGCTGGTCATATCTCTCGGTGATTTCTCATCTCATCCGTAATGGTGTGTCCCACTTGCAATATGCGGACGATACCATTATCATGGCGGAAAACAATGACTTATGCCCTGCCAATCTGAAATTCCTCCTTCTCTGTTTCGAAGCCTTGTCGGGGCTCAAGATTAATTTCGCTAAGAGCGAACTCATTGCGATCGGTTGTTCCTCCGAGGAGGCTAGGCGTACTGTGGATCTTATGAACTGCTCGTTGGGCTCCTTTCCGCTGAAGTACCTGGGTATTTCTATCTCCCCGGCTGCGGTCTCTTCCAAACACTTCCGACCGGTGGTCACCAAGGTTGGGAACAGGGTGCTTCCTTGGCGTGGGCGGCACCACTCCTCGGCAGCCAAAGTCTGTCTTATTAACGCCTGTTTGTCCTCCCTCCCGACTTATACCATGGGTTTCTATCTCCTCCCTGGCATCTCCCACGAGGCGATGGATACCCATCGCCGGGATTTCTTCAGGAATTCGGCCGCCAACAAACGGAAGTATATGTTGGTGAAATGGAAGACAATCTGTAAGCCCAAGAAGGTTGGAGGCCTGGGCATCATTGACACGAAAACCATGAACACGTGCCTCATGGTTAAATGGTGGTGGAAGATCTGCACGTGCCCAGATTCTTCCTTGTGGCTATCTATCCTTAAAGCTAAATACTTTCCCTCTGCCTCCCCTCTGTTTGCGAAGGCCTCGAGGGGATCGCAGTTTTGGCGCACATTGGTCAAGTTGCGGGATATTTTTCGTTCTCATGTTCGCTTTGTTGTCCGTGATGGTGCCTCGGTTCGGTTTTGGTTGGACCTCTGGTCCCCTGCTAGACGCCTGGCTGACAAGTTCCCGGCCTTGTTCGCTTTCTGCGGCGACAAGTCCATCTCCATCTCGGAGTTGGCCAGGTCTGGGTGGAATCTGGGTTCCGTCATCTTCTCTCTCCTGAAGAGTTGGTTGATTGGCGCTGTCTTGTTGCCCTTCTCCCTACGCTCTCGGAAGGAAAATATGAGGTGATCTGGCAGCTCACCGCTTCTGGGAAGTTTTCTGTCAAGTCCCTCTACGCCGCCCTCCATGGAGGCGCTGTCTCGCCCCGGTTCTCGCCGATTTGGAAGGCTAAAGTTCCCCCTAAAATCAAAATCTTTATGTGGCAGGCTTTTTCGGACAAACTTCCTTCGGCTGCGCAAATCCGTAAGCGGAACATCGCTCGTTCCATCTCTGTTCTGTGTGTTGTGCTAGGGAGGATGCACCTCACATTTTCTTTCATTGTCATTTGGAGCTTTTCTTTTGCAGTTGTATTCGTTCCTGGATGGGTGTCTCCTGGTCCCCGAGGTCGTTTGGGGAGGTGCGAGTTTTGGCTAGGTCGCTTGACTCTAAGAGCAAACGACTCTTTTGGATATGTTTTTCCGCGGCTTGTTGGGTGCTCTGGACTAGGAATAAAATTGCTATCGAACAGATTTACCCTAACTCCCCTGCAGCCTGTGTTTACAAACTTATTGGCTTATTACAGATGTGGAAATTCTTGAGTAAGGCGTCGGACCAGGAGGACTTGGAGCCAATCCTTGCCAACTTGAAGAATACCGCAGCCTCCTGTCTCCCCCCAAGGTTCATGGACGGCACTTGATCCTTTCCTGCTTCGTTTTGGGTCTTAGGTTGTCGGCATGCGTGCTGTGTTGGGCTTCGGCCTTGTACTGAACTCCGTTTGATTCTAGTGGTGGCCGCTGGCCGATTGTTTGTTTGTTTGGATGTTATGTTAAACTCTGCCGTCATGGATTTATCTATAAAGTCGGGCATAAGCCTTTTATCTTAAAAAAAAGTGAACATGCCAAGGGAAAGGTTGGAGGTGGGAGAAGATTCGCGTGCGGCCGTGGATAAACCACACGAGGGAGTGAACATGCCAAGGGAAAGGTTGGAGGTGGGAGAAGACTCGCGTGCGGCCGTGGATAAACCACACGAGGGCGCAAGGCGCACTGCTCGCGGGATCTGGTATGCACTGCAATGTTGAATTCGACCAAACCGGTGCCAATCCAGAGCAAAACGGAGAGCATCCTGAGAACAAAAATGTTACTCAGTTCAATACTGCCGCAAGAAACACGGGAATGAACAACATCGTTTTGTACCTATTAGAGAATAGCCAACATAGATTTCCTGTTCGACCACTCGCCGCCGCTGAATGAGGAGTAGGGGCGAGTCGCCGGTGCGGGAGCACGTTGGAGTTCATCTTGCAGCGGGGTGGGTTGGCGCGAGGTTATGGTCGGGGGAGCGGCGCACCTTCGTGGTTGGGGAGGTCGGCTCACGCCGAATGGTGCAGGACGGGATCTGGGTGGCATCTTGTTGCTGCGCGAACGGGATCCTCACACCTCCTATTGTCTGCTACTACTACAGATTTCTGCAGGTTATGGTCGATCTACAAGGGGAAGCTACAACCATTGATGTTGAGCTCTATGGATCCTGTATGAAGGTCAAACTAGAGAACGGCAGGAGGAGGTGATGTGGATGTTGTGGGGAAGTGGAGAGATAGGTGTGGGGCTTCCTTTTTCTATCATGTGTTTTTCTGGTTCGGAGGTATTTTTCGGAACGGAGACCGTTAGCAGAATAAGATCTAGTGTTAGGGGAATAAACTCTTAAGGGTGTTAGCAGAATAGAATAAGATCTAGTGTTACGAGAATATATATATATTCTGCTAACACTTTCGCACTGTATCGAAACGCTAAGCGGACCGCACTACTGACTTAAAAGCCCTGCAGCTCGGGTAAAAAAGAACTGTATGCACCATTTTTGCTATAACCTTTTAACTATTTATTTGAATTGAGTGTATGATCCATCGTTGGATTCGTATGGAAATGTATAATCTTCCGTATGTTGAAAACTTTCCCCGACTTCACGCATTAATAGCAGTTTTGAAAAACGTGCGGCGGCACACTTTCACAGCGGAAGTGTTTTCTCGATTTCTCTCAAACCATTCATTGGAATGATGCAAATGATACACCGATGAAAAGATATCGATCAGGCACTCCATCGATATGTAGAACAATTTGTCTAATTCTCTACAGTTTGAGAGAAATTTAGCTGCAAAAAAACTTGCACACTCTGTTTTTGCGGGCGGATCTTGTAGAGAGTCAAACTTTTTGACCGTTTGTCGGAACGATGCGTATGATACACCGTTGGATTCGTATGGAGTAGAAGAACAATCCATATGTTGAAGACTTTTCGAGATTATTCGCGGTGTTAAATTAATTTTAAAAACGGTATGGCTGCACTTATGTGGGTAGCGGAGAATTTTTACGTAATTTTTTTTGATGCGCTTGTCCGATCAATGTAATTGATACACCGTTGGAAATGTATCATCGAGGCTCTCAATTTAAATATAACTTTGTCTAATTCTTTCCGGTTCAAAAGTTACATCAATTTTTACTAAAAACGCGGACCTTTGTTTTTCGCGAAACATAAATCGACGAAGTGCACTGCATTCGCCGACCAACCGCACTGCATTTATCGACAGAGAGCACTTCCTTCGTTTTTTCGTTCTTTTAACAAACCGTCTTAGTTTTTTCGTTCTTTTAACAAACCGTTGGAAACTGGATGCAATGGATGAGCGTAAGCACGAGAGTTGACACTTAGGATGGAAAAGAGAGAGATATGGTGGAGGAGGAAGACTAAAAGGGTGAGAAAGGCTCACATCAATGAGGACAATCATACGCGAGAAGGCCAAATGATAGATATGATGTGAGGAGTAGGAATTGCCATGCAACGGATGCACATATGAGCTAAGAAAAGCTCTCCAATGGAACTAGTGGGGGTGCATCTAACTTGCTCGCTCAGGAAGACCTAGAGCTCGTTTGAGGAGACTCATCCTTGGAATATGCAAGCCAATTTCTATAGTGTGAAGGTCCCCACATAGCTATATGCATAAATAATCATCTCTATAGAGTACAAGGATAAGAGGGAGTACTAGTGTGGATCTTTCAAAAGGAATAGTAATGTTGCCCCTTTCTCTCTTTTTATTTTCTTTTTCTCCTTTTTCTATTTTTTTCTTGTTGGCCTCAATGGCTCTTTCTATTTAACTCTCATTTGTCCTGTTTAGGATCTTTTAAAATTTTTCTATTTGGGATATTTTCCTCACTTAAGGGAAACACTCTATTTTACAAGAAGGTATAGAAGATCTTTCACAGTTTATAAGGTACTCAAACATAAAGAAGATGTAGCTACCATGATGTATGCAAGGTATGCCTCTGCCAGTGTAGCAGGAACATGTATGACATGAAGATCAAGTCATGAAGAGGTGGATGTTGCATGGCAATATATCTCGGAAAGGCTATGGAAATGCCTTGATAGGTAGGTATGGTGGTTGTTTTGAGGAAAGATATAAGGAGGTTTATGATGACACAACGTATCATGCCAAGGGTTTGGATGCACCAGCGAGGTGGACGCCAACTCTCGGAGTGAGAAGAGGGAAATGCATGGTACAGAAGAGGCTAGAAAATATGAGGAGGTGGAAGTGTCAACTTTCAATACATACATTAGTCCAAAGAACTCATTGTGACGCCCCCAAAATCAATCCGTGTACAGTAAACATACACGCAAGGTACACGATCGACATCAGGGACTCACGGTGAGATATCACAACCCAACTCTACAAATAAAAATAATACAAGCCAGGGGCCACGAGGGCTCGAATACAATAGCTCGAGAGCACAAAGTTAGCGGAAGAAATAGTATCTGAGTACAGACACAAGGTACAAGTTTGCCTTAAGAAGGCTAGCACAAAATCAAAACGATCGAAAAGGCGAGGCCTCCTGCATGGGAACCTCCAAACTACTCCTGGTCAACGGAGAACTCGACGTCGTAGAAGGCATCGGGGGTCTTCACGTTGCGGTGGTCGGCATCGGGGATCTTCTGCTCCTAGGCTCCAACATCGACTGCAGCGGCCGATCAGGCAAAACCAAAAGGGGGAAATAAAGCAAGGGTGTGTATCTAGCATACCCGCGAATCTTACGTCCGCTACTAAGCATTTATGCATGTATCAAATGGAAAGGGGAGGCTATATATAGTGGACTGCAAGATAGAAATTTAGAATAAGGGTAAGAAACTAGGCCTAACGAAGACAAGCATCTTCCGACGAGTCTTGCAGCATGAGATGAGAATAGCCAACAGTTCAAAAGCATGAATGTAATAACAATGCAGCAGAAGTTGCTGCAGCATTTTATAATAGTAAGTTGTATTATATAACAATTAACAATGCCTCCGAGAATCCCTCCTCGACTTCCCTGCGAGGAAGAGAAACCGGAACCAACAGTTTAATAGTAGTAGTTTGTAGTAGTAGGATTTGGCTTCAGTATAAAGCGTCCTGTTACCATGGACACGGCTATCCGAATAGATTTTCATCCCTGCAGGAGCTGCACTACTGTTACCCTACACGCTCGGATCTCCAGGGTGGCGTACACCTTGTTAGGAAATGCCCCACCGAGGCTATCCGATACGCCGAATTCCATCCTTCGAGCTCAACATAGAGGCCATCCGCCGGTCTAAATCCTAAGTACAAAGGAACTTTGGACCCATGTCCTTTGTACTCATGCACGGTACGTGGCTGGCCGGTGAAGCAGACCCACTTCCCACTACCGGAGTAAGCGGTCCAAGCCCGGCAATCATCCCGAGGTAAAGCTGACGTCTGAAGAGCCCTCGAACGAGGCCACAACGCAGAGGTCCCACACTGTAATCCCACGTGGAGGTAGTGCGTATAGGCATATAGCCACTCAAGTCATCCGCCGAACCCATTAAGCATTTTATTAATTTTCTATCGGAACAACCATTATCGTTGTCCTTATTTAGGTGAGTCGCGGACAACGACAGCAGTCAGGACCACCAGTAACATCGGTGCCTGCCCTGACGTCCCACCAACTCGTGCGGTTACCAACAAGGTGAACCGTCTCCTTACCTTGTCTCGCGTTTGCTCCGAAGAGCTCGACTTTCGTACAACAGGATGTCTGTCGGCCACGAACAGTACCAGGCCCGCCGCACACCGGTGGAATACACCTGACCCGTCGTTCCGCTAAAATACCCTGCGCGGGCACCGTTGGGTCACCCGACTCCTTACCTTTTAAGGACACCAGTTGATTCGAGTGCCTACCATCAAGTGAAACCAGGAGGAATCGCCCTCGATGGTACACTTGAGATGGCTCAACAGAGACATCAACGGAATGAACTAAAGAGGAATATTCTCGTATCACCTCGGTGGTGCCGAGACACCAGCGGAATGAACTAAAGAGGAATACCCTCGTATCATCCCAGTGATACTACGCTATTGAGCCGACGAGAGTGAAATACGAGTCCGTCCACGCGTAAGTCAAACTCGAAGCGACTCGGCAGAGTCTTGCCGTTGTAGGTTCCCTATGGAATCTGCATTGATCCGTACCTGTTGCAGTTGTAACATATCATTTCTGCGATCACTCCCAGAGTGATCACAACCCGCTAGCTAATCCTAGCTAACAATGCGCAGGGTTCACTGCTGAATAGGATTTATATATTTATAAGAAGCATAGGATACGGAAAGGTACATCAAGGGGCGACAATGACATGCTATGCAATTGAATAGGTAAGCAACGTGGCAGCAACAGTAACCATGCCTAGTGCAAGAAATGTACGGAAATATAGGCGATATCTGGGGAAGAGAATGGCTCTGCTTGCCTGGAAGCTCGATAGTAGGGGTACAGTCGTCGACGAAGTAGTCGATCACAGAGGCATCGGCAGCGGACGTCGAGACTATCAGACAATAAGAGAGGGGGAAGAAACAATAAATACACGGCAATAATAACAACACAAATACAAGACATGGTAGAAGCATGGTTAACGGTGTTCTATCGCAGTGCAAGGTGCTTTGCTCGGAGCGGGAAATTATCCGTGGATGATTCATCAGTACCGGTTGATTACCGGACCGATGATCCGGAGGGGTAGGTTCCATGTCTGCAATGTTAGAGACATCTGACAGACATGTGGTTAGTGTATCCGTGTTCGTTGATTCATTCTAAACAACTTTCATATACAAAACATTTTCATCCGGACAACTGTTATCGGTACCGGGAATTATTGACAGACGGCCCGAAGGGGGCGATGTCGATGTTCGTTGTGTTAGGGGGGTGTGGTAGACATACGGATAGCGTATTATTATTCTACGTATTTTCTGATCAACTTTGATATATAAATTATTTTCATCGGAATTACGGATTAAAAGATATTGAATTTCAAAGTTTTAATCAATTTAAAAAGAATTTCTAGAATTTCCTTTAATATTTAAATCAAACATTATCCAAAACCTTATCCAAACCAGTACTGACATGTGGGGCCACCCTGTCATAGGCTGAGGCCTTTGACTGGTCAAACTGACCAAGGGGTCCCACCTGTCAATCTCTCATTTACATAGTCCATTTAATTAAATCTGAATAGCAGTGGGACCCACATGTCATTGAGACATTTAAACTTAACAGTTATTTTAATACAATGGTTATTCTAAAGAGCAGGGCCCACATGTCATTGTCTTAGGGTTAATTTAGTTTAACATAAACCTTTTATTAACTTAATAGGCTAGGTCCCACATGTCATACACAAGGGGGGGGGGGGTTAATCACTGTTTTTTTATTAACATGGGGGTTTAAGTTAAGAGGGGATTAACTGGGGGTCTGGCCCACCAGTCAGTGGTTCAAACCACCGGCTTAGCCAGGTCTAGCCGTCCGGCTACCAGGGGCACGATGGAGGCCCGCCGGAGTCGCGCTCCGGCAACCACGGGCATGACGGAGTGTGGGCGGACATGCGCGGGGTTCTGCAGTGCGTGGCCGAGAGAGTGCGCACATGCATGCGTGTCCAAGGAGACAGCGGGGAGCCCGACCGCGGCGGCCGGAGCGCGGCGCGACAGTGGCCGGAGCGCGGCGAAAACGGGAGAGGGGCGAGGGGGAAGCGGGTTGGAAGCTCACAGTGAGGGGAAGACGCGCTCGGGGAGGTCCAGGGAGGCTCCGCCGTCGACGAATCGTGGCGGGGAAGACGGCGGCCACGGACGGTGAGGAAGCAAGGGAACGACGCCTCCCGTCCTTCCCAGCCCGAATCGACGGTCGAAGGTGACGAGGATGACGACGTGGAGTCCCACGGACAAGCCCGTGGTCGCCGGGGAGGCCGGTGCCCGCGGCTGTGCACGAGGGGAGAGAGCGAGGGGGCACGGGGGAGAAAGGGGAGGGGGCAGGGTGCTAGGGTTTCCAGTGGGGGTGCGGGGGGCTTATCCCCTCCAGCCACCGGCGGATGGCCGCCACGGCTGCCCCCGTGAACAGGGAAGAAGAAGATGGGAGGGGGTTTTGGGCCGGGGTGGACTGGGCCGGAGCTAATCGCCTTGAGCGAGTTTTAGTGTTTTTTGCATTATCCATTACTGCTAGCAGAATTCCTGTTCTTTTATGATTACTATAGCTAGCAAAAGAGTTTTGTAAAATGTGTGGCTTATTGCATAATTGGTGTAACACTTTACAGTGCTACCACAGAAAGTTTGGGCAATAATAAAAATCATTTAGTATTTGTTTTAATTATTCTATTGATGAATAGGGATTTTTGGCTACTGTTTTTATTTGTTTGAATTATTTTGTAGCTTAAGAAATTCCCAAAACCATATGGAAGTGATCCACTGATTTTTAGGCATTTTACAAAATTTCTTTCACAATTTTTAGTCCATTTTAAATTCCCACTTATTTATTAAAATTCCATGGCAATTTAATAATGTCCAAGCTATTGTTTTTATATCATATTATTACTAAACCGCTTTAATTAAAATAACCATTACCATAGTAACATGGCCTAATGATTGCTAGGCATTTTATTAATAGGTTTCATCATTTTGGTTTAAATAAGGTTTCCATTTTCATTTAAATTTCCATGACAAATTTGATAACCCCACAACATTGGTTTCACAATTATCCTTGGCTTGGGATTATTCTAATGACTAAGGTTGATTTGGTTTAACCATGATCAAGTTGATTGACCTGCATCCACAATTCTTGGAGAAAGATTTATAATCCAATCAATTTGAAAATTTTATCAGGGTTGGAATTTGACAGAGCTATGATCAAAGGTGATCATGGCTTGCCAATCAATAGTGATGATCATTAACCAGGGGGTCACTGTAGTGATTACTGTTACTAGAACTGGAGGTGTTACACTCATGCACTTATTATCGGTAACTCTCAATCTAATGAAGAGGTTCACAAAGAGACAAGTACCCCGAGGAGGAGTGTATGGGGGTTTGGTTATCCTTGCGCATCCTTGAATCATGGTAGGTGAGTGTACTCTAATATCCGATCCCTCATAAGATTAGTGATCCATCTAGTAGCTAGAGTTCTCAACTAGTTTTTGTAGTTTTTCGAAAATAAACACGGATTGCCCAAAATACGACACATATCACTAATAGGCTAGAGCTCTTTACACCAAAAGTTCAAACATTACTCACAACAATACCTCAAAACTATTGCAAGTTGAATAGAAACCTCAATTACCTACTTCAAGACAAGAAACAACTCAGTGCAACAACCAACTCTCTTGACAAGATAAACATGAAAACTAGAGAGAGTTCCAACAACAAACTAAACAAAAGCCAAGGCTCTTGCCAAAGACAAAAACTAAACCTAAACCTAAACATGGCAGCAGCTACGAAAAGATAAAGAACACACAACAGTAGAAAGATAAGCATGAAAAATCCTATGATGTGTTCTAGATTAGAGTGGAGCGTGTTTCTCTCCCACACAAAGTAAGCTGGGGTCTAACTTGTTATGAACAGCAAGAAAAGCTAAAGAAAACTAAAAAGTAAATCTAAGAGCGAGACGCTCCAAGCATAGCACATAACGCATGAAGTGATAAGAACATAGTGAGACGAAGGACGAACTGATGATTGTTGATGGAGAAGGGGATGCACGGGGCATCCCCAAGCTTAGACGCTTGAGTCTCCTTGAATATTTATTAGGGATGCATGGGGACATACCCAAGCCTGAGCGTTTGTCACTCCTGGATCTTCTTTCATCATCTTCCATCGCACACTTGAAAACTCCCTTCATACATAACTCATCATAGGCTGATTAGAGAGGTTAGTACCCTTAATAAAATAATTTTTCCCCAATGGATATAAAGATATTCTTGAAGAGCTATTGTTTCTCAAAATTTCCAAAAGGTTTCTGCAAACAAAAAACAAGCTTAAGGTTTGCAAAAGTAAGGAAAGGCAAAACGTGGCAGAATCTGTGAAAAACAGAACAACAGGTAGTAGAGGATTTTCTCGGGGCACTTCTGCAACTCAAATCAAAAAACTCAGAACATACGAAAGTTTCACAATTTTATAGAGCATGATGTGTAAACAATTCACCTCAAAAAGATAAGTTGGTGATTTGTTCCGATTTTTCCCGTCAAGCAGACATAATCTGTTTTCGGGAAAGCATGTCACAACTTTTGCTTCCCTTATCATAAGAGGCTATACTTGGCACAAAGCATGAAAGTAAATATACAATGATGTTTCTACAGTAGTAACAATCATCAAGACCACTAAAAACAGAAATAAAAACATCTTGGGTTGCCTCCCAACAAGCGCTTTCTTTTACGCCTTTAAGCTAGGCATAAAGCAAAAGAAGAATCAAGTTTTGTCAAGAGAGAGAGAATAGCTAGCCCGTGTAACGGACTCAAGAGGTAACTTGATTTTCTTTCTAGGGAAGTGTTTCGTCCCCTTTTTGAGAGGGAATTGAAATTTATATTCCCCTCTTTCATGTCAATAACAGCACTAACAGTGCGAAGAAAAGGACGTCCCAAAATAATTGGACATAAAGGTTCACACTCTATGTCCATAATAATAAAATCAATGGGAACACAATTTTCATTGAAAATGATAAGAACATCGTCGATCTTCCCCAAAGGTTTCTTTATGGAAGAAGCAACGAGACGAACACCAAAAGAACAAGGATCAAAGGGTTTCAATTCAAACATGTCATACATTCTTTTGGCCATAACGGAGGTACTAGCTCCAACATCACATAAGGCATAGCAAGAGAAGTTATTCAATTTAATTTTAATCATAGAGTCCCAACCATCATTTAGCTTGCTAGGTATGGAGACTTCTACTCTAAGCTTCTCCTCCCTAGATTTGATGAGAGCATTAGTGATATGCTTCTTGAAGGCAAGATTTAGTTTGCTAGTGAGGGGGTCTCTAGACATTTTGCGTAGCAAGCTAATAACTTCTGAGAGTGTGCAACTATCAAAATCAATATCACTACTATCAAAGGTGGTAGTAGTGTCATTTAGGCTCACTTGTTTGAAACCCTCTATGTTCATAGGAGTTTCTTCTACGGTTGAGGTATTAGCATCACCTTTAATAGGTCCAATGGGACTAGGAGTGTGTTGGGTGCTAATAGTTTTGGTGTCCTAACCAATTTGGATGGCAGCAACTGTGTGGTGTGTAGGAAGGCTCTTAATTCTATCCTCTTCCTCTTTTTCCCTTACTCATATTTCTTTAAGTTTAGCCATCATCCAAATATTTTCATTGATTTTTAATTGGATAGTATTAATAGGAGTGACCTTCCTCTCCTCAAGGGGAGAGGTTCTAATTTTAAGCATCTCAACATCAAGGTCCAAGCTATCTACCTTCAAAGAAATATTATCTAATTTAGCTAATTTCTCTTCTACATTCTTGTTGAAGGCTTTTTGGGTAGTGATAAAGTCTCTAAGCATGCTTTCTATTTCAGAAGTGGGGTTCTTGGTTCTAGGATAAGTGTTGTTGTTCCCATAGTTGGATGGAAACGGTCTAGGATTGCTAGAAAAATTGCCCCTATAAGCATTGTTGTTGAAGTTATTTCTAGGAATAAAATTCACATCTACTTGTTCTTGAGCAACCAAAGAATTTAAAGGAAAATCATGAGGATCAATAGAGGGTTGCTTGGTAAGTAGAGACATAATCAAGTCAACTTTTTCATTTAGGGAGGTAAACTCCTCGACAGAGTTTACCTTCTTACCTGTTGGAGCGTGTTCGGTGTGCCATTGGGATTAGTTGGTCATCATCTCATCGAGAAGTTTTGTGGAAGCACCAATTGTAGTTGACATAAAGGTTCCCCCGCGGCCGAATCTAAAAGGTTCCACGAGGTAAAGTTAAAGCCTACATAAAAAGTCTGGATAACCATCCAAGTAGTCAAACCATGTGTTAGGCATTTCTTAACAAGAGATTTCATTCGTTCCCAAGCTTGGGCAACGTGTTCATTATCCAATTGCTTAAAATTCATAATGTTACTTCTCAATTGGATAATTTTAGCAGGTGGGTGGGTAGTACTTCCCAATAAAAGCATCTTTGCACTTATCCCAAGAATCTATGCTATTCCTAGGCAAAGATTGAAACCAGATTTTATCTCTTTCCCTCAAAGAGAAAGGAAAAAGCTTAAGCTTAACAACATCACCTTCTACTTCTTTATACTTTTGCATATCACATAATTCAACAAAATTGTTCAAGTGTAAAGCAGCATCATCTCCAGCACCAGAGAATTGATCTCTCATAACAAGGTTTAGCAAAGCAGGTTTAATTTCATAAGAGGTGGCTGAAATGGCAGGCGTGGTAATAGGAGTGCAGATAAAGTCTTTGTTGTTGTGACTAGTGAAGTCACACAACTTGATGTTTTCAGTGGAACCCATAGTAGCAGCAAGTGTGGCAGATTTTTTTGTAATTTTTGATATAGGACATGACAAGGGGGTGACCCCACGACTCCTGCATGAAAGGATACCTGGTGCGCATGAAGACAGAAGGCCCGTTGGGAAACTGCGACAAGCCCATGATTGGCCCAACCAGGCACCGACGTAGGAGTCCGCGACTAACATGGAAGGTGCAACTTGGCATACAAGGCAAGACTAGAACTAGGAAACCATCTCTGTAACCTAGTACGGACTCCCCGAGACCTAGCCTAATATATAAAGGCTGGGAGGGGAGACGCTCAGGACAACTCAATACGCATCTGCTCATCCTAGCCTTGCGAGAACTCGCCTTGGCCTCCACTGTAAACGCCCCCTCAAGCAATAATATCGAGCAGGAAGTGCTTCTCCTGTTAGACGACGAGTATCGTCCAACCTATGCCATCTCTATGACTAACCCAGGGTCCCTGACCATGGGATTTGCCGGGGTTGATCCCCGTCAATTGGCGCCGTCTGTGGGAACTACACAGGTTGGAATCATGATCTCGGCTGTCCCGCCCTCAGCAGATCAAGACTCGAGGAATAGAACCAGATCTAGCCCGCTCGAGGAATTCAAGATCACCACAGGCGTCTCCATCATCTCGTCAAGATCATCCAGCCTGCAGCCGAGCCAACTCCAGCATCCTGACGACTGTCAGATCCATCGCCGACGGAAAAGAACTCGACGACACAAAAGACAAACACGAGGACTCTACTCAAGAACCCCACTCGAAGAGTCGCGGCGCGTGGTGATACGTCCAAAACGTATCTATAATTTATGCTTGCTCCATGCATGTTTTGTGTGATATTGCTATGATCTAGATACACTTTCATACACTTTTGATCATATTTGGACTAACCTATTAACTCAGTGCACCACAGTGCCAGTTCCTGTGTTCTGCTGTTTTTCTATTTCAGATTTCCCCCATATAAAAGTGCTCCAAAAATTCGGGAAAAATCAGATAAAAAATCAGCGCAGAAGAACCTTCCGGAAGGACCTGAGTGGGGCCAGAGGGCCACCACCAGGCACCCTGGTGGCGCGCCCTAGGGTCTGGCCGCGCTAGGGGGCCGCCTGGACCCCTGGTGGCCCCCTGGCTGCCCCCCTTTGCCTATATATTCTCCGTGACGAGAAACCCTCGGAAGAAGAACCCTTTTTCGCGATCTCGCCTCTGTTCCGCCGCCGCCGCGCTTCCGAGATCGGGAGCACCAGCAGACCTCTTCCCGGCAGGGCCGACCTCCGGGAGTCTCCTCTCCACCATGGATGCTTCCCGGATGTGCCGTGAGTAGTTTCCTTTGGACCATGGGTCCGTGATCAGTAGCTATGTGATGTTCTCCTCCCCTCTTTGTTCTTCATGGTTTAGACCTCGTGAGATGCCCTACATGATCGAGGAACTTTTGTAATCTTTCTGCTGTTGCTATGCTGAGTTTGATGGGATCTGATGGATTATGAGATTATGTTCAGATTGTGATTGAGTAATATATTTGGTTCTTATCTTTTATATTTTTGTTCTTAAGTAATTCTTGCATGTTCTCCGTTGCTGTTTATTTCTTTGGCCAAGTAGTAGGTAGTAACCCCAAGAGGGAACGTTATGCTCGATTGTAGGTTCATGCCCCCTGATGACACGCTTGAGTGACAGAAACATGAGTCTAGGGGATGGGCTGTTGCCACAAGGGGGAAAACAACGGTGCTTGTAACCGCGGTTGCAAGGATTGTTTACTTTACGCAAAGTGATTTTTAATGCAGTTGTCTGTTTCTTTGGGTTTACACTTTGGGTGGGGCTCGCAACTTAATACCAGCGAGATGTTCTGGATAGATATCTCAAGGTGGATGATTAGTAGTAGATGCAGTTGGATTTCGGTCTACTTATTTTGGCGTTCTACCCATGCTTTTGAGCCTCTTCCTTTCTTTTTTAGCATAGTTAGCATTGCGGTGCGTTCATAATCCTGTCAATTGCCCTTCTGTAATTTGTTCACCTCGAATATCAGTTTTATCATCTTTTGGGAGAGAGACATCACTAGTGAACATCACGTATCCCGGTCCATATCCTCATCACTGTTTCCACACTCATTTACTTTTCTGCTTTTACTTTCAGTTACTCTCATTATCCCTTGTGTTTGATCCTTTGTGAACAACAAGACCGGAGAGATTTACAACCTCTCTGAACTTCGTTGGGAACAAAGTTATTTGCGTCTGTGTGCAGGTCCGCGTCAGTTGCGCCGCTGACACCTAATTATCATCTCCGGAGTCCTACTGGAGACAAACCTTGGTATCTTTACTGAGGGAAATTTTCTGCTATGCTACATCACACTTTCCTCTTGGGGTTTACCAACGAAGGGCGAGAAATCACTATCATCACCTCGCACATCAAGCAAAGAATTTCTGGCGCCGTTGCCGGGGACTCCGAGTGCTAAGATAGGGGAGTTGCACACTACCCTTTACCTTTGTTTTTTAGTCTTGTTAGTTTACCTTTCAGTTTTTATCTTTGTGTCTTATATCAAAAAATATATATATGTAGTATGTCTAGTTCCTTACTTGCCAATCAATGTCTAACTTCTTTGAAACTAGATCTTATTGGCATGGAGGATTCACCGAGGATCAACAACAATATTACAAGGAATACCGCTTGTCTCAAAAAGGGATACACTTATGGAGACTCATACATCAATCGTATGAGTATGCTAAAAACTTGTGCTCAATATATAATATATCTTTCTGCAGGGATGAATCTTGTTGCTTTATGAGGCACAAACACCTTGCTTTCCAATGTGAGTACAATGAGGATGAAACCTTAGCTTCTTATGCTAAGGTAAATTATGATTTTTATGATGCAGAACAAATAGAAGAATTTGTTGCTTTTAAGGGTGCCTATGAAATTACTTCTTTTCTTGAAAATATTGATGACGCCCCTTACAAATCTGAGAGTCTTGCTATACTTAACTATTGTTTGGAAAATTATGATGCAAATTATTATATTACTGATCATCTTGAGAGAATCTCTCCCCCAAAGGAAGAGACTAATGTTTTGCAGGACTCTATAGAAGAAGAAATTACTGAACCTGAAAGATCTTTGGATGAAGAAGAGGAGGAGAGTGACGAACAAAAGGAGGAAGAATGGAGCCATCCATGTCTACCTTCTAATGAGAGTAACTCTTTGACTCTTACCTTATATGAGTATTATGATCCTATGGATTCTTTTGAAATATCCGTTTTTGATGAAGTTGATGCCTTCTATGTGTATGGCCTTGATGCCACTATGGATGATGCTTACGGAGATGAACTTGCTATAGTTCCTCATGTTAAGCATGAAATTTTTGTTATCGCACCCACACTTGAGTGTCCTATTATCCTTTTAAAATCTCCAACTCCGGAGAATTTTCCTCTTATCAAAGCTCAATGTGATGGGTTGCATTTATCTTATGATCCTAAAAACCGTGTTCAAAACAATACACGTGTGCTTGTAGGTCATGAACAATATGATTTATATGATAGTTATATTCTTGATGTTGTTCATGATATTACTGAAAATTACTTTGAGAGAGGAAAGTTTGGTTATAGAAACTTCCATGTGACAAAAACACCTCTCTCTACACTGAAACTTTCGAAGTTGTTCTTGTTCCACCTTCCTATGCATGTCACTTTGTGCTTCTTTGATTTATTTTCTTACAAGATGCCTATGCATAGGAAGTGGGTTAGGCTTAAATGTGTTTTAAATTTGCTTCTTGATGCTCTCTTTTGCTAAAATTCCCATTCTCTTGTGAGAGCATCTTTTATAATCTTTAAGCCTAGCTAAAGGCATAAAAGAAAGCGCTTTTGGGAGGCAGCCCACAACGAATTAGGTTTCTTTTTTCTTTTGTTGTGTCTTGATGTTTGTTACTACTGTAGCAACATCATTGTATCTTTATTTTTCAGCTTTGTGCCAAGTTATAGCCTCTTATGATAAGGGAAGCAAAAGTTGTGACATGCTGTCCAGAAAACAGATTCTGTCCCTTGACAGAAAAATTCGAATAAACTCACCAGATCATATTTTTTATATGAATTTTTTTGACATCATGCTCTATACAATTGTGAAACTTTCGTATGTTATGAGTTTTTTGATTTGAGTTGCAGAAGTGCCCCGAAAAAATTCTCTACTACCTGCTGTTCTGTTTTTCACAGATTCTGCCACGTTTTGCCTCTCTTCACTTTTGCAAACCTTAAGCTTGCTTTTTCTTTGCAAAAACTTTTTGGAACTCTTGAGAAACAGTAGCTCTTCAAGAATATCTTTATATCCAGTGGGGAAAAATTATTTTATTAAGGGTACTAACCTCTCTAATCAGCATATGATGAGTTATGTATGAAGGGAGTTTTCAAGTGTGCGATGGAAGATGATGAAAGAAGATCCAGGAGTGTCAAGCGCTCAAGCTTGGGGATGCCCCCATGCATCCCCAATAAATATTCAAGGAGACTCAAGCGTCTAAGCTTGGGTATGCCCCCGTGCATCCCCTCCTCCATCCACAATCATCAGTTCGTCCTTCGTCTCACTATATTTGTATCACTTCATGCGTTATGTGCTATGCTTGGAGCGTCTCGCTCTTAGGTTTTATTTTTAGTTTTCTTTAGTTTTTCTTGCTGGTCATAACAAGTTAGACCCCATCTTACTTTGTGTGGGAGAGAAACACGCTCCACTCCAATCTAGAACACATCATAGGTTTTTTCCTGCTTATCTTTTGGCTGTTGTGTGTTCTCTATCTTTTCGTAGCTGCTGCCATGTTTAGTTTTAGTATTAATTTGTCTTTAGCAAGAGCCTTGGCTTTTGTTTAGTTTATTTCTGGAACTCTCTTTAGTTTTCATGTTTATCTTGTTAAGAGAGTTGGTTGTTGCACTGAGTTGTGTTTTGTCTTGGAAGTAGGTAATTGAGGTTGCTATTTAATTCTAGTACTAACTTGCAATAGTTTTGAGGTATTGGTGTGAGTAATGTCTGAACTTTTGGTGTCAAGCGCTTTAGCCTATTAGTGATAGGTGTCGTATTTTGGGCAATACATGTGTATTTTCAAAATCTACAAAAAACTAGTTGAGAACTCTAACTACTAGATGGATCACTAATCTTTGGAGGGATCGAATATTAGAGTACACTCACGTACCATGAGTCGAGGATGCGCAAGGATAACCAAACCCCCATACACTCCTCCTCGGGGTACTTGTCTCTTTGGGAACCTCCTTATTAGATTGAGAGTTACCGATAATAAGTGCATGAGTTCTTCGGACTAATGTAAGTATTGAAAGTTGACACTTCCACCTTCTCATATTTTGCTAGCCTCTCCCGTGCCGTGCATTGCCTTCTTCTCACTCCGAGAGTTGGTGTCCACCTTTGCCGGTACATCCAAACCCTTGGCATGATACGCTCTGTCATCATAAGCCTCCTTATATATTTCCTCAAAACAGCCACCATACCTACCTATCAAGGCATTTCCATAGCCTTTCCGAGATATATTGCCATGCAACTTCTACCTCTTGATGACTTGATCTTCATGGCATACATGCTTTTGCTTGATCGATGAGCCGCATGCTAGTGGGGCCTTGCCCTAATCATTGCTACATGACGCGCTGGTATCATTGCATATTCTGCTACACTGGCAGACGCATACATTGCATACATCATGATAGTTATATCTTCTTTATGATTTGGAGTACCTTGTAAAGTGTGAAAGATTTCCTATACCTTCTTGTAAATTAGAGTGTTGCCCTTAAGTGAGGAAAATATCCCAAAGTGGACACAATAAAAGATCCCAAAGAGGACAAATGAGAGTTAAATAGAAAGAGCCATTGAGGCCACACAAAAATACAAAAAATAGAAAAAAGAGAAAAAAATAAAAAGAGAGAAAGGGGCAATACTACTATCCTTTTGAGAGATCCACACTAGTACTCCCTCTATATCCTTGTACTCCATAGAGATGATCATTATGCATATAGCTATGTGGGGACCTTCACACTATAGAACTTGGCTTGCATATTCCAATGATGAGCCTCCTCAAACGAGCTATAGGTTTTCATGAGTGAGCAAGTTAGATGCACCCCCACTAGTTTCATTGGAGAGCTTCCTAGCTCATATGTGCATCCGTTGCATGGCAATCACTACTCCTCACATCATATCTATCATTTGGCATCTCGCCTATGATTATCCTCATTGATGTGAGCCTTTCTCATTCTTTTTTGTCTTCCTCCTCCTCCGTACTTCTCTCTTTGCCATCCTAAGTGTCAACTCTCGTGCTTACACTCATCCATTGCATGAGTGCTCAAAATATTGAAAAAGGAGTGGATCAAATTGACTTGTACCAGGCTAGTGGTCTGGGGACGAGTCAAGATAAGATTCGAGAAAAAGACCAAGTCTGAAACTTTAGTAGATTGAGTTCTCAACAAATAAATATTTTTCTCGTATTCCCTATCCCCCTTCTTGCACGCAAAAACCATTTGGAGACATTCGAGTCACGGACAGCGAGGGATCTTGCACCTAATGTTCTTTTGTTACTTGTTTCAATGCTAATATAGACTCTTGCATGTTATGACTTGAATTGAATCTCTAACCTTGATTGATTCACTTTTTAAAGTTCTTATATGGTTGCTAGCATGTCACCACAGAAATTATGCTGTTATCATTTACCTACTCGAGGACGAGCAGGAATTAAGCTTGGGGATGTTGATACGTCCAAACCGTATCTATAATTTCATCTTGCTCCATGCATGTTTTGTGTGATATTGCTATGATCTAGATACACTTTCATACACTTTTGATCATATTTGGACTAACCTATTAACTCAGTGCACCACAGTGCCAGTTCCTGTTTTCTGCTGTTTTTCTATTTTAGTTTTCCCCCATATAAAAAGTGCTCCAAAAATTCGGGAAAAATCAGATAAAAAATCAGCGCAGAAGAACCTTCCGGAAGGACCTGAGTGGGGCCAGAGGGCCACCACCAGGGGCCCAGGCTCCCTGGTGGCGCGCCCTAGGGTCTGGCCGCGCCAGGAGGCCGCCTGGACCCCTGGTAGCCCCCCTGGCTGCCCCCCTTCGCCCATATATTCTCCGTGACGATAAACCCTCGGAAGAAGAACCCTTTTTCGCGATCTCGCCTCTGTTCCGCCGCCGCCGCGCTTCCGAGATCGGGAGCACCAACAGAACTTTTCCCGGGACCCAGCCGGAGGGAGGGCCGACCTCCGGGAGTCTCCTCTCCACCATGGATGCTTCCCGGATGTGCCGTGAGTAGTTTCCTTTGGACCATGGGTCCGTGATCAGTAGCTATGTGATGTTCTCCTCCCCTCTTTGTTCTTCATGGTTTAGACCTCGTGAGCTTCCCTACATGATCGAGGCACTTTTGTAATCTTTCTGCTGTTGCTATGCTGAGTTTGATGGGATCTGATGGATTATGAGATTATGTTCAGATTGTGATTGAGTAATATATTTGGTTCTTATCTCTTATATTTTTGTTCTTAAGTAATTCTTGCATGTTCTCCGTTGTTGTTTATTTCTTTGGCCAAGTAGTAGGTAGTAACCCCAAGAGGGAACGTTATGCTCGATTGTGGGTTCATGCCCCCTGATGACACGCTTGAGTGACAGAAACATGAGTCTAGGGGATGTGCTGTTGCCACAAGGGGGAAAACAACGGTGCTTGTAACCGCGGTTGCAAGGATTGTTTACTTTACTCAAAGTGCTTTTTAATGCAGTTGTCTGTTGCTTTGGGTTTACACTTTGGGTGGGGCTCGCAACTTAATACCAGCGAGATGTTCTGGATAGATATCTCAAGGTGGATGATTAGTAGTAGATGCAGTTGGATTTCGGTCTACTTATTTTGGCGTTCTACCCATGCTTTTGAGCCTCTTCCTTTCTTTTGTAGCATAGTTAGCATTGCGGTGCGTTCATAATCCTGTCAATTGCCCTTCTGTAATTTGTTCACCTCGCATAGCAGTTTTATCGTCTTTTGGGAGAGAGACATCACTAGTGAACATCACGTATCCCGGTCCATATCCTCATCACTGTTTCTACACTCATTTACTTTTCTGCTTTTACTTTCAGTTGCTATCATTATCCCTTGTGTTTGATCCTTTGTGAACAACAAGACCGGAGAGATTGACAACCTCTCTGAACTTCGTTGGGAACAAAGTTATTTGCGTCTGTGTGCAGGTCCGCGTCAGTTGCGCCGCTGACACCTACTTATCATCTCCGGAGTCCTACTGGAGACAAACCTTGGTATCTTTACTGAGGGAAATTTTCTGTTGTGCTACATCACACCTTCCTCTTGGGGTTTACCAACGAAGGGAGAGAAATCACTATCATCACCTCGCACATCACGTGGCAGAAGACTCGCCCACCAGTCGACGACCCGCTGCCACCCGGACTCCCACCACACGCCAAGACAGCGACTCCGAAACCCAGACCGGAGAGTACTACGACCTAGATCGAAGGACAGATGAATTTGCCAACTTCATCCGAAGCCAATCACTCAGCGACGGGATAGAAATTGACCCAAGATTCCATAGCCGAGCGGAAGACCACTCGCAGATCTTCCAAATCTCGAGGACAAGAAGGCACACCGGCTCCAGCAAACTCACAGCCAAAGAGCAACTGGAAGAACCTTGCGCGATCCATTGCTTTGAAGATATTCGGGGACATCTCAGAGAAAGCCACACCCTAGGAGATTTCCGCCTATTCGCCGAACTCTCCAACAGCCTCAAGGAGGAGCGCGAAGCCAAACGCACCCGAAGAAGCACGCAGTCGCCCGCAATAATTACAGAGGAGCAATACCCCGCGTCCCAGGGACGAGTCTGCATGATCCAAGAATGAAGACCCCCAAAAGCAAAGCAAGATGCCTACACCATGCAGGCCGAAGCAGCCGAAGACCTAAAGATAACTGAAACCTACCAATTGAGCGGCGCCGAGACCAGCATCACTTTCTCACAGAGCGACCATCCGCCCGCAGTCCCAAGGCCTGGGCACGCATCCTTGGTCCTCGAATCTCAGATCGGAGGTTACGACATGGACAGAGTCTTCATGGACGGAGGCAGAAGTCTCAACATAATCTTCGCCAGCACCCTACGCATGTTAATCCCACGATCAGTTTGGAAGAAGTCAGGCACCACAATACACGGCGTAGTTCCGGGCGAAGCAGCCACCTCCATCGGAACAATACAGCTTGATGTGATCTTTGGCAGCAAGCGCAACTTCGCAAAGCAAGCGCTCGAGTTCGAAGTGCTCGACTGGCAGTCGCAGTATCACGCCATACTCGGGAGACCAGCGTTCGCACAGTTCATGGCGGTCCCTCACTACGCATATCTCAAACTCAAGATGCCAGGACCCGCAGGAATCATCACAGTCAAGGGAAGCTTCACCAAATCGGACGAGTGCGACCGCAGCTTCCACAAAGTCTCCGACACATTTGGAGCCCGACAACAGCTAAAAGAAATTGCCATGGTGACGGACAAAAGCATATTCCCGCTGGCAAACCGAAGCGAGACAAAAGAATTCGGCCGCGACTTCAGCATAGACAGCGACACAATCACACACCAAGTCCACCCAACAGACCCAGAGAAGACAGTTCGCGTATATGCCCACCTTCTAGAAGAGCAAGCAATCGCCCTCATAACCTTCCTTCGCGAAGAGTGGAAAATTTTCGCCTGGTGCCCAGCCGACATGCCTGGGATACCACGAGAATTCGCAGAACACGCGCTCCACATCAAGCCAAACACCAAGCCAGTAAAGCAGGCACTGCGACGATTCTCAGAACCCAAGCGCAGAGCAACCGGAGAAGAAGTCAATTGACTACTCGACGCATAGTTCATCCGAGAGACGAAGAAAGCAACATGGATAGCAAACCCAACCCTAGTCCCTAAAAAGGACACCGAGGTATTGAGGATGTGCATCGACTATGAGCCTATCAACAAGCACTACCCAAAAGACCACTTCCCCCTGCCAATAATCGATCAGATAATCGACTCCACAGCAGGATGCGACCTCCTCTCCTTCCTCGACGCATACTCATGATACAATCAGGTCAGGATGAAGGAAGAAGACGAAGAGCACACCTCGTTCATCACCCCCTATGGAGTATTCTGCTACCAAACAATGCCTTTTGGCCTAAAAACGCGGGAGCCACGTACCAGCGGATGATGCAAGAATGTTTGAGAGACCAGATTGGCAGGAACGTCCAAGTCTACGTGGACGACATCGTCATAAAAACCTACAACACAAACACGCTACTCGATGACCTCCGCGAGACATTCGCGGCCCTCAACAAGTACAAGATTAAGCCCAACCGCAAAAAATGCGTGTTTGGCGTCCCAGCTGGAAAACTAATCGGATACATGGTCTCTGCCCAAGGAATCAAAGCAAACCCCGAAAAGGTCCAACCAATCGCCAAGATACAAAGGCCAACCAACATCAGAGGAGTACAGCAACTCCCAGTAAAGCTCGCAGCACTGAGCCGCTTCATCAGCAGGTTGGGAGAAAGGACATTGTTGTTCTACAAGCTGCTGAGAAAGGGAGAAAAATTCGAGTGGACCGAGGAAGCCAGCAATGCATTCGCAGACTTAAAGAAGACCCTCTCGACCCCACCAATCTTGGCGGTGCCTAAAGAAAGGGAAAATTTGTATCTCTACATAGCGGCACGCAGCAGCGTCGTGAGCATAGTGCTTGTCGTCGAATGGGCAGAAGAAGGCAAAATCCAGAACATCCAAAGACCAATCTACTACCTCAGCACGCTACTCACGAAGCCATAGCAGCGGTACCCACACTACCAGAAGCTCCTGCTCGCCATCATCATGACCTCCAGGAAAGTATCGCACTACTTCAACGAACACTCCATCACAATCGTGAGCAGTGCACCACTCGCGGACATCCTCAACAATCCCGGAGCGACCGGTCAAGTCACTGAGTGGAACATGGAGCTCAGCCCACGAGACCTGCAGTTCAAACACCCGACAGCAATCAAAGCCCAAGTACTCCCAGATTTCCCGGTCGAGTGGGCAGAAATCCAAACACCAGGTCCCCCAGACCTATCCAACTCATCGACGATGTATTTCGACGGATCCAAAAGACAGCAAAGAGCCGGAGCAGGCGTCGTCCTAGTCTCCCCCAAAGGAACGAAGCTCAAATACATCCTCCAGATCAACTTCAGCAACGCCTCCAACAACGAAGCAGAGTACGAGGCACTAATTCACGGCATGCACATGGCAAAAACTTGCGGTACAACTCGCCTATCGATCTATGGTGACTCCAACCTCGTCGTCCAGCAGGCGATGAGAGACTGTAACGCAGTCGCAGACAACATGGCAGCCTACCAGAAGCTCTATAACGCGCTAGAGGGAGATTTCGACGGCTGCGAGTTAAACTACATCCCCAGAGAAAATAACATAGAAGCCGACGAACTCGCGAACATCGGATCGACGCAAGGACCAATACCCCCAGGCGTTTTCCTCGAGAGCATTAATCAGAGATCAATCAAAGCAAAGCCAGCGGAACCCAAGGTAGTCGCAGAGGAAGACGACACAAATGAACCAGCATAGGTGGCAGCAACGAGCGCAGCTGACGATACGAACAATCAAGCAATCGAAGTCGAAGTACCAGCAACACTCGAAGACCCAGCCTGGGCAAGTCCCTTCCTTCGATTCCTAGTCGAAGGCACTTTACCACAAGACGTTGCAGAAGCCCAACGCGTTAGTCGACGATCTAAAGCATTCACAGTAATCAACAGAAAGCTCTACAAGCGTAGCATCTCTCAGGTCCTCAAAAAGTGTATAGACGAAGAAGACGGCAAAGCCCTACTACTCGAGATTCACGAAGGCACCTGCGGGCATCATGCCAGCAGTCGAGCACTCGTGGAAAAATCCTTTCGAGCAGGTTTTTAATGGCCGACCGCTATGAGAAATGCAGAGGACATTGTACGGCGTTGCATCGCCTGCCAAAAATTCGCCAGCAGACCACACGCCCCAGCATCGGAACTCAAAACTATACCGTTGTCGTGGCCATTTGCCACATGGGGATTCGACATGGTGGGCCCACTCAAGAAATCATCAAAAGGAGGACGAACACACCTACTAGTCGCAGTAGACAAGTTCACCAAGTGGATCGAAGCAGTACCGATCACCAGCTCAACAGCCCTCACGGCAGTCAACTTCATCAAGTCAATCATCTTCAGATTCGGGGTACCACACAACATCATCACAGATAATGGTACAAACTTCACAGCAGCAGAGTTCCAAAACTTCTGTCAGGAGCTGGGCATCAAAATCAACTACGCATCAGTCACACACCCGCAGTCCAATGGCCAGGTGGAGAAAGCAAAGGGCGTAGTACGCGGAGGAATAAAAAAGCGACTCCTAGCACCACTAGAACAAGCCGCAGACAACTGGGTAGAGGAGCTCCCCACAATTCTATGGAGCCTGTGCACCACACCAAACAGCTTGACCCATTATACACCTTTCTTCTTGGTATACGGGGAAGAAGCAGTGCTGCCGCACGACTTAAAATTCGGAGCCCCTAGAATCTCAGGGTACGAAGAGGAAGAGGCAGAAGAAGCACTACAGAATGACAAAGACATAGCATATGAATCTCGGGACATAGCTATCGCAAGATCTGAAGGATACCAGGACAAACTACGCACATATCAAAGCAGTCGCCTGCGGATCAGAACGTTCAACAAAGGAGACCTTGTGCTACGGCTAATACAGGAAAAAGTGCACAAACTTGCCCCACAATGGGAAGGGCCGTTCATCATCTCGGAAGTCATAGGAGGAGGAGCATACAGATTGAAGAATCTTAAGACCAATGAGGACGTCGGAAATCCATGGAACGTAGCGAATCTACGCCTGTTCTACCCATAGTCCTCTAGACACTATCAAGACATCGGCAGGAACACCGATCGACAACCCATGTAAAATTCGAAGGGATAAAACAATGTTTCCCAAAGCATCTTACTCAAAAGCACTCGGGGGCTCGAGTCGAACCCCCCCCCCCCCGAGAGACGCTATCTTCTATAAACGCGACCATTACCTAAAATCACTCGGGGGCTCGAGTCGAAACTCCCCCCGAGAGACGCTATCTTCACTAAACGCGACCTTTACTTAAAAGCACTCGGGGGATCGAGTCGAAACTCCCCCCGAGAGACGCTATCTTCGCTAAACGCGACCTTTACTTAAAAGCACTCGGGGGCTCGAGTCGAAACTCCCCCCGAGAGACGCTATCTTCGCTAAACGCGACCTTTACTTAGAAGCACTCGGGGGGCTCGAGTCTAAACTCCCCCCGAGAGACGCTATCTTCGCTAAATGTGACCTTTACTTAAAAGCACTCGGGGGCTCGAGTCGAAACTCCCCCCGAGAGACGCTATCTTCGCTAGACGCGACCTTTACTTAAAAGCACTCGGGGGCTCGAGTCGAACCCCCCCCCCCCCCGAGAGACGCTATCTTCCCTAAACGCGACCTTTACTTAAAATCACTTGGGGGCTCGAGTCAAAACTCCCCCCGAGAGACGCTATCTTCGCTAAACGCGACTTTTACTCAAAAAGCACTCGGGGCTAGAGCCTAAACCGCCCCCCCCCCCCCCCCGAGAGACGCTATCTTCGCTAAAACGCGACTTTTACCCGAAAAGCACTCGGGGGCTCGAGCAATAAACTCCCCCCGAGAGACACTATCCTCGCCAAAAAACGCGACCTTATCTACAAACATAGGGAGGAAAGCACGCAAGACTCTCGCCAAAAAACAAAGAAAGTCGCATCGAAAAGCGCACGGTTCTTTAGTCTTGACCTGATCGCAAGCGATCACCTAAAGACTCGGGGGCTACTCCCATCGAGAGTGCTGACGCGCACCCGATCCATAGTTGGAAAAATTCAAAAAACAGCTACAATCCAGTAAGACAAAAATTCATAAAGCCTGCGCTCGATTCTACAAATCAAACGCAGCCTCGGGGGCTACTCCCATCGGGAGCGCTGGCGCGCACCCGAGAAGACATCTTCATTACAAAGGAGTCGAAGACATCTTCATTACAAAGGAGTCGAAGACATTCATCTCATTACAAAAGGAGTCGAAGACATGTTTATTACAATGGAGTCGAAGACATTCATCTCATTACAAAGGAGTCGAAGGCAATCTCATTACAAAGGAGTCGAAGACATTCATTTTCATTACAAAGAAGTCGAAATGACAGTTGCCGCTACAGAAAGACCCACAGAACTGCAAGATGGGCTACGCTTAACTTCTACATGTGTGCTCATGCTGAGATAATTGACACTTTCGTGCCACAACCCGACGGGCATCACCACAGACAAAGTAGCAACTCAGCCGATGAAGAAGAAGCTCGCCGTCTTCCAGTTCTACAAGGTCGCCGTCCTCCAGTTCTACAACGTGCCTCGCCTACTGACGCAGCCGCTTGACGACTGGTTTGACGTACAGTTCTACCTTAGAACTAGAAGAGCAAACACCATCGCCCGAGGGATCAGCCAAAGACGAAGACACGGGAGAAGCAGGCGAACCACCACTCGAGCCATCAGAATCATCGCTGCTTGTTTCCTCACAGTATGGATCCAGACGGTTGCCACCAGCATCAAATGTGCGGATAATAACAGTATATTCGCCGTCAAAACGACAGCAAGGGCTATCCCCGCCACACAGATTCAACTGACGAGAAAACCCTCCAGCCAGACCCAAGGAAAATCAAGGACGAACTATCAACCTCCAGCTCCACCCAAGAAGAAGAATGAGCACATCCGTGAAGACGGAACCAGAAGCCGCTCAAGTTACGATCAGAAGCAATGGTGGCAAACGAAAAGGGAAGAGGAATCCGGGCAGCATTCTGGCCAAGAACACGCAAAATAAAATCATAGCGCCAAAAACCCTCTTCCATGGAGGAAGAAGAAGAAGGCACCAACGCGATACCATGACGTCCACCCCGTGAAGAACGAGGTGTGCGGCCACCACGACCACGGCGGCCATGGCCTCGCCCAGCCACGCCACTACCGCGCTTAGGCGCCATATGAAGAAGAATAAGAAGAGAAAGATGCGAAGAATGGATGCCAAGGAAGGGCAACCACATGAAGTATTTATAGCGCAATCCAAGGGCAAACCAGGAAAAGCACGCGGAAGCTCAGGCGGCGTCATCATTTCATCAAAGACCGCTGGGCCAAGCGTTACAAATTCCAAGGCAAAGATACCTTCACACAGCCAGCATTACTTACAGGACGCGTCAAATCTCACCTATTTCCCATACAAGCCTCGGATACCCAACAGGCAACAGGCTGCACGACGTCCAAACCATCATCATGACGGTCCAGAAGACGTGATGGATCAAAAAATCAATCATCATCATAGGTCATCAAGCAGCAGGACAATGCATGTCAGCACATCATCTAAAGAGAGACGGATCAAGATAAAAACAGTTGGCCAAAACCCAAAAGATTCCAAAAGCCAGCTATACGTCAAAATTTTCTGACTCTACAAAATTCTTACTCCCATCGGGAGTACCTTTATTCGAGTTCGGGTGCTCCCTTACCCAGAAGGCAAAATGTGCTCAAGTGATCACTCGCACCAGCAGAAAATACTTACTCTTAGAGTTCGGGTGCTCCCTCACCCAGAAAGCAGTAAAGCATTCGAGTGACTACTCGCAAAAGAGACTCAGCAATTCAACAAACATGACTTACTCGCGCGCTCGACGACATTCCGAGTGGGTGCTTTCTTATTTTTCCTCGCCTGAGTTCATTAGAAAACTCTGCGAGTGACTGCTGAAACAACTCACTTGATTGTTTATTCCAAGTGGGTGCATCGCTAACTAGGCTCCGTGCCTCTACAAAAACAATTATGCCTGGGCTACGACACACTGTACCCAGATGCCACTTAAGCTTAGCGTGTAGGTAAGACCCCACTGCGCAGAACGGCCGGGCCGGGACTTGCCGTAGAGCGATTTCACTCCCGACCTTTTCCATGCGCTTGCATGATAGAAAGAGCCGAGCGGACGTGCTCAGGCTATGTGCTTAGACTGGCAGCAATTGATCCTATAAGACCTTCAGCGGCATGACTTTGCTTGACACCGGTCGTTCCAAGTTCATGTCGAGGGACGTGAGCTTGATTGGGCTACTGTGGTATTTGTCACTAGCACAATTCACCAAGGCTCGACCAGTCGACTCCTTGGGCCCTTTCAGCTTAGCAATCCCTCGAAACAGATATTGTCATGGCTCAAAACTGCCAGCGACCCGTGGCGATGCCACGCTTACAAACAATAAGGCGCAGATGAATTCGAGTCCCTGCGGGACTCTTCGAGTCCCCCAGGCACTCGGGGGCTACTGACGAGGGGGTGAACCCATGACTCCTGCATGAAAGGCTACCTGGTGCGTATGAAGACAGAAGGCCCGTTGGGAAACTGCGACAAGCCCACGATTGGCCCAACCAGGCACCAACGTAGGAGTCCGCGACTAACATGGAAGGTGCAACTTGGCGTACAAGGCAAGACTAGAACTAGGAAACCATCTCTTTAACATAGTACGGACTCTTCGAGACCTAGCCTAATATATAAAGGCTGAGAGGGGAGACGCTCAGGACAACTCAATATGCATATGCTCATCCTAGCCTTGCGATAACTCGCCTTGGCATCCACTGTAATCGCCCCCTCAAGCAATAATATCGAGCAGGAAGTGCTTCTCCTGTTAGCTGATGAGTATCGTCCAACCTGTGCCATCTCTATGACTAACCCAGGGTCCCTAACCATGGGATTTGCCGGGGTTGATCCCCGTCAGGACACAAAGATAAAAACTGAAAGGTAAACTAACAGGACTAAAAAGCAAAGGTAAAAGATAGTGTGCAACTCCCCTATATTAGCACTCGGAGTCCCCGGCAACAGCGCCAGAAATTGCTTGATACTCTCTCCTGGTTGGTTACCCCATGTGCAAGGTGAGATGTAGGATAGCGGAAAATTTCCCTCGGTGAAGATACCAAGGTTTGTCTCCAGTAGGACTCCGGAGATTATAAGTAGGTGTCAACGGAGTAACTGACGTGGACCTGCACACAACACAAATAACTTTTCTTCCCAACGTGTAAAGAGAGGTTGTCAATCTTTGCGACCTTGCTTTTCACAAACGATCAACGCAACAAATAATAATGATAATGGTGATAGAAACTAGAAAGTAAAAGCAGGAAAATAAAAGAGTAAACAGTGATGAGAATATGGAACGGGGTCCCGTGATGTCTCTCTCCCCAAAGACGATAAAATTGCTAGGCGAGGTAAACAAATTACAGCTGGGCAATTGATGCCCCACAGGCGTAAGGGATAGAGGTAGTCTTCGCGGGTAAGTTAACCCAATTTATTGATTCGACACACGGGGAGCCAAAGAGTATTTATAAGCTTTAACAGTTGAGTTTTCAATTCAACCGCACCTGAAATATACTTGCTTGCAATGATAGATAAGTAGTAACGATAATATGATAGTGATAGTGGCAACAGCAAAAGTAACAACAAAAGTAACGACTAATGACCAACAGGATTGAAAGCACTGTAGGCTAGGGAGATGGATGGTTGAGCGCTGCATGGATGAGAGTAAACATATAATAGATTCTAACACGGGGCAAGGAACACAGAAAAGCAATGATCATCTAGGCAAATATCAAACATTAGACATGTATCCCGTAGGTAGTTGTGCGTGCTTGCAATAAGAACTTGCACAACATCTTTTGTCCTACCATCCCGCTACGAACGGGGCCAAAAGGAACTTATGGAGATTAAGGTACTCCTGTCAAAGAGCACCGGAACAAAGCAATAAACTCAATGGATACATGGAATCCTCAAATCATGGACCATCCCCTTTGGTGTCCCAAGCTGTCACCTTTGGGATCGCCGGTTCCGGACCATAATAGGTGCATACAACTCATAGATAGGATCTAGAACACAAATATATTCATGAAAACACATAGGATTCAGATCTGAAAACTTGGCACTTGGGCCCAAAGTGACAAGCATTAAGAACAACAAGTTGTAGAAAAGAAGATAAACACCAATCTAGATGATAGGCAACATGCCCCCAACAATCTGACGAACTATTACATGATTAAACTCATCCAATCCCTACCATCCCCTTTGCCTACAATAGGGAATTACTCACACATGTGAAGAGAAGTCATGGAGGATGGATGGAGTGGTGATGGTGATGACGATGGCGACGATCTCCCCTCTCCGGAGGCCAAATCAGCCTCCAGATTAGCCCTCCCGAAGAAGAACAGAGGGTGGCGGCGGCTCCGCGGCGGAAACTGGGAAAACGACTTCTGTTCTGGGGTTTTCTCGTCACGGTGATAAATAGGAGCCTCGGTAGGGCACCAGAGGAGGGGGGAGCAGCCCAGGCGGCCAGAGGGCGCAGCCCCACCCCTGGCCGCACCAGGGGGGTCCTGGGGCCCCCAGGGCTCCCCTCTGGTCCCACTTCTGGCTCCTGGCTCCATCGGGTGTGTGGATTTTCTGGTATTTTTCTGGAAATTTTCCGGGATGTCTAAAAATCCATTTTCCTGCACACAATAAAACCATACAGGCAGCTCTGCTGAAAAGAGCGTTAGTCCGGGTTAGTTTCGTCCAAATCATGCAAGAATGAGAGCAAAACAATAGCAAAAGTGTTTGGAAAAGTAGATACGTTTGAGACGTATCAACTCCCCCAAGCTTAGCATATTGCTTGTCCTCAAGCAATTCAGTTCAACGAACTGGACGCGACAAAGAAAACTTTGACAAACTCTTTTGCTTCATTAGATGTATATAAGCATGTACTACGAAAAGAGTTTTAGCAAGTAATGAAACAATGCTATAAGGACAATGCACGAAGCAATTATTCTTTCATGTGATCAGTCACAAAAAACTAAAAGTAAATAATAAGCTACTGAAAATCAAGACAGGATCACAATGTACATAGCTTGAACATACTTGAGTGGCATTTCGCTAGCCTCCATGAGTGAAGCAAAACATAAATGCAGAAACTCCTCCGGAGTTTTAAAGGTGACTAGAACTCAGTATTTCAGACTAGCAATAACACAAGCATGCAGAAGACAATGTAATACTTTGGGACAATGCATGTTACACTAAGAATGACAATTATGCTCTCATAGTTGGTGCTTTGAAGAAAGAAGGGGAGACTCTCGAACCGTGGCTTTTGATGGCAAGGTTGAAAACCCGTGAAAGGAAGCAAAGACTAAACATGTGCCAGAGCTCTTGGTTTTGAAAACAGAGACAAAACATTTTTGAGAAGTGCAACTTTCCAGTCAACGGTGAACGGTAAAGGTCTCTCAATATCTCCCATGCCAACCATATAAAATGCCTTTTTGCTTACACATATTCCCTTATCCATGAATCCTTCGATGGTCTATGGAACCTTTTATTTTGCCTCAAGGATGGAAGGAGGGTATCGTTCCACCTATCATAAGCAGCATTTGGTCCATATCACTCCATCATCGAGTATGGGGAAGGTGTAACTCTCATTTTTTTTTTCTTTTTCTGTTTTGACTAGTTAAAACTTCCGTCAAAATATTTTTGGCATGAAAGATACTGATTTCCCCTCACCGGACCATGAGCTTGTACGGTTACAAAAGGGAAGCTTTTGAATAAATTCGAGATGGCACAAGAAAGTCTAAGTTAGCAATAAACAGCAACTGAGAACATGCAAGAATTACTTAGGAACAAAAATATAAAAGATAAGAACCAAATATATTACTCAATCATAATCTGAACATAGTCTCATAATCCATCAGATCCCAGCAAACTCAGCATAGCAATAGCAGAAAATTACATATGTGCCTCGATCATGTAGGGCAGCTCACGAGGTCTAAACCATGAAGAACAAAGAGGGGAGGAGAACATCACATAGCTACTGATCACAGACCCAAGGCCCAAGGGAAACTACTCACGGCACATCCGGGAAGCATCCATGGTGGAGGGGAAGCTCCCGGAGGTCAATCCTCCCTCCGACAGGGTGCCGGGAAGAGGTCTGCTAGCGCTCACAATCTTGGAAGTGTGGCGGCGGTGGAACAAAGGCGAGATCGCGAAAAAGGGTTCTGTCGTCGGAGGTTTTGCGTCACGGGGAATAAATAGGCGAAGGGGGGCAGCTAGGGGGGCCACTAGGGGTCCTGGCTCTCCCCTGGCGCGACCAAGCCCTAGAAAGCACCAGGTGGCCGCCTAGGTCCCTGGTGGTGGCCCTCTGCCCCCACTTTGGTGATTCCGAAAGGTTCATTTGCGCTGATTTTTTTCCGATTTTTCCCAAATTTTCGAGCATTTTTAATGTGGTGGAAACCTAGAATAGATAAACACCAGAAAACAGGAACTCTCACTGTGTTGCATTGAGTTAATAGGTTAATCCAAATATGATCAAAAGTGTATGAAAGTGTATAAACGTATAAACGAGAGAGATAGAATGAGGAAACAAACCACACCTCAGGGGCGTTCCTGCTCATGTATATATATGCCAATTACATGGAGTCTTGGGAACCAAGGAAACAATCTCTACGTATCAATCTATACAACCAAATAATTGGCAAGATACGATAGAGCAATTAGGTATACAAGGTATGTACTTTAACATCCCCCCGCAGTCAATGCGTCGGATGAACGCATAGGCTGTACCGGAAATTTGAGAACACCTGGGTCGGGAGACCCTTCGTCATGACGTCGGCAAACTGCTGGGAGGATGGCACATGAAGAACCCGAATCTGACTGAGAGACACCTTTTCGCGAACAAAGTGGATGTCAATCTCGATGTGTTTCGTGCGACTATGCTGAACCGGGTTAGATGCCATGTAGACAGCGCTGACATTATCTGAAAGTGCAATATATCGACCAGAGGGGGGTGAATGGGAGATTTTGAAATATCTCGAGGAATTTCTATTTCCTCAGGACTGAGGCAATACGAAATTGAGGAAGTTGAAACCCGAGGAAGAACAAATGAAGTACCAAAGCAATGACTTGAATGTAAAACAACCTATTGCACAACTAAGATAAGATGGAAGCACAGACTGAGGAATCAGTGCAGAGTGAACTCAGAAAGTAAAGCATCAGGATAAGTCATTAGTGCATAAACGTAATAACTGAGGTTGAAGAAATAGAACTAGGGCACTGAAGACGAAGACTTGATGAACCAGTTCGAGTTACTGTGACAACTCTACGTCTAGTTGGAGAGGCTGAGATTGAACTCAGAAGACATAGTCTTCACCTTATTCTCCTTGAACTAAAGTCCTCAGACTCCGTCCAATAACTCAGGTGAGCCTTCAAGGTAGACTCCCGAAACCTTCACAGACTCAGTCACTCCGGGAAGTCACAATTGCTTCTTGACTTCCTCAGACTGAAGACTTCTACACCGGATGTAAGATCACAGTTTTCAAGAGTAAAAAGCTTCGGATCACTCGAACCGAATTCCTCAAAAATGCTCAACTACTCAGGCTGGTGGTTTTCCTCACATAGGTTCTTCAGTGTCTTCAATGAGGTGGGTTGCTCTCAAATGACAAGTGTCAGTTTTTCTCTCGGAGCAGCCAACCCACAAATGGGGCTGGGGGTGGCTATTTATAGCCGCGGAGCAACCCCAGGTGAAAGGACATAAATGCCCATGAATGCAATTACTCTCATGCCCTAGGATATGACCGTTGCTAGACAAGTTCTAGCCTCTCAGCACGCAACACGTGGCACGGTCAAAGTATTCTCTCTCCTCACAATCTTTAGAAGAATCGCACTGGCGATCTCCTGACTCCTCAAACGAAGTTAGTTACCTCAGTGTCCTGAAGAACAACGTCTCATACACCCGAGGACTGAACTTCTACTGCAAGAGATTTCCTCAGGGTTTTTCTTCAGGATTCCTAGTTGAGAAATTCCTCAGACCTTCGGAACTCGTTTTCTTCAACCCCTCCAACAGTACGATGCTTTCCTAAGACTCAAGAAAGAAAAAGACTTAACGAAGACTACGCTTCAGCTTGATCTTCATCTTGACATGTCTTCAGTATGGCGCAACTTTCTTCAGGATCTCAATTCTTCAGGGATCCAGTTTCTTCAGGATTCGGAGTCTTCAGGATCCTGTTTCTTCAGGATTTTGCGCCAATACGTTCTTCAGGAAAACCTTCGTTTCTTCAATGTTCCTCAACATTTTGAGGGGTCAACATTGGTGGTTAAACACCTCATCAGGGACTATTCTCCTGTGTATACTCACAAACACATCCGTCTCTTAACCGTTTTGTCATCAAACTCCAAAACCTCAAGGGGAGGGCACTTGATGCACTAACAATCTCCCCCTTTTTGGTGATTTGATGACAATCAGGTTAAGCTTCAACGAGGATAAAATTATGAGTTTGAAGAATAAAAACTTTGAAGAAATTTTTTACCATTAAGCTTGATATAATGAAGCTCCCCCTGAGGATATGCATATAAGTTGAAGAATGTTTAATATCTAAAGCATTTTGAGGTATATGAGGAGCTCCCCCTATATCTAGGAATTTTTAAAGCAGTGCATGTTATGAAGTGTTTGAGGAATTTAAACAACGCACTGAGAAAGGTGTTTGCAGAGACAATCACATGCATATATGATAAACTTGAAGAAATAGCATGAGGTAACCGAGGAATAGTATCAGGTAAACACCAAAATAACAGTTTACAACTCGTTACAAAAAAAAATCTAAAGAACGAGAGTTGTAACTGAAGAACCCCATAACTAAGACCCGCTTGAAGACTAACAGATTTCTCCCCCTTTGTCATAAAATGAACAAAAAGGAAAAAACTGAAGCTAACGCCCCTTTGAAGATGCTTCAAGGCTGAGGTGAGTCACGCCTAAGGCAAGCCGTTGCAGTGTGAGGGAAGGCAGATGTGTCTTCAGCTTCTTCATCAGTCATTTCTTGGTTCAAAGAATAAGAGTCCATGGCCGGAGGAGGAGTTGTGCAGCGTCTGAATTGCCTCGGGGGTCTGATGGCAGGAAGCTGAGGCTTTTGAAGACCCAATTTTGCAATGTCTGCGGGGGTGATTACTTCTCTCATCAAGGCATCGAGATGTTGATATGTATGATGAGCATATTGTTGCACTTTCTTCACAGAAGAATGCGTCTAAGCCATGTAGCTGGGGATTTCAGAAAACTGACGCTTCACCCAATCATGATTTCGGTCAACCTTCTGATGAAGACTAATCAGAAGCTCTCGGTCTGTCATTACTCGAGCCTGAGTCGTGTCCTCAGTAGAGGCATGAGTTCTGGTTTCATCAGTAGTGCGAGACTGAGGATGACGAATGTTTCCACCAAGGGAATTGGTCGGGAGAACTTCTTCATAGTATAGGCCTTTGCCCTTATCATTAGAAGCAATCGTATGATGAAGCACTTCGACAGGCGGCAGATAGGTCCTATGATTCGGGTGATCAGGTTGGAAATCAATGCCAGTCTTGACTCGGATGAGCTTCATGATCCATGGCGCGTAAGGCTTCGGTATATGAGGATTCTGTGCTGCATCCACCAGAGTTCTGAAGAAGAAGTCAGGAACGTTGATTGATCCAGACATGCAGAGGTTGTCGAGGATGGTCTTCATGATGCCAATGAATTATTCAGTAGAGGATTCATAGCCCTTAATGGGCAGAAGGACTTCGCCAGAATCCGATACAGCGTGCTTGGCAGATACAGAAGCTCAGAAACTGGAAACTTTGTGCGAGCTGGGGCTTCAGGTGCCTGAGGCTTCATAAGCATGTTCATCAGGTCATCGTGAAGAATTGGAGACCCATAGGAGAAAGCAGTTGAGGAAGTGCACTGAGGCAACTCAAGAATGGCAATTGCTTCAGGAACAGTGATGGTGTAGTGATGATGCTCAGTCATCCACTCGAGGACCCAGGTGGTGATATCCAGAGGATCTCCTGAAACATACAGAGTTGCATAAAACTGAAGCACATGCTCTTCGTTCCAGTGGATGCATTCACAGAAGAACTGAAGCAGCTTGGCATGATGCAGATCCTGAAGCACACTGTTGAAGCAGGGAATGGCTTCCATATCCATTAGAGGAATATGCTTGTGAGGAAATAGTTTGTTTTGCTTATATAAAACTGAAGCATAATAGTTCTTCTGAGTAGCTGTCTAGAACCTCAGCAGCTTTCGAGGCGGAGCAGAATGATAAGGATTTTGAATCCCCTCTTGGAATAAACTCATGGAATTGAAGAAATCAGAAGCATCGAAGCTTGGGGTATCACCAGCTTCAAGGTCATGGAAGAATGGTTGCTTCTGCTTCGGACACAAGGACCGAGCTTGAACTGGGCCTTGAGGTGGTGGAGGCGCTTGAGGAACTTCAATCTGAAGAGAGGCTTGAGGCTGAGGCGGAGCCGCTGCAGAGGCTTCAGGCACAGACGTGTTGAGGTCCTTGGGAAGACGAGGTGATGTGGCATGTTTATCTGCAGATTCATCCTTTGAAGCTTCAGGATAAGCATTGGTACTGTTTTCTGCTTCAGGATGAGCATTTGTGCTGTTTTCTGCTTCAGGCTCCGTAGCACGGGCTTCAGTATCCATGGGTTGAGCTTCAGGAACCATAGGATCAGCTGCAACATTCTGAGTGTCTGGGGCAGGAGCAGAAGCTTCAGGATCAGCAGTAGTACGGGCACTAGTGGCCTCTGGGTCAGTTTCTTCAGTGCCAGGGGAGACGGAGGCATCCACAGAGGCTTCAGAGTGTTGAGACGTGTCAGATAAAACAACTGTAACTGAGGGAGAATGAGGTTCCAGAGAGAACACGGTGTGAGAGGGAGAGTTGAAGTGTTCCAGCTCATATGCTTCATCAACCACCCGAGGGGTGCCCATGTCACCAGTATCCACATCTTCATCCATTTATTCAGCTTCAGTGATGACTGGAGGAATGGGAGATAGAGGCGTTGAAATGATCGGGGTGGCAAGCGCTGAAGCAGGTGTCTTGGACGGTGGAGTGAACACAACCAGCTTGTGCTCAGTATTTTCCTGAGGAATGGAAGCAGCAGGAGGTGTTGCAGATGCTTCAAGTGCTCTTGAAGTAGGAGGAGCAGAAGAAATGGGCCTAGCATCGATGGGCTCTTCAGTTTGCGCTTCAACAGAAGGCTTCTTGGCAGCTGGGGGAGTACTGGGTGGATCATTCTCAGACCTGCGCTTGAGGCTTTGGGCAAGTTCTTCAGTCCGGTCAGCCTAAGGTGTTGAAGCAGCAGGAAGCACTGAGGCCTGAGGTTGTTTAATCTTCATCAAGTTATCCATCTGCTTAGACATCCGTTCCTTGGATTTTTGTAACGACCCGGTCCCAAAAGGAACCAAGTCTACTGTGCTTCTGTGCTATCCCTGGATCAGTATGCTAGCACACACAGTACTCGATGAAATACCATGAATCACATGTCAAAAAGTAACGTAAATACATGGTATTTATTACCTTATAGCCTTTGGGCTAGCATACACCGCGGAAATAAATAATACATAAGTGGAGTCCCATCAACACCAACGGCAAAGTTGAGTGTAGACATCGTAACCCTACATCGCATCACTTACTCGTCGTATACAATCCTGCAACACCGAAGGTTACGGCCCAAAATGGGTCAGTACTTTGAATGTACGGCAAGTTACTCCCAAAAAAATATATAACAGACCTATCTTCTACATGCAATTTTGGCTGGTGGAAAAGCTCTAAGAGTTTCAGTTTGCATAAAGCTGATTTTTTCCTACTCAAAGATTATCATAACAGTACTACAAAGCTCATAATATGATTGAATTGGTTTCTCCAAGTCAATCTATTCCCAAAGTTGATTAAACCCGATTGATTAATTAAATATGATGAGATCCATCAACATTCCCACTTCTAGATGCTCAAAGTTGCCCGTAACCGGGGACACGGCTAATCATGATCAGTTTGTACACTCTGCAGAGGTTTGTGCACTATTCCCCACAAGACTCGACCACCTCCTTTTTAGTTCGTCACACTACATGTTGTATGAGAACCGGAAGGTCGAGACATGGTCTTTTAGAAGAGTTTCCCTCACTCTGGCGGTGCCCATCCCACCTACTCATAACTACGTTCGTAGCACCACCTAGTAAGAGTCACTACAACTAATCAACCAAGCCAGAGCCCATAATAGCTTGTGGCTGCACACGTAAGCTTCTAGTTATGAAAAATATAATTGATCCCTTTAAGCCTGGGTGGCATTCCGCAGTGATTACTGGCCATCTCCAGGTCACTCAGGAAAATCCACTGGTTCCTCCAGGGTGCCCCCAACCATTCCACCCAGGTGGTTCATTAATATTATCTTGGTCCTGTTTACTACTTAGTCACTCATACCTCATAATGGATCACTTCCCAATCCACGTCTACTTAGCAAAGCAGTATAATTCTACACGGTGGCGACAATGATATAAGGTTCAGACCTACCTGAATGAACTACTTGGTGTAATAGCATAGCATAATATATAATCCTATCAATGCATAATATTTAAGTTGGACTACAATGCATATAAAAAAATATAGGTAATAGTGGAGCATGATCAAAAGAGTAACTTGCCTGGATCCTGACGATGAAATATTCTACTCGTAGTCATCTCTCCATCTCGTTACAATATATCTAACGGTAAAAGAGAAACACTTCAACACACAACTCAATCCAAAGTGAAGATCCAAATAAGATACAATTACAACATAAATATTTAGTTATTACTATTAATAAACTAATTACTAAGGCATGGATAGGTTGAGCTAGGATCAAGTTGGATTGGATGGAAATATGATGGAAATCTTATATCCGAGGATTGTAAAATCAATTGGATATGTTGGAGGTTGATTATAAAATCAATTGGATGGAGAGTATGTCAAACTCAGTTGGTTTGTCCATATGAATATTTGAATAGGAAATCAAATCTTGGATTGGATTCAAAAAGATCTGATAGAAATCGTGATGACCTTGTTGAGAAGATTGAATTTTTGTAGCCAAATTTATATAAAAAAGAGATATAACTAAATGAAAGTTGAAACAAAGGCTTGAGGTCAAATAAGGTTCTTATATAATGGAAAGAATGCGAGAAATGTCAAAAATAGGGTATCAACATGATGAAAAGAATGTGACAAGTGTCCTAACATAAAGGTATGACACTTAGGATCAAATTTGGTCAAGGAAAGATTTCTAAATAAATTATAGAATGAGAGGAATAATAAATATACTCAAATTCACATAATAAATTTGAGTTAAATTTCGAATTACCAAAAGTGAAATATTACTGGACCAAAATAAACTACATGTTCCAGGGAATCCGGGGATATGAAATTTGTCAAAATCCGACTTACGGGCTAGAAGATATGATTTTCTGAAGTTTGACTATTTTGGCTAAAATGAATTACGGGATTAATAAAAGGATGCCAAATGGCGAGTTCTGATAGGTCTGTACCCATTCGATTTTTACAAAATAAAATGATGAACAAAGACGGGAGAAAGGCTCACCGGAGATCTCTCCGGAATTTTGGAAAAAGGTCGCGGGCGTCAATAAACAGCCGAACGGGATAGAGGATGATTTGGGCTACTCGATGGACAAGGTTATAGCTCCATGTTCGCCTTCGGATAGCCGAGAAGTTCCACCGGAGTAGAGAAGAACGCATGAAGAGCACAATGACACGGACGGCGTGCTTCGGCCTTGCAATCGAGAGGAAAAATATGTCACAACGGTGCGCATCGGCAAGGGGAAGAAACTAGAGGAAGAAATATGGACTAGGTACCTTTCATGGCGACAAAAATCTTCACCGGAAGTGTGGATGCATCTTTACTCCGACGAGAAATTGTGCACGAAGGAGAGGGCTTTGGAGAGGGACTTTATGCGTGGGGATGTGTGGTTCAAAGGGGTCCTAGGGGCGGTATTTATAGGGTCATGGGAGGTCCATAGAAGGAGAGTGGGTGAGGTTTTGGAATGGATTTAATGGCATTCATGGAGAAATAATGGGCATTAAAAGCGAGGTTTTGGAAATGAATTTAATGGCATTTATGGAGAAATTTATGGACAATTAAAAGCATTAAAACGCGTGTTTGTTTCCATGAATGGATTCTTCATGAACTTGTCCACAATTTTTGTGTAGGTTCTGAAGTGAATCGGTCAAAAGAGTAGATGGGAGGAAAAGAGGAAGAGCTTCAGTTGCCATGGCCATTTGCTTCTGTGTTCACGTACACATGAACGAACGAGAGGAAGAAGACAGCTCGCTCGGGCTATGGGCCTTAGTGCAAAATTTGTCCCAAGATAAAGAAAAAGGAAAGAGAGATAGAGGGAAAAAATTAGATAGATGACCTCAGTCCAATTGACTTAGGAATCCTATTTTTATTATCTGGGTTAAACACTCTCAAATAAAATTGTATAGGCCAAATAAAACATAGAGAGTCTAGGAAAACTATATTTCCCTCTCAGAATAAATTTTAGAAATAGATTTTTATGAAAAAAAACTCATTAACGACATTATTAAAATTTTCCAATACTGTTTTTGGAGAAGTCATATTATCTCCTCTCATTTTACTTATTAAATTATTGGAAATATTTAAATATCTCTTAAAAGTCAATATCCAATAAACTCCAAAATAAGAATTCGAGAATGAGTATGGGACCACAATAAATTTAAGAAAGTCATTTTATTCTCACTCGAAAATATTTAATTGTGGTTCGTACCAAATTTCAAAAGGACAAAAGAAAGAAAATCATTCTTTGAAATTTTGAATAAAGTTCACAACCAAAATTTTCATTATTGGATAAATGATTATCCAATTTTATTAAATGGTTTGTAAAGGTTTAAACAAAAACTCAACGGAAAAGTTTTTTATTTACCCCAAAATCAAAACAATTCAATTAATTTTATATTATTTATTAACATTCCAAAATTTGGAAAAATTTGGGATGTTACAATTTTCCGATGTAGGCACGGTTGGCGGCATATTCAGTGTTGAGGCGTTGAACTTCACACTGATGCTCTATGAACTCCTGAGGAGTAATATCAGTAACCGGTTTCTTTTTAAAGTCACTGTGGACTTTCTTCAGTTGAGCCTTCAACTGTTTCTGAAGATCACGTTGATGAATCTCATTGATGAGGAACTGTTGAACATAGAATTTGATGTCTTTAGGAATGTCCAAATCATCAAGAGGAGTATCAGGATTGACAGACCAGATTTCGATGTATTCCAAGATCTTCTTGGGATCAAGGAGAAGCGGGATTTCAGACCCAGTTGCTTCAGCTTTGCGTCTGGCTGCAACACACACATATTCAATCTTGGCTTCTTCAGTGGCGACGAAGCCGGCTAAATCTTCAAATTCATCTTCATCATCAGTGCTCTGAGGAGTATGATGAATGGAGCCTCGCATAGCAGTTTTCTTTGGTGAGGGCCGAGGGCCACGTTGAACAACAGTTTTGGTCTTCAGCAGCGGCTGAGGCATTGTGGTTGAGGCCTCAGGAGCACTGCCGGATTCATCAGTTCGAATCCTTGAAGCGGGGGTAGCACCGGCCATGCGTTGACATGAGGAGCCATGAGCTTGAGCTGAGGACTTCTTTGAAGGCTTGATGCCAGGAGCCTTTTTGCGATGATGTACATGAGGTTGAGGCTTCGGCTGAGGTTGAGGCTGTGGCTGAGGCTGAGGCGGAAGCTGTACTGAGGCACCCAAGTCACGGGCCAGATCACGGGCCAGATGTGTCGTTCGCTTGAGGTAACGCTGATAAGCCTCAGGGAAGTCATCACGGGTCTTCAGGGTTGTAGGATCAGGAATAACACCTGGTGCAGGAGGAGGACGAGCCTTGATGCTCAAGGTCTTCAGTGGTGGATTGACAGCGAATGTTTCCTCATGCTCACGATTGATCCATTCATATGCAGCCCAGCGTTTAGCCCATTCCCGCGTGATTTTCAAAACACGTTTCTTTCGTTCACCCGCGGTTTCACATTCGGGAGTCTTCAGCTTCTCATAGAGCTCATGAGGCAAGTCTTTAGCGGTATCATTGAGCTTACGCCGAGGAGCCATTTGCTTCAGCGGTGGAGACTGAGGAATTGTACGTTCGAGCTGAGATGCAAATGAAGTGAGACTATGAGAACCATACGATTCCTCAGCAGACATGTACCTGTGACAGAGTTAAGTTGCGAGAGAAGTGGGGTACGGTTATATGCGTTCATGAGGAATAGGCTAAGGAAAGCAAATTATTGAGGCATAGGTAAAGGTCTCAGAAAGCTAGCAATACTGTTGAGGATTGGAGGATTTGTGAGGACACAACAGTACTGAGGAATAAGCATCTGAGGAAAAAGCCGCTGAGGAATAAGCGTACCAGGACTGAGGCAAATGCTGAGGAACCACAAGTCAGTCTTCTCCGGCGACGGCAAACTCCGGCGACGTTAGCACGTGAGCTTGAGGAGCTCAAGGGCGGCGGCTCTAGAGGGAGAGAAGATGTGGGGGGAAAATGACCGTGGGGTAGAGGGCTATTTATAGAGGGGTGAAAGCTGAGGGGTTGCGAAATTTGTGGACAAGATTGCCCCTGATGGTTGGGATCCTCATTGGTTATCATAATGGTGGATAAGCACGACGTGCGGTAATATCGCAACAAATTGAAGAAAATCGTAACTGTTAATCCTCAATTTTGGGAATTTGAGGACAAAGGCTGAGGATTAAGACAAATGGTCTCAGGCTGAGGAATACATGACTTCCAGATGAGCGCATATGAGATAGAAAGAATGGATAAGTGAGCACAGAGGGACGGGTCCGATCACGTTCACCTAGATGAAGAAGCAAATGTTGAAGAACAATAACTATAGGTGAACGCTGTTGATGACAAACACGGTAATCATCAGCAATGAAGACTTTAACTGGGGAAACTGAGGAACAACAGATACCGAGGAATTTGGGCGGTGGCGCTACCCACCTTATAGGGAATGAGACACTTGATACCATACACTTTTCGTATGTATCTTGAGTCAATTCCACGTTAATTTCTTCACACTTAGCAAGGTAGTTCCTCATGATTTGAGGAGTACGACGCATTGTGTGTTGTACATCAGGATTCTTCAATATTGTTTAAGCGTTAGGATGTGTGTCCATTCACTGGACGTTTGAGGAATCTAAGATATTTAGCTCACACCTCAGAGTGCTAAATCGCTTCTCATCCAAAGGCTTAGTGAATATATCAGCAAGTTGGTCTTCAATCTTCACGTGGCTGATGACGATGTCTTCCTTCAATACATGATCCCGAAGAAAGTGATACCGAATCTCAATGTGCTTCGTCCTCCAGTGCTGTACTGGGTTCTGAGAGATCTTGATGGCACTCTCATTGTCACATAGTAGTGGTACTTTCTTCAGGTTGATGTTGTAGTCCTTCAGAGTTTGCTTCATCCAAAGAAGCTTTGAGTAGCTAGCACCAGCAGCAATGTATTCAGCTTCAGCAGTGGAGAGGGAGACGTAGTTCTGCTTCTTCGATGACCAGCACACCAGAGAACGTCCGAGGAAATGACATCTTCCTGAGGTAGACTTCTGATCCACTCGATCTCCAGCATAATCTGAGTCTGAGTACCCAACGAGATCCAGCTGTGTGCCTTTTGGATACCATAAGCCTAGCGACGGGGTGTGAGCCAAATATCGAAGAATTCGTTTCACCGCTTGGTGATGCGATTTCTTAGGTGCCGCTTGGAATCGGGCACACATGCAAACGCTCAACATTATATCAGGCCTAGATGCACATAGATATAGCAGAGAACCTATCATGGAGCGGTATACCTTTTGATCGTAGTCCTTGCCATTTTCATCAGGGCCAAGTTGTCCATTTGTAGGCATCGATGTCTTGATACCCTTGCAGTCTTGCATCCCGAATTTCTTCAGGCACTCTTTGAGGTACTTTTCCACAGAGATGAAGATGCCGTTGCGTTGTTGACGAATTTGAAGCCCTAAGAAGAACTTCAGTTCACCCATCATGGACATCTGGTACTGTTCACTCATCAAGAATGCAAATTCTTCACTGTATTTCTTGTTAGTGCATCCAAATATGATGTGATCAACATAGATTTGACATATGAATAATGCATCATCATATCGTTTTGTGAAAAGAGTTGGATCGAGGGAACCAGATTTGAAGCCCTTGCTGATGAGGAAGTCCCTTACTGTGTCATACCAAGCCCGAGGGGCTTGCTTCAGTCCATAGAGGGCTTTCTTCAATCTGTACACCATATCAGGATTCTTTGCGTCTTCAAAGCCTGGGGGTTGAGCAACATATACTTCTTCCTCGATATTACCATTGAGGAAAGCACTTTTCACATCCATTTGATATAACTTGATATTATGATGGTTAGCGAATGCAAGCATAATACGAATAGACTCAAGTCTAGCAACTGGAGCGAAGGTTTCACCTAAGTCGATTCCCTCGACTTGTGTATATCCTTGTGCTACGAAACGGGCTTTGTTTCTGATGACTTGTCCATCTTCATCGAGTTTGTTGCGGTAGATCCACTTCGTGCCGATGACGTTGTGAACTCGAGGATCAGGACGTTTGACTAGTTCCCAAACATCATTCAGTTTGAACTGAAGAAGTTCGTCTTGCATCGCCTGAATCCATTCCGCTTCTTGGAATGCCTCGGTGACTTTGGTGGGCTCTGAAATTGATACAAACGAGAAATGCCCACAAAAGTTAGCTATACGATTAGCTCTTGCACGAGTGAGAGGACCTGGTAGATTGACGTCGGCGAGGATTCTGTCCACTTGAACTTCATTCGCCACGCGAGGAATACGAGGAAGCTGATATTGAGGCGCATCTTCGTCACTGCTGTCAGATTCATTTTCATCTGCTTCAGGTGCTTCAGGAGCTTCAGGGGTATCAGGAGCCTCAGGACCAGGATCGTCATCAGGATTATTTGCATCAGGATTTGGATGTTCTTCAGGAGCAGGAGGTATGTGTGTTTCTTCAGGATGATCCACATGAATGATATCACCAGCACCCATCTTCTTGATTTGTTCTTCAGGTGGAGCTTCATCTAAATCATGTGGCAGGTGCTCTCTTTGGGAGCCATCAGATTCATCAAACCGCACGTATACAGTTTCAACAATTTTATGATGATTTTTGTTGAAGACTCTGTAGGTGTGCGATTCGAGGCCATAGCCAATCATGAAGCCTTCATAGGCTTTAGGCTCAAATTTAGATTGATGATGAGGCTCACGGATCCAACAAGGTGCACCGAAGACCTTGAAGTAACTTACATTGGGTTTCTTACCAACCATTAGCTCGTATGAAGTTTCTTGAGGAACTTATGAAGATACACCCGATTGACGATGTGGCAGGCAGTGTTGATTGCTTCAGCCCACCATATGAGAGGTGTGTTGTATTCAGCAAGCATCGTTCGAGCCATCTCGATGAGGGTTCAGTTCTTCCTTTCAACGACTCCATTTTGCTGAGGAGTGTATGGAGCCGAGAACTCATGAGTGATGCCCATCTCATCGAGGAATTCCTGTACGCCAGAGTTCTTGAATTCGGTGCCGTTGTCGCTTTGAATGTGCTTGATCTTTAGGCTGTAGTTGTTCATGACGCGCTTGGCGAAGCGTTTGAAGACAGCTTGGGTTTCTGACTTAAAAGTGAGGAAATGCATCCAAGTGTAACGTGAGAAGTCATCAACAATAACAAGACCATAGCAATTTCCTCCGAAGCTTGAGTACTTAGGAAGACCGAAGAGGTCCATATGAAGAAGCTCAAGAGGATGAGTAGTAGTCATGATGGTATTGGCAGGATGCTTGGCCTTGGTCATCTTTCCAGCTTCGCAAGCACCACACAGCCGGTCCTTTGTGAATCTGATTTCCTCAATCCCGAGGACATGTTTCTTTAGTACCAGCTTCTGGAGATTTCTCATTCCAGCGTGGCCGAGTCTTCGATGCCATAGCCAGCACTCTGAGGCTCGAGCCATGAGGCATGTAGCGACCTGAGGACCTTCAGAGAAATCTACAATATACAGATCACCTTTCCTAACTCCACTGAAGATAATGGAGTTATCGCTAACCATATAGACAACACAACCATATTTTCCAAAGAGAACAACGAGATCAAGATCACATAGCATAGATATAGACATCAATTTGTATCCAAGGGATTCAACAAGCATGACTTTATCAATGTGTTGGTCTCGAGAGATGGCTACTCTGCCGAGACCCAATACCTTACTTTTACCTTTATCGGTGAAGGTGATGGTTTTCTTTGAAGAAGGACTCAAAGATGATTCCATAAGAAGGCTTCTGTCACCAGTCATGTGATTTGTGCATCCACTGTCCATCACCCATTCAGTCTTTCCCTGCAACGGAATTAGTATCTCATACAGCAAGTTATGAGCCAGTCTCAGTTTGAGGATTTTATGGTTCCTCAGAATTAATTCCTCAGGACGTTCCTCAGGATTGATTCTATGAAACCAAACAATATAAATATCCTTCAACTGACTCAAATGATGTTGTCCTGGGCATATGATCTGCAAAATTTATGATTGCCTCAGGACATGTCCCTGCAAAGATGATCAGTTCTTCTTTACCACCCACATCTTAATGGGTGGTTTTGAGGTATATGAGGACTGATGAGGGCGATGAGACCTAATGGGACGTGAGATGGTGGTATCAGGATAAACAAATGAGTAAGCATTCTCAAAATGGTTAGCTGATACATGATGATAATCATTTCCATTTGAGGTATCGTCCTCAGATGATACCCTCAGCTCATTTGCATCTGCATTCACAGGAAGGTTAATGATGAGGTCCTTCTGAACCCATATCTGTTTGACTGGAGGACCGTTCCTGCAGTTAGTTCCGATGTATCTGGCGAATACCTCACCATTAACATCCTTAAACAGTTTATAGTTTGAGTCAAAAGACTCAATCACCACATCTGAGGAAACAGCATCATAACCGGATAAAGTATATGGATCAGGAGGAGGCATCTTTTCCCGAACCCAAGTGGTCTTTGGATATTGTTCAGGTTTCCAGTAAGACCCATCAGGGTTGAGTTTCCGAGTGAATGCGACACCTTCCTTCCTCGGGTTCCTGTTGAGGATCTATTTCTTGAGGATGTCACAAATAATCTGATGTCCTTTCAGACTTTTGAACATGCCGGTTTCCAGTAGACTCTTCAACCTAGCATTTTCTTCAATAATGTCTATGGTATCCTCAGATGAGGGGTTAGATACCACAGAAGCAATAGAAATAACAGAGTTTGACGACATTGAAGAACTAGGCACAGAGGTAATACGGTCATGTTCAATGCATTTTAAACAGGGAGGATTAAATCCTTCTTGTTGCATGATGATCTGTTGGGAGAGGAGTGAATCATTTTCTTTCCTCAGATCGTCATGAGACATCCTCACGCAATCAAGTTCTTGCTTCCTCATGAGGAACTCATGAGCCAGCTTCTCATAATCGTTGAGGAGTGCCTCATGACGACTGAACAAGTCATCAAACTTTGACTGAAGAATTTTTGATTCATCAATCAATTTTTGAGTCTTCGTCGTTTCCTCAACCAACATATCATCACTCTTGTTTAGTGAGATCTGGATCTTTTCAAGTGCACGTTGTTGCTTAGATGCAAGTTTAGCAAGTTTAGCATAGTTTTCATCAGGTTCATCATCAGAGGGATCATCTGATGATGAGTAAGTAGATACCTTGGAGGACTTGGCCATGAAGCAGAAGGTAGGGGTTGTGTCTTCGGCTTCATCATCAACATGTGATGGATCAGATTCCTCAGTGCTGAAGATTGACTTGGAGACAAGCGACGTGGCAAGAGCCAGACCGTCCACACCCTCAGATTCTTCAGATTCTTCTTCCTCAACATCAGGGTTGGAACCAGATTCTTCAAAGTCCAATTCTTTACCGAGATATGCGCGAGCCTTATGGGAGTTGCTATTCCTGTATCCAACAGACTTTGAGGATCTTGAGGATTTCTTCTTTGTCTTTTCATCAGAACTGTCATCTTTCCCTTTCTTCTTCTTCTTCAGTCTAGCTTCCTTTTCCCATAGAGGACACTCAGCGATGTAATGCCCAGGTTTCTTGCACTTGTGGCAGACTCTCTTTCTTGTTTCGACAGAGTCATCATCTTTTCTTTTTCTTGAGGGTGATCTTGAGGAATTTCCGAAGCGATTCTTCTTCGTGAATCTTTGAAACTTTCTGGTGAGGAGAGCAAGTTCCCGGCTGAGGGTTTCAGGATCATCAGTATCAACATCAAACTCTTCATCAGAGGACACTCTTCGTGCTCTAGCTTTTAGCGCGCGGACCTTAGGCGTGGAGTTGTACAAATCTCGTTTTTCAGAGAGCTTCAGTTCATGAGCATTGAGGCGCTCGAGAATGTCAGCTGGATCCAGAGTCTTGAAGTCAGGCCTTTCTTGAATCATCAGCGATAGGAACTCAAATGAGTCATCCAGTGACCTCAGTAGTTTCTTCACCACCTCATGATCTGTGATATCAGCGGCACCCAGTGCTTGAAGTTCATTGGATATGTCAGTGAGTCTGTCAAAGGTTTGCTGCACGTGCTCGTTGTCCAGCCTCTTGAACCTGTTGAAGAAACTGCGGAGTGTATCAACTCGTGAGTCTCGTTGAGCAGAGACTCCTTCATTGACTTTTGACAGTCTTGTCCATATCTTCTTTGCAGTATCCGGACCACTGATACGGTTGAACCGAGCCTTGTTGAGATGACCACCAATGATGCTTCGAGCTTTTGCATCAAGCTGCCGGTTCTTCTTGACAACTTCAGGAGCAGTCATCAGATTTGCTTCAGGAATGCCTTGATCAACAATATCCCACAGATCCTTGTCAATGGCTTCAAGATGCATCCTCATCTTGTTCTTCCAGTATGGATAGTCTGTCCCGTCAAAGATGGGGCAGTTTGAGGCAACGCTCATTGTACCTGAGGTCGACATAACTAAAACTCCAGGTGGTTAAACGGAATCACACAGAACAAGGGAGTACCTTGCTCTAATACCAATTGAAAGTGCAATATATCGACCAGAGGGGGGTGAATGGGAGATTTTCAAATATCTCGAGGAATTTCTATTTCCTCAGGACTGAGGCAATACGAAATTGAGGAAGTTGAAACCCGAGGAAGAACAAATGAAGTACCAAAGCAATGACTTGAATGTAAAACAACCTATTGCACAGCTAAGATAAGATTGAAGCACGAACTGAGGAATCAGTGCAGAGTGAACTCAGAAAGTAAAGCATCAGGATAAGTCATCAGTGCATAAACATAATAACTGAGGTTGAAGAAATAGCACCAGGGCACTGAAGACGAAGACTTGATGAACCAGTTCGAGTTGCTGTGACAACTCTACGTCTGGTTGGAGAGGCTGAGATTGAACTCAGAAGACATAGTCTTCACCTTATTATTCTTGAACTAAAGTCCTCAGACTCCGTCCAATAACTCAGGTGAGTCTTCAAGGTAGACTCCCGAAACCTTCACAGACTCAGTCACTCCGGGAAGTCACAATTGCTTCTTGACTTCCTCAGACTGAAGACTTCTACACCGGCTGGAAGATCACAGTCTTCAAGAGTAAAAAGCTTCGGATCACTCGAACCGACTTCCTCAGAAATGCTCAACTACTCAGGCTGGTGGTTTTCCTCACATAGGTTCTTCAGTGTCTTCAATGAGGTGGGTTGCTCTCAAATGACAAGTGTCAGTTTTTCTCTCGGAGCAGCCAACCCACAAATGGGGCTGGGGGTGGCTATTTATAGCCGCGGAGCAACCCCAGGTGAAAGGACATAAATGCCCATGCATGCAATTACTCTCATGCCCTCGGATATGACCATTGCTAGACAAGTTCTAGCCTCTCACCACGCAACACGTGGCACGGTCAAAGTATTCTCTCTCCTCACAATCTTCAGAAGAATCGCACTGGCGATCTCCTGACTCCTCAACCGAAGTTAGTTACCTCAGTGCCCTGAAGAACAACGTCTCAGACACCCGAGGACTGAACTTCTACTGCAGGAGATTTCCTCAGGGTTTTTCTTCAGGATTCCTAGTTGAGAAATTCCTCAGACCTTCGGAACTCGTTTTCTTCAACCCCTCCAACAGTACGATGCTTTCCTAAGACTCAAGAAATAAAAAAACTTAACGAAGACTACGCTTCAGCTTGATCTTCATCTTGACATGTCTTCAGTATGGCGCAACTTTCTTCAGGATCTCAATTCTTCGGGGATCCAGTTTCTTCAGGATTCGGAGTCTTCAGGATCCTGTTTCTTTAGGATTTTGCGCCAATACGTTCTTCAGGAAAACCTTCGTTTCTTCAATGTTCCTCAACATTTTGAGGGGTCAACATTGGTGGTTAAACACCTCATCAGGGATTGTTCTCCTGTGTATACTCACAAACACATCAGTCCCTTAACCGTTTTGTCATCAAACTCCAAAACCTCAAGGGGAGGGCACTTGATGCACTTACATTATCACAGAAGATGATAGTCGCAGTGCGGAGAGGGCGGTGAAGTTCATGAAGTAATTGACGGAGCCGGCAACATTCAGCGACAGCATGAGCCACCGCACGATACTCGGCCTCGGCGCTGGAACGAGAGACTGTGGCCTGGCGCTTAGAGGACCAAGACACAAGTGTGTCGCCAAAGTAGATACAATACCCTGAGGTAGAACGACGAGTGTTAGGACACCCCGCCCAGTCAGCGTCCGATTATGCAGTAACCGATGTAGATGGAGACGCGTGAAGCTGGAGACCGAGATCGAGAGTACCGCGGATGTACCTGAGGATCCGCTTGACCAACTGGAGATGTGGTTCGCGTGGAGCGTGCATGTACAAGCAAGCCTGCTGCACAGCATGAGCGATGTCCGGACGCGTCAGTGTCAGGTACTGAAGAGCGCCCGCAAAACTACGGTACTCGGTGGGATCATCAACGGGAGAACCATCCTCAGCGGAGAGCTTGCAACGAGTGTCGATGGGAGTAGGACACGGGTTGCAGTCAAGCATGCCGGCGCGATGAAGAAGGTCGACGGCGTACTGACGCTGAGAGAGCAATAATCCAGATGAAGAGCGACTGACCGAGATGCCGAGGAAGTAGGATAAATCCCCAAGATCGGTCATAGAGAACTCGCGGTGAAGCAGGTCAGTGATGTGTCGAAGAAGGCTGTCACTGGAGGTTGTGAGGATGATGTCGTCCACGTAAAAAAGAAGGTAGGCGAGCTCATCACCGCGGCGAAGGATGAAGAGGGATGCATCACTGAGAGATGCAACAAACCCGAGACGATGTGCGTAGTGAGCGAACCGCTGGTACCAGGCGCGAGGGCCTGCTTGAGCCCGTAGAGAGATTTGTGGAGACGACACACATGCTGAGGACGAGTAGAGTCGACGAAGCCAGGAGGTTGCTCGCAATAAACCTCCTCGTCAAGATTGCTATGAAGAAAGGCGTTCTTGACGTCCAGCTGATGGATCGGCCAAGCAGAGGAGACCGCGATGCTGAGGACGACGCGGATCGTGGCTGGCTTGACGACGGGGCTGAATGTTTCATCAAAATCGACGCCTGGCTGTTGCGAGAATCCACGAACAACCCAGCGTGCTTTGTAGCGAGCGAGTCCACCGTCAGAAGCAAATTTATGCTTGAAGATCCATTTCCCTGAAACAATATTAGCACCAACTGGACGAGGCACAAGTGACCAAGTGCGATTGTGGATAAGTGCAGAGAATTCGTCATGCATGGCGGTGCGCCATTGCGGGTCTTGGAGGGCACCCCGGTAGGTTTTAGGAATGGGAGAGATGGGGTTATGGATGACCGAGAGGTTCAGACGCTCTTTAGGTTGAATTGTGAGACCGTGTTTTGTATGAGTAAGCATGGTGTGGGTGTTGATAGGGAGACGTGGAGGAAAAGGTGGCGTGGCAATTGCAGGCGAGGCAGGAGAACCAGCGTCAGGGGAGGTTGGGGAGACGGCCGGCGAGTCAGGGAAGCTAGCGGCCGGCGAGTCACGGGTGCCGGTGTCCGACGAGTCACGGAAGCGTGGTGTACAGGTAGAAGAACCAGGAGGCGAGCTGGTAGTAGGTGTAGTGGTGTGTACTGGAGCATGCATGCTGGGTTGGGACGTGGGAAGAGGTATGGGGCTGGACTGAGTGCTAGCGATGTCCAAAAGAAAATCAAGGGAATCGGTCGGCTGGATAGGTTGGGTGTGGGCAAACGGAAAATTATTTTCATCAAAGACAATGTGCCGTGAGATGATGACTCGACGAGAAGATAGGTCAAGGCATCGATAACCACGGTGAGACGAAGGATATCCAAGAAAGACACATGCTGTGGAGCGAGGAGAGAGTTTGTGGGTAGCTGTGGCAGATTGGTTTGGGTAACAGAGACAGCTGAAGACCCGAAGGTCGGAGTAGGAGGGCTGGCGTGTTATAGAGGACGGTATAGGGAATACGAAAACCTAGTGGTTGGCATGGACGGCGGTTGAGAAGGTAGGTTGCGGCGGCAAGAGCCTCAGCCCAGAAAGGCGGGGGCATGTGAGCTTGGAAAAGAAGAGTGCGGGTGATGTCGTTCAGGGTGCGGAGTGCACGCTCAGCTTTGCTGTTTTGCGCGGAGGTGTACGGGAAGGACATTCGGAGGTGGATACCGTGGCGAGCAAGAAATTCGATGAGGGTAGAGTTAACGAATTCGGTACCATTGTCGGTTTGGAGGGAGACTATAGGAAGGTTAAATTGAGTGCGAGCATAGGCGATAAAATTGATGAGGATATCAGTAGTGTCGGACTTACGCCGGAGGGGAAACGTCCACATAAAATGAGAGAAATCATCAACGATCACAAGATAGTATTTAAAACCCGAATTGCTCGCAACAGGAGATGTCCATAAATCACAATGGAGTAACTGAAATGGAACAATGCAAATAGTTTGGGACCTAGAAAAAGGAAGACGGGCGTGCTTGCCCACTTGACAAGCATGACATACTGTAGTAGCATTGGTACATGGAATATCAAATTTTCTAGATAAATGTGACATGGCGTCACGACCCGGATGTCCTAAGCGGCGATGCCATAGCTCGGTGGAGTCAGTGGAGGCGAGGAGACCAAAGGTGAATGGAGAGCCATGGCTTGTGGAGAACTCATAGAGGGGACGGCGACTACTTCAACGTATGATCTCGCGCCGCATGTGAAGATCCTTGATAGAAAAACCAAGAGGGTCATATTCCACAGAAACACAATTATCAGTAGTAAATTTACGAGTAGAAAGAAGATTTTTGATGATAGCAGGAACGACTAAGACATTGTTTAAACGAAAGTTGCGGTGTGGAGTAGAGAGGATGGTATGACCAGTGGAAGAGATGGGTAAGGAGAACCCATTGCCAACGGTGACATGGGAGGGAGAGGAGAGAGGAGTGGGGAAGGAGATAATACCAGGGTCCGAGACCATGTGAGATGTGGCGCCGGAGTCCATAACCCAGCCGCCTGCATTGGAGGAGTTGGCGGTGGTGTTCAGGGCCGCAATGAGAGTGAAGCAGTCCCACGCTGGTGCGCCGGTTCCAGAATCACCAAGGTTGGGAGGAGAGTACGACATCGCAGGTGGTGGCGGGTTGCAGCCGAACGCCTGGCCATGCAGAGGGGCAAGCTGCGTTGTGTACGCCTGCTGGCCAGGAGGCACCCAGGTGGATGGGCGCTGTGAGGGACCGCTTGGGCGGGGCCCGAGAAGTCCGTGGCCGCCGCTGGAAGGGCGGGCAGTTGGACGACATCTGCTGAGCCTGGCCCATGTATGGGTTGAAGCAGATCCATGGGCCAGGGGAGGCTGGCGAGGGGCCGCGCGTGTCCGCGGTGCTGCCGCGATCGCCAGAGCCTCCGGCCTTGGTCCTCTTCTTCCAGCGCCCGTGACCACCGCCGCCGCCTCCAGGATGGCTACCGCTGGTACTACCAGAGGAGGCGCCAGAGCCAGTGGTGTTGCCGTAGAGGGCGACCTGGGACGGCGGGTTGGCGGGATGGCCGAGTTGCGTCTCGCGAAGTAGCAGGAGGGAGCGAGTCTGGAGGAACGTGGGCAAGGGAACCTGCATGGTGACCATGGTCGTGATGTCAGCGAAGCAGGAGTTGAGTCCGCGGAGGCAGTTGAGGACCAACATCTGGTCAGTCACCGGGTGGCCGACGTCGCTGAGAGCGTCGGAGAGCGACTTGAGTCGATGGCAGTAGGTGGTGATGGAGAGATCACCCTGGGTGAGTGCGCGGAACTCCGCCTCGAGGTAGACGGCGTGAGTCATCTGGTTGTCGAGGAAGAGGTTGCGGATGAGCGCGTATGCCTCGTATGTCGTCTGGTTCTCCGACATGATGATGTCGAGGATCTCGTCGCTGATGGAGCCGTAGAGCCAGGAGCGAACAAAAAAGTCCTGACGGCTCCAATCGGGGTTGCGCTCGGCGGCCGGTGTGTTGTGGGCGACATGGTCGGTGAGCTCGTAGCGGCCGAGGAGGACGCCGATGAGCATGCGTCATTTGGAGAAGTTGGAAGCCTTCAGGTCGAGGACGACAGGGACGTGGGTCTTGACGCTAGCAACGTTGACCGCGAGGGAGGCCGGCGGCACGGCGGGAACGACGGCGGTATAGGGTGCCGGACGTCATGGCACCTAGAGCGGACGAGGTCTGGGCAGGGGCGCTCATGGTGGACGGGAAGGCTAGATCAGATCGTGGAAAGTATTAGGCCGATACCATATAAACGTGTAAACGAGAGAGAGAGAGAATGAGGAAACAAGCCACACCTTACGGGCGTTCCTGCTCATGTATATATATGCCAATTACATGGAGTCTTGGGAACCAAGGAAACAATCTCTACGTATCAATCTATACAACCAAATAATTGGCAAGATACGATAGAGCAATTAGCTATACAAGGTATGTATTTTAACAAAGTGTATCTTGATCATAGCAATATCACACAAAACATGCATGGAGCAAGCAGAAATTATATATACGTTTGGGACGTATCACCTGCACACAGACACAAATAACTTTGCTCCCAACGAAGTTCAGAGAGGTTGTCAATCTCTTCGGTCTTGTTGTTTACAAACGATCAAACGAAGGGATAAAGGATAATGATAGCCACTGGAAAGTAAAAGCAGTAAATAAATTGAGCGTGTAAACAGTGATGAGAATATGGACCGGGGCCCCGTGATGTTCAATAGTGATGTCTCTCTTCCAAAAGACGATAAGACTGCTATACAAGGTAAACAAATCACAGCTCGGCAATTGACAGGGTTAAAAACGCACCGCAATGATAACTATGCTACAAAGAAAGGAAGAGGCTCAAAAGCATGGGCGGTACGCCTAAATAAGTAGACCGAAATCCAACTACATCTACTACTAATCATCCATATTGAGATATATATCCATAACATCTCCCTGGTATTAAGTTGTGAGCCCCACCCAAAGTGTAAACCCAAAGCAACAGAGAACTGCATTAAAAGAACTTTGCGGAAAGTAAACAATCCATGCAACTGTGGTTACAAGCACCGTTGTTTTCCCCCTTGTGGCAACAACACATCCCCTAGACTCATGTGTCTGTCACTCAAGCTAGTCATCAGGGGGCATGAATGTAAGGCCCGATATGTCGTACTGTTCCAGATCTGGATGTTTCCATACAGATCCGGGGACGAAGCACATACCGGTCCCAGCGCGACATATGACAATGTCATATGCCCCGGATTTCCAGCATGATATCACAACATTACAGATACAAGGATACAACATCTCATACAATCGGCATACAACTTCCTTAATACAATACATCAGCGAAAGATATATGTCTGAGTACAGACTACAATCAAATGCCTACTAGCAAAGAGAAAAACATCGATCCCATAACCACACGGGTCCAGGCCCTCCGCCGGGATCCGCCTAACTAGGTTGTCGTCGAGTCTCCACGTGAAACGTGGATCACCATACCTGTTGTCGATCAAGAACCCTGAAAAGAGTTTGGGGGTAGTATCATGAGTACAGAAGTACTCAGCATCCAACTGTAGTGGTCATCTGACCCAGCAAGGACTTCATCACTCGTCATTCTAGGACAACTAGTAGTTTACGGTAAGGATGGGGTAAGTGGTGAGGTTGCTGCCGCACTAGCATTTATGAATTGGCTAACGATCTATAGAGTAAGGTAAGAAGCCAAGCATTCGATGAGGAATCGCCTCCAACAAGTCTGCTATCCACCTACTTACGCAAGCATAACACCTATCCTATCCTTGTCCTCCTCTTCGCATCCCGACGAAGAAGAAGAAGTCAAGTCACACACACACGTTGATCAAGTTTGTTAAGATTATCTCAGTTGTTGTTGTCTATGAACAAGGAGTAGGTCTCAAGTCGTCCATAACCGTGGACACGGCTTCTCAAAAAGATTTAACCCTGCAGGGGTGTACCAACTGCCATTAGAAGGCTCCACACGCACGCCCATCTCTCTCAGTTGCTACCCATCACAGGCAACCATTTTATGATTTAGTTCCTAGAGATCCGAAATGACAGGTCCCTCTAGCTAACAACGAACAAATCCGGGTGGCCCCCGGTGAGTCGACATCCAGCTCAGGAGCCGGCTGCGCTCTCGATCTGTTCTCTACCGTATGACTCCAGGTTTGGATTGCCGGTTAATCTCACATGAGACCGGGTCCTCAGCCGGTCATGATGGGCCATCAAGGAACCATGTCCTTACTGGTCCGGGTTATTTTAAAGGATGTCTGCCAGGAGCTACCCGGCAGACATATATGCATGGTTTTCAAATGGTAAATCAACTTGGGCCACCACTAGAAATGTTTGAAGCTAGGTAGGTAAGAAAAGGGGACCCCATAAAATCCCACACGTGGCTAGGCATGCTCAGTGTTAGAACCAATACCCCGAACTCGGATCCTAGGTGACTTGAATGGAACAAAGCGTCGGGGCGGGATAGCCTAGACCTTCCATCCTTCGTCGAATATAGTCAACATTATAATAATCATATCATCAACAACAATATAATAACGTGATAGCCCAAACCAAGTAGTAACAGGAGGGTAACATCGTAGCATCCTAAGCATGCATACTAAGCAGGGGCTGAGCAACGAGCAATAGTAACATAGCAGTACATGGTTTGCTGGGAGGGGACATGGCTGTATCGGTTTGAAAGACATTGTAAACATGTGGTAGGATCAAACATCGAACCTATCCTAGACTAGCATGCAAACCGCTGGTTGAAATAGAATGGATCATAAGTAATGTATAGTCCTTGCCTGTTGATAAGTCGGGTTCCGAAGGTGTAGTTGATCGCAAGCTCGCATCGTCTCCGAAGGTACCCGCGGAAGCACACAAGACGGTAAACACTGGAAAGCAATCAACGAGCAAGCATCTATTACTAAGAGGAAAACACGAGCAAGAATCAACAAGAAGGCAACACGAGACATCGCACCTACGGTCGAGAGCGGTTACTAACAGGTTAAGTGGAGTACTCGTCACACACGACGATACCGCACGTTTACAAGGGTTGAAGTTGTTTAGCTACTCAAGGTGAGCAAGGTTGTTAACATGACATCTCACTCAAGCATGGAAGAGCACACAAACACGACAATAGGTGAAGCATAAGATAAACTATCTATGCTAGTCAATTTAAGTGAGGCACAACCTAAACATGGCATAACACTATGTACCCCAAGACAATTAAAACATTTGGTAATGTTCTGTCCTAAGCCATATTCTAGGTTGGTTAACAGCAGAAAACAATAGCACAAACACAAAGTACACGAAAAACTAATCAAGTTACATGTAAAGAACACTCCAAACGGAGTTACGGTTAAAATGATACAAGCAAAACAAGTTTGGAACACAAACTGCCAATATCAGGAAGCACACTTTAGAGCAATGCATAAACAGTATAATGAATGAAAACATGCTCACAAATGATATGAAACTAAAGTAGACATGGCAGTGAAGGCATGGAAAAAGGAATCATGCAAATAGGCATCATGAACAATTAATTATAGCCCAAGCAAAATGCAATAAAACATTACTGGTCTAGGACTTAGTGAAAATCAGGAAATCATGGCAGAAATTGTTAATTTCATGCTATATAAACAGGGGTAAAGCTATATGCAAAAGTGCAGCAACATGAAATAGCAATATATGAGCAAGGAGTAGGCATGATGATGATCAGATACAAACAAGAATCAAGGTCATATGCATCACAGATCAAAAGATATTAAGCATGCAACATGGCATCGTAAAGTCACAGACTTAGAGAAAAACAGAGGTGGCTGTCAAAAACAGCGGCATAGCAACTTTTGAGCTGAAAGTAACTATGACCAGGAATGTAAACATGGCAATGCAATACATATAATGAAAGTAGACATGATGCTTAACAGTATGCAAAAAGAATTAATGCAATAGACCTCATGGATGTGTCACAATCATCATGCAAAGTTGCAATAAAATAACAACAACAGCACATAACAGAAATTAGCAACAGTTAACAGTCTGATGCCTACTGCAACAGTGATAAACAACAACCAGATGGCCTCAAATAAAAATGCTCACACAAGATGAATTGGAGTACACATAATTCTAAACAATTTCCTTTTTGGGCGCAACGTCATCCGAGCTACGGATTACTCGCAATCTAATACGCGAAACTGAATACAGTAGCAATACACAAGGACTTAGACAAAAAAAAGCTCAACAGAAAAAAGGGCGTCCTGGGCTCTCACCATCGGCCAGGCCCATGAGGCGGCCTGGCGGATCTGGAGGGGCGGCTAGGCCGTGGAGGGGAGACCGGCCTGCTGGATGCGGCTGCTGGGCTCGCCGGCCCACGCGAGCGAGCGGCCACGGCTGCGGCGTCGTGCTCCTCTCGAGCGGCACGAGCAATGCCATGGTGGCGCCGGCGGCTGGCCACCGCGCTGGAGGTAGCACAGGGGGAGGCCGGAGTGGCCAAAACGGAGGGGAGAGGTGCGGATCCGGCCGGGGTTGCGTGGATCTGGCCAGAGGCTGCGTCCAGGGGCGGCAAGGAGCTTCGTCTTCGGCGGCTCCATGGCCATTCATGGCGGTCGCGACTACACAGAGAGATAGGAGATGAGGAGAGGAAGGGAGAGGGAAGAGGAGGAAGGGGTGGTGCTGCCGTGACCTGCGGGGTGGCCGCTCAACGCCGGCGGCTCGCCGGAGTCGCCCACGAGAGAAGAGCCGGCGAGGCGGGCTCCTCGGGAGCGGCGGCGGCGCTCGGGCTCGAGGAGAGAGAGGCAGGTGGTTGTCTGGGCTGACGTGGCGCGCCCGTAGCCCTCCGATCGCCCGATCGAACGACCGAGAGCAACTGGAGCTAGGGTTGGACGAAAATGGGGATATTTGGCAAATTTGGAGGCAGATCTGAGGGGGTGGCTACAATTTTTAGGCTACGGAAACCCTAGAAAGGTGTGGGAGTGTCGTGGTCTTTATATAGCCCAGGTGGCTGGCAGTTTGCAAAAACATCCCCGGTTTTTCTCTCACGCGCGTGGTGTTTACGTTTCTGACTGCCGGGGGTCCGCAGGACCTCCGATTCGGGTAAAACTTCGAACTGCACGATCAGCGCGTCGAGAAGGCGGCGTTCACCTCGTGCTGGAACCGTTCCAAGAAAAATTTCCGGCGCGCTATAAAAACATCCCGTTTACTTATTAAACGGGGTTTTTCGTTCCGTTGGCTGCGCCTGGTCTTGTGCGGGTTTTGCGACGGTGATCGGGTGAAACCCGGTGTCGCAAAGGTCGAGTGTCAAGGTGGCAAGGGTCGGTCTCCGTTCGGTACGAGATAAGACGGGGGGAAATAATCGTCGATCGATAAATCGGGGATACAAACACCACAAACAAATCAGACAATCAAACAATTCACACTGAAAACAAAATTTTTAATTTTTGTGAAATCTGGGTTGTTACAATACAACACCACCAACAAGAGATCTTGTCCTGAGATCCAGGACGATCCGGGGGAGAGGGGGGAGAGAGAAGAAAGACGTCGACGATCCTCAACACCACCAACAAGGGACTCTACTCCATGTCTACGACGAAGATCTTCCGTCGAGAATCTTCCGTAGAGAGATGGTGACGTCGAAGAACGAAACCATCGAGAGATCAAGAGAAAGAACGACAATTCAAACCGACGATCAAGGGAAGCATTCTCACTCGAATAGTGAGGATACTGGGCAAGAGGAATGAAGTCAACGGATGACCAAGATGTAAACCCGAGTCGGATAGACTAAAGGTACTACCGGATTTCCCAACCTGAGATCGGAATCGAGACAATACGGTGCAAGAAAGGCATTGTAACGATTCCGAAACTCCACACACTCGAGATCCTAGAGTTTGAAGGGGATAAGGCGAGAATAAAACACTTACGACACTTGTCCTGACCAAAGCAAGGATAAGGAGTAAAAATATTCCTACTCTCCGATAACTAAATTAGTAACTATAAAATAGTTTTTGTCTAGACTCGACTTCGGCCAGAAAAGGGGTCCTACGGTCGGTAAGGCTCTGATACCAAGTTGTAAGGCCCGATATGCGGTACTGTTCCAGATCTGGATGTTTCCATCCAGATCCGGGGACGAAGCACATACCGGTCCCACCGTGATGTATGACAATGTCATATGCCCCGGATTTCCAACATGCTAGCACAGCATTACAGATACAAGGATACAACATCTCATACAATCGGCATACAACTGCCTTAATACAATACATCAGCGGAAGATATATGTCTGAGTACAGACTACAATCAAATGCCTACTGGCAAAGAGAAAAAAATCGATCCCATAACCACACGGGTCCAGGACCTCCGCCGGGATCCGCCTAAATAGGTCGACATCGAGTCTCCACGTGAAACGTCGATCACCATACCTGTTGTCGATCAAGAACCCTGAAAAGAGTTTGGGGGTAGTATCATGAGTACAGAAGTACTCAGCATCCAACTGTAGTGGTCATCTGACCCAGCAAGGACTTCATCACTCGTCATTCTAGGACAACTAGTAGTTTACGGTAAGGATGGGTAAGTGGTGAGTTTGCTGCCGCACTAGCATTTATGAAGTGGCTAACGATCTAGAGAGTAAGGTAAGAAGCCAAGCATTCGATGAGGAATCGCCTCCAACAAGTCTGCTATCCACCTACTTACGCAAGCATAACACCTATCCTATCCTTGTCCTCCTCTTCGCATCCCGACGAAGAAGAAGCAGTCAAGGCATACACACGTTGATCAAGTTTGTTAAGATTATCTCAGTTGTTGTTGCCTATGAACAAGGAGTAGGTCTCAAGTCGTCCATAACCGTGGACACAACTTCTCGAAAAGATTTAACCCTGCACCAACTGCCCATTACAAGGCTCTGCACGCACGCCCATCTCTCTCAGTTGCTACCCATCACAGGCAACCATTTTATGATTTAGTTCCAAGAGATCCGAAATGACAGGTCCCTCTAGCTAACAACGAACAAATCCGGGTGGCCCCCGGTGAGTCGACATCCAGCTCAGGAGCCGGCCGCGCTCTCGATCTGGTCTCTACCGTATGACTCCAGGTTTGGATTGCCGGTTAATCTCACATGAGACCGGGTCCTTAGCCGGTCATGATGGGCCAGCAAGGAACCACGTCCTTATTGGTCCGGGTTATTTTAAAGGATGTCTGCCAGGAGCTACCCGACAGACATATATGCATGGTTTTCAAATGGTAAATCAGCTTGGGCCACCACTAGAAATGTTTGAAGCTAGGTAGGTAAGAAAAGGGGACCCCATAAAATCCCACACGCGGCTAGGCATGCTCAGTGTTAGAACCAATACCCGGAACTCGGATCCTAGGTGACTCGAATGGAACAAAGCGTCGGGGCGGGATAGCCTAGACCTTCCATCCTTCGTCGAATATAGTCAACATTATAATAATCATATCATCAATATCAATATAATAATGTGATAGCCCAAACCAAGGAGTAACAGGGGGGTAACATCGTAGCATCCTAAGCATGCATACTAAGCAGGGGCTAAGCAACGAGCAATAGTAACATAGCAGTACATGGTTTGCTGGGAGGGGACATGGCTGTATCGGTTTGAAAAAGGCTGTAAACATGTGGTAGGATCAAACATCGAACCTATCCTAGACTATCATGCAAACCGCTGGTTGAAATATAATGGATCATAAGTAATGTATAGTCCTTTCCTGTTGATAAGTCGGGTTCCGAAGGTGTAGTTGATCGCAAGCTCGCATCGTCTCCGAAGGTACCCGCGGAAGCACACAAGACGGTAAACACTGGAAAGAAATCAACGAGCAAGCATCTATTACTACGAGGCAAACACGAGCAAGAATCAACAAGAAGGCAACACGAGACATCGCACCTACCGTCGAGAGTGGTTACTAACAGGTTAAGTGGAGTACTCGTCACACACGACGATACCGCACGTTTACAAGGGTTGAAGTTGTTTAGCTACTCAAGGTGAGCAAGGTTGTTAACATGGCATCTCACTCAAGCATGGCATAGCACACAAACACTACAAGAGGTGAAGCATACGATAAACTATCTATGCTAGTCAATTTAAGTGAGGCACAACCTAAACATGGCATAACACTAAGTACCCCACGACAATTAAAACATTTGGTACTGTTCTGTCCAAAACCATATTTTAGGCTGGTTAACACCAGAAAACAATAGCACAAACACAAAGTACACGAAAAACTAATCAAGTTACATGTAAAGAACACTCCAAACGGAGTTACGGTTAAAAAGATACAAACAAAACAAGTTTGGAACACAAACTGCCAATATCAGGAAGCACACTTTAGGGCAATGCATAAACAGTATAATGAATGAAAACATGCTCAAAAATGATATGAAACTAAAGTAGACATGGCAATGAATGCATGAAAAAAGGAATCATGCAAATAGGCATCATGAACAATTAATTATAGCCCAAGCAAAATGCAATAAAACATTACTGGTCTAGGACTTAGTGAAAATCAAGAAATCATGGCAGAAATTGTTATTTTCATGCTGTATGAACAGGGGTAAAGCTATATGCAAAAGTGCAGCAACATGACATAGAAATATATGAGCATGGAGTAGGCATGATGATGATCAGGTACAAACAAGAATCAAGGTCATATGCATCACAGATCAAAAGATATTAAGCATGCAACATGGCATCGTAAAGTCACAGACTTAGAGAAAAACAGAGGTGGCTGTAAAAAATAGCGGCATAGTAACTTTGGAGCTGAAAATAACTATGACCAGGAATGTAAAAATGGCAATGCAATACATATAATGAAAGTAGACATGATACTTAACAGTATGCAAAAAGAATTAATGCAATAGGCCTCATGGATGTGTCACAATCATCATGCAAAGTTGCAATAAAATAACAACAACAGCACATAACAGAAATTAGCAACCGTTAACAGTCTGATGCCCACTTAAACAGTGATAAACAACATCCAGATGGCATCAATTCAAAATGCTCACAAAAGATGAATTGGAGTACACACAATTCTAAACAATTTCCTTTTTGGGCGCAACGTCATCCGAGCTACGGATTACTCGGAATCTACTACGCGAAACTGAATACAGCAGCAATACACAAGGACTTAGACAAAAAAAAGCTCAACAGAAAAAAAGGGCGGCCTGGGCTCTTACCATGGACCAGGCCCATGAGGCGGCCTAGCGGATCTGGAGGGGCGGCTGGGCCTTGGCGGCTGGGACGTGGAGGGGAAGCCGGCCTGCTGGTTGAGGCTGCTGGGCTCGTCGGGCCACGCGAGCGAGCGGCCACGTCTGCAGCGTCATGCTCCTCTCGAGCGGCACGAGCAGTGCCATGGCGGCGCCGGCGACTGGCCACCGCGCCGGAGGTAGCATAGGCGGAGGCCGGAGTGGCCAAAACGAAAGGGAGAGGTGCGGATCCGGCCGGGGTTGCGTGGATCTGGCCGGGGGCTGCGTCCAGGGGCGACGAGGAGCTTCGTCTTTGGTGGCTCCATGGCCATCCATGGCGGTGGCGGATACACAGAGACATAGGAGATGAGGAGAGGAAGGGAGAGGGAGGAGGAGGAAGGGGTGGTGCGGTCGTGACCGGCGGGGTGGCCGCTCAACGCCGGCGTCTCGCCGGAGTCTCCCACGGGAGGAGAGGCGGCGAGGCGGGCTCCTCGGGAGCGGCGGCGGCGCTCGGGCTGGAGTAGAGAGAGGCATGTGGTTGGCTGGGCTGACGTGGCGCGCCCGTAGCCCTCCCATCGCCCGATCGGACGGCCGAGAGCAACTGAAGCTTGGGTTGGACGAAAATGGGGATATTTGGCAAATTTGGAGGCAGATCTGAGGGGTGGCTGCAATATTTAGGCTAGGGAAACCCTAGAAAGGTGTGGGAGTGTGGTGGTCTTTATATAGCCCAGGTGGCTGGCATTTTGCAAAAACATCCCCGGTTTTTTCTCATGCGCGAGGTGTTTATGTTTCTGACCGCCGGGGGTCCGCAGGACCTCCGATTCGGGTAAAACTTCGAACTGCGCGATCAGCGCGTCGAGCCGGCGGCGTTCACCTCGTGCTGGAACCGTTCCAAGAACATTTTCCGCCGTGGTATAAAAATATCCCGTTTACTTATTAAACGGGGTTTTTCATTCCGTTGGCTGCGGCTGGTCTTGTGAGGGTTTTGCGACGGTGATCGGGTGAAACCCGGTGTCGCAAAGGTTGAGTGTCAAGGTGGAAAGGGTCGGTATCCGTCCGGTACGAGATAAGAGGGGGGAAAATAATCGCCGATCGATAAATGGGGGATACAAACACCGCAAACAAATCAGACAATCAAACAATTCACACCGAAAACAAAAATTTTATTTTTTGTTAAATCTGGGCTGTTACAATGAACCCACAATCGAGCATAACGTCCCCTCTTGGAGTCACTACCTCCTACTTGGCCAAAGCAATAAACAACAACGGAGAACATGCAATAATTACTTAGGAACAAAAATATAAAAGATAAGAACAATTTATATTACTCTATCACAAACTTAAAATAGTCTCATAATCCATCAGATCCCAGCAAACTCAGCATAGCAACAGCAGAAAGAATTACATTTGTGCCTTGATCATGTAGGGCAGCTCACAAGGTCTAGTCCATGAAGAATGAAGAGGGGAGGAGAACATCACATAGCTAATGATCACGGACCCATGGTCCAAGGTTGACTACTCACGGATCATCCGGGAAACGTCCATGGTGGAGGAAGAGCTCCCGGAGGTCAATCCTCCCTCCGACGGGGTGCCGGGAAGAGGTCTACTGGCGCTCCCAATCTTGGAAGCACGGCAGCGGTGGAACAGAGGAGAGATTGCGAAAAAGGGTTATGTCTTCGAAAGAATCCCGTCACGGAGAATATATAGGCGAAGGGGGCAGCCAGGGGGGCCACCAGAGGTCTAGGCGCCCATTGTCGCGGCCAACCCCTAGGGCGCCTGGGCCCCTGGTGGTGGCCCTCTGGCCCCACCTAGGTGTTTCCGGAAGCTTCCGGTACGCTGATTTTTTATCTGATTTTTCCCGAATTTTTGGAGCACTTTTAATATGGGGGAAACCTGAAATAGAAAAACAGCAGAAAACAGGAACTGGCACTGGGGTGCACTGAGTTAATAAGTTAGTCCAAATATGATCAAAAGTGTATGAAAGTGTATCTAGATCATAGCAATATCACACAAAACATGCATGGAGCAAGCAGAAATTATAGATACGTTTGGGACGTATCAACATCCCCAAGCTTAATTCTTGCTCGTCCTTGAGTAGGTAAATGATAACAAGCATAATTTCTGTGATGACATGCTAACAACCATATAAGAACTTTTAAGGTAAAGCACTCAAGGTATGTAATTCTATTCAAGTCCTAACAAGCAAGAATCTATATTAGCATTGAAACAAGCAACATAAGAACATAAAGGTGCAAACTCGAATGTTTCGAGATGGTGTTTGCGTGCAAGAAACTGGAGATGGCGATACGAGAGAAAAAATTATAATTGTTGAGAACTCAATCTACTAAAGTTTCACACTTAGTCTTCTTTGGAATCTTATCTTGACTCGTCCCCAGACCAATAGCCAGGTACAAGTCAATTTGATCCACTCCTTTTCGATATTTTGGTCACTCATGCAATGGATGAGCGTAAGCATGAGAGTTGACACTTAGAAACGAAAAGAGGGAAATATGGTGGAGGAGGAAGACAAAAAGGGTGTGAAAGGCTCACATCAATGAGGACAATCAAAGGCGAGAAGGCGAAATGATAGAGTTGATGTGAGGAGTAGGGAATGCCATGCAACGGATGCACATATGAGCTCAGAAAAGCTCTCCAATGGAACTAGTGGGTTGCATCCAACTTGCTCGCTCAAGAAGACCTAGACCTCGTTTGAGGAGGCTCATCATTGGAATATGCAAGCCAAGTTCTATAGTGTGAAGGTCCCCACATAGCTATAGTCATAAATGATCATATCTATGGAGTACAAGGTATAAGAGGGAGTACGAGTGTGGATATTTCAAAAGGAATAGTAGTGTTGCCCCTTTCTCTCTTTTTATTTGTTTTTCTCTTTTTTCTATTTTTTTTATTTTTTTGGTGGCCTCAATGGCTCTTTCTATTTAACTCTCATTTTTCCTCTTTGGGATCTTTTAATTTGTTCTCTTTGGGATCTTTTCCTCACTTAAGGGCAACACTCTATTTTACAAGAAGGTATAGAAGATCTTCACACTTTACAAGGTACTCATCATAAAGAAGATATAGCTATCATGATGTATGCAAATGTATGCCTCTGCCAGTGTAGCAGGAACATGTATGACAGCAAGATCAAGTCATGAGAAGGTGGATGTTGCATGGCAATATATCTCAGAAAGGCTATGGAAATTCCTTGATAGGTAGGTATGGTGGCTGTTTTGAGGAAAGATATAAGGAGGTTTATGATGAAAAAGCGTATCATGCCAAGGGTTTGGATGCACCGGCGAGGTGGACGCCAACTCTAGGAGTGAGAAGAGGGAAATGCACGGTACCGAAGAGGCTAGAAAATATGAGGAGGTGGAAGTGTCAACTTTCAATACTTACATTAGTCTGAAGAACTCATGCAATTATTATTGGTAACTTTCAATCTAATAAGGAGGTTCACAAAGAGACAAGTACCCCGAGGAGGAGTGTATGGGGGTTTGGTTATCCTTGCGCATCCTCGACTCATGGTACGTGAGTGTACTCTAATATCCTATCCCTCCAAAGATTAGTGGTCCATCTAGTATCTAGAGTTCTCAACTAGTTTTTGTAGGTTTTTGAAAATAAACTCGGATTGCCCAAAATATGACAGCTATCATTAATAGGCTAGAGATCTTGACACCAAAAGTTCAAACATTACTCACAACAATACCACAAAACTATTGCAAGTTACTACTACAATTGAATAGCAACCTCAATTACATACTTCAAGACAAGACACAACTCAGTGCAACAACCAACTATCTTAACAAGAGAAACATGAAAACTAAAGAGAGTTCCATAAACAAACTAAACAAAAGCTAAGGTTCTTGAAAAAGATAAACATGAAAACTAAAAGCTAAACATGGCAGCAGCTACGAAAAGATAAAGAACACACAATGGAAGAAAGATAGGCATGAAAATCCTATGATGTGTTCTAGTTTGAAGTGGAGCGTGTTTCTCTCCCACACAAAGTAAGCTGGGTTCTAACTTGTTATGAACAGCAAGCAAAGCTAAAGAAAACTAAAAAGTAAACTAAGAGCGAGACGCTCCAAGCATAGCACATAACGCATGAAGTGATAAAAATATAGTGAGACGAAGGACGAACTGATGATTGTGGATGGAGAAGGGGATGCACGGGGGAATCCCCAAGATTAGACGCTTGAGTCTCCTTGAATATTTTTTGGGGATTCATGGGGGCATCCCCAAGCTTGAGTGTTTGACACTCCCGGATCTTCTTTCATCATCTTCCCTCGCACACTTGAAAACTCCCTTCATACATATCTCATCATAAGTTGATTAGAGAGGTTAGTACCCTTAATAAAATAATTTTTTCTCCACTGGAAATAAAGATATTCTTAAAGAGCTACTGTTTCTCAAGATTTCCAAAAAGCTTTTGCAAAGAAAAAGCAAGCTTAAGGTTTGCAAAAGTGAGGAAAGGAAAAACGTGGCAGAATCTGTGAAAAACAGGACAACAGGTAGTAAATAATTTTTTCGGGGTACTTTTGCAACTCAAATCAAAAAACTTAGAATAGATATGGAGTACGCTGTCAAAACAATTCAGATCAAAAATATGATCTGGTGATTTTAGGCTAATTTTTCCGTCCAAGGACAGAATCTGTTTTCTGGACAGCATGTCACAACTTTTGAACTTTCTTGCAATCGAAGGCTAAACTTGGCACAAAGCTTAAAAATAAAGATACAATGATGTTGCTACAGTAGTAACAATCATCAAGACCACTAAAAACAGAAGTAAAAACATCTTGGGTTGCCTCCCAACAAGCGCTTTCTTTTACGCCTTTAAGCTAGGCATAAAGAAAAAAGATCAAGTTTTATCAAAAGAGAAAGAATAGCTAGCCCACGTAACGGACTCAAAAGGTAACTTAATCTTCTTCCTAGGGAAGTGTTCCATACCCTTGTTGAGAGGAATTGAAATTTTGTATTCAACTCTTTCATGTCAATAACAGCACCAACGGTGCGCAGAAAAGGACGTCCCAAAATAATTGACATAAGGGTTCACACTCTATATCCATAATAGTGAAATCAACGGGAACATAATTGTCATTGACAATGATAAGAACATCGTCGATCTTGCCCAAAGGTTTCTTTACGGAAGAATCAACGAGACGAACACCAAAAGAACAAGGATCAAAAGGTTTCAATTCAAACATGTCATACATTCTTCTCGGAATAACGGAGGTACTAGCTCCAACATCACATAAAGCATAGCAAGAGAAGTTATTCAATTCAATTTTTATCATAGGATCCCAACCATCATCTAGCTTCCTAGGTATGGAGGCTTATACTCTAAGCTTCTCCTCCCTAGCTTTGATGAGAGCATTAGTGATATGCTCCGTGAAGGAAAGATTTAGTGTGCTAGTGTGCGGGTCTCTAGACATTCTGTGCAGCAAGCTAATAACTTCTGAGAGGGTGCAACTATCAAAATCAATGTCACTACTATCAAAGGTGGTAGTGGTGTCATCTAGGCTCACTTGTTTGAAAGCCTCTATGTTCATACGAGTTTCTTGTTCTATGGTTGAGGTACTAGCATCAACATTAATAGGTCCAATGGGACTAGGAGTGTGTTGGGTGCTAAAAGTTTGGGTATCCTCAACGACTTGGATAGTAGCAAGAATGTGGTGTGTAGGAAGGATCTTAATTCTATCATCTTCCTCCTTTTCTCTAGCCCATCTTTCTTTAAGTTTAGCCATCATCCTAATATTTTCATTAATTTGCAATTGGATAGCATTAATAGGAGTGGCCTTTCTCTCCTCAAGGGGAGAGGTTCTAATAATAAGCATCTCAACATCAAGGGCTAAGCTATCTACCTTCAAAGAGAGATTATCTAATTTGTCTAATTTCTCTTCTACACTCTTGTTGAAGGCTTTTTGGGTAGTGATAAAGTCTCTAAGCATGCTTTCTAATTCAGAAGTGGGGTTCTTGTTGCTAGGATAAGTGTTGTTGTTCCCATAGTTGGATGGAAACGGTCTAGGATTGCTAGCAAAATTACCCCTATAAGCATTATTCCTGATGTTGTTTCTAGCAATAAAGTTCACATCTACTTGTTCCTGAGAAACCAAAGAATTTAAAGGGACATCATGAGGATCAATACATGGTTTCTTGGTAAGTAGAGACATAATTAAGTCAACCTTTTCATTTAGGGAGGTAATCTCCTCGACAGAGTTTACCTTCCTACCTGTTGGAGCACGTTCGGTGTGCCATTGGGAATAATTGCTCTTCATCTCATCTAGGAGTTTTGTGGCAGCTCCAAGTGTTGTTGACATAAAGGTTCCTCCCGCGGCCGAATCTAACAGGTGCCGCGAGGTAAAGTTCAAGCCTGTATAAAAATTCTGGATAACCATCCAAGTAGTCAAACCATGTGTAGGACATTTCTTAACAAGAGATTTCATTCGTTCCCAAGCTTGGGAAACGTGTTCATTATCCAATTGCTTAAAATTCATAATGTTACTCCTCAATTGGATAATTTTAGCATATGGTTAGTACTTCCCAATAAAAGCATCCTTGCACTTATCCCAAGAATCTATGCTATTCCTAGGCAAAGATTGAAACCAGATTTTAGCTCCTTCCCTCAAAGAGAAAGGAAAAAGCTTAAGCTTAACAACATGACCTTCTACTTCTTTATACTTTTGCATATCACATAGCTCAACAAAATTATTTAAGTGTAAAGCAGCAGCATCTCCAGCACCAGAGAATTGATATCTCATAACAAAGTTTAGCAAAGCAAGTTTAATTTCATAAGAGGTAGCTGAAGTGGCAGGTGTGGCAATAGGAGTGCAGATAAAATCATTGTTGTTGTGACTAGTGAAGTCACACAACTTGGTGTTTTCAGTGGAACCCATAGCCGCAGCAGGTACAAGCAACTTTTTGCGATTTTTGATATAGGACACTAAGATAAAAGCTGAAAGATAAACTAACAGGACTGAAAATAAAAGGTGAAAGATAGTGTGCAACTCCACTATCTTGACTATTGGAGTCCCCGGAAACGGTGCCAGAAATTTTCTTGATGTGCGAGAGATGATAATGGCTTCTCGACCTTTGTTGGTTACCCCAAGTGGAAGGTGAGATGTAGGACAACAGCAAATTTCCCCTATGTGGAGGATAGGATTTGTCTCCCGTGGGACTCCGAAAGCGGCAAGTAGGTGACAACGGCGCTAGAAATTTAGCGGTTGACGTGGACCTGCACACAGACACAAATAACTTTGCTCCCAACAAAGTTCAGAGAGGTTGTCAATCGCTCCGGTCTTGTTGTTTACAAAGGATCAAACACAAGGGATAAAGGATAATGATAACTACTGGAAACTATAAGCAGGAAATAAATTGAGCGTGTAAACAGTGATGAGAATATGGACCGGGGTCCCGTGATGTTCACTAGTGATGTCACTCTTCCAATAGACGATAAGACTGCTATGCGAGGTAAACAAATCACAGCTAGGCAATTAACAGGATTAAAAATGCACTGCAATGCTAACTATGCTACAAAGAAAGGAAGAGGCTCAAAAGCATGGGCGGTACGCAAAATAAGTATACCGAAATCCAGTTGCATATACTAATAATCATCCACCTTGAGATATCTATCCAGAACATCTCGCTGGTATTAAGTTGCGAGCCCCACCCAAAGTGTAAACCCAAAGCAACAGACAACTGCATTAAAAGAACTTTGCGTAAAGTAAACAATCCTTGCAACCGTGGTTACAAGCATCGTTGTTTTCCCCCTTGTGACACAACACATCCCCTAGACTCATGTTTCTGTCACTCAAGCTAGTCATCAGGGGGCATGAACCCACAATCGAGCATAACGTTCCCTCTTGGATTCACTACCTACTACTTGGCCAAAGTAATAAACAACAATGAAGAGCATGCAAGAATTACTTAGGAACAAAAAGATAAAATATAAAAACCAAATATATTACTCTATCACAAACTGAACATAGTCTCATAATCCATCAGATCCCAGAAAACTCAGCATAGCAACAGCAGAAATAATTACATATGTGCCTTGATCATGTAGGGCAGCTCACAAGGTATAATCCATGAAGAACAAAGATGGGAGGAGAACATCACATAGCTACTGATCACGAACCCATGGTCCAAGGTAGACTACTCACGGATCATCTGGGAAGCGTCCAAGGTGGAGGAGGAGCTCTCGGAGGTTAATCCTCCCTCCGGCAGGGTGTCGGGAAGAGGTCTGCTGGCGCTCCAGATCTTGGAAGCGCGGCGGCGGAGGAACAGAGGCGTGATCGCGAAAAAGGGTTCTGTCTTCGGAAGAATCCCGTCACGGAGAATATATAGGGGAAGGGGGAACCCAGGGGGGCACCAGGGGTCTAGGCGCCCCCTGGCGCGGCCAACCCCTAGGGCGCGCCACCAGGGCGCCTGCGCCCCTGGTGGTGGCCCTTTGGCTCCACCTAGGTGTTTCCGAAAGCTTCCGATACGCTGATTTTGTATCTTATTTTTTCCGAATTTTTGGAGCACTTTTAATATGGGGGAAACCTGAAATAGAAAAACAGCAGAAAACAGGAACGGGCACTTGGGTGCACTGAGTTAATAAGTTAGTCCAGATATGATCAAAAGTGTATGAAAGTGTATCTAGATCATAGCAACATCACACAAGACATGCATGGAGCAAGCAGAAATTATAGATACGTTTGGGACGTATCAATTCCTCCTCGAGGTACTTGTCTCTTTGTGAACCTCCTTATTAGATTTAGAGTTATCGATAATAAGTGCGTGAGTTCTTCGGACTAACGTGAGTATTGAAAGTTGACGCTTCCACCTCCTCATATTTTCTAGCCTCTTCGGTACCACGCATTGCCCTCTTCTCACTCTGAGAGTTGGCGTCCACCTCGCCGGTGCATCCAAACCTTGGCATGATACGCTCTTTCATCTTAAGCCTCCTTATATCTTTCCTCAAAATAGCCACCATACCTACCTATCAAGGCATTTCCATAGACTTTCCGAGATATATTGCAATGCAACATCCACCTTCTCATGACTTGATCTTCATGTCATACATGTTCCTGCTACACTGGCAGAGACATACATTTGCATACATCATGATAGCTACATCTTCTTTATGTTGAGTACCTTGTAAAGTCTTGTAAAATAGAGTGTTTCCCTTAAGTGAGTAAAAGATCCCAAAGAGGAAAAATTTAAAAGATCCAAAAGGGGAAAATTAGAGTTAAATAGAAAGAGCCATTGAGGCCACCAAAAAAATACAAAAAATTGAAAAAAGAGAAAAAGAAATAAAAAGAGAGAAGAGGGCAACACTACTATTCCCTTTGAAAGATCCACACTCGTACTCCCTCTTATACCTTGTCCTTCATAGAGATGATCATATATTCATATAACTACGTGGGGACCTTCACATTATAGAACTTAGCTTGTATATTCCAATGATGAGCCTCCTCAAACGAGCTCTAGGTCTTCTTGAGCGAGCAAGTTGGACGCACCCCCACTAGTTCCATTGGAGAGCTTTTCTTAGCTCATATGTGCATCCGTTGCATGGCAATCCCTACTCTTCACATCAGATCTATCGTATGGCCTTCTGTTGCCTATGATTGTCCTCATTGATGTGAGCCTTTCACACCATTTTTGTCTTCCTCCTCCACCATATTTCTCTCTTTGTCATCCTAAGTGTCAACTCTTGTGCTTACGCTTATCCATTGCATGAGTGCTCAAAATATCGAAAGAGAGTGGACCAAATTAACTTGTACCTGGCTAGTGGTCTGGGGACGAGTCAAGATAAGACTCCAAGGAAGACTAAGTGTGAAACTTTAGTATATTGAGTTCTCAACAAATAAATATTTTCTCTCTCGTATTCCCATCCCCCACTTCTTGCACGCAAACACCATCTGGAGACATTCGAGTCATGGATAGCGAGAGCTCTTGCACCTTTATGTTCTTATGTTGCTTGTTTCAATGCTAATATAGACTCTTTCTTGTTATGACTTGAATTGAAATACATACCTTGATTGCTGTACTTTCAAAGTTCTTATATGGTTGTTAGCATGTCACCATAGAAATTATACTTGTTATCATTTACCTACTCGAGGACAAGCAGGAATTAAGCTTGGGGATTTTGATACGTCCCAAACGTATCTATAATTTCTTCTTGCTCCATGCATGTTTTTTGTGATATTGCTATGTTTTATATACACTTTCATACACTTTTGATCATATTTGGACTAACCTATGAACTCAGTGCACCCCAGTGTCAGTTCCTGTTTTCTACTGTTGTTATATTTCAGGTTTCCCCCATATTAAAAATGCTCCAAAAATTCTGGAAAAATACAATAAAAATCAGTGTACCGGAAGCTTCCGAAAGAGCCAAAGTGGGGCCAGAGGGCCACCACCAAGGCCCCAGGCGCCCTCCCGGCGCGCCCTAGGGTGGGGCCATGCCAGGGGGCCGCCCCTGGCTGCCCCCTTCTCCTATACATTCTCTGTCACGGGAAACTTCGGAAGACAGAAACCTTTTTTGCGATCTCGCCTCTGTTCAAACACCGCCGCGCTTCCAAGATTGGGAGCGCCAGCAGACCTCTTCCCGGCACCCTGCCAGAGGGAGGATTGACCTCCGGGAGCTTCTCCTCCACCATGGACGCTTCCCGGATGATCCGTGAGTAGTATACCTTGGACCATCGGTCGATGATCAGTAGCTATCCGATGTTCTCCTCCCCTCTTTGTTCTTCATGGATTAGACCTTGTGAGCTGCCCTGCATGATCAAGGCACATATGTAATTTTTCTGTTGTTGCTATGTTGAGTTTGCTGGGATCTGATGGATTATGAGACTATGTTCAGATTGTGCTTGAGTAATATATTTGGTTCTTATCTTTTATATTTTTGTTCTTGAGTAATTCTTGCATGTAATTGATACGTCCCAAACGTATCGATAATTTCTGCTTGCTCCATGCATGTTTTGTGTGATATTGCTATGATCTAGATACACTTTCATACACTTTTGATCATATTTGGACTAACCTATTAACTCAGTGCACCCCAGTGCCAGTTTCTATTTTCTGCCGTTTTTCTATTTCAGTTTTCCCCCATATTAAAAGTGCTCAGAAAATTCGGGAAAAATCAGATAAAAAATCAGTGTGAAGGAACCTTCCGTATGAAGGGTATATGCCCGAGAGGCAATAATAAAATGGTTATTATCTTATTCCTTGTTTATAATAGATGTTTATTTCTCATGCAATAATTGTATTAATCGGAAACATTAATACATGTGTGTTTAATAAACAAGGTATTTGTTCCTAGTTATGCCTCTCAATATACTAGCTTGTTGATTAACGGATGATCAAGCTTTCTTGATCATGAACATTGGATGTTGTTAATAACAAGTTCGTATCATTAGAAGAATGATGTGATGAACATACACCCACAATAGGTATAACAATACGATCATGTCACCAAGTTTATATTGTTATATCAAACTCATACGAAGTAACTCTAATCCTTAGACCATGAGATCACGTAAATCACTAACACCGGAAGAGTACTTTGATTCCATCAAACATCACACCGTGACAGGGTGACTATCAATGTGTAGTTGGGTACTCGGAAAGTGTTAGTTGAGGCTCGGAGATCAAGAGTGGGATTTGTCCATCTTGATGACGGAGAGATATACTCTGGGCCCACTCGGTGATATCGCATCGACATCGCTTGCAAGCACGTGACTGGCTCACGAGGATGTTATATCAAGAAACGAGAAAAGAGTACTTGATGGTAACGAGATCGTACTAAGGTATGGTTGATACCGATGATTGGATCTCGGACAAGTAAAAATATCGCGAGACAAAAGGAATTGGTTACGACGTTGAAGGTTCACACGATCACTAGATCATCGTTGAATAGATGGGAGTCATTATGGATCTCCAGATCCCTCTGTTGATTATTGATCGAAGAAATTTCTCGGTCATGTCTATCCTGTTCACGAACCGTAGGGTGACACACTTAAGGTTTGTTGACGCTTTTTGAATGGATACGGAACGCCGGAGAAAATATTGGATAGCACTGAAATTGTTTCAGGATATCTGAATAGTTCAGGGGGTTAAATGTTAATGTTTGTTGATTATAAGAATTAACAAATATTAAATCTCAAATAAAAGAATTAAAAATGTTTTATTCATTTATGGGAGATAAACTCTTGGGATTTATGAGTGTAAGTTTTCTACCAAATTAAGAGGAGGTATTAAATGAGTTTAAGAGGGAGTTACCTCTCCCATGAAGAGGGGAGTAATGGGGGCGCCATTCCTCCCTTGGGGGCTGCCCCCTCTCCTATAAAAGGAGGAGGTGGAGACCTCCTCTCCACTAGCTCTTTCCCTCTCCTTCTCACATGTCCTTTGTTTGACATCTTCCTCTCCTTGCTTGTCCTTTACTCGAGCACGTTCTTAGGCGAAGCCCTGCTGAGTTTTTCTCTCCACCACCACCACCATGCCGTAGTGTTGTTGGAGTTCCCGAGGATCCACTACTTCCGCTGCCCAACTGGAGCAAGGGACGGAGGTCGTCATCAAGCTGTACGTGTGATCGACTACGGAAGCGTTGCCTATTGCAACATTCTTCATCACAATCATGAGATCGGCAAGTGAACGTCTACATCACCCACGAGAATTGTTCTCGTTGAACACTTTCGGTCTTCGAGGGTGAGTCCTTCCCAAACCGTTACAAGTTATCACCTAGATATGATCTTGGCAGTTTTTTTGCAATCCGTAGGAAGTTTTTTTGTTTTCCTTGTTGCGATCCCATCAGTGTAGTCCCGAAGGGGGGCCAGGTGGGACCCACCAGGGCCCCAGGCGCCTAGCTGGCGCAGACAGGGGGCGCTTGGACCCCTGGTGGCCCCCCTGGCTGCCCGCCTTCACCTATTTATTCTCCGCCACGGTAAACTTCCGAAGAGAGAACCCTATTTCGCAATCTAGGCTCTGTTCTTCCGCCGTCGCGCTTCCAAGATCGCGAGCACCACCAGGACCCTTCCCGGCACCCTGCCGGAGGGAGGATCGACCTCCGCGAGCTTCCCCTCCATCATGGACGCTTCCCGGATGTGCCGTGAGTAGTTTCCTTTGGACCATGGGTCCGTGATCAGTATCTATGTGATGTTCTCCTCCCCTCTTTGTTCCTCAGTTTAGACCTCGTGAGCTGCCCTACATGATCGAGGCACATATGTAATTTTTCTGCTTTTGCTATGCTGAGTTTGATGGGATCTGATGGATTATGAGATTATGTTCAGATTGTGATAGAGTAATATATTTGGTTTTTATCTCTTATATTTTTGTTCCTAAGTAATTCTTGCATGTTATCCGTTGTTGTTTATTGCTTTGGCCAAGTAGTAGGTAGTGACTCCAAGAGGGAACGTTATGCTCGATTGTGGGTACATGCCCCCTGATGACACACTTGAGTTACAGAAACATGAGTCTAGGGGATGTGTTGTGGCCAAAAGGGGGAAACCAACGGTGCTTGTAACCGCGGTTGCAAGGATTGTTTACTTTATGCAAATTTCTTTTTAATGTAGTTGTCTGTTTCTTTGGGTTTACACTTTGGGTGGGGCTCGCAACTTAATATCAGCGAGTTGTTCTGGATAGATATCTCAAGGTGGATGATTAGTAGTAGATGCAGATGGATTTCGGTCTACTTATTTTGGCGTACTGCCCATGCTTATGATCCTCTTCATTTCTTTGTAGCATATTTAGCATTACGGTGCGTTTATAATCCTGTCAATTGCCCATTTGTAATTTGTTTACCTCGCATAGCAGTTTATCATCTTTTGGGAGAGAGACATCACTAGTGAACATCACAGGACCCCGGTCCATATTCTCATCATTGTTTACAAGTTTATTTCCTTTTCATTATTTACTTTCAGTTGCTATCATTATCATTATCCCTTGTGTTTGATCCTTTGTAAACAACAAGACCGGAGAGATTGACAACCTCTCTAAACTTCGTTGGGAGCAAAGTTATTTGTGTTGTGTGCAGGTCCGCGTCAGTTGCGCCGCTGATACCTACTTATCATCGCCGGAGTCCTACAGGAGACAAACCCTATCCTCTACATAGGGGAAATTTTCTGCTATCCTACATCTCACCTTCCACTTGGGGTAACCAACGAAGGGCGAGAATCCATTATCATGTCTCGCGTATCAAGCAAATTTATGGTGCCTTTGCCGGGGACTCCAAGTGATAAGATAGGGGAGTTTCCCACTACCTTTTACCTTTACTTTTTAGTCTTGTTAGTTTACCTTTCAGTTTTTATCTTTGTGTCTTCTATCAAAAATCACAAAAAAATTATTTATCTTGCTATTAGTAGTCCTCCTTGTTTAGATGAACATGTTAGGACTTGGTGCTTTGCGGGAATCAGAAGTTCTCGATTTCCGTCAAAGGGAGAAAATATGAAGAAGGCATGGGACAGAATTTCTGAAGCACATAAAAGAATTATGCCTTGGATACCGATAAAAATTGTGCTTAGGAATTTTTACCATGGTCTTTTTAAGTGGTGTAAACACTCTCTTGATATTATAGCTGAAGGAGACTTTTTAGAGTGTGATGAAGCTAGAACTATTGATATTTTTCATGGTCTATTTAGTTATTTTGTTTATGATCGTAGTGTTGATACTGTTATAGATAGACTTGCCGCTATTGAAAAAAGGATGGATGCTCTAGACTTAAGAAAAGTAGAGGAACTTAAGACCAACAATAAAGAGATGTTGGATATAGATGATGATTGGGAGCCCTTTGTTAGGATTGGTATCTCTAACCAGGACTTCCTTGCTTTTTGTGATATTGGATCCATAGTTTCTACCATGCCAAAAATAGTTTATGATTCTTTGAAACTAGATATGGGTCAATTGTCATCTTATCATGAACATGCTAATGGAGATATTTCAGAGGTTAAAGGAAAGGTAAAATAAGTCCAAGTTGCATGCCTTCATAGGACTGCACCTATGGATTTCCTCATCATGGAGTCAAACCAAAGTAACATTGTGCTTGGAAGGGACTTCCTCCGAGCTATGAAAGGCTTCATTGATGTCGGTAACGGGTTCATATGCTTACGCAGTAAGGCGAAAGGAAAGTAACTATTTCCTAGGAAGAAGAAGAATGAGCTTATTCAAAATCAATTTGAAGGTTTTTATGATTCCTACGATCTTGGAGACCTTTGATTCTTCTTTTGCCTTATGCCTAGCTTAAAGGCGTAAAAGAAAGCGCTTGTTGGGAGGCAACCCAAGATGTTTTTTCTTCTGTTTTTAGTGGTCTTGATGATTTTTACAACTGTAGAAACATCATTGTATCTTTATTTTCAATCTTTGTGCCAATTTATAGCCTCATATGATAAGGGAAGCAAAAGTTGTGACATGCTGTCCAGAAAACAGATTCTGTCTTCGTGACGGGAAAAATCGGATCAAATCACCAGTTCATCTTTTTGAGCTGAATTTTTTACAAAACGTGCTCTATATAATTGCGTAACTTTCGTATGTTCTTAGTTTTTTTATTTGAGTTGCAGAAGTACCACAAAAAATTCTCTACTACCTGTTGTTCTGTTTTTCACAGATTCTGCCACGTTTTGTCCCTCCTTACTTTTGAAAACCTTAAGCTTGCTTGTTCTTTGCAAAAAACTTTTGGAAATCTTGAGAAACAGTAGCTCTTCAAGAATATCTTTATATCCAGTGGGAATTTTTTTATTTTATTAAGGGTACTAACCTCTCTAATCAGCTTATGATGAGTTATGTATGAAGGGAGTTTTAAAGTGTGCGATGGAAGATGATGAAAGAAGATTCGGGAGTGTCAAGCACTCAAGCTTGGGGATCCCCCCATGCATCCCCAATAAATATTCAAGGAGACTCAAGCGTCTAAGCTTGGGGATGCCCCCGTGCATCCCCTTCTCCATCAACAATCATCAGTTCGCCTTCGTCTCACTATATTTTTATCACTTCATGTGTTATGTGCTATGCTTGCAGCATCCCGCTCTTAGGTTTTATTTTTAGTTTTCTTTAGCTTTGCTTGATTTTCATAACAAGTTAGACCCCATCTTACTTTGTGTGGGAGAGAAACACGCTCCACTTTCAAAATCTAGAACACATCATAGGATTTTTCATGCCTATCTTTTTGTTGTTGTGTGTTCTTTATCTTTTCGTAGCTACTGCCATGTTTAGTTTTAGTCTTAGTTTTTCTTTAGCAAGAGCCTTGGCTTTTGTTTAGTTTGTTGCAGGAACTCTCTTTAGTTTTCATGTTTATCTTGTTAAGAGAGTTGGTTGTTGCACTGAGTTGTGTCTTGTCTTGAAAGTAGGTAATTGAGGTTGCTATTTTTATTTTAGTAGTAACTTGCAATAGTTTTGAGGTATTGATGTGAGTAATGTTTGAAATTTTGGTGTCAAGATCTCTAGCCTATTAGTGATAGGTGTCGTATTTTGGGAAATCCGTGTTTATTTTCAAAAAACGAAAAAACTAGTTGGCAACTCTAGCTACTAGATGGATCGCTAATCTTTCGAGGGATCGAATATTAGAGTACACTCACGTACCATGAGTCGAGGATGCGCAAGGATGACCAAACCCCCATACGCTCCTTCTCGGGGTACTTGTCTCTTTGTGTAACTCCTTATTAGATTGAGAGTTACCGATAATAAGTGCATGAGTTCTTCAGACTAATGTAAGTATTGAAAGTTGACACTTCCACCTCCTCATATTTTCTAGCCTCTTCTGTGCCGTGCATTTCCTTCTTCTGACTCCGAGAGTTGGCGTCCACCTTCGTCGGTACATCCAAACCCTTGGCATTATACGCTCTGTCATCATAAACCTCCTTATACCCTTCCTCAAAACAGCCAGCATACCTTCCTATCAAGGCATTTCCATAGCCTTTCCGAGATATATTGCCATGCAACATCCACCTCTTCATGACTTGATCTTCATGTCATACATGTTCCTGCTACACTGGCAGAGGCATAAATTTGCATAGATCATGATAGATACATCTTCTTTATGTTGAATACCTTATAAAGTGTGAAAGATCTTCTATACCTTCTTGTAAAATAGAGTGTTGCCCTTAGTGAGGAAAAGATCTCAAAGTGGACAAAATTAAAAGATCCCAAAGAGGAAAAATGAGAGTTAAATAGAAAGAGCCATTGAGGCCACCAAAACAATACAAAAAATACAAAAAAAGAGAAAAAGAAAATAAAAAGAGAGAAATGGGCAACACTACTATTCCTTTTGAAAGATCCACACTAGTAGTCCCTCTTCTCCTTGTGCTCCATAGAGATGATCATTTATGCATATAGCTATGTGGGGACCCTTCACACTATAGAACTTGGCTTGCATATTCCAAGGATGAGCCTCCTCAAACGAGCTCTAGGTCTTCATGAGCGAGCAAGTTGGATGCACCCCCACTAGTTCCATTGGAGAGCTTTTTCTTAGCTCATATGTGCATCCGTTGCATGACAATCCCTACTCCTCACATCATATCTATCATTTGGCCTTCTCTTGCCTATGATTGTCCTCATTGATGTGAACCTTTCACACCCTTTTTGTCTTCCTCATCCACCATATCTCTCTCTTTGCCATCCTAAGTGTCAACTTTCGTGCTTACGCTCATCCTTGGCATGAGTGCTCAAAATATCGAAAAGGAGTGGATCAAATTGACTGGTACCTGGCTAGTGGTCTGGGGACGAGTCAAGATAAGATTCCAAAGAAGACCAAGTGTGAAACTTTAGTAGATTTATTTCTCAACAAAAATACTTTTTTCTCGTATTACCATATCCCCTTTCTTCAACGCAAACACCATTTGGAGACATTCGATTCACGGACAGCAAGAGCTCTTGCACCTAATGTTCTTTCGTTGCTTGTTTCAATGCTAATATAGACTCTTGCATGTTCTGACTTGAATTGAATCACATACCTTGATTGCTTTACTTTCAAAGCTCTTATATGGTTGCTAGCATGTCACCATAGAAATTATGCTTGTTATCATTTACCTACTCGAGGACGAGCAGGAATTAAGCTTGGGGATGTTGATACGTCCTAAATGTATCTATAATTTGTGCTTGCTCCATGCATGTTTTGTGTGATATTGCTATGATCTAGATACACTTTCATACACTTTTGATCATATTTGGACTAACTTATTAACTCAATGCACCACAGTGCCAGTTCCTGTTTTTTGTTGTTTTTCTATTCCAGGTTTCCCCCATATTAAAAATGCTCCAAATATTCGGGAAAATCGGAAAAAAAAATCAGCGCAACTTAACCTTCCGGAATCACCAAAGTGGGGCTAGAGGGCCACCACCAGGGACCCAGGCGGCCACCTGGCGCGGCCTAGGGTCTGGCCACGCCAGGGGGGCGCCTGGACCCCTGGTGGCCCCCTTACTGCCCCCCTTCGCCTATTTATTCCCCGTGACGTGAAACCTCCAAAGACAGAACCCCTTTTCATGATCTCGCCTCTGTTCCGCCGTCGCCGCGCTTCCAAGATCGGGAGCGCCTGCAGACCTCTTCCCGGCACCCTACCGGAGGGAGGATTGACCTCCAGGAGCTTCCCCTCCACCATGGATGCTTCTCGGATGTGTCGTGAGTAGTTTCCCTTGGACCATGGGTCCGTGATCAGTAGCTATGTGATGTTCTCCTCCCCTCTTTGTTCTTCATGGTTTAGACCTCGTGAGATGCCCTACATGATCGAGGCACATATGTAATTTTCTACTGTTGCTATGCTGAGTTTGCTTGGATCTGATGGATTATGAGACTATGTTCAGATTGTGATTGAGTAATATATTTGGTTCTTATATTTTATATTTTTGTTCCTAAGTAATTCTTGCATGTTCTCCGTTGATGTTTATTGCTTTGGCGAAGTAGTAGGTGGTGACTCCAAGAGGGAACGTTATGCTCGATTATGGGTTCATGCCCCCCGATGTCACGCTTGAGATTTTCCGAGATATATTGCCATGCAACATCCACCTCTTCATGACTTGATCTTCATGTCATACATGTTCCTGCTACACTGGGAGCGGCATACATTGCATACATCATGATAGCTACATCTTCTTTATGATTTGAGTACCTTGTAAAGTGTGAAGGATCTTCTATACCCTCTTGTAAATTAGAGTGTTGCCCTTAAGTGAGGAAAAGATCCCAAAGTGGACAAAATAAAAGATCCCAAAGAGGACAAATGAGAGTTAAATAGAAAGAGCCATCGAGGCCACCAAAAAATTCAAAAAATAGAAAAAAAGAGAAAAAAAAATAAAAAGAGAGAAAGGGGAGACACTACTATCCTTTTGAAAGATCCACACTAGTAGTCCCTCTTATCCTTGTAATCCATAGAGATGATCATTCATGCATATAGCTATGTGGGGACCTTCACACTATTGAACTTGGCTTGGATATTCCAAGGATGAGCCTCCTCAAAATAGCTCTAGGTATTCATGAGCGAGCATGTTAGATGCACCCCCACTAGTTCCATTGGAGAGCTTTTTAGCTCATATGTGCACCCGTTGCATGGCAATCCCTACTCCTCACATCATATCTATCATTTGGCCTTCTCGCCTATGATTGTCCTCATTGATGTGAGCCTTTCTCACCATTTTTGTCTCCCTCCTCCACCATATTTCTCTCTTTGCCATCCTAAGTGTCAACTCTCGTGCTTACGCTCATCCATTGCATGAGTGCTCAAAATATCGAAAAGGAGTGGATCAAATTGACTTGTACCTGGCTAGTGGTCTGGGGACGAGTCAAGATAAGATTCCAAAGAAGACCAAGTGTGAAACTTTAGTAGATTGAGTTCTCAACACAAAAATACGTTTTCTCGTATTCCCTATCCCTCTTCTTGTACGCAAACACCATTTGGAGACATTCGAGCCACGGACAGCGAGAGCTCATGCACCCAATGTTCTTTCGTTGCTTGTTTCAATGCTAATATAGACTCTTGCATGTGATGACTTGAATTGAATCAAATACCTTGATTGTTTTACTTTTCAAAGTTCTTATATGCTTTCTAGCATGTCACCACATAAATTATGCTTTTTATCATTTACCTACTCGAGGACGAGAAGGAATTAATCTTGGGGATGTTGATACGTCCTGAACGTATCGATAATTTCTGCTTTCTCCATGCATGTTTTGTGTGATATTGCTATGATCTAGATACACTTTCATACACTTTTGATCATATTTGGACTAACCTATTAACTCAGTGCACCCCAGTGCCAGTTTCTGTTTTCTGCTATTTTTCTATTTCAGTGTTCCCCCATATTAAAAGTGCTCAGAAAATTCTGGAAATCAGATAAAAAATCAGCATGAAGGAACATTCCGGAGTCCCGAAGGGGGGCCAGGTGGGACCCACTAGGGCCCCAGTCGCATAGCTGTCGCGGCCAGGGGCCTGGACGCGCCAGGGGGGCGCCTGGACCCCTGGTGGCACCCCTGGCTACCCCCCTTCACCTATTTATTCTCCGCCACGGGAAACTTCCTAAGAGAGAACCCTATTTCGCAATCTCGCCTCTGTTCGCCGACGTCGCGCTTCCAAGATCGGGAGCACCACCACGACCCTTCCCGACACCCTGCCGGAGGGAGGATCGACCTCCGGGAGCTTCCCCTCCACCATGGACGCTTCCCGGATGTGCCGTGAGCATGGGTCCGTGATCAATAGCTATGTGATGTTCTCCTCCCCTCTTTGCTTCATGGTTTAGACCTCGTGAGCTGATCTACATGATCGAGGCACATATGTAATCTTTCTGCTTTTGCTATGCTGAGTTTGATGGGATCTGATGGATTATGAGATTATGTTCAGATTGTGATAGAGTAATATATTTGGTTTTTATCTCTTATATTTTTGTTCCTAAGTAATTCTTGCATATTCTCCGTTGCTGTTTATTGCTTTGGCCAAGTAGTAGGTAGTGACTCCAAGAGGGAACGTTATGCTCGATTGTGGGTACATGCCCCCTGATGACACGCTTGAGTGACAGAAACATGAGTCTAGGGGATGTGATGTGGCCACAAGGGGGAAAACAATGGTGCTTGTAACCGCGGTTGCAAGGATTGTTTACTTTAAGCAAATTTCTTTTTAATGCAGTTTTCTGGTGCTTTGGGTTTACACTTTGGGTGGGGCTCGCAACTTAATACCAGCGAGATGTTCTGGATAGATATCTCAAGGTGGATGATTAGTAGTAGATGCAGATGGATTTCGGTCTACTTATTTTGGCGTACTGCCCATGCTTATGAGCCTCTTCATTTCTTTGTAGCATATTTAGCATTACGGTGCGTTTATAATCCTGTCAATTGCCCATTTGTAATTTGTTTACCTCGCATAGCAGTTTATCGTCTTTTGGGAGAGAGACATCACTAGTGAACATCACGGGACCCCGGTCCATATTCTCTTCATTGTTTACAATTTTATTTCCTTTTCTGTATTTACTTTCAGTTGCTATCATTATCATTATCCCTTGTGTTTGATCCTTTGTAAACAACAAACCGGAGAGATTGACAACCTCTCTGAACTTCGTTGGGAGCAAAGTTATTTGTGTTGTGTGCAGGTCCGCGTCAGTTGCGCTGCTGACACCTACTTATCATCGCTGGAGTCCTACAGGAGACAAACCATATCCTCTACATAGGGGAAATTTTCTGTTATTCTACATCTCACCTTCCACTTGGGGTAACCAACGAAGGGCGAGAAGCCATTATCATCTCTCGCGTATCAGTAATCCATTGATGTTTATTGCTTTGGCAAAGTAGTAGGTAGTGAATCCAAGAGGGAACGTTATGCTCGATTGTGGGTTAATGCCCCCTGATGATTAGCTTGAGTGACAGAAACATGAGTCAAGGGGATGTGTTATTGCCACAAGGGGGAAAACAACGGTGGTTGTAACCGCGGTTGTAAGGATTGTTTACTTTACGAAATGTTCTTTTAATGCAGTTGTCTGTTGCTTTGGGTTTACACTTTGTGTGGGGCTTGCAACTTAATACCAGCGAGATGTTCTGGATAGATATCTCAAGGTGGATGATTAGTAGTAGATGCAGTTAGATTTCGGCCTACTTATTTTGGCATACCGCCCATGCTTTTGAGCCTCTTCCTTTCTTATAGCATAGTTAGCATTGCGGTGCATTTTTAATCCTGTCAATTGCCCAGCTGTGATTTGTTTACCTCGCATAGAAGTTTACCGTCTTTTGGGAGAGAGAAATCACTAGTGAACATCATGGGACCTCGGTTCATATTCTCATCACTGTTACACACTCAATTTACTTATTGCTTTTACTTACTAGTCGTAATTATCACTACCTATTATCTGTTGCATTGATCCTTTGTAAACATTAAGGCCGGAGAGATTGACAACCTCTCTGAACTTCGTTGGGAGAAAAGTTAGTTGTTGTGTGTGCAGGTCCAGGCAAAGCAAGTGATTCTTTTCAGACGGCGCATCACTTGTCGAACCACCTATTTGTAGTTATCGGAGTCCTACTAGAGACAATCTTAAAACCTTGGTATCTTTGCCAAGGGAAACTTGCCGCTACGCTGCATCTCACCTTCCACTTGGGGTAACCAACAAAGGGAGAGAAGCCATTATCATCTCTCGCGCATTAGCTTCCTTCCAAGAAAGTGAACATCGGGATAAATTGTTGTCTCCACGTCTTCGGTTACCCCGAACCTTTTTTTATCTTACTAGCATTTACCTTGGTATTTTGATGCTGTATTTATGTGCATATATTATTGTTGCTCGCTACTTTACTTACTAATATCATCTTTGCAATGGCTAGCTAGGCTCACATTCATATAATGCATTATTTCCTAAATTACCTAGTGAACATTAAAATTTGAAATTGTACCTATTCATTCCCCCTCTAGGTCCATCTTGATCTTTTCAAAAGGAAAGAAATTGTGGAATAGGTTCCTCTTCCCTCTCCACCATCTCCATCACCGTCCCTATCGAAGACCTCCGTGTGAGTTAGGCGCACCAAGAGATGCAGGGACCTATCAATTGCAATATGGAGGTGGAAGGCATGACCCTAAAGAGGATACATGGAATGTGCCTCCTCAAACGCCCATGCGAGGGTCTCACACGGCTTCGCTGGGACCTTCGTGGGTTGCATCACCTCGAGATCTACCGGGGTGGATTCATGAAGAACGTGCATGGCCAGGAGATACATGTAGGTATCCTCTTGGTGCTCCAACACATGTATCTACCTCATCATGGGGACGTCGAGAATCAGAGGCGTCTCGATGTTTCTACAAGCATCTAGGAGCTCCCACCATGTTATAGACCAGTTTTGGTTGGCATCTATATATATATAAGAGCTATTCTGTTACCAGTAGCAGAATATTATTTTGTTACAAATTTAGAACTGACAGAAGCATGGGTTTGAACTGACGCATCCATAAGTTCGCTACTGTTCACAGCTCTAGTTTAAAAAACCAATCTACGAATATTTATTTATCGGAACGGGGCGTGTAATATAGCGTTGGAAAGCTATGGAAAGCACCATTCCGGTTAATATAGAACTTTTTTGCAAAATCATCACGGTTTTTGAGCAGTTTTTAAAATAAAAAAAATTCAAATTCAAAAAAATGACTCGTATTTTTGACATAGTTTTTAAACGGTTTGTCGGAATTGAGAAAATGAGAAGGCGTTGGAAAGCTTATGAAATTACACAAGTTTCACTTAAAGAAATTTTTTTCTAATTTTATACGTTTTAAATGTAATTTGAAAAATGGCAAAAAAATTGGCGGATTGTATTTTCCCCGTTTTTCGCAAACCGTTTATCGGATTGACGCAAATGATATTGCGTTGGAAAGCTATGAAAAATGCGAAACTTTTTTGTATAGAAATTTTTTTCTAATTCTTTATGGTTTTAGAACAAATTCGGATACGGTCACATCTAGTTTTGAATATGATTTTTTACAAGTTTGTCGGAATGGGGCAAATAATATCGTTGGAAAGAGGGCGAGAAATGTGACACCGTTCATGTTGAAAGTTTTCTCAAATTCTCAAAGGTTTAAGAGTAATTTAGAACGCAAGAAAACAAATCATGTTGTGTTTCTGTCTGAAAAAACAGATAGTGTGAATTGAGTGATCTATGAGTTTGAACTGATGAGTTTAACAGTCTGAACTTTACTCTGTTTTTTGGTACTGTTTTAGTCACCTTACAACCATTTCTCGAAATTAAGTAAATAATATATTGTTGAAATCCTATTGAAAAGAGCGTACTTTTGATGTTAAAAGTTTTATGAAATTCAATATATTTTAATAATGTTTTTGAATGTGATAAATTCGTATTGAACAAAGTGTGTATCATAGTCGTACTGATGGTGCGTTCATGTTTGAATTGATTGTCCCATTGACGTTAGCTCGGGTGCAAGTGTGGGGCCTGTGACGAGCTTCAGTGAGTTAATTTTTTGGTTTGGTTTTAGTTTGAACTGATTGCACTCATGAGCGTTAGGTCTTACCCGTACTAGCGAATCATCCATACTTGTACTGATTTCCCCATCCAAGTTAGGTGTTAGGTGTACTGACCGCACAGACGTGCTTGTACTCATTGCATAGTGAACCAGTACCGCACAGACGTGTTATGTTGGTGAAGCCATAGTCACCATTTTCTATACATCTTTTTTTCATGGGGGAGCAGAAGTGAACCAGTACCGCACCGCTTTTCATAGTCGCACTGACGATGCGACGGAGTTTGATTTGATTGCCCCCATCCGTGTTAGGTTGTAGTTGTCCTGATGGCACAATTGTGTTCGTATTGACGGTGCAGTCGTGTCTAAACGGATTGCCCTAATTGCGTTCATGCGAAGGCGAGTCTGAGACTTCGACTTTTGGTGGAGGGGGAGACCTAAGCAAAATAACTAGAATTACACCGCGTGTCATAGTTGTACTAACGACATAGCCTTGTTTGAACGGATTACCCCCATCCACTTTAGTTCATAGTCGTACTGACGGCTCAATCTTGTTTGTACTGATTGTCCGGCCCATCCACGTTAGGTCATAGTTGTATTGATGATGCAACCGTGTTTGAATTGCTTGCCCTCATCGACGTTAGGCCGTAGCCGTACTGATGGTGCAACCGTGTTGGTATTGACGGTGCAATCGTGTTTGAACTGATTGCCCTCATCTGTGTTCATGTAGAGGCGAGCCCAAGACTGACGGTGAGGCCATTTTTTAACTGATATCCCCAATCCATGTTAGGTCATAATCATACTGATAGCACAACCTTGTTTGTATTGACAGTGCAATCGTGTCCGAACTGATTGCCCCCAACCGCATTCATGCGGAGGCGAGTCTGGAACTTAACTTGTGTGTGTTGGGGTGGGGGAGAGGTGGTCAAAACAGAATAATTAGCACCGCACTGTTGGTAAGAGTCATACTGACAACACGACCATGTTTGAACTTACGACACCCATCGTGTTAGCGCGAGGACGAGCCTGAGACCATGCGGTCCGTAAACTTTTCTAAACTTTTGTATGTGAATCGTGCTGATTATTTGCTTGATGATTTTTTCATGTGAACATGCTTCCCTTTCGAAGTTTGAACTGTGAATCTTTTCACCGAACAACAACTACATTTTTTTGTAGTTCTAATTTTGTGTTTCTTTTTAAATTTATTTTCCCATTCGAACTATTGATTTCATCAACTCCAAACTTGCTTGATTTATATAGTTGAACCTGAACTTGAGGGTGTGCAACGACTGCAATGAGTCCGCCAAGTTCTATGTCCAAAATGGTTGGTCGGGAGATTGTGCTCAGGGTGTCAAGAGGTTCCACTATTTCGTTGATAGAGACTGCTCGTTTGGGGACTTATTGGTACAACAGACACTATAACGAATATGCCTTTATATTCGATTGATACACAACAGAAACGCATATACTTGACAAAATCCCAAGAACATTACAGTTTTTTTAGTGTTCTCAGAAAATTAAAAGTGAAAACATCACATGTTTGAAACTTTGTTTTCGGTCATCAAATCCTTACAAAAGCATTGCAAAGTTGCAAAACCAAATATATCCAAGTAGGCAGGAAACTAATAACTAGAAATCTCTAGGCGAATACACACAAAATACAAACGTAATTAGGCTCACAAATGTACGAAAATGTCACGATTTTAGGAACAAAGCAGGTGTCAAAGTACAGGTTTTACTTCTTATAACACGGGACAAAGTAAGTTGTACATGTACAGATCCAACTTTTTATAACATAGTGTCAACTAAACGATAAGCTTCGGAACGGGTACAGAAGTTTTCTTGTTTACTAATGCTAGAGCTAGAACAGGATATGGAAACCAATTCACTATGATAACAAAGATAACTGTCCATCAGTTATAAGCACTTTTGTTGGGAACCGGGGATCTTGAGCGCTGGACAGAAGATCGGCTGTGATCATGCAAAAAGATTTCATCAAACAACAGGGAAACAGATAATGTTAACAAATGGAGAACTGGATACTCCATGCTTATAATAAAATTTCCGCAATGTTGGTGTCTCGATGTGCTGCATCATCTGAACGCCAAATAGTAATAGCAGCAGCTTCATCACGTAAAATGGCACAATTTGAACTGTCATGGGATGATCACACAGCGGCAACTCGAACTGACACATGTTGCTCAGACCTCCTAATTGTCCGAACTATCATGTCACCTCCAGTTTATTTGGAAAAAAATTGCAAGTAACATAAATATTAGGTTCTATGCGCTGTGATGGTAATGGAAGCTAATACCAAGAGCTGATGTAAGGATGGATGGATATATGAACTTTTCATATACAGAGATGGATGGATGGATGTACTTTTCATATGCAAGATCAGCTCCATATACTGATGTAAGGATCGGCTAAACCATCCATTGGACCGACGATTGTCTTCCGAATATTCGTTGTTTGCAAGATAAAAAAATTAGCACTCAAACAGAGCAAATCATACATATGAAATGAGGGATTAAACCCAACATGCATGTACACGTCAAATCTAGTATAAGCATATGAAACATGGCTCGGTTCAGTCGTATAAGCATCACAGATGCTACCAACTTCAGTTCAAAATCAGCAAGAAAACAACTTCAGTAACAACAGGCCAACAAAGTTCATCTGAAGGTCGCATGTTTTTTATGAGAAGATACATAATTGGAACTAAACTGCTAACTGAATACATACTGAACTAAAATGTTTTTTTTATTTTTGTCGATGAACAAAATTTCATTCTGATGCATCAACAACTAGTAGCAAGGAGAAGGGTGTGCACCAGCGGCTACAAAATCTGAGCTAGCAGTAAGGAGTCTGAACTTTGAACTGCACTAGAACCAAAAATTTATTATAAAAACATGTATTAACGAACTCCCCCGCCTCGCGAGTCTGAACTTGTCGATTTTTATTCCGTGAACTTACAAAAATTGCTAGTTTTTGTTTGCTGCACAAAGCAATTTTCACAAAACATACATTAACTTATCTCCATGTTATTTCACACCGAAGAACTATTAACATTTTTATGTGATCAATGTGAGATATGTCATCAATTAGGTGCAGTAGACAAGTTCATAGAGAGGACAAACCGTCCCAGCCGCTGCAATCCTGCTACGCTGCTCCGCCTTGACCTGCATCGCTCATATCTGCCAAAGCAAAAAATCTCCTACGCCTCGCCGTGCCCGCTTCGGCGGAGCGAGCCACCGATGGCCGCCGTCCACCTCCGCTCATTCCACCCCCTCGCGCTCCCGGCGGCGAAAGCCACCGCTAGTCCTAACTGGCTCCGCCTCTCGGCGAAGGCAAGGTTGAGGAGTAGAAGCGCCAGCCTCGCCTTGCTCTGTTGTAAAACAAAAAACAAAAAACTTTTATGTGCAGTGAAACTGATGTATAATTTTAAAACTGAATTTTTTTTCTATGCACCACCGAATTGTTCTGTTTTTCATTTCAAGAACTGAATATAGAATACATATCCAACTACTGCATCACATGTATCTTTTGTGCAGAAATTTATGTAACGATGGGTTAGCTTGTTCAACCTACACATGAGAAAATATAGTAAAAAACAACATATGAATTTCTCCAGTTAGAAATACTAAATACAACCAATCCTCTGAATTTTAGTTTGTAAACTATAATCGCAAAGAAAGAAAACTGTGATATTTCTCTCCACCACAAGTTCCCTTTTTACTGAGAAAGAGGAGCCTCACTTTTGAGAGCGGCCATCCTGGACACGGCGGCCGCTGATGCCTTCTATCTCACCCCGGCTGTTGTTAGTTGGGGATCCGTGTCAATTTATTTTTATATGTGCCGTGTTTGACGGAATACCACCGAATACACTGACACCAGCAGGGCGGGGGTCCTTCTCTGCACAAGGTGAGGGGCTGTTTGGTTCTAAATAAGTCATCAACTTATAAGTTAAAAAGTGGAAAAAGTGACTTATTTTTCCAAACATTTTCAACTTATAAATCACCCCAACTTATAAGTCATAAGTTGCTCCACCCTAACTTAAAACTTATAAGTCAACACTTTTAATGTGGGTCCCACAACTTTTTGATATGGGAAGGTGTGATTAACTGACTTATAAGTCAGATAAAAAACAAACAAGCATGACTTATAAGTCACTGGTTTTAAGTCACCTGACTTATAAGTTGGTGACTTATTTGGAACCAAACAGGCCCTGAGGCCCGGCGTGGGCCATGATGTGTACCTAGCATAGCTACTTTTACTGAAGGAGACCCCCTCAAAAGTATATTTTTACTGAAGGAGTTTGATTTTTTTACCCTATTGTGTTGCGGGTCCGCCGCGATAATGACGCCAGTACACCGCGAGCAGTGAGCAGGTGAGCACACCTAGTGATAATGTGTTGTTTTTATAGTATACTTATTTCTAAGCTCGGGCTATTCTTTCAGTTGTGTCGCTGTAATGCAATCTTTAGATTCTTGTCTACATCAACTTAGACTATCCATAGTGGGAGTAACATAGGTAATAACATAGATGTCACATATGCAAAAATGATAATGTGGCGAATAATTAATGAAAAAAAAGTCATGTGATAACTTAGGTAGTTACTTATTCTTTGAGTAACATCACACATATCAAGATAATATAAGTCTGTAACATAATAAATAAAATGTTGCATGACACTACATATATGTTACTCCCCACTATAAAGGTAGTAACATAGAGTAGTAGCATATGAATGTTACTCCCTTCATTTCATAATGTAATGCGCCCACGCTTATCGAGGTTCAAGTTTGACCATAAATTAAACCAACGAGACCAAATGCGACGGGAACAAAAATTATACCATTAAATTCGTATTCGAAAGAAGTTTTCAATGATATATTTTTTGTTTTCGCCGCAATTGGTCTCATTGGTTAAATTTATGGTCAAAGTTGAAGCACGAAAACCGAGGACGCACTATACTATGGAATGGAGGGAGTACTAGTTAATGTTACTCCCTACTATGGCCCTCTTTGGATACTCTAACTCGATTAGAGATTAGAGTTAGATTCTAACTCTAGACTAACCCTAAACTAACTCTAACCAAAGAGGTGTTTGGATGGTGGGGTTAGATTTGCAATAAATGTACCATTTTCAATCATTTGACTACTTTATTCGGGATTTGATTGGTGGAGATAGAGGGAAACTTAACTTTTTTTGGACCCCACCTAACTCTAACCCAAATAAGCACCTCTTGGGTGGGTTAGATTTTTTGGGTGGGTTAGATGCATCTAACCAACTCTAACCCTCCTGTTTGGATGTTTTGGGGTTAGTTTGGTATAATCTAACCAACTCTAACTCTAACCCATGGAACCAAACAGGGCCTATGACTAGTCTTATACTTTCTCCCTTCTAAAATAAATGTCACCGGTTTATTTAAATATGTGTATCTACATTTAATTTAATGTCTACTACATTCATACGAATTGAAAACATTTTTTTTGGAACAATGAATAGCGTGATTAATACGTACTCCCCGTTATTTTTGGAGTAGTAATTAAGGATTTAGCGTGCTCCCCGTTCACTAAAGTACTCCCCGTTTAAAACTACTGTTGTTTAGTGCTTAGTCCATGAATTTAACTTCCCGTTTTATTCCATTGTCCATATGTGTGCGCACGAACAAAAGGAAATTTAATGGGCGTTAGTGCTGGAGTAGAAACTGGGCGTTAGTGTCAGAATGGTTCGGTAACAAAATATTTACACTAGATGTATCTTGTCCTGCGCACAAAGTTTGTGTCGCGAAAGTCTTCTTGTTTCTAACGACCGTGGATAGAAAGTATCAGCTGCCACTGTGTTCAGGAGGACATTTCTCCCTCACTTTTGTACTGATGCACACGCCATTGAGGACCTGCCCACTCGTGTGACATCCAACTGAACTAGTTAAGAGGGAATCAAAATAGAAGGTCAGACGGTTGAACTGAGGCTAGCTGAACGGGTGGGCGGCTGCTGGCAGCATGCTCGGAGGAACTGAGATGGTGGACTTACGCTCGCCATGAACTCGACCACCACCACGTCACAGGCTGAACTGCACGACGTCGACCAGGGAGGATGCATCAGCGATGATGGGAACGACCCCCCGAGTTCAGATCCACATCACGGCGAGGTCCCTCGGGTCCAACACCGGGAAGGAGGGCGGCCACGGGGAGCAGCGAGCTCTGTTGGAGCTAGGAGGTGCTGCTTCTCACGGATAAGAACCGGGGGAGGAGGGGTGGCTTGCATCGCTGGTGAAGGAGAAGGGAGGATTGAGGCACGCGGCGGCCGGGGGTGGGGAACGCACGACGGCCGGTGGTGTGAGGCGAGCGGCGGTCGGGGGTGGGAAACGCACGACGGCCGGAGGAGGGAAGCGCGCGGCGGACGGCGGTGCGGTAGGGAGGCGGGAGGTGCGCGGCGACCGAGGGTGGGAAGCGCGTTGCGGACGGAGGTGGGGAGCGCGTTGCGGCCGGAGGTGGGAGCGCGCTGCGGTGTCCTACAAAGCACCGATACTTTCAAAATCTGTGTATCGGGGTATAATACTTCATCGATACGACCGATACTCCATCGATACTTATATCCGTGCAATATCCCTTTTTTGATTTAAAAGAACGAAAAAAATATCTTGATATAGTCATTGTTGTATGCAACCACCATAAGGATTGAGTAATTTGATGATCAATCCGTTATGAAGAAGACGATGACTTGATGAAAATAGACATGAATGCAGCAAATGAGACATATGTCGATTTTATCTCAAGCATTTAATTATTTATTGTCTTGATAATCTGATATCTTATTATGTATTTATATATACTCGCCGTATCGCAATATTGTTGTTTCTAGAAATTCCGTATCTCGTATCGCAGTATCCGTATCGCCGTATCCGTGTAACAGTATCGGTGCTTCATAGGTGGGGTCCGAGGATGGGAGGCTCGTGGTGGCGGGGAATGGATCGGGGTGGGGGAGGCTGGTGTTTTTTTTTCTGCTATATATATATATATATATATATATATATATATATATATAGGGTGGGTCTATTCTAACAACACCTCTTAAGACCTTATTCTAACAACATCATTCTTATTTTGCCAACACCCCTCTTAGCCCAGTTTCTAGCGCGGAGCGCCCCGTAGACATCCCACCCATCGGAATAAAACACACGCCCACCTCTCCCTGACGCCCCACGTTCTTCCCCACCCAACCCCCACTCCCCTCCCATCACGCGTCGCCTCCTCCCATGGCGCCACCCCCGGCGAGCCGCCACACCACCTCCTTCCCTCGCGCCCGTGCACCGCCTCCAGCCTCCCTGCCCCGTGCCCCACCCCACCCCTAGTTTTCCTCCCCTGGGATCGAACCTCACCTCGCCCCCTGATCCGCATCAACCGGCGGCCGCCTCCCTCCCCCCACGCTACGACCACCTCCTGTCAGCCGCCTGCCGTGGCCGCCTCGAGCCAGCCGGCCGCCCCCAAGCCTCGGTGAGCCCGGATCCGGACGCCAAGGCCTTCGGTGATGTGGATCCGGCCACCACCCGTCTCTAACACGGTGGCGCCCCTCCTCCCCCCTCCATCCCTCTCCCACCAACCCGACCCCCTCCGTCCGTCCTCGCCGGGTCTCCGCTCCGCACCGCACCAGTGGAATCTCAGTCTCAGCGCCACCGGACTCACCAACTCCCTCCCAAAGCCGTGTTCCTACCCACCGCCCAGTGCGCTGCGTGTCGCCGACACCCCGGCCCGGGCCTCCTCCACACGACGGTTCCACCTCCTCCCTCCCTCACATGCCTCTCGCCATCGGCCCCCGCCAGCCACCGCTATATAACCCGCGCGTTGAGTCTCTTCCCGGCAAGCTCGCCTCAATCCAATCACCCACCCACCCAACAACCACCGGCCAACCAGCAAACCCAGATCCCGTCTCCTTCCTTGCTTGTAACAATGGAGACCACGGCAGCCGACGCCACGGCTGCGGTGCCCAAGGACCAGGCCGCCAACGGCGCCATCGCGGCCGCCAGCGCCGGCGGCGAGCAGAAGACCCGCCACTCCGAGGTCAGACACAAGAGCCTTCTCCAGAGCGATGCCCTCTACCTAGGGATGGCACCCGCAGGGTATGGATACGGGCGGAGCCACCCCGTACCCTTACCCGTCCCTCAAAACCTTACCCATCATCCGTACCCATACCCGTCGATGGGTTTAATTTTTCCCCATACCCACCACCCGACAGGGTAAATGGGTATCGCGAGTAAAAAATTCTAGGTTTGCAACACATCAATTTGAGTATTGGATAGTCATACAAAACAACTTATGATTACAATTTATAAATAATAACACATCATAAAAACAACACATTCTAAATAGTAGCACATTCTCATGAACAACAACACTTACTTTTTACAAAAACACATCAAGAAAACAACACATAGTCAAAACAATAGAAAATAGTCATACATTTTAAGTTCACAAACTCATGAGCCATAACAAAGTATAGATGGGTTTTTTGGGCTACGATATTTAAGAAAATATAATAGTTTAGGTATGTATATAAATACTACGTGAGGCCTAGTTATCTAAACATATGTGGGTACATGGGTACGCGGGTATGGGTTGTACTTACCCATACCCGTACCCACTATACCCGATGGTTTGAAATTTCCCTATTTATATACCCATGGGTAATCTTTTTGACCCATCCCCTTGCCCTAATAGGGTTTTTACCTGCCGGGTACGTGGGTAATGTGTACCCATTGCCATCCCTACCTCTACCAGGTACTGTTCACAACAAAAACTGCTTCTTTTCTTTCCCTCCGTCCGGCCGTCTCCGGCGAGATGCCCAGATCATGCGGCTTCTGACGGGTTGTTCGATCTGATCATCTGTAGATGCCCAGACAATGCACAATGACCTCGAGCGTGCAGTGCACTTTGCATTGTCGTTCTTTTTTATTTTGGATGCACTTGAAAGTATATGGTGTGGTTCTTCGGTTCGTTTTACTCTTTGTTGTGGTGAAGATAAGTAAAAAAGAGATAATAGTGCATTGTGCATTATTTCTGTCAAAAAATATACACATATTGCAGTTCGTTTTATGGAATGGTTTAATTTTTGTATAATTTTGTGGTTCACTTGCCCCCTTGCCTCTGCAATTCACTCTCGTTAAAAAAACAAAATTGAAGAAAATAATCATGCAATTTGCTCACATGTTTGATGTTGTGCATTTTTTTGTCTAAAGCAGTTCGGTGACTCGTGTAATGAAATTCATGGATATTAAGTATGTTGCGAATAAAATAAATAAAGTCACGCAGTTCAATTCGTTTTTGCCCCGTGGTTCACTTTCACGAAACGAACTGCGAAGCTCTGTTTAGACAATCAAATGCAGTTCACTCGCCTCGTCCTTGCGGTGCACGCTCGTTGATAAAAATTTATGTTGAAAGTTTAAAAAAAGTGCAGTTCTCTCTGTCGATAAATGCAACCTGTCTCTGAATGATGCAGTTCGCTTCCCCGATTTCAGATCCGCGAAAAACACGTGCAATTCTGTTTTGCGATAATGCAGTGCGCTTGTCTGTCGGATGCAATCGGGTGCCCCGCGGATGCAGTTAACTCGCCGATTTTTTGTTCCGCGAAAAACACGTTCGTTTTGTCTGGCGATAATGCAGTGCGGTGTCCGGCCAATGCAGTTCACCTCGTCGATTCCGGGTCCGCGAAGAACGGAGTTCCGCGATTTACTAAAATCGACACAACTTTTAAACCGTAAGGAATTAGAGGATGTGTTTTACATAAAAAAGGAGCGTCTCGATGATAGCTATCCAATGGTCTATCAATTGCATCAATCGGACGAACGAATCAAACGAATTTAAGAAAAAACTCCCGCTGTCCAAAAGAGGGCAGCAACACCGTTTTTCAAATTACTTCAAAACCATGTGGAATATGGAAAAGTGTTCAACATATGGATTAATCTACTACTCCATACGAATCCAACGGTATCATACGCATCGATCGGACAAGCGGTTAAAAAGTTCTACTCTCTACAAGATCCGAAAATGAAAAACAGAGTTGCTGCGTTTTTTTGCGGCTAGATTTCTCTCAAATCCGTAGCGAATTATACAAAGTATTATGCATATGGATGGAGCGCATGATCGATATCTTTCCAACGGTATATCATTTTCATCATTCCGCTGAACGGTTTAAGAGAAATCGTGAACAAACTGCAGCTGTGAAAGTGGGTCGCCGCACCATTTTCGAAACTGCTCTTAATCCGTGAAGAATCTGGGGAAGTGTTCAACATAAGGAAGATGCTCCTTTTCCATACGAATCCAAGGGTGTATCATACGCTCAATTCTGACAAACGATTAAAAAGTTATCGCGAAAATACTGCGTGCGGTTCGTTTTTACCAGAGCTCCAGGGTTCCGAATTCAGCAGTGCGGTTCTCTTTGCGAAAATACTGCAGTTCGAAATGTTGTCAGAATAGTTATTCTGACATCGATGTCAGAATAGACCGACTGTATATATATATATATATATATATATATATATATATATATATATATATATATATATATATAGTGGGTCTATTCTAACCACACCCCTTAAGACCTTATTCTAACAACACCTATCTTATTCTAACAACACCCAAAGCTTAAAAAACACCCAAGCCGTCCCCGTAACTACAACTACCTTATCCTCACACACTCCTATCCCCCACCAACACCACACACCCCCCCCCCCCCCGCGGCGCCTCCTTCCTCCTGCCGCCCCACCTCCCGCCCCCTGCTGCCTCGCCCCCGCGGCGGCCACAACCACACACGTCGGCGGCCGATGGATCCAGCGCCCCCTCCCATAGCCGGCCCCTCCCCCTCCCACCTTCTGTTGTGGCCGCCTTGTCCACGCGACCGCGAGCGAGGACCACCACGACGACGGCGGATCTAGGGGCTTCGAGTCGGAGTCGAGCTCCTCCTGCGTCTCCACCACCGAATCATGCGCGGCGTCGCCGGCGGTTGGGAGGAGGATGAGGGTGGGGTGCAAGCACCGTCACCGACGCGTGCGGGCGGAGGTGGTCTTCGAGGGCTGGGCCAAGCGGATGGGCGTCGCGCCGTGCGCGGCTCGCCGGCGAGCATCCAGGGAGGCCGGCGCGCTCCGGGCGCTTGGCCATGGCGTCTCCGCCTCACGCGTCCCGCTCCGCGTCGCCATGGCCGCCGCGCTCTGGTCAGAGATCGTCAGATCCGGGTGAGGGGAGGCCGCGCTGCTGCGACGGCTGGAGGCGAGCTCGCACTTACCGGCGAAGATGGTGGTCACCGTGGCTTCCTGGATGGCGTGCGCCGGGGTCCGGGCAGCCGCCCCCGCCGTGGAGGAGGGCTGGGCAGAGTGCTCCAAGCCAATCATGCGTCCACGGGTCTAGCTCCAAAGCCAATCATTTTGTGTGTCCGTATTATCCTGAGAGGAAAGCAAATTAAAGTAATGCAATCAAGTGTTGTTAGTGGTTGAGGTTTCAGTTTATTTGTTTTTTGCAGGGAGAAAAAATGTTTGCAGTTTTGTTGGATGTGTGTTCTGCAGGGAGAAAAAATGGATTATTCATCTTTTTGTCCTTCTTGTAGTTCATGAAATTGTGTGTGATTCTCTTTTATTGTTATTGCAGTGCTCAGATGCAATTACAAAAAATAAATGCAGTTCACTCACATCGTCCTTTGCGGTGCACGCTCGTTGATACCAAATATTATGTTGAAAGTTTAAAAAATAAGTGCAGTTCTCTCTGTCGATAAATGCAACCGGTCTCTGAATGATGCAGTTCGCTTCCCCGATTTTGGATCCGCGAAAAACACGTGCAATTCTGTTTTGCGATAATGCAGTGCGCTTGTCTGTCGGATGCAATCGGGTGCCCCGCGGATGCAGTTCACTCGCCGATTTTTTTGTTCTGCGGAAAACACGTGCGTTCTGTTTGGCGATAATGCAGCGCGGTTGCCCGGCCAATGCAGTTCACCTCGCCGATTCCGGGTCCGCGAAGAACGGAGTTCCGCAATTTACTAAAATCGACACAACTTTTAAACCGTAAGGAATTAGAGGATGTGTTTTACATACAAATGGAGCGCCTCGACGATAGCTATCCAATGGTGTATCAATTGCATCAATCGGACGAACTAATCAAACGAATTTAAGCAAAAACTCCCGCTGTCCAAAAGAGGGCAGCAACACCGTTTTTCAAATTACTTCAAAACCGTGTGGAATATGGAAAAGTGTTCAACATATGGATTAATCTACTACTCCAGAAGAATCCAACGGTGTATCATACGCATCGATCGGACAAGCGGTCTACTCTCTACAATATCCGAAAACGAAAAACAGAGTTGCTGCGTTTTTTTGCGGCTAGATTTCTCTCAAATATGTAGCGAATTAGACAAAGTGTTCTACATATGGATGGAGCGCATGATTGATATCTTTCAACGATATATCATTTGCATCATTCCGATGAACGGTTTAAGAGAAATCGCGAAAATACGCTCGTTGCAAAAGTGGGTCGTCGCACCATTTTCGAAACTGCTCTTAATCCGTGAAGAATCGGGGGAAGTGCTCAACATACAGAAGATGCTCCTTTTCCATACGAATCCAACGGTGTATCATACACTCAATTCAGACAAACCGTTTAAAAGTTATCGCGAAAACGGTGCATGCGGTTTGTTTTTACCCGAGCTGCAGTGCTCCGAATTCAGCAGTGCGGTTCTTTTTGTGAAAATACAGCCGGTCTATTCTGACATTGATGTCAGAATAACTATTCTGACAACATTCGGAACTGCATCGTATCGCAAAAGAGAACCGCATTGCTGAATTCGGAGCACTGCAGTTCGGGTAAAACAGAACCACATGCACCATTTTCGTGATAACTTTTTAACCGTTGGTCGGAATTGAGCGTATGATACACCGTTGGATTCGTATGGAAATGGAGCATCTTCCGTATGTTGAACAATTCCCCCGATTTTTCACGGATTAAGAGCAGTTTTCAAAATTGTGCGGCGACCCACTTTCACAGCGGGGGTGTTTTCGCGATTTCTCTTAAAACGTTCGTCGGAATGATGCAAATGATATACCGTTGGAAAGATATTGACCAGGCTCTCCATCCATATGTAGAACACTTTGTCTAATTCGCTACGCATTTTAGAGAAATCTAGTCGCAAAAAAACGCAGCAACTCTGTTTTTCGTTTTCGGATATTGTAGAGAGTAGAACTTTTTACCCGCTTGTCCGATCGATGCGTATGATACACTGTTGGATTCGTATGTAGTAGTAGATTAATCCATATGTTGAATATTTTTCCATATTCTACACGGTTTTGAAGTAATTTGAAAAACAGTGTTGCTGCCTTCTTTTGGACAGCGGGAGTTTTTTCTTAAATTCATTTGATTCGTTCGTCCGATTGATGCAATTGATACACCATTGGATAGATATCGTCGAGGCGCTCCATTTGTATGTAAAACACATCCTCTAATTCCTTACGGTTTAAAAGTTGTGTCGTTTTTAGTAAATCGCGGAACTCCGTTCTTCGCGGACCCGAAATCGATGAAGTGAACTGCATTCGCCGGAAACCGCACCGCATCCGACAGTCAAGCGCACTGCATTATCGCTAGACAGAACGCACGTGTTTTTCGCGGAACAAAAAATCGGCGAGTGAACTGCATCCGCGGGGCACCCGATTGCATTTGTCAACAGAAAGAACTGCACATGATTTTTTCACATGGCAAAGAGTAATACGCGTATTTTTTTCACGGACCCGGAATCGACATAGTGAACTGCATTCGACCGATACAGGTTGCATTTATCGACAGAGAGAACTGCACTTGCTTTTTAACTTTTAACATAATTTTTTATCAACAAGCGTGCACCGCAAGAACAAGGCGAGTGAACTGCATTTATTTTTTCTTTAAATTATGTTCTTTCTATCTTGTTTTAGATTGAATGACCGAGGCTTGTGAACTGCATTGATCAGCGCATCATTTTTGTGCATTACGTTATATAGAAAACCGCACATGCAATATTAACAAGGGAACTGCACTGCAATATTCATAGCTCTTGCATAGGGAGCTACGAAATTAAAAAAGGCTGAGCACCAACGCAAAAAAGACCAGCCGAGTCGAGCCACAATCGACTTGTTTTTTTCTTCAGCTTGTTTTCCTCCTACAATCAACACTAAACAGAACTGCAAAAAAGCAAAAAAGAGTGAATCAAATTCCCAATAGTGAACCACATTACATTTGATTCTATCCAATACAAGACTAAAAAAGAACTTCAAAATAAACACAAAAAAGTTGCATCCCCTCAATCCAAATAAGCAAGTATAGCACGCAGTGAGGGCATCACACATTCGTGGGAAAAAATCCACCTTGTTGACCCTAATCAGCACCTTGTCGTCTCGTGCGCCGGTGGGGGCGGCCCGATCTGGAGTCTTGGCTGGTAGTGGCGAATCCCGTCGAGGCCAAGGGGTTGGGGCGGATCCTGGCGGCGCGTGGGGTAGGAGGTGCCTTGGCGGCGTCACAGCAGGTCGGCCGAGGAGGAACGGAGTGCCACGGGCTGGATCCATCGCGAGAATCGCAACCTGTGCAGGATCCAGTTGGATCCGTCATGGGAGAGGCGCCAGGAGGCCGGAGCTCGATCTGCCGCAGAGGATCTGGGCCGGCGGCCACGGGAGGGGGAGCATGGTGGCGCCGCGCCGAGAGGGATGACGGGCGGTTGGTGGCGCGAGGCAGGTCACGGGGCGACCTACCGCCGGAGCCTACGCCGCCGGCCGCCTGAGAGGATGGTGGTGCGCGCCTGCGGCACCCATCGAGGGGAGCGGCGCGACGGCGGCCGTAGAAGGTGGACGGGGGTCGGGGAGCCTTAGGAGGGGTGTGGCCGGTGGCGCGGGACGAAGGTGCGACTGCGCCGGCGGGGGGAGAAGGTTGGATGGATCGGGGGCCTGGCGGAAGAAGGTTGCGGGCGTGGAGGAGAAGTTGGATTGGATCGGGGGTGGCTGGTGGGCAGTGGGAAGCATTTTTATCGGGCCGTTGGTCAGCGCTCCGCGCAAAAAGGCTGGGTCAGGACGGGGCTGTTGGCAGAATAAGAGATGTTGTTAGAATAAGACTGTTAAGGGGTGTTGTTAGAATATGACCCGTTTATTCTATTATTGGCTCGGCCCTATAAGGAAGCGATCCGTCGAAAGGGCCCAACCGATACGCGCGATAGAATGTTCTACAATAGGCAAGCCTTCCTTCCTATATATAAGGCGAATGTTTCATAATCGTAGCCCACAAGCCCACCCACACAATTAACCTCCCACCTCCCTTCGGTTGTTCCTAGGAAAAAAACTCCCTCCGTCTAGCGTCGACCGCGTCCCTGCGCACGCCGCCTCCGGGCTCCCCGCGACGGATGCTTCCCCGTGCATCCCGCATCCGGGCTCGGCCGGCCACCTCCGGGATCCCGGCGCCGAACGCTTCCCCGCGGACGCCGCCTCCGTGCTCCGCCGGCCGCCTCATGGATCCCCAAGATGACTGCTTCTCTGCGCGCCGCTGTCTGCCTCTGCGCGCCGTCGTCCGCTTCCGCGCGCCGCCTCCGTGCTCCTTCGTCCGCCTCCGCGCGCCGATGTCTGCTCCATGGCTTGGCTCCTCATGGATCCCCCAGATGCATTGATGTTCCTTGGTGGCGGCAGCACATGTTGCAAAAGGGCTGCTTGGCTCGCTCATCACAAGAGGGCCGGCCAGATCCATCATCCATCCACATTATTCACCATCAACTTGTGCCCCCCTTTTGGTACCTACAGATAGTGGCACCCTGCAACTGAACCTCGCCGGCCGGCTTTGCTGATCTGTACCAACTCTTTCCCACGATGGGTCGCCGTCGAGATGACGAACCAGGCCGCGAGCATAATCCTAGACAGCGACCGCGCCGTCGACCACAAGCTTGTCCTGTCTTAGTAGGGTGCATCAACCCACGGCAGCCCTTGTGACCAACTGCTCTTCTACAGAGCACTTGCGAGGAAAAAAGACTTTTCCCCAAACCTGAAGAAAGGGGAGGAGCATTATCTCAGCACGTGCCCCCTTTCTCTACTGCTAGTGACTCCAGCACTCGCAGGGAACAGGAATAAACAATGCCAAAAGGCAGTACCAATTGAACACCAGATAAGAGCATGGTTAATAGTATAGTCAGCAGCTGCTGGTTATAAGGGATGCCATGTCATCTATAGCTAATCTTATAGTCAACAAGTACAATAAGAAGGCTATAAGGAATACTACTTTAGCAATATATGGCCCACATGTCTATCTCACAAAGTGCCTAGGAGCACGTGTTGCAGCTGGCTACTAATTAGTAGCCCACTTCTCTTCTCTCTTCTTTTCTCTCTCTTCCAACTAAGCAACAATATACTATTTTATTCCTTATAGCCCGTCCAGTCAGCTCTTTTTCTCTCTCTTCCAACTAAGCAACAATATACTATTTTATTCCTTATAGCCCGTCCAGTCAACTCTATTGTACTTGCTCTAAGGGCGTTCTTCATGGACGTTGAACCATGTCCATAGTGCCTCACCAACATATTTTGAATGAAACTCAGGGAGGGGCAATGGTGCTTGTTGTCTTTGGTGTATCCTCTGCCACCGCGCTGCCACACCATCTGCATTGCTCCTCTTCCACACGCCTGTGCAAGACCACACACTCACCAGGAGTTTAGATGATAAAAACACTGAAATACAAAATTTATGCAGTAATGACTCATAAATAAATTTGTAGAACAATGGATACATCTCTAAAAATGATTTAGGTGAATACCTTAATTTGTAGTATTTGGAGATTTGCAAAACATGTATCCTTTGCAAAATCATATTGTGATGTACACATATTTTTATTACGTAGCAGTATCATTGATTCGTTGTAGGCAGTACAATTTATTCATTCTTGGCAATACAAAAATTATTTACTTTTAAGAGTGCAATTTTTTCATTTTTGGCAATACAAAAATTATTTGTTCATAAGCAGTACAAAAACATCATAGAAAGAAATACAAGGATAATATTCATAGAAGTACAATACTCTATTTTTTGGAACAGAAAAATGATTATCAAACACAGGAAGTACAAAATATTATGACAACGGACAGTACAAAACTCATATTCCAGGGAGTACGTGATGCATGTCTAGGGAAGTGCAAAAACTCATATACAAGATACATCTCGAGGATGTTGATTTCCGTTGATACAAGGCAAAGTTATGTTCTTTAAAAAAAAATTCCGAGCAACACAATTTATTTATTTCGAGCAGTCAATTATTATTATTACTATCGGGCAGTATGAAACTCAAATACACAGAATTACAAGGTACATGTCGAGAGAGTTTGAGTTCATTGGAAAAATAATGGGCAGTACAATTTAATCATTTTGAGAAGTACAAAAACTTCTTTATTACTAGGCAGTACGAAACTCATATTAACAGAAGTACAATACTATGATTTTTACGAATAGGAAAAATCTTTGTATTTCGTAATTTGTTTAAAAACCATGAAGAATTGGAAAAATGTTAAAACATGAAAAGGTTGCCAAATTTCAGTACCTTTCCAACGCCATATCATTTGCATCATTCTGAGGTTCAATGAACACCAATGATCATCTTTTAATGAAACTGATTTTTAGTATTTTCAAAATTATTCAAAAACTATGCAAAATTTGAAAAAACTTCCAACATGAAAATATTTGTAAATTTCAGTAGCATTCCAACGGTATATCATTTGCGCTATTTCGAGAAGTGGTTAAAAAATAATATCAAATTATTGTTCGTCTATTTTAAATCAATCTCGGTATTTTCAAAACTGCTCAAAAATTATGTAAAATTTGAAAAACCTTAATACACAAAAAGATGGGAAATTTTAATAGCTTTCCAACGCTATATCGTTTGCATCATTTTGAGTTCTAAAAATTATCCATAATCATCTTTTAATAAAACTGGTTTTTAGTATTTTCAAAACTGTTAAAAAATTATGCAAAATTTGAAAAACATTAAAACATGGAAATTTTTGGAAATTTCAGTAGCTTTCCAACGGTATATCATTTGCGCTATTCCGACAAGTGGGTAAAAAAATTCGTTCAAAACACTTTTCAATCAGCTTGTAATGATTTATGTTTTTTGAAATTTCATAATAAAAATGTAAAATTTTGAAAAAGTCATAATACAAACTAGTTGAGGATTTTCTGTAGCTTTCCAATGGTATATCATTTGTGCAATTCCGATTAACGGTTTAGAATTTACGACTGAATTACTACGTATAGACAAAAGAACAGTACCAACTTTACGAAAAAGAAGTACGGTAGTGTTGTGTAGAAGCAGTACCAGATCGTCATCTAGGGCAGTACGAGATTATTGCGGAATATTATTCTATCATCGATTGTAGAATAGACGACATTAAAGAGGTGTGCATTAATATGTATATCATCGATTGTAGAATATTATTCTATCATCGATTGCAGAATGTGTGTATATATATATATAGGACGCCCATTTGGAACACCTAGGTGCCTAGGCACCTTGCCTAAAAACCGTTGGATCATATGTTGATTTCGTTGATTAAAGAGGTGTGCATTAATACCTTTTCAAGTAAGGTTTGTATTAATTTTAGTTTTAGTTTTAGTTTGTCTTTAGAAAGAGCCTTGGATTTTGTTTAGTTTGTTGCTGGAACTCTCTTTAGCTTTCATGTTTATCTTGTTAAGAGTGTTGGTTGTTGCATTGAGATGTGCCTTGTCTTGAAAGTAGGTAATTGAGGTTGCTATTCAATTGTAGTAGTAACTTGCAATAGTTTTGAGGTATTGTTGTGAGTAATGTTTGAACTTTTGGTGTCAAGAGCTCTTGCATATTAGTGATAGGTGTCGTATTTTGGGAAATCCGTGCTTATTTTCAAAACCTACAAAACTAGGTGAGAACTCTAGCTAATAGATGGATCACAAAGTTTGGAGGGATCGGATATTAGAGTACACTCACGTAACATGAGTCAAGGATGCGCAAGGATAACCAAACCCCCATACACTCCTCCTTGGGGTACTTGTCTCTTTCTGAACCTCCTGATTAGATTGAGAGTTACCGATAATAAGTGCATGAGTTCTTCGGACTAATGTAAGTATGGAAAGTTGACACTTCCACCTCCTCATATTTGCTAGCCTCTTCAGTATCGTGCATTGCCCTCTTCTCACCTCGCCGGTGCATCCAAAACCTTGGCATGATACGCTCTGTCATCATAAACCTCCCTATATCTATCCTCAAAACAGACACCATACCTACCTATCAAGGAATTTCCATAGCCTTTCCGAGATATATTGGCATGCAACATCCACCTTTTCATGACTTGATCTTCATGTCATACATGTTCCTGCTACACTGGCAGAGGCATACATTGCATACATCATGATAGGTACATCTTCTTTATGTTTTGAGTACCTTGTAAAGTGTGAAGATCTTCTATACCCTCTTGTAAAATAGAGTGTTTCCCTTAAGTGAGGAAAAGATCCCAAAGTGGACAAAATAAAAGATCCCAAAGAGGACAAATGAGATTTAAATAGAAAGAGCCATTGAGGCCACCAAAAAATACAAAAAAATACAAAAAAAGAGAAAAAGAAAATAAAAAGAGAGAAATGGGCAACACTACTATTCCTTTTGAAAGATCCACACTAGTAGTCCCTCTTCTCCTTGTGCTCCATAGAGATGATCATTTATGCATATAGCTATGTGGGGACCCTTCACACTATAGAACTTGGCTTGCATATTCCAAGGATGAGCCTCCTCAAACGAGCTCTAGGTCTTCATGAGCGAGCAAGTTGGATGCACCCCCACTAGTTCCATTGGAGAGCTTTTCTTAGCTCATATGTGCATCTGTTGCATGGAAATCCTTGCTCCTCACATCATATCTATCATTTGGCCTTCTCGCCTATGATTGTCCTCATTGATGTGAGCCTTTCTCACCCTTTTGTCTTCCTCCTCCACCATATTTCTCTCTTTGCCATCCTAAATGTCAACTCTCATGCTTACGCTCATCCATTCCATCAGTGCTCAAAATATCGAAAAGGAGTGGATCAAATTGACTTGTACGTGGCTAGTGGTCTGGGGACGAGTCAAGATAAGATTCCAAAGAAGACCAAGTGTGAAACTTTAGTAGATTGAGTTCTCAACAAAAATATTTTTTCTCTCGTATTCCCATATCCCCCTTCTTGCACGCAAACACCATTTGGAGACATTCGAGTCACGGACAGCGAGATCTCTTGCACCTAATGTTCTTATGTTGCTTGTTTCAATGCTAATATAGACTCTTGCCTGTTATGACTTGAATTGAATCACATACCTTGATTGCTTTACTTTCAAAGTTCTTATATGGTTGCTAGCATGTCACCACAGAAATTATGCTTGTTATCATTTATCTACTCGAGGACGGGCATGAATTAAGCTTGGGGATGTTGATACGTCCCAAACGTATCTATAATTTCTGCTTGCCCCATGCATGTTTTGTGTGATATTGCTATGATCTAGATACACTTTCATACACTTTTGATCATATTTGGACTAACCTATTAACTCAGTGCACCCCAGTGCCAGTTCCTGTTTTCTGCTGTTTTTCTATTTTAGATTTCCTCCGTATTAAAAGTGCTCCAAAAATTTGGGAAAAATCAGATAAAAAATCATCGTTCCGAAAGCTTCCGGATTCACCGAAGAAGGGCCAGAGGGGCCCCACCTGGTGCCCAGGCGGCCAAGTGGCGCAGCCTAGGGTGGGGCCGCGCCTGGTGGCCGCCTGGACTCCTGGTGCCCCCTAGGTGCCCCTTTTGGCTCTTATTTCTACTCCCGTCACGAAAATCCTGATTCCATACCCCTTTTATCCAGAAGCAATTCCGATCTCCGCCGCCATCGCCGACAAGCTTAGGGGGACCAGAATTCCTGTGTCGGCACCCTGCCGGGACGACGAAGTGCCCCTGGATTCATCTCCATCGACGTTGCTTCCGCCCTCCATGATGCGGGAGTAGTCCCTCCTCGGGGCTGAGGTTTCTACCAGTAGCTATGTGTTCTTCTCTCTCTCCCATGATGTGATCTTCGTTGTGATCATAGGCTATGTTAATCTAGGGTGATCCCATGATATTTCCCCTTCCTCTATGTGTTGGATTGATGTACTCACTTGATCTTATCTAGTATAATTCTCGAGACCATGGTGACAACGGTCTATTGGACATGGGTTAGAAGAATATTATCATGAGTGATTTCCTCTTTTGTGTGTTGATTGAAGATTGAGAGTCTCTTGGTGCTTGTATTTGGCTATCCTTGAGATATATTTTGGTGATTGTGGTCTCTTTGGATGGCTGCGGTGACATTGGGAAATCCATAGATTGAGAACTACGAACTCTGAGGTGTGCTTTTGTAGCCCTACATAATTCTTGTCCTCTCTTGACCACAAAGGAATGACCTCCGAGTACGTCTCCATTGCATGTTTTATGGGAAATATCATGTGATTAGACTATGTTAATGTTGTTGAGAGTTGCCACTAGTGAAAGTACGAAGCCTAGGCCTTGTTTCCACCATTGTTACACTGTTTGTACTCACGTTTACCACTTGTTTGCTTGCTGCACTTTTTATTACAGATTTATATTACTTTGTTTTGCCACACGTATCACCCATATTTTACCATCTCTTCGCCGAACTAGTGCACCTATACAACTCCTAGTTGTATTAGGTGTGTTGGGGACACAAGAGACTTCTTGTATCTTAATTGCAGGGTTGCTTGAGAGAGACCATCTTCAACCTCTACTTCCCTGAGTTCGATAAACCTTAGGTCATCCACTTGAGGGAAATTGCTGTTGTACTACAAAGCTTTGCGCTTGGAGGCCCACCATAGTCGACAAGAATAGAAGCATGCGTAGACATCAAAGTGTCAACTTTCAGTACTTACATTAGTCCAAAGAACTCATGCACTTATTATCGGTAACTCTCAATCTAATGAGGAGGTTCACAACGAGACAAGTACCCCGAGGAGGAGTGTATGGGGGTTTGGTTATTCTTGCGCATCCTCGACTCATGGTACGTGAGTGTACTCTAATATCCGATCCCTCCAAAGATTAGTGATCGATCTAGTAGCTAGAGTTCTCAACTAGTTTTTGTAGGTTTTTGAAAATAAACATGGATTGCCCAAAATACGAAACCTCTCACTAATAGGCTAGAGCTCTTGACACCAAAAGTTCAAACATTACTCACAACAATACCTCAAAACTATTGCAAGTTACTACTACAATTGAATAGCAACCTTAATTACCTACTTTCAAGACAAGACACAACTCAGTGCAACAACCAACTCTCTTAACAAGATAAACATGAAAACTAAAGAGAGTTCCAGCAACAAACTAAACAAAATCCAAGGCTCTTTATAAAGACAAAAACTAAAAATAAACTAAACATGGAAGTAGTTACGAAAAGATAAAGAACACACAACAACAGAAAGATAAGCATGAAAAATCCTATGATGTGTTCTAGATTGAAGTGGAGCGTGTTTCTCTCCCACACAAAGTGAGATGGGGTCTAACTTGTTATGAACAAGAAGAAAATCTAAATAAAATTATAAAACTAAAAAGTAAACCTAAGAGCGAGACGCTCCAAGCATAGCACATACCACATGAAGTGATAAAAATATAGTGAGAAGAAGGACGAACTGATGATTGTTGATGGAGAAGGGGATGCACGGGGGCATCCCCAAGCGTAGAGGCTTGAGTCTCCTTGAATATTTATTGGGGATGCATGGGGGAATCCCCAAGCTTGAGCGTTTGACACTCCCGGATCTTCTTTCATCACCCTCCCTCGCACACTTAAAAACTCCCTTCATACATAACTCATCATAAGCTGATTAGAGAGGTTAGTACCCTGTGACGCCCCCAAAATCAGACCATGTATAGTAATCATACATGCAAGGTACACGATCGAGATTAGGGACTCACGGTAAGATATCACAACACAACTCTACAAATAAAATAATACAAGCTGTTTAATACAAGCTAAGGGCCACGAGGGCTCGAATACAATAGCTCGAGAGCACAAAGTGAGCGGAAACGATAGTATCTGAGCACAACCACAAGGTACACATGATCGGCCTTAAGAAGTCTAGCACAAAAACAACAACGAGCAAAAAGGCGAGGCCTCCTGCCTGGGAACCTCCAATCTACTCCTGGTCGTCGGGGATCTTCACCTTGCGGCGGTCGGAATCGAGGATCTCCAGCTCCTAGACTCCAAGGCTCCAACGTCGACTACAGCGCCCGATCAGGCAAAACAAAAAAGGGGGAAACAAAGCAAGGGTGAGTATCTAGCATACCCGCGAGTCTTACGTCTGCTACTAAGCATTTATGCATTTGTATCAAATGGAAAAGGGAGGCTGTATATAGTGGACTGCAAGGTAGAAATCAGAATAAGGATAAGAAGCTAGGCCTATCGAAGACTAGCATCTCTCGACGAGTCTTGAAGCACAAGAAGAGAATAGCCAATAGTTCATATAAAGCATAAAGTAACAATGCAGCAGAAGTTGCTGCAGCATTGTATAATAGTAAGTTGTAATAATTAACAATGATAAATGCCTCCGAGTTCCCCTCCTCGACTTCTCGGCGAGGAAGAAAACCCGGAACCATACAGTTTAATAGTAGTAGTTTGTAGTAGTAAGATCCAGCTTCAGCATAAAGCGTCCTGTTACCGTGGACACGGATATTCGAATAGATTAATCTTCCCTGCAGGGGTGCACTTCTGTTACACTACAACGCACGGATCTCCAAGGTGGCGGGCACCTTGTTAGGGAACACTCCACCGAGGCTATCCGACACTCCACATCCCATCTTTCAAACTCAACAGAGAGGTCATCCGCCGGTCTAAATCCTCAGTACGCAGGGCCCTTGACCCCAACCCCGACGTACTCCTGCATGGTGCGTGCTTGGCCGGTGAAGTAAAATAAAAATAAAAATCACACTTCTCGAGCAAAGAAGACAACACCACTTCCCGGCGCAGGCCGCGGTACTGCTGACTTCTGAAGAGTCCTCGAACGAGACTATGAAGCAGAGGAGCCCACAACTCATTATCCCACATGTAGGCAGCGTGTACAAGCCAAAAGGCTACTCAAGTCATCCGCCGAACTATTAGTAATTTTATTAACTTGTGGGACGACCATTATCGTTGTCTCGACTTAACTGACCCGCGATCAACGACAACAGTCAAGACCACAAATACATCGGTGCCTGCCCCATCGTCCCACCAAGTCTCTGCGGTTACCAACAAGGTGAACCGACTCCTTACCTTATCTCGCGTGTGCTCCTGGAGGAGCTCGACTTTTGTGGTTTGGTAACTCTCGCGACCAACGATCAGGGTCCAAGCACACCGGTACATTGGTCGTACCATCCCTGTCGTCCCGTCGCAATACCACTCAAGGGCACCGTTGGGTCGCCTGACTCTTACCTTTAAGGACAATCGTTGTCTAGGACCCTAGGGAGGCTACACAAAGTCAGCAACGAGTGGAGTACGAGGATTACTCCTCGATAGCTCCACTTGATGTGGATCGGCAGAGCCGAGGTAGGGGTCGGAGGCGGTGTCTGCATTGTACCGTACCTGTGCAGTTATAATAATCGTATCCGCGTTCACTCCCTAGAGTGATCACGGCTCGCTATCTAATCCTAGTTAACTAAAAATGCACTGGGCTCACTGCTGAATATAATATATATTTTTAAAGGCAACATAGGATAAAGGAGGTACATCAAGGGGCGACAAAAACACGCTATGCAATAGAATAGGATTGTAACGTAGCAGCAGCAGTAACAATGCCTAGTGCAAGAAATGTACGGAAAGATAGGCGATATCAGGGGAAGAGAATGGCTCTGCTTGCCTGGAATCTCGCGGTAGGGGTACGGTCGTCGACGAAGTAGTCGATAACAAGGGCATCGACAGCAGTCAGCGGGACTACCAAACAATAAGAGAGGGGAAGAAACAATAAATACACTGCAATAATAGAAATAAAAATATAAGACATGGCAAACGTAGTGTTAGGGGTGGACTAATGCGGTGCTACACGTTGCAGACGAAACGGGAATTTAACAGGCAATTTTACCGGCTCCGGGCGATTACCGGACAAGGCAACCGGAAGGAGAATGTCTCGGGTTCGGTATGTAAGAGGGGTGTGGTGGGGGGGTATGGGTAGCATATTCTTATTCATTGTATTTTTCCGAGCAACTTTGATATATAAATTATTTTCATCGGAGTTACAGTTTAAAAGATATTGAATTTCTAATATTTAAATGATTTTTGGAATATCTTTAATATTTAATTTAAACATTATCCACAATAGTGTTTTGACCAGTCAAACTGACAGTGGGGTCCCACATGTCATAGACAGCAGTAATAAATCATGTAATTTAACTTAAACAACCACTGGGCCCACATGTCATAGGGAAAGCATTTAAATTCATTTTATTTAATTTAAATAACTAGTGGCCCACATGTCATACACCAGTTAGTGATTAATCATTTTTATTAGTTTAAATATCCAGTGGGGGCCACCTGTAAGTCTCTCAGGATATTTTAACTGTTATTAAAATTGATCAAGGGGGTTAAGTGGGGCTGGCCCACATGTCATAGATTATTAGAGGGGGTTGTTTTTGCTTAACATGGGTTAGCCCCCTAATCGAAATAGGGCCTAGCCCACATGGCAGGGGTGGTTAGGCCATGGCTGTGACCACACCGGCGTTACCGCTCCGACGACGAGGGCCACGACGGAGGCCATTCCGGCGAGGGGTTGATGCGGCTGGCAGCGGGAAATACAAGGGTGCGGTATGGGAGGCGTGTGTACAAGGGGGGAGCGTGGCCTCGCACGAGCAGGCGGCGGCGAGTTGCGCGGCCAGGGCGTGGCCCGCATGGGCAGCGCAGGCGCAACGAGCAGGTCGAGCGGGGTGTGGCTAGCAGGGCGAGCAGGGCGGGTGGGGGCGCGGTTGCGCGCACGCGGGTGTGCGTGGGTGCGCACGGGAGGCCTGGCCGAGCTCGAGCTCGCGACCATGGTGGACGGCGGCTACATCCCGGTGGACATGATGATTAAGACAACGTTCGCGAGCCCGGGGTGGGGGAAAGTGACCGGTGGCTCACCAAGAGGGCGTAGGGGCTGGCAGATGGCTCGAGGAATGCTCGACGTGCCCGGAATCGCGCTGCAACCTCGCCGACGACAAGGAAGAAGACGACGACGAGGTGCTTTCTGTAGAGGTCTCCGGCTCGATTCCTCCCGTGAGTCGATGGAGACGACCACAACGAGTTCACTAGACAGCTCGGCCGGGCAAGGGGGACCCGTTGGCCGCGCCGGTGACGACGGCGTGTCCATGGCAGCGCGGGCGAGGTCGGTCCAGAGAGAGGGGGAGGGGAAAAATGGAGAGGCGGCGGATCTGCGAGGCTAGGGTTTGTACCTGAGTGCACGTGGCGCGGGGGGTACTTACCCTGGTCGTCGGTCGCCGGATGACGGCCACGACATGGTCACGGTGGGGATGGCCACGGGATGCGTGCCACGACCCCCCATGAACAGAGAAAGAAGAAGGGTGAGGGGTTGGGCTGGGCCGGTCTGAGGGAAGAGGTGGGCTGAACCGGCTTGGAGTTGCCCTAGGCGAGACATTGCCACTTTCATTTTCTTGTTTACCTTGCACTGTTCTTTATTGTTCCAAATAAATTAGCTAGCATTCAATTTTTATAAAATAATTAACCAGTCCCAATATTTTTGATACACTTTATAACACTGCCCCAAAAAGTTTGAACTCAAAATAAATTCATTTGGATCTTGTTCCTTTTTAAAATGATTAAAAGTGGTTGTTTTGCTACCATTTTTCTTTGGTTATAATATTTAAACATGATAATAAAATCCCATAGTTATTTTATTATGACCTACTGATTTTTAGGCATTTAATAAAATTGGTTTCATAATTTTTGGTTTAACTAAATTTCCAGGGAAATTTTACCTGCCGAAATTATTGGTTTTATTGTTTTATTATTGACTTGGCACTAGCCAAAATATGGTGAACATTCTTGTTATCAATATGAAGAAGTTTTATTTGGAAATGGCATTGACATTTTTTATGAAGTTGAGTAATCACTTTTGTTATCAATTTCATCCAAGGGGGATTAGAATGTGATTGGAATCAATGATGATCAAAACATGCTTAAGCATAGTGATTGTCCTTAACAAGAGGTGATCACTATAGCATGACACCGGGGGTGTTACAAATCTCCCCCACTACAAAGAATTCTCGTCCCGAGAATTAAAAGGTAGTGAAAGGGGTAAAGCTTTGGTTTCGTATTCCAGCGAATCTTGTGGTTCTTGTTGCCCTTCTCGAAGAAGTTTATCCTTCTCGTTGAAGTCTTCATTTATCTGCATCAGTGCATCTTGATGAGTGTTCATCCTTCTTTCGGGGCGTCATCGTACCTACGAATAGGTTAGGGGGAAAACTTGAGGGGGTCGGATCAGTACAAGGTTAATCAACTGAGATGGTCCAAGGGAATGGGGTAAAAAGTAGCTCCCGAGTTAAACTCATGGAGATACATCGAGAGAAACAAAAGAAGGCATGAGAAGTTTTCAAGTGGATATGCAAGTATTCGCCGATTATAACGGAGGATGAAAAGGGGTCCAGAGCATAAGGCATAAGCACAAAGTCTGATATCGAACTGAATATCAAAGGTAGAGGACTCGTGAATTGCATACGAGGTCAAGCAAGAGGAATAACCTCGAGAACAGAAGGTACAAGAGAGTCAGGTTTCGATCCTGTGGAACTGTGGGTTATGGGCTGATACGTCCCAAACGTATCTATAATTTCTGCTTGCTCCATGCATGATTTGTGTGACTTTGCCATGTTTTGCTTGAACTTTCATACACTTTTTTTATCAAATTTGGACTAACCTATTAACTCAGTGCACCCAGTTGCCAGTTCCTGTTTTCTGCTGTTTTTATATTTCAGGTTTTCCGGCCATTAAAAGTGCCAAATAAATTCCGGAAAAATTATATAAAAACCAGTTTCGCGAAAGCTTCCCGAAGAGTCAAATAAGGAAGGGAGTGGAACCACCAGGGCCCCAGGAGGGTCCCTGGCGCGGCCCCACCCTAGGGCGCGTCGGGCACCCTTCTGGCTTCCCTGTGGCCCCCCTCGGTGCCCCCTTTGGCCTATATTTAGCCCCCGCGGAGTAAACCCCTAATATCGATATGCTATTCCCGTTCTCCTCTCTGTACCGCCGCCCCCACTGTTTCATGATCGTGGCTGCCAGGAGAAGCTGCCCCATCACCCTGCCGGAAGGAGGAATCCCCTCCGGGAGACCATCCATCACCATGGACGCCTCCAGGATGTCTTGTGAGTAGTCCCCCTTGGACCATGGGTCCATGACCAGTAGCTATGTGATGTTCTCCTCCCCTCTTTGTGCTTCCACTTTCGAGACCCCGTGAGCTGCCTCACATGATCGAGGCACCGTTGTAATTTTCTGTGTTGCTATGCTGAGTTTGCTGGGATCTGATGGATTATGAGATTATGTTTAGATTGTGATGAGTAATATATTTGGTTCTCTTTTATATTTGTGTTCTTTGGTAAATTCTTGCATGTTCTCTGTTGTAGTATTTTTCTTTGGCCAAGTGATTTTTTGCAACTCCAAGAGGGAGCGTTATGCTTGATTGTGGGTTCAGCCCCCTGATGTCTAGCTTGAGTGACAGAAACATGAGACTAGGGGATGTGCTGTTGCCACCAGGGATAAAACAACAGTGTTTGTACTTGTGGGTGCAAGTATTGTTTACTTTACACATAGTTCTTTTAATGCAGTTGTCTGTTGCTTTGAGTTTACACTTTGGGTGGAATTCTCAACTTAATACCAGCGAGATGTTCTGGATAGATATCTCAAGGTGGATGATTCGTAGTTGATGCAGATGGATTTTGGTCTACTTACCTTGGCGTACTGCCCATTGCTTTTGAGCCTCTTCCTTTCGTTTGTAGCATAGTTAGCATTCGGTGCGTTTATAATCCTGTCAATTGCACAGCTGTGACTTGTTTACCTCGCTAGCACTTTTATCGTCTTTTGGGAGAGAGACATCACTAGTGAACGTCATGGGACTCCGGTCCATATTTCCACCATTGTTTACATCTTCAATTTACTTTCAGTTCTTACTTTTTGTTGCTACTATTATTATGTCTTGCATTGATCCTTTGTAAACAACATGGCCGGAGGAATTGGCAACTCCTCTGTACTCGTTGGGAGCAAAGTTATTTGTTGTGTGTGCAGGTCCACGTCAACCTCGTCTCCATCCGGCAAAAATTTCTACGCCGTTGACACCTTCTTGTATTTCTGCGAGTCCTACGGGAGACAAACCCTATCCTCTACATAGGGAAAATTTTCTGCTACGCTACATTTCACCTTCCACTTGGGGTAACCAACGAGGAGTGAGAGAACTATCTTCCTCACCGTATCAAGCTAATTTCTGGCGCCGTTGCCGGGGACTACAGTCTACAAGATAGGGGAGTTGCACACTATCTTTTATCTTTGCTTTTTAGTCTTGCTAGTTAAGCTTTCAGTTTTTACTTTTGTGTCCCTTATCAAAAATACCAAAAATACCTGCTGCTAATATGGGTTCCAATGAAAACACCAAGTTGTGTGACTTCACTAGTCACAACAACATTGACTTTATCTGCACTCCTATTTCTCCACCTGCCACTTCAGCACATTCTTATGAAATTAAACCTGCTTTGCTGAATCTTGTTATGAAAGATCAATTCTCAGGTGCTGGAGAGGATGCTTCCTTGCACTTAAATAATTTTGTTGAGATTTGTGATATGCAAAAGTACAAGGAAGTAGATTGAGACATCGTCAAGCTGAAGCTTTTTTCCTTTCTCCTTGAGAGGAAGAGCCAAGGAGTGGCTGCAATCCTTACCTAAGAATAGCATTGATTCTTGGGACAAGTGTAAGGATGCTTTTATTGGGAAGTACTATCCCCCTGCTAAAATTATCCAGTTGAGAAGTAACATTATGAATTTTAGGAAATTTGATAATGAACACGTTGCCCAAGCTTGGGAACGTATGAAATCTCTTGTTAAGAACTGCCCCACACATGGTTTGACTACTTGGATGGTTATCCAGACTTTTTATGCAGGCTTAAACTTTACCTCGCGGAATCTGCTAGACTCGGCCGCGGGAGGAACTTTTATGTCAACCACACTTGGTGCTGCGACGAAGCTACTTGATGATATGATGATGAACTACTCTCAGTGGCACACCGAACGATCTCCAACTGGTAAGAAGGTAAATTCTGTCGAGGATATCTCCTCTCTTAATGAAAAGGTTGACTTGATCATGTCTCTACTTACCAAGCAAGCTTCTATTGATCTTCATGATGTTCCTTTAAATTCCTTGGTTGCTCAAGAACAACTAGATGTGAACTTTATCTCTAGAAACAACTTCAACAATAAAGCTTATAGGAGTAATTTTGGTAGCAACAATCCTAGACCTTTCCCATCCAACAACTATGGGAACAACACTTACCCTAGCACCAAAAACTCCACTTCTAAACTAGAGAGTATGCTTAAAGACTTTATCACTACCCAAAAAATCCTTCAACAAGAGTGTAGAAGAGAAATTAGACAAATTAGATATCCTCTCTTCGAAGGTAGACAACATAGCACATGATGTTGAGATGCTTAGAATTAGAACTTCTCCCCCCGAGGAGAGGAAAACCACTCCTATGAATGCTATCCAAGTGCAAATTAATGAAAACATTAGGATGTTGGGCAAACTTAAAGAGAGATGGGCTAGAGAAAAGGAGGAAGAAGAGAGAGTTAAGAGCCTTCCTACCTACGACACCGTAGCTACTATCCAAGTTGTTGAGGATGTCCAAACTATTAGCACCCATCACACCCCTAGTCCACTTGGACCTATCAATGGTGATGCTACCACCTCAACCATAGATGAAGAAACCTCTATGAACATAGAGGCTTTCAAACAAGTGAGCCTTAATGATATCACTACCTCCTTGATAGATAGTAGTGATCTAGACTTTGACAACTGCACCTTACCTGACAAGATGTCTAGAGAACCCCACACTGGCAAACTTAATCTTGCCTTCATAGAGCATATCACTAATGCTCTAATCAAAGTTAGGGAGGAGAAGATTAGACTAGAAGCCTCCATACCTAGGAAGCTAGAAGATGGGTGGGATCCTATGATAAAAATCAAATTGAATAACTTCTCTTGCTTTGGTCTTTGTGATGTTGGAGCTAGTACCTCTGTTATGCCCAAAAGAATGTATGATATGCTTGAATTGAAACCTTTTGATCCTTGTTCTTTTGGTGTTCGTCTTGTCTATTCTTCCGTAACGAAACCTTTGGGGAAGATCGACGATGTTCTTATCATTGTCAATGACAATTATTTTCCCGTTGATTTTACTATTATGGACATTGAGTGTGAGCCTTCTTGTCAAATTATTTTGGGACGTCCTTTTCTTTGCACCGTTGGTGCTGTTATTGACATGAAAGAGGGGAATATAAAATTTCAGTTCCCTCTCAAGAAAGGGATGGAACACTTCCCTAGAAAGAAAGTCAAGTTGCCTTTTGAGTCCGTCACACGGGCTAGTTATTTTCTGTATAAAACTTGATTCTTCTTTTGCTTTATGCCTAGCTTAAAGGCGTAAAAGAAAGCGCTTGTTGGGAGGCAACCCAAGATGTTTTTACTTATGTTTTTAGTGGTCTTGATGATTTTTACTACTGTAGCAACATCATTGTATCTTTATTTTCAAGATTTGTGCCAAGTTATAGCCTCATATGACAAGGGAAGTGAAAGTTGTGACATGCTGTCCAGAAAACAGATTCTGTCCTCGAGACCGGAAAAATCATAGAAAATTACCAGTTCATATTTTTGAGCTGAAGGTTTTACACAACGTGCTCTATAAAATCACGGAACTTCCGTATGTTCTGAGTTTTTGATTTGAGTTGCAGAAGTTCCCCTACAAAATTCTTTACTACCTTCTGTTCTGTTTTTCACAGATTCTTCCACGTTTTATCTCTCCTAACTTTTGCAAACCTTAAGCTTGCTTTTTCTTTGCAAAAACCTTTTGGAAATCTTGAGAAACAGTAGATCTTAAAGAATATCTTTATTTGCAGTAGAGAAAAAATTATTTTAATAGGGTACTAACCTCTCTAATCAGTTTACAACGAGTTATGTATGAAGGGAGTTTTTAAGTGTGCGATGGAAGATGATGAAAGAAGATCCGGGAGTGTCAAGCGCTCAAACTTGGGGATGCCCCCATGCGTCCCCAACAAATATTCAAGGAGACTCAAGCGTCTAAGCTTGGGGATGCCCCCGTGCATCCCCTTCTCCATCAACAATTATCAGTTCGTCCCTCGTTGCACTATATTTTTTTCACTTCATGTGTTATGTGCTATGCTTGGAGCGTCTCACTCTTTACTTTTCTTAGGTTTGTTTTTGCTTTATTTGCTGTAGTAACAAGTTAGACCCCAGCTTTCTTTTGTGTGGGAGAGAAACACGCTCCACTTGAACTAGAACTCCTAATAGGATTTGCATGCTTATTTTCTTAGTTGTGAGTTGTTCTTTTTCTTTTCTTAGCCGCTGCCCTGTTTAGTTGTAGTGCTTTAGTTTTCTTCTAGAGATTTTCTTTTGTCTCAGGTTGAACTTTCCATAGGTTGCATGTTTATCTTGTTTAGATAGTTTGCCTGTTGCACTGAGTTTTGTGTCTTGACTAGAAAGTAGGTAGTTGAAGTTGCTATTCTCTTTGTAGTAGTAACTTGCAATAGTTTTGAGGTATGGACTAGACTAATGTTTGAACTTATGGTGTCAAGAGCTTTAGCCTATTAGTGATAGATGTCGTATTTTGGGCAATCCGTGTGATTTTCGAAAACAAAAAACCCCTGTTGAGAACTCTAGCTACTAGATGGATCACTAACCTCTAGAGGGTTCGAATATTAGAGCACACTCACGTACCATGAGTCGAGGATGCGCAAGGATAACCAAACCCCCATACACTCCTCCTCGGGGTACTTGTCTCTTTGTGAACCTCCTGATTAGATTGAGAGTTACCGATAATAAGTGCATGAGTTCTTCGGACTAATGTGAGTATTCGAAAGTTGACACTTCCACCCACTTATACTTTTTCTAGCCTCTTCGGTACCGTGCATTGCCCTTTCTCACCTTGAGAGTTGGTGCATACTTCGCCGGTGCATCCAAACCCTTGGCACGATACGCTCTGTCATCGTAAGCCTCCTTATATCTTTCCTCAAAACAGCCACCTTACCTACCTACAAGGCATTTCCATAGCCTTTCCGAGATACATTGCCATGCAACATCCACCTTCTTATGACTTGATCCTCATGTCATACATGCTACTTGCTTGATCGATGAGCCGCATGCTAGTTGGGCCTTGCCCTAATCATTGCTACATGACGAGCTAGTATCATTGCATATCCTGCTATCCTAGCAGAGGCATACATTTGCATCATGATAGTTACATCTTCTTTATGTGAGTACCTTTGTAAAATGTGAAAGATCTCCTATATTCTTGTAAAATAGAGTGTTTCCCTTAAGTGAGAAAAAGATCCCAAAGAGGACAAAATCAAAAGATCCCAAAGAGGAAAAATGAGTGTTAAATAGAAAGAGCCATTGAGGCCACCAAAAAAATACAAAAAATAGAAAAATAGAAAAAGAAATAAAAAGAGAGAAAGGGGCAACACTGCTATTCCTTTTGAGAGATCCACACTAGTACTTCATCCTCTATCCCTTATTCTCCATATAGATCATCATACATGCATATAGATATGTGGGGACCCTTCACACTATAGAACTTGGCTTGTATATTCCAATAATGAGCCTCCTCAAACGACCTCTAGGTCTTCTTGAGCAAGCAAGATGGATGCACCCCCACTAGTTTCCTTGGAGAGCTTTTAGCTCACATGTGCATCTGTTGCATGAAAATCCCTACTCCTCACATCATATCTATCATATGGCCTTCTCTCGCCTATGATTGTCCTCATTGATGTGAGCCTTTCACAACTTTTTGTCTTCCTCCTCCACCTTCTTTATGTTTCTCCTTTTAGGTGTCAACCTTCTTGCTCACGCTCATCCATTGCATGAGTGCTCAAAATATCGAAAGGGAGTGGATCAGTTTGACTTGTACCTGACTAGTGGTCTGGGGACGAGTCAAGATAAGAATCCAAAGGAGACTAAGTGTGTAACTTTAGTAGATAGTAGTTCTCAACAACCTTTTCTCTCTCTTTTTCCCAGTCCCCTTCTTGCGCGCAAACACCATCTGGAGACATTCGAGTCACGGGCAGCGAGAGCTCTTGCACCCTTTGTTCTTTGGTTGCTTGTGTCAATGCTAATATAGACTCTTGCTTGTTAAGACTTGAATTTAATTGCATGCTTTGATTTCTTTACTTTGATTGTGTGGCATGTTTCCACAGATATTATGCTTGTTATCATGTACCTACTCGAGGACGAGCAGGAATTAAGCTTGGGGATATTGATACGTCCCAAACGTATCAATAATTTCTGGTTGTTGCATGCATGATTTGTGTGACTTTTCCATGTTTTGCTTGAACTTTCATACACTTTTTTATCATATTTGGACTAACCTATTAACTCAGTGCACCCAGTTGACAGTTCATGTTTTCTGCTATTTTTATATTTCAGGTTTCCGGCCATTAAAGTGCCAAATAAATTCCGGAAAAAATATATAAAAAATCAGCGTCGCGGAAGCTTCCCGAAGAGTCAAAGAAGGAAGGGAGTGGACCCACCAGGGCCCCAGGAGGTTCACTGGCGCGGCCCCACCCTAGGGCGCGCCGGGCACCCTCCTGGCTGCCCTTTGGCCCCTCTCGGTGCCCCCTTTGGCCTATATTTAGCCCCCGCGGAGGAAACCCCTAATATCGACCTGCTATTCCTGTTCTCCTCTCTATACCGACGCCGCCGCCGTTTCAAGATTGGGGCTGCCAGGAGAAGCTGCCCGGTCACCCTGCTAGAAGGAGGAATCCCCTCCGGGAGACCATCCATCACAATGGACGCCTCCCGGATGTCTTTTGAGTAGTCCCCCTTGGACCATGGGTCCATGACCAGTAGCTATGTTATGTTCTCCTCCCCTCTTTGTGCTTCCACTTTCGAGACCTCGTGAGCTGCCTCACATGATCGAGGCACCTTTGTAATTTTCTGTGTTGCTATGCTGAGTTTGCTGGGATCTGATGGATTATGAGATTATGTTCAGATTGTGATGAGTAATATATTTGGTTCTCTTTTATATTTGTGTTCTTTGGTAAATTCTTGCATGTTCTCCGTTGTAGTATTTTTCTTTGGCCAAGTGATTTGTTGCAACTCCAAGAGGGAGCGTTATGCTTGATTGTGGGTTCAGCCCCCTGATTTCTAGCTTGAGTGAAAGAAACATGAGACTAGGGGATGTGCTGTTGCCACCAGGGATAAAACAACGGTGTTTGTACTTGCGGGATGTGCTGTTGCCACCAGGGATAAAACAACGTCATGGGACCCCGGTCCATATTTCCACCATTGTTTACAACTTCAATTTACTTTCAGTTCTTACTTTCCGTTGCTACTATTAATTTCTCTTGCGTTGATCCTTTGTAAACAACAAGGCCGGAGGAATTGACAACTCCTCTGTACTCGTTGGGAGCAAAGTTATTTGTTGTGTGTGCAGGTCCATGTCAACCTCGTCTCCATCCAGCAACAATTTCTGCGCCGTTGACACCTTCTTGTATTTCTGCGAGTCCTACGGGAGACAAACCCTATCCTCTGCATAGGGGAAATTTGCTGCTATGCTACATCTCACCTTCCACTTGGGGTAACCAACGAGGAGTGAGATAACTATCTTCCTCACCGTATCATGGGCCCACATTGAATAAGAAGGGTGGTGAAAAACAATGCGATCAAGTTGCAAGGTAAGTCAGAGAACAACTTTTCAACTATGTAGGCAACAACATCGGTGCCAAGGGCGAGGGACGAAGAGAACCATTTTCCTGCTCGTTAAGATGAGGCAGACCAATTGGCAAAGTTCTTGTCCATCGGTGGTCACCAAAAAGTCATCAACAATCGTAACAGGCTATGCGGACAAAGTAGTACACCAAAGTGTTTACATAAGCAGGGAATTATCACTTCTCACATAAGTTATATTACAAGAAAGGTTAAACAGACCAATGGAAAGGAAAATGTGATGATACACCAGTATCAGGTGTATATCTTTTCCAAGGGAAAGCAAAGCAAGATATACATGACCAAGTTAGTATTGGCAGGGAGTCAAAGGATGTTGTCGATGTTAACACAAATCATCAAGGGGCAAGGATGGTATTTCTCACCATGAATTCAATTAACACTTGGTAGAAGCCAAGATGTCGATGATGACCATGACACATCATGTCAAAAGGTTTCAAGAAAATACTATCGAACAACGGCGACATCAAGCAAAAGGAATGGTGTAGCAAAAGGCATTCAGTGTTTTCGATTGACGACAACCCAGAATCATGAAATGTCTATGAAAGGGATATGCATTGTTTCATCACAATTCATTAGATGTAGTGCAAAGGCATGATATCCTCGAGATACCAGGGGTATTACTCGAAGGTAGAATGGTGGATCATAGGTGTAGAATAATTTATACCAAGGGGACACTTATATTACGAGAAGCTTCCATGATAAGTTATACATAGTCTCCATGGGCATGAACGTAAAGGTTCAGGGTCGACTCCCACTTCTTCAATGCATAGCCTCTAATTCACTTCTCGCTGTCGATGAATTTGTAGCGTTCAAAAATTTATCTGGCATAACACCAGTAGAGTAAGACTCGTAGAAGTTCATGGGTTCACACAGATGAATGAAGCATAGATACAACCCCTAGGGACATTTTACGAATCTATATGACAAACAATAGGAACAAGAGATACAAGTTTGAAAGCAGAAGGCTGATGACACGTAGCAGATGATATCGTTTGCCAAAGGCATTTCGTATCAGGGGGAGCTCGTCAATGATTTAGGACACAAGGGGACTACAGGTAGTAATCCACCAAAAAGGTCAGGCGGTGTTCAGAGAGTCTGGTGTGAGTAACGATACTCAACCATAAGAAGAAAGAATGCATAAGCAGTGGAGATAGAAGTATCTGGATAGTTCGACGCTGGAGTACAAAGGAATTACGATGTCCAAAAGACGGACAATCAAGGAAGGTTTGACTTACAAGATCCAGCTCATGTCCGGAATGAAGTCTGAGCCGGAAGAATGAATTCATAGGGTTAACCGATGACTGCGTGCATTTGCGCACACGATGATTCAAGAGATCGGAATGGCAATGCCAAGGGAGGGCATCGAAGATCACAATACAAACGAGATTAATCATAGTGCAAGCATGCAAGAAGAATCTCCAAAAGAAGTAGGTTGCAGAGGATTCTCGAAACAACGGAAAGTATTTCGATGCATCGTGTGAACACAAGAGCAACTGGGATTGAATGGATGAACGGAAGGTGTATGTGGTTATACATATGGACTTATCGGTGGCAATGAATTGTCAAGGTATCGGCACATAGAGGCTCAGCAATTCTTCAGAGAGTATCTTCGACATCTTCAGGTGAATTAGGCGACCATCTGCAATGCGGGGCTCTCGGGGAGGAAGTAGTCATGAGAACCTAGAGTCAGTGTTAATAAAATCGTTAACCCGAAAGAGAAGAGAGATCAGAGTCCCAGAGTAAAGGTGCGGCGAAAAAGATCCTAATACCATACAGTTTTTGCGACGTGGGCGGATAAGCCACACGACACTGTTAGTAAAGTAGTTTTGCAAAAACTAGACTCGACTTTGACCAAGGAGTTCGAAGGGGGTTTCCTACAGGCAGTCGGCTCTGATACCAACTTGTGACGCCCCCAAAATCAGACTGTGTACAGTAATCATACATGCAAGGTACACGATCGAGATTAGGGACTCACGGTAACATATCACAACACAACTCTACAAATAAAATAATAGAAGCTGTTTAATACAAGCTAGGGGCGACGAGTGCTCGAATACAACAGGTCGAGAGCACAAAGTTAGAGGAAATGATAGTATCTGAGAACAGCCACAAGGTACACATGATCTGCCTTAAGAAGGCTAGCACAAAAACAACAACGATCGAAAAGGCGAGGCCTCCTGCCTGGGAACCTCCAATCTACTCCTGGTCATCGGGGATCTTCACATTTCGGCGGTCGGCATCGGGGATCTCCAGCTCCTAGATTCCAAGGCTCCAACGTCGACTGCAGCGGCCGATCAAGAAAAACATAAAGGGGAAATAAAGCAAGGGTGAGTATCTAGCATACCCGAGATTCTTACGTCCGCTAGTAAGCATTTATGCATTTGTATCAAATGAAAAAGGGAGGCTGTATATAGTGGACTGCAAGGTAGAAATCCGAATAAGTATAAGAAGCTAGGACTATCGAAGACTAGCATCTCCCGACGAGTCTTGAAGCACAAGAAGAGAATAGCCAACAGTTCATATAAAGCGTAAAGTAACAATGCAGCAGAAGTTGCTGCAACATTGTATAATAGTAAGTTGTAATAATTAACAATGATAAATGCCTCCGAGTTCCCCCCTCGACTTGCCGACGAGGAAGAAAACCCGGAACCATACAGTTTAATAGTAGTAGTTTGTAGTGGTAAGATCCAGCTTCAGCATAAAGCGTCCTGTTACCGTGGACACGGCTATTCGAATAGATTAATCTTCCCTGCATGGGTGCACTTCTGTTACACCATAACGCACGGATCTCCAGGGTGGCGGGCACCTTGTTAGGGAACGCTCCATCGAGGCTATCCGACACTCCATATCCCATCTTTCAAACTGAACAGAGAGGTCATCCGCCGGTCTAAATCCTAAGTACGCAAGGCCATGGACCCCAACCCCGACGTACTCCTGCATGGTGTGTGGATGGCCGGTGAAGTTAAAGAAAAATACAAATCACACTTCTCGAGAAAAGAAGACAACACCACTTCCCGGCGCAGGCGGCGGTACTGCTGAGTTCTGAAGAGTCCTCGAACGAGACTATGAAGAAGAGGAGCCCATAACTCATTATCCCACGTGTAGGCAGCGCGTACAAGCCAAAAGGCCACTCAACTCATCCGCTGGACTATTAGTCATTTTATTAACTTATGGGACAACCGTTATCGTTGTCTCAACTTATCTGACCCACGAACAACGACAACAGTCAGGACCACTAGTACATCGGTGCCTGCCCTGTCGTCCCACCTAATCTCTACGGTTACCAACAAGGTGAACCGACTCCTTACCTTATCTCGCGTGTGCTCCTGGAGGAGCTCGACTTTCGTGGTTTGGTAACTCTTGCGGCCAATGATCAGGGTCCAAGCACACTGGTACACTGGTTGTATCCTCCGTGTTGTCCAGTCACAATACCACTCGCGGGCACCGTTTGGTCGCCCGACTCTTACCTTTAAGGACAACCGTTGTCCAAGACCCTAGGGCGGCTACACAGAGTCAGCAACGAGTGGAGTACGAGGATTACTCCTCGATAGCTCCACTTGATGTGGCTCGGCAGAGCCGAGGTAGGGGCTTGAGGCGGTGTCTGCATTGTACCGTACCTGTGCAGTTATAATCATTGTATCCGCGTTCACTCCCCAGAGTGATCACGACCCGCTATCTAATCCTAGTTGACTAACAATGCGCAGGGATCACTGCTGAATATAATATATTTTTTTAAAGGCAACATAGGATAAAGGAGGTACATCAAGGGGCGACAAAAACACGCTATGCAATAGAATAGGAACTTAACGTAGCAGCAGAAGTAACAATGCCTAGTGCAAGAAATGTATGGAAAGATAGGCGATATCAGGGAAAGAGAATGACTCTGCTTGCCTGGAAGCTCACGGTAGGGGTACGGTCGTCGACGAAGTAGTCGATCACAGGGGCATCGACAACGGTCGTCGGGACTACCGGACAATAAGAGAGGGGGAAGAAACAATAAATACACAACAATAATAGCAACAAAAATATAAGAAATGGCAAACGTAGTGTTAGGGGTGAACTAATGCGGTGCTACACATTGCAGACGAAACGGGAATTTAACCGACAATTTTACCGGCTCCGGGCGATTACCTGACAGGGAAACCGGAAGGAGAATGTCTCGGGTTCGGTATGTTAGAGGGGTGTGGTGGGGGTATGGGTAGCGTATTCTTATTCATTGTATTTTTCTGAGCAACTTTGATATATAAATTATTTTCATCGGAGTTACAGTTTAAAAGATATTGAATTTCTAATATTTAAATGATTTTTGGAATTTCCTTAATATTTAATTTAAAAATTATCCAGAACAGTGTTTTGACCAGTCAAACTGACAGTGGGTCCCACATGTCATAGACAGCAGTAATAAATCATGTAATTTAACTTAAACAACCACTGGGCCCACATGTCATAGGGAAAGCATTTAAATTCATATTGTTTAATTTAAATAACCAGTGGCCCAGATGTCATACACAGGTTACCGATTAATCATTTTTAGTAGTTTAAATATCCCGTGGGGGCCACATGCAAGTCTCTCAGGATATTTTAACTGTTATTAAAATTGATCAAGGGGGTTAAGTGGGGCTGGTCCACGCGTCATAGATTATTAGAGGGGGTTGTTTTTGCTTACCAGGGGTTAGCCCCCTAATCGAAATAGGGCCTGGTCCACATGACAGGGGCGGTTAGGCCACGATTGTGACCACGCCGGCGTGAACGCGCCGATGACGAGGGCCACGATGGAGCCCATTCTAGCGAGGGCTTGGGGCGGCTGGCAGCGGGTGTAACACCCTTAGAATCAGTAACAATAATCACTATAGTGACTCCATTGTTAGTGATCATTACTGTTGATGATCAAGCCATGATCACCTTTTATCATAGCCCTGTCAATTTCCAACCCAGATAAAATTTTCAGATTGGGTAAGTCATAAAACTTTTCTCCAAAAATTGTGGATGCATTTCAATCAACATGATCATGGTTAAACCAAGTCACCCTTAGCCATTAGCCTAATCCCCGGGTCAATGATAATTATAAAACCATAAAGTTGGGTTATCAAAAGTTTTGTGGAATTTAAACTGGAAATGAGATCAAAAGTAAACCCTAGGTGATGCAAACGCTTTTATTATTTATTAGCAGATGATCTGTAGGCCAGGTTATGATAGCAAAGAATATTTATTAAGTGATTTAGGAATATTGGGATATAAAAATAATTGGTTGGAAATTATTAAGTTGCCAGGAAATAATAATAATAATAAGTGCAAATTGTAGTTGAACTAAAATTTCTTAAACCTATTTTATAAATTGTGAAATAATCAGTAGGTAATTTTAAATAAGAAGTGGTATTTTTATTTCAATGTTTAATAATAAAAACAAATAAACAGAGTGCCAAAAATATCCTTTTTAGTCATTCACTAATTAAATAAAATCCATGTGAATTTTTATTAATGCTCAGACTTGTTGTGACATTAATATATTATGTAACATAAATAATGGAGCAACATTCATATTTTACAAAACTGAAATGATAGAATAATAAAATAAATACAACAGAAAAGAAAATAAAAATAATTAAAAAGAAAAGAGGAACACTATCCGTTGCCCAGGGCAACTTGCCCCCCACCTAACCCAACCCACCCCAGTCCTCTCTCTCTCCCCTGTTCCCTCCCCCATCCCGTACGCGCCATGAACAGAGCACGCCGGGCGCCCTCGAGCTCACCTGCCCCCTCGCCCTCACCCACTCCCCCCTCTCTCTGTGGATAAGGAGGCCCTCCCCAGCCCCCGAGCAACTCTACCTACGCCCTCCTCCTCGCGCTCTCCCTCGCCTCTGTCTGCCCCTTCCCCCACCGGATACGCGCGGCCGTGGGCACGCCACCGTCACCGACGTGGCCACTGGACACCCTTCACCGTGCCACCATGTCTGGGACGCCCACGGCTGACTACCACTCTACCTCGCGCTAGCAATCAACGCCGGGACGCACCGCACATCGCAAATCGAGCTCCTCTTCGCCGCCGCGGCCACCACGCCATTGTTGCCGTGGAGCTCCACACCGGCTTCCCCCACGCCTGCTACCTCTCCTACTCGCTCCGATGTAAGCCGCTGCTCATTTTGCCCCATCTCGCGCGTAGTTTCATGCACCGTAGCCTCGCCCCCGCCTAGCATAGCACCAGCCGCCGCCTGCATGTTCGACGCCGTGGCCACGGGCCTCTCCGTGGCCGTGACCTAGCCCCACGCGACGCGCGCCGTCGCGCCGGTCCGATCCCCGCCCTCGACGCTCTGTTTGGCCCACTGTAGCACCCACGCCGACCTCGCCGGAGCTCCTCTGCCACGGCTCGTCGCCGGCGAGCGCGGGCAGTGGCTTGTGTGCCACTCGGGTCTGTCCCTCTTATATTAGCGTTAACCACCCCCCCGTTAGATTAGATTAAGATAATCTAGTTAGTTTTTTGTTAGTTAACTGGTCACTGACATGTGGCCCCCTTGGCCCTTTAGATTAATTAAAATGGTTAAACTAGCTGCTGTGAGGCTGACAGCAGAGCCCCACTGACAGATTAATTAAAATGAATGAATTAGTTAATATTTAGTCTATGACATGTGGGGCCCTTGTTTATTAACTTGATTGAATTGAATTAAATTAAATAACAACCTATGACACATGGGTCCCACTGCATAATTAGGAATTATTAGATGAATTATTAAAAATATGTGGCTGACATGTGGAGCCCACATGTCAGCACTACTCTGGATAATGTTGTATTAATAAATAAAAGAAATTCAAAAATGATTACTAAATCATTTAATTTGATTTAAACTTTCAAATTCAATATCTTTTAAACCGTAACTCAGATTCAAAAACTTTATGCATGAAAATTGATCAGAAAAATACAACGTATACGAATACGCTAACCATATGTCTACCACCCCCTCTAACTTACCGAACATCAACATTCCCCCTCCGGGCCGTCTGTCGATATTTTCCCGGTGCCGATAAAAACCTGCCGGATGATTTTACGTTTAAACATGAAAGTTTCTCAGAATGAATCAACGATCACGGATACAATATCCACATGTCTGACAGATGTCTCTAACACTGCAGACATGGAATCTTCCCCTTTGGACACCCTGTCCGATAATTACCCGGACCTGGTATTCCATCCCTGGATGAATTCCCGCTCCGAGCAACGTGCATTGCACTGCGTTAGAACACCGTTAACATTGCATACGTCATGTTATTCATCTGTTTGTTTATGCTTGCTTTGTATTTACTGTTTCTTCCCCCCTTTATTCTCCGGTAGACCCCGCTGCTACCGCCGACTACACTGTTGCCGAGTACGACTACTTCGTCGACGACCGTACCCCTACCGCGAGCTTTCAGGCAAGCAGAGCCACTCTCTTCCCCAGATATCGCCTATCTTTCCGTACTTTTCTTGCACTAGGCATTGTTACTGCTGCTGCTACGTTACAATCCTATTCAATTGCATAGCCTGTTTTTGTCGCCCCTTGATGTACCTTCCTTTAATCCTATGCTGCCTATTATTACTTATGCATTATTCAGCAGTAAACCCTGCGCATTGTTAGTTAGGTTTAGAATAGCGGGCCGTGATCACTCTGGGAGTGATCGCGGGAACGATATATTACAACTGCAACAGGTACGTATCAATGCGGACGCCATAGGGAACCTACAACGGCGAGACTCTGCCGAGTCGCTTCGAGTTTGACTTACGAGTGGACGAACTCGTATTTCACTCTCGTCGGCTCAGTAGCGTAGCATCACCGGGATGATACGAGGTTTACCTCTTTAGTTCATTCCGCCGATGTCTCTGTCAAACCTCTTTAAGTGTGCCATCGAGGGTGATACCTCCTGGTTTCACTTAATGGTAGGAACTCGAACCAACTGGTGTCCTTAAAGGTAAGAAGTCGGGCGACCCAACGGTGCCCGCGAGTGGTATTGCGACGGGACGACAGGGAGGGTACGACCAGTGTACCGGTGTTTTTGGCCCCTGATCGTTGGCCGTGAGAGTTACCAAACTACGAAAGTCGAGCTCCTCCAGGAGCACACGCGAGACAAGGTAAGGAGACGTTTCACCTTGTTGGTAACCGCAGAGACTTGGTGGGACGACAGTGCAGGCACCGATGTAGTGGTGGTCCTGGATGTTGTCGTTGTCCGTGGGTCAGTTAAGTCGAGGCAACGATAACAGTTGTCAGGGAGGTTAATTAAAATGCTAATGTCGGGACCCGGAATATGCGTATGTAATTCCAGTCACGATGCAATCACATGGAGAGCCGAGAGCTGTACCCACTTGTCTAAGAAGACAAGGCCAAGCACAGAACACTCTCGGAAAGCATCGAACGTGAGGAGCATCCCATCCAGGCCGGATGATCATCTGAGATGGGTCCTCATCGTCCTCTCACAAGTCTAAATGCTTATGGGTGGTGAATCCCATACTCATAGACAAGTCGCCTCAACGTTGTTATCGATTGAATCCTAACTCTTACATAGACTTAATCCAGCCCGATCACTTAGTCGGGGTCTAGGGCGGGCTCGATCATACAACAAAGTGTGCACGTGACAGAGTCACGAACAATCGCATCGCGATGCCCCAAGCTGAGCACATCTAAGGGCCACTTGGTGTATAAAAGACCGCCAGCCAGATCACAACTAAGGTCTCGAAAACCCATACTAAGACATGCATGTTATAAAAATAGACGGAGCACACATGCCTTGTATGAACAGAAGGTATCATCACATAACTCTACAAAGTACTTCTTTATTGACTTACACATAGAGCAGACGAAGATCACATGTCTGTGATCAACATTACATCATACAAGGGAAGCAAATTAGGTCTGAGTACAGACAAGTTTAACAAAGGGCTTAGAGAAGCCTTGTAAACATACATGCCCTTCCACGAGGGACCAGACTGCTGTCTGGAACTATACTACCAAGGTCAACGTCGAGCTTCACGAAGGTGACTCCAACGGTGTCCGGGTTCTCATCTAAAACATATAATAAGCAAACGTGAGTACAAAGTCGTACTCAGCAAGACTTACATCAGAACTACACTACTCATTCTCAAGTTTCATGGTAAGTTAGGTGGGGTTCAACAATGCAGAAGTGCCAGCTTTGACTTGGATAGTCCTGTACTACGAGTACCAGACTTGAGGTAAGAAACGTACAAGAGTCCACTACCAAGTCTCCAACCAATACACCACTATGGTTACTTCCTCGACTTCCCCAAGAGGAAGCACACCATAGCACTCACGCTTATCTTGCGAGTTTTAGAAGTATCCATTCAAGTTGTATAATAATCAGGTACAGGTTCCAAGTAGTCCTTAACCGCGGACGCGGCTATTCGAATAGTTTTGTTAACCTTGCAAGGGTGTAAGCTACACACACATGACCATCGGTTACCGCCTTTTGCTCGCCACCGTTCAAGAGGTGACAGCGATGATGTTCACCACGACACTTCGCTCACAACCGGTCTATTCCAGGAGTCGACTATCTGAGTTACCTCCGCTCGAGAGCCCGGCCGGATCAACGAAACGGACTCAAACAATGCAAGTGACCGAGACGCCACCTTTGGCAGATGGTTTTCCTGCCTCACAGGTGCACCCACATATCTATATGATGAAACCATTCCTTCATTCTTTTTCTATGCACATGCCAAATGGAAAGCCCGAACTAATGTGACTCCTGGACGTCAACCGGATCAAGGTACTAGGCCGAGAGGGGTCAGTGAGCCCAATGTGTGGTTGTACTCTTTGTCTTGGATTAGCATACAAGAACTCGGTGCTTAAGGCGGTGTTCAACGAGACAACCCACTGTGTACTCCTACACAGCCTCTCATCGTTCACCTTGTATTAGGGTGGATTCACCAACACGTTATCATCAGCATCACTGTGATCATCCATCCCGACTCACAAACAATGTAACCTCATTGTATCACTAAGCAGCAATAATCAGTAACAGTTGTAGGGACCACATGCTCATCATTCAACTCCTATATCTGCTAGGATTGTGGTTTAATTAATACGGTGGATAGGTCATGCATCGGAATGGGTTCAACTATGCGAAAGAACGTGTCTCGGTGATCTCCTAAACATGCATAAGCGAGACTGAGAGGGAAGTGGGATTTTATAGATATGATCAATGTGGGTTTGCTTGCCTTGCTGACGATACACGGGGTTTACCGAACTTCTTATCCTTCGGGGGTGATCACCGTCTCGGAACGTCTGTCATCGGAGGCAATCATCAACAAAGGGGGCAACATGAATGGAAATTCACAAGCACATGTTTATGTTGTCACATGATGTGAATGGTACTGTGTTGTGGCATATTTGATTTAAATGAAGTGTATTGCATTTGAAATGCAAATTCAAACTCCATATGTTGTTCAAATTAGCCCATTTGTACTTGCTAGTGTTTGATCATTGTAAACTATTTTGAAATGTGTATGATATTTCTCTGATGTTCAAGTGATCATGATTGCATTGCATTGGTTGAAGTTGGAGTAGCATTTGAATTTAATTTGATTTAATTCCAATTAAACCAAATAGCAAAAGCTATCGGTCCCATTTTAAATTCAACTCAAACATAGCTGAAAGTTGTATATTTGGATAGATTATTTTCTGCTGATCATTTTTCATATATTATATGTTAAATTTGGAGTTAATATGAATTTTCTATGATTTTTGGAAGTTTATACTATTTTCTGCCTCTTTCTGAATTTCTTTTAATTCTTTTAATCTGGAAAACTGTTTATTGCATCATGCTGATGCAAGCATGAAATCAGCAGAGGGCTGACATGTGGGCCATGCCTATCATAGGCATCGTGTTAAATCCCTGTTTAATTAAATCTTTGTTTAAACTAAACTAGTTTAGTTAGTGGTTGGGCCCACTGGTCAGCCACTGTTAGTGGGTCATTAGGATGGGGGTTAGCTGGCTAATGACGGGGCCACGTCACCTCACCGCCGGTGACCAACATAACGGCGGAGGGGCTCGCCGGACTTGGAAAACGGCCGCGGGGAAGGGGGAGAAGGGTACCAGGGGGTTGCCCTGGCTCACCCGCATGCACTGGTGCTAGCTAGGCACCAAGGCGAGCACGGGAGCGACGTCAATGTCCAGCCCGGCGGAGACCGTGGTCCTGCTCATGGCGGAAGGCGACTGCGGGCTCGGGAGGAGCCGGGGTTAGAGGGGAACGGTGCGCGAGCTCACCGTGAGCAAGATGGTGAGGTCGGGGAAGCCGAAGGGAGGCCGGAGACGGCGTAATCGACGGTGAGGTCTTGCGGTTCCGGCGGCGTCTCGTCGTCGATTCCGGCGGCTCGATGCGTTCCGGGCTCAGGGCCTTCTCCAGGGCGATGAGGACGAGGGCGCTGCGAACGGAGGACAAGACGACGAGGCTCTAAGCGGCCGTTGGCCACGGCTGCGCGGGTGCGCGCTCCGGCGAGTTCCTCGGGTGTGCGCGGAAAGGCAGCGCAGAGACGTGGAGAGGAGCCGCGCATGTAGGGGGAAGGGAGAGGGGGACCTAGGCGTTCTCCTGGCGTGGAGATGAGGCACGGGGGGGGGGGGGGCTTTGAGCATTCTCGGCGTCGCGGTGGCTCCGCGGCGTGCACCCAGGCCGCCACCGAGCTGCTTCGGCGTCGGGGAGGTAGACGACAACGTGGGGCTGGTGGGCTGGGCCGGAGTCCCGTTAGATGGGACGGGGAGGCCAAGGGTGGGCTTGATTTCCTTTTCCCTTTTCTTCTGTTATTTCTTTTCTGTTTTCTTTTTCTTTGATCTAGTTTGCTCCAAAAAAATAGCAGAGCATTTTTATTAAATTCCCAAATAATTTTATAAATCCTAGGTGACCAGTAGCAAGTCACTTGTAGAATTTGAGCATTTTTTAAATTCAAAACATCTGAATTTCAATTCAAATAGGGGTCATATTTAATTTCCAAGGCACATTTTGATTTTTAGAAAATTCCATGATCTTGGGAATGAACCCAAACCACTTTTGCAATGATCAACAACAATTCTAGGAGTTTTCCAAACATTCAAATCATTTTTGGAAAAAGATATTTATCTGGCCATTTATTTAAATTCTTCAGGGCTTTTCTTTTCCCCATTTTTGAATTTCTTTTTGGATTTTTCACATGATGCAAAGGGAAACTCAAACCCTAGCACTTACCCTAGTTGGGGTTGTGATTGCTAAATGGTTCGTCGGATGACTTGAGTAGCCTTTTGGCTTATATGCGCTGCCTACACGTGGGAATTACGAGTTATGGGCTCCTCTGCTTCGTAGTGTCGTCCGAGGACTCTTCAGACGTCAGCAGTACCGCGGCCTGCGCCGGGAAGTGGTGTTGTCTTATTTGCTCGTGCCGTGGTGTCTTATTTGGATTTTCTTTAACTTCACCGGCTAGCCTCGCACCGTGCAGGAGTACGTCGGGGTTAGGGTCCAAAGCCCCGCGTACATAGGATATAGTCCGGCGGATGACCTCTCTATTGAGTTTGAAATATGGGATACGGAGTGTCGGATAGCCTCGGTGGAGCGTTCCCTAACAAGGTTCCCGCCACCCTGGAGATCCGTGCGTGTAGTGTAACACAAGTGCACCCCTGCAGGGAAGATTAATCTATTCGAATAGCCGTGTCCACGGTAACAGGACGCTTTATGCTGAAGCTGGATCTTACCACTACAAACTATTATTATTAAACTGTATGGTTCCGGGTTTTCTTCCTCGCTGGGATGTCAAGGAGGTGAAGTTGGAGGCATTGCTAATTATTACAACTTACTATTATACAATGTTGCAGCAACTTCTGCTGCATTGTTACTTTATGCTTTATATAAACTATTGGCTATTCTCTCCTCATGCTGCAAGACACGTCGGAAGATGCTAGTCTTCGATAGGCCTAACTTCTTACCCTTGCTCTGATTTCTGCCCTTCAGTCCACTATATATAGCCTCCCCTTTCCATTTGATACATGCATAATGCTTAGTAGAGGACGTAAGTCTCGCGGGTATACTAGATACTCACCCTGCTTTATTTCCTTTACTGTTTTGCCTGATCGGCCGCTGCAGTCGACGTTGGAACCCGGGAGAAGGAGTACCCCCGGAGGCGACTACTACGACGTCGAGTTCCCCGTTGACCAGGAGTAGTTCGGTGGATCCTAGGCAGGAGACCTCTCCTTTTCGATCTGTTGTTATTTGTGCTAGCCTTCTTAAGGCAGCCTTGTATTCTGGTGTCTGTACTCAGACACTTATGCTTCCGCTGACTTTGTGCTCTCGAGCTCTTGTATTCGAGCCCTCGTGGCCCTTGGCTTGTATTAAACAGCTTGTATTATTTTATTTGTAGAGTTGTGCTGTGATATTTCCACCGTGACACCCTGATCTTGATCGTGTACCTTGCGTGTATGATTACTGTACACGGTCTGATTTTGGGGGCGTCACAACGGGCAGTACAAGGGTGCGTCCTGGGAGGCGTGTGTACGGGGCGAGCGTGGCCTCACACGAGCAGGCGGCGGCAAGGTGCGCGGCCAGGGCGTGGCCCGCACGGGGAGCGCAGGCGCAGCGAGCAGGTCGAGCGGGGTGTGGATAGCAGGGCGAGCAGTCCAGGTGGGGGCGCGGTTTCTTGCACGCGGGTGTGCGTGGGTGCGCACGGGAGGCCTGGCCGAGCTCAAGCTCGCGACCATGGTGGGCGGCGGCTACATCCCGGTGGACATGGTGATTACGACAACGTTCGCGAGCCCGGGATGGGGGAAAGTGATCGGGGGCTCACCAAGAGGGCGTAGGGGCTGGCAGCTGGCTCGAGGAAGGCTCGTGGCGGCCGGAATCGCGCTGCAACCTCGCCGGCGACGAGGAAGACGATGACGAGGAGGCGCTTGCTGTAGAGGTCCTCGGCTAGATTCCTCCCATGAGTCAATGGAGACGACGACGACGAGTTCACTGGACAGCTCGGACGGGCAAGGGGGACCCGTTGGCCGCGCCGGTGACGACGACGTGTCCACGACAGCGCGGGCGAGGTCGGTCCAGAGAGAGGGGGAGGGGAAAATGGAGGGGCGGTGGATCTGTGAGGCTAGGGTTTGTCCCTGAGTGTCCGTGGCGCGGGGGGTACTTACCCTGGTCGTCGGTCGCCGGATGACGGCCACGGCATGGTCACGGCGGGGCTGGCCGCGGGATGCGTGCCACGATCCCCCCTATGAACAGAGAAATAAGAAGGGTGAGGGGCTGGGATGGGCCGGTCTGAGGGAAGAGGTGGGCTGAACCGGCTTGGAGTTGCCCTAGGCGAGACATAGCCACTTGCATTTTCTTGTTTACCTTCCACTGTTCTTTATTGTTCCTAATAAATTAGCTAGCATTCAATTTTTATAAAATAAGTAACCATTCCCAATATTTTTGATACACTATATAATACTGCCTCAAAAAGTATGAACTCAAAATAAATTCATTTGGATATTGTTCCTTTTAAAATGGATTAAAGTGGTTGTTTTGCTAACATTTTGCTTTTGTTATAATATTTAAACATGATAATAAAATCCCATAGTTATTTTATTATGACCTACTAATTTTTAGGAATTTAATAAAATTGGTTTCATAATTTTTGGTTTAACTTTATGTTCCACTTATTAAGTGAATTTCTAGGGAAATTTTACCTTCCAAAATTATTGGTTTTATTGTTTTATTATTGACTTGGCACTAGCCACAACATGGTGAACATTCTTGTTATCAATATGAAGAAGTTTTATTTTGAAATGGCATTGACATTTTTTATGAAGTTGAGTAATCACTTTTGTTTTCAATTTCATCCAAGGGGGATTAGGATGTGATTGGAATCAATGATGATCAAAACATGCTTAAGCAGAGTGATTGTCATTAGCAAGAGGTGATCACTGTAGCATGACACCGGGGGTGTTACATACCCTAAATAAAATATTTTTCCCCACTGGAAATAAAGATATTCTTGAAGAGCTACCGTTTCTCAAGATTGCCAAAAGGTTTTTGCAAATAAAAAGCAAGCTTAAGGTTTGCAAAAGTAAGGAAAGACAAAACGTGGCAGAATCTGTGAAAAATAGAACAACAGGTAGTAATTAATTTTTTGGGGTACTTCTGCAACTCAAATAAAAAAACTCAGAACATACGAAAGTTTCAAAATTGTATAGAGAATGCTTTGTAAAAATTTCAGCTTACAAGGATGAACTGCTGATTCCTTCCGATTTTTTCCGTCAAGCAGACATAATCTGTTTTCTGGACAGCATGTGACAACTTGTGCTTCCCTTATCATAAGAGGCTAAACTTGACACAAGGCTTGAAAATAAAGATACAATGATGTTGCTACAGTAGTAACAATCATCAAGATCACTAAAAACAGAAGTAAAAACATCTTGGGTTGCCTCCCAACAAGCGCTTTCTTTTACGCCTTTAAGCTAGGCATAAAGCAAAATTAGAATCAAAGGTCTCCGAGATCATCGGAGTCGTAAAAACCTTCAAATTGATTTTCAACAAGCTCATTCTTCTTCTTCCTAGGAAAGAGGTACTTAACGTTCGCCTTACCGTGTAAGCATATGTACCGTTTACCAATATCAATAAAGCCTTTCATAGCTCGGAGGAAGTCCCTTCCCAGCACGATGTTGCTTTGGTTTGGCTCCATGATGAATAAATCCATCGGTGCAACCCTATGAAGGAATGCAACTTGGACTTCTTTTACCTTTCCTTTAACCTCTGAAATATCTCCATTAGCATGTTCATGATAAGATGATAATTTATCCATATCTAGTCTCAAAGAATCATAGACTATTTTTGGCATGGTAGAAACTATGGATCCAAGATCACAAAAAGAAAGGAAGTCTTGGTTAGAGATCCTAATCCTAACAAAGGGCTCCCAATCATCATCTATCTCCAACATTTCTTTCTTGTTGGACTTAAATTCCTCTACCTTCCTCAAGTCTAGAGCATCCATCCTCTTTTCAATAGTGACAAGTCTATCTACAACAGTATCAATACTACGATCATAAACAAAATAACTATATATACCATGCAAAATATCAAGAGCTCTAGCTTCATCACACTCTAAAAAGTCTCCTTCAACTATAATATCAAGAGAGTGTTTACACCACTTAAAAAGACCATGGTAAAAATTTCTAAGCATAATTTTTATAGGTATCCAAGGCATAATTCTTTTATGTGCTTCAGAAATTCTGTCCCATGCCTTCTTCATATTCTCTCCATCCCTTTGACGAAAATCTAGAACTTACGATTCCCTCAAAGGACCAAGTCCTAACATGTTCTTCTAAACAAGGAGGACTACTAAAAGCAAGATACATATTTTTTTTGTGATTTTTGATATAGGACACAAAGATAAAAACTGAAAGGTAAACTAACTAGAATAAAAATCAAAGGTAAAAGATAGTGTGCAACTCCCCTATCTTAGCACTCCGAGTCCCCGGCAACGGCGCCAGAAATTTGCTTGATACTCTCTCCTCGTTGGTTACCCCAAGTGGAAGGTGAGATGTAGCATAGCGACAAATTTCCGTCGGTGACGATACCAAGATTTGTCTCCAGTAGGACTCCGGAGATGATAAGTAGGTGTAAACGGCGCAACTGACATGGACTTGCACACAACACAAATAACTTTTCTTCCCAACGAGTACAGAAAGGTTGTCAATCTCTACGGCCTTGCTGTTCACAAAGGATCAACGCAACATATAATAATGATAATGGTGATAGAAACTAGAAAGTAAAAGTAGGAAAATAAAAGAGCGTGTAACAATGATGAGAATATGGAACGGGGTCCCGTGATGTTCACTAGTGATGTCTCTCTCCAAAAAGACGCTAAAACTGCTATGCGAGGTAAACAAATTACAGCTGGGCAATTGACAGGATTAAAAACGCACCGCAATGCTAACTATGCTACAAATAAAGGACGAGGCTCAAAAGCATGGGGAACAAATAAAGGACAAGGCTCAAAAGCTTAGGAAGAGGCTCTAACTGAGCATAACGTTCCCTCTTGGAGTCACTACCTACTACTTGGCCAAAGCAATAAACATCAACGGAGAACATGCAATAATTACTTAGGAACAAAATATAAAAGATAAGAACCAAATATATTACTCAATCACAATCTGAACATAGTCTCATAATCCATCAGATCCGAGCAAACTCAGCATAGCAACAACAGAAAATTACATATGTGCCTCGATCATGTAGGGAAGCTCACAAGGTCTAAACCATGAAGAACAAAGAGGGGAGGAGAACATCACATAGATACTGATCACGGACCCATGGTCCAAGGGAAACTACTCACGACACATCCGGGAAGCGTCCATGGTGGAGGGGAAGCTCCCGGTGGTCAATCCTACCTCCGGCAGGGTGCCGGGAAGAGGTCTGTTGCCGCTCCCGATCTTGGAAGCGCGGCGGTGGTGGAACAGAGGCAAGATCACCAAAAGGGGTTCTTTCTTCGGAGGTTTCGCGTCACGGGGAATAAATAGGCGAAGGAGGGCAGCCAGCGGGGCCACCAGGGGTCTAGGCGCCCCCCTGGCGCGGCCAGACCCTAGGCCGCGCCAGGTGGCCGCCTAGGTCCCTGGTGGTGGCCCTCTGGCCCCACTTTGGTGATTCCAGAAGGTTCCGTTGCGCTGATTTTTTATCCGATTTTCCCGAAGTTTTGGAGCACTTTCAATATGGGGGAAACCTGGTATAGAAAGACAGCAGAAAACAGGAACTTGCACTGTGCTGCACTGAGTTAATAATTTAGTCCAAATATGATCAAAAGTGCATTAAAGTGTATCTAGATCATAGTAATATCACACAAAACATGCATGGAGCAAGCAAAAATTATAGATACGTTTGGGACGTATCAATAGTCCATCCCCTTTGGTGTCTCAAGCTTTCACCATTGGGATCGCCGGTTCTGAACTGTAACAGGTGCATACAACTCATATATAGGATCAAGGACACAAATATATTCATGCAAACACATAGAGTTCAAATCTGAGATCATGACACTCAGGCCCAAAGTGACAAGCAATAAGAACAAGTTGTAGCAAAGATGATAAATACCATACTAGATGATAGGCAACATGCCCCAACAATCTGATAAACAATTACACGATCTAACTCAACCAATCCCTACCATCCCCTTTGCCTACAGCAGGGAATTACTAACACATGAAAGGAGAAGTCATGGAGGGATGATGGAGTGGCGATGGTGATGACGATGGCGATGATTCCCCCTCAACGGAGGCCAAAACAGCCTCCAGGTTAGCTCTCCCGGAGAAGAACAAAGGGTGGTGGCGGCTCCGTGACGAGAAATGGGAAAAGGACTTCTATTATGGGATTTACTTGCCGAGGGTAAACATAGGAGTCCTGGTAGGGCACCAGAGGGGGTGGGGGCCACCCAGGGGCTCTGGAGGTGCGGCCAGGGGCCAGGACGCGCCACCTGGCCGCCTGGGCCAGGGGCAGCCCCGCTCTGGCCCTCCTTCTGACATATGGCTCCTCCCGATGCATGGATTTTCTGTATTTTTTCATGTAATGTTCCGAGACACCTAAAAATACATTTTCCTGCACACAGGAAAACCATACATGCAACTCTGCTGAAAACATCGTCAGTCCGGGTTAGTTTCATTCAAATCATGCAAGAATGAGGTCAAAACAATATCAAAAGTGTTTGGAAAAGTCGATACGTTTGAGACGTATCAACTCCCCCAAGCTTAGCATATTTCTTGTCCTCAAGCAATTTAGTTCAACGAACTAGACGCGGCAAAGAAAACGGTGACAAACTTCTTTTGCTTCATTAGATGTATATAAGCATGTACTACGAACAAGACTGGCAAGTTTTGTCACCATTGATGGCACCGAAGTAGTGCTCCTCGGTGGTTACCCCAAGTGGAAGGTAGAGATGTAGATAGCGGCTAATTTCCCTTACACGAAGATAGTAAGGTTTATCGAGTCCAGGAGGACTTCAAGGACCGACAAGTAGGTGGTTCGACAAGTGATCCGCCATTTACAATAATCACTTGCTCTGCCTGGACCTACACACAGAAACAAATAACTTTGCTCCAACGAGTACAGAGGGGTTGTCAATCCCTCTGGCCTTGCCGTTTACAAAGGATCAAACGCAACGGATAAAAGATAATGATAACTGCAACTAGAAAGTAAAAGGCAGAAGTAAATTGAGGGTGTAAAAAGTGGTGGAAATATGCATTGGGTTCCCATGATGTTCACCGGTGATGTCTCTCTCCCAAAAGATGATAAAACTGCTATGCGAGGTAAACACATAACAGTTGGGCAATTGACAGGATTAAAAACGCACTACAATGCTAACTATGCTACAAAAGAAAGGAAGAGGCTCAAAAGCATGGTCATTACGCCAAGATAAGTAGACTGAAAGGTAAACTAACAAGACTAAAAATCAAAGATAAAATATAGCATGCAACTCCCCTATCTTGAAGATTGGAGTCCCCGGCACCGATGCTAGAAATTTTCTTGATGCTAGTGAGGAAATACTTCTCGCCCCTCGTTGGTTACCCCAAATGGAAGGTTGAGATGTAGTGTAGCATCAAGATTTCCCCTAACATAGAGGATAGGGTTTATGTGTCCAGTAGGACTCCAACAACGACAAGTAGGTGACAACGGCGCTAGAAATTACTAGCACGATTTGATGTGGACCTGCACACATATACAGATAACTTTGCTCCCAACGAGTATAGAGAGGTTGTCAATCTCTCCGGCCTTGCTGTTTACGAAGGGTCAAACGCAAGAGATAAAAGGTAATGATAACTACAGCTGGAAAGTAAAACAGAAAGTAAATTGAGGGTGTAAACAGTGGTGGAAATATGGACCGGGGTCCCATGATGTTCACTAGTTATGTCTCTCTCCCAAAAGACGATAAAACTGCTATGCGAGGTAAACAAATCACAACTGGGAAATTGACAGGATTACACTATGCTACAAATAAACGAAGATGCTCAAAAGCATAGGCAGTATGCCAAAATAAGTAGACCTAAATCCATCCGCATCTACTACTAATCATCCACCTTGAGATATCTATCCAGAACATCTCGCTGGTATTAAGTTGCGAGCCCCACGCAAAGTGTAAACCCAAAGCAACAGACAACTGCATTAAAAGAACTTTGCGTAAAGTAAACAATCCTTGCAACCGTGGTTACAAGCACTGTTGTTTTCTCCCTTGTGGCAACAGCACATCCCCTAGACTCCTGTTTCTATCACTCAAGCTAGTCATCAGGGGGCATGAACCCACAATCATGCATAACGCTCCCTCTTGGAGTCACTACCTACTACTTGGCCAAAGCAAGAAACAGCAACGGAGAACATGCAAGAATTAATCAAGAACAAAAAATATAAAAGATAAGAACCAAATATATTACTCAATCACAATCTGAACATAGTCTCATAATCCATCAGATCCCTGCAAACTCAGCATAGCTACAGAAGAAAGAATTACATATGTGCCTTGATCATGTAGGGCAGCTCACAAGGTCTAATCCATGAAGAACAAAGAGGGGAGGAGAACATCACATCGCTACTGATCATGGACCCATGGTCCAAGGTGGAATACTCACGGATCATCCGGGAAGCGTCCATGGTGGTGGAGAAGCTCCCGGAGGTCAATCCTCCCTCCGGCAGGGTGCTGGGAAGAGGTCTGCTGGCGCTCCCGATCTTGGAAGCGCGGCGGCGGCGGAAGAGAGGCGAGATCGCAAAAAGGGGTTCTATCTTCTAGGGGTTTGGGTCGAGAGATAAATATAGGAGAAGGCGGCCAGCCAGGGGGCCACCAGGGGTCCAGGCGGTTGATACGTCCCAAACGTATCGATAATTTCTGCTTGCTCCATGCATGTTTTGTGTGATATTGCTATGATCTAGATACACTTTCATACACTTTTGATCATATTTGGACTAACCTATTAATTCAGTGCATCCTAGTGACAGTTTCTATTTTCTGTTGTTTTTCTATTTCAGTTTCCCCCATATTAAAAGTGCTCCAAACATTCGGGAAAAATCAGATAAAAAATTAGCGTGAAGGAACCTTCTGGAGTCCCGAAGGGGGACCAGGTGGGAACCACCAGGGCCCCAGGCGTCTACCTGGCGCGGCCGAGGGCTTGGCCGTGCCAGGGGGGGTGCCTGGACCCTTGGTGGCCCCCCTGGATGCCCCCCTTCGCCTATATATCTCCCGTGACGTGAAACTTCTGAAGACAGAACCCTCTTTCGCGATCTCGCCTCTGTTCCGCCGCCGCCGCGCTTCCAAGATCGGGAGCACCAGCAGACCTCTTCCCGACACCCTGTCGGAGGGAGGATCGACCTCCGGGAGCTTCCCCTCCACCATGGACGCTTCCCAAATGTGCTGTGAATAGTTTTCTTTGGACCATGGGTCCGTGATCAGTAGCTATGTGATGTTCTCCTCCCCTCTTTGTTCTTCATGGTTTAGACCTCGTGAGCTGCCCTACATGATCGAGGCACATATGTAATCTTTCTGTTGTTGCTATGCTGAGTTTGATGGGATCTGATGGATTATGAGATTATGTTCAGATTGTGATAGAGTAATATACTTGGTTCTTATCTTTTATATTTTTGTTCCTAAGTAATTCTTGCATGTTCTCCGTTGCTGTTTATTGCTTTGGAAAAGTAGTAGGTAGTAACTCCAAGAGGGAACATTATGCTCGATTGTGGGTTCATGCCCCCTGATGACATGCTTGAGTGACAGAAACATGAGTCTAGGGGATGCGGGATTGCCACAAGGGGGAAAACAACGATGCTTGTAACCGCGGTTGCAAGGATGTTTACTTTACGCCAAGTTCTTTTTAATGCAGTTGTCTGTTGCTTTGGGTTTACACTTTGGGTGGGGCTCGCAACTTAATACCAGCGAGATATTCTGGATAGATATCTCAAGGTGCATGATTAGTAGTAGATGCAGATGGATTTTGGTCTACATATTTTGGCGTACTGCCCATGCTTTTGAGCCTGTTCCTTTATTTTGTAGCATAGTTAGCATTGCGGTGCGTTCATAATCCTGTCAATTGCCCATCTGTAATTTGTTTAACTCGCATAGAAGTTTTATCGTCTTTTGGGAGAGAGACATCACTAGTGAACATCACGGGACCCCGGTCCATATTCTCATCATTGTTTACACGCTTATTTACTTTTCAGCTTTTACTTTCAGTTACTATCATTACCATTATCCCTTGTGTTTGATCCTTTGTAAACAACAAGACCGGATAGATTGACAACCTCTCTGAACTTAGTTGCAAGCAAAGTTACTTGTGTTGTGTACAGGTCCACGCCAGTTGCGCCGTTGACACCTACTTATCATTGCCGGAGTCCTACGGGAGACAAACCCTATCCTCTACATAGGGGAAATTTGCTGGTATCCTACATCTCACCTTCCACTTGGGGTAACCAACGAAGGGCGAGAAATCATTATCATCATCTCGCACATCAGCGGCCCCCTGGCGCGGTCCCACTCCTGGCCGGGCCGAGAGGGCGCCTGGGGCCCTGGTGGGTCCCCTTCGGCCCCCCTTCGGGACTCTGGAAGCTTCTGAAGCGCTGATTTTTATTGGATTTTCCCGGAATATTTGGAGCATTTTTAATACGGGGGAAACCTGAAATAGAAAACAACAAAAAACAGGAACTGACACTGGGGTGCACTGAGTTAATAGGTTAGTCGAAATATCATCAAAAGTGTATGAAAGTGTATCTAAAACATAGCAATATCACACAAAACATGCATGAAGCAATCATAAATTATAGATATGTTTGGGAAGTATCAGGGCCACAGGAGCTTCCTCTGGCTCCGGGGTGGTAATGGTACGTCCATCCGTCGTATGAAGTCTCGGGTGCGTAGAAGAACATCCTGTTGTCCTCCCAAGAAGAAGGATCCACACTCCAAGAAGAAGGTCCTTCACCCGACTGGGTGACAGGCTCCTCCTGGGGGTTGCAGAATCTCCTGCTCCTCCTCCTCGAGAGAAACCCCCTCCATGGGGTTATGGAACTGCTGCTGAACAAAGAACTCGTCCAGCTCGACCGTAGTGAAATACCATCCGTTACTTCTAGTATAATCAAACCAAAGTGGTGCAGGTAGATGGATCTCGCGAGTGGTGGTCTCGCCAAATCTCATAATATAAACAAGGTTACCAAAATCGAAAGTCCTAGTAACAAACTCATGCCTCTTCATAGCAGCGAGATCAAAGCGTAAGAATGGAAAAGGCGCATCAGTCTCATGTATAGTGAGCTTAAGCCTCTCAAGAATAAGCTTGGAATAAACGCCACCAAAGTGAGGTCCTTTGCCGCTGTTAGCGACAAGGTGGCGAGCAATCAAAGCACCAATATTATACTGGCTATCTCCTGGGAGGGCGGCTGTCAAGATAGAAATATCTGGCCCCAAAATGTTGCCCGTGTTGTTACGAGTTAACACCCCTCGTGAAATATAGTACGCAAAGTACCTGAGGTGGGGAAACAAAATGCTGGAAATCTTCCCCCGGTGCACGTCCTTCGGTTCCTTGCTACAAAGAGAAGTGAAAAGGGCCTGCAACTCGGTGGGGTGAGTAGGTATCTTGGTCTTCCCAACATTCCTCACACTAAAAATATCACAAAACTCTGCCAACCGCATGATAATAACTTTCTCATAAATTCTAAATTCAACCATGGAAGATTTCTCATTATACTTAAACCAATTGACAAAACAATACGTGAGTTTCGGATACTGTGGCACCTGATGTGTCATAAGGCTTGTCAAACCTGCAGCTGCACGAAGGTTATCAAACTCATTCTTAATACCTGTAGCCATAAGAAAATCCGCACACGGGTAGGTCATAAAAAGTGTCATGTCTGTCTCGTAGAGTAGCTACAGTGGCACAATATCATCATTATAACTCATCCTTGCATAAGAGGATAAAGTTGCAGCTCTAGTTACTCTATCCGTAGGCTCGGCCTCTTCATCCCAAGCCATCCCTTAGCTTTTCAAAACAAACTCATTTCTGATTTTTTTGAAAAGTTGCAAAAACGGATATCTAAGCGAAATGAGTTGAGGCAAACTACTCTACTCACTTCCCCAAGGCGTATACTTGCATCAAAACTTCAAAAGTAAATTTCTAAACATGCATGCAAGCTCATATGAACAGCACCAAAAACTTCTAAATACTCATAAATGTGACTACCATCCAAAATTCTAATTGGAGGGGTGGAGGAGTCATATACCAGGGAGCAAATGCTCAAAATCTCAACTCAAATGATGGTCTGAATGGAGAGATCGAAATTTGGCTCCAAGAACAGAAAAAACTCGGGTTCCAATAGCAAAAGACGAGTTTCTGGAGTAAGAGAGAGAGAGAAGAAGAAGATACACCAGAAAAGGGGGCCTGGTGGGCCCAAGCGCCCTAGTGGCGTGGCCAGGGGCCAGGCCGCGCCACCTGGCCGCCTGGACCAGGGTGCCCCCCTGTCAGCCCCAGGCACCCATGTGCTTCTTATTTTGTGAAAAAAATTATTATAATTTTTTTGGAATTTTTTTGACAACTTCATTTTTGATAATTTTCCGAGGTAGCGAAAGCTGCAAAAAATTCCGGAGGGCTCGAAAAAGTGGTTAAACATATGAAGTTTCAAAAGCTTAAACTTTGGTACAGAAAGGTAGATGAAAACTAAAATAAATGCAAATATAATAAGCTTCCCTCTTTTACTTGTATAAAACTTGTTTATTAGCAAGGTTGATCAAGTCTTACTACTAAACAAGTGATATATCGAGCAAAAAAATTCACCACATATAAGGCATTCATGGTACCTTTATTTGGAGGGAGTGTCCCTACCATGATTGTTTTATATTTGTGATGCACATGTAGAGTACAATCCCAATCACCAATCTTCACGGTCTCAATATTCTCAATGGAGTTAAGGCCATGCCTTTTATCAATCTTCTTCGTAAAATCTACCGTGTGTTCTTTATCATTTACATTGAAAGTGACCTTTCCTTTATTGCAATCAATAATAGCACATGCGGTGTTAAGAAAAGGTCTACCAAGAATAATAGACATGCTCCCATCTTCGGGCATCTCAAGCACAACAAAATCAGTAAGAGTCAAACAATTAGCAACTTCAACAAGAACATCCTCACAAATACCAATGGGAATGGCTGTTGACTTGTCAGCCATTTGAAGAGAGATATCTGTGGGGATTAGTTTATCTAAGCAGAGTCTTTTGTAAAGATAAAAATGCATAACACTCACTCCGGCACCAAGATCACATAAAGCAGTTCTAACATAATTGTTTTTTATGGAGCAAGGAATGGTGGGTATACCTCGATCACCAAGTTTCTCAGGAATCTTGCCACTTAAAGAGTAGATAGGAAGCATAGTAGATATTGCCTCATTAGGAACTTTTCTTTTATTAGTCACAATATCTTTCATATACCTCGAATACGGAGGCAACCTAATAACACCAGTCAAAGGAATTTGTAGAAAAAGATGTTTCATCCATTCACAAAATTTATTGTAGTGCTCTTCTTCTTTAGTTTTGACAGACTTACCTGGGAAGAGCATTGGCTTTTGTACCCATGGTTCATGTTCATTCCCATGATTCCTTGCAATGAAGTCTTGTTAGACCAAGTATGTGATCAGAGGGGGAGGGGGTGAATGATCACTTCAAAATTTTGCATAAAACTGTGAAGTGAAGCATAACTCAGCAACCGAAGAGATTCAACAGAAAGGTAAACATTGAAGCAGAACATGATTGATGCAAAACATAGCGAATCAAAAGCATCGAATCAATTGCATCGAAGCGGATCACTGAAGCAATTGATAAACTGAATGTGAGTGTGGAAAGTAAAACGAACTCTTGACTCGGCGATGTTTGTTCGACCAGTTCACACTCTGCAAAGTGCTACGTCTGGTTGGAGGGACTTGTGATTGAACACAGGAGCTAACCTCTCTCCGTCCGTTTCTCCACTTCACCAATCTCCTTGAGCTTGGTCAGTTCTTCACTCGTGGTTGATTATTGAGGAAATCACCGAAACCTTTGAGAAACTGAACTTCGAGGCGACAATAACTCTTCGCTCTCTGAAGAACAACTCTCTAACCGTCTAGGAGAATTGCAGTTCTTCAAGATAAAAAGGCTAGCAAACTTCTTCCTAAGTCATAATGAATCAACTCAGATCAGTAGGACTTATGCTTCGGTGGGGTTGCTCTCTCTCTCTCCTCTGTAAGGAATCAATCCTGGAGCAGCCACCGGCCAATGAGGGCTGGGGTGGCGTATTTATAGGTGGCAATCCCTAGGTGCGAAATGACTGAAGTGACCCGATGTGACAGCTTGACACCTGTCCCCAACGGTCATATTTCCAATCAAAGCGCAACTTTACTTGCGGTCCAAGTAAAGCTGACTCACGGACTTGGTTCTGCTTCAGGAGCCGAAAGAACAAAGTCTTCGCTGGTGAAGCATTACCTAGCTCACATGAGATTTCTTCAACTCTGGCTACTCACTGGTTTGGATTCGATCTGAGTCTTTTCATCAAAACCTTCGGAGTACATTTACTAAACCCCTCTTGATAGTACGGTTTTTCTTACGACTCAAAGAAGTGAAAAAGAACTACGCAAAAACAACTAAGCCTTGCGCCATCTTGGTCATCTTCTTCGATAAGACGTGCTTCAGAATTCCTTATCCTTTTAGGGGTCGACATCCGTGATGAGATTCACTCCAGAGGATGTGCTTCGATAAAAGAGTAAATCTTCGTTGAAGCTTTATCACCAACCTATAACTTCAGGAACCTAGCCATCTGTTTCACACAAGAAAACTTGTTAGTCCCTCTACTGTTTTGACCAACAATATCCAAAACTCATGAGGGTATAACTTTTGCTCTTACAATCTCCCCCTTTTTGGACTATTGTTGACAAAATAGGCATCGATAAAAGATATGGAATTTTAGTTTGAGTTGAGAGCAAACTCTAAGATATGAAGCTTTTGACTCCCCCTGAATGCAAGCATCGAAGATTTTTATAATCGAAGAGAATGCTTGTTGAAGAATATCATCAATGGGAAGCCTAACATATATCTTAGTGAATCAATTGCATACAAATATAGTTTGTCTTGAAGAATATGCAATCATCCAATGACCTGTGAACTTAAGGAAAATAACCACCTGCAAGATAAAATATAGGAAGGCAACTTGCAAGCACGGGGTTATTAACATATACAATGAAGCAGTTCACAACCGAAGTAAAACGTTAAGATACAACCCAATCGAAATGGAAGGAATGTTTGTCGAATCTTAACACATGAAAAATACATCGAATCAAAACCCTAAACCCCGCAGCGAATCTAAACTCATCGATGCTACGTTCTCCCCCTTTTTGTCAAGAATTGGACAAAAGGTTGAGAGGCAGATCGAGAGTATTTACGCGTCAGCTGCAACCCTGGGACCCTGCTGATTGTCTTCGCCTGACGAAGAAGCATCTCCAGAAGTTTCGCCTTCGGTCGAAGCCGGTGACTCTTCCTCGTCGAAGTCCATCGGCGCTTGAAGCAAGTCAAGGTCGCTGTCATCGAGAGGATCGTCTTCGTGCTTCGATGTGTGAGAGTCTTCATCCGAAAAGGTATCGAGGCGAATCTGTTCAGCGGGGTTGACGAATAGAACTTCATCAATCTTGTCCAGCGAAGGGATCTTGGGGTTGGGGCGGTCGACCGTATCATCTCTGGAGAAGTAACGTTTAAGATGTGGATACTCTTTGAAAATCCGATCGGCTTCGAGTTTCTTCACTGAGTTGAATTTCCGTAAACCTTTCCAAGAATGACGCTTTAACACCTTCAAGTATTGGTTGTTGTTCAAGGCAATGTTACCAATTCTGTTTATCTCATCAGATAGATGTTGCATCTGGCGCTGATTTCCTTCAATGAAGTTTTCAAGCAGCTGTTGGTTTAGAATAACAACTTCAAAGTGGTACACTTCTTTCTGATAACGCTTCGATATATTGCGTTCATTGACGTGCTGTCTGACTCCAACATATGTTGCAAATGGGTCATTTGGCCGCCTGAAGATATTCATTGTATCGCGGACCGGAGGGCAGAACAACTTCGGGTGATGCTTCGCAGTGTAATCTTCGCTGCGTCCATGGTTGCAAATGGCTTGCAGCCAAGGAGCATATGGCTTCAGTTGACTTACCAATTCAGCAGCTTGTACCATGTATCGAAGAAAACAATCCTCGAAGTCAAACACATGTCCATGGGTGAGCTTCATTAAAGCATGACGAGTAGGATAGAGAATGTTTGATTCTTCATTCGGAGAACTAAGAGGCATCAGTGAGTTTGACAAGATATAGAACCAAGTCTTTGAAATGAACACCAGATGCTTCGGGCGAATGTTTTCTGGCATGTGATCTCCAGTGACTTCGGGATCCAATAGGGATGCAAATTCTGCTTCAGTGGGATCCGGCAACATGTGAACTTTTGCAATTTCTCCTGTGTGTCTTGGGATGTTTATAATATCCATGAATTCATCTGTATGCATCCTGAAAACTTTTCCTTGAATCATCCATTCAAGTGTCCATGTGCTAGTGTCATCTGGGGTTCCAGAGACATATAGTGTGGCATAGAATTGCTTCACTAGCTCTGAATTGAATGGGGTTTCCATAGCAAATAGTCCAGTCAAGTTCTGTGCTTCGATAGTTTCCATGATGTTTTGGAAGCACGTTGCAGAAGCTAGACTGTGCATATCCAAGTACTTGTGTCTGAAGAGAACACCTTTCTGACAGTAAAGCTTCGTGTACAGGATTTGCTGCTCGGCGGTCCAGAATCGAAGATCATCAGCTGTTCTTGGTGAATCATATGGACTAGTGCCAAAGAATCGAAGCTTCTTGCGATGAACTTCAATATCGAATTCAGGACCATGTCTTGAAGAAGATCCTTCTCCCAGGAAAATGGGAAAAGTCTCTCTGGGATAAAGAGAATCCAGCTGGGTGTCTTGAGCAGGTATACAATGCCTTCGGGCATCTGTGATTCGCCTCTGCGGTTGAGTGACTAAGGCCAACTCATTTTCTTCGGCTTCGGCTTCTGCATCTGCATTGGCTTCAGCATTAACAGCTTGGTCTTGGGCTTCGCCTTCTTTGTCTTCAGACTCCTCAGCAGAGTGAGCTGAAGAGTAATCCTTTTCAGGAATGTCTTGAGGGGGTGGAGAAGATTCTGGCGCAAAATTGTCTTGAGCGGATGGTTGTGGAGCAGGTTGAGGTGGAGGAGGAGTTTGAGCACGGGGTGGAACGACTTCGGGGGCGGATGCCTTCGATGTGGGTTTGCCAAGCTTGATGATTCTGCATCGAGGAGGCGATGCCTTTCTAGGGGCCTTCTTGGCCGGATGAGAGCTCACCTCATCAGCTTCTTCAGTGTCAGCAATGAGACGCCGCTTCCTTTGTTGCAATATAGGAAGTGGTGAAGCTAATTGCTTGAGCATGGCTTCGCGCTTCTTTGAGTCAAGAGCCATGACAGAAGCATTGTGAGTCTTGCAACATTCTTCAATGGCAGACTTTAACTTGTCTTGAAAGACTTGAATATTTTGCTTCGTTTGTTCATTAACAGTAGCAATTTTCTTCGAAGAAGCAATGGCTTCGGTCTTGAAATCCTCATCAGACTCATCATCTGCTTTCTTCTTGAATTTCAGAATCTTAGCAGTTTCTGATCAGTCCCTTGAATGCAAATCTCTCAGCTGATTGTTCAAAGTTTCGAGCATGGCTGAAAGATTTGGTGAAATGTAGATATTCCCAATATCCACCGCTTGGGGATTTACAACTTCGGCAAGCTTACAGTATGCCTGATTCAGACCCAGACAATCCCAAAGTTCACCTTCCCTAGCATCCGGGAAGTTGTGCTCACTATGCTCAGCTTCATCATGGGCTTCGGGGACAGGAGCTGCGACTGGCTTCGGGGGAAGGTTCTTCGGTGCCATGTCCACAGCGGCTTCCTTTTGAGCGGCCCTTGCAGCTTTCTCAGCTTTCTTCGTGCGAAGAATATCCAACTGAGCTTGGCGTTTAGCTTCAGCTTCGCTAAGCTGTTTGGCTTCGGCGGCAGCCTTAGCCTCTTGTGCTTTAGCTTCAGCTAGCTTGCGCTTCGCTTCAGCTTGCTGGTTTGCCTCGGCCAGCTCCTTCCTTTGCTTGTCAAGTTCAGCAGCTTCTCTATCAGCTTTCTCTTTCTCTTTGGCTTCTTTTTCAGCCTTAGATTTGGCTTGAGCTTCGGCATGCAAACGTTCAGCTTCGATACGGTCTCTCTTCCGCAATTCAGCTTCTGACAGCTTCTTTGTGCCCACCTGGGCATAAGTCTGACCAGGCTTAGCCACAGTTGCCTTTGGCTTCAGAGCTTTAGTATGCTCAGAAGCTTTGACTTCGGGCACAGGAGTAGGCTTAGCCACAAGCTTTGCCTTCGGGTCATGCCGTTCCTTGGTCCTCTGCTCGGCTGGAACTGGACGGCGGGGAGGCTTGGAGGACAGGGGTGCCTCGACCACCAAGTTCGTCAAATCTATGTTCCTCTTTGGAGCAGGAGGTACTGTTGGTTCTTGAATCTTTACGCCTTTGGGGGCAGTCGGCTTCGCTCCAGCCTTCTCCTTCAGAGGCATCCGAATCAGTTTCTTCTTTGGACTTGGGGGAATGGGTGAGTGCTCTGACTCATCATCTGCTTCATCAGCAGGATCTTCATCGATCGAGTCTTCAAGCGGAGCAGCTGCTTCAGCTTCGTCATCTGCTTCGTGTTCAGCCTCCTCTTCTGAAGCAGGAGGGGGTGAATCACTCAGCTTCCGAAGCTTTCGCCTCTTCTTAGGCTTCGATGGTTCGCCTTCATCAAGCCCTGCAGCAGCAAGAGCTTTTGCCTTTTTCTCGTCTCGGATCCTCTTCTTCTCAGCCAGAAAAGCAAGCCTCTCTTGCTCTTCAGGATAATCATCCGGGGTCTTGAGTGAATTCGGGTGCGGGACAGCCGGAGGCTTCGGGTAGTACTTCTTCCGGTTTGCTGCAGTGTACTGAGCGCACATAGCGGTGGTGTACCGGTAAGGTGGGCTGAAGGCGAATTGCATTGCCCACTTCCAAGATGGAACGCTTTTGAACTTGTACCACCGAATAGCCCAATATCGACGAATCCTTTGCAGTCGAATCTTCCTATCATGATCTGTCTCTTCTGGCGGGGTGTCATAGCCCATCTTGAGGCGAATGGCTTCGGGTATGCCTCGGGCATTATTCACTTCCTTTGATTTGCCTCCTTTGCCCTTTTGCTTCAGTGGCTCAGGGTAATTCTCGAGTCCATCAACAATGGGAGACTCATTTCCCATAGCAGCCTCTTCGTCAGACATCCTGTGAACAGAATCATAGACAAGAGGGAAACAGGGAGAGGGAATGAATAAGCACAGGCAAAGGTTTCGACCAAAAAACAAATCAATTTTGACAGGAGCTCAGATCAATCTAAGATTGGATGCAACTCTGATTATGAATTCGGCTAGAACCAGTTCGAGAACAAGACCTAACCCAATCCAAAACATAGACGGAATCGAGTCTTAAGCACTGACCTGAGAGAAAATGGGATTACTTTGGATTCTAAGAACAGCTTTCCCAAGGAGCAAGAAACCGCACGGATCAAACAACCCTATAAAGGAAGTAAAAAAAAACCTAACAAAACTTAGATCCAAACCCTAGATGAAGAACACAGAGAACACGATTGGATCCAAGATGCTGTGCGTAGCCTAACTTGGTGAAGCAAGGCGGCTACGGCGACGGGGAGCGGAGAAGTGCTCTGCGCCGACGAGGAGTGTCCACGGCGGCGGCGTTCCGGCAGTGAAACGGCGACGGCGACGACGGAGACGAGAGCTCTGCGGATGCTCGAGGTGGGAGACGGAGAAGTCGGAGAGAATGAGCGTGGGGTGAACCGTTTCGGTGGGAAGATGCCTTAAATAGGCCTGACATGGAGCGGTTACCAGATCAGATCGAACGGTGTCCAGCGACTGACTCTTCTGATTCAACGGCTCAGATGAAGTGGCGTATCGCGAGGGAATCTCAACGACCCGAACAAGACGGGGACTCAACGGCCGAAGAATAAGTCTTGACCGAGAGCAAAAACTTCGATAAAGTTGGAAGCATTTGATTCTGAACTCACGTTCGAAGCAATATGCATTCCGTTTCAATTTGTGCTTAACATTCAAGATAGAAAAGATTGGGAGCGAATCAGAATAGAGAGGGGTAGGGTCCGAAACTTATCACTCCGAAGAACAACATCGAAGCTAAAAGTGATAAGCATAGGGGACAAAAGAAACGAATAAACAAAACAAACTAAACACAGAACAAAAAGCAAATGGCAAACGAAGCTAAACTTTGACGAAGAAAAACTCAAGCGAAACTAAACAAAAAAAAAAACACAACGAAGGTGATTATATACAATGAAAAGTTTCGATCTTACTGAACATTGTGTGAGTCTAAGATGTTCAGCTCACATCTCAATGCACAAAACCTTTTCTCGTCCAATGGCTTCGTGAATATATCTGCCAATTGATCTTCAGTTCTTACATGGCTAATCTCAATGTCTTCACGCTGAACATGATCTCGAAGAAAATGATGACGAATATCAATATGCTTCGTTCGAGAGTGTTGCACAGGATTGTGAGCAATCTTGATAGCACTCTCATTGTCACAAAGCAGAGGGATTTTCTTCACATAAATACCATAATCTTTCAGCGTCTGCTTAAGCCAAAGTATTTGAGTGCAGCATGAGCCAGCAACAATGTATTCAGCTTCAGCAGTAGATATTGAGACACAGTTCTGTTTCTTCGAAGCTCAACACACAAGAGATCTACCAAGAAAATTACAAGTGCCTGAGGTAGATTTCCTGTCAACCCTATCACCAGCCCAGTCTGAATTAGAATATCCAATCAAATCAAACTGAGTGCCTTTGGGATACCAAAGTCCCAACGAAGGTGTATGTGCTAGATATCGAATAATTCACTTCACAGCAATATGATGCGATTCCTTCGGGTTTGCCTGAAAACGAGCACAAATACAAACTGATAGCATGATGTCAGGTCTAGATGCACATAAGTATAAGAGTGAACCTATCATAGACCGAAACTTTTTCTGATCGAAGGGTTTCCCTTTCTCATCTGCATCAAGAAAACCATTAGTAGGCATGGGAGTTCTAATGGTCTTGCATTCAGCAAGATCAAACTTCTTCAGGCAATCCTTCAGGTATTTCTCTTGTGAAATAAAGGTGCCATTCTTCTGTTGTCGAATCTGAAGTCCAAGGAAAAACTTCAATTCTCCCATCATAGACATCTCATATTTCTTCGACATCATCCTTGCGAATTCTTCGCTGATTTCAGTGTTAGTACAGCCAAAAATGATATCATCTACATAAATCTGACACACAAATAGATCATTGTTATATGATCGAGTGAAAAGAGTGGGGTCAGTTGTTCCTGGTTTGAAGCCTTTCTTCAGAAGGAAATCCTTCAACGTTTCATACCAAGCACGAGGTGCTTGCTTCAATCCATACAAAGCTTTGTGAAGCCTGTACACCATATCAGGATTCTTCGAGTCTTCAAAACCTGGAGGCTGCATAACATACACTTCTTCGATTTCTCCATTAAGAAACGCACTTTTGACATCCATTTGATATAGCAATATATTTTTGTGGTTAGCAAAAGCAGGCATGACACGAATGGATTCGAGACGGGCTACTGGAGCATAGGTTTCACCAAAGTCAATGCCTTCGATTTGAGTGTAACCTTGTGCTACCAATCTAGCCTTATTTCTTACCACAATACCGTCTTCATCTTGCTTGTTGCGAAATATCCACTTGGTGCCAATAACGTTGTGCTTCGTGGGATCTGGCCTTTCAACAAGTGACCAGACCTTGTTTCTTTCAAATTGGTGAAGTTCTTCCATCATAGCCAATAACCAATCAGGGTCCTTCATGGCTTCATCATATTTTGAAGGCTCTAGCATGGAGACAAAAGAAAAGTTTCCACAGAAGTTAGCCAAACGAGTACGAGAACGTGTAGAGGGGCAACCTGGTTGATTGACATCTTCAAGGATCGAATCCACATCAACTCTTCTTCGAACTCGTGATAACGTAGTATCATTTGCTTCAGGCTCATCTTCTGCTTCAGGATCTGCATCAGCTTCGGGTTCAGCTTCAGCATTTCCTTCGTTCCCTTGTCCTTCTTCGTCCTGTTCATCATTTGCTTCAGGATGGTGATCTCCAGCGCCCCGGGCTATGTGTGGGAACATTGGACCATCATCATCCCTTACAGCTTGACGTTGATTGGCTTCAACAGGGCGAATCTCACCAATAGCCATGGACCTTATTACTTCATCAAGAGGAGGTTCATCTAGATCATGAGGCAAATGCTCCTTTTGAGAGCCATTAGTTTCATCAAACCTTACATTCACAGTTTCCATAACTTTCCCAAAGTGAGAGTTAGACTCTGTAAGTGTGAGAGTTTGAGCCATAACCTAAAAGAAAACCTTCATGTGCCTTAGGGGAAAATTTGGAGCTGTGATTCATATCTCTAATAAAGCATGGAGCACCAAATACCCTAAGATATGAGACATTTGGTTTGTTACCAGTGATAAGCTCATGTGAAGTCTTCTTCAAGAATTTGTGAAGGTAAACCTTGTTGATGATGTGACATGCAGTGTTGATTGCTTCGGCTCAGAACCTAATAGGAGTCTTGTATTCAGCAAGCATAGTTCTGGCCATCTCAATAAGAGTTCTATTCTTCCTTTCAACTACACCATTCTGTTGAGGTGTATAAGCAGCAGAGAACTCATGAGAAAATCCATAATCATCAAGAAAGTCTTCAATATTTGTATTTTTGAACTCAGTTCCATTGTCACTTCGGATATGCTTCAGAGATAATTCATATTCTGTTTGAGCTCTCTTAGCGAATGACTTGAAGATTTCAACCACTTTGCTCTTGTCATCCAAAAAGAAAAACCAAGTATAACGAGAGAAGTCATCAACAATAACTAGACCATATTTGTTTCCTCCCAGACTTGCATAATTTTGAGGACCAAAAAGATCCATATGAAGCAATTCAAGAGGACGAGTGGTGGTCATGATAGTCTTCGCTGAATGATGTTTCTTCGTAATTTTACCAGCTTCGCAAGCACTGCAGAGACGATCCTTATCGAATTTTACTTCGGTAAGACCAATAACATGATTCTTCTTCACTAAGTTATGAAGATTTCTCATCCCTGCATGACCAAGTCTTCGATGCCATAACCAACCAGATGAAGCTTTTGCCATTAAGCAAGTGGAAACAGCAGGGCCCGAAGAAAAGTCAACAATGTATAGATCTCCCTTTCGGTAACCCTCGAAGACAAACGTATAGTCATCCTGTGAAAAGACAACACAACGGGAAGCAGAAAACAAAACAAGCATACCCATATCGCATAACTTTGAAATATACATAAGATTATATCCAAGAGATTGGACTAACATAACCTTGTCAATGTGCTTATCCTTCGATATGGCAATCTTACCCAAACCTAACACTTTACCTTTGTTGTTATCACCGAAGGTAATGTACTTCAGAGAAGATTGAGATATTTTTTCTTCGGTGAATAACTCCTTGTCTCCGGTCATATGATTTGTACAACCACTATCCATGACCCATTTGGATCCACCGGAGACATAGCCCTGCAGAAGAATTAGTTCTTCTTAACCACCCACAAACGAGCAGGTGACTGAGAAGATGTTGAAGCACTGGTCGAAGCAATATTAAATCGAACAGGAGTGTATTGCTTCGGTGAACCATCAAGCACACCATAAATGTAAGTCCTCTGCGAATGGTTAGTATAAGTATGAGCATATGCAATCTTAGTATGATTATTATGAGGACGATACGTATGGCGACCAGTACGATAGTATTGCTTCTGCGGAACATTTGATTCGGTTACCAATGGATCATTTCTTGTCTCAAGAGAGTAGAAATGATTCGGTGGTACCGAAGACTTTCCCTGCATAGAATGGTTAGCAGGCAATTTTTCCACAAGTGCTTTCTGCACCCATATCTGCCTCTTGTAAAATCCATTCTTTGGTGGTGTACCTACATACTCAGCTGAAACTTTTCCCTGTTCATCTTTCATGAGTTTGTAGTCTGAATCAAGTGATTCATCCACAATGACTTTGTTCATTTTTCAGTCGAAACCTGAAAGGTTAGCAATATCAATGGGTTTCTCTTTTGCTAGAACCCAAACAGTCTTAGGATACTGCTCAGGCTCCCAGTATGTGCCATCAGGATTTATCTTTCTCTCAAAACCAACACCTTCATTCCTGGGATTCCTGTGAAGGAGAGCCTTCCTCAGGATATCACAGAGATATTGGTGTCCTTGCACACTTTTGAACATGCCTGTTTCAAATAAGTTTTTCAACCTGAGGAGTTCCTCGGTAACAGCATGATTTTCCTCATCGGAGGCATTAGTATCATCAATAACAATAGGAGCTTTCCCTTTGGAAATAGTTTTGCTTCGTTCCAAACAATCCAAACAAGGTGATTCAGTTTTATCAATTGCTTCAGAACCTTGTTGAGACATGAGAGAGAGATTGACATTTTCCAATTCTTCATGAGCCTCTGTCAGTTTTTCGAGAGCCACTTTCCTCTGAAGAAATTCATAGGTAAGCTTCTCATAATCAACTGAAAGAAGATCATGCCGAGAGGATAATTCTTCAAACTTCTCCTTCAGAGCAGCATGCTCATTGGTTAAAGTTTGATTCTTCTCAATCTCATCGATCAACAACGTTTCTGACTTCTTAATGGTTTTGCTTAGTGAATCAAGTTCATCTTGTTGAATTGAAGCAATTTTAGCAAGTTTAGCATAGCTTATCCTAGTATCACTTTCACATGAGGAATAATCAGAAGTATCATAGTTTGACTTGGATGAAGATACCTTTGCCTTGGCCATGAAGCAATATGCAGGAGTTTCATCTTCACTACTGTTGTTGGTGAAGAATGAGCTCGAAGCATTGACTGAAGCATCTGTCGAAGCAAAGGCCAAACCAGCAACACCATCTGATTCGGACCCTGAAGCAGACCTTGAGTCTTGTTCAGCTTCGGAACCAGAGGCTTCATCTTCTGAGTTCATCTCCTTTCCCAAATAGGCCTTGGCACGGTGAGAGCTGCTTCGACGAGACGAGTGTGTCTTCGATGAAGAACCCTCACGCTTCTTATGATACTTCTTCCTCTTATCATCATCAGAATCTTTCTTCTTTTCCCTTCTTGAACTGGGATCATGTTTCTTTGACTCATGACTTCTGGAGGATCTGTAAGGCTTCGATGAAGAGGCTCTGAGTGAATGCTTCGATTTGTTCTCAGCTTCCCACAGAGGGCAATCAGCAATGTAGTGTCCTGGTTTCTTGCACTTATAGCAGCAGTTGTCCTTTGATGGAGAGCTTCTTGAGGATGATCGGTGAGAAGAATGACTTGAGCTTCTTGAAGGATAACTCTTCTTGGGTGAAGAAAAACCTTTCTTCTGAAAGTGATTGAAGCGTCTCATGATCAGTGCTAAATCCTTTCCAATGCTTGCAGGATCATCCGATTCGACACCTGAAGCAGAACTGACTTCGGGCGAAGAATGATGCGAAGCTTTTGCTTTCAAAGCATGAGATCTCCTTCGAGAACCATTTATGTCACGTTTCTCATCTTCTTCCATTTCAAAGGTAGTGAGTCTCTCAAGAACATCAGCAGCAACAAGACGTCTGTAATCAGTCCTTTCCTTGATCATCAGCACAATGTGATCAAATGAGTCATCTAACGAGCGAAGCAGAGTTCTGACAACTGAGTGAGGAGTCTGCTGTAAATTGAGTGGACTTTTTCACCCTCGAGTCTTTTGAAGCGATAGAATTTTCTTCAGAGTGTGTCAATTCTGGCATCTCTCTGGGTAGAAACACCTTCACCAATCTTTTCAAGATAGTCCCAGACACCTTTGGCCGAAGGAATATTCTTCACTTCATGATACTTTTCTGGTGTCAAGTGATTTGTGATGAACACCCAGACAACAGAATCAAGATCAATCAGTTGAGCTTCTTCAGGAGTGATAGCATTCTTGTCTGTAACTGTAACACCATGTAAGAAAACTTGCCATGCAGTGGAATTGATAGCCATAATATTCCTCTTCATCTTGTCCTTCCAGTAAGAGTAGTCCTTCCCATTGAATATAGGAATAGGTTCGCCAGAGCGAAATGCTGCGAAAGACATACTTGCAAAACACTCTAGGAGGTTAATCCAAATAAAGAGTGCCTAGCTCTGATACCAATTGTTAGACCAAGTATGTGATCAGAGGGGGAGGGGGTGAATGATCACTTCAAAATTTTGCATAAAACTGTGAAATGAAGCATAACTCAGCAACCGAAGAGATTCAACAGAAAGGTAAACATTGAAGCAGAACATGATTGACGCAAAACATAGCGAATCAAAAGCATCGAATCAATTGCATCGAAGCGGATCACTGAAGCAATTGATAAACTGAATGTGAGTGCGGAAAGTAAAACGAACTCTTGGCTCGGCGATGTTTGTTCGACCAGTTCACACTCTGGAAAGTGCTACGTCTGGTTGGAGGGACTTGTGATTGAACACAGGAGCTAACCTCTCTCCGTCCGTTTCTCCACTTCACCAATCTCCTTGAGCTTGGTCAGTTCTTCACTCGTGGTTGATTATTGAGGAAATCACCGAAACCTTTGAGAAACTGAACTTCGAGGCGACAATAACTCTTCGCTCTCTGAAGAACAACTCTCTAACCGTCTAGGAGAATTGCAGTTCTTCAAGATAAAAAGGCTAGCAAACTTCTTCCTAAGTCATAATGAATCAACTCAGATCAATAGGACTTATGCTTCGGTGGGGTTGCTCTCTCTCTCTCCTCTGTAAGGAATCAATCCTGGAGCAGCCACCGGCCAATGAGGGCTGGGGTGGCGTATTTATAGGTGGCAATCCCTAGGTGCGAAATGACTGAAGTGACCCGATGTGACAGCTTGACACCTGTCCCCAACGGTCATATTTCCAATCAAAGCGCAACTTTACTTGCGGTCCAAGTAAAGCTGACTCACGGACTTGGTTCTGCTTCAGGAGCCGAAAGAACAAAGTCTTCGCTGGTGAAGCATTACCTAGCTCACATGAGATTTCTTCAACTCTGGCTACTCACTGGTTTGGATTCGATCTGAGTCTTTTCATCAAAACCTTCGGAGTACATTTACTAAACCCCTCTTGATAGTACGGTTTTTCTTACGACTCAAAGAAGTGAAAAAGAACTACGCAAAAACAACTAAGCCTTGCGCCATCTTGGTCATCTTCTTCGATAAGACGTGCTTCAGAATTCCTTATCCTTTTAGGGGTCGACATCCGTGATGAGCTTCACTCCAGAGGATGTGCTTCGATAAAAGAGTAAATCTTCGTTGAAGCTTTATCACCAACCTATAACTTCAGGAACCTAACCATCTGTTTCACACTAGAAAACTTGTTAGTTCCTCTACTATTTTACCAACAATATCCAAAACTCATGAGGGTATAACTTTTGCTCTTACAAGTCTTCTCTAGTATATCTCTTGCGTTTATCGGGTGCTTCTTCTTCTCGCACTTCAGGAGGATCATTCTTCTCTTTATCTTTATCGGGTTCAGCACCGTCTTCAGTTTCCGCATCGGAAGTAGATATGCGATTAGGATAAAAAATAGGCTCTTCATCAACTATGGGATCATTTGAATTGTCAGCTTCTTTGTGTTTCTTATTCTTCTTCTTCTTCTTAGGGGAGCTGAAAATGTCTTCTTCATGTATTTGAGAATCTTGCTCGATCCTCTTAGGCTGTCCCTCTGGATAAAGTGGATCTTGGGTATGGGTGCCCCCTCGGGTTTTAATCCCGTAGGCCTGCATGTCTTGTTTGGCATTGTTAGCAAGCAAATATTTTTGCACATTAGAAATTTGTTCAAGCTGAGTTTGAACCATATGAAAATGCTTAACAAGGCCTTTAACATCATTAACAGTTCTACCTAAAACATGAAGCAAACTTTTGATAGCAAGGGTATTATCATGCAACTGACTTTGAATCTTCTCATTAAAGTGATTTTGCTCTATAATTAAATTATCAAGCTCATCTAAACATTGATCAGGAGGCGTACCATGAGGGATGTCACTTGCATTGAAATCAAAAAGAGAGTGTAACTCTACCGTAGGAGGGTGAGTAGTAGGCTCACAAAGTTTTTCAATAGGAGGTAGATTATTCACATCTCCAGCTTTAATACCTCTCTCTTTAATAGACTTCTTAGCTTCTTGCATATCTTCGGGGTTCAAGACGAGCATTCCCCGCTTCTTTGGTGGTGCAGGTGGTTCAGGAATGGACCAATCTTCATGATTTTTGGCTATCTTGCCCATTAGTTCTTCAGAATCATCCGGTGTTCTTTCCCAGAAAACAAAACCAGCACAACTATCTAGATAGGTTCTAGATTCATCGGTTAGACCATCATAAAATATATGAAGCAATTCATTCTTAGGGACTCCATGTCCCAGCCTAGCCTTCACTACTAGGGAATGCCCTTTTAGTGGCGTCCTTTTTTTGTTTAGTGGCGCATTATGGATGCGCCACTAACTACAAGCCACTAATAAGGGCTTATAGGTGGCGCATTCTGGATGCGCCACCCCTAAGACCCTTAGGCGTGGCCCATCTCAGAATGCGCCACCTATAAGCTCTTAGGGGTGGCGCATTCTGAAAATGCGCCACTATTAATTTTTTTAAATTTTGAATCTGGATCTGCAAAACAATTTTTTTATTTTTTTTATTTTTTCTTAATCTCAAGTTAGTATGCTTAATGCCCGGACACTATGCTTAATCTCAGGTCAAACTAACCTCTATGGTCAAACTTCCCCGAGGGTCACCCATCCTAGCACTACTCCAGCCCCAACACGCTTAACTTCTTGGTTCTATTCAACTCTCACTCCAGCTCACCTAGCAGGCACTTGTTGATATATCTAACATATAAATCCTATTAAACCATGTTGATGTCTAGGACCTTGTTAATGTTCATGGGTGTGCTAAAATTTTCAACATTTTTTTGAAACTTTCTCGATGGGAGCATTAGCATATTTTGTACTTTAAAAAAATTTATTTTTAAAAAAAATTTTAAATTTTTTTTTTAATGTTACTATCTAAAATTTTCAACTTTTTTTTAAACTTCCCGATTTGTCCTCTAGCCTATTTTGAATTTTAAAATAAAAAATAAAAAAATATTTTTAAAAAAATTTCAATTTTTTTCTGTTACTAGTGGCGCATTTTGTATGAAATGCGCCACTAGTAACAGATTTTTTTTTGAAAAATGCGCCACTACTAAGTTCAATTTTTTCTCTTTTTTTGGGCCTCCAGATCTTCAAACGGCCGTAACTTTTTTTCTGTTAGGTTTTTGAGGATTCTAAAAATGTTCAACGGGTTACACCGAGTTGAATTTGGATATAAATTTTCGAGTAGATGATTTTTCATATAAAAAAAACTTTTTCATCGGAGGTCGTATGCAAAAGTTAAGTCCATTTTACCAAATTCTCGAGAGATTTTGCAAAAAAAGTCGAAATTCATATTTGTAAATTTTCCTAACAACTAGACCACTTATCATTTGGGAAACTTATTTTCTTTTATTTTTTTGACATTTCTATCATTTTATTTTATTAATTTTCAAATTGAAAAGGCGGTCCACAGGGGGGGGGTGTATTTGGGAATTTTCCCGCACAGTTTTTTCTTAGTAGTGGCGCATATGGGAAATGCGCCACCCATAAGAGCTTATGGGTGGCGCATTTTGGATGTGCCACTAATAATTCTTTAGGGGTGGCGCATTTCCAGAATGCGCCACCCATAAGCTCTTAGGGGTGGCACATTTCCAAAATGCGCCACCTATAAGGTTCTTAGGGGTGTCGGATTTCTCCAAATGAGCCATGTATAAGGGGATCCAGGGCTGGCCCACTCTTAGGGGTGGCGCATTTTTAAAAATGCGCCACCTATAAGGGCTTATAGGTGGCGCATTTTTTACCAGTGGCGACACCCCTTACAACATAGTGGCGCATTACATATAAAATGCGCCACTAATAAGCTTTCCATGTATAGCTATTTCCCTAGTAGTGCTTGAGCAAAGTGCAGTACCTCCCCCAAGCTTTAGGGAGGTGCTCATCCTGCAACTGTTTAAAATTACAAATTCTTTGCAAAGTAGCATGTTGCATATAAGCAGGAAAATATTTAGGAACAAAAGATTGAGATAATTCTTGAGGACTTTTAATAGAACCATAAGGTAGTGCGTCATACCATGCTCTAGCACCCTCCTTCAAAGAAAAAGGAAGAACCTTATTAACATAATAGTTTCTCTTCTTGTCCTCTGTAGCGAATAAACTATATAGATCAATGAGTTTTGTAAGATGTGCTATATCATCATCATTTTCTTTGACATAAAAGGGGTCAGCTTCAACTGTAGATGTAAGTGAAAGATCAACAGAGAAATCAAAATCAGCATCTTCAATTCAAATAGGAGATGAAGAAAATTTAGGATCTGGGGTAAACTTGTTCTTCATGGATTGTTTTTCAAGCAGCTTCTTAACAGCACCAGGGTCAGAGTCATCACACTCTGTAAGTTCCCTGCATAAATCATCATCAAGTTCAACATAACCATCATCAAGGATTCTTTCCTTGAGTTCACTCAAGTCTAGGTAACCAAAGGATCTGCAAGTGGGGAAATGTGTAGCAGGAGTTTCAGTCTCGGACTGTTTTGCAACCTTAGCAATTTGAGATTCAAGATAGCGACCAAGAAAACCAATATCATCAAGAGTAGTGAAAGCATCATCAAAAGTATCAGACATAGTAACAGACTCAGTAGAAGCATCATGTGGTGGTGGTGAAGCAAACTTACTCATAACGGACGGTGAATCCAGTGTAGCACTGGTGCTAACAGCGGTACCTTTTCTTGTAGTGGATGGTAAAATTGGAACCTCGGGGTCTCCTTTCTTACCCATAGTGGATAAATTACAGGAAGCAAAATAACTTCAGGTAGACTTGTAAATAGAGCTATGCTCCCTGGCAACGGCGCCAGAAAACAGTCTTGATGACCCACAAGTGTAGAGGATCGTGATAGTCTTCACGGGTAAGATAACCCAATTTATTCATTCGACACAAGGGGAGCCAAAGAATATTTATAAGCTTTAAAGGTTGAGTTGTCAATTCAACCGCACCTCAAAGATACTTTCTTGGCAACGAGATATAATGAGTAACAGTGATATAAAGCGGTAGCGATAAAGGAAATAGTGGATGATAAAGCAACGAAAGTAAAAACGGTACTAGTAAAGTAACTTGCAACAAGCAGAATTAAAACACGGTAGGCTAAAGGGTCGGATGGTTGGGCGCTGCATGGATGAGAGACATCATGTATTTCACTTGGGGCAAGGCATACAGAAAAGTAATGGTCATTTAGGCATATATCAAACATTTGACATGTATCCCAAAGGTAGTTGTACATGCTTGCAATAATAACTTGCACAACATCTTTTGTCCTACCATCCCACTACAAATGGGGCCAAAAGGAACTTATGGAGATTAAGGTGCTCCTGTCAAAGAGCACCGGAACTAAGCATTAACAATCAATGGATACATGGAATCCTCAAATTATAGTCCATCCCCTTTGGTGTCCCAAGCTGTCACCATTGGGATCACCGGTTCCGGACTGTAATAGGTGCATACAACTCATAGATAGGATCAAGAACACAAATATATTCATGCAAACACATAGGGTTCAGATCTGAGATCAAGGCACTCAGGCCCAAAGTGACAAGCAATAAGAACAACAAGTTGTAGCAAAGATGATAAACACCATACTAGATGATAGGAAACATGCCCCCAACAATCTGATAAACAATTACATGATCTAACTCATCCAATTCCTACCATCCCCTTTGCCTATAGCACGGAATTACTCACACATGAAAGGAGAAGTCATGGAGGGATGATGGAGTGGCGATGGTGATGATGATGGCGATGATTCCCCCTCACCGGAGGCCAAAACAGCCTCCAGATTAGCTCTCCCGGAGAAGAACAGAGGGTGCGGCGGCTCCGCGACGAGAATTGGAAAAGGACTTCTGTTATGGGATTTCCTCGCCGAGGGTAAACATAGGAGTCCTGGTAGGGCACTAGAGGGGGTGGGACCCACCCAAGTACCCTGGTGGCGCGGCCAGGGGACAGGCCGCACCACCTGGCCACCTGGGCCAGGGGCAGCACCCTCTGGCCCTCCTTTCTGACATATGGCTGCTCCCGATGCGTGGATTTCCTGTAATTTTTCCTGGAATTTTCTGAGACACCTAAAAATCCATTTTCATGCACATAGGAAAACCATACATGTAACTCTGCTAAAAACAACATCATTCCGGGTTTGTTTCATTCAAATCATGCAAGAATGAGGTCAAAACAATAGCAAAAGTGTCTGGAAAAGTCGATACATTTGAGACGTATCAGCGTCCATGACCCATCACAAGAATTTCTTTTCCTGATTCACTGCTCTTGCCCCTTCGGAGTCAGTGCCAATTGACCGAGCTAACGGATACTATCAGCGATATGGGGATGTGGGTCTCTGATGGCACTGAAGTAGTGCTCCTCGTTGGCTACCCCAAGTGGAAGGTTGAGATGTAGCGTAGCGTAATTTCCCTCAGCAAATATACCAAGGTTTGTCTCTCGTAGGACTACAGCAACGACAAGTAGGTGACAACGGCGCTAGAAATTACTAGAACGAGTTGGCGTGAACCTTCACACAGATACAAATAAATTTGCTCCCAACGAGTAAAGAGAGGTTGTCAATTGTAACAGCCCAGATTTCACAAAAATTAAAATTTTTGTTTTCGGTGTGAAATGTTTGATTGTCTGATTTGTTTGCGGTGTTTGCATCCCCGATTTATCGATCAGCAATTATTCCCCCCCTCCTTCTCGTATCGGTTGCGAGTCCAGACCTTTTCCCCAATGGCACACGACCGTTGCGACACCGGGTTCACCCGAGCACCGTCGCGACAACCGGCACAAGACCAGCCTTCACCATCGGTGCGGAAAACACCCCATTTATATCTAAATGGGTTATTTTATCGGGCGGGTTTCGACGTTCTTAGTTTTATGCGAAACGATGTAGACAGCGTCAATTTAGTGCAACAAAGCGGTGTTTCGAATTTTGTGCGATTCCGACTTCGTCCGATAGATGAACATTCGGATGTGCCAGGCATAGTAGCCGGTGTAAGTCCTTTGGCGTATTTTACAAAAATGTCGCGCATGCCTTTAGCTGGACCCCCGGATTCCTTTCTCATCTTCATATTCTAGACCTCCATAAAAAACGGACCCTAAACAGGCCATTTTTGTGGCCCGACACCCCTCCTAAACACCTCGCTATTTATAGCAGTGCAACCCAGCCTAATTTGGACAACCCTAGCCATCCCCTTGTTTTCCGCGCTCCCCAATCACAGCGCCGCCACCTCTCAGCACCAACCTCTCCCCCCATGTTCAGATCTGGCGATCCAATCTGGAACCTCGTATGCAGATCGGACAGATGGGAGCGAGCCACGTCACCGGATCCAGCCCCAAAGCCCTGTGGAGTCTATCCCGCTGCTCCCGAGCTCCTCCCATGGAGCACCGCCCGAGCCCCTCTGCCTCCTCGCACCTCCGGTCGGCCAGCCTCGCCGTCGGCGAGCCGCCTCCACAGGTTGCCTCTCCTCCACGCTCTCCCTCCTCTCCTTCTTTTCCTGCTTCCCTCTCCCTCCGGTCATCTCTCTCTCCCTCATCCCCGCAGGGTCGCCATCGACGCCCCTTGGATCTCGCGGCTCGCCACTCCGGGACTGCAGCCGCTCCCTTTCCACACCGGCGTCCGGATCCGCCGCCGCCGAGCCGTGGTGCCCCTTCCCCGTCGCCTCGCCGGATGCCCCCAGTGCTCCGCCGCCAGCCTCCTGTGAACGCCGCCCTGGAGGAACGAAGCGAGCCCCGCAGCCGCTCGCCTGCGTGACCGCCTGGGCCCGCCACGCGCGCCTCCATTTGGCCCAGGACCCCTGCGGCCCCAGCCTCCATTGGCCCATGACTGCGACCCGTCACCCCCTGGCCTGCTTCGCCTCGAGCTGGGCCGAAGCCCATGGTGAGCTGGGCCGAAGAAATAAAAAAATGGGGAACAGAAAAGCCCTGAGGAATTTAAATAAATGGCCAGATAAAAATCTTTTTCCAAAAATCATTTGAACATTTGAAAAATTCCTATAAATGGTGCTGATCATTTTAAAAGTGGTTTGGGTATTTTCCCATGCCCACGGAATATTCTAAAATTCAAAAGGTGCCCTGGAAATTAAAATTGACCCCTATTTGATTTGAAATTCAAATGTTTTGAATTTCAAAAATGCTCAAATTCCACAAGTGACTAGCTACTGGTCACCTAGGAATTATAAAATTAATTGGGCATTTAATAAAAATGCTTTGCTATTTTATTTCAAAGCAGAACATCAAGCAGAAAATAGAAAAGAGAAAGAGCAGAGGACAGCTTACCTGTTGCCCACAGGCGAGGCCCACCTCCTGCCGCCTCGGCCCAGCCCACCAGCGGGCTTGTCGTCTTCTTCCCCGCCGAGCCAAGCTGCTCGCTGGAGCAGAGCATGGCCACGGCGACGACACGACGACGCCCGCGCCTTCTAGGCCTCTCCCCTCGCACCCCAGAGCGCCACGCCCCTCCACAACCCCCCCCCCCCCCCCCCCCCGCATCCCTCGCCTCGCTCTGACCCCTCCTCTCTCTCTCTCCGGCGAATCCCCGTGAAGAACCGAGCGCACGCCGGAGCACCTCCGTCGAGCCTGCGTGGCCGTCATCCTCCTCGAGCTGCACCACGATGTCCAGGAGACTCCTCGACGACGCCTTCGTCTTCATGCGCGAGTAATCGAGCCCGGAGGCCCCAGAGACGCCGCCCCCTTCTCCAGTTTGCCGCCGGCCGCCGACGAGCTCGAGCTCAAATTCACCGCGGTCAAGCACTCCGCAGCTCCGCCGTCTCCTCCATCCCACTCACGGTGAGCTCCTCGCCATTTTACCCTGTCTAGTGTCCCTCCCCGTGGCCTCCTTCGCCATCGCCGTAGTGCTCCGTCTCCGGCCGTCGCAAACGTCGTCGTAGCCGTGGCCCTGAAGTTCCCCGTGGCCCCCCGACAACTCCACTGGATGCAGACGACGACGAGACGCCCTCCAGTGCCCTCCTCTTCCCTCCCCGTGGCCCGTAACGCCGTTCCGACAGAGCGCCGCCGCGCACTGGACGCCGGCGGCTAACCGCCGGGAACTTAAACCTAAACCCACCCCTAATCACCCCCCCTAACCCCACTGACCCCTGGGCCCCAGTGCCCCTAATCTAATCCAGATGGTTAATTTAAACGGGATTAACCCCTGTGACACTGACACCCTGGACCCACTTGTCAGCCCCCCCTGACGCCATCTTGACGTCAGCCTGACGCATTAAACCGATTTAAATGAATTTCCAGAAAATCAAATCGAATTAAAGAAATTCCAGAAATTCCAGAAAATACCCAAACTTTGGAAATTCATAGAAAATTCATATTAACTCCAATTTGGACAAATAATATATGAAAAATGATCAGGAGAAAATTATCTTTCCAAATATGCAACTTTCAACTATGTTTGAGTTGATTTTAAAATGGGACCAGTAGCATATGTCATTTGGTTTATTTGAAATTAATTCAAATTCAAATCAAATGCTTTGGCAACTTGGACCATGGAATTATACTATATTGCAACCACACTTCAGAGGCATATCATACACATTTCCAAAAGGTTAAAAATGATCAAACAATGTCACATGTAACTTGATCAAGTTTGAATTCAAATTGGAGTTTGAATTTGCAATTCAATTTGCAATATACTCCTTTTAAATGGAATGCTCAACACATCAGTACCTTGAACATCACCATTGCAATATTATACATGTGATTGTGCATTGTACATTATATTGATCCTATGATTGTCATATTGCTCATAGAAGTGGATTCGGAGCTCGAGATCACCCCCTTCGTTGAAGACTCCGTTATCGAAACCTCGTCAGCAAGGCAAGCAAACCCCCATTGATCATGTCTATAAAATCCCACTTCCCTCTCATGTCTCGCTTATGCATTGTTTAGGATGATCACCATGATAACGTTTCTACCGCATAGTTGAACCCATATCCTTTGCATGACCTATCATCTTGTCACAGTAGTAAGCAAACCATAATCCTAGCAGATGTAGGAGTTGGTTGATATCATGTGACCACTGCAACTGTTACTGCTTATTGCATGCTTAGTGGTACAATGAGGTTGCTTATGATGTGAGTCGGGATGATGATAAACATGGTGTTGATGAAAGTGAAACGTGTTGGTGAATCTACCCTAATACAAGGTGAACGATGAGAGGCTGTGTAGGAGTACACAGTGGGTTGTCTCGTTGAACATCGCCTTAAGTCCGAGTTCTTGTGTGGTGATCCAAGAAGAAGAGTACAACCACACATTGGGCTCACTGACCCCTCTCATCCTAGTACCTCACCCCGTTCGAACCCCAAGAGTCGCAGTAGTTCGGAGTTCTGGTACGGCTGTGGCACGGTCTGCGAAGTGGATGAACGGCTTTTCAAGACCGGCTTGGGACCCTGCACACATCGTTTGAGGCTGTACTGGAACCTCGGCCGGACTTCCATACGGATCCCCCTCAGATAGGCGACTCTCTGGACTAGAACGGAGCTGTGGGCGAAGTGTTGTGGTGGCATCCTCGCTGTCACCTCTTGAACGGTGACACGCAAAAGGCGGTAACTGATGACACGTGTGTGTAGCGGTACACCCTTTCAAGGTTAACAAAACTATTCGAATAGCCGCGTCCGCGGTTAAGGACTGCTTGGAGAGCTGTGCTCGATTATTAGACAACTTGAACTGGATACTTCTAAAACACACCAAGATAAGTGTGAGTGCTATGGCGTGCTTCTCGTGGGGAAGTCGAGGAAGTAACCATAGTGGTGTAATTGGTTGAAGAGATGTAGTGGACTCGTGTATGCTTCTTACCTCAAGTCTGGTACTCGTAGTTCAGGACTAGCCAAGTCAAAGCTGGCACTTCTGCAAGTGAAACCCCACCTCCCTTTACCTTGATACATATGCATGAGTAGTATAGCTCCTATGTAAGTCTTGCTGAGTACGATTTTGTACTCACGTTTGCTTAATCTATGTTTTAGATGAACCCACCGACCCCTTTGGTGGCTTATAACCGAAGCTCGAAGAATGAAGACTCAGACCAAGACCAAGCTAGTGTAGTCCCAGTCAGACGACTGGTTCCCTCGTGGAGGGCTTGTTTTTAGATAAGGCTTCTCTAAGCCATTTGTTAAACTTGTCTGTACTCAGACCTACTTGCTTCCGCTTGTTTGTTGTAATGTTGGATCACATGTTTGTGATCTCTGTGTGCACTCTGTAAGAGTTATTAATAAAGATATATACTTTGTAGAGAATTGCAATGATACCTGCTGTTCATACAAGGCATGTGTGCTGCGTGTATGTTTATAACATGCATGTCTTAGTATGGGTTTTCGAGACCTTAGTTGTGATCTGGCTGGCGGTCTTCCATACACCAAGTGGCCCTTAGATGTGCGCAGCTTGGGGCATCGCGATGCGATTGTTCGAGACTCTGTCTCGTGCACACTTTGATGTATGATCGAGCCCGCCCTAGATCCCGACTAAGTGATCGGGCTGGAGTAAGTCTATGTAAGGGTTATAATACAATCGATAGTATGGTTGAGGCGACTTGTCTATGAGTATGGGAGTTCACCACCCATATCATTTAGACTTGTGTGCGGATGATGAGGACCCATTTCAGTTGATCATCCGGCCTGGATGGGACGCCCCTCACGTTCGATGCTTTCCGAGAACGTTCTGTGCTTGGCCTTGTCTGCTTAGACAAGTGGGTACGGTTCTCGGCTCTCCATATGATTGTGTTGTAGCGAGGCTTGCATACGCTAACCCTGGGTCCCGACAGACTTGGTATCAGAGCAGGACTGACTGTAGGATTATCAGCCTTGGCCGAAGTCGAGTCTAGCCTTCTATAGTTATATAGTTACTCTTGGTATATAAGGGAACAACATAAGGCTTCTTTTTTCTCCTTACCCTCATCGATCTGAGTTCTGAGTCACCCTCATCTTATTCTACGGGAAGATAGGACTAGGCTCACCTCTGTCTGATTAGAACATCTCGTTGTTTGCCACCTTATAGCCGTAGGATTGTTGTGGATATGCAAAGTCTCCGTGTTTTGGGTTCCTTGAAGAAGTTCTGTCCAATTTCTTCGAGGTTGTTTCATTTTCCATCCCGGTGTAGCCGTTATGCTTCCGGATTTGTTCCGTGTTTCTTTGAATCATTGCCTTTGCATTATAGTCTTCTCCTTCTGAAATCATATCCTTTTATCCTTGCCTCCATCGTACAACCTGTTCTGATTGTTGATTTTTATCACACAGGATGTCAGGTGGAACTCGTAGTGCTGTTCTTCGGAATCGAGACCGTGATCGGAATCGAAATGATGATGAACCTCTACCATCGCCTTCTGCGGCGGAAATCATGATGGAAGCTGAGCGGAATAGACGTGATCAAACACGCCTTTTGGAGCTCATCGAGCAGAATACCGCCCACCATCTTAATGTGGTGGTCAGCATTCAGGACTTCATCCTCCTCAAGCCACCGGTATTTCGATGTTTTTCTGAGCCCCTTGAAGCTGATGATTGGCTCCGTTCCATCGAGCGTAAGCTTGACACTGCACATGTTGCTCCCGATGACCGAGTTATTTTCGCGGTATACTTCTTGGAAGGTGCTGCTCTTCAGTGGTGGGAGAACCATGTTGCAATGCAGCCAGATGGTCACGTAGTGACTTGGCAAGAGTTCTGTGTTGCCTTTCGAGGGTACCACATTCTGGATGAGTTGATGGAGCGCAAGAAGGAAGAGTTCTGCAATCTGAATGAAGGAGAGATGTCCATTCATGAGTATGTGAGGGAATTCAACCGTCTTTGTCGGTATGCCCAAGATGAGATCACCACCGATGCCAGAAAGCAGGCAAGGTTCCGCAAGGGACTTAGCCCCATCCTCCGTCATGATCTCAACCTCATCGAATTTGCCACCTTTGATGATTTAGTCAACAGATCCTTCAGAGCTGAGCATGGCAATGAAGTTTTCGAGAAGTCTCGCAAGCATGCTCTTGAGCTTGCCCCTTCTTCCAGTTCACGCCCTCAGAAGCGCATGATCTGGATTCCTAACAGTTTGATCCACCAAAACAACCCACCGAGGCCATCCCTTGTGCCGCCTCGTCCACCAGCTCCACTAAACAACCCAGCTTCCCGCACTATCTTAGGAGCCTGCTTTAGATGTGGCCAGCCTGGTCACTATTCTCGCGACTGCCCCGTCAGTCAGAATGCTCCACCCCATGCCAAAGGAAACCCCACTGTTCGTGCCAAGCCAACCCCAAAGGTTTCCACCGCTAAGCCATCCACCTTAGAAAATCTTGGACGTGTGAACCAAATCTCAGCTGAGGAAACTGATAGTACTTCTGACGTCATTCTTGGTACGCTCCCAGTCAATTTTGTTCCCACTTCTATTCTTTTTGACCCAGGAGCATCTCATTCATTCATGTCGGAGAGTTATGCACTTCGACATGATGTATCCTTTGAAGAAATGTTCACCCCTATGATCATTCAAACTCCTGGTTCCAAGTGGCAAACTAATAGAGTAAGCCATGGTAATCAAATTGCAATTGAGGGTTTAGTATTCCTTGCTTCACTCATAGCCCTCAAGTTTTCAGACATTGATGTCATCCTTGGTATGGATTGGTTATCAAGACAACATGCTTTTCTTGATTGTAAATCCAAGTCAGTTAGACTTACACATCCTTCAGGCCAGACAATAGTTTACTCCTCACCAAGAACAAGAACCCAGGTGCATTCTTTGAATGTGCTTCCCCTTCCTGACCTTGAAGATGTTCCGGTGGTTCGTGACTTCCCGGATGTCTTTCCTGAAGAGCTGCCGGGCATGCCACCCGGCAGATGTGTAGAGTTCATTGTAGATCTTGCCCCAGGAACCGCACCAATTTCTAGATGCCCATACAAAATGGCCCCACGTGAGTTAGCTGAGCTTAAAACCCAACTGGAAACTTTGTTGGAAAAAGGCTTCATCCCCCCTAGCTCATCGCCATGGGGTTGCCCCGTTCTGTTCGTAACGAAGAAAGATGGAACAGAAAGGATGTGCGTAGACTATCGCCCGCTAAATCTAGCGACGATAAAGAACAAGTACCCACTGCCCAGGATCAATGATCTTTATGATCAACTTGCAGGATCCTCTGTCTTCTCCAAGATGGATTTGAGATTAGGCTATCATCAAATCAAAATCCGAAACGAGGACATTCCAAAAACGGCTTTTACTACTCGTTATGGTCTTTACGAGTACACCGTCATGTCCTTTGGTTTAACCAATGCCCCCGCCACTTTCTCACGCATGATGAATTCGATCTTCATGGAGTATTTGGACCAGTTCATCGTGGTTTACCTCGATGACATCCTTATATACTCGAAGAACGAAGAAGAACATGCCGAACACCTAAGGCTGGTATTGATGAAACTTAGAGAGCATCGCCTGTATGCTAAATTCTCCCAGTGTGAATTTTGGCTACCAGAAGTGACCTACTTAGGCCACGTAATTTCTGCAAAAGGCATTGCTGTGAATCCCGAGAGAGTTCAAGCCGTCCTTGACTGGACTCCACCTGAATCGGTTAAGCAAGTTAGGAGTTTTCTTGGCCTAGCCAGCTATTGCCGTCGCTTCGTCGAGAACTTTTCTAAAGTTGCAAGGCCTCTAACTGAACTCCTCAAGAAAGATAAGAAATTCCTATGGACTCCCAAGTGCGAGGAAAGCTTTCAAGAGCTAAAAAGAAGATTGACTTCTGCACCCGTACTTGAACCTCCAGACACCAAAAAGGATTTCGAGATCTATTGTGACGCATCACGGCAAGGGTTAGGATGCATACTTCTGAAAGATCGACATGTGGTAGCTTATGCTTCACGCCAGTTGCGGCCACATGAAGAGAACTATCCTACCCATGACCTTGAACTCGCTGCCGTAGTTCATGCCCTAACAACTTGGCGACATTACCTCCTTGGTAATCGTTGTGAGATTTATTCCGACCACCAAAGCCTCAAATACATTTTCACCCAGCCAGATCTTAATCTCAGGCAAAGACGCTGGATTGAGTTGATAAAAGATTACGACGTAGTAATTTCTTACACCCCAGGCAAAGCCAATGTCATGGCTGATGCACTAAGTCGTAAGTCGTATTGTAACAACCTCATGTTACAACAGTATCAACCACTTCTTCATGAGGAATTTCGAAAGCTTAATATCGAGATTGTTCCTCGTGGATCTCTTTTCAACTTGGTGGCGAAACCAACTCTTCAGGATCAAATCATAGTTGCCCAAAAGCGTGCACGAGGTGTTCGCCGGATCAAGGAGAACATTGCTAGCGGAGTTGCTAAATGTTTCTCCACAGATAGCAAGGGAACGGTATTCTTTGGAAATCGTTTGGTAGTACCTAAGAATAGGGAACTAAGGCAACTCATCCTCAAGGAAGCCCATGACACACCCCTCTCGATTCATCCCGGTAGCAAAAAAATGTACCGAGATCTACGCCAGAGATTTTGGTGGACTAGGATGAAGAGAGACATTGCTCAATTTGTTGCCGTATGTGATGTTTGTCGTCGCATTAAGGCAGAACATCAAATACCTGCTGGTACACTTCAACCTTTGTCTATTCCAGAGTGGAAATGGGACAAAGTCGGTATGGACTTCATCACCGGCTTTCCAAAAACCCAGAAAGGAAACGATGCCATCTTCGTTGTCATAGATAGACTTTCCAAAGTTGCTCACTTCCTTCCAGTTCGCGAGTCTATAACTGCTAGCCAGTTGGCGGACTTGTACGTCTCTAGAATTGTGTCTCTTCACGGTGTTCCTTTGGAAATCAATTCTGATCATGGTAGCCTTTTCACCTCTAGATTTTGGGGAATCTTCCAACGTGCTATGGGAACTCATCTCTCCTTTAGTACAGCTTTCCATCCTCAGTCTAGTGGTCAAGTCGAAAGGGTTAACCAAATTCTTGAAGACATGCTCAGAGCTTGTGTTATATCTTTCGGAAAGAATTGGGAGAAGTCTCTTCCATTTGCCGAATTTGCTTATAACAATAGTTTTCAATCTAGTCTGAACATGGCTCCTTTTGAACTCCTTTATGGACGACGATGTCGAACACCCCTTAACTGGTCAGAAACCGGTGAAAGACAACTCTTTGGACCGGATATGATCAAGGAAGCAGAAGAGCAAGTTCGCATTGTTCGTGATCGTTTGAAAGCCGCACAGTCTCGTCAGAAAAGCTACTATGATCGTCATCATAGGAAAGAAAGCTACAATCTGGATGAGAAGGCTTACCTTCGGGTTACTCCTCTGAAGGGAACCCAACGTTTCGGTATCAAAGGCAAGTTGGCCCCACGTTACATCGGACCTTTCCGCATTCTTGCTAAACGTGGAGAAGTTGCCTACCAACTTGAACTACCCCCGCACCTTTCCCGAGTACATGATGTATTCCATGTGTCACAACTCAGGCGTTGCTTCAAGGACCCCATCCGCGAAGTCGACCATGAAACACTTGATCTACAAGATGACCTTTCTTATCGAGAATACCCTGTTCGTATTCTTGATTCAGCAGAGCGTGTCACTCGCCGAAAGAAGATCAAGTTTCTGAAAGTTCAGTGGTCACACCACTCTGAGAAAGAAGCCACGTGGGAAAGAGAAGACCGTCTCCATGCCGAGTACCCCTCCTTCCTCCCGCAGACTTCTGAATCTCGGGACGAGATTCTTTTGAGTGGGGGCGAGTTGTCACAACTCCAAGTTAGGTTTGTGCTAGGACCAAGTGCTACTTTGCATCATGTCAAAATTTCAAAAAGAAATTAAAAAATGGGGAACAGAAAAGCCCTGAGGAATTTAAATAAATGGCCAGATAAAAATCTTTTTCCAAAAATCATTTGAACATTTGGAAAATTCCTATAAATGGTGCTGATCATTTTAAAAGTGGTTTGGGTATTTTCCCATGCCCATGGAATATTCTAAAATTCAAAAGGTGCCCTGGAAATTAAAATTGACCCCTATTTGATTTGAAATTCAAATGTTTTGAATTTCAAAAATGCTCAAATTCCACAAGTGACTAGCTGCTGGTCACCTAGGAATTATAAAATTAATTGGGCATTTAATAAAAATGCTTTGCTAATTTATTTCAAAGCAAAACATAAAGTAGAAAATAGAAAAGAGAAAGAGCAGAGGACAGCTTACCTGTTGCCCACAGGCGAGGCCCACCTCCTGTCGCCTCGGCCCAGCCCACCAGCGGGCTTGTCGTCTTCTTCCCCGCCGAGCCAAGCTGCTCGCTGGAGCAGAGCATGGCCACGGCGACGACACGACGACGCCCGCGCCATCTAGGCCTCTCCCCTCGCACCCCAGAGCGCCACGCCGCTCCACAACCCCCCCCCCCCCCCCCCCCCGCATCCCTCGCCTCGCTCTGACGCCTCCTCTCTCTCTCTCCGGCGAATCCTCGTGAAGAACCGAGCGCACGCCGGAGCACCGCCGTCGAGCCTGCGTGGCCGTTATCCTCCTCGAGCTGCACCACGATGTCCAGGAGACTCCTCGACGACGCCTTCGTCTTCATGCGCGAGTAATCGAGCCCGGAGGCCCCAGAGACGCCGCCCCCTTCTCCAGTTCGCCGCCGGCCGCCGACGAGCTCGAGCTCAAATTCACCGCGGTCAAGCACTCCGCAGCTCCGCCGTCTCCTCCATCCCACTCACGGTGAGCTCCTCGCCATTTTACCCTGTCCAGTGTCCCTCCCCGTGGCCTCCTTCGCCATCGCCGTAGTGCTCCGTCTCCGGCCGCCGCAAACGTCGTCGTAGCCGTGGCCCTGAAGTTCCCCGTGGCCCCCCGACAACTCCACTGGATGCAGACGACGACGAGACGCCCTCCAGTGCCCTCCTCTTCCCTCCCCGTGGCCCGTAACGCCGTTCCGACAGAGCGCCGCCGCGCACTGGACGCCGGCGGCTAACCGCCGGGAACTTAAACCTAAACCCACCCCTAATCACCCCCCCTAACCCCACTGACCCCTAGGCCCCAGTGCCCCTAATCTAATCCAGATGGTTAATTTAAACGGGATTAACCCCTGTGACACTGACACCCTGGACCCACTTGTCAGCCCCCCCTGACGCCATCTTGACGTCAGCCTGACGCATTAAACCGATTTAAATGAATTTCCAGAAAATCAAATCGAATTAAAGAAATTCCAGAAATTCCAGAAAATACCCAAACTTTGGAAATTCATAGAAAATTCATATTAACTCCAATTTGGACAAATAATATATGAAAAATGATCAGGAGAAAATTATCTTTCCAAATATGCAACTTTCAACTATGTTTGAGTTGATTTTAAAATGGGACCAGTAGCATATGTCATTTGGTTTATTTGAAATTAATTCAAATTCAAATCAAATGCTTTGGCAACTTGGACCATGGAATTATACTATATTGCAACCACACTTCAGAGGCATATCATACACATTTCCAAAAGGTTAAAAATGATCAAACAATGTCACATGTAACTTGATCAAGTTTGAATTCAAATTGGAGTTTGAATTTGCAATTCAATTTGCAATATACTCCTTTTAAATGGAATGCTCAACACATCAGTACCTTGAACATCACCATTGCAATATTATTCATGTGATTGTGCATTGTACATTATATTGATCCTATGATTGTCATATTGCTCATAGAAGTGGATTCGGAGCTCGAGATCACCCCCTTCGTTGAAGACTCCGTTATCGAAACCTCGTCAGCAAGGCAAGCAAACCCCCATTGATCATGTCTATAAAATCCCACTTCCCTCTCATGTCTCGCTTATGCATTGTTTAGGATGATCGCCATGATAACGTTTCTACCGCATAGTTGAACCCATATCCTTTGCATGACCTATCATCTTGTCACAGTAGTAAGCAAACCATAATCCTAGCAGATGTAGGAGTTGGTTGATATCATGTGACCACTGCAACTGTTACTGCTTATTGCATGCTTAGTGGTACAATGAGGTTGCTTATGATGTGAGTCGGGATGATGATAAACATGGTGTTGATGAAAGTGAAACGTGTTGGTGAATCTACCCTAATACAAGGTGAACGATGAGAGGCTGTGTAGGAGTACACAGTGGGTTGTCTCGTTGAACATCGCCTTAAGTCCGAGTTCTTGTGTGGTGATCCAAGAAGAAGAGTACAACCACACATTGGGCTCACTGACCCCTCTCATCCTAGTACCTCACCCCGTTCGAACCCCAAGAGTCGCAGTAGTTCAGAGTTCTGGTAGGGCTGTGGCACGGTCTGCGAAGTGGATGAACGGCTTTTCAAGACCGGCTTGGGACCCTGCACACATCGTTTGAGGCTGTACTGGAACCTCGGCCGGACTTCCATACGGATCCCCCTCAGATAGGCGACTCTCTGGACTAGAACGGAGCTGTGGGCGAAGTGTTGTGGTGGCATCCTCGCTGTCACCTCTTGAACGGTGACACGCAAAAGGCGGTAACTGATGACACGTGTGTGTAGCGGTACACCCTTTCAAGGTTAACAAAACTATTCGAATAGCCGCGTCCGCGGTTAAGGACTGCTTGGAGAGCTGTGCTCGATTATTAGACAACTTGAACTGGATACTTCTAAAACACACCAAGATAAGTGTGAGTGCTATGGCGTGCTTCTCGTGGGGAAGTCGAGGAAGTAACCATAGTGGTGTAATTGGTTGAAGAGATGTAGTGGACTCGTGTATGCTTCTTACCTCAAGTCTGGTACTCGTAGTTCAGGACTAGCCAAGTCAAAGCTGGCACTTCTGCAAGTGAAACCCCACCTCCCTTTACCTTGATACATATGCATGAGTAGTATAGCTCCTATGTAAGTCTTGCTGAGTACGATTTTGTACTCACGTTTGCTTAATCTATGTTTTAGATGAACCCACCGACCCCTTTGGTGGCTTATAACCGAAGCTCGAAGAATGAAGACTCAGACCAAGACCAAGCTAGTGTAGTCCCAGTCAGACGACTGGTTCCCTCGTGGAGGGCTTGTTTTTAGATAAGGCTTCTCTAAGCCATTTGTTAAACTTGTCTGTACTCAGACCTACTTGCTTCCGCTTGTTTGTTGTAATGTTGGATCACATGTTTGTGATCTCTGTGTGCACTCTGTAAGAGTTATTAATAAAGATATATACTTTGTAGAGAATTCCAATGATACCTGCTGTTCATACAAGGCATGTATGCTGCGTGTATGTTTATAACATGCATGTCTTAGTATGGGTTTTCGAGACCTTAGTTGTGATCTGGCTGGCGGTCTTCTATACACCAAGTGGCCCTTAGATGTGCGCAGCTTGGGGCATCGCGATGCGATTGTTCGAGACTCTGTCTCGTGCACACTTTGATGTATGATCGAGCCCGCCCTAGACCCCGACTAAGTGATCGGGCTGGAGTAAGTCTATGTAAGGGTTATAATACAATCGATAGTATGGTTGAGGCGACTTGTCTATGAGTATGGGAGTTCACCACCCATATCATGTAGACTTGTGTGCGGATGATGAGGACCCATTTCAGTTGATCATCCGGCCTGGATGGGACGCCCCTCACGTTCGATGCTTTCCGAGAACGTTCTGTGCTTGGCCTTGTCTGCTTAGACAAGTGGGTACGGTTCTCGGCTCTCCATATGATTGTGTTGTAGCGAGGCTTGCATACGCTAACCCTGGGTCCCGACAGACTTGGTATCAGAGCAGGACTGACTGTAGGATTATCAGCCTTGGCCGAAGTCGAGTCTAGCCTTCTATAGTTATATAGTTACTCTTGGTATATAAGGGAACAACATAAGGCTTCTTTTTTCTCCTTACCCTCATCGATCTGAGTTCTGAGTCACCCTCATCTTATTCTACGGGAAGATAGGACTAGGCTCACCTCTGTCTGATTAGAACATCTCGTTGTTTGCCTCCTTATAGCCGTAGGATTGTTGTGGATATGCAAAGTCTCCGTGTTTTGGGTTCCTTGAAGAAGTTCTGTCCAATTTCTTCGAGGTTGTTTCATTTTCCATCCCGGTGTAGCCGTTATGCTTCCGGATTTGTTCCGTGTTTCTTTGAATCATTGCCTTTGCATTATAGTCTTCTCCTTCTGAAATCATATCCTTTTATCCTTGCCTCCATCGTACAACCTGTTCTGATTGTTGATTTTTATCACACAGGATGTCAGGTGGAACTCGTAGTGCTGTTCTTCGGAATCGAGACCGTGATCGGAATCGAAATGATGATGAACCTCTACCATCGCCTTCTGCGGCGGAAATCATGATGGAAGCTGAGCGGAATAGACGTGATCAAACACGCCTTCTGTAGCTCATCGAGAAGAATACCGCCCACCATCTTAATGTGGTGGTTAGCATTCAGGACTTCATCCTCCTCAAGCCACCGGTATTTCGATGTTTTTCTGAGCCCCTTGAAGCTGATGATTGGCTCCGTTCCATCGAGCGTAAGCTTGACACTGCACATGTTGCTCCCGATGACCGAGTTATTTTCGCGGTATACTTCTTGGAAGGTGCTGCTCTTCAGTGGTGGGAGAACCATGTTGCAATGCAGCCAGATGGTCACGTAGTGACTTGGCAAGAGTTCTGTGTTGCCTTTCGAGGGTACCACATTCTGGATGAGTTGATGGAGCGCAAGAAGGAAGAGTTTTGCAATCTGAATGAAGGAGAGATGTCCATTCATGAGTATGTGAGGGAATTCAACCGTCTTTGTCGGTATGCCCAAGATGCACCACCGATGCCAGAAAGCAGGCAAGGTTCCGCAAGGGACTTAGCCCCATCCTCCGTCATGATCTCAACCTCATCGAATTTGCCACCTTTGATGATTTAGTCAACAGATCCTTCAGAGCTGAGCATGGCAATGAAGTTTTCGAGAAGTCTCGCAAGCATGCTCTTGAGCTTGCCCCTTCTTCCAGTTCACGCCCTCAGAAGCGCATGATCTGGATTCCTAACAGTTTGATCCACCAAAACAACCCACCGAGGCCATCCCTTGTGCCGCCTCGTCCACCAGCTCCACCAAACAACCCAGCTTCCCGCACTATCTTAGGAGCCTGCTTTAGATGTGGCCAGCCTGGTCACTATTCTCGCGACTGCCCTGTATCGGTTGCGATTCCAGACCTTTTCCCCAATGGCACACGACCGTTCGACACCGGGTTCACCCGAGCACCGTCGCGACAACCGGCACAAGACCAGCCTTCACCATCGGTGCGGAAAAAATCCCATATATATTTAAATGGGTTATTTTATCGGGCGGGTTTCGATGTTCTTAGTTCTATGCGAAACGATGTAGACGGCGTCAATTTAGTGCAACAAAGCGGTGTTTCGAATTTTGTGCGATTCCGACTTCGTCGGATAGATGAACGTTCGGATGTGCCAGGCATAGTAGCCGGTGTAAGTCCTGTGGCGTATTTTACAAAAATGTCGCGCGTGCCTTTAGCTAGACCCCCGGATTGCTCGCTCATCTTCGGATTCTAGCCCACCCGAAAAAATGGACCCTAAACGGGCCATTTTGTGGTCCGAAACCCGTCCTAAACACCTCCTTGCTATTTATAGCAGTGCAACCCTGCCTAATTTGGACAACCCTAGCCATCCCCTTGTTTTCCGCGCTCCCCAATCCCAGCGCCGCCACCTCTCAGCACCAACCTCTCCCCCCACGTTCAGATCTGGGGATCCAATCTGGACCCTCGGATGCAGATCGGACAGATGGGAGCGAGCCACGTCACCGGATCCAGCACCAAAGCCCTGTGGAGTCTATCCCGCTGCTCCCGAGCTCCTCCCATGGAGCACCGCCCAAGCTCCTCCGACGCTTCGCACCTCCGGTCGGCCAGCCTAGCCGCCGGCGAGCCGCCTCCGCAGGTTGCCTCTCCTCCGCGCTCTACCTCCTCTCCTTCTTTTCCTCCTTCCCTCTCCCTCCGGTCATCTCTCTCTCCCTCATCCCCGCAGGGTCGCCATGGACGCCCCTTGGATCTCGCAGCTTGCCACTCCGGGACCGCAGCCGCTCCCTCTCCACACCGGCGTCCGGATCCGCCGCCGCCGAGCCGTGGAGCCCCTTCCCCGTCGCCTTCTGCGCCCTGAACCGCCTCGCCGGATGCCCCCAGTTCTCCGCCGTCAGCCTCATGTCAACGCCGCCCTGGAGGAACGAAGCGAGCCCCGCAGCCGCTCGCCTGTGTGACCGCTTGGGCCGGACACGCGCGCCTCCAGCTGGCCCAGCACCCCTGCGGCCCCAGCCTTCAGTGGCCCATGACCTCGGCCCGTCACTCCCTGGCCTGCTTCGCCTCGAGCTGGGCCGAAGCCCATGGTGAGCTCGACCCTTTTTTCCTTTTTTTTGTGGCTGCTGCTATATGACGCCATGTGCGATATTTAGCTATCCAGCGCCTGCCTGGTTAGGCCCAGCAGCAGTAGTTTCAGCCCAGTAGCAGTTTAGTTCTTTTTTTTAATCTTTTGGCAGATTTTTTTTGCGGTGCCCGTATCTTTTTAACGGTAGCTCGGATCGCGACGCGTAAAACATGAAACTTGCTTAGAATTTTGTGTAGATTAATAAATTGTGCTCCTTTTGCCATGTTTGACTTTGTTTACATGCTGTTTACCTGCTATTTACACTGCTTGCCACCGTAAATTGTTTCTTTAATAACTTTTCAACCGTTGCTCCGATTAAAATGTTCTTTACATGTAACTTGACTAGAATTGCATGTAGATTGTGTTTATGATACTCTTGCTTGCTAATAAAAATAATATAATATTGTTTAGGGAAAAACAGTACCAAATTCCATTTTATCGTGGGGTCCGTAATAGTTGCCATGTATAGGTTTTACCCCCCACTTAAAGTGACTAGATTATATAGTTCTTTGTGCTTCACCTCTTGACATGATTGTGTGCTATGCCATGCTTGAGTGAGATGCCATGTTAACAACCTTTGCTCACATTGTGTAGCTCAACAACTTGAACCATTTTAAACATGCGGTATTGTCGTGTGTGGCGAGTACCCCACTTAACCTGTTAGTAACCGCTCTCGACGGTAGGTGCGATGTCTCGTGTGGCCTTCTTGTTGATGCTTGTTCGTGTTTGCTTCGTAGTAATAGATGCTTGCTCGTTGATTGCTTTCCAGTGTTTATCGTCTTGTGTGCTTCCGCGGGTGCCTATCGGAGACGATGCGAGCTTGCGATCAACCGCACCTTCGGAACCCGACTTATCAACAGGCAAGGAATATACATTACTTATGATCCATTCTATTTCAACCAGCGGTTTGCATGCTAGTCTAGGTTAGGTTTGATGTTTGATCCTACCACATGTTTTAAACCGATACAGCCATGTCCCCTCCCAGCAAACCTTGTACTGCTATGTTACTATTGCTCGTTGCTCAGCCCCTGCTTAGTATGCATGCTTAGGATGCTACGATGTTACCCTGTTACTCCTTGGTTTGGGGTATAACATTATTATATTGTTATGGATGATATGATTATTATAAATATTGACTATATTCGACGAAGGATGGAAGGTCTAGGCTATCCCGCCCCGACGCTTTGTTCCATTCGAGTCACCTAGGATCCGAGTTTCGGGTATTGGTTTTAAGACTGAGCGTGCCTATTCGCGTGTGGTATTTTATGGGGTCCCCTCTTCTTACCTACCTAGCTTCAAAAATTTCTAGTGGTGGCCCAAGATGATACACCATTTGAAAACGTGTGTGTGACTGGTCCGCGGCCGGCACATTTCAAACAACTTGGGCCAGCGGAGACATGGTTTCTCTTGTTGGTCCAGCCCAGGGAGCTAGGGGGTTGTCCACATCTGTTTGGGAAACTAACCCGACCTCATCCAGACGGTAGAGGCCGATTCGAGAGCGCGGCCGGCTTTTGAGCTGGATGTCGACTCACCGGGGGCCACCCGGATTTGTGCGTTGTTAGTTAGAGGGACCTGTCGTTCCGAATCTCTTGGGACTAAATCATAAAATGGTTGCCTATCTTGGGTAGCAACTGAGAGAGATGGGCGTGCGTGCAGAGCCTTGTAATGGGAAGTTGGTACACCCCTGCAGGGTTAAATCTTTTCGAAAAGCCGTGTCCACGGTTATGGACGACTTGAGACCTACTCCTTGTTCATAGACAACATCAACTGAGATAACCTTAAATTAACTTGATCAACGTGTGTGTGCCTTGACTGCTTCTTCTTCGTCGGGATGCGAAGAGGAGGACAAGGATAGGATAGGTGTTATGATTGCGAAAGTACTTGATAGCAAGACTTGTTGGAGGCGATTCCTCATCGAATTCTTAGCTTCTTACCTTACTCTCTAGATCGTTAGCCACTTCATAAATGCTAGTGCGGCAACAACCTCACCACTTACCCCATCCTTACCATAAACTACTAGTTGTCCTAGAATGACGAGTGATGAAGTCCTTGCTGGGTCAGATGACCACTACAGTTGGATGCTGAGTACTTCTGTACCTATGATACTACCCCCAAACTCTTTTCAGGGTTCTTGATCGACAACAGGTATGGTGACCGACGTTTCACGTGGAGACTCGACGACGACTAGTTAGACGGATCCCGGCGGAGGGCCTGGACCCGTGTGGTTATGGGGATCGATGATTTTCTTTTGCCACTAGGCATTTGATTGTAGTCTGTACTTAGACATGTATCTTCCGCTGTTGTATTGTATCACGGCAGCTGTATGCCGATTGTATGAGATGTTGTATCCTGTATCTGTAATGTTGTGATATCATGTTGGAAATCCGGGGCATATGACTTCGTCATATGTCGCGGTGGGACCGATATGTGCTTCGTCCCCGGATCTGGATGGAAACATCTAGATCTGGAACAGTAATGCATATCGGCCTTTACATCAATCTCTCCAGCCTTGCTGTTTACAAAGGGTCAAACGCAACAGATAAAAGATAGTGATAACTGCAACTAGAAAGTAAAACTGGAAGTATAGAGTGGGGGTAAACAATGGCGGAAATATGGACCGGGGTCCCATGAAGTTTACGAGTGATTCTTCTCTCCCAAAAGACGATAAAAAGCTATGCAAGGTGAACAAATTACAGCTGGGCAATTGACAGGATTAAAAACGCACCGCAATGCTAACTATGCTACAAAAGAAAGAAAGAGGCTCAAAAGCATGGGAAGTATGCCAAGATAAGTAGACCAAAATCCATCTGCATCTACTATTAATCATCCACCTTGAGATATCTATCCAGAACATCTCGCTGGTATTAAGTTGCGAGCCCCACCCAAAGTGTAAATCCAAAGCAACAGACAACTTCATTAAAATAACTCTGCGTAAAGTAAACAAGCCTTGCAACGGTGGTTACAAGCACCGTTGTTCCCCCCTTATAGCAACAACACATCCCCTAGACTCATGTTGCTGTCACTCAAGCTAGTCATCGGGGGGTATGAACCCACAATCATGCATAACGCTCCCTCTTGGAGTCACTACCTACTACTTGGCCAAAGAAATAAACAGCAACGGAGAACATGCAAGAATTACTCAAGAACATAAATATAATAGAGGAGAATCAAATATATTACTCAAACACAATCTGAAGATAGTCTCATAATCCATCAGATCCCAGCAAACTCAGCCTAGCAACAGCAGAAAGATTACATATGTGCCTCGATCATGTAGGGAAGCTCACGAGGTCTAAACCATGAAGAACAAAGAGGGGAGGAGAACATCACATAGCTACTGATAATAGACCCATGGTCTAAGGTGGACTACTCACGGTTCATCCGGGAAGCATCCATGGTGGTGGAGAAGCTCCCGGAGGTGGTTACTCCCTCCGGTAGGGTGCCAGGAAGAGGTCTCCAGGTTCTCCCATTCTTGGAAGCGCGGCCGCGGCGGAACATAGGAGAGATCATGAAAAAGGGTTCTCTTCTCGGAAGTTTCCCGTCACGGAGAATATATGGGCGAAGGGGGGCAGCCAATGGGGCCACGAGGGGTCCAGGCGCCCCCCCCGGCGTGGCCCCACCCTAGGGTGCGCCGGGAGGGCGCCTGGGGCCCTGGTGGGTCCCCTCTGGCCCCTCCTTGGTGATTCACGAAGCTTCCTAAGCGCTGCTTTTTATTGGATTTTTCCCGAATTTTTGGAGCACTTTTAATATGGGGGAAAACTGAAATAGAAAAACAGCAGAAAACAGGAACTGACACTGGGGTGCACTGAGTTAATAGGTTAGTCCAAATATGATCAAAAGTGTATGGAAGTGCATCAATATCGTAGCAATATCACTCCCTCTTGGAGCTACTACCTACTACTTGGCCAAAGCAATACACAACAACGGAGAACATGCAAGAATTACTCAAGAACAAAAATATAAAAGAGAAGAACCCAATATATTACTCATCACAATCTGAACAAAGTCTCATAGTCCATCAGATCCCAGCAAACTCAACATGGCAACAACAGAAAGAATTACATATGTGCCTTGCTCATGTAGGGCAACTCACAAGGTCTAATCCATGAAGAAAAAACAGGGGGAGAGGACATCACATACTTAGTGATCATGGACCCATGGTCTAAGGTGGAATACTTACGGCTCATCCGGGAAGCGTCCATGCTAGTGGAGAAGCCCCCGGAGGTCAATCCTCCCTTCGGCAGGGTGCCGTGAAGAGGTCTTCTTGTGATCCAGATCTTGGAAGCATGGCGACGGCGGAACTGAGGCGAGATTTCAAAAAAGGGTTCTGTCCTCGGGGGTTTCGGGACGATGGAGATATATAGGCGAAGGGGCAGCCAGGGGGGCTACCAGGAATCCAGGCGGCCTCCCGGCATGGCGCCAACCTAGGTGATGACCCTCAAATGTAGGGGATTGATTGTAGCATTTTCGATAAATAAGAGTGTCGAACCCAACGAGGAGCAGAAGGTATTGATAAGTGACTTTGGTAAAGAAATACCTGCAGGCACTGAAAGATAACTTTTTAGGGGTTTCCGGTATAAGAAACAACAAGATAAAAGCAAGCAAAGTAAAAGGTACTGAGTAGTAACAAGTGGCCCAATCCTTTTAAGAAAAGGATAAGCCTAGCAACTGAACTTATAAAGGATAAAGCGTTCTTGAGGACACACGTGAGAGATAGTCACGTGCTTTCGCCATATTCCGTATCGGTACTATTTTTTGTGGTTATAAGTGTTGAGTGAGTTGATCTATGCTAGTACACCTTCTAGACTAAGATAAGTGCACTCTTATGATTAAACAACTTGCAAGCATCCGCAAATACAAGGTAGAAATTAAGGCAAAAGCCTAACCACAACAATACGATCAAGGACCCATTATTCCCTTGTGCAAAAGCATGCAAACTGGAGTTCAGGTTTCTGTCACTCCGGCAACTGATGACCCTCAACTGTAGGGGATCGATTGTAGTGTTCTCGCGGGTAAGTTAACCCAATTTATTGATTCGACACAAGGGGAGCCAAAGAGTATTTATAAGCTTTGACAGTTGAGTTGTCAATTCAACCGCACCTGAAATATACTTGCTTGCAACAAAGTATTAATAGCAACTAGGGTATAATAGTAGTAGCAATGATGGTAACGACAAAAGTAAAAAAGAAGAAATAAACTAGTAGTACCCAGCAGGATTAAAAATACTGTAGGCTAGGGAGATGGATGGTTCGGCGCTGCATGAATAAGAATGAACATGTAATAGATTCTATCACGGGCCAAGGAACATAGAAAAGCAATGATCATCTAGGAAAATATCAAACGTTAGGCATGTATCCCGCAGGTAGTTGTGCGTGCTTGCAATAAGAACTTGAAAACATCTTTTTTCCTACCATCCCACTACGAACGGGGCCAAAGGGAACTTATGGAGATTAATGTGATCCCATCAAAGAGCACAGGAACAAAGCAATAAACTCAATGGATACATGGAATCCTCAAATTATGGACCATCCCCTTTGGTGTCCCAAGCTGTCACCTTTGGGATCGCCGGTTCCGGACCATAATAGGTGCATACAACTCATAGATAGGATCTCAAACATAAATATACTCATGAAAACATAAGTTGTTCAGATCTGAAAACATGGCACTCGGGCCCAAAGTGACTAGCATTAAGAGAAACAAGTTGTAGCAAAGATGATAAACACCACAGTAGATGCTAGGCAACATGCCCCCAACAATTTGACAAACTATTACATGATCAAACTCATCCAATCCCTACCATCCCCTTTGCCTACATCAAGGGATTACTCACACATGTGAAGAGAAGTCATGGAGGGAGGATGGATTGGTGATGGTGATGACGATGGCGACGATCTCCCCTCTCCGGAGGCCAAATCACCCTCCAGATTAGCCCTCCCGAGGAAGAACAGAGGGTGGCGGAGGCTCCGCGACGGGTTCTAGAAAAACGACTTCCGTTCTGGAGTTTCCTCATCACGGGGATAAATAGGGGCCAATGTAGGTCACCAGAGGGGGTGGGACCCACCCAGGCGGCCTCCCGACGCGTTCAGGGGGGTGGCCGCGCCAGCAGGGCGCCTGGGGGCCCCTAGCTCCCCTCTGGCCCACCTTCTGGTCCTGGGTCCCTCCGGGTCCGTGAATTTTCTGTATTTTTTCTGGGATTTTTTTGAGATGTCTAAAAATCCATTTTCCTGCACACAATAAAACCATACAGGAAGCTCTGTTGAAAACAACGTCAGTCCGGGTTAGTTTAGTTCAAATCATGCAAGAATGAGGGAAAACAATAGCAAAGGTGTTTGGAAAAGTAGATACGTTTGAGACGTATCAACTTCCCCAAGATTAGCCTATTGCTTGTCCTCAAGCAATTCAGTTCAACGAACTGGACGCGATAAAGAAAACTTTGACAAACTCTTTTGCTTTATAAGATGTATATAAGCCGGTACTACGAAAAGAGTTTAGCAAGTATCAAAAAAATGCTATGAGGACAATGCACGAAGCAATCCTTCTTTCAAGTGATCAATCACAAACAACCAAAAGTAAACAATATGCCGCCAAAAATCAAGACAAGATCACAATGCACATAGCCTGAACATACTATAGTGGTATATCGCTAGCCTCCATGAGTGAAGCAAAACATAAATGCAGAAACTCCTCCGGAGTTTTAAAGAAGACTAGAACTAAGAATTTCAGACTAGCAATATCACAATCATGCAGAAGACAATGTGGTACTTTGGGACAATGCATGTTACACTAAGAATGAAAATTATGCTCTCAATAGTTGGTGCTTTGAAGAAACAAGGGGAGACTTTCGAACCATGGCTTTTTTATGGCAAGGTTGAAAACCCGTGGTTGGAAGCAAAGAATAAATATGTGCCAGAGCTCTTGGTTTTAAAAACAGACACAAAATTCTTTTGAGGAGTGCAACTTTCCAGTCAACGGTGAACGGTAAAGGTCTCTCAATATCTCCCATGCTAACCATATTAATGATTTAGATTACACTTTTGTTCCTGATACGTCCAAAACGTATCTATAATTTCAGCTTGCTCCATGCCTCTTTTGTGTGATATTTCTATGTTATTGATGAACTTCCATACAATTTTGATCATATTTGGACTAACCTATTAACTCAGTGCACCCTAGTGCCAATTCCTGTTTTCTGCAGTTTTTCTATTTCAGGTTTCCCCCTTATTAAAAGTACCAGAAAAATTCCGGGAAAAATATAGGAAAAATCAGCGTACTGGAAGCTTCACGAAGAGCCCGAGAGGGGCCAGAGGGGAGCCAGGGGGCCCCAGGCGGCCAGAGGGCGCGACCCCACCCCTGGCCGCGCCAAGGGGGCGCCTGGAGCCCCTGGCCCACCTCTGGCTGCCCCCTTTCGCCTATTTATTCCCCGTGACGAGAAACCCTCGGGGACGGAACCCTTTTTCACAATCTCTCCTCTGTTCTGCCGCCGCCGCGCTTCCAAGATCGGGAGCACCAGAAGACCTCTTCCCGGCACCCTGCCGGAGGGAGGAATCACCTCCGGGAGCTTCTCCACCACCATGGATGCTGCCTGGATGAACCGTGAGTAGTCCACCTTGAACCATGGGTCTATGATCAGTAGCTATGTGATGTTCTCCTCCCCTCTTTGTTCTTCATGGATTAGACCTCGTGAGCTGCCCTACATGATCGAGACACTTATGTAATCTTTCTGTTGTTTCTATGTTGAGTTTGCTGGGATCCGATGGATTATGAGATTATGTTCAGATTGTGATTCAGTTATATATTTGATTCTCTTCTCTTATATTTATGTTCTTGAGTAATTCTTGCATGTTCTCCGTTGCTGTTTATTGCATTGGCCAAGTAGTAGGTAGTGACTCCAAGAGGGAGCGTTATGCATGATTGTGGGTTCATGCCCCCCGATGACTAGCTTGAGTGACAGAAACATGAGTCTAGGGGATGTGTTGTTGCCACAAGGGGAAAAACAACGGTGCTTGAACTTGCGTGTGCAAAGATTGTTTACTTTACGCAAAGTTCTTTAATGCAGTTGTCTGTTGCTTTGATTTTACACTTTGGGTGGGATTCACAACTTAATACCAGCGAGATGTTCTGGATAAATATCTCAAGGTGGATGATTAGTAGGTAGATGCAGATGGATTTCGGTCTACTTGTCTTGGCGTACTGCCCATGCTTTTGAGCCTCTTCCTTTCTGTTTAGCATAATTAGCATTGGTTTACGCACATAATCCTGTCAATTGCCCAGCTGTAATTTGTTTACCTCGCATGGCTATTTTATCGTCTTTTGGGAGAGAGACATCACTAGTGAACATCATAGTACCCCGGTCCATATTTCAAATATTGTTTACACCTTCAATTTACTTTTAGTATTTACTTTTCCGTAGCTATCACGTGGGAACCCCGGACTATATGTCCGCAGCGGCCAGCTGTGCATACCGTCATGCTCCCATGATCAGTGTCGCATGACGCACAACTCGACAATGGATATCACAGTCACAAGTTCATACAGTACAGAATACAAAGTCATACATCAACATAGTCTTACACGGCCTCGTCGGGCTCAAATGGCAGCTGAATAAGCAAAAAGCAAGATAGATAGTAGCATCACAATCCACAAGCAAAGCTCAGAGCGTAGCACATCCTAGTACTCGTCAGTCGCGGCATCGTCAAATACCTGCTCCTCCAAGCCTGGCCGATTGAATAACCAGGGACAAAGCCGTGAGTACATACAAAGTACTCGAAAACCACCTAAAGAAATGAACAAAGATTTTTTACAAGAAAATAATGGGATGACTATATGGTGGAGTTTAACATGGGGGAACCTAACTACTCATTATTGATTAAGTTGGCAACATTTTAATCTTGACAAATTTTAATCCCACAAATATATTTGATTTAATCAAGTCCAACCCTTTCTCATAATACCAACAACATCATCGTGAACCATAATCTCAGTACTAGAATTTCTCATCTATTCCCCACAAAGTGTGGCCTCACTAGCTGTCCATGACCGTGGACTCCGGCTACTCGAATAGTTTTCACTCTGCAGAGGTTGTACACTTTACCCACAATATTCGATACATCCGCCGTGAGTCCCCACGGTTCGTCATACCTCAGTATGCGGTTTTCGGATAATCGACCGTAGTCTTCCCCTTGTCTATCCTAGTACAGGTGAATCTACCCCTTGCGTACTACATGGACTGTCCGTGTGCCAGGTCATGCTCCTCTTGGACCCAAGCCTGCACCGTAATCGAAGAGCACCAAGGTACCCTCTGACGCCAAGCCTAGCGAATTTCACCACTCGACTTCGAGGGTTATCAGATTCGTGGACTCAAACATCCATGTGTAGTTATAAGACCCCCGTACTAAGATAAACAAGTTTCCAACTAGCCCTGTCCCATACCAGAGTATTGTGGTTGTACTGTTAGGCAAGGTTTTAGCGGCACTTATAGAGAGTCCCTCCAGACTTGGAATATGTTCAAAGATGTTTCCAACAACCACAATCTTGGCCATCACATCTTCTTAGATTATGCCATTTCATTAGGGTGGAGCAAGATTAATCAAATTATTATGTTGTCATTAGTCTTTTAGCAAGGCTAGGAATCAAGATCATTGGTGTCTAATTTCTTTCTCCCAAATAGGCAGGCTTACAAGGTATGTGGTGTTTCATCTAATAAACTAATATAATTCCATCCCCAAAGTGATATAACAATAGCATGATATATAATATGGTACAAATAAAGTAAAAAAAATGTAGGACAAGGGTTAAGTTTTTTAAGGTGGCTTGCCTTCCTCGACGGTGTCTCCTGGTACGGCTTCTTCGGCTTGGAAGGAGTCTTCACCTGCAACGTCAAGCGTCTCGTCTACACGTTGCGAAAAAAATAACACATAATTACCATCACATCATTCAAACCAAACATTCAATCCAACAAAACAATCATTTAGCACTCAATCAAATCATCACATGAGTCATACCAACAAGTACATGCGGATTATCGCACGTGGGAAGAATTTTGAATGATGGTTTAATAAGTTTATAAGGCTAATAAAATATTTAAACAACACAGTACATAGGAGTTTACACAAGTCTTTTTATTTTTATTTTTATTGCCTTAGCTCATGTTTTTATTTAATAAATTTAATTAAATAACAATACTCAAATTAGTTACTGTCCAGAGACAAACGTAATAAAATGTTAACATATTTATTTTGTTAACAGAATATAAACTAAAATTATCATAAGCATGAAATACTAGCATTAATAATAACATGGTCCTGAATTTTATTTAAGCAATCATCAATTCCACTCATACAGAAAAATAAAGCATAAACAGAGGATCACAACAAATTTTATTTCTTATTTTTCTGATGAGTATTTATTTTTCTAATAATATAACAGTTCTGCACATTACAAATAAAGATAAGATGCTCAGCACTGGCCCAGGTTAATAATTTTCTCAGGGTGTAACTTTCTACAGTGGGTTGGGCCAGTGTAATTAATCTATTTACACAATTTTCTTATATAAATAACTTGATATTTAAATGTCTAACAACTATCTAATAAATATAATAACTAGCTACTGGTTAGAATTATTATTATAGGAATTTAAATCAAACTTATTTTATTATTAACAATTTAATTAAATATATATAAGAACTTAATGTGTACAACTATAGATAAAGTATTATATATACTTTTATTATTATCATTATTATTATTATTAAACTATACATTAATTAGATATTAAACAAAGATATTATTAATAAACTAAATGATTAACAGAAAGCTTAATAATATTAACTAAGCAACAAGTAAAGTAAACAACAATAATAATTAAAGAATTCACCATTATAATATTTCTGTAAACAATAAAACTAACTAAGCAGAAAAATAGGGAATAATCCTAGAAGCAAAACAAAATTTGTTTCATATTTTCCTGACTTATACTGATTTTTCTAAAAGTGTTTTCGTCTCCACGGATTAATTAAAAGAAGGAAAATAAAATGGGGGCCGGCCCAGAGCTATCCGGTGCCCACGGGTAATTTGTTCCAGTGGGCCGAGCCCGAGAGTAAAGCGCTGACTGTGGGTTTTTTTAACAGAACGAAGGGGTACGAAGCGCCCAGGGCCGTTGGATCTAGGGAGATCGGACGGCTCTGGGTCGTCTTCTTCCTCTGCCACATGCACGCACGGCCTGGGCATGCATGGCGGCCAGGGAGGGGGCGGTGCTCACCGGGGGAGCTTCCGACAGCGGTTGCCGGTGTTGAGTGGCGGCGGGGGTGCGCCAGCCTCCCCCCTGCCTTCTTCTTCTCCTTTCTCCTCCCTTCCTCCAACTCTTTCCTCCTCTTCTGTTCTTCTCGGTTCCCTCTCCTCCTTCTGTTCTAGCCGGAGGGTGGCATGGTGGTGTGGCTAGGAGGGTGGTGTGGTGAGGTGAGTGTGGAGAGGAGGGCCGGGGCGGCCTCCTTTTATAGCCGAGCGAGGGCGGCAATGGGAGGGAGCGAGGGCACGGGCATGAGAGCGGGAGAGAGGGGAGAAACGGTCTGGAGCCATGGGGGCAATCCATGGCCTCCTTGCGGACTGGCCGAGAGGGGCGGCAGGCTAGCGCGTGAGAGGATCCGGCGGGTAAGTTTCGGGCGCCACTGTCTCCGGCCACGTCGCGACCATGGGTTGGGGGTGCGCGTGCGGGCTAGGCCACACCTGTGATCCTTGGGATCGACTCCGGTTGGGCAAGCGAGAGCAGCGAGGCTGGCAAATGGGGTTGGCTTGGGAGAAAAGAGTTGCGAGAGAGAGAGAGAGAGAGAGAGAGAAATTACAGGAGAGGGAGGGGTCTCTTCCACGAGGAAGAGATGCTACGTGAGAGAGAGGGGTTAGGGAGGTTGAGAGATTAGGGGAGGGATTAGTGGGGGGTAGTTAGGATAGTTTTCATTTTTTTATATATACATAATTAACCCAAGTTATTGCAGAATTTTGCACCCTAGGTGTTTGTTGAAATGCTTACAATTTTTTTTCATTGGAACTAATAATATTTGTGTTTATAAGATGATCTATGAAGATCATACAATAATTTTGTTGGGTTTTTCTGCATTTTAAATAAAATTTATTTGATCAAGTTTTTAATTATTTGCTAAGCACAAGTTTAAGGTTTTATGGTTTTGTGATAGTTGAAAATATTATTACTATAGTTATACTACATAATATATACAAGGCTTTACATTCATTATACACTTACCTAACAAAAGAGGAAGAATAGAAGAAAAACAATTCACAAGCAAATATTAAGAGAAGGGCAAAAGTGCTAAATGATGTTATTGATTAATGCGATTTCTAAGTGAAGTTTTTGGGGTTGATCAAGTGGTGTCATTTTATGCTCATACCAAGATGACCTTTTCAAGTTGGTGGTGTGATGATCTACTTGCCATAAAAAACTCACACAAAATCAAGCATTGAATCAAACAACATAACATTCCCTGGAAAGTTTTTTGTTGGCCCTAATTTTTGGTTATCTAAATTTACTAGAGAGTAAAAGTTGGGATGTGACAGACCTTCCCCCCTTAAAAAGAATCTCGTCCCCGAGATTCACAAGCTAGTGAAGAGATGCGGGAACTCGCGCTTGAGGTAGTCCTCCCGTTCCCAGGTGGCTTCCTCCTCTGTGTGATTTGTCCACTGGACCTTGTGGAACTTGATCGCGCGCTTACGGGTGACTCGAGTGGCTTCTTCCAGGATACGAAGGGGTGTCTCGCGGTATGTGAGATCCTGGTTGATATCCACCGTGTGGTGATCGATGTTTTTGAAAACATCAGGCTTGTCCGGCACCTCCAGACACTTCCGGAGCTTCGATACATGGAAGACGTTGTGCACATCGGATAGATCTTTGGGTAGTCTCAACTGATAAGCAACCTGGCCTCGTCTGGCTGTCACCTGAAATGGTCCAATGTAAGGAGGTGCTAGCTTTCCCTTCGCATGGAATCGCTGCATTCCCTTCAGTGGGGTGACTTGGAGATACACAAAGTCTCCAACTGCAAAAGTCACCTCTCGACGCTTGGGGTCGGCATAGCTCTTCTGACGAGACTGAGCGGTCTTGAGACGCTCACGAATCAATTGGACTTGTTCCTCAGCTTCCTTCAAAACATCCGGTCCGAAAATCTTCCCTTCCCCGGTCTGAGACCAGTTTAGGGGCGTGCGGCACTTCCGTCCATACAGGGCTTCAAATGGGGCCATATGCAAACTCGACTGGTAACTTTTGTTGTAGGAGAATTCTGCATAAGGAAAGCAGTCCTCCCACTTGGAACCATAGGCTAGAGCACATGGGTGGAGAATATCCTCTAGTATCTGGTTTACTCGCTCGGTCTGGCCTCCAGTCTGCGGGTGATAGGCTGTGCTGAATGTGAGCTTGGTGCCTAGTGCCTCCTGAACTTGCTTCCAGAACCTCGAGGTAAACTGAGTACCTCGGTCTGACACAATCTCCTTCGGAACTCCTTGCAGGCATACGATCCTCGACATGTACAAATCCGCCAGCTGATCTCCTCGATAGGTGGTTCGCACTGGAATAAAGTGCGCTACCTTGGTGAGTCAGTCGACGATGACCCAGATAGAGTCATGACCCTTGCTCGACCTTGGTAGTCTTGTGATGAAGTCCATGCCTATCTGTTCCCATTTCCATTCAGGAACTCGGAGTGGTTGCAGCAATCCTGCAGGTCTTTGGTGCTCTGCTTTCACTCTCTGGTAGATGTCGCACTTTGCAACATACAAGGCAATCTCACGCTTCATACCGTGCCACCAAAACAAGTCCTTCAGGTCTTGATACATCTTAGTCCCTCCGGGGTGGATGGAGTAAGGTGTATCGTGAGCTTCCTTCAGGATAATGAGCTTCAACTCCTTCACATTGGGCACACACAATCTACCATCGAACCAAAGAACTCCTTCATCATCTATCGTGAACTTCGGGGCCTTGTCGAGGGGCATCTTCTTCTTTATTCCCTCGATACTGTCGTGTCCCTTTTGTGCCTCCTTGATCTGATCAAATATAGTCGGAGTCAGCTCGAGGTGAGCAAGAAAACCGGGTGTAACAAGTTCCAAACCCAGCTTCTCGAACTCCTCGTGCAGAGCTGGCTGCTCCTCTTTGATCATCGCATTAAGTGTGCAGGGCTTTCGGCTGAAGGCATCTGCTACAATATTGGCCTTGCCAGGATGGTAGTGGATTTCCAGATCGTAGTCTTTGATCAACTCGATCCATCTCCTCTGCCTCATGTTCAACTCCTTCTGAGAGAATATGTACTTCGGGCTCTTATGGTCTGTGTATATGTCGCAACGGTGACCCATCAGGTAATGTCGCCATCTCTTGAGAGCAAGCAAAACAGCGCCTAGCTCCAAGTTGTGTGTGGGGTAGTTCAACTCGTGCGGCTTCAACTTCCGTGACAGGTACTCAATCACCTTGCCCACTTGCATAAGGACACAACCCAAACCAATCTTCAATGCGTCACAGTACACATCAAATCTCTTGGTCAGGTCAGGCATAGTCAAACCTGGGGCGGATACCAATCTCCTCTTCAATTCCTGGAAACTGGCTTCACACTTCTCTGTCCATACAAACTTCTGGTCCTTCTTTAGTAGTTGAGTCATCAGGCGGGCAATGCTGGATAAGCCTTCCACGAATTTGCGGTAATATCCCGCAATCCAAGGAATCCTCTGACTTCGGTCTGAGTGGTCGGAGCTGTCCAGTCCATGATGGACTGAATCTTGGCGGGGTCGACGGATATTCCTCCTTCCGACAATACATGTCCCAAAAATCCGACTTCCTTGAGCCAAAACTCGCACTTGCTGAACTTGGCGTACAGCTGGTGCTCTCGCAAAGTCTTGAGGACTAAGCGCAGATGATCGACATGCTCTTCCTCCGTCTTAGAATATATCAGGATATCATCAATGGACACCACTACAAACTTTTCAAGGTACTTCATGAAGATCTTGTTCATGAGGTTCATGAAATAGGCCGGGGCATTGGTAATTCCGAAGGACATCACAATGTACTCGAACAAACTATAGCGTGTCGTGAAGGCTGTCTTGGGGATGTCCGACTCACGGACCTTCAGCTGGTGGTATCCGGTCCTTAGATCAATCTTGGAGAAGACTCGGGCTCCGTTCAACTCGTCGAGCAGATCCTCGATCTTAGGGAGCGGATACTTGTTCTTGATGGTCCCTTCATTCAGCTTACGGTAGTCCACACACATGCGTATGGTGCCGTCTCTCTTGTCCACAAAGAGAACTGGCGTACCCCAGGGTGAAGCACTGGGTCGAATCAGTCCCTTCTGGAGCATATCATTTAGTTGTTTCTTCAACTCAACCAGCTCTTTGGAATTCATCCGATATGATCTCCGGGCAATTGGGGCGGTTCCAGGCACTAACTCGACGATGAACTCGATGTCCGGATCAGGAGGCATACCGGGTAACTCCTCCGGAAAGACATCCGGGAATTCACATACAACATTTACTTCCTCAAGGGATGGCACCGAGACACTCTGATGACAGCAGGCTCGGGTCTTGTTGGGCTTATCTGTGTGCTCCACCTGAACTCCATTTGGGTTGGTGAGGTTGACTGTCCTCAAGGTGCAATCTAACCGACCTCTGTGCTTGGACAACCAATTCATGCCAAGTATCACATCTATCCCTTCTGTTCCCAGCACAATCAAGTCTGCTGGGAAGATTTCTCCGCCAATATTTATTGGAACTCCTGAGCAAGTTACGCTGGCCCTAAGTTTGGATCCAGGTATTTGGACTATCATGGGCTTCTTCATTCGGCTAGGTATCAGCTTACTTCTAGTCACAAATGGCTCCGTAATAAAAGAGTGGGATGCACCAGAATCAAACAAAACTGTGGTAGATACTGAATTTACTAGGAACGTACCCAAGATGACGTCTGCTGCCTCCTGGGCTTCTTCGGCTTGCACATGATGCAGACGTCCCTTCGCGGCGTTAGACACACCGCGCTGGGCATTGTTGCGTCCGGGGTTCCCTCTGGCTGGTGCTGGCGCATTGGGGCGCGGAGCAGTGTTCTTCTTGTTTGGAAACTCTATCGAGTAGTGGCCCTTCTGTCCACATCCGAGGCAGATCACTCCAGGGTTGAGGGGAACTCCACCTGCTGGGCGCGGAACTCCAACAGGGCGAGTAGGAACATTGGGGCACGACACCCGGTACTGGTTCCTCTGCGGCGGTGGTGCTGGCCTTGGTGGCTGTGTCGGACGCAGTTGGGGGTTGCTGGATCCACCCTGCTGCATCATGCGGCGCTTGCGATTCTTAGCGGCCATCTTGAGCTTTCCCTCCATCATAATAGCAGCATCAGCGAGAGACTCAAGGTCAGGGAACTGCATGGCCACCAGAACAACTTTTAGCTCATCGTGTAGTCCATCCAGGAAACGATCCTTCCGCTTCTCCTCGGTGTCCACCTCTTCTGGGGCATACCTCGACAGCTGAGTGAAGCGGTCAAGATATCCAACCACAGTCATGCCCCCTTGCTTGAGGTGGCGGAACTCATCCTTCATCCTCCTGATCAGTGCGGTGGGGATGTGCGCCTTCTTGAACTTCTCGGAGAACAAGGCCCATGTGAGTACTTGCCCTTCTGGAAGACGGGCACGCACTCCTTCCCACCAGCTCCTGGCGGTGCCGGCGAGGTAGTGGGTGGCATACAGTACCTTCTCGTTGTTTCCAACAACGGTGACAACGAGATTGTTCTCCATGGTGCAGAGCCAATCCTCAGCATCCAGAGGCTCCTTCGTCTGCGAGAACACGGGCGGGTTGGTGTTCTGGAAATCTCGGAGCCGAGACCAGGGCTCCTCATTCCCACCAGCTCCTCCGCCTCCTTGGTTGGCATTGGTGGCAGCCTGGACTAGCTGCTGAAGTGCAGCCATGTTTGCCTGGCGCTCGTCACGAGCAGCCTGGCGCTCCTCCATAAGCAGTTGCAAAAGCTGCGCCATTCTCGGGTCGGGTGGTGGCGGTGGCGCGTCACCGGATCCACTTGGGTTAGCGCGGGGGTACCTCGGCATCCTGAAGTTGTGGCGCAAGATAAGAGGGAATTTAGTCTACAAGGGGGGGGGGTAAGTCTCTAACAATCTAGTTATCATACACAAGCAAGACATCTAAAATAGGCAATAAGCATGCAACTAGCAAATCATCACATGGTAGCATAAGATAGCATAAGTCTCATACATAACCAAGTCTTACAGATAACCAACCACACATCATCAAACCGAGCCACGACTAAACCCAAAAGTGGCAACTACTCAATGGGACACCTCCTACGCGTCACTCTCTTCCTCATCGTTGATGAAAGCACGATCCTCGGAGTTCAAAACGTCCTCCTCCTCGTCGTGGTCCTCGTCAACACTAAGGTAGGCATCATCCTCCTTCCGGATGTCCTCGCCATCATCCAGAGCAGCAATCTCGTCCTCCAAATCCGAGCACTTGCGCTTAAGGCTCCTGGTCCTCTTCCTCAGCATCTCATTATTCCCCTCCATACGGGTGAGCTGACCCTGCAGCTCCTCTATAATCCAGTCCCGAGACTCTAGGTCGATGGGGTCGATGTGGGCGTGACCCCCTGTCTGGAGGTTCTAGTCGTGCTTAAACCGGGCTTCATCCAACTGAGCCTCAGTCAAAGCCAAGTGCTTCTCCATAGCGATCAGGTGATCCCTCATGATCGGGTGAGGAATGCCAGGAGTTGGGTCTCCCTCGCCATCGCGCATCCCGTAGTGACGGAACCGCGTGGATCTCATCTCATACTGGTGGAACCTCACAATGCGAGCAATCGCCTCCTGACAGGCTCGACGTAGACCCTCCTCCCAAGTACGGGAGTACAACACAAATGCGATGGTGTCCGATCGCGGAGTAACCTCCGATCCTCGGAGCGCACACCGCACAACCAGGCGAGCCTCCACATCCTTCCTCCCGGAGATCTCGTAGGCCCAGAACTCCGCAACGGGGCGGTGAACAAGCTGAAGCAGATCGATCAGATCCAAAGCAAAGAGCGTATCCCCAGCCCGAGTCAGCTGCAGGTGGTGCACAGGAACTCCAGCCATCTACAATTTTTATAAGTTTAAGTTAGATGACAAGTGTGCAATATTTTAAACATAACAAAACGGTTATAAATGGTTTACTATAGAAGGGATAAGAAAGGTAAGCATTTTATACTATGCAGATTACCATCTTTTTTTTTTAGAAAATAGTTTTTTATTTTCCCCCATCCTATCTACCGTCCATTCTAACAAGGCTACTACGGTCGGAACAGAGGCTCTGATACCAAGTCTATGGGCACCCCGGACTATATGTCCGAAGAGGCCAGCTGTGCATACCGTCATGCTCCCATGATCAGTGTCGCATGACGCACAACTCAACAATGGATATCACAGTCACAAGTTCATACAATACCGAATACAAAGTCATACATCAACATAGTCTTACACGGCCTCATCGGGCTCAAATGGCAGCGGAATAAGAAAAAACCAAGATAGATAGCAGCATCACAATCCACAGGCAAAGCTCAGAGCGTAGCACATCCTAGTACTCGTCAGTCGCGGCATCGTCAAATACCTGCTCCTCCAAGCCTGGCCGATTGAATAACCAGGGACAAAGTCGTGAGTACATACAAAGTACTCGCAAATCACCTAAAGAAATGAACAAAGATTTTGTACAAGAAAATAATGGGATGGCTATATGTTGGAGTTTAACATGGGGGAACCTAACTACTCATTATTGATTAAGTTGGAAACATTTTAATCTTGACAAATTTTAATCCCACAAATATATTTGATTTAATCAAGTCCAACCCTTTCTCATAATACCAACAACATCATCGTGAACCATAATCTCAGTACTAGAATTTCTCATCTATTCCCCACAAAGTGTGGCCTCACTAGCTGTCCATGACCGTGGACTTCGGCTACTCGAATAGTTTTCACTCTACAGAGGTTGTACACTTTACCCACAACATTCGATACATCCGGCGCGAGTCCCCACGGTTCGTCGTACCTCAGTATGCGGTTTTCGGATAATCGACCGTAGTCTTCCCCTTGTCTATCCTAGTACAGGTGAATCTACCCCTTGCGTACTACATGGACTGTCCGTGTGCCAGGTCATGCTCCTCTTGGACCCAAGCCTGCACCATAGTCGAAGAGCACCAAGGTTCCCTCTGACGCCAAGCCTAGTGAATTTCACCACTCGACTTCGAGGGTAATCAGAATCGTGGAATCAAACATCCATGTGTAGTTATAAGACCCCCGTACTAGGAGAAACAAGTTTCCAACTAGCCCTGTCCCATACCAGAGTATTGTGGTTGCACTGTTAGGCTAGGTTTTAGCGGCACTTATAGAGAGTCCCTCCAGACTTGGAATATGTTCAACGATGTTTCCAACAACCACAATCTTGGCCATCACATCTTCTTCGATGTATGCCATTTCATTAGGGTGGAGCAAGATTAATCAAATTATTATGTTGTCATTAGTTTTTTGGCAAGGCTAGTAATCAAGATCATTGGTGTCTAATTTCTTTCTCCCAAATAGGTAGGCTTACAAGGTATGTGGTGTTTCACCTAATAAACTAATATAATCCCATCACCAAAGTGATATAACAATAGCATGATATATAATATGGTACAAATAAAGTAAAAAAATGTAGGACAAGGGTTAAGTTTTTGAAGGTGGCTTGCCTTCCTCGACGGTGTCTCCTGGTACGGCTTCTTCGGCTTGGAAGGAGTCTTCACCTGCAACGTCAAGCGTCTCGTCTTCACGTTGCAAAAAAAATAACACATAATTACCATCACATCATTCAAACCAAACATTCAATCCAAAAAAATTCATTTAGCACTCAATCAAATCATCACATGAGTCATACCAACCAGTACATGCGCATTATCACACGTGGGCAGAATTTTTAATGATGGTTTAATAAGTTTATAAGGCTAATAAAATATTTAAACAACACAGTACATAGGAGTTTACACAAGTCTTTTTATTTTTATTTTTATTGCCTTAGGTCATGTTTTTATTTAATAAATTTAATAAAATAAAAATACTAAAATGAGCTACTGTCTAGAGACAAACATAATAAAATGTTAATATATTTAATTTGTTAACAGAATATAAACTAAAACTATCATAAGCATGAAATACTGGCATTAATAATAACATGGTCCTGAATTTTATTTAAGCAATCAACAATTCCACTCATACAGAAAAATAAAGCATAAACAGAGGATCACAACAAATTATATTTCATATTTTTTTGATGAGTACTTATTTTTCTAATAATATAACAGTTCTGCACATTACAAATAAAGATAAGATGCTCAACACTGGCCCAGTTTAATAATTTTCTCAGGATGTAACTTTCTACCTTGGGTTGGGCCAGTGTAATTAATCTGTTTACACAATTTTCTTATATAAATAACTTGATATTTAAATGTCTAACAACTATCTAATAAATATAATTAGTAGCTACTGGTTAGAATTATTATTATAGGAATTTAAATCAAACTTATTTCATTATTAACAATTTAACTAAATATATATAAGAACTTAATGTGTACAACTATAGATAAAGTATTATATATACTTTTATTATTATTATTAAACTATACATTAATTAGATATTAAACAAAGATATTATTAATAAACTAAATCATTAACAGAAAGCTTAATAATATTAACTAAGCAACAAGTAAAGAAAACAACAATAATAATTAAAGAATTCACCACTATAATATTTCTGCAAACAATAAAACTAACTAAGCAAAAAAATAGGGAATAATCCTAGAAGCAAAACAAAATTTGTTTCATATTTTTCTGACTTGTACTAATTTTTCTAAAAGTGTTTTGGTCTCCACGGATTAATTAAAAGAAGGAAAATAAAATGGGGGCCGGCCCAGAGCTATCCGACGCCCACGAGTAATTTGTTACAGTGGGCCGAGCCCGAGAGTAAAGCGCTGGCTGTGGTTTTTTTTAACAGAACGAAGGGGTACGAAGCGCCCAGGGCCGTTGGATCTAGGGAGATGGGACGGCTATGGGCCGTCTTCTTCCTCTGCCCCATGCACGCACGACCTGGGCATGCATGGCGGACAGGGAGGTGGCGGTGCTCACCGGGGGAGCTTTCGACAGCGGTTGCCGGCGTGGAGTGGCGGCGGGGGTGCGTCGGCCTCCCCCCTGCCTTTTTCTTCTCCTTGCTCCTCCCTTCCTCCAACTCCTTCCTCCTCTTCTGTTCTTCTCGGCTCCCTCTCCTCCTTCTATTCTAGCCGGAGCGAGGCATGGTGGTGTGGCTAGGAGGGTGGTGTGGTGAGGTGAGTGTGGAGAGGAGGGCCTAGGAGGCCTCCTTTTATAGCCGAGCGAGGGCGGCAATGGGAGGGACTGAGGGCACGGGCATGAGAGCGGGAGAGCGGGGTGCAACGGTCTGGAGCCACGGGGGCAATCCATGGCCTCCTTGCGGACTGGCCGAGCGGGGCGGCAGGTTAGTGCGTGAGAGGATCCGGCGGGTAAGTTTCGGGCGTCACTGTCTCCGGCCACGTCGCGACCATGGGTTGGGGGTGCGCGTGCGGGCTAGGCCACTTCAGCGATCCTTGGGATCGACTCCGGTTGGGCAAGCGAGAGCAGCGAGGCTGGCAAGTTGGGTTGCCTTGGGAGAAAAGAGTTGCGAGTGAGAGAGAGAGAGAGAGAGAGTGAGAGAGAGAGAGAGAGATTACAAGATAGGGAGGGTTATCTTCCACGAGGAAGAGATGCTACGTGAGAGAGAGGGGTTAGGGAGGTTGAGAGATTAGGGGAGGGATTAGTGGGGGGTAGTTAGGATAGTTTTCATTTTTTATATATATACATAATTAACCCAAGTTATTGCAGAATTTTGCACCCTAGGTGTTAGTTGAAATGCTTACAAGAAATTTTCATTGGAACTTTTAATATTTGTGTTTATAAGATGATCTATGAAGATCATACAATAATTTTGTTGGGTTTTGCTGCATTTTATATAAATTTTATTTGTTCAAGTTTTAAATTATTTGCTAAGCACAAGTTTAAGGTTTTATGGTTTTGTGATAGTTGAAAATATTATTACTATAGTTATACTACATAATATATACAAGGCTTTACATTCAATATACACTTACCTAACAAAAGAGGAAGAATAGAAGCAAAACAATTCACAAGCAAATATTAAGAGAAGGGCAAAAGCGCTAAATGATGATGTTATTGATTAATGCTATTTCTAAGTGAAGTTTTTGGGGTTGATCAAGTGGTGTCATTTTATGCTCATACCAAGATGACCTTTTCAAGTTGGTTGTGTGATGATCTACTTTCCATAACAAGCTCACACAAAATCAAACATTGAATCAAACAACATAACATTCCATGCAAAGTTTTTTGTTGGCCCTAATTTTTGGTTATCTAAATTTACTAAAGAGTAAAAGTTGGGACGTGAAAAATCACTATCATTATTATCCCGTGCGTTTTATCCATTGTAAACAACAAGGCCGGAGGAATTGACAACTCCTCTGTACTCGTTGGGAGCAAAGCTATCTGTTGTGTGTGCAGGTCTAGGTGAAGTTAGCAACCTAGGTTGTAAACGCCGCCATTGTTCACTTCACCACCTACTTGTATCTTTTGGAGTCCTACTGGAGACAATCTAAACCTTAGCATCTTCGCTAAGGGAAATTTGCCGCTACGCTACAACTCACCTTCCACTTGGGGTAACCAACGAGGGACGAGAAGCTATCTCGTGTATCAAGCAAATTTCTGGCGCCGTTGCCGGGGACTCCACTCTTCAAGATAGGGGAGTTGCACACTATATTTTATCTTTGCTTTTTAGTCTTGTTAGTTTACCTTTCAGTTTTTCTTTAGTGTTTTTTACAAAAAAATCAAAAAATAGTTACTTTGCTAGTAGTTATCATTATGTCTGGTCCTTTTGTCTTTGGTGAAGCAGAAGTGCTCACCTTTAAACAAAGAGGTGGTGAAAGTCTGAAAGATGCCTGGTATAGGATTAGTCATTCTCAAAAAAGAGCCACCAAGAATCAAACCACTACTATCCTGCTTAGAAACTTTTATGTTGGAATTACTTCTTGGAATAGGTTTATTCTAGATACTGCTATCAATGGGAATTTTATAGAAGCCCCAGTTTGGGAAGCTCTTAGTGTTATGGAAAATCTTGTTGGAAATCTCCCTGTTGCTAGCATTCAAGAGGACATTACCCCTATCTCATATTATGAAAAAACTTGAAAAGATAGAGCTAGAGATGCCAAGAATTAAAAAAATAAGTGAGTTGGATCGTAAGGTTCAAGGGAATTTGAATAGATTAGATAGCTCCATGCATAAAATTTTCAAAACCTTGGAGCCCATCAAATCCCATGACCTGGACCCTTCTAGGATTGATAAGATTGAGAAAATCCTTGACACTCTAGGAACTACTTTCTCCTCAATCAAAACCAAAAAGGTGGAAAATCCGGCAAAGAAGGAACCTAGGTCCGTTTACGTTCCAAAGGCTCCTCGTTCCAAAAATAATCTATCTATTGCCAAAGGGGATGAAACCGTGAAGACTTTGGAAGAGATACCTCTCTTTAAGATAAATGAGACTCCAATTGATTTTCCGCCTTTTGCTTTTATTCCTAGAAGTATCTTTATTAGGCCTTTATTTTAAAGACCCCATAAGAGTGATTGTATTATTGAAGAGCTTTTTGATGATCTTGATGATGGTTCAATTGATACAACTTGATCTATTTGCATTAAGCCTAGCTAATGGCTTTAAAGAAGCGCTTTCGGGAGGCAGCCCGCAGCGAATTTAGGTTTTCCTTTTTGTTTTTCTTATGTTTTTAGTGGTCTTTATGATTGTTACTACTGTAGCAACATCATTGTATCTTTACTTTTCAAGCTTTGTGCCTTTTATAGCCTCATACGACAAGGGAAGTGAAAGTTGTGACATGCTGTCCAGAAAATAGATTCTGTCCTCGTGACTAGAAAAATCAAAGAAAAATCCTAGTTCATAATTTTGAGCTGAATTGTTTACACAGCGTGCTCTATACAATTAACAAACTTTCGTATGTTCTGAGTTTTTTTATTTGAGTTACAGAAGTATCCCTAAAAAATTATTTACTACCTGCTGGTCTGTTTTTCACAGATTCTATCTTGTTTTGCCTTTTCTTCGTTTTGCAAACCTTAAGCTTGCTGTTTCTTTGCAAAAACTTTTTGGAAATCTCGAGAAACAGTAGCTCTTCAAGATTATCCTTATTTACAGTAGAGAAAAAATTATTTTATTATGGGTACTAACCTCGCTAATCAGATTATGATGAGTTATGTATGAAGGGAGTTTTCAAGTGTGCGAGGGAAGATGATGAAAGAAGATTAAGAAGTGTCAAGCGTTCAAGCTTGGGGATGCCCGCATGCATCCCCAAGAAATATTCAAGGAGACTCAAGCGTCTACGCTTGGGGATGCCCCCGTGCATCCCCTTCTCCATCGACGATTATCAGTTCGTCTCTCGTTTCACTATATTTTTATCACTTCATGCGTTATGTGCTATTCTTGGAGCGTCTCGCTCTTAGGTTTTATTTTTAGTTTTCTTTATCTTTTCTTGCTGTTCATAACAATTTAGAACCCAGCTTTCTTTGTGTGGGAGAGAAACACGCTCCACTTCCAAAATTTAGAACACAACATAGGATTTTTCATGCTTATCTTTGCTGTGTGTGTTCTTTATCTTTTCGTAGCTACTGCCATGTTTTCTCTTATCTTTCATGCTTATCTCTTTAAGAGATTTTGTTTAGTTTGTTGCTGGAACTCTCTTGAGTTTTCATGTTTATCTTGTTTAGAGAGTTTGCCTGTTGCACTGAGTTTTGTGTCTTGACTTGAAGTAGGTAATTTAGGTTCCTATTCTTTTTGAAGTAATAACTTGCAATTGTTTTGAGGTGTTGTTTTGAGTAATGTTTGGACTTTTGGTGTCAAGAGCTTTAGCCTATTAGTGATAGATTTCGTATTTTGGGAAATCCGTGTTTATTTTCAAAACCTACAAATTAGTTGAGAACTCTAGCTACTATATGGATCACTACTCTTCTGAGGGGTCGAATATTAGAGTACACTCACGTACCATGAGTCGAGGATGCGCAAGGATAAACAAACCCCCATACACTCCTCCTCGGGGTACTTGTCTCTTTGTGAAACCTCCTTATTATATTGAGAGTTACCGATAATAAGTGCATGAGTTCTTCGGACTAATGTGAGTATTCGAAAGTTGACACTTCCACCTTCCCATATTTTTCTAGCCTCTCCTGTGTCGTGCATTGCTTTCTTCTCACTCCGAGAGTTAGCGTCCACCTTCACCGGTACATCCAAACCCTTGGCATGATACGCTCCGTCATCATAAACCTCCTTATATCCTTCCTCAAAACAGCCACCATACCTACCTATCAAGGCATTTCCATAGCCTTTCCGAGATATATTGCCATGCAACATCCATATTCTCATGACTTGATCTTCATGTAATACATGCTACTTGCTTGATCGATGAGCCGCATGCTAGTTGGGCCTTTCCATAATCATTGCTACATGATGCGCTAGTATATATGCATATCCTGCTACACTGGCAGAGGCATACATTTGCATACTTCATGATAGTTACATCATCTTTATGATTTGAGTACTTTGTAAAGTGTGAAAGATCTTCTATACTTTTTGTAATATATAGAGTGTTGCCCCTAAAGTGAGGAAAAGATCCCAAAGTAGACAAACCAAAAGATCCCAAAGAGGTCAAAATTGAAAGATCCCAAAGAGGAAAAATGAGAGAAATAGAAAGAGCCATTGAGGCCACCAAAAAATACAAAAAAGAGAAAAAAAGAGAAAAAAGAAAATAAAAAGAGAGAAGGGGGCACACTACTATTCCGTTTGAGAGATCCACACTCGTACTCCCTCTTATATCTTGTACTCCATAGAGATTATCATTTATGCATATAGCTATGTGGGGACCTTCACACTTTAGAACTTGGCTTGTATATTCCAATGATGAGCCTCCTCAAATGAGCTCTAGGTATTCTTGAGCAAGCAAGTTGGATGCACCCCCACTAGTTCCGTTGGAGAGCTTACCTTAGTTCATATGTGCATCCGTTGCATGGAAATCCCTACTCCTCACATCATATCTATCATCTGGCTTTCTCTCGCCTATGATTGACCTCATTGATGTGAGCCTTTCACACCTTTTTGTCTTCCTCCTCCACCATATTCTCTCTTTGCCATCCTAAGTGTCAATTTTCTTGCTTACGCTCATCCATTGCATGAGTGCTAAAAATGTCGAAAAGGAGTGGATCATTTTGACTTGTACCTGGCTAGTGGTCTGGGGATGAGTCAAGATAAGATTGCAAAGAAGACCAAGTGTGAAACTTTAGTAGATTGAGTTCTCAACATAAAAATACTTTTTCTCGTCTATCCCTATCCCCTTTCTTGCACGCAAACACCATTTGGAGAAATTCGAGTCACGGACAGCGAGAGCTCTTGCACCTTTATGTTCTTATGTTGCTTATTTCAATGCCAAATATAGACTCTTGCCTGTTATGACTTGAATTGAATTACATGCCTTGATTGCTTTACTTACAAAGTTATTATATGGTTGTTAGCATGTCACCCCAGAAATTATGCTTGTTATCATTTACCTACTCGAGGACGAGCAGGAATAAAGCTTGGGGATGTTGATACGTCCAAAACGTATCTATAATTTCTGCTTGCTCCATGCCTCTTTTGGGTGATATTGCTATGTTATTGATCAACTCCATACACTTTTGATCATATTTGGACTAACCTATTAACTCGGTGCACCCCAGTGCCAGTTGCTATTTTATGCTGTTTTTCTATTCCAGGTTTCCCCCTTATTAAAAGTACCAGAAAAATTCTGGGAAAAATATAGGAAAAATCAGCGTACCGGAAGCTTCGCGAAGAGCCCGAGAGGGGCCAGAGGGGAGCCAGGGGGCCCCAGGCAGACAGAGGGCGCGACACCACCCCTGGCCGCTACAGGGGGCGCCTGGAGCCCCTGGCCCACCTCTGGTGGCCCCCTTTCGCCTATTTATTCCCCGTGACGAGAAACCCTCGGGGACGGAACCCTTTTTCGCGATCTCTCCTCTATTCCACCGCCGTGCTTCCAAGATCGGGAGCACCAGAAGACCTCTTCCCGGCACCCTGCCAAAGGGAGGAATCACCTCCGGGAGCTTCTCCACCACCATGGATGCTTCCCGGATGAACCCTGAGTAGTCCACCTTGGACCATGGGTCTATGATTAGTAGCTATGTGATGTTCTCCTCCCCTCTTTGTTCTTCATGGATTAGACCTCGTGAGCTTCCCTACATGATCGAGGCACTTATGTAATCTTTCTGCTATTGCTATGTTGAGTTTGCTGGTATCCGATGGATTATGAGATTATGTTAAGATTGTCATTGAGTTATATATTTGATTCTCTTCTATTATATTTATGTTCTTGAGTTATTCTTGCATGTTCTCCGTTGCTATTTATTTCTTTGGCCAAGTAGTAGGTAGTGACTCCAAGAGGGAGCATTATGCATGATTGTGGGTTCATGCCCCCCGATGACTAGCTTGAGTGACAGAAACATGAGTCTAGGGGATGTGATGTTGCCACAAGGGGAAAACAACGGTGCTTGTACTTGCGGGTGCAAGGATTTTTTACTTTACGCAAAGTTCTTTAATGCAGTTGTCTGTTGCTTTGAGTTTACACTTTGGGTGGGATTCGCAACTTAGTACCAGCGAGATGTTCTGGATAGATATCTCAAGGTGGATGATTAGTAGGTAGATGTAGATGGATTCCGGTCTACTTGTCTTGGCGTACTGCCCATGCTTTTGAGCCTCTTCCTTTCTGTTTAGCATAATTAGCATTGGTTTGCGCACATAATCCTGTCAATTGCCCAGCTGTGATTTCTTTACCTCGCATGGCTATTTTATCGTCTTTTGGGAGAGAGACATCACTAGTGAACATCATAGTACCCAGGTCCATATTTCCAATATTTTTTACACCTTCAATTTACTTTCAGTATTTACTTTTCCGTAGCTATCACTATCATTATTATCCCGTGCATTTTATCCTTTGTAAACAACAAGGCCGGAGGAATTGACAACTTCTCTGTACTCGTTGGGAGCAAAGCTATCTGTTGTGTGTGCAGGTCCAGGTGAAGTTAGCAACCTAGGTTGTAAACGGCGCCGTTGTTCACTTCACCACCTACTTGCATCTGTTGGAGTCCTACTGGAGACAATCTAAACCTTAGCATCTTCGCTAAGGGAAATTTGCCGCTACGCTACATCTCACCTTCCACTTGGGGTAACCAACGAGGGACGAGAAGCTATCTCGTGTATCAGTTCCCTTATCCATAAATCCTTTGACGGTCTATGGAACTTTTATTTTGCCTCAAGTATGGAAGGAGGATCTCGTTCCATCTATCATTAGCAGCATTTGGTCCATTTCATCCCATCATCAAGTATGGGGGAGGTGTAACTCTCTCTTTTTTATTTGACTACTTAAAACTTCCGTCAAAAATATTTTTGGCATGGTAGATACTGATTTTCCCTCACCGCACCATGAGCTTGTACGGTTACAAAAGGGAAGCTTTTAAATAAATTTCGAGATGGCACAAGAAAGTCTAAGTTAGGAGTGGTCGGTAAATACCACATATAGGAAGGTATGGTGGACTCAAGTGAAACAACTGGTTTGAAAAGGAGTTTGGATACACAAGCATAATTCCGCTTAGTGCGAGCGAAGGCTAGAAAAAGACTGGGAAGCGACCAACTAGAGAGCGATAATTGTCATAATCATGCAGAGAGACAAAGCAACATTGAATCGAGCATGAAAGTGATATAACTATTCTGAAATAAAAAAGATCATCTAGGCATGATAGACATTTTAGTCATAAACATGTGTGAACATGTGCCAAGTCAATCCAAGAATTCTCTGAAGGGAAATACCACTCCAATATGCCAAACTATGAACAATGCAATGCATGTAAATCATTTCAACAAAACATTATGCACTCTAGCTATTTGACATCAGCCACAAGGTAAGCATGAACACTGGGAAAGCATTGTAAACATAGCACTATGTCGCTACAAGCTGGTCTCTAGATCATAAGTACAAGCATATGTACAAAAGTAGAAACAAGAAGAGTTCATACCGATTTTCCTTATTGCTTCCCTTCCGCCGTTCTTCGTCATTACTGCCTTGTCACTTGCACGACTGAACGTGGGAAATATATAATCAAATTCCATCACAGAATCGATTTGAACTCTGAAAACAAAGCAAACTAAAGAGAGAAAGGAAATCTTTTTGGGTTTTTTAAAGGTTTAACGAAAGAAAAAGAAAAGAGAAATCTTTTTGTTGTTTTTGCAAATTAAAAGAACAAAGAAGAACAGGCAAAAACTTCGGAAAGATCAAAGAGAACGAAATAAAAAGGATAATATAATGGAAAAGTGAGAAGGGCACGTACTCCCCCAATCTTAGGCTTTTGGCATAAGTTGGTAGAAGCTACTGCCCCCAGGAGCCTCCTGCTCCGGGGTGGTACGGGTAAGTCCAGGAGTCGTACGAGCCCTCTGGTGCGTACACCGAAGTCCTCGGGTCCTCCCATGAGGAAGGTCCTGCGCTCCAAGCAGAGGAAGCCCCTAACCATACTGAGTGACGGTCTCCCCCTGGAAAGGTGGGAACTCACCATGCTACTCCTCGTCGGGCACAACCCCCTCCATGGGGTTATGCAGCTGATACAGGTCCATGAACTCATCGAACTGGACATCATTGAAGAACAGTCCGTTCCTGCGGGTGTGATCAAACAAAAGTGGTGCAGGTAGACGGATCTCACGAGTAATAGTATTTTCAAACCTCAAAATTTAAACAAGGTTACCAAACTGGGAAGTCATGGTAACAAACTTATGCCTCTTCATAGAAGCAAGATCAAGACTTGTGTATGAAAAGGGAACATCATCAGGATGCAGGGTGCCGTTAAGAGACTCAAGGATAAGTGTGGCGTAAACACCACCAAATGAATCACCCTTGTTACTATTCATAACAAGGCGTCGAGCAATTAAGGCACCCATATTATAATCATTCCTATCAGAGAGGGCGTTCGCATAGATAGCGAAATCTGGTGCAGAACCATTTCTCGTGTTGTCACGAGCGAACACCCCTCTAGCAATAAAGTACGCAAAATACCTGATGTGGGGGAATAAAATGCTGGAAATCTTGTACGCTGAATGTGCTTTCTTCCTAGCTACAAAGAGAGTTGAAGAGAGTCCTCAACTCGGAAGGCTGAGTGTTCATCCTCGCCGTCTGACCAGCGTTCGGCACACCTATTATATCACAAAACTGTGCCAAATACATGGTTATAAGATTATTATAAAGTTTGAACTCGACGGTTCCAACAGCATGGTTATAAAAAAATTTGTTAACAAAGCAGGAGGTGAGTTTCTTGTATTTTACCACACAGCATAGTGCTAGCCGTGTCAAACCTGCATTGGCGCAAAGGCCATAAAAATCCTCCTTGATTCCTGCAGCTTCAAGAAATTCATCGCAAGGATACATCATTGCGCATGCTGGACTTGTGTCTTCCAACAACTAGTAAATCGATCGGAGCGCTCGGGCTTCTTCTTCCCAAGCCACCCCTTTGCTTTTCCTAGCATACTCATTTCTGAAATTTTTGACAATTCACAAAAACAAGGAGTTAAACAAAGTGAGTTGAGGCACTAATCTACTCACTTACCTAAGGCCTAAACTTGCATCAAAAATTGGAAAATAAATATCTATACTTGCATGCAAGCTCATATAAACAGAACCAAGAACTACTAAATACTCACAAATGAAGCCACCAATCAAAAATTTGATTGGAGGGGTGGAGGAGTTACATACCAAGGAGTGTTTGCCCAAAATCTCAGCTCAAATGATGGGTCGTAGAGAGAGATCGAAATTCTGGAAGGAGAGCACCAAGAACGCAAGTTCCAGGTGCGGAACTTGTGTTTTGGGGAAGAAAGGGAGAGAGAGAGAGGAAGAAGACTCACCTAGAGATGGGGCCTGTGGGCCCAGGCGCCCTGTGGGCGCGACCAGGGGGCTGGACGCGCCAGCTGGCCTCCTGGGCCACCGGTGGGCCCCTTGGTCAGCCCCAGGTGCCTCTGGGTCACTCCCGGCATGGAAATTTTTATTCTAACTTTCTCGAATTTTTCTAAAAACTTCACTGTTGAAAAAAATTTGGAGTTCAAAAAGTTGCGACACTTTCTAAAAACTAGAAGCAGTGATTAGAATGGTGAAGCTTCAAAAACATATAAACTTGGTACAACAAAGAGAATAAAAGCTAAAGCAAATAAAAACATAACAAGATCCACTTTTTTCCTATATAAAACATGCTCATTCGCAAGGTTGATAAAGTCTTACCAACAAACCGACGATATATAGAGCAAAAAGTCTCACCTCTTATGAAGTGATCATTGCACCTTTACTTTAATGGACATTGTCCCCGCCATAATGGTTTTGTATTTGTGGTGCACATATAGTGGACAGTCCCATTCTCCAATCTTCACGGTCTCAATATTCTCTATTGAGTTAAGGCCATGCCTTTTGTCGATCTTCTTCGGAAAATACACCGTGTGTTCTTTATCATCTACGTTGAAGGTGACCTTTCCTTTATTGCAATTAATAATGGCACCTGCGGTGTTAAGAAAAGGTCTACCAAGAATAATAGACATGCTCCCATCCTCGGGCATGTCAAGCACAACAAAATCTCTAAGGATCAAACAATTAGCAACTTCAATGGGAACATCCTCACAAATACCTATTGGGACGGCTGTTGACTTGTCGGCCATCTGAAGAGAGATATCTGTAGGGATTAACTTATCTAAACATAGTCTCTTATAAAGAGAAAAAGGAATAACACTCATCCCTGCTCCGAGATCACATAAGGCAGTTTTGACATAATTATTTTTTATGGAGCAAGGAATGGTGGGTATACCTGGATCACCAAGCTTCTCAGGAATTTTTCCACTTAAAGAGTAGTTAGCAAGCATAGTAGATATTGCCTCATTAGGAACTTTTCTCTTATTAGTAACAATATCTTTCGTATATTTTGAATAAGGAGGTAACTTAATAGCATCAGTCAGGGGAATTTGAAGAAAAAGAGGTTTCATCCTTTCACAAAATTTATTATAATGCTCTTCTTCTTTAGATTTGAGAGTCTTACCTGGAAAGGGCATGGGTTTCTGTACCCATGGTTCTCTTTCCTTCCCATGTCTTCTTGCTATGAAGTCTTCTCTAGTATACTTCTTGCGTTTGTCGGGTGCTTCTTCTTCTCGCACCTCCGGAGGATCATTTTTCTCCTTATTGTTTTGTTCGGGCTCAACATCGTCTTCAGTTTCAGCATCGGAGGTAGATATGCTGATAGGATCAACAACATGTTCTTGACTTGTAATAGGATCATTGGAGTTGTCAGCTTCCTTGTGTTTCTTCTTCTTATTTTTCTTCTTTGGAGAGCTAACAATCTCTTCTTCTACATGCACTTGAGAATCTTGCTCGATCCTCTTTGGATACCCCTCTGGATAGAGTGGGTCCTGGGTGTGTGTACCACGCCTGGTTTTGATGCCATAAGCCTGTATGTCCTGTTTGGCATTATTAGCAAGCAAATCTTTATGCACATTAGAAATTTGTTCAAGATGAGTTTGAACCATATGAAAATGCTTAACAAGATATTTAACATCATTACCTGTTCTTTCTAGAACACCAAGTAAACTTTTGATAACAAGAGAATTATCATCAAACTGACTTTGTATCCTCCTATTAAAATGGTCTTGCTTAATAATAAAATTATCAAGCTCATCTAAGCATTGGTCGGGAGGCTTACCTTTAGGGATTTCACTTTCAGTAAATTCTAATAAACAGTGTACCTCTACCAAGGCAGGATGAGTAGTGGGCTCACACAACCACTACTAGGATAATGGCCTCTAGCAGCGCGGCCGGGGTAAAGGCACATCAGCAGCGCGGGGTACCCGCGCTGTAGATAATGCGCTGCTTCTAACTTCCATCTATAGCGCGGGGTCCCCGCGCTGTAGATAATATGTAGTTAGCAGCGCACCTCCCGCTACCCGCGCTGTGGGTGTGTATGTCCATTTGCAGCGCGCCTTCCAATCCCGCGCTGTAAGTGCTAATTTTCAGTTCTGGCTGGCCGCGCTGCTACTGGTCTCGGGACCCGTGCTGCTGATATTTTCATATTTTTTATTGTTTTATCCTGATTATTTTCTTTGTATTTATACAATTTTTTATATATTTCCGCATATAATGTAACATCACACAAGTAGCAGCACACACATTGGTTGTGATTCAACATATTACAATTATCAACATAGTGAGCAACACATCAATCATGAAATATACAAGTCTCCAATATAATTCATACATGCATGTTTCACGATGGATCGAAACTACAATATTTTGCTATACAAGAGAAAACCCATCGCGATAAAAATGAAAGCAAATAGGAGGTAGTATTTAAGCCCGTTTTTATTTCTCTCTACATCTAGTACCGTGAACTTCAAGTAGCTAGCTTCGGCTCGCTTTTGCTTTGGAACCCTTTGTAGCTGCTACCTCGGAAGCGGTTGACTTGGGCGTGACACTCTGACCACTCATCGTATACTCCCGGGCGCCTCCCAATGTACACGACATACCACTTCTTCTTCATCGATCTATATGTCAGAAAAAAACTCAAAATATATCGATGATATAATATAACACAACAACATGAATAAAAGGGTTAAAATGTTATCAAATACAAGCAACCACATAGTAAAACATAACAAAGTTCACCGTATCCAAACTAGAGCGCTACACAAGTTTAAAATAACCGATTACATCACAAAGTTCATCGTCGAGAAATTCAAAGTTTCGCTCTACACAAAAGAGACAATCTCGTCAACGTCAATCATCACTTTCGAATATCCGGAAGGACGCAACCTAGCTTTGTAAAAGGCGTCGGGAATTGACCCTGCCATATCAACCTAGTGTCGACGGATTCACGGGACTATGGCCCCGCGTAGAACATGCCATCCTTCTCGACGACATCTTTCATGATGATCGTCGCGAGCGAATTTTGGATGCGGTAGAATTCAAGTCTGAGGGCAACATACTTCGTGCTTGCTAGGTTATTGGCCTAGTCGATGACATGTCTATCGGATCCAGTTTTTATTCTAAGATTTTTTTGATCCCTTTTGAACTCATTCATATGATGGATGACGTAGAATTCATCCTTCTCACTTGATGTCGGTTGCTGGAGGCAGTAGAAGTTAGTATCATGGCCGAAACATGCAACGCCTTGTTTCTTTTTTTGTGGGATCTGATGTAGCCACCCTTGTTTCCGAAGGTGAAGAGAGCTCTATCGAGAACTTTTTTGATGTGGGTATAGTCTTTCTTCTTCTTGTTCTTGGTTGAGTCCAAATAGAATGCATGGGATACTTGCGGGAATAATATGATAAGGATGCAATGCTCACTGCGTAAAAATAAGTTAACAACAAATTAGCATCCATATTTGTACGTGCGAAGTAATAGTTGGATGCGTTAATAAAGTGTCTTACGAATCACTTACATGGGATGATACGGCAGAAGAATAATCTCCTTGTACTTATTGTCCAGCATGAATTTTGTGATGTACTTCTCAGCTCCCTTGCGTTCCTCGTCCCCTAGATTCAAGAAGCTCTCAGACATGTAGTATGGGTCCGCTACCGCTATTTGTGATAGTTCCTCCTTCTTTACCAGGTAGTTTAGATGTAGCGCATAAAGGCGGACGAAGGGAAAATCGACCCGTCTCATGTGTAACATCATGAAGATGTAATCAAACCGAAGAAAGATCAAGTCAGCGGGGCTAATATGGTTGAAGTCTAAGCCTTAGGGCACCTTAGCCGCGTAAAGCGGGTATCCTGCTGTGACAGTAGAGGCTCGAAGAAGATTTAGCTCCGTAGACAAGACATGGTCATGCAGTCTCCTAATCTCCGGCGTTAAGCCCTTGAGTGCATTCGCCGGTAGCATCGGCCTACCCGCTATATGGAGCACCGGCGCATCATGAACCGGTAAACCGTCGTTAACCCGGGTCACCGGTGGCAGCTGGCTCATGGAAGCAACATTACCGCCTTTCTTCCCTCTCTTCCTATGATTCGTCTTCTTCTTTGTCCCAGGCACATGTTGTGTTTCTGCAAAACACGCACGGATGCCCATTAGCATTGTGTTCGGGCTTAGTATGTTTGGTGGCTGCTCGGTTGCTTTGTCCTGGGCATCAGGAGGCGTGTCCTCCAGGGAGCATTTTCCGAACAAAGACTTCTTGCACTAAAGGCTAGGATGTTCCTTTTGGGTTTGGTCGGGTATTTCGTGCATTTCATCAAGATCCATATCCTCAAGGTTGATCTCAAAATCATCATCAGGTTGAGCGTCATCATAGGTATGGTTGAAGTTGAGGTATTGGTTAGGGTTCACATCCTCCATGTTATCAGGTGATGGATCCACGGGGGCGGCATGATGAGCCACCGGGACTGTTGAACCTCCTTCACGTCCGCTGCCATGATCGCCCAAGCCAAAGGATGGGAACTTCATAGCTGGAGTAAAAGTGGCATTACCTTGGGTCGGCGTCGCACCGGCAGGTGATACGTCCCAAACGAATCTATAATTTCTGCTTGCTCCATGCATGTTTTGTGTGACTTTGCCATGTTTTGCTTGAACTTTCATACACTTTTGAGCATAGTTGGACAAATCTATTAACCCAGTGCACCCAGCTGCCAGTTGCTATTTTCTGCTGTTTTTGTATTTCAGGTTTTCCGACCATTAAAAGTGCTCCAAAAAATCCGGAAAAATCAGATAAAAAATCAGCGACCCGGAAGCTTCTGGAAACACCAAAGGAGCGGAGGGGGGCCACCACAGGGACTCCAGAAGGGTCCCTAGCGCGGCCCCACCCTAGGCCGCGCCAGGGGGCCTCCTGGCTGCCCTGTGGCCCCTCTTGGTGCCCCCCTTCGCCTATATTTAGCCCTCGGGGTGGAAACTCCTAATATCGATCTCTTTTCCACGATCTCGCCTCTGTACCGCTGCCGTCGCCGTTTCTAGATCGGGGCTGCCTGGAGAAGCTGCCCCGGCACCCTGCCGGGAGGAGGAACCCCCTCTAGAAGACCATCCATAGCCATGGACGCCTCCCGTATGTACCGTGAGTAGTTTCCCTTGGACCATGGGTCCGTGACCAGTACCTATGTGATGTACTTCTCTCCCCTCTTTGTGCTTCCACTTTCGAGACCTCATGAGCTGCCTCACATGATCGAGGCACTTTTGTAATTTCTGCTGTTGCTATGCTGAGTTTTTTGGGATCTGATGGATTATGAGACTATGTTCAGATTGTGATGAGTAATATATTTGGTTCTTCTCTTTTATATTTTGTTCTTGAGTAAATTCTTGCATGTTCTCCGTTGCCGTATTTTACTTTGGCCAAGTGCTTTGTTGCAACTCCAAGAGGGAGCGTTATGCTTGATTGTGGGTTCAGCCCCTTGATGTCTAGCTTGAGTGACAGAAACATGAGACTAGGGGATGTGCTATTTCCACCAGGGATAAAACAACGGTGCTTGTATCCGCGGGTGCAAGGATTGTTTACTTTACGCAAAGTTCTTTTAATGCAATTGTCTATTGCTTTGAGATTACAGTTTGGGTGGGATTCGCAACTTAATACCAACGAGATGTTCTGGATAGATATCTCAAGGTGGATGATTCGTAGTAAATGCAGTTGGATTTCGGTCTACTTACCTTGGCGTACTGCCCATTGATTTTGAGCCCTTCCTTTCTTTGCAGCATAGTTAGCATTGTGGCGCCTTCATAATTCTATCAATTGCCCAGTTGTGATTTGTTTACCTCGCTAGCACTTTTATCGTCTTTTGGGAGAGAAATGTAACACCCCGTGTGTCACACTACATTAATCACTTTTACTGTTGCCAAGTCATCTTGATTAGGCATGTGATGATCACCCTTGACCATGGCTTGTTCAAATTCAATGTGACAATTAAGCTTTGTCCAAAAGTTATACAACCACTTTTGTAAAATCACTAATAATCATTGAACCATGCTAGTATTGTTGTGGCAATATATCAAGCTATGTAAAAATGCAGACAAATCAGACCAGTAGCAAAACATTAGCATTTGACCCCGTTTAAATAAAAAAGAATGCAATTGATTTTATATGGGCGCCAAACTTTTTAGGGCACTGGTACTAGGTGCAACAATAATATTGGAGCAAGTTACAAGTTTTACAAAAATGCTAAAGCAATTAAAACAGTTACAAACATAAAAGAAAACAGAAAAAGAAAAAGCTTATCTACCGCAGTGAAAGGCCCTCCTACTGGGCCAAGCCCACCTCCTCCCAGCCCACTCCCTCATCCCCTCCCCTGTTCACCGTGCAGTGCGTGGCGGTCATCCATGACCACCATGGCCAGTGTGGCCACCGTGGCGGCAATCCCCCGACTCGCCGGCGAGATAAGAGGAGCCCGGCTTCGCCCTTTGCCCTCTCAAACCCTAGCCACCCCCTTCCATTCCCATCCCCTGCCTCACGCTCTGCATCCTCCCCGCGCGAGAGCCGCCGCGGACGCCTTGGCCGTGTCATTGCACCGCCGTGGCCAACGACTACCTCGGGCCGCACCTGCGTGTTTAGAGGCCTCCCCGCGGATGACTCCGTCACCTCCATCAAGCTATTGCTCCAGGGAACCCCATGGACTGCGCATCGTCTTCCTCTCCTTCTCGGTCGCCGGCGGCGGCCGCCTTCGATCCGCCCTCGACAGCGCCCCCCACCCCCCGAGCTCACCGTCGGCAACATCGAGTTCGCAGTGAGTTTCTCATCCAATTTCCCCCTTCCCCGTTGAATCCATCGCAGTAGGCCGCCGCCACCGTCTCGTTTTACGCTGGCCAAAGCTTCTCATCGTGGTCGAACTCATTGTCGTGGCCGTGCGCGTCTTCTGCAGCTGCTGCCGCTCGCGCCCACGCTCACCGTCGCGTGGCCGCGCCCTTGGCCAAGCCATGCGCGTGCGTGCGTGCCCACGCCAGCGGCTGGTTTTGGTTGTGCTGTTGCAGCTGGCCAAACCATGGCGTGATGTGTGTACGAGCAGCGTGTGTGTGTCATATGTGTGCGCGTGACAGCGACGGCTGGTTCCGGCCGGCGCCACCGGTTGCGCCTGCCTCCGGCAGCTGCTCGTTGTCGCATCTCCTGGCCGTGTCGCCGGAGTTCTCTTCGTCCGTGCATGCGTGCCCACGCAGTGACCGGCTGGACTATGTCCAAGTTCAGTTAAAAGTGTGTACATACAAAGCATATGCCCAGGTTCAGTTAAACGTATATGTATCTCTTTTGGGGCAACAAAACAAAAGCAAAACAATGCCCAAACAAATTGTAGGTGGGTAAAGTTAATGTGTGCAGAGAGTACACATAACCAGCTTCAATTTGTTCCATTGGACCAATTCCAAATGAGGCACCGATTAATTCGTAGAAAAATGGCAAATATGCAAGAATATATGATGAGCTAATAGAATTAAGCCTCATGCCATATGTGCAAATAAAACTATTTGAGTTCGCAGATAACTCCCTAAGTTTCTGGAATTTGTAAATAGGTCCTCTACCATTAATTAGAATTTAGATTAAATAAATCTGCTAAATAAATAGACTATGACAAGTGGGCCCCCTAGGATATTTAGATTAAGTTAAATCTTTTTTTAGCATTATCTATGACATGTAGGACCCCCATGTCAGTGCACGGTTTTGGATAGACTTATAGATAATGTTGTACTTAAATAATAATAATAATAAGTCCAGTAAATGCTTTTTAAATGATTTAAACTTCAGAAATCAATATCTTTTAAACCGTAACTCCGATGAAAATAATTTATACATGAAAATTGATCGGGAAAATATAACGTATAAGAATACGCTACCCGCATACCCATCGCACCCCTCTAACATACCGAACACGGGATATTCCCCCTCCGATTGCGCTGTCCGATAATTACCTGATACCGGTAAAACTTTCCGGATGTAAATGTTCTGAACATAAAAGTTGTTCGGAATATTTCAACTAGCACGGTTACACCATCCACACGTTTGTCGGATGTCCACGACACCTCCGGCATGATCCCTTACCCCTCCGGACACCCTGTCCGGTAATCACCCGGAGCCGGTATTTCATCCCCGGATGAATTCCCACTCCGAGCAATACACCTTGCACTGCGTTAGAATACCGTTAACTTTGCGTTTGCCGTGTCTTGTATTTTTATTGCTACTATTGTTGTGTATTTATTGTTTCTTCCCCCTCTCTTATTGTCCGGTAGTCTCAACGTCCGCTGCTGATGCCCGTGTGATCGACTACGTCGACGACGACCGTACCTCTACCGTCGAGCTTGCAGGCAAGCAGAGCCATTCTCTTCCCTAGATATCGCCTATCTTTTCCGTACATTTCTTGCACTAGGCATTGTTACTGCTGCTGCTACGATTACAATCCTATTCAATTGCATAGCTTATTCTTGTCGCCCCTTGATGTACCTTCCTTTATCCTATGCTTCCTTATAAATATATATTATATTCAGCAGTGAGCCCTGCGCATTGTTAGATAGGATTAGATAGCAGGGCCGTGACCACTAAGGGGAGTGAACACGGATACAATATATTAACTGTTACAGTTACGGTACAATGCAGACACCGCCTAAGGCCCCCTAGCTCTGGTCTGCCGAGCCACCCAAGTGTGAGCTATCGAGGAGTAATCCTCGTACCTCCACTTGTTGTTGACTCTGTATAGCCGCTCTAGGTACCTGAGCAACGGTTGTCCTTAAGGTAAGAAGTCGGGCGACCCAACGGTGCCCGCGAGCGGTATTGTGTCGGGAACGACAGGGAGGGTACGATCGACGTTACTGGCGTGCTTGGCTCCTGCTCGTATCTCGCGAGAGTTACCAAACCACGAAAGTTGAGCTCTACCAAGAGCACATGCGAGACCAGGTAAGGAGACGGTTCACGTTGTTGGTAACCGCAGAGACTTGGTGGGACGACAGGGCAGGCACCGATGTACTGGTGGTCCTGACTGCTGTCGTTGACCGGAGGTCAGTTAAGTCGTAGCAACGATAACGGTTGTCACGCAGGTTAATTAAAATGCTAAATGGTTCGGTGGATGACTTGAGAGGCTGCAAAGGCCTGTACGCACTACCTTCATGTGGGATAAGGAGTTATGGGCTCCCTTGCCTCGTAGTTTGTCCGAAAGCTCTTCAAACGTCAGCAGTACCACGAGCTGATAGCCGGGAAGCGGTCTTGTCTTCTTTGCTGCAGCAGGTGTGTTTTGGATTTGCTTTTGCTTCACCGGCCAGTCTCGTACCGTGCAGGAGCATGCAAGGGTGAGGGACCTAGACCCCTTGGCGCATAGGATATAGTTCGGTGGATGGCCTCTCTGCTGAGCCTAGGATGGACTGCGATGTGTCGGATAGCCTCGGTGGGGCATTCCCTAACAAGGCGTACGCCACCCTAGAGATCCGAGCGTTCAGGCTGAGCAGTAGTGCACCCCTGCAGGGAGTTTAATCTATTCGAATAGCTGTGTCCACGGTAACAGGACGCTTTATGCTGAAGCTGGATCTTACCACTACAAACTACTACTATTAAACTATATGGTTCCGGGTCTTCTTCCTCGCAGGGTAGTCGAGGAAGGGAACTCGGAGGCATTATTATTATTAATCATTACAACTTATATTATAAAATGCTGCAGCAACTTCTGCTTCATTGTTACTTTATGCTTTATATAAACTGTTGGCTGTTCTCACCTTGTGCTGCAAGACTCGTCAGAAGATGCTAGTCTTCGATAGGCCTAGCTTCTTACCCTTATTCTGATTTCTATCTTGCAGTCCACCATATACAGCCTCTCCTTTTCATTTGATACAAATGCATAATGCTTAGTAGCGGACGTAAGACTCGCGGGTATGCTAGATACTCACCTTTGCTTTATTTCCCCTTTTTGTTTTGCCTGATCGGCCGTTGCAGTCGACGTTGGAGCCTTGGAGTCCAGGAGCAGGAGATCCCCGATGCCGACCACCTACACATGAAGATCCCCGATGCCTTCTACAACGTCGAGTCCCCCGTTGACCAGGAGTAGTTTGGAGGTTCCCAGGCAGGAGGCCTCGCCTTTTCGATCTGTTGTTATTTGTGCTAGCCTTCTTATGGCAACCTTGTATTCTTGTGTCTATACTTAGATACTATTGCTTCCGCTAACTTTGTGCTCCCGAGCTGTTGTATTCGAGCCCTAGTGGCCCCTGGCTTGTATTAAAAAACTTGTATTATTTTATTTGTAGAGTTGTGTTGTGATATCTTACCGTGAGTCCCTGATCTCGATCGTGTACCTTGCGTGTATGATTACTGTACACGATCTGATTTTGGAGGCGTCACAAGAGACATCACTAGTGAAAATCACGGGACCCCGGTCCATCTTCACATTATTGTTTACATCCTTAGTTTACTTTCAGTTGCTATCACTATCATTATTATCTCTTGCCTTGATCCTTTGTAAACAGCAAGGCCGGAGGAATTGACAACTCCTCTGTACTCGTTGGGAGCAAAGTTATTTGTTGCTGTGTGCAGGTCCACGTCAAGCGCCATGACACCTTCTTGTATCTCTTGGAGTCCTACTGGTTCGATAACCTTGGTATCTTTACCGAGGGAAATTTGCTGCTACGCTACATCTCACCTTCCACTTGGGGTAACCAACGAGGAGTGAGAGATCCTCACCGTATCAAGCCAATTTCTAGCGCCGTTGCCGGGGACTCCAGTCTACAAGATAGGGGAGTTGCACACTATCTTTTATCTTTGCTTTTTAGTCTTGTTAGTTTACCTTTCTGTTTTTACATTTGTGTCCCTTATCAAAAATACCAAAAATACCTGCTGCTACTATGGGTTCCAATGAAAACACCAAGTTGTGTGACTTCACCAGTCACAACAACAGTGACTTTATCTGCACTCCTATTGCCACACCTGCCACTTCAGCTACCTCTTATGAAATTAAACCTGCTTTGCTAAACCTTGTTATGAGAGATCAATTCTCTGGTGCTGGAGATGATGCTGCTTTACACTTGAATAATTTTATTGAATTATGTAATATGCAAAAGTATAAAGAAGTAGAAGGTGATGTTGTTAAGCTCAAGCTTTTTCCTTTCTCTTTGAGGGACGGAGCTAAAATCTGGTTTCACTCTTTGCCTAGGAATAGCATAGATTCTTGGGATAAGTGCAAAGATGCTTTTATTGGGAAGTACTACCCACCTGCTAAGATTATCCAATTGAGGAGTAACATTATGAATTTCAGACAATTGGATAATGAACACGTTGCCCAAGCTTGGGAACGCATGAAATCTCTTGTCAAGAACTGCCCCACACATGGACTGACTACCTGGATGGTTATCCAGACTTTTTATGCAGGCTTGAACTTTACCTCGCGGAACATGTTAGATTCGGCCGCGGGGGGAACTTTTATGTCAACCACACTTGGTGCTTCCACAAAGCTACTTGATGAGATGATGTTGAACTACTCTCAGTGGCACTCCGAAAGATCTCCAACTGGTAAGAAGGTAAATTCTGTCGAGGAGATCTCCTCTCTAAAGGGAAAAGTTGACTTGATTATGTCTCTACTTACCAAGAAATCTCCTATTGATCGTCAGGATGTTCCTTTAAATTATTTGGTTGCTCAGGAACAAGTAGATGTGAACTTTATCTCTAGAAACAACTTCAATAATAATGCTTATAGGGGCAACTTTGCTAGTAATCCTAGACCGTTTCCATCCACTTATGGGAACAACAACACCTACCCTAGCAACAAGAACCCCACCTCTGAACTAGATAGTATGCTTAGAGACTTTATCACTACCCAAAAAGCTTTCAACAAGAATGTGGAAGAAAAACTAGCTAAATTAGACAATCTTTGTTTGAAGGTAGACAACTTAGCCCTTGATGTTGAGATGTTAAAAATTAGAACCTCTCCCCTTGAGGAGAGTAAGGTCACTCCTATTAATGCTATCCAGTTACAAATCAATGAAAATATTAGGATGATGGATAAAATCAAAGAAAGATGGGCTAGAGAAAAAGAGGAAGAGGATAGAATTAAGAGCCTTCTTACCTACCACACAGTAGCTACTATCCAAGTAGTTGAGGATGTCCAAACAGTTAGCACCCATCACACCCCTAGTCCCACTGGACCTATCAATGGTAATGCTACCACCTCAACCATAGATGAAGAAACCTCTATGAACATAGAGGCTTTCAAACAAGTGAGCCTAAATGATATCACTACCTCCTTGTTAGATAGTAGTGACTTAGAATTTGACAACTGCACTTTACCTGAAGTTATTGGTTTCCTACACAAGATGTCTAGAGACCCCCACACTAGCAAACTTAATCTTGCCTTCACAGAGCATGTCACCAATGATCTAATCAAAGTTAGGGAGGAGAATCTTAGACTAGAAGCCTCCATACCTAGGACTCTAGAAGATGGTTGGGATCCTGTGATAAAAATGAAATTGAATAACTTCTCTTGTTATGCTCTTTGTGATGTTGGAGCAAGTACATCTGTTATGCCCAAAAGAATGTATGATATGCTTGAATTGAAACCTTTTGATCCCTGTTCTTTTGGTGTTCGTCTTGTTGATTCTTCCGTAAAAAAACCTTTGGGGAAGATCGACGATGTTCTTATCATTGTCAATGACAACTATGTTCCCGTTGATTTTACTATTATGGACATTGAATGTGAACCTTCTTGTCCAATTATTTTGGGACGTCCTTTTCTTCGCACAGTTGGTGCTGTTATTGATATGTAAGAAGGGATTATAAAATTGCAATTCCCTCTCGAAAAGGGATGGAACATTTCCCTAGGAAAAAGATTAACATACCTTTTGAGTCCGTCACACGGGCTAGTTATTTTCTTGAAAAAACTTGATCTTTTGCATTAAGCCTAGCTAATGGCTCTAAAGAAGCGCTATCGGGAGGCAGCCCGCAACGAATTTAGGTTTTTATTTTTGCTTTTATTTTATTTTTAGTGGTCTTGATGATTTTTACTACTGTAGCATCATCATTGTATCTTTATTTTTCAAGCTTTGTGATTTTTATATCCTCATACGAGAAGGGGAGTGAAAGTTGTGACATGCTGTCCAGAAAACAGATTCTGTCCTCGTGACTAGAAAAATCATGGAAAAATCCCAGTTCATCTTTTTGAGCTGAAATTTTTACACAGCGTGCTCTATAAAATTATGAAACTAGCATGTGTTCTGAGTTTTTTTATTTGAGTTGCAGAAGTACCCCTAAAAAATTCGTTTCTACCTTCTGGTCTGTTTATCACAGATTCTGTCCTGTTTTTCCTTTTCTTTGTTTTGCAAACCTTAAGCTTGCCTTTTCTTTGCAAAAACCTTTTTGCAATCTTGAGAAACAGTAGATCTTCAACTTTATATTTATTTCCAGTAGAGAAACAATTATTTTATTATGGGTACTAACCTCGCTAATCAGATTATGATGAGTTATGTATGAAGGGAGTTTTCAAGTGCGCGATGGAAAATGATGAAAGAAGATCTTGGAGTGTCAAACGCTCAAGCTTGGGGATGCCCATGTGCACCCCCAAGAAATATTCAAGGAGACTCAAGCGTCTAAGCTTGGGGATGCCCCCGTGCATCCCCTTCTTCATCAAAAATTATCAGTTCGTCTCTCGTTGCACTATATTTTTATCACTTCATGCGTTATGTGCTATACTTGGAGCGTCTCGCTCTTTAATTTTCTAGGTTTTTTTTGCTTTGTTTGCTGTAGTAACAAGTTACACCCCAGCTTACTCTTTTGTGTGGGAGAGATACACGATCCTCTTGAACTAGAACTCCTCATAGGATTTGCATGCTTATTCTTTTAGGTGTGAGTTGTTCTTTTTCTTTTTCTTAGCTGCTGCTCTGTTTAGTTGTAGTGCTTTAGTTTTTCTAGAGCTTTTCTTTTGTCTTAGGTTGAACTTTCTATAGGTTGCATGTTTTATCTTGTTAGAAAGTTTGCCTGTTGCAATGAGTTTTCTGTCTTGACTAGAAGTAGGTAGTTGAAGTTGCTATTCTCTTTTTAGTAGTAACTTGCAATAGTTTTGAGGTATTGACTAGAGTAATGTTTGAACTTTTGGTGTCAAGAGCTCGAGCCTATTAGTGATAGATGTCGTATTTTGGGAAATTTGTGTGTTTTTCGAAAACCAAAAACCCCTGTTGAGAACTCTAGCTACCAGATGGATCACTAACCTGTGGAGGGTTCGAATATTAGAATACACTCACGTACCATGAGTCGAGGATGCGCAAGGATAACCAAATCCCATTACACTCGTCCTCGGGGTACTTGTCTCTTTGTGAACCTCCTGATTAGATTGAGAGTTACCAATAATAAGTGCATGAGTTCTTCGGACTAATGTGAGTATTCGAAAGTTGACACTTCCACCCACCTATACGTTTTCTAGCCTCGTCGGTACCGTGCATTGCCCTTTCTCACCTTGAGATTTGGCGCATACTTCGCCGGTGCATCCAAACCCTTGGCACGCTACGCTCTGTCATCATAAGCCTCCTTATATCTTTCCTCAAAATAGTCACCATACCTACCTACAAGGCATTTCCATATCCTTTCCGAGATACATTTACATGCAACATCCACGTTCTCATGACATGATCCTCATGTCAAACATGCTACTTTCTTGATCGATGAGCCGCATGCTAGTTGGGCCTTGACCTAAACATTGCTACATGAAGCGCTAGTATCATTGCATATCCTGCTACCCTGGCAGAAGCATACATTTGCATCATGATAGTTATATCTTCTTTATGTGAGTACCTTTGTAAAGTGTGAATGATCTCCTATATTCTTGTAAAATATAGAGTGTTGCCCCTAAAGTGAGGAAAAGATCCCAAAGAGGACAAAATAAAATGATCCCAAAGAGGACAAATGAGAGTTAAATAGAAAGAGCCATTGAGGCCACCAAAAAAATACAAAAAATAGAAAAAAGAGAAAAAGAAAAATAAAAAGAGAGAAGGGGCACACTACTATTCCTTTTGAGAGATCCACACTAGTACTACATCTTCTATCCCTTGTACTCCATAGAGATCATCATCATGCATATAGCTATGTGGGGACCTTCACACTATAGAACTTGTCTTGTATATTCCAATGATGAGCCTCCTCAAACGAGCTCTAGGTCTTCTTGAGAAAGAAAGTTAGATGCACCCCCACTAGTTCCCTTGGAGAGCTTTTAGCTCACATGTGCATCCGTTGCATGGCAATCCCTACTCCTCACATCATATCTATCATATGGCCTTCTCTCGCCAATGATTGTCCTCATTGATGTGAGTCTTTCACACCTTTTTTGTCTTCCTCCTCCACCTTCTTTCTGTTTCGCCTTTTAGGTGTCAACTTTCTTGCTCACGCTCATCCATTGCATGAGTGCTCAAAATATCGAAAGGGAGTGGATCAGTTTGACTTGTACCTGGCTAGTGGTCTGGGGACGAGTCAAGATAAGAATCCAAAGGAGACTAAGTGTGAAACTTTAGTAGATAGTTGTTCTCAACAACCTTTTTTTTCTCTCTTTTTCCCAGTCCCCTGCTTGCACGCAAACACCATATGGAGACATTCGAGTCACAGACAGCGAAAGCTGTTGCACCTTTTGTTCTTTTGTTTCTTGTGTCAATGATAATATAGACTCTTGCTTGTTAAGACTTGAATTGAATTGCATGCTTTGATTGCTTTACTTAAAAGTCCTTATATGGTTGTGTGGCATGTCACCACAGAAATTATGCTTGTTATCATTTACCTACTCGAGGACGAGCAGGAATTAAGCTTGGGGATGTTGATACGCCCCAAACGTATCTATAATTTCTGCCTTCTCCATGCATGTTTTGTGTGACTTTGCCATGTTTTGCTTGAACTTTCATACACTTTTGAGCATAGTTGGACTAATCTATTAACCCAGTGCACCCAGCTGCCAGTTGCTGTTTTCTGCTGTTTTTGTATTTCAGGTTTTCCGGCCATTAAAAGTGCTCCAAAAATCCGGAAAAATCAGATAAAAAATCAGCGACCCAGAAGCTTCTGGAAACACCAAAGGAGCGGAGGGGGCCCACCACAGGAACTCCAGAAGGGTCTCTGGCGCGGCCCCACCCTAGGCCGCTCCAGGGGGGCTCCTGGCTGCCCTGTGGCCCCTCTCGGTGCCCCCCTTCGCCAATATTTAGCCCTCGGGTTGGAAACCCCTAATATCGATCTCTTTTCCGCGATCTCTCCTCTGTACCGCCGCCGCCGTTGTTTCTAGATCGGGGCTGCCTGGAGAAGCTGCCCCGGCACCCTGCCGGGAGGAGGAACCCCCTCCGGGATACCATCCATAGCCATGGACGCCTCCCGTATGTACCGTGAGTAGTTTCCCTTGGACCATGGGTCCGTGACCAGTAGCTATGTGATGTACTTCTCACCCCTCTTTGTGCTTCCACTTTCGAGACCTCGTGAGCTGCCTCACATGATCGAGGCACTTTTGTAATTTCTGCTGTTGCTATGCTGAGTTTTCTGGGATTTGATGGATTATGAGATGATGGCTTGTCGCCCCTCGTTGGTTACCCCAAGTGGAAGGTTTGAGATGCAGTGCAGCAGCAAGTTTCCCTTGGTGAAGATACCAAGGTTATCGAACCAGTAGGACTCAGGAGATACAAGTAGGTGGCAACGTCGCCAGAAATTGCTTCCTGACTAGGGTGTTGTCGTGGACCTGCACACATCAACAAATAACTTTGCTCCCAACGAGTACAGAGGAGTTGTCAAATCCTCCGGCCTTGTCGTTTACAAAGGATAAACGCAAGAGATAAAAGTTGCAAAGGAAAGTAAAAGCTGAAAGTAAATTGAGGGTGTGAACAATAATGTGAAGATGGACCGGGGTCCCGTGATTTTCACTAGTGATGTCTCTCTCCCAAAAGACGATAAAAGTGCTAGCGAGGTAAACAAATCACAGTTGGGCAATTGACAGGATTATGAAGGCACCGCAATGCTAACTATCCTGCAAAGAAAGGAAGGGCTCAAAAGCAATGGACAGTACGCCAAGGTAAGTAGACTGAAATCCATCTGCATCTACTACGAATCATCCACCTTGAGATATCTATCCAGAACATCTCGCTGGTATTAAGTTGCAAATCCCACCCAAAGTGTAAACTCAAAGCAACAGACAACTGCATTAAAAGAACTTTGCGTAAAGTAAACAATCCTTGCACCCGCAGGTACAAGCACCGTTGTTTTATCCCTGGTGGCAACAACACATCCCCTAGTCTCATGTTTATGTCACTCAAGCTAGACATCAAGGGGCTGAACCCACAATCGAGCATAACGCTCTGTCTTGGAGTTGCAAATAAAATACTTGGCCAAAGAAAATATCGCAACGGAGAACATGCAAGAATTTACTCAAGAAAAAAATATAAAAGAGAAGAACCAAATATATTACTCATCACAATCTGAACATAGTCTCATAATCCATCAGATCCCAACAAACTCAGCATAGCAATAGCAGAAATTACATAGATGCCTCGATCATGTGAGGCAGCTCACGAGGCCTCGAAAGTGGAAGCACAAAGGGGGGAGAGATTCATCACATAGCTACTGGTCACGGACCCATGGTCCAAGGGGGACTACTCACGGCACATCCGGGAGGCGTCCATGGCTATGGATGGTCTCACGGAGGGGGTTCCTCCTTCCGACAGGGTACCGGGGCAGCTTCTCCAGGCAGCCCCGATCTTGCAACGGCGGCGGCGGCGGTACAGAGGGGAGTTCGCAAGAAAGAGATTGATATTAGGGGTTTCCACCCCGAGGGGTAAATATAGGCGAAGGGGGGCATCATGGGGACCCACGAGGCAGTCAGGAGGGTCCCTGGCGCGGTCCAGGGTGGGGCGGCACCACCTGCCCTCCTGGCTGCCTGGTGGTGGCCCCCCTTCCCTCTCTTGGTGATTCCGGAAGCTTCTGTTGCGCTGATTTTTTATATATTTCCCCGGAATTTTTGGAGCACTTTTAATGGCCGGAAAACCTGGAATACAAAAACAGCAGAAAACAGAAACTGGCAACTGGGTGCACTGAGTTAATAGGTTAGTCCAAATAGGTTCAAAAGTGTATGAAAGTTCAAGCAAAACATGCATGGAGCAAGCAGAAATTATAGATACGTTTGGGAGGTATCAACATCCCTAAGCTTAATTCCTGCTCGTCCTCGAGTAGGTAAATGATAACAAGCATAATTTCTGTGGTGACATGCCACACAACCAAATAAGGACCTTTAAAATCAAAGAATGCAATTAAATTCAAGTCTTAGCAAGCAAGAGTCTATATTAGCATTGACACAAGCAACAAAATAACAAAAGGTGCAAGAGCTCTTGCTGTCCGTGACTCGAATGTCTCCAAATGGTGTTTGCGTGCAAGCAAGGGACTGGGAAGAAAGAGAAAAAAGGTTGTTGAGAACAACTATGTACTAAAGTTTCACACTTGGTCTCCTTTGGATTCTTATCTGGACTCGTCCCCAGACAACTAGCTAGGTACAAGTCAAACTGATCCACTCCCTTTCGATATTTTGAGCACTCATGCAATGGATGAGCGTGAGCAAGAAAGTTGACACCTAAAAGGAGAAACGGAAAGAAGGTGGAGGAGGAAGACTAAAAGGTGTGAAAGGCTCACATCAATGAGGACAATCATAGGCGAGAGAAGGCCATATGATAGATATGATGTGAGGAGTAGGGATTTCCATACAACGGATGCACATGTGAGCTAAAAGCTCTCCAAGGGAACTACTGGGGGTGCATCTAACTTGCTTGCTCAAGAAGACCTAGAGCTCGTTTGAGGAGGCTCATCATTGGAATATACAAGCCAAGTTCTATAGTGTGAAGGGTCCCCACATAGCTATATGCATGATGATGATCTCTATGGAGTACAAGGGATACAAGATGAAGTAGTAGTGTGGATCTCTCAAAAGGAATAGTAGTATGCCCCCTTCTCTCTTTTTATTTTTTTATTTTCTTTTTATTTTTATTTTTTGGTTGCCTCAATGGCTCTTTCTATTTAACTCTCATTTGTCCTCTTTGGGATCTTTTGATTTTGTCCTCTTTGGGATCTTTTCCTCACTTTAGGGGCAATACTCTATTTTTTACAAGAATATAGCAGATCTTTCACACTTTACAAAGGTACTCACATAAAGAAAATGTAACTATCATGATGCAAATGTATGCCTCTGCCAGGGTAGCAGGATATTCAAAGATACTAGCGCGTCATGTAGCAATGATTAGGGAAAGGCCCAACGAGCATGCAGCTCATCGATCAAGCAAGTAGCATGTATGACATGAAGATCAAGTCATGAGAAGGTGGATGTTTCATGGCAATGTATCTCAGAAAGGCTATGGAAATGCCTTGTAGGTAGGTATGGTGGCTGTGTTGAGGAAAGATATAAGGAGTCTTATGATGACAGAGTGTATCATGCCAAGGGTTTGGATGCACCGGTGAAGTATGCGCCAACTCTAGAGGTGAGAAAGGGCAATGCACGGTACCGAAGAGGCTAGAAAAAGTATAGGTGGGTGGAAGTGTCAACTTTCGAATACTTACATTAGTCCGAAGAACTCATGCACTTATTATCGGTAACTCTCAATCTAATCAGGAGGTTCACAAAGAGACAGGTACCCCGAGGAGGAGTGTATGGGGGTTTGGTTATCCTTGCGCATCCTCGACTCATGGTACGTGAGTGTACTCTAATATTTGAACCCTCCAGAGGTCAGTGATCCATCTAGTAGCTAGAGTTCTCAACAGGGGTTTTTTGGTTTTCGAAAAAACACACGGATTGCCCAAAATACGACATCTATCACTAATAGGCAAGAGCTCTTGACACCATAAGTTCAAACATTACTCTAGTCAACACCTCAAAACTATTGCAAGTTACTACTACAAAGAGAATAGCAACTTTAACTACCTACCTTCAGTCAAGACACAGAACTCAGTGCAACAGGCAAACTCCTAACAAGATAAAACATGCAACCTATAGAAAGTTCAACCTAAGACAAAAGAAAAGCTCTAGAAAAACTAAAGAACTACAACTAAACAGAACAGCAACTAAGAAAAGAAAAAGAACAGCTCACAGCTAAAAGAATAAGCATGCAAATCCTATGAGGAGTTCTATTTCAAGCGGAGCGTGAATCTCTCCCACAAAAAAGAGTAAATTGGGGTCTAACTTGTTACTACAGCAAATAAAGAAAAACACACCTAGAAAAGTAAAGAGCGAGATGCTCCAAGCAAAGCACAAAACGCATGAATTGATAAAAATATAGTGCAACGAGGGACAAACAGATGATTGTTGATGAAGAAGGGGATGCATCGGGGGCATCACCAAGCTTAGACGCTTGAGTCTCCTTGAATATTTATTGGGGTTGCACATGTTCATCCCAAAGCTTGAGCGTTTGACACTCCTGAATCTTCTTTCATCATCCTCCATTGCGCACTTGAAAACTCCCTTCATACATAACTCATTGTAGGCTGATTAGAGAGGTTAGTACCCTAATAAAACAATTTTCCTCTACTGCAAATAAAGATTTCCAGGAAGAGCTAATGTTTCTCTTGCCTTCCCAAAAAAGTTTGCAAAGAAAAAGCAAGCTTAAGGTTTGAAAAACCGCGAAAATAAAAATCGGGGCAGAAGCTGAGAAAAACAGAACAGCAGAGAAAGGAGAATTTTTTCGAGGTACTTCTGCAACTCAAATCAAAAAACTTTGAACAGACTCCTGAAAGGTAATTGTATGGAGCATGCATTAAAAAAAATTCAGATCGAAAAGATGATCTGGTGATTTATTGAGAATTTTTCCGTCAAGTAGACAGAATCTGTTTCTGGATAGAAAGCACCAACTTTTGACCTTTCTTTAAATCTGAGGCTACACTTGGCACAAAGCTTGAAAAGTAAAGATACAATGATGTTGCTACAGTAGTAACAATCATCAAGACCACTAAGAACAGAACAAAAGCAAAAAGAAAAACCTAAATTCGTTGCGGGCTGCCTCCCGAAAGCGCTTCTTTAGAGCCATTAGCTAGGCTTAAAGCAGAAGATCAAGTCTTTTCAAGAGAATAACTAGCCCGTGTGAAGGACTCAAAAGGTAACTTAATCTTTTTCCTAGGGAAATGTTCCATCCCTTTCTTGAGAGGGAATTGGAATTTGATAGTTCCCTCTTTCATGTCAATGATAGCACCAACTGTGCAAAGAAAAGGACGTCTCAAAATAATTGGACAAGAGGGCTCACACTCAATGTCCATAATACTGAAATCAACGGGAACATAATTTTCATTGACAATGATAAGAACATCGTCGATCTTCCCCAAAGGTTTCTTTATGGAAGAATCAACAAGACGAACACCAAAAGAACAAGGATCAAAAGGTTTCAATTCAAGCATATCATACATTCTTTTGGGCATAACAGAGGTACTTGCTCCAACATCACAAAGAGCATAACAAGAGAAGTTATTCAATTTATTTTTTATCATAGGATCCCAACCATCTTCTAGCTTACTAGGTATGGAGGCTTCTAGTCTAAGCTTCTCCTCCCTAACTTTGATTAGGGCATTGGTGATATGCTCTGTGAAGGAAAGATTGAGTGTGCTATTGTGGGGGTCTCTAGACATCTTGTGTAGGAAACCAATAACTTCTGGTAAAGTGCAGTTGTCAAAGTCTAAGTCACTTCTTTCTATCAGGGAAGTAGTGATATCATTTAAGCTCACTTGTTTGAAAGCATCTATGTTCATAGAGGTTTCCTCTTCTAAGGTTGAGGTGGTAGCATCACCATTGATAGGTCCAGTGGGACTAGGGGTGTGATGGGTGCTAACAGTTTGGACATCCTCAACTACTTGGATAGTGGCTACTGTGTGGTAGGTAGGAAGGCTCTTAATTCTCTCTTCTTCCTTGGGTACAACTTCGGGTTTAGCTGCCAATTTGGTTTATCAAGGTAGATTGGGTATGAGACATGTTTGAAACATAAGTCTCGATGGCAGTGAGTCTAGTTTGGAGACTGGAAATGTCACCATTCAGGCTCTCAAGCTGTTTGCTAATGTTTTGCAGGATAGAGGAGTGCTCATCTAATTGTCTAGAAAAGGCCTTGTTTTGTTCAAACTGGGTGTGCATATAGCTTTTGGTGGCCTTTTCTATTTCTACCAGTTTCTCATAGCTGGGCAGGTCTTTTTCCCTATAGTTCTGGCTGTAGGAGTTGCTGGTGGTAGGATAAGTGTTGTTCCCATAGTTGTTGGATGGGAAAGGCCTAGGATTGTTGCTACCAAAGTTACTCCTATAAGCATTATTGTTGAAGTTGTTTCTAGAGACAAAATTAACATCTACTTGCTCCTGAGCAACCAAAGAATTTAAAGGAACATCTTGAGGATCAATAGAGGGTTGCTTGGTAAGTAGAGACATGATAAGGTCAACCTTTTCATTTAAAAAGGAGATCTCCTCGACAGAGTTTACCTTCTTTCCGGTTGGAGATCTCTTGGTGTGCCATTGCGAGTAGTTCAACATCATCTCATCAAGTAGCTTTGTGGCAGCACCAAGCGTGGTTGACATAAAAGTTCCTTCCGCGGCCGAATCTAACAGGTTCCGCGAGGTGAAGTTCAAGCCTGCATAAAAAGTCTGGATAACCATCCAGGTAGTCAGTCCATGTGTGGTGCAGTTCTTGACAAGCGTCTTCATACGTTCCCAAGCCTAGGCAACGTGTTCATTATCCAATTTCCTGAAATTCATAATGTTACTCCGCAATTGAATAATTTTAGCAGGGGGATAGTACTTCCCTATAAAAGCATCTTTGCATTTACTCCAAGAATCGATACTGTTCTTGGGCAAAGATTGTAGCCACTCCTTGGCTCTTCCTCTCAAAGAGAAAGGAAAAAGCTTCAGCTTGACGATGTCTCCATCCACTTCCTTGTACTTCTGCATGTCGCAGAGCTCGATAAAGTTGTTTAGGTGCAAGGCAACATCTTCTCCTGCTCCTGAGAATTGATCTTTCATGACAAGGTTAAGCAGATCAGGTTTAATCTCATAAGAAGGTGCTGAAGTGGCAGGTGGAGCAATAGGAGTGCAGATAAAGTCACTGTTGTTGTGACTAGTGTAGTCACACAACTTAGTGTTTTCATTGGAACCCATAGTAGCAGCAGGTATTTTTGGTATTTTTGATTAAGGACACAAAAGTAAAAACTGAAAGGTAAACTAACAAGACTAAAAATAAAAGGTAAAAGATAGTGTGCAACTCCCCTATCTTGTAGACTTGAGTCCCCGACAACGGCGCTAGAAATTTGCTTGATGGCTTCTCGCCCCTCGTTGATTACCCCAAGTGGAAGGTTTGAGATGCAGTACAGCAGCAAGTTTCCCTCGGTGAAGATACCAAGGTTATCGAACCAGTAGGACTCAGGAGATACAAGTAGGTGGCAACGTCGCCAGAAATTTCTTCCTGACTAGGGTGTTGTCATGGACCTGCACAGAGCAACAAATAACTTTGCTCCCAACGAGTACAGAGGAGTTGTCAATTCCTCCGGCCTTGTCGTTTACAAAGGATCAACGCAAGAGATAAAAGGTGCAAAGGAAAGTAAAAGCTGAAAGTAAATTGAAGGTGTGAACAATAATGTGAAGATGGACCGGGGTCCCATGATTTTCACTAGTGATGTCTCTCTCCCAAAAGACGATAAAAGTGCTAGCTAGGTAAACAAATCACAGTTGGGAAATTGACAGGATTATGAAGGCACCGCAATGCTAACTATGCTGCAAAGAAAGGAAGGGCTCAAAAGCAATGGGCAGTACGCCAAGGTAAGTAGACCGAAATCTATCTGCATCTACTACGAATAATCCACCTTGAGATATCTATCCAGAATATCTCGCTGGTATTAAGTTGCGAATCCCACCCAAAGTGTAAACTCAAAGCAACAGACAACTGCATTAAAAGAACTTTGCGTAAAGTAAACAATCCTTGCACCCGCAGGTACAATCACCGTTGTTTTATCCCTGGTGGCAACATCACATCCCCTAGTCTCATGTTTCTGTGACTCAAGCTAGACATCAAGGGGTTGAACCCACAATCGAGCATAACGCTCTCTCTTGGAGTTGCAAATAAAATACTTGGCCAAAGCAAATACCGCAACGGAGAACATGCAAGAATTTACTCAAGAACAAAATATAAATAAGAAGAACTAAATATATTACTCATCACAATCTGAACATAGTCTCATAATCCATCAGATCCCAACAAACTCAGCATATCCACAGCAGAAATTACATAGATGCCTCGATCGTGTGAGGCAGCTCACGAGGACTTAAAAGTGGAAGCACAAAGGGGAAGAGATTCATCACATAGATACTGGTCACGGACCCATGGTTCAAGGGGGACTACTCACGGCACATCCGGGAGGCGTCCATGGCTATGGATGGTCTCCCGGAGGGGGTTCCTCCTTCCGGCAGGGTGCCGGGGCAGCTTCTCCAGGCAGCCCCGATCTTGAAACGGCGGCGGCAGCGGTACAGAGGGGAGTTCGCGAGAAAGAGATCGATATTAGGGGTTTCCACCCCGAGGGGTAAATATAGGCGAAGGGGGCATCGAGGGGACCCACGAGGCAGTCAGGAGGGTCCCTGGCGCGGCCCAGGGTGGGGCCGCGCCACCTGCCCTCCTGGCTGCCTGGTGGTGGCCCCCCTTCCCTCTCTTGGTGATTCCGGAAGCTTCTGTTGCGCTGATTTTTTATATATTTTTCCCGGAATTTTTGGAGCACTTTTAATGGCCGGAAAACCTGAAATACAAAAACGGCAGAAAACAGAAACTGGCAACTGGGTGCACTGAGTTAATAGGTTAGTCCAAATAGGTTCAAAAGTGTATGAAAGTTCAAGCAAAACATGGCAAAGTCACACAAAACATGCATGGAGCAAGCAAAAATTATAGATACGTTTGGGACGTATCATGAGACTATGTTCAGATTGTCATGAGTAATATATTTGGTTCTTCTCTTTTATATTTTGATCTTGAGTAAGTTCTTGCATGTTCTCCATTGCCGTATTTTACTTTGGCCAAGTGATTTGTTGCAACTCCAAGTGGGAGCGTTATTCTTGATTGTGGGTTCAGCCCCTTGATGTCTAGCTTGAGTGACAGAAACATGAGACTAGGGGATGTGATGTTCCACCAGGGATAAAACAACGGTGCTTGTATCCGCGGGTGAAAGGATTGTTTACTTTACTCAAAGTTCTTTTAATGTAGTTGTCTGTTGCTTTGAGTTTACACTTTGGGTGGGATTCGCAACTTAATACCAGCGAGATGTTCTGGATAGATATCTCAAGGTGGATGATTCGTAGTAGATGCAGTTGGATTTCGGTCTACTTACCTTGGCGTACTGCCCATTGCTTTTGAGCCCTTCCTTTATTTGCAGCATAGTTAGCATTGCGGTGCCTTCATAATTCTGTCAATTGCCTAGTTGTGATTTGTTTACCTCGCTAGCACTTTTATCGTCTTTTGGGAGAGAGACATCACTAGTGAAAATCACGGGACCCCCGTCCATCTTCACATAAGTGTTTACATCCTTAGTTTACTTTCAGTTGCTATCACTATCATTATTATCTCTTGCGTTGATCCTTTGTAAACAGCAAGGACGGAGGAATTGACAACTCCTCTGTACTCGTTGGGAGCAAAGTTATTTGTTGTTGTGTGCAGGTCCACGTCAAGCTCCGTGAAACCTTCTGGTATCTCTTGGAGTCCTATTGGTTCGATAACCTTGGTATCTTTACCGAGGGAAATTTTCTACTACGCTACATCTCACCTTCCACTTGGGGTAACCAACGAGGACTGAGAGATCCTCACCGTATCAGCAGGCTCCGCGCGGATAAGCAACTTTGACCACAATATCACCCAACCCTTGGATACTCCAAGATCGTCCGGTCGTACTTCTCCCGTAAAAGATCCTCCACGAAAAATTTCGGCATGACCTTTCCTAAAAAATGGACATAGCGAGCGCCTGGAATTTGCTGAAACGGAAATGAATCAACATTCCGGCAAAACATAGGCCACTCGGATCCCTGCAAATAATATCAACTCATAAAAATATAGCATATAAATGGTCTTTTGCTTTTGATCACAATGGCCATAGACAAATAAGAACAAATATTATTCTGCTCCTCATTTGGTATTAACAAATAAGAATAGATACAAATTTTAATTCAAATTCAAACATTATAATTAAAAACCTAGCATATTCACTAGATTCTAATTCAATATACCACTGAAAAAGAAAGAAGAGTTGTGCTCTCTAGTAACTTTGGCGTCACTCTTAGTTATCCCCAGGTCAAGTGGTACTTTTCAATGATGTCTTTGTGAAGTGCCAAGAAAGGATCTATCAGTTGTAGATGTTGTAGTACTACTAAGTTTGCTCTGTCAAAATCTGTGCGTCGGCCCGAATAGTCCACATGCAATTCCCTTGAGCCAGTGATGTGACCTACTCCTTCAAGTCTGCCAAGGTGCTTCTTGACAGGCAAACCAACAACAGGGTTTTCTACACCTAGATAACTCTCGCAGAAAGAAATGCACTCATGGGTAAGATAGCCCTGTACGATGCTTTCATACAGATGGGACATGTTACGAACAAAGCCTTTTAGGAACCCATTCATCCTTTCGAATGGCATCATGTTGTGCAGGAATGTCGGGCCGAGGTCGATGATGTCGTCCACAATATGTACACACAGACGCACCATGACGTCAAAGAATGCAGGTGGGAAATACATCTCAAGGTCACATAATATGACAACGATCTCTTCTTGTAACCTTTGGAGCTGCTTCACACTGATCGACTTTCAAGAGATTGTGTCGAAAAAATTGCATAGACCAATAAGTGTATCGCGGACGTGCTTGTCCATTATCCCTCTAAGTGCAACCGGGATTATTTGGGTCATCATCACGTGACAGTCATGAGACTTCATCCCGCTAAACCTTTTCTTCTTAATGTCTAGATATTTTCTTATCTTTCCACAGAAACCGGAACTAACTTCGATTCCAACAAGGCACTTGAAAAATCGATCGAACTCCTTCTGACTTAAGGTGAAGCAAGAGGGGGGCCAATAATGTTGTTTCTTCTTCTTGGATTTTTTCCCATGTCCATCTCCATCTCTGTCTCCGTCTCCATCTCCGTCTACGTCTCTTCCCGGGGTGCTCCGTGAAGATCTTCCCTTATACCCAAGATTTTCAAGTCAGTTCTTTCCTTTGGCCCATCCTTAGTCTTCTCCGGCATGTTCAGAAGTGTGCCAAGCAAGCTCTCGAGAACATTCTTCGGGATATGCATTTGATCAAGGCTATAAGGAGTGTCGAGGATCTTCCATTATGACAAATCCCAAAAAACAGACTTTGTTTTCCATACACTCAGGAACGGCTCCGGTGCCTTTTTCTTCTTTCCCGGTGAGGGGCACTCTTCCCATTTATCCAACAAGATTTTGATTTCGGTGCCGCTCCTCTTACGTGGAGGTCCTCTCTTCTCAACCTCTCCATTGAACAGATATCCACACTTTCTCCACGGGTCATCTGGTTCTAGCCATCTTCGATGCCCCATGTACACGGTTTTCGAGGACCCGAGTTTCGGTAGCTGCAGAGACGATGTATCATCCATGGAACTTGTGCATCCGCAGTGTCCGTGGCACACCTGTCCTGAGACATATCCGTAACCGAGATAGTCATGCACCGTCGTGAGCAACGCGGCTTTCATCATGAAATATTCTCCTTTGAAAGCGTTCCATGTCCTGACCCCAGGTTTCCATAACTCCTGCAACTCCTCTTTCAGTAGCTCAAGATATAGATTTATGTTGTTTCCCGGTTGTTTCGGCCCTTGAATCAACATACTCATGTGTATGTACTTTGTCTTCATGCACTTCTGATACGTCCCAAACGTATCTATAATTTCTGCTTGCTCCATGCATGTTTTGTGTGACTTTGCCATGTTTTGCTTGAACTTTCATACACTTTTGAGCATATTTGGACTAACCTATTAACTCAGTGCACCCAGTTGTCAGTTCTTGTTTTCTGCTGTTTTTGTATTTCAGGTTTTTCGGCCATTAAAAGTGCTCCAAAAATTCCGGAAAAATTATATAAAAAATCAACGTCCCAGAAGCTTCCGGAATCACCAAGGAACGAGGGGAGGGCCACCACAGGGGCTCCAAAAGGGTCCCTGGCGCGGCCCCACCCTAGGTTGCGCCGGGAACCCTCCTGGCTGCCCTGTGGCCCCCCTGGTGCCCCCCTTTGGCCCTATTTTTACCCCCGCGGAGGAAACCCTGATATCGGACCCCTTTTCTCCAGAAGAAATTCCGATCTCCGCCGCCATCGCCATCAAGTTTTGGGGGGACAGAATTCCTGTGCCGGCACCCTGCCGGGACGGGGAAGTGCCCCCGGATTCATCTCCATCGATGTTGCTTCCCTCCTCCATGAAGCGGGAGTAGTTCCTCCCCGAGACCAAGGTGACAGTGGTCTATTGGACATGGGTTAGAAGAATATTATCATGACTGATTTCCTCTTTTGTGTGTTGATTGAAGATTGAGAGTCTCTTGGTGCTTGTCTTTGACTATCCTTGAGATATCTTGTGGTGATTGTGGTACTCTCTTCGGATGGTCGCGGTGACATTGGGAAATCCATAGATTGAGAACTACGAACTTTGAGGTGTGCTTTTGTAGCCCTACATAATTCTCAACCTCTCTTGACCACAAAGGAATGACCTCCGAGTGCGTCTCCATTGCATGTTTTATGGGAAATATCATGTGATTAGACTATGTTAATGTTGTTGAGAGTTGCCACTAGTGAAATTATGAAGCCTAGGCCTTGTTTCCACCATTGTTACACCGTTTGTGCTCACTTTTGTCACATGTTTGCTTGCTGCACTTTTTATTACAGATTTATATTACCTTGCTTTGCCACACCTATCACTCGTATTTTACCATCTCTTCGCCGAACTAGTGCACCTATACAACTCCTAGTTGTATTATGTGTGTTGGGGACACAAGAGACTTCTTGTATCTTAATTGCAGGATTTCTTGAGAGAGACCATCTTCAACCTCTACTTCCCTTAGTTCGATAAACCTTAGGTCATCCACTTGAGGGAAATTGTTGCTGTCCTACAAACCTCTGCGCTTGGAGGCCCAACATAGTCTACAAGAATAGAAGTGTGCGTAGACATCAAGCTATTTCTGACGCCGTTGCCGGGGAGGTGAGTGCTTGAAGGTATATCTTTAGATCTTGTAATTAAATCTTTTCATTTCTTGTTTTTATTTTCACTAGTTAGGCTTATGGAAAACAACAAAAATATTATGAGAGCTTTATGAGCTCTACCTTGAGTTGGGACATGAAGTGTTCGAAGAGAAAATCAAAAAGCCTATGGAGCTTTATTATTTGCATAACACTCATGATAGTAGTAATGTTATTTGCATGTCTTCTTTGAATACTTTTGATGCTAATGATAGTCAAAGCTATAAGCTTGGGGATGCTACGTTTTATGAAGATGATCTTTTTAGCCCCCCAAGTTTTGATGAGGAAATTTATTTTGATGATACTTTGCCTCCTATCTATGATGATTATTGTGATGACACTTATGCTATAAAGAATGAATGTTTGCAAGTGTATCATGATAAGAATGATTCATGTGATAGCTATTTTCTTGAGTTAGCTCCCACTATTACTAATGAGAAGGATTTTGCTTATGTGGAGAGTAACAAATTTTCTATGCTTGTGGATCATGATAAGAATTTTTTATGTGATACTTATATTGTTAAGTTTATTCATGATCCCACTGAAAATTATTATGAGAGGGGAACATATGCTTATAGATATTTCAATAATATCAAGTTCCCTCTCTTTATGTTGAAAGTTTTGAAGTTGCACTTATTTTGGCTTCCTATGCTAATATCTTTATGCTTCCATGAGTTATTTCTCTACAAGATCCCTTTGCATAGGAAGCATGTTAGACTTAAATATGTTTGCTTTTTGCTTCTTTATGCTCTCTTTTGTGCTTCAAATCTTATTCCTACGAGAGCATCACTAAAATCTTAGGCCTATCTTTATGGCTATAAAGAAAGAGCTTTAGGGAGAAAACCCTTGTTATCTTTACTTTGAGTTTTTACTTTCTGTTTTTAGTGGTCTTGATGATTTTTACTACTGTAGCAACATCATTGTATCTTTATTTTCAAGCTTTTTGCCAAGTCTAGCCTCCGATTGCAAGAAAGTTTAAAAGTTGTGACATGCTGTCCAGAAAACAGATGCCGTCCTTTGACGGAAAAATTAGCCTAAAATCACCAAATCATATTTTTTATCTGAATTGTTTTGACAGCATGCTCCATACAATTTACTTTCGAGCGTCTATTCTGAGTTTTTTTATTTGATTTGCAGAAGTACCCCTAAAAAATTCTTTACTACCTGCTGTTCTGTTTTTCACAGATTCTGCCACGTTTTGTCTCTCCTTACTTTTGCAAACCTTAAGCTTGCTTTTTCTTTGCAAAAACCTTTTGGAAATCTTGAGAAACAGTAGCTCTTAAAGAATATCTTTATATCCAGTGGGAAAAAAATATTTTATTAAGGGTACTAACCTCTCTAATCAGCTTATGATGAGTTATGTATGAAGGGAGTTTTCAAGTGTGCGATGGAAGATGATGAGAGAAGATTCAGGAGTGTCAAGCGCTCAAGCTTGGGGATGACCCCATGAATCCCCAACAAATATTCAAGGAGACTCAAGCGTACAAGCTTGGGGATGCCGTTGTGCATCTCCTTCTGCATCAATAAGCATCAGTTCGTCCTTCGTCTCTATATTTTTATCACTTCATGCGTTATGTGCTATGCTTGGAGCGTCTCGCTCTTAGGTTTTATTTTTAGTTTTCTTTAGCTTTGCTTGCTGTTCATAACAAGTTAGATCCCATCTTACTTTGTGTGGGAGAGAAACACGCTCTGTTTGAACTAGAACTCCTCATAGGATTTGCATGATTATTTCCTTAGCTGTGAGTTATTCTTTTTCTTTTCTTAGCTGCTGCCTGTTTAGTTGTAGTGCTTTAGTTTTCTTCTAGAGCTTTTCTTTTGTCTCAGGTTGAACTTTCTATAGGTTGCATGTTTTTATCTTGTTAGAGAGTTTGCCTGTTGCACTGAGTTTTGTGTCTTGACTAGAAAGTAGGTAGTTGAAGTTGTTATTCTCTTTATAGTAGTAACTTGCAATAGTTTTGAGGTATTGACTAGAGTAATGTTTGAACTTTCGGTGTCAAAAGCTCGAGCCAATTAGTGATAGATGTCGTATTTTGGGCAATCCGTGTGATTTTCGAAAACGAAAACCCCTATTGAGAACTCTAGCTACTAGATGGATCACTAACCTCTGGAGGGTTCGACTATTAGAGTACACTCACGTACCATGAGTCGAGGATGCGCAAGGATAACCAAACCCCCATACACTCCTCCTCGGGGTACTTGTCTCTTTGTGAACCTCCTGATTAGATTGTCAGTTACCGATAATAAGTGCATGAGTTCTTCGGACTAATGTGAGTGTTCGAAAGTTGACACTTCCACCCACCTATACTTTTTCTAGCCTCTTCGGTACCGTGCATTTACGTTTCTCATCTCGAGAGTTGGCGCATACTTCGCCGGTGCATCCAAACCCTTGGCACGATACGCTCTGTCATCATAAGCCTCCTTATATCTTTCCTCAAAACAGCCACCATACCTACCTACAAGGCATTTCCATAGCCTTTCCGAGATACATTGCCATGCAACATCCACGTTCTCATGACTTGATCCTCATGTCATACATGCTACTTGCTTGATCGATGAGCCGCATGCTAGTTGGGCCTTTCCCTAATCGTTGCTACATGACGCGCTAGTATCATTGCATATCCTGCTATCTTGGTAGAGGCATACATTTGCATCATGATAGTTATATCTTCTTTATGTGAGTACCTTTGTAATGTGTGAAAGATCTCCTATATTCTTGTAAAATATAGAGTGTTTCCCTTAAAGTGAGGAAAAGATCCCAAAGAGGACAAAATCAAAAGATCCCAAAGAGGACAAATGAGAGTTAAATAGAAAGAGCCATTGAGGCCACACTATAGAACTTGGCTTGTATATTCCAATGATGAGCCTCCTCAAACGAGCTCTAGGTCTTCTTGAGCAAGCAAGTTAGATGCACCCCCAGTAGTTCCCTTGGAGAGCTTTTAGCTCACATGTGCATCCGTTGTATGGAAATCCCTACTCCTCACATCATATCTATCATATGGCCTTCTCTCGCCTATGATTGTCCTCATTGATGTGAGCCTTTCACACCTTTTAGTCTTCCTCCTCCACCTTCTTTCCGTTTCTCCTTTTAGGTGTCAACTTTCTTGCTCACGCTCATCCATTGCATGAGTGCTCAAAATATCGAAAGGGAGTGGATCAGTTTGACTTGTACCTGGCTAGTGGTCTGGGGACGAGTCAAGATAAGAATCCAAAGGAGACTAAGTGTGAAACTTTAGTAGATAGTTGTTCTCAACAACCTTTTTTTTCTCTCTTTTTCCCAGTCCCCTGCTTGCACGCAAACACCATATGGAGACATTCGAGTCACAGACAGCGAAAGCTGTTGCACCTTTTGTTCTTTTGTTTCTTGTGTCAATGATAATATAGACTCTTGCTTGTTAAGACTTGAATTGAATTGCATGCTTTGATTGCTTTACTTAAAAGTCCTTATATGGTTGTGTGGCATGTCACCACAGAAATTATCCTTGTTATCATTTACCTACTCGAGGACGAGCAGGAATTAAGCTTGGGGATGTTGATACGTCCCAAACGTATCTATAATTTCTGCTTGCTCCATGCATGTTTTGTGTGACTTCGCCATGTTTTGCTTTAACTTTCATACACTTTTGAGCATATTTGGACTAACCTATTAACTCAGTGCACCCAGTTGCCAGTTCCTGTTTTCTGCTGTTTTTTATTTCAGGTTTTCCGGCCATTAAAAGTGCTCCAAAAATTCCGGACAAATTATATAAAAAATCAGCGTCCCGAAAGCTTCCGGAATCACCAAGGAAGGAGGGGAGGGCCACCACAGGGACTCCAGAAGGGTCCCTGAAGAGACCCCACCCTAGGTCGCGCCGGGCACCCTCCTGGCTGCCCTGTGGCCCCCTGGTTCCCCCCTTTGGCCCTATTTTTACCCCCGCGGAGGAAACACTGATATCGGACCCCTTTTCTCCAGAAGAAATTCCGATCTCCTCCGCCATTGCCATATGTTTCGGGGGGACAGAATTCCTGTGCCGGCACCCTGCCGGGACAGGGAAGTGCCCCCGGATTCATCTCCATCGCCGTTGCTTCCCTCCTCCATGAAGCGGGAGTAGTTCCTCCCCTAGACCAAGGTGACAACGGTTTATTGGACATGGGTTAGAAGAATATTATCATGAGTGATTTCCTTTTTTGTGTGTTGATTGAAGATTGAGAGTCTCTTGGTGCTTGTCTTTGACTATCCTTGAGATATGTAGTGGTGATTGTGGTACTCTCTTTGGATGGCCGCGGTGACATTGGGAAATCCATATATTGAGAACTACGAACTTTGAGGTGTGCTTTTGTAGCCCTACATAATTCTCATCCTCTCTTGAACACAAAGAATGATCTCCGAGTGCGTCTCCATTGCATGTTATATGGGAAATATCATGTGATTAGACTATGTTAATGTTGTTGAGAGTTGCCACTAGTGAAAGTATGAAGCCTAGGCCTTGTTTCCACCATTGTTACACCGTTTGTGCTCACTTTTATCACATGTTTGCTTGCTGAACTTTTTATTACAGATTTATATTACCTTGCTTTGCCACACCTATCACTCGTATTTTACCATCTCTTCGCCGAACTAGTGCACCTATACAACTCCTAGTTGTATTAGGTGTGTTGGCGACACAAGAGACTTCTTGTATCTTAATTGCAGGGTTGCTTGGGAGAGACCATCTTCAACCTCTACTTCCCTGAGTTCGATAAACCTTAGGTCATCCACTTAAGGGAAATTGCTGCTGTCCTACAAACCCCTGCGCTTGGAGGCCCAACATAGACTACAAGAATAGAAGTGAGAGCTACTCCGACGAGGAGTCCCTTCACCGCCGTGCCATCCCAGCTTCCGCTGTCGACGCCCTCGCACTCCTGGTGAGCTGCGCCGCATCCTGTCCCCTCCGTTCATCTCCCCGCGCCCTAGCCGTCGTTCTCGTCGAGGCCAGTGCTCCGACCGCCATGGGATTCGTCGCCTCTGTGGCCTCGAGCCTCCACGGGTGCCCTGGCCTACACCACTGGATGAGGGTGAGCACAGGGCACATGCCCGTGCTAGTCCCGTGGGCCCCCGTGCTCCAAATCGAGCTCCGGCGAGCCCTCCGCCGTCAGTTTGGGTGTTCGGCGGCGAGAGGCCGACGTGGCAGTAATTAGGGGGCTAATCCCCCTAGTCGTTTGTCCAAGGGTCAATGACAGGTGGAACCTGGCCCCCCTAATCCAAATTAAATTTAAATAAATAGAGGGGTTAACCTCTGTGCCACTGACCAGTGGGTCCCAGTGGTCAGTGTTGTGGTTATAGACCTAACAATAGATATAGGGGTAGTGATGGAGCTATGAAGATCTGTACGCAAAGATGGTGACACAGGGAAAATTTATACAGGTTAGGCCTCTCCTTGGAGATAACAACCTTAATCCTGTCCCAGACAGACTGGGGTGTTCTTGCTCAAAGTGTCGATATTGTCTCCCCTCCTCGGGTGAAAAGGATGGGCTTATATAGAGTGCGCCATGTCCCTTCACTGCCTAGTAGTGGGTTTTAATTACAGAGTTAATGATGGCTGTTATAACAATGAGAAACGTCCCCCCATTACAGTCATTTAAGTAGGGGTAACGCATATGGTTTTAATGTCTTGTAACTCTAGCTCTTCTTCTTGTCCGAGTATCATGCAGCTCGACTTTTCTTGCTTCCGAGTAACTAGCTTATTCGGATGGTAGTGCTTTGCTCCGAATAACGCCTTACTCGGGAAATGGCCTTGTCCGAATAAGGTTGCCCCCTGTAGTGGTGATGTCGTCCGAGTGATTTAACTGCTCGGAGGAATTTAACTTTATCCGAGTAGCTTCTTACTCGGAAAAAGAAAAAGAGGGGGAAGAGGTTTTTTGTTTATGTTTTACTTTATAGATATTTCCAAGAGGTGCTAACATTAGGGATACCCCCTGGTATAAGGCACATGGGGGTATACATTAGGTATAACCACGACAGTAGCCCCCAAGTGCTTCTGGGTGCTCGCGTGAATTCATGAGGTATATGGAGATTAAATTCGGTAAGAGGCCCGGAAGGACTTTATCAATGTTTAAACTGTCCCCTCGATATGTGTACGGTGAGTTGTTTTTGGAAAGATTGGCGACACTCAAGCGTCTCTCGGAAGAGGTGGACTGAGGCCTCGGAAGGCGTGTCTTGGGGTAAAAGGCCTTAAACCCCATATGTAACCAAATCTGCAAAGTTTGATATTTAAAGCCTCGGATGACGAGCTTTAAATCATATCCCATGGGATATCAATTCTTTACCCCTTACAACGGATCATGCTAATAATCTGGCAATCTACGTTAGAGACGGACTATCAGCGAATTAGTTATTCCGAATTTCCTCTGTAATGCTTACTGAAGCTAGTTCGGGATTCTTCAAAAGTGATTGCCTGTTTTAGTCGTTCCGAATGATGACTTACTCGGATTGGTTCTAATGATCCCCTTCCGAGTGATGACTTATTCGGAGCAGATTTAGAACGACGACATCTTTTTCCGAGTTGCCGCTTATTCGGAGAAGTCATTTGCCTATCTTTTTTCCGAGTTAAGGTTTTATTCGGAGAAATCGTTTGAGGGCTTTTTACTTCCGAGTTGTGCCAACTTGGAGAAATCTTTTGTATGTCTTGCTTCCAAGTTATTTTTCCATGGGAGTGAATCTTTTTCTGTCAGGGGATCTTTTCTGTCGGGGAGACAGATATTCTGTCAGAGCGGCCCCTCGATTTCCGCGCCAGTCAGTTATTTTGCCATTAACTGCGCGCCTTTTAAGGAGGCTAGATTTGGGGGACCGCAACAGGCGCCCTCATTAAGTGCCTTGATAACTGCGTGAGCTTCTCTCTCGCATCTATAAATACAACTTCCTCTTTCTTCCTCCTTAGTATAGCGCTTGCTCCTCCCTCTTCTCCTCCGGTGACCTTCCAAGTTGAGAGCTTCTTCTCCCATTGGTGGTCTTCCAGGCGTTCTTCGTTCCGGCGGGACACCCGTCTGCGCATCCTCCCGGCATCATGTCTGCAGGGGAATGGCTGCCTTCCATCGTCTCGACAGAGCTCATCCGGTGCTACCAAGACGAGGGGTTAATCCCTCGCCATGGCTGCCGCCTTCCTGGCCCAGGTGAGGTTGAACCTCACCCTAGAGAGGACGAGCGGGTTCTTTTTCTTTCTCATGTGGATAGGTGGTTTTCTCTTCCTCCTCATCCTTTCCTACTTGATTTTCTTGCTTTTACCGGATCTTAGCTGCATCACATCGTTCCCAATTCTATCACACTTTTGTCTAGCTTTTTCTCTCTATGTGAGGGTTTTCTTGGTATAGATCCTCATTGGAACCTTTTCCGCACCATCTACACCATAAAGCCTCAAAAGATAAAGAACTCTGGGGAGGCAGAGATAAATCATCTTTGTGGAGGGATATTCTTGGCCAAGAGACAAGGTACCCAGTATTTTGCCTCCAGTTTACCCGATTCTGTGAAGAACTGGCAGAATAGCTGGTTTTACTATAAGGTGGATACTGCTCCTGGTACTCGGACGCTGCCTCCTTACTCGGATGTCAGACTATCCGACTCCCGAGGCTGGAATCCTCGGTTGGTTGCTTCCGAGAAACAGCGGGTTTTACCCCTGATGAGGGAAGTGGTGAGGATGAAGAAGGCAGGGCTAGATGTTATGGATCTTATTGCTCTTTTTTTAGTCGGAGAATTCAACCCCTGCAAGCCCGAGCTAGGAGGATGTGGGAGTACACGGGGATTGATGATAACACTCGCTATAACAACTCGGCCATGTCTCAGAAAGAATTTGAACAACTTATGAAAATCATCACCAGCGTGACTCATGGTGCGCAGATGTCTGGCCGAGTCAGGCCTCTTGATATTAACCGTCCTCCGGCTCTGGTGATTTGCTTTGAACTGACTAGTCTTTTGAATGTTGCGATAGATCTTGAATTTTAACTTAATTATTTTTTCTATTTTTCAGATGAACGTTGCTCCATCTCCGATCCCTCTGGCGCCACATCATCCTGATTAGGAGGACGAGGACAGCAACAACGACGAAGGACTCTGGATTGAAGATGACAAAGAGATGGAGTCCGATGTAGTGCTTCCTCACACAACTGTCGAGCAACGCTCCAAAAATAATCACGACCGTGAAGCAGCTCGGGAAGGATCCGCTCGGGGAACGAAGCGTCCCATATCTCCGAGTAAAGGGGAGAGTAGCAGCAAAGCCGCCGCCCTTAGTCCAAGTCATGGGAAAGTGGCTCCCATGAAACAGCGGAAAACGCTTTCTACCCTTGGCGGGAGGAAAGTTAGTGCTTCGACGGATGCCGCCAAAGTTCCCAGGAAGTCTTCCGGGTCAGGATCTGCTCAGGCTGCTCCCGCTACTGTTGCTCCCCCAAGACGAGCTCTTAAGACAGCTCGGAAGTAATATCCGATATCTTTTTATTTTTCCTCATTTAGTGATTTTTGCGAATCTTAACATTCCTCATTGCAGTGTTCGTCCGAGTGGTTCCGAGTCGCTTCCTGGCGTTGAGACTCCTGATGCTCCAGCTTATGAAGATGTTAGTAATTGCGTTGTGACTGATTTCCAGGTGCTGGATTCTATTCCTGAACAAATTCCAGTTGATGGTGAGTACCCATTCTTTGGCTCTAAATTTTATCTTCGCTCAGTGTTTTGCTTATAAGTTTACTTTTGCTAGATATGGACACTAGCCTTGACGTAGATCCGATCCCAACTGCGAATGCGACGACCTTCCCTGCTTCCATCACACAAACTGCTCCAGAAGCTTCTACCGATCAGGAGGTTGTTGCCCCTGCGCCAGTTCAACCTGCCACCTCGGGGGTGAAGAGTGCCGAGAACGCGCCCGTTCCTCCGGCCACCTCGGGGGTGAAGAATGCCGAGAAGAGTTCTACTGTTTCTGTTGCAGCCTCAGGAGAAGTTCAACCTCCTCCTACTTCAATCTCGGTTGATGCCTCGATTGAGGATGCTATTGTTGACGGATTGAAGGGGTCTTTGGCGAAGGCTTCAGAAATTGAGCTGCGGTTACGTGAGTTAGCTTCTGACGCTGGAATGATGAGGACCAAATTGCATGTAAGTACTTATGCAATTCTTCTACCCACTGGGTGTGCATGTTCAATTTTCGAGTTGCTTCTGATAGACTTCCCGTGGGGACACTACTTAGTGTACCCAGTGGGTGTAGCCCCCAAGGCTCCGAGTGACTTCTTGAGGTTACTCGGAGTCTTGTTGTAGAGGCTATTGACTTGATGATCTTCCAGTGGGGGCACTTCTCAGTGCACCCACTGGGTGTAGCCCCCAAGGCTCCGAGTAACTTCTTGAAGTTACTCGGAGTCTTATGTTGTAGAGACTATTGATTTGACGTTCTTTCAGTGGGGGCACTTCTTAGTGCACCCACTGGGTGTAGCCCCCAAGGCTCCGAGTAACTTCTTGAAGAGAAGTTACTCGGAGTCTTATGTTGTAGAGACTATTATTTTGAATGATTTTTCCTGTGCCAGGAGGCTTGCAAACTTGGCACTGATTTTGTGAAACTACAAGCAGAGCATGAGGCTTTGAAGAAGAAGCACGCTGAGGATAATGGTAAGGCTATGTTCCTTATAGTTAATGAGGAGCTCCAGATTTTTCACCATGTGACCTTTCAAATAACTGAATCTGCAGAGGCTGCAAAGAAGGCGTTTGATGCGAAGGTGAAAGAAAATGTTGAATTTGTCAACAAGATGAAAAAAGAAATTGAACAGGCTGAGAAGCGTGCGAAGGAGAAGAAGACTTTGGAGAAACAAATAGCCAGCCAGAAGAAGACTCTTGAGGAAAAAGATGCCACTATCTCCCAACTTCAATCCGACCTACAAAAACTGTCCGAGCTGCGTTCCAAAGACAAGGAGAACCATGAAGCTGAGCTGGCAGCAACTCGGGAGTCTGCTAAGAATGCTGAAGAATACTGTGTCAAGAGGTTTGATTCATTTAGTGAGATGCTATCCAGTAAGATGTCTTTCTTTTATTGTGCATCCGACCTGTTGCTGTCTTGTCACTTTGTTTGATTTTGCACCATTGTTGTCTTTACAGTTTATTCTAACAATCCTAAAGCGGAACAAGCTCATATGGCCAAGTTTGCCGAGTTGATGGAGAAGGACAATTACACTCCCAAGACGACGGAATTTGCCTTATCCAGAGGCCTGCTGACCATGAGGTGCGCGAGTGCGAAGAAATATGCTGAAGAGACCATGGGTGCCACCTTAGGCTTGAAAAATTACATCTCGCCTACTGAGGAAAATCGTGTTCATCTGGATACAGTTGTTCCTATGCTTCAAGCGGCTCCACAGAAAATTGCTCGTTGGAAAAGGTCTTCAGCACGAAGTGGTGCAAATTATGCTCTGGCCCTGACTAAAGCTCATTTTTCAGAGAAAATCCACAATCTGGAACGAGTCGGAGAGGGTGATCCAGAGCATGGTCCGAGCTGTACAACCCTTTTGTCCCGATATGCTGAGACTGCGAGTTGGATTGCGAAGTTGCCGGATCTTGATTTCTTCGCGGAATCAACTGGAGTTACCAGTGACTCTGATGAGGCTAGTGATGCCTGATCATGTTGCGGGAGAAACAGTTGAATTTTGCCTCGGAATGCCGAGTGGTTTTGTAATAAAGTAGTTTATGTCTTATTGCTGTGCCCTGGGTGCACAATTTGTCTCTAAAACTACCTACTTTTATTAAGAAGGCCTAACTCTGAGGTGTTGATTTTTGTAAGAGAAAGTTTTGCCCCCGAAGGTTTTGGACATTGTTGGACAAAGCAGAAGTGGAACTAATATTTTTTTCGAGTATAAACAGATACTTAGGTAGTCGACCCCTTTGATGGAAGACGACCCCTAAAAATGTAGTCGAAGAAAAAGTCTCTCTCGAGTAAAAGCGCAACGAGGAGAAAGCTGAAGCTGGTCGAAGACTTAGTCTTTTTACTAGTTTCTCTTTACTTTCTTGAGTCGTAAGAAAAACCGTACTATCAAGAGGGGTTTGCTAGTTGAGATCTTAGTCGAAGTGAATTTGCTTTGCTCAACCTAAACCCACAAAAGCCTACCGAGAGAAATCTTGCTGAGTCGAGTAAATAGCTCGAAGGCAAAGTCATCGCACTTTGTGCCTTCGAGAGAGAACTCGTTCGGTAAGTCAGCTTACTTGTTCCGCAAGTAAAGTTGCGCAGTGATTGGAATCCGACCGTTGTGGACACGCGTCAAGCGGTTGCATCGGGTCACTTCAGTCATTTTACCCATCGGTATCGCCAACTATAAATACCCCGCACCTACCCGCCATTTCGGGTCGGCCGCTCCACTGAAGATTCTAAGACAGAAGTCTGTGAGCATCCCAAGAGAGATTCATCGAGAGAAAACCAAAATCCCAAGTCTGAGCTGAGTTGAGAAATTCACTATGACTTAGGTCGAGATTAGCCGATCTTTTTATCTTGGAGAACTGCAAGTCTCCTAGACGGTTAGACGTCGCCTGTCAAGCAGTCGAAGAGTAATTGTCACTGCTGAAGGAAGTTTGTAAAGGTCTCGGAGATGTCCTGAATCATCTACCACGAGTGAAAACTAGACTAGCTCGAGGAGTTTGTTGCAGTGGAGAATAGGAAGGAGAGAGTTTTGCTCCAGGTGTTCAATCACCAGTCCCTCCAACCAGACGTAGCACTTTGCAGAGTGTTAACTGGTTTACCAAACATCGTCGTGTCAGGCTCGTTTTCCTTCATACATTTATATTAAGTATTTACTCGTAGCCTGTTTGCCTTCGATGTTTCCCTTCGCCCTTAATCCTTTTGAGCTATGCATTACCTTCGATACTGTATTTCCTTCGAGATGTTCTTAGTCCTTCGCAGTTTTCATGAATTCCTTCTAAGTTCCTTAGAATTTTTAGAAGTGATCATTCACCCCCTCCCCCTCTGATCATTCTTGAGCTTTCAATTGGTATCAGAGCTAGGCACTCCCTACGCTCTGTGTATTTTGGTCTAACAACCTGAAGTGTTGTCAAGAATGTCGTTTGCAGCTGTTCGCTCGGGGGAACCAATCCCTATCTTCAATGGGAAGGACTATCCCCATTGGAAGGACAAAATGAAGAGGAATATCATGGCTATAACCTCTGCCGCTTGGGAAGTTGTCAAAAATGGTGTAACTGTCAAAGACACAAATGCCATCACTCCTGAAGAGGCAAAGAAGATAGAGCTAGATACTGAAGTCTGGGTCTTCATAACAAATCATCTGATTCCAGAGAAATACCATGAGGTCAAGAATATTCCTTCGGCCAAAGGTGTTTGGGATTATCTTGAGAAGATTGGTGAAGGTGTCTCTACTCAGAAAGATGCTCGTATTGACACCCTTCGAAGCAAGTTCTATCGTTTCAAGAGGCACGAGGGAGAAAAAGTTAGCTCCATATACAGCAGACTCACTGCGCTGTCAAATGAACTGATTTCCCTCGGCGCCGAAGACATTACCAATCGGATTATTGTCAGAACTTTGCTCCGTTCCCTTGATGATTCTTTCGATCACATTGTACTGATGATCAAGGAAAGGACTGATTTCAAGGATCTTGTTGCCGCTGATATTCTCGAGAGACTTAATACCTTCGAGATGGAAGAAGATGAATAACGAGATATTAATGGGACACGAAGAAAATCTCATGCACTGAAGGCCAGAGCTTCACATCACTCCTCTCCTGAGGCTAGTTCTCAATCGGGTTGTGCCGCAGATGACCCCGAGAACATTGGAAAAGATCTGGCACTGATAATGAGAAGATTCAATCGCTTTCAGAGAAGGAACTCCTCTTCACCGAAGAAAAACTACTCTTCAAGACATTCAAGCAACTCATCACAGCATCGATCATCATCCAGAAACTCTTCAGCGAAAGATAACTGTTGCTATAAGTGCAAGAAGCCGGGACACTTCATTGCTGATTGTCCTCTCTGGGAAATTGAACATAGATAAAAACATTCTCACAGAAATTCTTCGAGAAAGTCTCACAGATCGAGCAAAAACTATGAGTCGAAGAGATATGATTCAAAGTCCAGAAAAGACAAGAAGGACGGTTCTGATGATGACAAGAAGAAGAAGTATCACAAGCATCGAGAGGGTTCTTCCTCGAAATCACATTCCTCTCGACGAAAGAATTCCCATCGTGCCAAAGCCTATCTGGGTAAAGAGATGAACTCTGAAGATGATGCATCTGGTTCCGAAGCTGAATCAAACCCAAGATCTGGTTCTGGTTCTGGTTCTGAATCTGATGGCGTTGCTGGTTTAGCATTTGCTTCGATCAAGACTTCAAGTTCATTCTTCACCAACCAAAGCAGCGAAGATGAATCTCCAGCTTACTGCTTCATGGCCAAGGCTAAGGTATCCTCATCCAAGAATTCCTACGATACTTCTGATGGATCTTCTTATGAAAGTAACTCTAGGATAAGTTATGTGAACTTGCCAAAATTGATTCTATCCAACAAGATGAGCTAGATTCTTTAAGTGAAACTATTCAAAAATCTGAGACTTTGTTGATCGATGAGATTGAGAAGGGTCAAACTTTGACGAATGAGCATACTGCTCTGAAAGAAAAGTATGATGAACTTTCCTCTCGTCATGATCTTCTCTCAGTGGACTACGAGAAGCTAACCTATGAATTCCTTCAAGGAAAAATGGCTCTCGAAAAACTGAGAGAGGCTAATGAAGAGTTGGAAAGTGTCAACCTCACGCTCATGGCTCAACAAGGCTCAGAAGCTAAAAATGAATCTACTTCACCTTGCTTAACCTGTTTGGAACGAAGTAAAATTGAGTCTATTTCCGAGAGATCGAAAGGAAAGCAACCTATTGTTATTGATGATACTAACCCCCTCGAATGAGGAAACCATTACCGAGGAACTCCTCAGGTTGAAAGATTTATTTGAAACAGGCATGTTCAAAAGTGTGCAGGGACACCAGTACCTATGTGATATCCTACGAAAGGCTCTTCTTCACAGGAATCCCCGAAACGAAGGAGTTGGTTCGAAAGGAAAATCAATCCTGATGGAACCTACTGGGAACCCGAGCAGTATCCTAAAACTGTCTGGGTTCTTGCGAAAGAAAAGCCCATTGATATTGCTAACCTTTCAGGTTTCAGTTGCAAAATTGACAAAGCTATTGTTGATGAATCACTTGATTCTGACTACAAGCTTGTCAAAGATCAGGAAGGAAAGGTGTCGGCTGAATTCGTTGGTACTCCTCCGAAGAATGGTTTCTATAAGCGACAGATTTGGGTTCGCAAATCTCTCGTAGAAAAACTGCCCCCTAACCATTCTATGCAGCGAAAATCCTCGGTACCACCGAATCACTACTATTCTCTCGAGGATAGAAATGAACCTTTGGTGCCTGCTTCAAATGTTCCCCAGAAGGAATACTATCGTGTCGATAGAAATGTTTATCGTCATCGTAACGATAACACAAAAGTTGCTTTTACTCATCAGTACTCTAACCCCTCATCGAGGAATTATATTTATGGTGTGCTTGATGGTCCAGATAGACAATGCAATCCTGTTCGCTATAATATTGTTGCCCCATCTAGCTCTTCCATGCCTTCTAAGTCACCTGCTCGTTTGTGGGTGGTTAATAAGAACTAATTCTTCTACAGGGTTATGTCTCCGGTGGATCCGAATGGGTCATGGATAGTGGATGTACAAATCATATGACCGGAGACAAAGATTTGTTCACCGAAGACAAACTCACAAAATCTTCATAGAGATACATTACCTTCGGTGACAACAACAAAGGAAAAGTACTTGGTTTGGGTAAGGTTGCTATATCGAAGGATAAGCATATCGATAAGGTTATGCTTGTTCAATCTCTAGGATATAATCTTATGTCTATCTCAATACTTTGTGATATGGGTATGCTTGTACTGTTTTCTGCTTCTCGTTGTGTTGTCTTTTCACAGGATGATTATTCCTTCGTGTTCGAAGGATATCGCAAAGGTGATCTTTATGTTGTCGATTTTTCTTCGGGACCTGCTGTGTCCACATGTTTATTGGCCAAAGCCACTTCTGGTTGGTTATGGCACCGAAGACTTGGGCATGCAGGAATGAAAAACCTTTAAACTCTTATCTCAAAGAAGAACATCGTTGGAATTGACAATGTGAAATTCGATAAGGATCGTCTATGCAGTGCCTGTGAAGCAGGAAAGATTGCCAAGAAACATCACTCAGCAAAAACTATAATGACTACTACTCGAGCTCTTGAATTACTTCATATGGATTTATTCGGTCCTCAAAATTATGCTAGTCTTGGAGGTAACAAGTATGGTCTGGTTATTGTTGATGATTTCTCTCGATATACTTGGGTGTTCTTTCTAGATGACAAAAGCAAGGTTGTTGAAATCTTCAAAACTTTCGCAAACAGAGCTCAGACTGAATATGAATTATCTCTCAAGCATATCAGAAGTGACAATGGTACATAATTCAAAAACACTCATATCGAAGATTTTCTTGATGAATATGGCTTTACTCATGAATTCTCGGCTGCTTATACACCGCAACAAAATGGTGTGGTCGAGAGAAAGAATCGAACACTTATAGAAATGGCCAGAACAATGCTTGCTGAATACAAGACTCCTATCAGGTTCTGGGCTGAAGCAATCAATACTGCATGTCATATCATCAACAAGGTTTATCTGCACAAGTTGCTGAAGAAAACTTCACATGAACTTATTACTGGTAAAAAGCCAAATGTTTCATATCTCAGGGTTTTTGGTGCTCCATGTTATATCAGAGATATGAATCACAGCTCCAAGTTTGCTCCAAAGGCTCACGAAGGTTTTCTCCTAGGTTATGGTTCGAATTCTCACACTTACAGAGTTTACAACTCTCATCTTGGAAAAGTTGTAGAAACTGTAAATGTTCGATTTGATGAAACTAACGGCTCTCAAAAAGAGCAATTACCTCTTAACTTGGATGAACCACCTTTGGATGAAGTTATCAGGTACATGGCTATTGGAGATATTCGACCTGTCGATGGAAATGCACGTCAAGCAAACAAGGATGATGATGGTCCAATGTTCCCACAATTAGCCCGGGGCGCTGGAGATCAACATCCTGAAGCAAATGATGTACAGTTCGAAGGAGAACACTTAAACGAAGAAAATGTTCCCGATGGACAAGCTGATCCCGAAGGTCAAGATGATCCCGAAGGACAACCGGATCCACAAAATGATGAAGGAGTTTTACCTCGTGTTCGAAGAAGAGTGGACGTCGACTCAATACTCGAAGAGATTCATTTACCAGGTCGTCCCACCACTCGTTATCGTACTCGATTAGCTAACTTCTGTGGAAATTTCTCATTTGTATCCATGCTAGAACCATCGAAATTTGATGAAGCCATGAAGGACTCAGACTGGATGACTGCAATGCTCGAAGAACTTAATCAGTTCGAGAGAAATAAAGTCTGGTCCCTTGTTGATAGACCTGATCCCAAGAAGCATAATATCATTGGTACGAAATGGATTTTTCGCAACAAGCAAGATGAAGATGGCATTGTGATAAGGAATAAAGCTCGACTGGTTGCTCAAGGCTACACCCAAATCGAAGGTATTGATTTCGGTGAAACTTATGCCCCAGTTGCTCGACTTGAATCCATTCGTGTCATGCTTTTTTTTGCCAATTATAATGGTATATTGCTATATCAAATGGATGTCAAAAGTGCATTTCTTAACGGTGAAATCGAAGAAGAAGTATATGTTATGCAGCCACAAGGTTTTGAAGACCCGAAGAATCCTGATAAGGTGTACAGGTTGCACAAGGCCCTATATGGGTTAAAGCAAGCACCTCGTGCTTGGTATGAAACACTGAAGGATTTTCTTCTGAAGAAGGGCTTCAAACCAGGAACACTTGATCCGACTCTTTTTACTCGTGCATACAAAAATGACCTTTTTGTGTGTCAAATTTATGTCGATGATATTATTTTTGGCTGCACTAACCCTGATATTAGCGAAGAATTTTCTCGTATGATGTCGAAGAAATATGAAATGTCTATGATGGGTAAGTTGAAGTTTTTCTCGGGCTTCAAATCCGTCAACAAAAGAATGGGACTTTCATTTCTCAAGAGAAGTATCTCAGAGATTGCCTGAAGAAGTTTGATCTTGTCAGTTGCAAAACTGTCAAGACTCCAATGCCTACGAATGTTCATCTAGATGCAGATGAGAACGGCAAACCTTTCGATCAGAAGAAATATCGCTCGATGATCGGTTCGCTTCTTTACCTTTGTGCATCTAGACCTGACATTATGCTATCAGTTTGTATGTGTGCTCGTTTTCAGGCAAACCCGAAAGAATCACATCTTATTGCTGTCAAGTGAATTCTTCGATATCTGGCTCACACACCATCTTTGGGACTTTGGTATCCCAAGGGTGCCCAGTTTGATCTCGTTGGATATTCTGATTCTGACTGGGCTGGTGATCGAGTCGACAGGAAATCTACCTCGGGCCCATGTCATTTTCTCGGTAGATCTCTTGTCTGTTGGGCTTCGAAGAAACAGAATTGCGTATCTATTTCTATGGCTGAAGCCGAGTATATTGCTGCCGGTTCATGCTGCACTCAGATTTTGTGGCTCAAGCAAACGCTGAAATATTATGGTATTCTTGTGAAGAAAATTCCATTGCTATGTGATAACGAGAGTGCTATCAAGATTGCCCATAATCCTGTGCAACACTCTCGAACGAAGCATATTGACATTCGTCATCATTTTCTTCGAGATCACGTTCAGCGAGAAGATATTGTTATCAGCCATGTACGCACCGAAGATCAATTGGCTGATATCTTTACGAAGCCCTTGGATGAAAAGAGGTTATGTGCACTAAGGTGTGAGTTAAACATATTGGACTCACGCAATGTGCAGTAAGATCATAACTATCGGTACCATGTATTATATGTTTTCTTTCTATGTTGTTTACTTACGTTATTTTTCTATCGTGTTTCTTTTTCGTTTGTTTTTGTTCGTTTGGTGTTGTCCTATACACTTACCACTCCGAGTTTTATCATTGTTTTCCCCTCGGATGTATTAAGCATCGGACCCTGTTTTCCCTCTATTCTATCCCTACCCCATCTGTGCTTTTCTCTCGTGAACATGTATATATCTACTCGATCAAGATTCCCTTCGAATGTCATTGATTCCGAAGGAAAATCTATCGAACGTTTATCTACTTTTATACTCGATGTTCGATGAGTTTGGTCTCGGACGTGGAACAACTTTCTTTCGGTTCGTTGGGATTTTCCCGCGATTACCGCCACAAAATCCGTCCGTTGAATGCGGAGAGACGCGAAATCTGCGCCGTTGGATCAGATCTGACAGTTATGTCAGACCTCCCCTCCCTATAAATACTGATCCCTTCCACCGGCTCAGACATCGCAACTTCCTCGACTTCGTCTCTCTGCTCCCGAAATTCTTTCTCGCGCGCCGCCGTGTTGCTCGTCGCCATCGACTCCCTTGCCGCTTTGCTGCCGGAAGGAAGCCGCCGGAGACCTCCCCGTGGACGAGGAACTTCTTCCGCGTCGCCGTAGTCGCCGTACATCACCAAGTTAGGGTATGCACGGCTCTGGATACGATTCCAATCTTTCCTGTTCATTGTATCCAGATTTGTTCTTGATTTTCTCTCTTTTTCTTAGGTCTGTTTGATCTGTTTGGATCATTGAATCTTGGGAAATCAGTTTTCTAGCGTTTTCTGTCGATTCCCATCTGCGCTAGGTAAGAAATCCCTCGGATTCTCTCACTTTAGCAATTTCCTCAGAAACGTATCGATAAACTTGTGTTGTGCAATTCGTTCATACATGTTCTTAGTTAGATTTGCACCCGATGGAAATCTAGCCTAGTACTTGCTTGAAAAATGTGCTGCAAGACATGCTTATCGATATGCTTACTGCACTCAAAATGATTTTCCTCAAAAACCGCTGGTACTTGTTCACAACTTTCCTATATTCCCTCGTACCTATCTTTTTCGCAGGAAAATGTCTGGGATCGAAGGAAATGTCAGAGCACCCAAGCGTGTAGGAGGCCGAACAAGAATCACCAACAACTCTGAAGGTTTATCAGAAGAGTTGATCGTCGAAAAGAAGTTAAGAACGCCTGAAGGTTCTGAGGATGAACGTACGAGAGAAAACCGTCTGCAAGAGATTCGAAGACTTCAAGCGCTTCGTTGGTATGAGTACAAGTCTCTTATGCCACGCTGGGAGAGGCTGTTTGCTATGAAAAATCCTTGGTCTGATGTCAAAGCGTTAAGGCCAAAGTGGACGAAAGATAATCGACCACCTCCTCCAGCTGATGCTCATCAATCCTCCCTGAAAACTCCTGCCGATTTTCAGGAGCTGGTTGATGCTCGGGAAGCGCGAGAACAGAAGAGAAAAGAAGCCAAAGCTAAAAAGGAGGCTGCTGCTGCTGAGGGTACCGTAGATGTTGGCCCTAGTGCCAAATCGAAGGCTGGCAAGAAATCAGCCAAACGAAAGAAAAATGTGGTAATTGTCTCGCCACCTGATGCGAGCTCTGATGAAGAAGTAAATTCAGATGATCAAGACCCTGGTACAGAGGCTGATGTCGAGGACATTCCTCTGAAAAAGAAGCCGAGCAGTAAGGGCATTAGGATCCAGGAGCCAGCTTCACAGGCTCCTCGAGCAAATATTGACTTGACCAACTTGGTCACTGATCCGCCCATTTCGTCTGCTCCACCAGTTCAAGCTCGCCAACCAAAACCTTTGACTAAATCGAAGGGAAAGCAAGCTCAAGTTTCTGAGGATGAAGAAACACTTATTCAACGTAGAGAAAGGCTGGCACAGCAAAAAGAACAAGAAGCAAAGGACTTGAAAAATTCCAAGCTCCTGAACTTTCACAGCCAGCCCGAGCATAAAAAGGCTCTGGTTGCTCAACAGCTAGGCATTCTTCATTTGGTCAGTGAAAAGTACCGACGACAAATTGATGAAGGCAACATTCCTGTTGCACCGAAAGAAAAGGTTGTGGCCCCCAGCGCCACCGAGAAAATTGTGACTCCCACAGTCACGAAGGAAAAGGTTGCAGCCCCAAGTGCTGCGAATAAAAATGCTGAGGCCCCAAGTGCCTCGAAGGATAAAGTTGTGGCCCCTAGTGCCGTCACCAAACCCATTGCTGCCAAGGCCACCAAGGAGGCCGAGAAGAAAGCCAAGGAGGCTAGGCAAAAGGCTCAGAATGTTCCAGTTCCTCCAGCTCCTGCACCTGCTGCACCTGTTGTTTCCGGCCCTCGTGCCGATGAAGAGAGTTCCAATGAAGGAGAATCTGCTGCCCATGCTCCTTGGGATGCTGCTAATATTTCTCATATCCTTTGGAAGATGGCTACCACTCCGAGCAAAGTCACTGCCGACGATGATGTCCCTGCTGAAATCCAAGAGCATGTTGCTCGATACATGATTCGCTGGGAAGGATATATCACCCAAGATCGAAAGGACAAGGAGCAAGTGAATTTTTACTCCCGACAACTTCAAGAAGAAACCGAGGACATTGAGTCCCGTAAGTTTTTTAAATTCAAGATTGCCACCGCTGAAGCTTCCAGAAGGGCTCAGAAGGAAAATCTGACCGCTGTGTATGAAAAGGTTCGACAAATTGTGTCGGCCATATGCAAAGAGCACAATGATGCCCTGTACAAGAGACAATCTCGTAAGAGAAAGTCTGCTGCTCCAACCTCTGCGTGTGGGGCGCCAGAGATCGAGAAGAATGCAAAGAAGGCCAAGTCTACCGAGGTCGTTGCTGCATCAGCACGACAAGATACTGCACCAAACCCCACCAAGGAACCAACTCCTCCTCGTGAAACAACTCCACCCCCTCGCCAAGCCACTCCTCCACCTCGACAACAAACACCTCCACCTCCACCTCGTCAACCCTCACCACCTCCAAACCCACCATCACCACCTCACGTCATTCCATCGACCACCCCTGCCCTCGAAACCCAAGATCATGCAGAGACCGAGCAAGCTTCTCATGTCGAGCAAGAAACTCAAGTCCCCATTTCCTCTGCTCAGAAAGATTACTCCTCTACCCAGACTCTGCATGAAGGAGAAGACGCTGATGTTGATATCACGACAGTTTCTTCTCGTCAAGATCCTGTCGAAGGAAATCGTTCTAGAGATGACCGTTCGAGTGCCAGTTCTTCCTCCTGCTCATCAAGTTCCTCGAACGAAGAAATGGTTGATGCATTCGCACAACTAGACAAAGATTTGGAGGCCATGGAGAATGAAGAGGCTGCTCAGAATGCTAATGCCGACGAAGGAGTTGCCGTCGAAGCGCAGGCCGAGGAAAATGCTCCTGCAGCCATCCCAGCTCAGGACATTGTAAACATTCCATCTTCCATTACTCACCCTGCTGAGCCAGTTTTCCAGATGCCAGACAATGCTAACGAAGTTTTTCCTGTTGATGAGCTGCTCCATTCTGCTCATCCGAGAGAAATGCTGCCTCTGTTCCGCTCAGATGTTCCTCGAGGAGGCCCCATCTTCAAAAGGCGCGAACACAAGCCATTTTTCTTCGGGACCAATCCCTACGAGAAGCCCAGAAGTGCATATTCTCTTCGGTTTTGGACCCAAGAGCAAGCCATCTATTATACTCGTGTGATGTACAACAAGGCTAGAGTGTTCCAACATCAATACCTCGATATGCCTTCGGTGTACTCCACTTCTTGTTTCGAGAATGTTGCCGAAACAATTGATGGTATGCATGCTCACAAGATGTTTGCTCTCGATTTTGGCTACAATCCCGAGCTTATCAAGCAATTTTATGCAACGCTCTATGTCACTGGTGATCCCGAGAACTCGAAGACGTGGAAATTTGATTATATGATCCAAGGCCAAGTATTCCATATGACTGTCGATCCATTTCTGGCCATCATCAATTTACCTCGGTTCGAAGGATTACCACACAAGCTTCATGACTTACCTGCTCCAACTCCTGCTGAATTTTCAACGATCATGAATCCAGATGTCGTAGGAGATACCTACCCGGCAGAGCCCAAGCCAAGACACTTAGTTTTTGAAGCAAAAGCATGGTTTTATATTCTTTCGAAGACTTTGATGTCAATGCTCGATGTGCACGATGACTTTCCTATTCCCAATGATGTACAACTTGCTCTGTTGAAGTTAGTCCACGGTCATCCTTTCGATTTTGAAGACTACTTCCTCAGAACTTTGGTGTCTTGTGCTGATGATCACAATTCCCACAAGCCGTATGCACCATGGCTGATGGCCATCTGCAATTACTCTCGGGACGTGCCATTCCCCGTGTCAATTTTCCCGAAGATTTTCACTCCACCTGTTAGGGAAGTATTGCAGATTGTTGCTCGACCCAACGATCCATATGCTGAGCACACTAGCATCCGCACCCATTTGACTGAGCAAAATGTTCGCTCGAAGTTTATCAAGCCAGTGCATCACATGGAAGTTTCTCTTCGGTCCCAGCAAATGCTTCAACATCACATCGACCAAGATTTCATTCAGAAGCAAGCTTTGATGGACGAGATTAATCATTTGCGCAATATTACCATGAACAACAATCAGATGTTGCGTGAATGTCTTCGTAGAGATTGGAAAGGACTGCGGAAGTTCAATTCCCTCGGTCAACTTCAACGATGTGGCTTCGAAGAATATCCTCCCCATCTGACCAGAAATTGGACTAATGATGATCGTGTAGACCGCCCGGATCCCAATATCCCTCGGCTGCCGAAGAACAGAGATGTCCTAAGTGTTGATGACTATTACCACATCACTTTCGATACCTTCTCCTCCGAGTCCGAGCAAGATGAAGCCCCTCGACGTCCAGAGAGAGTTTATACTCCACTCCCTCGAAGCCCCACGACCCCGCCGGAATCACAGCTGGAATCTTCTGGAGATCAACACTCCTTCCGCACGAAGATCACTCCTCCAGGCGCTCGCCCAATTCGTCGTGCTCCCACGCTCGCCGAATCCTCTCGACGTCGCCGGAGCCGCCACAGCGAGTAGGGATTTCTTTCGACCCTATTCTCTCGACTTTTTGTACGTTGTGACAAAAAGGGGGAGATGTAGTGGCATCGAAGAAATTAGGTTGCCTACGGGGTTAAGGGCTTTGCTTTTCATTCGACAAACTTTTGATCTTTGAGGTTTTCTTAGTAGTTTCAACAAACTTTCGATTCATATTCGATCTGGTTGTAATTAACTCTAAGTAGGACTGTGAACTGCTACTTTTTTTCATAAGATATCTATCTGCTGCTTGCGATACTTAACCTTTTGAAGGAAGTTATCTTTCACATAAGTTCACAGGTCATTCGAGGAGATTGCATGTTTCTCATTGGATATTATCTGGAATGCAATTTCACTCGCTAAGATTATTCATGTTTTTTTCCCTCGACTCTACTTGTCAAAATATGCATTTCAATTATTTATCGATGCCTGTTTTGTCAACAATCGTCCAAAAAGGGGGAGATTGTAAGAGCAAGTTTTTCCCCCGAAGGTTTTGGACATTGTTGGACAAAGCAGAAGTGGAACTAATATTGTTTTCGAGTATAAACAAATACTTAGGTTCCGAAAGAATGGAGTTTGCAAGTAGAAGGTCGAAGGACAACTCGCTGCAGCAGAGCTGCAGTCTTCTACCGAACCCTTTGATGGAAGACGACCCCTAAAAATGTAGTCGAAGAAAAAGTCTCTCTCGAGTAAAAGCGCAACGAGGAGAAAGCTGAAGCTGGTCGAAGACTTAGTCTTTTTACTAGTTTCTCTTTACTTTCTTGAGTTGTAAGAAAAACTGTACTATCAAGAGGGGTTTGCTAGTTGAGATCTTAGTCGAAGTGAATTTGCTCTGCTCAACCTAAACCCACAAAAGCCTACCGAGAGAAATCTTGCTAAGTCGAGTACATAGCTCGAAGGCAAAGTCATCGCACTTCGTGCCTTCGAGAGAGAACTCGTTCGGTAAGTCAGCTTACTTGTTCCTCAAGTAAAGTTGCGCAGTGATTGGAATCCTACCGTTGTGGACACGCGTCAAGAGGTTGCATCGGGTCACTTCAGTCATTTTACCCATCGGGATCGCCAACTATAAATACCCCGCACCTACCTGCCATTTCGGGTCGACCGCTCCACTGAAGATTCTAAGACAGAAGTCTGTGAGCATCCCAAGAGAGATTCATCGAGAGAAAACCAAAATCCCAAGTCTGAGCTGAGTTGAGCAATTCACTATGACTTAGGTCGAGATTAGCCGATCTTTTTTTCTTGGAGAACTGCAAGTCTCCTAGACGGTTAGGCGTCGCCTGTCAAGCAGTCGAAGAGTAATTGTCACTGCTGAAGGAAGTTTGTAAAGGTCTCGGAGATGTCCTGAATCATCTACCACGAGTGAAAACTGGACTAGCTCGAGGAGTTTGTTGAAGTGGAGAATAGGACGGAGAGAGTTTTTCTCCAGGTGTTCAATCACCAGTCCCTCCAACCAGACGTAGCACTTTGCAGAGTGTGAACTGGTTTACCAAACATCGTCGTGTCAGGCTCGTTTTCCTTCATACATTTATATTAAGTATTTACTCGAGCCTGTTTGCCTTCGATGTTTCCCTTCGCCCTTAATCCTTTCGAGCTATGCATTACCTTCGATACTGTATTTCCTTCGAGATGTTCTTAGTCCTTCGCAGTTTGCATGAATTTCTTCTAAGCTCCTTAGAATTTTTAGAAGTGATCATTCACCCCCTCCCCCTCTGATCATTCTTGAGCTTTCAATTTGTTTTGCTATAACCAGTTATCTGCAAGGATATAGAACTATGTTTCTGAAATCATTGTTCCTCTTCTTTCTCAGGTTTTTGAAGTGCTTGCCGAGCAACTTTAATAAAATATGGCTTAGGCTTCTATCCGAGCTGCGTGTAGTTCGGACGAGAAACTTGAGCTTTTCGCAACGTTAAGTAGCCCCCAAGTTTCAGATAAATTTGTTGGGTAACTTAGTGAAAATTATCTTAAGCTCTCGTCCGAACTGCGTACAGCTCGGACAAAAAACTTGAATTTTCGCAAAGTTAAGTAGCCCCCAAGTTTCAGGGAAACTTGTTGGGTAACTTAGTTAAAATTGGCTTATGCTCTCGTCCGAGCTCGGACGAAAAAACTTGAGCTTTTCGTAACGTTAAGTAGCCTCCAAGTTTCAGGGAAACTTGTTGGGTAACTTAGTTAAAATTGGCTTAATCTCTCGTCCGAGCTGCGTGCAGCTCAGACGGAAAACTTGAGTTTTAAGTAGCCCCCAAGTTTGAGAAGAACTTAATGAAAGTTAGCTTAAGCTTTTGTCTGAGCTGCGTACATCTCGGACGAAAACTTGGAAAATAATGCAATTGATGAAGGCAAAATCTCTTTATTGAATCAATTCGCAAGGATCTCATGCATAGAAGCGCCGTAACATTTGGGCATTCCATGCATGTGGCTCTTCTATTTTATTCGTTACATCATATGGCCGATAGGCTCCATTACCTAAGACTCGGGTTACAATGTAAGGACCTTCCCAGGGAGGGGATAGCTTGTGACCAGAGGCTTGTCTGACACGAAAAACCATGTCACCTTCCTGAAAGGAGCGGGCTCGGATATGACGCTCGTGATATCGTCGAAGATCTTGCTGATAAAATGCTGAGCGCGTTAGATCTAAGTTTCTTTCTTCTTCTAAAAGGTCAATACCGTCTTGCCGAGCTATCTCGGCCTCTTCTTCAGTATACTGAGTTATTCGAGGGGCATTGTGCTTCAGTTCACTCGGCAGGACAGCTTCTGAACCGTATACCAGGAAAAAGGGGGTTGCCCGAGTGGACCGGTTTGGAGTCGTTCTCAATCCCCACAATACTGAGGGGAGCTCTTCAACCCAGGCTCCTGCTGCTTCCTTTAGTTTCCGCATGAGACGTCGCCCGATTCCGTTCAAAATCAACCCATTTTCTTGCTCTACCTGGCCATTGGATTGAGGGTGTGCTACTGAGGCGAAGTTTACTCTGGTACCCGTGTGCCAGCAAAATTGCTTGAACTCAGCTGATTTGAAGTTCGACCCGTTGTCGGTGATGATATCATGGGGAACGCCAAAACAATGTACAATGCCCTGGATGAAATTAACTGCAGTGGTTGAGTCTAAGCTTTTTATTGGTTTTTCTTCTATCCATTTTGTGAATTTGTCCACCGCTACTAGGATGTGTGTGAACCCTGATGTGCCTGTCCTCAGTGGCCCTATCATGTCCAACCCCCATGTAGCGAAAGGCCATGCTAAGGGTATTGTCTTCAACTCGGAAGCTGGTTTGTGTGGCTGATTTGCGTAAAACTGACATCCTCTGCAATGATCGACAATGTTCTTAGCATCTCTTAAAGCATTGGGCCAAAAGAATCCTGCTCGGAAGGCCTTGGCTACTAGTGTCCGACTTGACGCATGGTGACCGCATTCACCGAAATGTATGTCTTGTAAGATGAGTCGGCCTTCTTCTTCTGATATGCACCGCTTGGGAAGCTTTGTGACACTGTTTCTATACAACTCGTTGTTGATCACCGAGTAGGATTTTGCTTTTCGCACCACTTTCTTGGCTTCTACCTCATCTTCTGGCAGCTCTTGCTTTTGCAAGTATCTCAAAATGGGCAAGGACCACTCGGGGGGGGGGGGGGGGGGTTACCTGCCTGGATCGGCTTCCGAGTAAGGGTCTTCCTTCACAGTTGGGGCGTGTATGTGCTCCAGATAAACTCCTGAGGGAATTTGTCCCCGAGTTGATCCTAGCTTGGCTAAGTCATCTGCTACTTGGTTTTGTGCTCTTGGGATATGATGGAGCTCCAGCCCATCAAATTTTTTCTCCAGTTTTCTGACTGCTACACAGTAGGTTGTCATTGCTGGGCTCCGTATATCCCATTCTTTCATGACCTGATTGATCACCAGGTCGGAGTCTCCAAAAATCATCAACCTTCTGATTACGAGTGAAATGGCCATTCGTAATCCATACAAAAGGGCCTCATACTCGGCTTCGTTGTTTGTTGCTGGGAAATGGATTTGAAGGACATATTTCATTTCTTCTTTTCTTGGGGAAACCAGCACTACGCCTGCTCCTGCCCCATTTAACATCTTTGACCCATCAAAAAACATAGTCCAGTGCTCAGGGATTGGTTGTGGGATGCTCTGTGCTTCTGTCCATTCGGCCAAAAAATCTACCAAAGCCTGTGAGTTGATTGCCTTCTTGGGTTGATAATGGATATTGTATGGTAAGAGGTCTAATCCCCATTTCGCAATTATGCCCGTAGCGTATCTGTTGTTCATGATCTCGGCCAAAGGAGCTATTGATACTACTGTAACCGAGTGGTCTTGAAAGTAGTGAGCCAGCTTTTGTGATGCCAAGTGAATTCCCATTGCTAGCTTCTGGTAATGAGGATATCGTTGCTTGGATGGTGTGAGGACCTCGGAGATGAAATATACAGGCCTTTGAATCTTCTGTGTTTTTCCTTCCTCTTCTCTTTCCAACACTATAGCTACGCTGACGACTTGGCTAGTGGCTACAATGTACAATAAGAGTGGCTCATTTTCTTTCGGTGCTGCGAGAACTGGCCGAGTTGATAGCTGCTTTTTCAGTTCTTAAAAGGCCGCCTGGGCTTCTTCGGTCCACTTGAAGTTTGACGACTTTATCATTAGCTGATAGAGGGGAAGTGCCTTCTCTCCAAGTCGGGAAATGAATCGACTGAGTGCTGCGAGGCACCCTGTCAGCTTTTGGACATCTCGGAGCTTCTGAGGCGGCTTCATGTTCTGAATTGCTGCTATCTTCTCTGGGTTGGCTTCAATTCCTCTTTCAGAAACCATGAATCCGAGTAGCTTTCCAGCTGGCACACCAAATACACACTTTTCTGGATTCAGTTTGATGTTATAAGATCGAAGACTCTGAAAGGTTTCGGCCAGGTCGGCCAGCAAGTTACTTCCCTCTGCTGTCTTGATCACAATGTCATCAACATATACTTCAAAATTTCTGCCAATCTGCCAGATCAAACAATTCTGCATCATGCGTTGATATGTAGCCCCCGCATTTTTAAGTACAAATGGCATGGTGACATAGCAGAAACAGCCAAAAGGAGTTATAAATGCGGTTAGTATTTCATCTCGTTCATATAATCGGATTTGATGATAACCCGAGTATGCATCGAGGAAACATAGTCTTTCACACCCAGATGTGGAATCCACAATCTGATCAATGCGAGGAAGAGGGAAGTGATCTTTTGGACAAACTTTATTGAGATGACGGAAATCTACGCAAGTTCTCCAAGATTTATCTTTCTTTGGAACCATCACAGGATTTGCTAACCACTCTGAGTGGAAGATTTCCCTAATGAATCAAGCTGCTAGCAATCTTGCTATTTCTTGTCCGATGGATTTTCTCTTTTCTGAAGAAAAACGTCTAAGGGACTCTTTTACTGGTCTTGCCTTCGGATCAACCCGCAATTTGTGCTCAGCCAACTCCCTTGGGACTCCGGGCATGTCAGATGGCTTCCATGCAAAGATGTCCCAATTCTCACGGAGGAACTTGATGAGCTCAAATTCCTATTTAGGATCCAGATCAGTGGTGATGTTGGTGAACTTTTCCTCATCATCGAGATGGATCCGTACCTTTTTGGTTTCTCCTGCCGACTCAAACGAAGATGGTTTCTTGGGTTGCAGCAACTCGGATGTGTCGACTGTTTTCTTCAGCTCGGCCAACTCAACTTCTGCCATTTGCTGATCGGCTATTAATGATCCTTTTTGCAGCAACTCTTCTGCTTGTTTATAATCTCTGGACACGGTGATCACACCACTAGGACCTGGCATCATTAACTTCAAATAAACATAGCAAGGAATCGCCATGAATTTTTCATAAGCGGGTCGTCCGAGTAGCGCGTGATAAGCACTCGGAAAGTCGACTACTTCGAAGGTAATATTTTCCTTCCGAAAATTATCAAGTGTACCGAAGACTACATTCAGAGTAATCATTCCTAGCGACTGTGCTTTCTTTCCCGGGATGATCCCATGAAATTCCAAGTAACTGTTACTGAGTTTAGACATCGGAATGTTCATGCCTTTTAAGGTACTAGCGTACAAAATATTTATGCCACTGCCTCCATCCATCAAGACATTCCTTAGCCTAAAATTGACATTTCCTGTTTCCACCAATGGGTCAACTATCAGGGCGTGTCTTCCAGGGTGAGGGATATGAGGGGGATGGTCCGATTGATCGAACGTAATCGGAACATTTGTCCACTTCATATAACTCGGAACAGCAGGAGCAGCAGTGTTAACCTCTCTGAACCTCATTTTTTCAACTCTCTTCGATTCCTGGCCTGCAAAAATGACCAATACTCCATCTTCCCGAGGAAAGCCTTCACTATCCAGATCTGGACTTCCTTCCTTTTTGTTTCCCTTGTCCTGCTGGAACCCAGTCTTTGCATTTTGCGCAGCTCTCTTGATTAGTCGACACTGCCTAGCTGTGTGCTTCGGGAGAACCATATTTCCTTCAGCATCTTGGGTGGTATGAAGAGGGCAAGGCTGATTCAGAATATCATCATCATTTGAAGGCTTTTTCTGACGAGGCTGCCACTCCTTCCTTGGCTGATTTTTGCTGTGGATCCCTGCCGCATTTGCAGCCGCTACCAATTCGGCGTCTGTTGGTGCCCCTTCTGCCTTTCGCTTTCCACTCCCACTTCCATTCTTTTTCTTGGGGATGGAAGCCGAGTTGTTACCTCCACCTCGATATTGCTGGGACTTCTGCCGAATTTCCTCTTCCCCATTAGCATACTTGTTTGCGATTTCCATCAATCTGCCGAGTGAAGTGACATTAGGGGATCTTGCAAGCTTTAAGCTTAAATCCTTCTACTTGACACCTTGCTTAAAGGCATGGATTGCTTTGGAACTCGGAGACTCCTTCTACCGAGTTGTGGAGTGTGATCCATCTCTGGATATATTCTCGAGTAGGCTCATTGTGACCTTGAGTGCATAACTGCAATTCGGTCAGCCCTCCGTGTCTCTTGTAGGTTCCTTCAAAATTCTTGACGAAAACTCTGACTAGATCTTCCCATACCCAGATGCTGTTTGGTGGAAGTTGGTTTAGCCATGTCCGAGCTGAACCTTCCATCATCAGGGGAAGGTGCATCATGGCTAACTCGTCTCCACCACCTCCTATCTGGACTGCTATCCTATAGTCATGTAGGAGATATGCCCTAGAGGCAATAATAAATGTTATTATTTATCCCCATGTTCCTAATTATGTTTATATTCCATGCTATAACTGCTATGGTTCTCGAGTCTGCAATAACCACGAGGCTCGGAGGAAGACTCATATGCACGTGTGGAATAATAAACGGATAAAAAATATATATTCCTAGTCTCGCCTCTAAGACTAGCTCAAGTGTTGCATGATGGTTCTGTTTTCCTGATCATGGGCATGACTATGCCGGCAATTTTGAGGGCACAATGTTAGAAGAACATTTGTGTTGAATCGACCCAGATTGATGTTATGCTATGAGATACATTCGTCACCAGTTAATGGATTATAACACAGAGAAAGTTGAGCGTTTGCATAATTCCTTAGACCATGAGAGTATCGAGTTCCTTCGTACTTGCTTCGTGAACTTTGGGGTTTGTTAAACGTCATCTGTAAAAGGGTGGCTATTACGGCGGCTTACGGGTTCACGGAAAAGTATGACAAGGAACTAGGTAGCTCAAGATTGGGATTTGCTCCTCCGTCGATGGAGAGATATTCTTCGGGCCCTCTCGGTGTTACGGTATCCACCATCGTCTGGCCAGACACAGTGTGATTTGATCACAGGGATGCCGGAACGCGGGAACGAGAAAAGAGAACAATACTAGTAACGAGGTAACTGGCATAGTGGACAAGTGTTGATCCACGGGGATGCCGATAAGTCTCACCTCGGGTATTTGTAACATATCACGAAGCAACAGGAATAGCACACGGCAACTGGAGGTTCACTCGAATATTTATTCGTGTGGGTATAGGGGTCAATATGGGTGTCCACGGCTCCGATGTTGATCATTGATCGGAAAGTGTTCCGGGTCATGTCTATACTTCACCGAACCTATAGGGTCACACGCTTAAGGGTCATCTATCTGCTGAATACTAGACAGGGAGTCTGAGAGAAAGTCACCGGAAAGGTTTCGGAGAAAACGGAAAAGTTCCGGAAAGAGAACACCGGAATAATTTCGGTAAAACCGAAAAGTTGTTTCGGAATATATCATTAAGTCAAAATGGTTTCGGCACACGCCTGGAAATTCTTGGAGGGTGCCAGAATTGTTCTGGGAACTTCTGGGATTTTTCCAGAGAGAAAAAACCGGAAATGTTCCGGAGCTGCCGGAACCGCTTTGGTTGCTTTTCGCAGATGAAAATCACTAATCCGGAATTGTTTCAGAACGCGTCCAAAATCCTTTTAGTGGGTACTGGAATTTTTCTAAGACCTACAGAAAAGTTTCGGATTTTACGGTCGCAGATAAATGTCTTCATGAATAGTGGATACACTATTCATGATGATGCAGGCGATGATGCAGCTTGCATGATGATGCAGGCGATGATGCAGCTTGCATGATGATGCAGGCGATGATGCAGCTTGCATGATGATGCAGGCGATGATGCAGCTTGCATGATGATGCAGGCAATGATGCAGTTTGGAGGGCATTTTGGGTTTTTCCCCATAGCCTCTCACCCTATAAATAGGGGTGGAGAGGGGTCTCTCAAATCTGATCCAAGTTCTCACTTGAACTCTCAACAAGTGCCATTGCATGATCTGGCTTTCTTCTCTCCCTCCCACGAAATAGTTTCGTAGAGCCGAAAGGCTGTCTGGGTTCCGGTAGGAACTAGTTCTGGACGGCGAAGCCCTGCCGGATAGATGACACCGTATGTGTGCAACCCCATAGAGAGGTCGTAGTTTCGATCTTTTGCCCGAGGGGCTGTTCGAGGGTCCTCCCGAAGGGCTGTCCAAATTATCGTTCGAGTTTCAAGGGTCCTCCCGAAGGGCTGTCCGAGTTACCGATCGAGTTTCGAGGGGCCTCCCGAAGGGCTGTCCGTGACATCGTCCGAGGGACTGTCCGACCGCCTCCCTGAGCGCTGTCCGAGGAGCAGACGAGGGAATACATTCTCGCGGTTGGGAGGTTGTAAATCCTAGCTGCGGGGATCTGCACCGACGATCTACATCGACTCTACTTCCGCTGCGCTACGAGTCGGTAACGATCAGATCAAAAACCTTGTATGCAGTCTCCATAGTGGTCCTGGGCTGTTCGTAGTGCGGAATTTTTTTTGTTTTCTGCCGCGTTCCCCTACAAGTCATCTAACCACGTCTGTGGCTTGGCGTCACCTTGGTACTTCTCCACTCCTTGTGCTATCCTGAAGCGAGGAGGAATTGGGGTTGATCGGATTCTCTCGCTAAAACAGACGGGGCCTGTATCCATCAGATGACTAACTTGGTCTTGTCGATACATCCTGGCACGATCTACTCGATTTTGCACTAAATGGCTTCGAGCATCATCTTCAGTATCTCGGTATCTTTCTTCTTGATGATCCACTCGGCGCCGATCTTGGTCCCTTCTCCGAGCTGCAAAGTCTTCGTCTCTCCTCCGAGCTGTATATTCATCACCTCTTCGGAACTCCGGGTTTCGAAACTGCTCATGGCGATATTCATCATGAGGATCCCCCTTGTTCCGAGGTGAATGATTTCTGTTTCTTCGGGGAGTATAAACAGACTGAGAGGTGCCCGTGAGGGGTGGTTGAGAGTGAACTCGTTGTAGTGATTGACTGACTTCAGCGTTCTGCTCCACTGCTTTTTGTAACAGGAATGCTAAATGCTCTATTCCTTCAGCCGCCGAACCACTCGGCTGCAAGGAATTCGCAATGTGAGTAGCTGCTATTAGATTTTCCATCGGGGTATCTAGAGCTCGGAAGGATCGATTCTCGCCGTTTCCCCGTAGTTGCCGACTGGTTCTACTCTGCTTGAGGCCAGCCACCTCCCGAGCCTGATTCTCCAATGTATTCTGCAGTTCGGTCAGACGTTGCCGTTCAGCTAAGTTGGTTAGCCTAGATGCCTCTAAGCATTGCCCTTCCAGAGTCGAGGTATCTATGGGGGTTTGCAACATTCGCTCTGCTGCTTCTGCTGTCTCTTGTTCTTCCCGAGTAAGGGGCCGCCGACTTGGACCTCCAAGCTCTAGACGCCTGAAAGCAGATGTTCGCCGACGTCCTCATCCTCCGAGTGGTATCTCTTCATCGCCTCGAGCTGCTTCATTAGTCCGATCTCTGCCCTCTCTGTCCGGTGACCCCTGAGGTGGTGGAGTTCCGGCCATACAAACTTCTGCCATGGTGACGAGGGAACCACTGCTCCCTTCTTGTTCGGCTTCTGGCTCCGTGTCGGTCATCAAAAGGTCTTCATCGTCGCCAGAGTTTAAGATGTGCAGTAGTGATGCTGTCGGACCTTCCTTCGCGATCAGTTCGCTGATGGCCTGCTGAGCTGACTCCACTGAATCGGTAACTGCCACTTGCTGGATCGGGAAGGGCTTGTTTCGGTAAGGAATGCGCGGGAGGCCTGACCTCTTCTTCTTGCGGTGAATAGGCAGCAGAGCCTGGATCTGAAGGCGAGCTGGTAACTGGAGGCGAAGGGCCCCCGATTTGTCGGCTTGAAAGTGTACGTTGCCTCTTGAAGGCAACAGCTGCGCCTGGAGCGGCGCATCCGCCAGCCAAGCGGAGTCGTCGGCCACGAAGGCCAACGAACCAAAGAAAAACATCTCGCCGTGGACGAGTTGGGGACCACAGGTCGACGAGGAAAACGAAAAGAATCCCATCTCTACGGTTTTTGATCAGCTCAGCCCCACGGTGGGCGCCAATTGTTGTGGTTATAGACCTAACAATAGATATAGGGGTAGTGATGGAGCTATGAAGATATGTACGCAAATATGGTGACACAGGGAAAATTTATACAGGTTAGGCCTCTCCTTGGAGATAACAACCTTAATCCTGTCCCAGACAGACTGGGGTGTTCTTGCTCAAAGTGTCGATATTGTCTCCCCTCCTCGGGTGAAAAGGATGGGCTTATATAGAGTGCGCCATGTCCCTTCACTGCCTAGTAGTGGGTTTTAATTACAGAGTTAATGATGGTTGTTATTACAATGAGAAACGTCCCCCCATTACAGTCATTTAAGTAGGGGTAACGCATATGGTTTTAATGTCTTGTAACTCTAGCTCTTCTTCTTGTCCGAGTATCATGCAGCTCGGCTTTTCTTGCTTCCGAGTAACTAGCTTATTCGGATGGTAGTGCTTTGCTCCGAATAACGCCTTACTCGGGAAATGGCCTTGTCTGAATAAGGTTGCCCCCTGTAGTGGTGATGTCGTCCGAGTGATCTAACTGCTCGAAGTGATTTAACTTTATCCGAGTAGCTTCTTACTCGGAAAAAGTAAAAGAGGGGGAAGAGGTTTTTTGTTTATGTTTTACTTTATAGATGTTTTCCAAGAGGTGGTAACATTAGGGATACCCCCTGTTATAAGGCACATGGGGGTATACCTTAGGTATTACCACGACAGTCAGAGCCCCCATGACGTCACTGTGATGCAGTGATGACGCAGTAAAGGGTTTTTCTAATTAAAAGAAATCCAGAAATTACAAAAAATAGATGAAACTTTAAAAATTCATAGAAAATTCATATTAACTCCAAATTAAACATATAATATATGAAACATCATCAGAAAAATGTAAGGATTAAGAATATGCAAAAAAAATATGTTTGACCATTTTCAAATGGGTGAACAGAAGCAAATGTGTATATGACTTAATTTGAATTTGAATTTGGAGTTTGAATTTGCATTTCAATTGCAATACACTTCAATTAAGATGAATTTGCCACAAACCAGTACCCTTTACATCATGTGACAACATTAACATGTGCTTGCTTTCGATGTTTCCCGCCCTTTGTTGATGATTGCTCCGGTAACAGCTTTACCGAGGCAGTGATCACCCCCGAAGAAGAAGAAGAACGTTAGACCCGTGTATCGTCAGCAAGGCAAGCAAACCCCATTGATCATGTCTATAAAATCCCACTTCCCTCTTAGTCTCGCTTATGCATTGATTAGGATGATCACCTTGTTATCGATTCTACCGCATAGTTGAACCATCTCCGATGCATGACCTATCATCTTGTCACAGTAGTAAGAAAACCACAATCCTAGCTGACATAGGAGTTGATTGATATCATGTGGCCCCTGCAACTGTTAAAGCTTATTGCATGCTTAGAGTTCACATTGAGGATGTTTATGATGTGAGTCGGGATGGTAGCAATCATGGTGTTGATGAAGGTGAAACTGTGTCGGTGAATCCACCCTAATACAAGGTGAACGATGAGAGGTTGTGTAGGAGTACACAGTGGGTTGTCTCGTTGAACACCGCCTTAAGCCCGAGTTCTTTTATGGTAATCCAAGACAAAGAGTACAACCACACATTGGGCTCACTGACCCCTCTCGTCCTAGTACCTCAATCTGTGTTGACGTCCAGGAGTCACAATAGATTCGGGCTTTCCATTTGGCATGTGCATAGAAAAAGTATGAATGAAAGTGCATCATATAGATATGTGGGTGGACCTGTGAGGTAGGAAAACCATATGCTAAAGGTGGCGTCTCGGTCACCTACATTGTCTGAGTCCGTTTTGTTGAACCGGCCGGACTCTCGAGCGGTAGCAACTCAGATAGTTGACTCCTGGAATAGACCGGTTGTGAAAAAAGTGTCGTGGTGAATATCCTCGCTGTCAACCCTTGAATGGTGGCGAGCAAAAGGAGGTAACGATGGTCATGTGTGTGTATCTTACACCCTTGCAAGGTTAAAAAACTATTCGAATAGCCGCGTCCGCGGTTATGGAATACTTGGAACCTGTACCTGATTATTAGACAACTTGAATGGATACTCTAAAACTCGCAAGATAAGTGTGAGTGCTATGGCATGCTTTCTCGTGGGAAAGTCGAGGAAGTATCCATAGTGGTGTATTGGTTGGAGACTTGGTAGTGGACTCGAGTACGCTTCTTACCTCATTCTGGTATTCATAGTACAGGACTAGCCAAGTCAAATCTAGCACTTCTGCATTGAAATCCCACCTTCCTTTACCTTGATACCTGAGCATGAGTAGTATACTTCTGATGTAAGTCTTGTTGAGTACGACTTTGTACTCATGTTTTCTTATTCTATGCTTTAGATGAGAATCCAGACCCCGATGGAGTCACCTTCCTGAAGCTCGACGTTGACTAGGTTAGTATAGTTCTAGACAGCAGTCTGGTCCCTCGTGGAGTACCATGTATGTTGAACAAGGCTTCTCTAAGCCATTTGTTAATCTTGTCTGTACTCAGACCTCATTTGCTTCCGTTGTTTGATGTAATGATGGATCATAGTCATTTGATCTTTGTGTACTCTATGTGTAAGTCAATAAAGATATACTTTGTAGAGTTCATGCAATGTGTACCTGCTGTTTACACTTGACATGTATGTTGCGTGTATGATTATAACGTGCATGTCTTAGTGTGGGGTTCGATAGCTTAGTTGAGTTCTTGCCGGCGGTCTTTTATACACCAAGTGGCCCTTATATGTGCGCAGCTTGGGGCATCGTGATGCGATTTCTCGTGACTCTGTCACGTGGCACACTTTGTTGTATAATTAAGCCCACCCGAGACCCCGACTAAGTGATCGGGCTGGAGTCCGTTTATGTAAGTGTTATAATTCAATCGATAATATGGTTGAGGCGACTTGTCTATGAGTATGGGATTTCACCACCCATAATCATTTAGACTTGTGAGCGGGCGATGAGGACCCATCTCAGTGATCATCCGGACTGGATGGGATGCCCCTCACGTTCGATGCTTTCCGAGAGTGTTCTGTGCTTGGCCTTGTCTGCTTAGACAAGTGGGTACGGCTCTCGGCTCTCCATATGATTGAGTTGTGACTGGAATTACATATGCAAACCCCAGGTCCCGACAGACTTGGTATCAGAGCAGGACTGTCTGTAGGATTATCAAACCCTTGGTCGAAGTAGAGTCTAGCATTCTATAGTTATATAGTTACTTTGGGTATAAGGGAATAACGTAAGGCTTCTTTTTCTCCTTACCCTCATCGATCTGAGTTCTGAGTCACCCTCATCTTTTCTATGTGAAGATAGGACTAGGCTCAGCTATGTCTTTACTAGAACATCTCGTTGATTGGTTCTTTGTAGCCATAGGATTGTTGTGGCCGTCTAGAGTCATTGTGTTGTTGAGTTACTTGAGAAAGTTCTATCCAATCTTTCAAGGTTGTCTCATGTTTTCATCCCGGTGTAGCCGTTATGCTGCCCGATTTATTCCATGTTTCTAGGAATCTTTGCCTTTGCATTACAATCTTTTCCTCCTAGTCATGTCCTCTTATCTTTGATTCCATCATAAAACCTGTTCTGATTGTTGATTTTTATCACACAGGATGTCAGGTGGAACTCGTAGTGTTGTTCGTCTCAAACGAGACCGTGTTCGGAATCGAAATGATGATGAACCTCCACCACCGCCTTCCGCGGCGGAAATGATGATGGGAGCTGAGCGGAATCGATGAGATCAAACACGCCTTTTGGAGCTCATCGAGCAGAACACCTCACGCCAGCGTAATGTGGTTGTCAGCATTCAGGATTTCATCCTCCTCAAGCCACCGATATTCCGATGTTCTTCTGAGCCTCTTGAAGCTGATGATTGGCTCCGTTCCATCCGTAAGCTTGACACGGCACATGTTGCTCCCAATGACCGAGTTATATTCGCGGCATACTTTTTGGAAGATGCTGCTGCTGAATGGTAGGAGAACTATGTTGCGATGCAGCCTGATGGTCACATAGTGACTTGGCAGTAGTTCCGTGATGCCTTTCGAGGGTACCACATTCTGGATGAGTTAATGGAGCGCAAGAAGGAAGATTTCTGCAATCTGACTCAAGGAGAGATGTCCATTTATGAGTATGTGAGAGAGTTCAATCGTCTTGCTCGTTATGCCCAAGATGAGATCACCACCTATGCCAGAAAGCAGGCAAGGTTCCGTAAGGGACTTAGCCCCATCCTTCGCCATGATCTCAACCTCCTTGAATTTGCCACCTTTGAGGATTTAGTCAACAGATCGTTCAGAGATGATCATGGCAATGAAGTTTTCGAAGAGTCTCGCAAGCATGCTCGTGAGTTTGCTCCTTCTTCAAGTTCAGCCCCTTAGAAACGATGAATTTGGATTCCAACTAGTGCCATACCTCAAAACCTTCTTCAGAGGCCACCATCCAATATATGCCATCCACCTCAACACATTGTTCCTCCCAGGAATGATGGTGTGCAAACAAGTAATACTTCTCCCGGCAATTCAGGCAGGGTGTGTTTCAAGTGTGTTCTACCAGGTGATGATACGATTTAACGCCCCCTCGTTGGTTACCCAAAGTGGAAGGTTGAGATGTAGATACAACAATTTCCCTTAGCGAAGATGCTAAGGTTGAGTATCGAACCAGTAGGACTCCAAGATCGACAAGTAGGTGGCAAGGAAACAATGGCACCGTTTTAGACAAAAGTTGCTTCCTTGACCTGGACCTTCACACACAGCAAATAACTTTTCTTCCCAACAAGTACAAAGGAGTTGTCAATTCCTCTGGCCTTGTTGTTTACAAAGGATAAAACGCACAGGATAATAATGATAGTGATAGCAACGGAAAAGTAAATAAAGGAGTAAATTTATAGTGATGTAAACAGTATTGGAAATTTGGACCGGGGTCCTATGATGTTCACTAGTGATGCCTCTCTCCCAAAAGACGATAAAATAACCATGCGAGGTAAACAAATTACAGCTGGGAAATTGACAGGATTATGTGCGCAAACCAATGCTAACTATGCTATAAATAAAGGAAGAGGCTCAAAAGCATGGGCGGTATTCCAAGACAAGTAGACCGAAATCCATCTGCATCTACCTACTAATCATCCACCTTGAGATATCTATCCAGAACATCTCGCTGGTATTAAGTTGTGAATCCCACCCAAAGTGTAAACTCAAAGCAACAGACAACTGCATTAAAGAACTTTGCGCAAAGTAAACAATCCTTGCACCCGCAAGTACAAGAACCGTTGTTTTCCCCCTTGTGGCAACAACACATCCCCTAGACTCATGTTTCTGTCACTCAAGCTAGTCATCAGGGGGCATGAACCCACAATCATGCATAACGCGCCCTCTTGGAGTCACTACCTACTACTTGGCCAAAGCAATAAACAGCAACGGAGAACATGCAAGAATTACTCTAGAACATAAATATAAAAGAGGAGAAACAAATATATTACTCAAACACAATCTGAACATACTCTCATAATCCATTGGATCCCAGCAAACTCAGCATAGCAACAGAAAAAAGATTACATATGTGCCTCGATCATGTAGGGCAGCTCAAGAGGTCTAATCCATGAAGAACAAAGAGGGGAGGAGAACATCACATAGCTACTGATCATAGACCCATGGTCCAAGGTGGACTACTCACGGTTCATCCGGGAGGCATCCATGGTGGTGGAGAAGCTCCCGGAGGTGATTCCTCCCTCCGGCTGGGTGCCGAGAAGAGGTCTTTTGGTGCTCCCGATCTTGGAAGCGCGGCGGCGGCGGAACAGAGGAGAGATCACGAAAAAGGGTTCCCGTCACGAGGGTTTCGCGTCACGAGGGATATATAGGCGAAGGGGGCTAGCCAGGGGGGCCACCAGGGGTCCAGGCGGCCCCCTGGCGCGGCCCCACCCTAGGACCGCCGGGAGGGCGCCTGGGACCCTGGTGGGTCCCCTCTGCCCCCCCTCGGTGATTCCCGAAGCTTCTTCTGCGCTGATTTTTTATTGTATTTTTTCCGAATTTTTGGAGCACTTTTAATTTGGGTGAAACCTGAAATAGAAAAAACAGCAGAAAACAGGAACTGGCACTGGGGTGCACTGAGTTAATAGGTTAGTCCAAATATGATCAGAAGTGTATGGAAGTTCATCAATATCATAGCAATATCACACAAAAGAGGCATGGAGCAAGCAGAAATTATAGATACGTTTTGGACGTATCAACATCCCCAAGCTTAATTCCTGCTCGTCCTCGAGTAGGTAAATGATAAAAGCATAATTTCTGTGGTGACATGCTAACAACCATATAAGAACTTTTAAGTAAAGCAAGCAAGTCATGTAATTCAATTCAAGTCATAACAGGCAAGAGTCTATATTTAGCATTGAAACAAGCAACATAAGAACATAAAGGTGCAAGAGCTCTCGCTGTCCGTGACTCGAATATCTCCAAATGGTGTTTGCGTGCAAGAAAGGGGATAGGGATATACGAGAAAAAGTATTTTTGTGTTGAGAAATCAATCTACTAAAGTTTCACACTTGGTCTTCTTTGGAATCTTATCTTGACTCATCCCCAGACCACTAGCCAGGTACAAGTTAAAATGATCCACTCCTTTTCGACATTTTGAGCACTCATGCAATGGATGAGCGTAAGTAAGAAAGTTGACACTTAGGATGGCAAAGAGATAATATGTTGGAGGAGGAAGAAAAAAAGGTGTGAAAGGCTCACATAAATGAGGACAATCATAGGCGAGAGAAAGCCAAATGATAGATATGATGTGAGGAGTAGGGATTGCCATGCAACGGATGCACATATGAGCTAAGGTAAGATCTCCAATGGAACTAGTGGAGGTGCATCCAACTTGCTTGCTCAAGAAGACCTAGAGCTCATTAGAGGAGGCTCATCATTGGAATATACAAGCCAAGTTCTATAGTGTGAAGGTCCCCACATAGCTATATGCATGAATGATAATCTCTATGGAGTACAAGATATAAGAGGGAGTACGAGTGTGGATCTCTCAAAAGGAATAGTAGTGTGCCCCCTTCTGTCTTTTTATTTCTTTTTCTATTTTATTTTTATTTTTTTGGTGGCCTCAATGGCTCTTTCTATTTCTCTCATTTGTCCTCTTTGGGATCTTTTAATTTGTCCTCTTTGGGATCTTTTAATCACTTTAGGGGCAACACTCTATATATTACAAAAAGTATAGAAGATCTTTCACACTTTACAAGAGTACTCAAATCATAAAGAAGATGTAACTATCATGATGTATGCAAATGTATGCCTCTGCCAGGGTAGAAGGATATGCAATGATACTAGCGCGTCATGTAGCAATGATTAGGGAAAGTCCCAACTAGCATGCGGCTCATCGATCAAGCAAGTAGCATGTATGATATGAAGATCAAGTCATGAGAATATGGATGTTGCATGGCAATATATCTCGGAAAGGCTATGGAAATGCCTTGATAGGTAGGTATGGTGGCTGTTTTGAGGAAGGATATAAGGAGGTTTATGATGACATAGCGTATCATGCCAAGGGTTTGGATGTACCGGAGAAGGTGGACGCTAACTCTCGGAGAAAGAAGACAGCAATGCACGGCACAGGAAAGGCTAGAAACATATGGGAAGGTGGAAGTGTCAACTTTCGAATACTCACATTAGTCCCAAGAAATCATGCACTTATTATCGGTAACTCTCAATCTAATAAGGAGGTTTCACAAAGAGACAAGTACCCCGAGGAGGAATGTATGGGGGTTTGGTTATCCTTGCGCATCCTCGACTCATGGTACGTGAGTGTACTCTAATATTCGATCCCTCAGAAGAGTAGTGATCCATCTAGTAGCTAAAGTTCTCAACTAATTTTGTAAGTTTTGAAAATAAACACGGATTTCCCAAAATACGACATCTATCACTAATAGGCTAAATCTTTTGACACCAAAAGTCCAAACATTACTCAAAACAATACCTCAAAACTATTGCAAGTTACTACTACAAAAGAATAGCAACCTCAATTACCTACTTCAAGTCAAGACACAAAACTCAGTGCAACAGGCAAACTCTCTAAACAAGATAAACATGAAAACTCAATATAGTTCCAGCAACAAACTAAACAAAAACTCTTAAAAAGATAGGCATGAAAACTAAGAGCTAAACATGACAGTAGCTATGAAAAAGATAAAGAACACAAACAGCAAAGATAAGCATGAAGAATCCTATGATGTGTTCTAGATTTTGAAAGTGGAGCGTGTTTCTCTCCCACACAAAGAAATATGGGTTATAACTTGTTATGAACAGCAAGCAAAGCTAAATAAAACTAAAAATAAAACCTAAGAGCGAGACGCTCCAAGCATAGCACATAACGCATGAAGTGATAAAAATATAGTGAGACGAGAGACGAACTGATAATTTTTGATGAAGAAGGGGATGCACGGGGGCATCCCCAAGCTTAGACGCTTGAGTCTCCTTGAATATTTCTTGGGGATGCATGGGGGCATCGCCAAGCTTGAGCGCTTGACACTCTTGAATCTTCTTTCATCATCTTCCCTCGCACACTTGATAACTCCCTTCATACATAACTCATCATAATCTGATTAGCGAGGTTAGTACCCATAATAAAATAATTTTTTCTCTACTGGAAACAAGGATATTCTTGAAGAAGTACTGTTTCTCAAGATTGCCAAAAAGTTTTTGCAAAGAAAATGCAAGCTTAAGGTTTGCAAAATGAAGAAGAGAAAAAACAGGACAGAATCTGTGAAAAACAGACCAGCAGGCAGTAAAGAATTTTTTAGGGATACTTCTGCAACTAAAATAAAAAAAATCATAACATACGAAAGTTCCTTAATTGTATAGAGAACGCTGTGTAAAAATTTCAGCTCAAAAATATGAACTGGGATTTTTCTGTGATTTTTCTAGTCACGAGGACAGAATCTGTTTTCTGGACCGTATGTCACAACTTTCACTTCCCTTGTCATATGAGGCTATAAATGGCACAAATCTTGAAAATTAAAGATACAATGATGTTGCTACAGTAGTAACAATCATCAAGACCACTAAAAATAGAAGAAAAACAAAAAGGAAATCCTAAATTCGTTGCGGGCTGCCTCCCGAAAACGCTTCTTTAAAGCCATTAGCTAGGCTTAATGCAAATAGATCAAGTTGTATCCATTGAACCATCATCAAGATCATCAAAAAGCTCTTCAATAGTACAACTACTCTTAAGAGGTCTTTCAAATAAAGGCCTAATAAAGATACTTCTTGGAATAAAAGCAAAAGGAGGAAGATCAATTGGAGTCTCATTTATTCTATTAAAGAGAGGTATCTCTTCCAAAGTCTTCACAGTTTCAACCCCTTTGGCAATAGATGGATTATTTTTGAAACGAGGGGCCTTTGTAACGTAAAAAACCTAGGTTCCTTCTTTGCCGGAGTTTCCACCTTTTTGGTTTTGATTGAGGAAAAAGTAGTCCCTAGAGTGTCAATGATTTCCTCAATCTTATCAATCCTAGAAGGGTCCAAGTCATGGGATTTGATGGTCTCCAAGGTTTTGAAAATTTTATGCATGGAGCTATCGAGTCTATTCAAATTCCCTTGAATCTTACGATCCAACTCGCTTATCTTATTAATGCTTGGCATCTCGAGCTCTATCTTTTCAAAAAAATTCATAATGTGAGCTAGGGTAATGTCCTCTTGAATGCTGGCAATAGGGAGATTTCCAACAAGATTTTCCATAACACTAAGAGCTTCCCAAACTGGGACTTCTAGGAAATTCCCATTGATAGCAGTATCTAGAATAAACCTATTCCAAGAAGTAATTCCAACATAAAAGTTTCTAAGAAGGATAGTAGTGGATTGCTTCTTGGTGGCTCTTTTTTGAGAGTCATTAATTCTATACCAGGCATCTTTCAGACTTTCACACCTCTTTGTTTAAAGGTGAGAACTTCTGCTTCACCAAAGGCAAAATGGCCATACATAATGACAACTACTAGCAAGGTAACTATTTTTTTTATTTTTGATAAAGAGAACTAAAGCAAAAACTGAAAGGTAAACCAACAAGACTAAAAAGCAAAGATAAAAGATAGTGTGCAAATCCCCTATCTTGAAGAGTGGAGTCCCCGACAATGGGGCCAGAAATTGCTTTTGATGGTACGATTTAACGCCCCCTCGTTGGTTACCCAAAGTGGAAGGTTGAGATGTAGATAGCAGCAATTTCCCTTAGCGAAGATGCTAAGGTTCAGTATCGAACTAGTAGGACTCCAAGATCGACAAGTAGGTGGCAAGGAAACAATGGCACCGTTTTAGACAAAAGTTGCTTCCTTGACTTGGACCTGCACACACAGCAAATAACTTTGCTTCCCAACGAGTACAGAGGAGTTGTCAATTCCTCCGGCCTTGTTGTTTACAAAGGATAAAACGCACGGGATAATAATGATAGTGATAGCAATGGAAAAGTAAACAAAGCAGTAAATTGATAGTGGGTGTAAACAGTATTGGAAATTTGGACCGGGGTCCTATGATGTTAACTAGTGATGTATCTCTCCCAAAAGACGATAAAATATCCATGCGAGGTAAACAAATTACAGCTGGGAAATTGACAGGATTATGTGCGCAAACCAATGCTAACTATGCTATAAAGAAAGGAAGATGCTCAAAAGCATGGGCGGAATTCCAAGACAAGTACCCCGAAATCCATCTGCATCTACCTACTAATCATCCACCTTGAGATATCTATCCAGAACATCTCGCTGGTATTAAGTTGTGAATCCCACCCAAAGTGTAAACTCAAAGCAACAGACAACTGCATTAAAGAACTTTGCGTAAAGTAAACAATCCTTGCACCCGCAAGTACAAGCACCGTTGTTTTCCCCCTTGTGGCAACAACACATCCCCTAGACTCATGTTTCTGTCACTCAAGCTAGTCATCAGGGGGCATGAACCCACAATCATGCATAACGCTCCCTCTTGGAGTCACTACCTACTACTTGGCCAAAGCAATAAACAACAACTCAGAACATGCAAGAATTACTCTAGAACATAAATATAAAAGAGGAGAATCAAATATATTACTCAAACACAATATGAACATAGTCTCATAATCCATCGGATCCCAGCAAACTCAGCATAGCAACAGCAGAAAGATTACATATGTGCCTTGATCATGTAGGGCAATTCACGAGGTCTAATTCATGAAGAACAAAGAGGGGAGGAGAACATCACATAGCTACTGATCATAGACCCATGGTCCAAGGTGGACTACTCACGGTTCATCCGGGAAGCATCCATGGTGGTGGAGAAGCTCCCGGAGGTGATTCCTCCCTCCGGCAGGGTGCCGGGAAGAGGTATTCTGGTGCTCCCTATCTTGGAAGCGCGGCGGCGGCGGAGCAGAGGAGAGATCGCGAAAAAGGGTTCCCGTCATGGGGGTTTCACGTCAAGAGGGATATATAGGCGAAGGGGTGCAGCCAGGGGGGCCACCAGAAGTCCAGGCGGCCCCCTGGCGCGGCCCCACCCTAGGGCGCGCCGGGAGGGCGCCTGGGGGCCTGGTGGGTCCCCTCTGGCCCCCCAGGGTGATTCCCGAAGCTTCTTCTGCGCTGAATTTTTATTGTATTTTTCCCGAATTTTTGGAGCACTTTTAATATGGGGGAAACCTGAAATAGAAAAACAGCAGAAAACAGGAACTGACACTGGGGTGCACTGAGTTAATAGGTTAGTCCAAATATGATCAAAAGTGTATGGAAGTTCATCAATATCATAGCAATAGCACACAAAAGAGACATGGAGCAAGCAGAAATTATAGATACGTTTTATCCTTTGTAAACAACAAGGCCAGAGGAATTGACAACTCCTCTGTACTCGTTGGGAAGAAAATTTATTTGTTGTGTGTGCAGGTCCAGGTGAAGTAAGCATCCTTGAGGTGAGAACGGCGTCATTGTTCACTTCACCACCTTCATGTATCTGTTGGAGTCCTATTGGTTTGACACTCAACCTTAGCATCTTCTCTAAGGGAAATTGCCGCTATCTACATCTCAACCTTCCACTTTGGGTAACCAACGAGGGGGCGTTAAATCGTACCATCAGCGACGACCGCCACCACGACGCTGGCAACCATCTAGAGGCCCCCCTGCCTCCTCCTCTCGCCACGCAAGTCTCTAGAGAGCCCTGCGTCTTTTCTCTCTCCTCGGTCTCCCTCTAGCTCGCTCCTCCATCGAGATCTCACGCAAAATATATCCCCACCGGAGCGTCGGCGACGTAACCGCATGGACAACGGGCCCCTTCCGACGAGCTAGCGTGTCCAGTGGCTCCGCCATTGACGGCATCGTCGAGTTGCAACGGCAAGTTGAGCCGAGCGCCAACAGAGGAGCCACCCCCTTCATCGAGCTGCCGCCGGCCGAGCGCTACTCCGACGAGGAATCCCGTCACCGCCGCACCATCCCAGCTTCCGCCGTCGACGTCCTCGCACTCCTGGTGAGTTGCGCCGCGTCCTGCTCCCCTCCGTTCATCTCCCCGCGCCCTAGTCGCCGTTCTCGTCGAGGCCAATGCTCCTGCCGCCGCGGGATTCGTCGCTGCCGTGGCCTCGAGCCTCCTCGGGTGCCCTGGCCTGCACCACAGGATGCGGGTGAGCACGGGGCACATGCCCATGCTAGTCCCGTGGCCCCCCGTGCTCCAAATCGAGCTCCGGCGAGCCCTCCGCCATCTATTTGGGTCGCCGGCGGCGAGAGGCCGACGTGGCAGTAATTAGGGGGCTAATCCCCCTAGTCATTTGACCAAGGGTCAATGACAGGTGGGTCCTGGCCCCCCTAATCCAAATTAAATTTAAATAAACAAAGGGGTTAACCTCTGTGCCACTGACCAGTGGGTCGCAGTGGTCAGAGCCCCCCTGACGTCCCTGTGATGCAGTGATGACGCAGTAAAATGTTTTTCTAATTAAAAGAAATCCAGAAATTACAAAAAATAGATTAAACTTTAGAAATTCATAGAAAATTCATATTAACTCCAAATTAAACATATAATATATGAAAATTTATCAGAAAAATGCAAGGATTAAGAATATGCAAAAAAATATGTTTGACCATTTTCAAATGGGTGAACAGAAGCAAATGTGTATATGACTTAATTTGAATTTGAATTTGGAGTTTGAATTTGCATTTCAATTGCAATACACTTCAATTAAGATGAATTTGCCACAAACCAGTACCCTTTACATCATGTGACAACATTAACATGTGCTTGCTTTCGATGTTTCCCCCCTTTGTTGATGATTGCTCCGGTAACAGCTTTACCGAGGCGGTGATCACCCCCGAAGAAGAAGAAGAAAGTTAGACCCGTGTATCGTCAGCAAGGCAAGCAAACCCCATTGATCATGTCTATAAAATCCCACGTCCCTCTTAGTCTCTCTTATGCATTGATTAGGATGATCACCTTGTTATCGATTCTACCGCATAGTTGAACCATCTCCGATGCATGAACTATCATCTTGTCACAGTAGTAAGAAAACCACAATCCTAGCTGACATAGGAGTTGATTGATATCATGTGGCCCCTGCAACTGTTAAAGCTTATTGCATGCTTAGAGTTCACATTGAGGATGTTTATGATGTGAGTCGGGATGGTAGCAATCATGGTGTTGATGAAGGTGAAACTGTGTCGGTGAATCCACCCTAATACAAGGTGAACGATGAGAGGCTGTGTAGGAGTACACAGTGGGTTGTCTCGTTGAACACCGCCTTAAGCCCGAGTTCTTGTATGGTAATCCAAGATAAAGAGTACAACCACACATTGGGCTCACTAACCCCTCTCGGCCTAGTACCTCAATCCGTGTTGACGTCTAGGAGTCACAATAGATTCGGGCTTTCCATTTGGCATGTGCATAGAAAAGTTATGAATGCTGGATCATATAGATATGTGGGTGGACCTGTGAGGCAGGAAAACCATATGCTAAAGGTGGCGTCTCGGTCGCCTATATTGTCTGAGTCCGTTTCGTTGAACCGGCCGGACTCTCGAGCGGTAGCAACTCAGATAGTCGACTCCTGGAATAGACCGGCTGTGAGCAAAATGTCGTGGTGAACATCCTCGCTGTCACCCCTTGAATGGTGGCGAGCAAAAGGCGGTAACCGATGGTCATGTGTGTGTAGCTTCCACCCTTGCTAGGTTAACAAAACTATTCGAATAGCCGCGTTTTCGGTTATGGACTACTTGGAACCTGTACCTGATTATTAGACAACTTGAATGGATACTCTAAAACTCGCAAGATAAGTGTGAGTGCTATGGCATGCTTTCTCGTGGGAAAGTCGAGGAAGTATCCATAGTGGTGTATTATTTGGAGACTTGGTAGTGGACTCGAGTACGCTTCTTACCTCATTCTGGTATTCGTAGTACAGGACTAGCCAAGTGAAAGCTGGCACTTCTGCATTGAAACCCCACCTTCCTTTACCTTGATACCTGAGCATGAGTAGTATAGTTCTGATGTAAGTATTCCTGAGTACGACTTTGTACTCACGTTTGCTTATTCTATGTTTTAGATGAGAACCCAGACCCCGATGGAGTCACCTTCCTGAAGCTCGACGTTGACTAGGTTAGTATAGTTCCAGACAGCAGTCTGGTCCCTCGTGGAAGGGCATGTATGTTGAACAAGGCTTCTCTAATCCATTTGTTAATCTTGTCTATACTCAGACCTAATTTTCTTCCATTGTTTGATGTAATGATGGATCATAGTCATATGATCTTTGTGTACTCTATGTGTAAGTCAATAAAGATATACTTTGTAGAGTTCATGCAATGTGTACCTGCTGTTTACACTGGACATGTATGCTGGCTGTATGATTATAACGTGCATGTCTTAGTGTGGGGTTCGATAACTTAGTTGAGTTCTTGCCGGCGGTCTTTTATACACCAAGTGGCCCTTAGATGTGCGCAGCTTGGGGCATCGCGATGCGATTGCTCGTGACTCTGTCACGTGGCACACTTTGTTGTATAATTAATCCCGCCCGAGAACCCGACTAAGTGATCAGGATGGAGTCTGTTTATGTAAGTGTTATAATTCAATCAATAATATGGTTGAGGCGACTTGTCTGTGAGTATGGGATTTCACCATGTAACGACCCAATTCACATAGAATTGGAGTCTCTGTGATCAAGTGCCAGTCCCTGGATCGAACTCGCTGGCACACACAGTATCATAGATGTATACCAAAGTACAAGTGCATCATTATTACATCGTATGATCCAGAATAACATAAATAACAAGTTGCATAGCTCAAGGCTAGATTATTCAATATAAATATAGCCGAAGCAAAAGCAAATAACGAGGAGTCCCGTCAACATCCACAAGCGAACATGCTGAGTGAAGACCCGCGACCCTAAACGCACCTTACTGGTCGTCTGAAAAACCTGCAACACTGAAGGTTACAGCCCGACAACGGGTCAGTACATCTGATTTTTACGGCAAGTCACACGAAAAAGGATATGAAAAACCTAAGTCAAAGGAAGGCTTAAGGTTTTGTTTTGCAGCAAGCTGATTTTTCCCAATCTACCTAAGTCAAAAATTTAGTTCATCTTACTACTTAAGGTTGAACTGGGCTACACCATTTCCAACCCACCCTTTATTAAATCTTTCCCACTCAAGTTTTATTAAGGTGATTCATCTGTCAAGACCATCCAACAACAGTAATGCCTAGTTGCTCAAAGTTGTCCATAACCGGGGACACGGCTAATCATGATCAGTTTGTACGCTCTGCAGAGGTCTGTACACTTTTCCCATTGGACCCAACCCGAAGATTGAGACGAAGTCTTCAGAAGAGGTCACCTCCACCCTTTGGTAGCCGGTACACCTATCATATCTACATCAGCTAGCTACCAGGGCCAGGCTCCCTACAACCTACTCGACTAATCCAGAGCCCATATAGCCAGTGGTCGTACATGGAAGCTACTAGTAACTAAGTCTGTCCGATCTTTTTGAGCCTGGACGGCGCCCACTTAGGGTGCACTCTCATGGGCGCATTTCCTTAGATAAGGTGCACGACCCATGATGCCTTCCCTCCAAACCATTCACAACCATTAGGGGTACAATCTGGTCTCGCCTTAGATAAGGTACGAGCCCCTAGGAAGCACTCCCTTCCCGTCCAGAGGTGTATTCTAATTAAGGTTTGCTAGTCAAGTCATTAAAATCCTTACACAGCTCAATGAAATCTCTAACCAATCCCCATCTACAAGCATAGCAATATATATAACAGGCACATGCTAGGTTGTCTAAGTAAACATTATAAGATCATATGGCTACCCTACCAGGTTTGCAGCAATAATATATAGTAGCATTTCTACACATGCATAGGGGTCACCTCCACCCTTTGCTACATGCATAAGTAAAAATATAGGTTGTGAAATGGTCAAAGTATGACTTGCCTTGTACATTTGATGCAGTTCTTCGCTCTCACGATCCACATAACTCTACTCATCACACTCCGAGCAATCTATCGTCAACGAAAGAACTCAAATAAGTAATCATGCCCTCAATAAGAATCATAAGAACAATCAATCAAATACAATATGGTTTAACAACAAAAACAAATGGGCTTAAAAGGTATAGGTGTGGATATGCTCGAAGGTGATAAGTGGAAGATAAACTCGAGAGAGTCAACGGATAAACAATTTTTGATATAAAAGATTATGACTAAAGACATTATGAATTCACAGTGAAGATCATGGCAATGAAAAGTGTGTGGGTATTGCCGATAGGATATTTCAAAGGATCCAATATGCAAAAAGAATCACGTGAAACGGAATACTACAACACAGGTTATAGCAGGTCAAAGTTTGAATTAAATTTAAATTCAAACAGATCAAAAGTATTTGAATATGGTGGACAATTGATATGGACAGAAATCATATGACATGAGTGATCCTATGCAAAAATAATCACTCGATTTGGATCAACGGTTTAAAAGATACGGCCTCCGGAATTGGAAATTGAATTTGAATGAATTCAAATTCAAAAGTGTGCAAAGGTGTGCAAAGTTGATTCCATGCTAAACTACAGAACAAGATGAGCGCGTAGGAAAAAGTTTCACTTGATTCCGACACACGGTTTAGGAGATATTGCGAAAACGAGATCCGGGTTGTTTTCTGCAGAAAGGACTCGATCGCAAATAAAGTTTTTTCAGAAAAGCGATCTGGTCCCTGAAGCCGGTTGACCGGATCTGGACGGTTTGACACCGTTTTCCGGCGAACTCCGGCGTGGCACGGGGTCGGCTCCGTCGTGACGGTCCGGCGGCGCGGGGCAGCACCTGCGGGCGGCGGCTGGCGGCTTCGGTGGCTAGCGGCCACGGGTGGCAGTGCGCGGTGGCGAGGCGGCTGGGATGGCGGCGCTGCTCGGCTCATGGCGGCGTCGGGCGCGGCTCGTAGCGGCGCGACGCGGGGTGGCAGGCGGCGGCGGTTCGAGGCGGAGCGGGCGACGGTGGCCGATTGGGCGGAGCGGAGCGGCCGGGCGGGGCAGGCGGTGGTCGCCGGCGGGGCGGAGCAGCGGGCCGGGCGGGGCAGGCGGCGGTGGCGGCACGGGGATTCCGGCGAGGCGGGGTCCATGGGCGGGTCCAGCGCTAGGGTTTCCAGAAAAAAGAAAAAAACGAAACCTATATATAGATCTGGAAAAAAGAAAAAAAAACCGAAACGGGTCCGACATGGGCCCTACTGCGCCCACGGGCGAAAAAAGAACGTACTTGGGCGGGTGACTATAATTTTTCTTTTTCTTAAAAACCAAAACTTCGCACAATTTTACAAAAATAAATACACATCAGAAAAATATGAAATGAAATCCTAAATTCTTCAAATAATCTAAAGAAAATTATGCATTGGAAATTTTTTACCAAAATTATAACTAAAAATAATGAAATTTTTCAATGACCTTATTTAGTTACAAAATATTTATAAAATCAAGAAAAAATGTCAAATAATTATTTAAATAATTTCCACTCAATTTTTCTGAAGAAGTCACTTTATCTTCTCTCAAGTTATAATTATTTTTGAATGGAAAATTATTGAAATGACTCCAATTAAAATAAAATCATATTAAAACATTTCCAACTTTCTTTTATAATGAATGAGTCATTTTACCTTCTCTCATTTCATTTGCTGGATTTGTTTTGAAATAATAAATGTCAAAACACCAACGATGAATATTAGGGAATGTCATTTTATTCCCTCCCCTTTTAATATTCAATAAACTCCGAAAGTTTTAACTCCTAGTGAAAATCAAACATATCAAGCAAAGAATCATTATTATAATTATTTATTAACATTCCAAAATTTAGAAAATTTTGGGATATTACACACCACCCATAATCATTTAGACTTGTGAGCGGGCGATGAGGACCCATCTCAGTTGATCATCCGCCCTGGATGGGATGCCCCTCACGTTCGATACTTTCCGAGAGTGATCTGTGCTTGGCCTTGTCAGCTTAGACAAGTGGGTACGGCTCTCGGCTCTCCATATGATTGAGTTGTAACTGGAATTACATTCGCAAACCCCGGGTCCCGACAACGGAAAGTACCACACAACTTTCTGAGGAGTTTTTGTCTTTCCATCCTTCTTGTATCGAGAAGCATTGCACTTCGGACAAATGGTTTTTTCTGCGTTCTGGCTCCGATAAATGATGCAATCGTTGATGCATGCATGGTATCTAACATGTGGCAAATCAAGAGGGCACATGATTTTCTTGGCTTCCTAGATACTAGTAGGACACATGTTCCCTTCGGGATAAGTTTCTTGTAGAAAATTCAAATGCTCATCGAGGCTTGTGTCACTCCATTTGTTTTTTGCCTTCGTCTTTAGAAGACCGAGCGTGAAACTCAAGTGGGTGTCCTCTGGTAGGAAACCTTCATATAGTGGAGTCTTCGAGTCTAACTCCAGTTGTGCCATCTTGGCCTCCTCTCTAGAAGCAGCTCTTTAGCTAGTCGTATTCTTGCGAAGAAGTTCTCGAACATGAGGGTCTTGCATGACTGAACTTAGTACAAACGAATCAAATTGCCACGTTCCGCCGTCTTCTCCATGTCCACCATCTTGTTCTTCATTTATGACATCTTCTCCATGTCCGGCATCTTCTTCATGTAAGACATCTTCTCCATGTCCGGCATCTTCTTCATGTACGACATCTTCTCCATGTCCGGCATCCTCAAAATCATCTTCACTTATCCATCGAGTGTAGCCATTCATGAAACCATGCATGACCCGGTGCGCCTTCAAATGGCCACCTTTAAAAGGGTCTATCCAGACTTGTTCTTTGCATTTTCGACACGGACATTTTATCTCCTTGCGATTATTCTCATGCATGTACGCCACCGTGGCTTCCAAAAAACTTGTCACGTTCATTAAATTCTTCTTCATGTTGCCTGCACGGTGTAAATTAATACAAAATCAAAACATTTATAATCATGCATATATATGCATAAACTCTCTTACAAAAATTCGGCATGACCTTCCCTAAAAAGGACATATAGAGTTTGCCCGAAATTCGCCGAAACGGAAATAAATCGACATTTCGTAAAAACATAGGCAACTTTCATCATGTCATGCGCCCACATAATTCGATGATTCGACAAATACATAACCAAATTGATCATCATCATGTCACACGTAATCCAATTAATTAACCTCTCTCTCTCTCTCAAGTGGTGTGTCATACACACAAAAATTCATAATTTTCAAAAAGCACAACATTTTACCCACCTAAATATGAAAGATGATCTCCTTGCTAGCTAGTTGTGAGGAAAGATGATGAAGAGAGGAAATGAGAGTGTGGGATCTAGTTGGTGGGAGAGAATGCAATGCAAGAGAGTAAAAGAGAGCTAACTACATCACATATGTAGGAGTGAGAAAGATGAGCAAAAGGAAAGAGTGAGGGGAGCCATGTTTAATGGAGATGGTGGAGAGCAAAGAAGAGTGGTGTGAGAAGGAAGGGGAGGAAGAAGAGAGTGTGAGGAGGAAAGGGAGTAAAAGAGAGATAATGAGAGAGAATTTAATGTTCCCAGCGCACAATCAGCAGCGCGGGGCACGAAGGCGCGCCGCAACTAACCTAGAAATCTACAGCACGAGATAGATGACGTGCGTTGCTGGTAGGTGGGACCCCAAAACTGGGCCAGGGCTAGCGACATTAGCAGCGCGTGTCTGGCGGCCCGCGCTGTAAATGACAGAAACATCTACAGCGCGGGCATTTAGACCAACGCTTCTAAAGTATCTCGGCATGGAGGCTGCAGTTGGGACAACTATTTAGCAGCTCGGGCTTCTCTGCGCGCGCTGCTAATTACTACATATCTAAAGCACGGTGCAAGCAAGGTGCACTACTAACATTTTTTTGCAGCGCGGTCTCTGTACCCCGCGCTGCTAACGTCCATTCTTGTATGGCCATTATCCTAGTATTGAACTTCTCGATAGGCGGTAGATTGTTCACGCCTTTGGCTTTAATGCCTTTCTCCTTTATAGACTTCTTTGCTTCTTGCATATCTTCGGGGCTCAGAACAAGCATGCCCCTCTTATTTGGTGGTGGAGGTGGTTCAGGGACAGACCAATCTTCATGGTTCTTGGCAATCTTGCCCATTAATTCTTCAGCTTCGTCTGGTGTTCTTTCCCTAAAAACACAACCAGCACAACTATCCAGATAGGATCTGAATTCATCGGTTAGACCAGCATAAAATATATCAAGTAATTCATTCTTTGGGACTTCATGTCCCGGCCTAGCCTTAATTAAATCACAATACCTCCCCCAAGATTTAGGGAGGTGCCCATCCTGCAATTGTTTAAAGTTATAGATTCTTTGCAAAGCAGGATGTTGCATATGAGCAGGAAAATATTTATCAACAAATAATTGAACTAAGTCCTGAGGACTCTCAATGGAACCATAGGGTAATGCATCATACCATGATTTAGCGTCTTCCTTCAAAGAAAAAGGAAAAAAGCTTGGCCACATAGAATTTTCGTATCTATTCATCATAGTAAATAGGTCACCTAACTCAGCGAGTTTGGTCAGGTGTGCTATAGCATCATCATTTTATTTGGCATAAAATGGTCAGCCTCGACTGTAGATATAGGTGAAAGATTAACAAAGAAATCATAATCTGGACCAGTGATGCATATAGGGGATGTAGAAAATTTAGGACCAGGAATAATCTTGTTCTTCATATAGTGCTTTTCAAGCAGCTCCTTAACAGCACCAGGGTCAGAGTCGACACACTCTTTAAGTTCCCTGCAAAAATCATCAACAAGAGTAATATAATCATCATCAAGGATCCTCTCCTTGAGTTCATCTAAGTCTAGGTAACCAAAGGTTTTGCAAGTAGGAATATAGGTAGCAGGAGTCTCGGTCTTGGGTTCTACTGCAACCTTAGCAGTCTGAGTTTCAATATAGTGACCAAGAAAACTAGTATCATCAATAGTAGTGGAAGCATCATCAAAAGTATTGGACATAGTAGCAGACTCAGTAGAAGTAGCATGTGGTGGTAGTGGTGAAGCAAACTTATTTATAACGGAAGGTGAATCAAGTGTAGCACTGGTACTCAAAACGGTACCTTTTCTTGTAGTAGATGGTAGGATCGGAACCTTGGGGTCTCCTTTATTACCCAGAGCGGATGAAGTGTGGCAGGCAGGATACTTCAAGTAGACTTGTAAATATTGCTATGCTCCCCGGATACGGCGCCAGAAAACAGTAGTTGATGACCCTCAACTGTAGGGCATCGATTGTAGTGTTCTCGAGGGTAAGTTAACCCAATTTATTGATTCGACATAAGGGGAGCCAAAGAGTATTTATAAGCTTTGATAGTTGAGTTGTCAATTCAACCGCACCTGAAATATACTTTCTTGCAACAAAGTATTAATAGAAACTGTGGTATGATAGTTGTAGCAATGATGGTAACGACAAAAGTAATACATCATAAATAAACTACTAGTAACCTGCAGGATTAAAAATATTGTAGGCTAGGGATATGGATGGTTGGGCACTACATGAATAAGAATGAACATGTAATATATTCTAACACGGGGAACGGCACATAGAAAAGAAATGATCATCTAGGCAAATATCAAACATTAGGCATGTATCCCACAGGTCGTTGTGCGTTCTTGCAATAAGAACTTGCACAACATCTTTTGTCCTACCATCCCGCTACGAACGAGGCCATAGGGAACTTATGGAGATTAAGGTGCTCCCGTCAAAGAGCACCGGAACAAAGCAATAAACTACATGGATACATGGAATCCGCAAAGTATGGACCATCCCCTTTGGTGTCCCAAGCTGTCACCTTTGGGATCGCCGGTTCCGGACCATAATAGGTGCATACAACTCATAGATAGGATCTCAAACATAAATATACTCATGAAAAAAAAAATAAGTGGTTCAGATCTGAAAACATGGCACTCGGGCCCAAAGTGACAAGCATTAAGAGCAACAAGTTGTAGCAAAGATGATAAACACCACAGTAGATGATAGGCAACATGCCCCCAACAATCTGATGAACTATTACATGATCAAACTCATCCAATCCCTACCATCCCCTTTGCCTACAACAGGGAATTACTCACACATGTGAAGAGAAGTCATGGACGGAGGATGGATTGGTGATGGTGATGACAATGGCGACGATCTCCCCTCTCCGGAGGCCAAACCATCCTCCAGATTAGCCCTCCCGAGGAAGAACAGAGGGTGGCGGCGGCTCCGCGGCGGGTTCTGAAAAAACGACTTACGTTCTGGATTTTCCTCGTCACGGGGATAAATAGGGGCCAAGGTAGGTCACCAGAGGGGGTGGGACCCACCCAGGCGGTCTCCCGGCACGGCCAGGGGGGTGGCCGCGCCAGCAGGGCGCCTGGGGCCCCCTGGCTCCCCTCTGGTCCACCTTCTGGTCCTGGGTCCCTCTGGGTGTGTGGATTTTCTTTATTTTTCCTGGGAATTTTCTGAGATGTCTAAAATCTATTTTCCTGCGCACAATAAAACCATACAGGCAGCTCTGCTGAAAACAGCGTCAATCCAGGTTAGTTTAGTTCAAATCATGCAAGAATGAGGGCAAAACAATAGCAAAAGTGTTTGGAAAAGTAGATACGTTTGAGACGTATCAGCAACCCACCGTATGCATTCTTTATACACAACGCATTCCCCTAGGTCCTTAATAAGGCAAAGTGTTGAGTGTTTGACTCACACAACACCACTAGGAAAATAGCAACACAACTTAAATATCAGACAACACATATTACTTCAACATCATATGACTACTAATAACTAGACTTATCCAATGTCCTCAAGAACTAAAGTAACAACACACAAGACATAAAAGAGATCATGATCAGTGGTGATAAATAGATGATAGACAATCTGGACATAACAATATTTCTCCAAGAAAACTCAATAGCATTCACCACAAAGTAGTAATCAACACCAGTAGAGTAGAGAGGATAGATAGTACGGGTTACAACACAAGTTACACTTGTGAGATGAGATAGGATGGTGGTGGAGATGGTGCTGATGTTGGGTATGATGTTGATGATGATGGCGATGATCTCCCCTTTCGGGAGGTGTTCTCCCCGGCGGAATCTGCCCGCCGCAGATGTCTTTTCTTCTCTGTAGGTTTCTGCCACGGAGCAGCGGAGGAACTCGCGAAACTCCTCTCTTTATAGGGTTTTTAGGTGACGGAGAATAAATAGGCCAAAGGGGGGAACCAGGGGTGGCCCCGGGTGTCCAGGCGGCCACCCGGCATGGACACCAGGGGGGCCGCGCCACCAGTCCGCCTGGGCACCTGGTGGCCCCCCTATGGCTCTCGTTTTGCGTGCCTCCGTCAGTTTTCTGGAAAATAACCTCCATCGATTTTCAGGTCATTTGGAGGTATTCTGATTCAACAACTCTGTGTCCACTTTTTACCGATGAATCCTACATTTGCTGCTTCGGCATCGGAAAGTTGCAAACTGTGTAAAATAAGCCAAAACAACATAAGAATATCATCATAAAATGAAATATATCAATGAATAGGGGTGAATTATGATATAAAATGGTGATGCATTTTGGACGTATCACTAGGTCGCGCCCCCAGGCCGCCTAGGAACCAGGTGGGGGTCCCTCTAGCCCCCTTCGGGCAACAGGAAGCTTCCGGTATGCTGATTTTATATATATTTTTCCCGGAATTTTTCTATCATTTTACGTAATGGGAAAACCTGAAATAAAAAGACAGCAGAAAACATAAACTGACACTGGGTGCACTGAGTTAATAGGTTAGTCCAAATATGATCAAAAGTGTATGAAATTGTATCGAAAGCATAGCAATATCACGCAAAACATGCATGGAACAAGCAGAAATTATAGATACATTTGGGACATATCATCATCCCCAAGCTTAATTCCTGTTCGTCCTCGAGTAGGTAATTGATAACAAGCATAATTTCTATGGTGACATGCTACCAACCATAAAATGACTTTTAAGTAAAGAAATTAAGGCATGTAATTAAATTCAAGTCATAACAAGCAAGAGTCTATATTAGCATTTAAACAAGCAACATAGGAACATAAAGGTGCAAGATCTTTCGCTATCCGTGACTCGAATGTCTCCAAATGGTGTTTGCGTGAAAGAAGTGGGAGATGGGAATATGAGAGGAAAACTATTTATTTTGTTGAGAACTCAATCTACTAAATTTTCACACTTGGTCTCCTTTGGAATCTGATCTTGACTCGTCCCCAGACCACTAGCCAGGTACATGCAAAAATGATCCACTCCCTTTTGACATTTTGAGCACTCATGCAATGGATAAGCGTAAGCAATAAAGTTGACACTTAGGATGGCAAAGAGAGAGAGAGATGGTGGAGGAGGAAGACAAAAAGGTGTGAAAGGATCACATCAATGAGGTCAATCATAGGCGAGAGAAAGCCAAATGATAGATATGATGTGAGGAGTAGGGATTGCCATGCAACGGATGCGTATATGAGCTATGGAAAGCTCTCCAATGGAACTAGTGGGGGTGCATCCAATTTGCTTGCTCAAGAAGACCTAGAGCTCCTTTGAGGAGGCTCATCATTGGAATATACAAGCCAAGTTCTATAGTGTAAAGGTCCACACATAGCTATATGCATATATGATTACCTCTATGGAGTACAAGATATAAGAGGGAGTACGAGTGTGGATCTCTCAAAAGGAATAGTAGTGTGCCCCCTTCTCTCTTTTTATTTTCTTTTTCTCTTTTTTCTATTTTTTTGTATTTTTTTGTATTTTTGGTGGACTCAATGGCTCTTTCTATTTAACTCTCATTTGTCCTCTTTGGGATCTTTTATGTTGTCCTCTTTGGGATCTTTTCCTCACTTTAGGGGCAACACTCTATTTTACAAGGAGTATAGGAGATCTTTCACACTTTACAAAAGTACTCAACATAAATAAGATGAAGCTATCGTGATGTATGAAAATGTATGTCTATTCTATTGTAGCAGGAACATCTATGACATGAAGATCAAGTCATGAGAGGATGGACGTTACATGGAAATATATATCGGAAAGGCTATGGAAATGCCTTGATAGGTAGGTATGGTCGCTGTTTTGAGGAAGGATATAAGAAGGTTTATGATGACAGAGTGTATCATGCCAAGGGTTTGGATGCACCGGCGAGGTAGGCGCCAACTCTCGGAGTGAGAAAAGGCAACGCATGGTACTAAAGAGGCTAGAAAATATGGGAAGGTGGAAGTGTCAACTTTCGAATACTTACATTAGTTCGAAGAACTCATGCACTTATTATCGGTAACTCTCAATCTAATCAGGAGGTTCACAAAGAGACAAGTACCCCGAGGAGGATTGTATGGGGGTTTGGTTATCCTTGAGCATCTTGACTCATGGTACGTGAGTGTACTCTAATATCCGATCCCTCCAAAGATTAGCGATCCATCTAGTAGCTAGAGTTCTCAACTAGTTAATTGGTTTTCGAAAATAAACACGGATTGCCCAAAATACGACATCTATCACTAATAGGCTAAAGCTCTTGACACCAAAAATTCCAACATTACTCAAAACAATACCTCAAAACTATTGCAAGTTACTACTACAATTGAATAGCAACCTCAATTACCTACTTCAAGTCAAGACACACAACTCAGTGCAACAAGCCAACTCTCTAAACAAGATAAATATGAAAACTCAAGAGAGTTCCAGCAACAAACTAAAAAAAAGCTATTAAAAAGATAAGCATGGAAACTAAGAGCTAAACATGGCAGCAGCTACGAAAAGATAAAGAACACACAACAAAAGAAAGATAAGCATGACAATCCTATGATGTGTTCTAGTTTAAAGGGGAGTGTGTTTCTCTCCCACACAAATAAAGTTGGGTTCTAGCTTGTTACGAACAGCAATAAAAGCTAAAGAAAACAAAAAAGTAAAGAGCAAGACGCTCCAAGCATAGCACATAACGCATGAAGTGATAAAAATATAGTGGAACGAAGGACAAACGAATAATTGTTGATGGAGAAGGGGATGCACGGGGGTATCCCCAAGCTTAGACGCTTGTGTCTCCTTGAATATTTCTTGGGGGTGCATGGGGGCATCCCCAAACTTGAGCGCTTGACACTCCCGGATCGTCTTTCATCATCTTCCTTCGCACACTTGAAAACTTCCTTCATACATAACTCATCATAAGCTGATTAGAGAGGTTAGTACCCATAATAAAACAATTTTCCTCTACTGGAAATAAAGATTTTCTTGAGGGTATACTGTTTCTCAAGACCGCCAAAAAGTTTTTGCAAAGAAAAAGCTAGTGCAAGACTTGCAAAACTGGGAAAAAGCAAAACGTGGCAGAATCTGTGAAAAACAGACCAGCAGGTAGTAAATATTTTTTTGGGGGTACTTATGCAACTCAAATCAAAAAACTCAGAACAGACGCTCGAAAGATAATTGTATAGATCATGCTGCCAAAAACATTCAGATCAAAAAGATAATCTGGTGATTTATCGTGAATTTTTCCGTCCAAGGACAGAATCTGTTTTCTGGACAGCATGTCACAACTTTTGAACTTTCTTGCAATCAGAGGCTAAACTTGGCACAAAGCTTGAAAATAAAGATACAATGATGTTGCTACAGTAGTAACAATCATCAAGACCAATAAAAACAGAAGGAAAAACCTCTTGGGTTGCCTCCCAACAAGCGCTTTCTTTTACGACTTTGAGCTAGGCACAAAGCAAAAAAGAAGAATCAAAGATCACCGAAGTCATCGGAATCATAAAAACCTTCAAATTGGTCTTCAACAAGTTCATTCTTCTTTTTCCTAGGGAAGAGGTACATACCTTTCGCTTTCCCACGTAAGAGTATGTGTCCCTTACCTATATCAATGAAGCCATTGATGGCTCGGAGGAAGTCCCTTCCAAGCACTATGTTTCCTTGGTTTGGCTCCATGATGAAGAAATCAACCATTGCAATCCTTGTAAGGAATGTAACTTGAACGTCTTTTAACTTTCCCTGGATCTCAGAAATATATCCATTAGCATGTTCATGATAAGATCACAAATTTTCCATGTTTAGTTTCAAAGAATCATAAACTATTTTTGGCATTGTAGAAACCATGGATCAAATACCACAAAAAGCAAGGAAGTCTTGGTAAGAGATGCTAATTCTAACAAAAGGCTCCCAATCATCATATATCTCCAACATATCTTTCTTGTTGGGCTTAGGTTTCTCTACCTTCCTAAAGTCTAGAGCATCATTCTCATTTCAAGAGTAGCAAGTCTATCTATAACAGTATCAAAACTATGATCATAAAAAAATAACTAGATAGACCATGTATAATATCAAGAGCTCTAGCTTCATCACAGTCTAACAAATCTCCTTCAGTAATATCAAGAGAGTGTTTACACCACTTAAAAGACCATGGTAAAAATTTCTAAGCACTATTTTTATAGGTATCCAAGGCATAATTCTCCTATGTGCATCAGAAATTCTATCCCATGCCTCCTTCATATTTTCTCCATCCCTTTGATGGAAATCTAGAACTTCCGATTCCCTCAAAGCACCAAGTCCTAACATGCTTGACTAAACAAAAGGGACTACTAGAAAAAAGATAAATATTTTTTTTGTAGTTTTTGATAAAGGACACTAAAGCAAAAACTGAAAGATAAACTAACAAGACTAAAAAGCAAAGATAAAAGATAGCGTGCAACTCCCCTATCTTGTAGAGTGTATTCCCCAGCAACGGCGCCATAAATTAGCTTGATGGCACTGAAGTAGTGCTCCTCGTTGGCTACCCCAAGTGGAAGGTTGAGATGTAGTGTAGCATAATTTCCCACAGCAAAGATACCAAAGTTTTTCTTCCCGTAGGACTCCAGCAACGACAAGTAGGTGACAATGACGCTAGAAATTACTAGCACGAGTTCACGTGAACCTGCACACAGATACAAACAACTTTGCTCCCAACGAGTACAGAGAGGTTGTCAATCTCTCCAGCCTTGCTGTTTACAAAGGGTCAAACGCAACAGATAAAAGATAGTGATAACTGCAACTACAGAGTAAAACTGGAAGTAAATAGTGGGGGTAAACAGTGGCGAAAATATGGACCGGGGTCCCATGAAGTTCAATAGTGATGTCTCTCTCCCAAAATACGATAAACAGCTATGCAAGGTGAACAAATTGCAGCCGGGAAATTTATAGGATTAAAAACGCACCACAATGCTAACTATGCTACAAAAGAAAGGAAGAGGCTCAAAAGCATGGGCAGTACGCCAAGATAAGTAGACAGAAATCCATCTGCATCTACTACTAATCATCCACCTTGAGATATCTATCCAGAACATCTCGCTGGTATTAAGTTGCGAGCCCCACCCAAAGTGTAAACCCAAAGCAACAGACAACTGCATTAAAAGAACTATGCGTAAAGTAAAAAATCCTTGCAACCTTGGTTACAAGCACCGTTGTTTTCCCCCTTGTGGCAACAACACATCCCCTAGACTCTTGTTTCTGTCACTCAAGCTAGTCATCGGGGGGCATGAACCCACAATCATGCATAACGCTCCCTCTTGGAGTTACTACCTACTACTTGGCCAAAGCAATAAATAGCAAGGAGAACATGCAAGAATTACTCAAGAAAATAAAATATAAAAGAGAAGAACCAAATATATTGCTCATCATAATCCGAACATAGTCTAATAATCCATCAGATCCCAGCAAACTCAAGATAGCAACAGCAGAAAGAATTCAATATGTGCCTTGATCGTGTAGGGCAGCTCAAAAGGTATAATCCATGAAGAACAAAGAGGGGGAGAGGACATCACATAGCTACTGATCATGGACCCATGGTCCAAGGTGGACTACTTATGGCTCATCTAGGAAGCGTCCATGGTGGTGGAGAAGCTCCCGGAGGTCAATCCTCCCTCTAGCAGGGTGCCGGGAAGAGGTGTTCTGGTGCTCCCGATCTTGGAAGCGTGGCGGCGGAGGAACAGAGGCGAGATCGCGAAAAAGGGTTCTGTCCTTGGGGGTTTTGGGACGAGAGAGATATAAAGGCGAAGGGGGGCAGCCAGGGGGGCCACCAGGAGTCCAGTTGGCTTCCCGGTGCGGCCCCACCCTAGGTCGCGTCCCCTGGCCACCTGGGCACCAGGTGGGGTCCCTCTGGCCCCCTTCGGGCATCTGGAAGCTTCCGGTATGCTGATTTTTTATATATTTTTCCTGGAATTTTTATGGCATTTTACGTAATGAGAAAACCTGAAATAAAAAGACAACAAAAAAACAAAACTGGCACTGGGGTGCACTGAGTTAATAGGTTAGTCCAAATATGAGAAAAAGTGTATCAAAAGCATAGCAATATCACCCAAAACATGCATGGAGCAAGCATAAATTATAGATACGTTTGGGATGTATCAGTCTCCTTCATCGGTTCATGATGATGACTCGTCGAGGTTTTTACTAGTTGATCGGGATCCAGGGCACCAAGGAAACCGGAGCACAACTTGCATATGGTCCCTCTTAGGGACGAATGACCACCGAATGCATGTATGACCTCACAAATGGGCATGGAATATAATAATACGTCAGTCACGCTGTGATTACTCCTCCATCCCTTCCAGCCGCCCCCTTCATATACAATATGGGACATAAGAGGAGCATTTGATATGGATCATGCTACGGTTAAGGACGGTGTGCCTTGTTCGCATCAGTTGAGGTCATGTACTCTCCAAGCATGTTGAGATGGTATGGGAGGCCTTCACCTGCCAAGGCCTATGTCCTCTTAGGTTGAAGACAAGATGCCCCTCTTGGTTCAGGACTCTAGGTCAACAGCAAATATGTGAACTATAGAGTTTGTCCGCCTATATAATGAGACAACAGGGGTAGTATGAGGCATGTTTCACAACATCCCCGTAGTCTTGATAGCTTATCCTCAATTACATTGTAACCTGTAAAACCCTCAGTGTCAGGCATCAATAAAACTTTTGTTAATATAATTATTTGTGATTAGCAATGTCTCTAATCACCCTTGATCATGCCTTGTTCATCTTTGAATACAAACAAACCCAAAATGCCTTTTGATGAATATTAAAAATAATGTTGCAAATGAAACTTGTCCAATAATTGTGGAACCACTTTTGTATAATCACTAATAATCATTGGACCATGATAGAACAACAATGAAATTTATTAAACTGTAAAATAAATCAAACAATTCAAACAGTAGAAAACCAGTGGCATTTAATCCCTTTTAAATAAAACAAAAATATCAAAAGAGATTATAAAAGTACCAAACTTTTTGTGCCACTTGTATAAAGTGCAACACTAATATACAGACAAGTTACACATTTTATAAAAATGCAAAAATAATTAAAACAAATACAAACAGTAAAGGAAGAGAAACTAAAAGTAAATAAAACAAAAAAATGGAAAAATTCCTAAGCCTCGCTCAGGGCGAGGACTGCCCGGCCCATCTTCCCTCTCCCCCACCAGGCCCAGCCCGCCTGGGCCGTCTTCTTCCCCGCTACAGTGGGCAGGGACGCCATGCCGTGGCGACCATCCCGTGGTGCCATGGCGGAGGGCATCGCCGTGTCGCCCATCAGCGACAGGACAGCGGGGATAAGTTCCCCCGAGGCCTCGCACCCAACCCTAACCCTAGAACCCGCCCTCCCCGTCTCCTCGCCTCGTTCTCGCCAGGGAAAGATCCGCCCGAGCTCGTCGTCGCCATGACCGCGCCCACTCGCGGCCGGTAAGCTCCCTAGCCCTCGCTGCCGTGTCCACCGGGTGCGCCGTCGTCGACTACGTCGACTACTGCGACGAATTCAAGCCGGGAGCTCCTCTGCACCGCACACGCCGTTGTTCCCCTTTTTCCACCGCGTCGACGTCGCCGTCCTAATTCGCCGCCGTTGACTCACCCCCGAGCCCACTTCCACCTACGTCGTGCTCCTGGTGAGCTTCTTCCCCTTCCCCAACTCCCCATCGAGCTCCCCATGCACCGTAGCTGCGGCCGCCATTTGGGTAGCAAATCCTCGCCGCCGGCGAGCCCTTTTACCGCGACCTAGCCCACGCGTTTTGCATGCGGTTCACGCCACCTTGCTCGCCACGTCCCCAAGAGCGCGCCCGTGTATCGCATGCCCATGCTCTCGCCGTATTCGTCGACGCCGTTTGAACCCGTAGCACAACCGCGGTCACCTCGACGCCGGCATCGATTCCGGCGGCCCTCGGTTCCGTCCCCACCATGAATCGACGCGGCTTGATCCCCTCGTTCGATTGAGCCCCCTCACGCCCACTCCCGTCGCCTGTGCTGGCCAGCAGCCTCGCCGCCGTGCCACGGCCGTCGCCGGTGTGCCCAGGCCATGGCTTGTGCCACTGACCTCGGGGTCCCACCTAGAGGATTAGCCCCTAATTAACTGTTAGTTAAAAATAACCCCCTATCAGATTAATATAACTGGAATTAGCACTGGAGTCTATGACATGTGGGCCCTAGGCCATTTGTTTAAATTAATAAAACTGTTAGCGGTCTCTCACTGACGACTGGGTCCCACCTGTAAGGAATTAAGTTAAAATTAATAAAAAATGCTAATAAGTCTATGACATGTGGGTCCACTGGACTATTTTAATTTAGTTAAATCATTTTTATTAATTTAGAGGCTGACCAGTGGGACCCACTGGTCAGGTTTGACCAGTCAACCCTCTGTGGATAATGTTGTATTTTATTAATAAAAGAAAATCCAGAAATTGATTTAAAATGGTTTAAACTTTAAAATTCAATATCTTTTAAACCGTAAGTCAGATTCAAAAACTTTATACATGAAAATTGATCAGAAAAATATAATGAATGCGAATACGCTATCTGTATACGAACCACACCCCTCTAACACAACGAACACCGACATCCCCCCCCCTCCGTGCTGTTTGTCGATAATTCCCGGTGCGGATAAAAACCTGTCGGATGAATTTATTCCGAACACGAAAGTTGTCCGGAATGGTTCAACTAACACGGATACACCCCCCTTATCTTTGTCGGATGCCCACGACACCTCCGGCATGAACCCTTCCCCCTCCGGACACCCTGTCCGGTAATCACCCGGAGCCGGTAGTTCATCCCCGGATGAATTCCCGCTTCGAGCAACGTGCATTGCACTGCGTTAGAACACCGTTAACTTTGCATACGTCACGCCATGTATTTGTTTGCTATGATTGCTTTGTATTTACTGTGTTTATCCCCCTTATTCTCCGATGACCCCACTGCCGTCGTCGACTACACCGCTGCCGGGTACGACTACTTCGTCGATGACCCTGCCCCTACCGTCGAGCTTCCAGGCAAGCAGAGCCATTCTCTTCCCCAGATATCGCCTACCTTTCCGTACTTTCTTGCACTAGGCATTGTTACTGCTGCTGCTACGTTACAATCCTATTCAATTGCATAGCCTGATTTTGTTGCCCCTTGATGTACCTCCTTTATCCTATGCTGCCTATATAATTATGCATTATTCAGCAGTGAGCCCTGCGCATTTTTAGCTAGGATTAGATAGCGGGTCGTGGACACTCAGGGTAGTGACGCGGATACAACTTATTACAACTGCACAGGTACGGTACAATGCAGACACCGCCTAAGGCCCCCTAGCTCGGCTCTGCCGAGCCACCATCAAGTGTGAGCTATCAAGGAGTAATCCTTGTACTCCACTCGTTGCTGGCTCTGTATAGCCGCTCTAGGTACCTGAGCCCCGGTTGTCCTTAAGGTAAGAAGTCGGGCGACCCAACGGTGCCCGCGAGCGGTATATTGTCGGGAGCGACAGGGAGGGTACGACCGACGTACTGGCGTGCTTGGCCCCTGCTCGTATCTCGCGAGAGTTACCAAACCACGAAAAAGTCGAGCTCTACCAAGAGCACACGCGAGACAAGGTAAGGAGACGGTTCACCTTGTCGGTAACCGCGCGCTTTGACGGGACGACAGGGCAGGCCCCGACGTTACCGGTGGGCCTTGTTGCTGTTCGTTGACCGTTGTGTTGTTAGTCAGACAGCGATAACGGTTGTCTGCGAGATAATATTAAAATGCTAAATGGTTCGGCGGATGACTTGAGAGACCCGTTGGTCTGTACGCACTACCTACACGTGGGATTACGGTGTGGGCCCTCCGCGTCGTAGTTCGTCCGAAAGCTCTTCAAACGTCAGCAGTACTGCGGCCTGATCGCTGGGAAGCCGTGTTGTCTTATTTGCTGCAGCAGGTGTGTTTGGATTTTCTTTTGCTTCACCGGCCAGACTCGCACTGTGCAGGAGCGTGCAAGGGTGCGGGACCTAGACCCCTTGGCGCATAGGATATAGTCCGGCGGATGGCCTCTCTGTTGAGCCTAGGATGGGCTGCGTCGTGTCGGATAGCCTCGGTGGGGAGTTCCCTAACAAGGTTCACGCCACCCTGGAGATCCGAGCGTGCAGGATGAACAGTAGTGCACCCCTGCAGGGAGTTTAATCTATTCGAATAGCCGTGTCCACGGTAACAGGACACTTTATGCTGAAGCTGGATCTTACCACTACAAACTATTACTATTAAACTGTATGGTTCCGCGTTTTCTTCCTCGCAGGGAAGTCGAGGAGGGGAACTCGGAGGCATTGTTATTATTAATCATTACAACTTACTATTATACAATGTTGCAGCAACTTCTGCTTCATTGTTACTTTATTGCTTTATATAAACTGTTGGCTGTTTCTCTTCTCATGCTGCAAGACATCGTCAGAAGATGCTAGTCTTCGATAGGCCTAGCTTCTTACCCTTATTCTGATTTCTATCTTGCAGTCCACTATATACAGCCTCCCCTTTCCATTGATACAAATGCATAATGCTTAGTAGCGGACGTAAGACTCGCGGGTATGCTAGATACTCACCTTTGCTTTATTTCCCCCTTTATGTTTTGCCTGATCGGCCGCTGCAGTCGACGTTGGAGCCCAGGAGCAGGAGTACCCCGGAGGCGGATAATACTACGTCGAGACCCCCGCTGACCAGGACCAGGAGTAGTTTCGGAGGCTCCCAGGCAGGAGGCCTTTCCTTTTCGATCTGCATCTCTGATGTTATTTGTGCTAGCCTTCTTAAGGCAAAACTTGACTAACTATGTCTGTACTCAGATATTATGGTTGTATAACTTATGTATTCGGGTCCGCGTGACCCCCTTTATTGTAACATATTGGTTTATCCTTTTGTGTTTAGAATTGTGTTGTGATATTCTCACCGTGGCACCCTAATCTCAGCCGTGTACCCTGCGTGTATGATTACTGTACACGGATTGATTTTGGGGGTGTCACATAACCCCTCGTAGGCTCAAACCTGGGTAAACGTCCGTTGCGACCCTCTGGTATTTCTTATCTAGCGATCCACCCTATCGGGACTACCGACGATTTCTGTTATCATCAAGCATATTGCGAGACGAAGTCGTCATTTAATCACCGCCCGCTCGTAGGATGCAACTCTCGTCAAAGTCGGTTCCAGCATCCGCCACCATCGGTTCGAGCAAAAAAAGGGCATTTACATTTTTGCCCCTAATTGCGTCCAATCTCATATTTACCCCTAATTTTTTGCTATGCTCAAATTTTCCCCTATAATCCATTTTAGTTGCCAGAATGCCCTTTTGCATGGTCAAAGTTGTTTGGCTATTACTTTGAATTAATAAAAAAATCCATATGAAATAAAAAATGCAAATAAGATATCAAAGTGTTCAGAGAAATACCATCTACATGTGCATGTCATTAACATTCATAACAAAAGCATTGTTTAAACTTGTTTAAGGTTAATAACATTAATATTATGTTTAAGGTGAACGCAAATTAATGCACACATATGCGATGTATGTAAATGACATACGTGCATAGTTGATGATTTTTAGAAAAAATTTGTAACTTCTTCGAATTTTACGAGTTCATATTATTTTTAAAGTAATGATCAAATTAGTTTGACCAGGCATAAGGGCATTCTGGCGACCTAAAATAAATTTTAGGGCAAAAATTAGAGTGAGCGCAAATTAGGGAAAAAGGTAAATATCCCAAAAAACATCGCATCATAGCATTGGCTTGTGTCAGTTATAGCATCCGTAACCTCCCATTCCATCAATCTACATGACTGGGTGTAGCATCCACACCATCGGTCCCAACATCCATGGTACCCGATTGTAGCATTGGTGGTTGTCGTCTCGGTTGCCCAACATGCAACGTCCCGTGACACATCTTATCCGCAACATCGGGTGTCATTCGCAGCACCGTGTTTGTCGTCTCCAACATCGGCGAGTGCACCTCGCACCACCCCATTTTGCAATACTCGTGGCTTGTTCAATAAACCTGGGTAATTTTCCTTGTCTCTCTCTTAGTGATTGAAGTGTTTTAACTCCTATCCGGAAAATCTAGGATATGGTCTTGTAACTTCGATCTCGATGGTCACTCATTGAGATGCGTTCGAGACAAGAATCCACTCTTGGTTTAGGACTCTAGTTCAATAGAAAAATATGTGAACTATGGAGTTTGCCCGCCTTTATAATTAGAGGTGAAGGGTAGTTTGAGGCATCTCTCACAACATTTCTATAGTCTCGATGGCTTATCCTCCATTACATTGTACCCCTCGTAGGCTCAATCAAACCTGGGTAAACTCCCGTTTGTGACCCCCGCCGGTATTTTCGAAATCTAGCGATCCCCCCTATCGGGACTACTGACGATTTCTGATATCGTCAAGCATCTTGTGCGATGACGTGGTGGTTCCATCACCGCCCGCTCGTAGGATGCCACTCTCGTCAAAGCCGGTTCCAGCATCCGCCACCATCCGTTCGAGCAAAAAAAACATCGAATCATGGCATTGGCTCGTGTTAGTTCTAGGATATGCGACCTCCAGTTCCATCAACCTACATGACTGGACGTAGCATCCACCATTGCCGGTCCCAACATCCATCGTACCCGATTGTAACATTGGGGTTGCCATCTCCAGCACAATCATTTATCGGTTGCCTCGCAAGCAACGTCTCGTGGCACACCTTATCCTGCACTGTCGGATGTCATTCGCAGCACCGTATTTGTCATATCCAGCATCGGCGAGTGCACCTCCTGCAGCACTCGTGGCTTGTTACGGGAAACATTTCGCAAAAAATAAATAGAAGAGGTTATATGTGATTTTTAAAAAATAATAATGAAGTATAGGGTATATATGATAACTTTGAATCGATGGTTAAACGAGTTCACTTGTTGAACAAAGGTGACGTCATCAGATTAAACGAGTTCAAAAATGTGCGCCTAACGGTAACTACTAGTAGGCCACGGCAACTCGCGGCCCCCAACAGCGCGTCTCACACGTTGGAAAAAAAAAACAATCCGGATTCGACCAGCAGCAAAAATACCGACCCTTTTCTTTGCCGCCAGTTCCTTCCTCTGTCGGATTCGATCGCAGCAAATACCCCAGCTTTCTTGCTCCCCCCGTTTCCAATTCCAAGCCCCGATCCGGCGAGCTAGGTCATCTTGCCCACATTTCCGCTCCCTCCCTCCGCCGGCTCGCGAGTTCGTGCGCTCGTCCCTTCCCTGGCCGTCACCATGGCCGGCACCACGGCGCTTCCGCGGTCTCTGCTTCCGCGCCGCCGCCGACCTGCACTCCTGCCCATCCCGCGTGCGCGTCAACCCTTCGCTGATGGCGAACCCCGCGCCTGCCAAGAAGCCGAAGCGGCCCATGCCTGTGCACAACGACGGATCGCAGCCGCCGCCGGCCAAGCGTGTACGCGGTGCCTGCTCCGGGGGCGAGCTCCATGTCGCGGCCGCCACCAAGATCGACAGCAACAGCCTTCGATGCCCCACCAGTGGCAACGATCAGAAGAGTTCCACGCGCCTCGTCGCCTCCCTGATGGCGTACCCCGAGCCGGCCACCTTGCAGGAGAGCGCGCCCGAGTCGAAGCCGCCGATGCGCAAACTGATCGAGAACGCCCACCTTGCCAAGGCTGCCGCAGACGAAGCCAGACATCAGCGGGACATCGAGCGCAGCAGAGCAGAGGCCCCGCGGAAGGTGGAGGAGATGGTGGACACCGTGCAGTTCAACGACCCTTTCATCGATCCCTCCGATGTGACCAAGTCCCCACAGATGCTGCTCCAATCAAGGCAAGAAGCATGGTGCGCTCAAGCTCAGCTCATCGAAAAGGCTCGCCAACGGGCCATGGAGATGTACAACCGATCAATGATGCACTGAGAAGAAGAAAAAGAAACTTCTTTCGGTGTGCAGTTTTAACTTAGCCGAGCAAAGCAGACAAAACAGAGTCTGCAGGTGTAGCCTTGCTGGTGGCACTCTCAGAGCTTAGCTGAGCAAAGCATAGGAAACAAAGCTGTCACCTGTCAGCTATGTAGTCTTAGTTGCAAGTGACAAGTAGTATGTAGGAGTATTTCACTGGCATGTTTTCCCGTAATGCGAGTGACCCTCTTAATTCGACCATTAATCCCTGTAATTATGATCACAGTTGATCCATTAATGCAAGGGATTTTTTTTATATCTCCCATCTGCCACTAGAACTCTTCCTAACTTTTCAGCATAATACAGTCACACGGTTACCCCAAGAAAATTGCTTTTGTGCTCCAGCTGTTCCAATTGACTGTTGTTTTTCAGGACAAGAACAGACATGTGTGCTCCCTCTAGAATATATTTTTTTTACATCTGAACAATGCAGAATGCATTTGTAGTATCAGGAGGGCACCAAAAAGCTATGTGCACTTGCTCTCTGAATTTTGCAACATCTGCAAATTTCGTTCAATGTAATTCATGCGAATATCAAATCAAACCACATGTCACGTTGCAGAGAAACTAAAATACTTGGCAGCAATGGTGTTTACTAAATTGAATATCTGAATTCACATCATCATTGACATAAATCCGCTGGATTACAAGGGAATTACAATGCCTGATACTTAATCTGAATTCTTAGTACGCAACTTCATTAAATTACAATGTGAAATGTTGGCAACATTTCACAGGTGTTGCAGTCAGGAGTGCGCATTTTGACATGCTGCGAAATAGAAAGGTTAGCACTGTTCTGCATATTTTGTAGATCCTGGGGTCACCGGTTGTTTTCCCTCTGTAAAGGTCATTAGTTTGTTGTATCTTGAGTAGATCCTGGGGTGACAGTTCATTTCCTCTTTATGTCAATGCCTTCACAAAAGTACAAAACCAACAAGAAACTTCTGAATCCTCGGTAATTTAAACTGAAGGAAGAGTTTATACGGCCTTTTATTTACAGGAGAACAGTAGGAAAGGATCCTACTGTAAATTTTACATATAGAATATTGAGTACAAAGTTATGTACCAACTAAAAAGTAAAAGGAAGAATATCACTGGAAGTGATGTATCCAGGATTTAAAAGGAAGTAAAAGCTTTCGCTTCACTCCCTGTGTAACTAGAGTATGATCCTCTTTGAGGTTTCTCTGCCAAGTAGCAACAGTTGGGTTCTCATGATTAAATATCAAGCCATTCCCTTGCCTCCAAATGTTCCAACGGCCTAAAATGATGATCTCCTTTCTGAAAGGCTTGTTAATTTCCTGCGTTACTCATGAAAAAAAAGATCCCTGATTTGAGAAAATTCACAATCACATAATAAATGCATATCTGTTTCCTCCACTTGAACATTAGAGAGAACATATGTGTATTCAGGCAAGTGAAAAGACTTCCTTGAAGAAGGTTTATGGTGTTCACTCTGTCCTGGAGCAGCAGCCAAGAGAAAATTTTGTGCCGGTGCGGGCAAGCACTATGCCAGAAGCTACTGCAATGTTCAATATTTTTCAGCCTTTTTGTAGTCCTTCAGGCTTGGCAAGATATTTGCATTGCTAAAGACGATGGAGGTCATGGGCTCAGGAATCTTCAAGCCATCAATGAAGGTCTCATCCTATCTTTTTCTTGGTGAATTGCCAAATCTCCTGATTCTCACTTATACCTAGTCCTTAAAGCTAAATATTTTTACGAATCTTCCTTTTGGAAAGCTTCTAAAAATGTACCCGAATCTGGTTTATGGTCATCCATTTTGAAATTATTACCTAAGCTAAAATCTCATGCTTTTTATCAAATCACTCAAGGAAATATTTCTCTTTGGAGCACTCCTCGGTGCAACAGATAAGAATAGGTTCATGACCACCTGATTATTCAGCAACCTAATTATGTTTATCCTACTATAGTTTCTCCTCTTTGGAACACTAGTCAAAAATCTTGGAACATTCCTCTTATTAACAGTCTCTTTCAGGACCTATGGCTTCTATTATTGCTCAGACTAATATCATCAATGATGACTGCCCTGATATCCTGTGCTGGGACCTCACTCCTAATGGATCCTGCTCCCCCAAATCTACTCACAAATTGTGTTTGCAGGATATTCAATCTGTCCCCAGAAACAGACCAACCCAAATCTCAAAATAGGTTAAGCTCATGCTCAAAGCTGTATGGAAAGAAAAGGCTGTCATTCATAAGGTACAAACATTGCTTGGAAACTACTAAGGAAAGCTTTACCCACTGGTAAGAGAGCAGGTAGATTTTCTATTCACATTTCACAATTCTGCTCCAGATGTGGTCAGATTGAGGATGAAATGCATTTATTTTTCCTTTGTGACTCAGGTAGAGCTGTCCGGTTCTCTCATCCTTGGCATATTAAATCAGATGTGTTACTGCAGAATAATTTATCAATGCAGGCTGTGCTTTCCAATCTTATAAATGTTGGCCATCCTAGTACTACCCTCTCTAATATTCATAATTTCTTATGGTGCATCTGGAAAGCTAGGAATGATTTCCTTTTTAACAGAAAGTGCTCCTCTCCACACCATTTAAATTCTTCTGTGAATGCTCTAAAGGAATTTACTGACCTAAAACTCACTGGGAATTCTACTTTTGCCAGTACTATGCCCCAGATTTGTCCCTCCCCTGATTCACTGCCTTAACAAGGGCTCACTATACTCTGATGCTGCCTTTCTCTGAAGAAAAATTCCTGGTTCCCCCAATGGCCATACTGCTACTGAAATTGGTGTTTTCATTTCCTTTTTAGAGGATCATAAGGAGATCACAATTCAAGTCCAAGCTTCAGCACCTACTACCTCTACCCCATTGCAAGCTGAAGCTTTAGCCCTTCTGTTTTCTGCTCATATTGGTACACGGATGCAACAAAAAAATTATTGTGTGCATTTTTTCTCAAGTTTTTTCACTGTTGCAGCAAAAACTCTGACAATATTGTTGCGTATTATATTTACCATCAATTCATGGCAGCAAATTTGATCACTGGTGATAGATTTTTTAATAACGGTTGCAACAAAATTCGGGACCTATCATAAACGATCACACTTCATCTTTTTTGTTGTAGCAAATTATTAGTAGCATTTTTATGTCATGCTCTAAAATGGATGTGCTTAACACTAAAATACATCTAGATACATCCGATTAGCGAAAAGTAACATAGATCAACGTAGTAGCATTTCAATACCACGGTTGCAACATTTACGGTGTGCCATATGCAGCAAAAGCGGAAAATAGTGCGCGCAGGTGGGCTTGGCCCGACTGGCCAAAGCTTCAGTCGGTCGGCCGGTCAGGAACATTAGCCAACGCGAAATCATTAATTAAGGAGTACTCCTTTTGCAGCTAATATTTTCACTTTCTTTGTGGTTGATAAGTGGTACATTGCATGCATACTACTTAGCGCAACCTGCACTTTTTTCATTCTTCGTACATTTTTTTAAACATTTTATCTCTTATACCTAAATGACAAATCGATTTCGCAGTTGGATTACTCGCGTCGATGTCCTCGAAGCTAAATCATATGTTAAAATGGTTTCCACAAACTATTTTTTTTCGCAACAAGCTTGTGTGTTCATGAGAACCACGATCATACCTCTCATGAAAAAAAATGTGTTTTCCCCTTCTGAGAGGCACGATCGTGCCTCTTGCAGAAGCACACCCATGCCTATTAAAAAAATTATTTTTTTCATTTTTGAAGAGACGCGGTTGTATCTCTCGTGAAGCACACTCGTTCCTCCACGAGAGACACCACTGTGCCTCTCGGAGAGAAAAACGTGTTTTTTTCCTTTTAGAAAGGCATGGGGCGTGCTTGTCCCGAAAGTAAAGCCGTGCCTCAGTAAAAAAAGTATGTGACTTGCATGTCGAAAAAGAAAATATATGCCTTCAAGAGAAACAAGATCGTGCATCTTGAAAAAAAATGAAAATACATTTTTGTCTTTTTTGAGACGTGTGAACCAAAACCTGGGCCTCCACGAGAGTCGCGACTGTGCATATCGTAAAAAATTTAAAAAGTATTTTTTGCGTAATTGTTTTGACAAAACAAAGATCCAAAATATAAGAAAAACCGCATGAAAATCTGAACCTGAAAAAACGTAAAAAAATACATCTAAGCCCCGAAAACACTTACACAACTTTTTCTCTCCAAAAAAGCACTCAGAACGGGACACTTTGTACAATGTTATGGGAAAAGTAGACAACAACAACATATATTTGATAAAATAATAATCATGTATCTATAATACCTAAGTAGTTCATCCCCACTAACCTACTTATCTTGACATGCAAGCTATCCACATCATCAAGTAGGTCCACCATGTAAAAATACTTCCACTAACTTTTCACGCACATGCTTCCATTAACTTTGCATGTGCATGCCACCTATAAAAAATAAACAATAACTTTTTTATGCACTCAACTCCATAATTTATAAGTAACCTTTTTTTATGCAAAATCAAATGATGAGTTACATCACATTTTATTTTTCTATATGAAGTTTTTTATAGATACACATCCTTAGTTATTATCATTGTTTTGGATTTAATCAAGGATGGACATCTTTTCAATGTCTCTACTAAACGTTTTTTTTTCTTATCATCTCACCGATATATTGTCAAGTAACTAAATTAACAAAACAAAACTTAAAATCATTTTAAGATTTTTCATCATTTTTTCTTAGTTTTTTACTTTAAACAATATTTCTTTAAAAAAGAATTTATAATCAAATTATACTATGTTTCTTATTTTTTCACATGTTCTAAAACATCAAAAAAAATATAACAGTTCCCGCAGCAACGCGCGGGGTATCATCTAGTTTAAACAATGTGCATAGCTTTAGTAAAAAAATGTTACCCATATGTAAGAGCAAGTTTTGTCCTCCAAGGTTTTGGAAATTGTTGGACAAAGCAGTAGAGGAACTAATATTGTTTTCGAGTATAAACAGATACTTAGGTTCCTGAAAAAATGGAGTTTGCATGTAGAAGGTCGAAGGACAACTCACTGCAGCAAAGCTGCAGTCCAATACCGAAGCTTTTGAAGGAAGACGACCCCTAAAAATATCGTCGAGAAAGAAGATGCTCTCGAGTAGAATCGCAATGAGGAGAAAGCTGAAGCTGAACGAAGACTTAGTTATTTACTAGTTTCTCTTTTACTTTCTTGAGTCGTAGGAAAAACTGTACTATCAAGAGGGGTTTGCTAGTTGAAATCTTAGTCCAAGTGAATTTGCTCTGCTCAACCTAAAACTCAAAGTTAGCCCACCAAGAGAAATCTTACTGAGTCGAGTAATAGCTCGAAGGCAAAGTCATCGCACTTGGTGCCTTTGAGAGAGAACTCGTTTCAGTCATTTCACCATCGGGATCGCCACATATAAATACCCCGCACCCAGCCGCCATTTGTGGTTGGCTGCTCCACTGAATATTCTGAGACAGAAGAGTTGTGAGAATGCCGAGAAAGATATTGAGAGAAAACCAAACCCAAGTCTCAAACTGAGTTGAGAAATTCACATAGACTTAGGTTGATATTAGCCGGCCTTTTTATCTTGAAGATCTGCAAGTCTCCCAGACGGATAGGTGTCGCATGTCAAGCAGTCGAAGAGTAATTGTCACTGCTGCAGGAAGTCTGTAAAGGTTTCGGAGATGTCTTGAATCATCTACCCCGAGTAAGAACTGGACAAGCTCGAGGAGTTTGTTGCAGTGGAGAATAGGACGGAGAGAGTTTTGCTACAGATGTTCAATCACTAGTCCCTCCAACCAGACGTAGCACTTTACAGAGTGTGAACTGGTTCACCAAACATCGTTGTGCCAGGCTTGTTTTTTTACTCGTATTTACCTTCTGTACTTACTCTATTGCCTGTTTGCCTTTGATGTTTCCCCTCGTCTCATTCTCTTTCGACTTAGGCATGTCTTTCGACACCGCAATTCTTTCGATCTACTCTTAGTCCTTTGTTGTTTGTGTGTTTTCCTTCTAAGTTCCGTATAATTTTTAGAAGTGATCATTCACCCCCTCCCCCTCTGATAATTCTTGAGCTTTCAATTGGTCCCAGAGATAGGCACTCCCTACACTCTGCGTATTTTGGTCTAACCGCCTGGAGTGTTGTCAAGAATGTCGTTAGCAGTTGTTCGCTCCGGCAAACCGATTCCTGTTTACAATGGGAAGGACTGTCCTTATTGGAAGGACAAAATGAAGAGGAACATTATTGACATCAACTCCGCCGCCTTGGAAATTTTCAAGCATGGAGTTCAAGTCAAGGATGGAAAATCTATCACTCCTGATGAGGCAAGGAACATGGCTCTTGATTCTGAAGTCTGGGTTTTCATCACGAATCATCTGACTCCAGAAAAATATCACGAGGTGAAGAATATTCCTTCGGCCAAAGGCGTCTGGGACTATCTCGAGAAGATTGGTGAAGGTGTCTCTACTCAGAAAGATGCTCGCATTGAAACTCTTCGAAGCAAATTCTATCGGTTCAAGCGACACAAGGGAGAAAAGGTCAACTCCATCTACAGCAGACTCACCAATTATCAAATGAGCTGATTTCCCTCAGTGCTGAAGACATCCTAGTCACATGATAGTTAGGACTTTGCTTCGCTCTCTTGATGATTCCTCCGATCACATTATGTTGATGATGAAGGAAAGGACTGATTTCAGAAATCTTATCGCTGCTGATATTCTAGAGAGACTCGCCACCTTTGAGATGGAAGAAGAAGAAAAACGTGATGTGAATGGAACTCGAAGGAGAACTCATGCCCTCAAGGCCAAAGCCTCATGCCACTCCTCTCCTGAAGCTAGCTCTGACTCTGGAGGTGCCTCAGATGACCCCTAGAATACTGGAAAAGATCTGGCACTGGTACTGAAATGGTTCAACCGCTTCCAGAGAAAGAATTCCTCTTCACCGAAGAAAAGTTACTCTTCCAGACATTCAAGCAATTCATCACAGTATCGATCATCATCTAGAAACTCTTCAGCGAAGGAAAATTGTTGTTACAAGTGCAAGAAACCTGGTAATTTCATCGCTGATTGTCCTCTCTGGGAAATTGAACACAGATCCAAGCATTCACACAACAACTCCTCGAACAAGTCTCATAGATCGAGCAAAAACTATAAGTTGAAGAGATATGATTCAAAGTGCAGAAAAGACAAGAAGGATGATTCTGATGATGATAAGAAGAAGAAGTATCACAAGAAGCGCAAGAGTTCTTCCTCGAAGTCTCATTCCTCTCGACGCAAGAATTCACACTGTGTCAAGGCCTATCTAGGAAAAGAGATGAACTCTGAAGATGAAGCCTCCAGGACCGAAGCAGAATCAAACTCAGGGTCTGGTTCTAGTTCTGAGTCTGATGGTGTTGCTGCTCTAGCATTTTATTCGAACAAGGCATCGAGCTCCTTCTTCACAAACCAAAGCAGTGAAGATGAAACTCTTGCCTACTGCTTCATGGCCAAGGCGAAGGTATCATCATCTATGAATTCCTACGACACTTCTGATGGATCTTCCTATGAAAGTCACTCTAGAGTAAGCTATGCCAAACTTGCTAAAATTGCCTCTATCCAACAAGATGAGCTAGATTCTCCGAGTAAAGCTATCCAAAAATCTGAGACTTTGTTGATCGATGTGATTGAGAAAGGCCAAACTCTAACAAATGAGCATGATGCTCTGAAAGAGAAGTATGATGAACTTTACTCTCGGCATGATCTTCTCTCAGTAGACTACGAGAAGCTGACCTATGAATTCCTTCAAAGGAAAATGGCTCTCGAGAAACTGAGAGAGGCTCATGAAGAGTTGGAAAATGTCAATATCACTCTCATTGCTCAACAGGGCTCATAAGCTAAAAATGAATCTATTTCACCTTGCTTAAATTGTTTGGAACGAAGTAAAACTGATTCTACTTCTAAGCAATCGAAAGGAAAGGAACCCATTATCATTGATGATACTAATCCCTCGGTCGAGGAAAATTCTGCTGTTATCGAGGAACTCCTCAGGTTGAAAGATTTATTTGATACAGGGATGTTCAAAAGTGTTCAGGGATACCAATATTTATGTGATATCCTAAAGAAGGATCTTCTTCATAGAAATCCTCAAAAGGAAGGTGTTGGTTTCGAAAGAAAACTAAACCCTGATGGCACCTACTGGGAGCCCGAGCAGTATCTGAAAACTGTCTGGGTTCTAGCGAAAGAAAAGCCCATTGATATTGCTAACCTTTCATGTTTCAACTGCAAAATTGATAAGGCTATTGTTGATGAATCACTTGATTCTGACTACAAGCTTATCAAAGATCAGGAAGGAAGGGTTTCCGCTGAATTCGTTGGTACTCCTCCGAAGAATGGTTTCTATAAGTGACAGATTTGGGTCGGCAAATCTCTCAAAGAAAACTGCCCCCTAACCATTCTATGCAGGGAAAACCTACGGTACCACCAAGACACTACTATTCTCTCGAGGATAGAAATGAACCTATGTTACCTGCATGAAATGTTCCCTAGAAGGAATACTATCGAGTAGATAGAAATGTTTATCGCCATCATGATAACAATGACAAAATTGCCTTTATCTACCAGTAGTCTAACCCCTCGCCGAGGAATTACATTTATGGTGTGCTTGATGGTCCCCCTCGCCAATATGATCATGTTCGCTTTAATACCGCTGCTTCATCTAGCACTTCCATGCCTTCTCAGTCACGTGCTCGTTTGTGGGTGGTTAAGAAGAACTAATTCCTCTGCAGGGCTATGTCTCCGGTGGATCCGAATGGGTCATGGACACTGGTTGCACTAATCATATGAACGGATACAAAGAGTTGTTCGCTGAAGACAAACTTACTCAATCTTCACAGAGATACATTACCTTTGGTGACAACAACAAAGGAAAAGTACTTGGTTTAGGTAAGGTTGCTATATCGAAGGATAAGCATATTGAAAAAGTTATGCTTGTTCAATCTCTCGGATACAATCTTATGTCTATACCGAAACTTCGTGATATGGGTATGCTTGTATTGTTCCATGCTTCTCGTTGTGTTGTGTTTTCACAGGATGATTATACCTTCACTTTCGAAGGATATCGCAAAGGTGATCTTTATATTGTTGATTTCTCTTCGGGACCTGTTGTTTCCACATGTTTAATGGCTAAGGCCACTTCTGGATGGCTTTGGCATAGAAGACTTGGTCATGCAGGGATGAAAAATCTTCAAACTCTTATCTCGAAGAAAAATATCATTGGTATTGACAATGTGAAATTCAAAAAAGATCATCTTTGTAGTGCCTGTGAAGCTGGAAAGATTGCCAAGAAACATCATTCAGCAAAGACAATCATGACCACTACTCGTCCTCTTGAATTACTTCATATGGATTTATTCGGTCCTCAAAATTATGCTAGTCTTGGAGGCAAAAAGTATGGTCTTGTTATTGTTGATGATTTCTCTCAATACACTTGGGTTTTCTTTCTAGATGACAAGAGCAAAGGTGTTGAGATCTTCAAAACTTTCGCAAAGATAGCACAGACCGAGTATGAACTATATCTCAAGCATATCAGAAGTGATAATGGTACTAAATTAAAAAAAATACTCATATCGAATAATTTCTTGATGAATATGGATTTACTCATGAATTCTCTGCTGCCTATACACCGCAACAAAATGGTGTGGTTGTGAGAAAGAACCGAAATCTTATTGAAATGGACAGAATAATGCTTGCTGAATAAAAGACTCCTATCAGGTTCTGGTCCGAAGCTATTAACACTGCCTACCATATCATCAACAAGGTTTATCTCCATAAGTTTCTAAATAAAACTTCACACGAGCTTATCACTGGTAAAAGGCCAAATGTATCATATCTCAGGGTATTTGGTGCTCCATGCTATATCAGAGATATGAATCATAGCTCCAAGTTTGCCCCAAAGGCTCACGAAGATTTTCTTCTAGGTTATGGTTTGAATTCTCACACTTAGAGAGTGTACAACTCCCATCTTGGTAAAGTTGTAGAAACTATAAATGTTATATTTGATGAAACTAACGGCTCTCAAAAGGACCATTTACCTCATAATCTGGATGAACCACCTTTGGATGAAGTGATCAGGTCCATGGCTATTGGAGATATTCGTCCTGTCGAAGAAAATGCACATCAAGTCAACAGGGATGGTGATGATCCAATGTTCCCACACATAGCCCAGGGCGCTGGAGATCAACATCCTGAAGAAAATGAAGAACAGGATGACGAAGAACCCATGAACGAAAAAAATGCACATCCCGAAGGACAAGCAGAACCCGAAGGACAAGCTGAACCCGAAGAAAATGCTGATCCGGAAGGACAAGCTAATCCAGAAGGTCAAGCTGATCCCGAAGGAGAACCTGAGCCACAAGCAAATGAAGTAGCGCTATCTCAAGTTCGAAGAAGAGTGGACGTAGACTCAACCCTCGAAGAAATTCGTCAACCAGGTCGTCCCACCACTCGCTCTCGTACTCTTTTGGCAAACTCTTGTGGAAGTTTTTCATTCGTCTCGATGCTAGAACTGTCGAAATTTGATGAATCCATGAAGGAATCAGACTGGATGACTGATATGCTCAAATAACTCAATCAGTTTGAGAGAAATAAAGTCTGGTCTCTTGTCGAAAGACTTGATCCCAAGAAGCATATTATCATTGGTACAAAGTGGATTTTTTGCAACAAGCAAGATGAAGATGGTATTGTGGTAAGGAATAAAGCTCGATTGGTAACACAAGGTTACACCCAAATCGAAGGTATTGGTTTTGGTGAGACTTATGCTCCAGTTGCTCGACTTGAATCCATTCGTGCCATGCTTGCTTTTGCAAATTTCAATGGTATATTGCTATATGAAATGGATGTCAAAAGTGCATTTCTTAACGGTGAAATCGAAGAAGTGTATGTGATGCAGCCGCCAGGTTTTGAAGACCCGAAGAATCCAGACATGGTGTACAGGTTGCACAAGGCCCTCTATGGGTTAAAGCAAGCACCTCGTGCTTGGTATGAAACACTCAAGGATTTTCTTCTGAAAAAGGCTTCAAACCATGAACTACTGACCCTACTCTTTTCACTCGTGCATACAAAAATGGCCTTTCTGTGTGTCAAATTTATGTTGATGATATTATCTTTGGCTGTACTAACCCTGATATCAGCGAAGAATTTTCTCGAATGATGTCGAAGAAATACGAAATGTCAATGATGGGTGAATTGAAGTTATTTCTAGGACTTCAAATCCGTCAACAGAAGAATGGGACATTTACCTGTCAAGAGAAGTATCTCAGGGATTGCCTGACGAAGTTTGATCTCATTAATTTCAAAACCATCAAGACTCCAATGCCTACGAATGTGCACTTAGATGCAGATGAGAAGGGAAAACCTTTCGACCAGAAGAAATATCGCTCGATGATTGGTTCGCCCCTTTATCTTTGTGCATCTAGACCTGGCATTATGCTATTAGTTTGTATGTGTGCTCGTTTTCATGCCAATCCAAAAGAGTCACATCATATTGCTATCAAGCGAATTCTTCGATATCTTGCTCATACACCTACCTTGGGACTATGGTATCCCAAAGGTGCTCAGTTTGATCTCATTGGATATCCTGATTCTGACTAGGCTGGTGATCGTGTCGACCAAAAATCTACCTTAGGCACATGTCATTTTCTCGGTAGACCTCTTGTTTGTTGGGCTTCGAAGAAACAGAATTGTGTGTCAATTTCTACGACTGAAGCCGAGTATATTTTTGCTGGTTCATGCTGGACTCAAATTATGTGGCTTAAGCTAACGCTGAAAGATTACGGTATTCATGTGAAGAAAATTCCTCTGCTATGTGATAACGAGAGTGCTATCAAAATTGCTCACAATCCTGTGCAACACTCTCGAACGAAGCATATCGACATTCGTCATCATTTTCTTTGAGATCACGTTCAGCGAGAAGATATAGTTATCAGCCATGTCCGTACCGAAGATCAATTGGCTGATATCTTTACGAAGCCACTGGATGAGAAAAGGTTTTGTGCATTAAGGTGTGAGTTAAACATATTGGACTCATGCAACATGCAGTAAGATCTAACCCACCTATCCTGTGTATTATCCGTGCAAACTAACTAGTACTCCCTCCGATCCATAATAAGTGTCGCTTCTCTAGTACAAAGTTTGTACTAGCTTAGTATAAAATCTGCGACACTTATTATGGATCGGAGGGAGTAGTAGTTTAGTTTCGTTTTTTTCTTCTGTATTTCTATTCATCTTTGTTTTTGTTCATTTGGTGTTCGTCCTATACACTTGTCATTCCGAGTTTTCTATCATTTGTTTTTAACCTCGGATTGATTCGGACCCTTTTTTCCCTCTATTCTTTCCCTACCCTCTCTATGCTTTTCTCTCGTGAACATGTATATTTTTACTCGACTAGATTCCCTTTGAATGTCATTGATTCCTAAGGAAAATCTATCGAACTTTTATCTAGTTTTATACTCGATGTTCGATGAGGTTGTTCTTGGACGTGGAGCAACTATCTTTCGGTTCGTTGGGATTTTCCCGCGATCTCCGCCATAAAATCAGTTCGTTGAATCCGGAGAGACGATAGATCTACGCAGTTGGATCGGATTTGAAATTTATGTCAGACATGCCCTTATAAATACCGATCCACCCCCACCGGCACAACCCTCACTTTCCCTCGACTTTGTCTCTCTCGCTCTCGCCCCCGCGTTCTTGCGCGTCGCTGTGTCATTCCATCGCCGCCGATCTCCTCGCCACTTGCTGTCGAAAGGAAGTCGCCGGAGGCATCCCCGTCGACGCAGATTTTCATCCGCGCTGCCGTAACCGCCGCAATCACTAAGTTAGGGTATGTGAGGCGCTGGACTCAATTCCCCCGTTCTGTTCATCGAAGTCCAGATTTGTTCTTGATTTTCTTTTATTTTTCTTAGGTATGTTTGATCCGTTCGGATCTTTGCACTTTGGGAAATATGTTTCTAGCGTTTCCTTTGACCTCCCATCTGATCTAGGTAAGAAATCCCTCGTTTTGGAGTTTTTGACTAAGGTCAAATCTCTCAGATTCATATCGATAGATTTACTCCTTTTGCATCTTGTTCATACAAGTCCTTCGTTAGATTTGCACCCGATGGAAATCTAGTTTAGTACTCGTATGAAAATCTGCATCAAAGATATATCTCTCTATATGTTTGTTGCGCTCAAAATGATTTCCTTCGAAAAATTTTGGTACATGTTCATATCTTGTCTATTTTTCCCTCGTACCTCTCTTTTTTGCAGTAAAATGTCTGAAAACACTGGTAACATCAGGCAACCCAAGTGTGCTGGAGGCCGAACCAAAATCACCAATAACTCACAAGGATTATCTGAGGAGATGATCATCGAGAAAAATCTCAGAACTCTAGAGAACTCCGTAGAGGATGCTAAGTCGAGAGATAACAGATTGCAGGAAATCAGGAGATTGCAAGCCCTTCGATGGTATGAATACAAAGAAATTATACCTCGATGGGAAATGTTGTTTGCATTGGAAAATCCTTGGTCAGATGTGACCGCTCTTAAGCCCAAGTGGACCAGAGCTGCAAGACATCCTCCACCTGCAGATGCCCGTCCACCTTGAAAATTGTTGAAGATTTCAAAGAGATTGTTGTTGCTCAGGCTGAACGAGCAGAAAAAGAGGAAGTTGGCCAAGGCCAAGAAAGCCGATGCTGCTGCTGGAAACGAGGAAGTTGCCGAAGAGGTTGGCCCCAGTGTCAAACCAAAAACTGGCAAGAAGTCTTCCAAGCGCCAGAAAAAGATCGATGTTGTTTCGCCACCGAGGCAACGTCTGATGATGAAGAAGCTAGCACCGAGCAAAATGATCAGGCTGCTGAGGCAAATGTTGAAGCTAACCCCCCCCCCCCCCCCCCCCCGCACCAAAGGAATGAACACCAAAGAAGAAACCAGGCCATAAGGGCATAAGGATCCATGAGCCAGCTGAAATAGCTCCTGAGGAACTATCGACATGACCGACCTGGTCACTGATCCGCCTCTTGCCTCTGCTGCCTCAGTAAATCCTTGACAAGAAAAACCCTATGCTAACTCAAAGGGTAAGCAAGCGGCTGTGGACGAAAAAAAAGAAACTCTGAAACAGAGACAGGAAAGATTGGCCAAGCAACAAGAGCTTGAGGCCGAAGATTTGGAGAAGGCAAAACTGATGAATTTCTACAGCCAGCCTGAGGATAAAAAGGCTGAGGTTGCTAAGTAGTTGGGAATACTGCATCTGGTTTCTGACAAGTACCAAGCCCCCAGTGATGCAAAAGAAAAAAGAAGTGGCCCCCAGTGCCACCGAGAAAGTAGTGACCCCCAGTGTCACGAAGGATAAAGCTGCAACCGCTAGTGTTGCGATGAAAAATGTTGAGGCTGCTGGTACCTCGAAGGATAAGGTAGCGGCCTCTAGTGCCGTAAATAAAGGTATTGCAAATGTCAAGGAGACCAAGGAGGCCGAGAAGAAAGCCAAGGAGGCAAGGCTCAAGCCCCAGGCTTCCCAAATTCCTCGTGCTGCTCCCGCACCTGCTGCCCCAGCTGAACCTGCTGTGTCGGGCTCTCGATAAGATGAAGAGAGCTCCAACGGAGGAAATTCCACCAATCAAGCCGAGTGGAATGCTGTTGAGATTACCAGTGTCCTTTTGAAGATGACCACCTCTCCCAAGAATTGACTCCCGAGGATTTTGTTCCGAAGGAAATTCAAGAACGAGTGAATAGATACATGACCCGCTGGGACAAGTATATCACTCAAGAACGAAAGAATTGCCATCAAGAAGCCTTTTATACCAATCAACTTCAAGAAGAAACTGAAGGCGTTGAGTCGAGAAAATTCTTCAAGTCCAAACTCTCTTCTCTCGCTGAATCGAGGAGAATTCAGCAGGACAATATCACTGCTGTTCATGATAAGGTCCGACAGATTGTGGCCGATATGTGGAAATATCACAATGCTGCTCTCACCAAGCGACAATCTCGAAAGAGAAAGTCGTCCGAGAAGAATGCTGCCACATCCTCTGGGCGTGGGACGCTAGAGACTACAAAGAAGAAGAAGAAGTCTGTTGAGGTTGCTGCTACATCAGCATGAAAAGAAACTGCACCCCTTGTCCGAGAATCAACTCCACCAAAAGCACCAACTCCTCCCTGACAAACATCACCACCCAAAGCTCCATCACCACCCCGACAAGTAACCCCGACTCCATCCCAACAAGAAGCTGAGCCTTGTGCTCAAGTTGTGACCGAGCAAAATTCTCAGGTCGAGCAAGAAGCTCCTGCTCCACCTCCATCAGTTCAGAAGGATTTCTCCTCTACCCGCACTGAGCACGAAGAAGAAGAAAATGTGGATGTTACCACAGTTTCCTCTCGCCAAGATGCACTGCCTGCCCCTGATGAAGCCGATGCCAAAGAAGATGGCTCTGGAGACGAGACCTCTGAAGGAAGTTCCTCATCCTCATCTTGTTCATCAAACGAAGAGATGGTGGATGCGACCGAGCAACTAGATGCTGATCTCGAGGCCATGGAAACAGAAGAGTCCGAGAATCAAGATGCCGCCGAATAAATTGTTTCCAACGCAAATGATGATGTGGAAATGGCCGAGGAAAATCAGGACATCATAAATATACCCTCTTAAAATCCTCGTTTCGATATTTCTCGCATGCAATTTCCTGCGAATATGGCCGAGGAATTTTCCGTGGATGAACTGCTCCATTCTGTACACCCGAGGGAAATGCTGCCGCTTTTCAGGGCAGATGTTCCTCGTGGAGGCCCCATTTTCAAGCCTCGAGAACATAAGCCCAAATTTTTTGGTGCCAATACGTACTTGAAGGTTCGTGATTCTTATTCGCTTCTCTTTCAGTCTCAAGAGCAAGCTATATATTATGCTTGAACTCTTCTGAACAAGGATAAGATTTTCCAGCATCAATACTTGGATATGCCTTCGTTGTATGCCACCACCTGCTTTCAAAATTTGGTCGAGACTATTGATGATCTGCACTACCACCGTATGTTTTCTCTCAACAGTGGTTATAATCCAAAAGTGCTCAAGAAATTCTATGCCACTCTTTATGTCACTGGAGACCATCAAAACCCTTCAACCTGCAAGTTTGACTACATGGTCCAAGGCAAGGATTTCCACTAGACTGTCGATGAACTTTTATCAGTGGTAAATCTTCCTCGGTTCAAAGGATTCCCCGACAAGATTCACACTTTGCCTCCCATGAATCCAACGGAATTCGTTGTACTCATGGACCCTGATGTCGTTGGCGATGCATATCCTGATGAAGCCATGCCCAAGCTTTTGATCTTCGAAGCAAAGTCATGGTTCTATATTTTGTCGAAGACTTTGCTGCCAATGTTGAATGTGCATGATGATTATCCAGTTCCTAATCTTGCCAAGCATGCCATCATGAAGCTAGTCAATGGACTTACCTTCGACTTTGAAGACTGCTTCATTCGAGTGTTCGTCTCATGTGCAGCTGATCCTTCCTCGCTCAAACCTGATGCACCATGGCTGATGTCTCTCTGCAATTACTCTCGTGAAGTGTCATTTCCTTCGACTAAATATCCTTCGATATATACTCCACCAGTCCGAGAGGTTCTCAAGGTTATTGCTCGCCAGAATGACCCCTTTGATGAATACATTGGCATTCGAGCACATATCACCGAAAGAAATATGCGCAACATATTCATCAAACTTGTGCATCACATGGAAGTTTCTATTCGCAATCAGCAAATGCTTCAACATCACATCGAGGAAGATAAGCTTCAGAAGCAAGAGATAATGAATGAGCTGAATTTGCTCAGGAACATTGTTGTGAACAATGGTCAATTCTTCGTGAATCCCTTCGTCGTCAATGGAAAGGCCTTCGAAAGTTTAAATCATTAGGCCAACTGCAACGCTCTGGCTTCGTCCAGTATCCACCTCATCTTGATTGACGCTGGTCCGGCAATGACCGAGTGGATAGGCCTAACAGAGATATTCCGACCCTGCCGAAGAATAAAGACATCATGTGGGTTGATGACTTTTATCATGTTGCCATCGAAGTTGAATCATCTAAAGCCGAAGGTGAAGACAGAAATGCTCACTCCATATTCCAGCCGTTCCCAGCAAACCCAAGGACTCCTGCCTCATCTGCGCTGAATTCTTCAGGAGATCAAAATTCATTCCCCTCCAAGCTGACTCCTGATACGCGAGAGAGGATAATTGCTTCTCTCCCTTTGTTGGTTACCCCAAGTGGAAGGTGAGATGCAGCGTAGGTGGTGAAGTAGGACTCCGGCAATGATAAGTAGGTGGTGAAGTGAACAATGGCGCCGTTCACAACCGAGGTTGCTTACTTCACCTGTACCTGCACACAGACACTAATAACTTTGCTCCCAACGAAGTTTAGAGAGGTTATCAATCTCTCCGGTCTTGTTGTTTACAAAGGATCAAAACACAAGGGATAATGATAATGATAGCAACTAAAAGTAAATAAGCGTGTAAAAATGACGAGAATATGGACCGGGGTCCCATGATGTTCACTAGTGATGTCTCTCTCCCAAAAGACGATAAGACTGCTATGTGAGGTAAACAAATTACAGACGGGCAATTTACAAGATTATAAACGCACCGCAACGCTAACTATGCTACAAAGAAAGGAAGAGGCTCATAAGCATGGGAAGAGCACGAAAATAAGTAGACTGAAATCCATCTGCATCTATTACTAATCATCCACCTTGAGATATCTATCCATAACATATTGCTGGTATTAAGTTGCGAGCCCCACCCAAAGTGTAAACCCAAAGCAACAGACAACTGCATTAAAAAGAACTTTGCGTAAAGTAAACAATCCTTGCAACCGCGGTTACAAGCACTATTGTTTTCCCCCTTGTGACCACAGCACACCCCCTAGACTCATGTTTCTTCCACTCAAGCGTGTCATCAGGGGGCATGTACCCACAATCGAGCATAATGTTCCCTCTTGGAATCACTACCTACTACTACTGAAAAAACGTAATTTGCCGTCAGCTTTTGGCTTTGCCGTCAGCATTTTCACGGGGCTGACGGCATAGAAGATATGCCCTCAGCCAGGGCAATTGCTGACGGCATAGAAGGAGCTGACGGCATAGAAGATCTTTGCCGTCAGCTGGGTCAAAGCCGTCACCCAGCTGACGGCAGTGACGAGCAAAGTTGATGACATAGGGCACCTGACGGCAAAGGGGCTCCCCCCCCCACAAACGGGCGAGCCCTAACTGCCCCCGCCTAAGACGTCAGCCAGCTGACGGCAAATGCTAACGGCGAGCTTTGCCGTCAGTTGGCTGAGGGCTTAGCCGTGAACAGTTAACCCCCTACCGTCCCCCCTCTCTCTCTCTCACGCGCACACACACAGAGATCGAGCCCCCCCACCACACCTACTCGCCGCCGCCGCACCCGTGGACTGTCGACCCGCCGCCGTCCCAAGCCCCCGTCGTCGCCATCCACGACCCGAGCCGCCGCCGGTCGTCGTCGCCTCGCCCGCCGTCTCCATCCCCGCCCGGTCGCCTCGCCGCCCCGTCGTCCCTGCCCCGCCCCGCCCCGCTCGCCCCGTCGCTGGTCGCCGCCGTCGCCATCCTTGCCTCGCCCCCGCCCCGAGACGCCTCCGCCGCCGCCGCCACGGTCGTCTTCCCCGCCAAGGTGCGTCGCCGCCCGCCTCCCTTCCCCGCTTCCTCTCTTCAGCCCTCTTTATTTTTTTTGTTTTTTTTGTAATTTGTAGTTACTATGAAAATTTAGTTAGGTTTAGTTAGTTAGTTCTAGTTAGTTGTTAGTTATATAGGTTTATTTGTAGTTACTAGGAAATTTATATAGGTTTATATAGTTAGTTATATAGGTTTATTTGTTTAGTTAGGTTTATATAGTTAGTTCTATAGGTTTATTTGTAGTTACTAGGAAATTTTAGTTAGGAAATTATTTGTTATAGTTAGTTGTTAGTTATATGATCTGTTTAGTTAGGTTTATTTAGTTTTTGGTGCTAGCTACGGTGTTGTTGTTAGTTAGTTTTATATAGTTAGTTAGATGTAGTTGTAATAAAGGAAAGGAAAGAAAGAAAATAAAAGAAAGGAAAGGAAATCAAAGAATGGAAAGGAAATGAAATGAAAGAAAGGAAAGGAAAGGAAAGGAAAGAAAGGAATAAAATAAATGAAATAGAAAGGATATAAGGAAAATAAAAAAGGAAACAAAATAATTTATTTTTGAAAGAATTCATTAGAAGATGTAGCTACAATTTTTTTATATCGTTAGTCGATTGATCCCCCGGTCTCCCTCTTCGCCGGCAACTAACCTATACCTTTGTGGTTCCCCCTCTTTCCCGTAGGTCCTCGCCGGTCCCCTTTGCTCCTTCCATCGGCTACCTCTCCTTCACTCTCTCATCATCGGCACCAGGTAGCTAAGCTTTTGCCTCCATGTTTATTGTTAGTATTAGGTTGTTTATTTCCGGCGTTCGTGCCGATGACACTAGCTAATAGTCTTCGCTCAACCAACATGCGTCTCCCGTTCGAAAGGGTTACGGTTATAACTATGCATGCATTTTCATATTTATGACGGTGATTCTTTCGAATTGTCCAACGTTATCCATGGACAGCCTGGGTATGTGTAGACCGGGTCATTTTCCCATGCTTTGTTCCGGATCCGATGCAGAGTTTCGACAGCGCCTCCTTGTTGTTCTCCGAGTACACATCCTCTCGGTTAGTTTCCGAGACGTGTATCAGGAGTACAGCGGGGAGGTGCTGCCGAAATTTTGCGTTGGATCGGGAGCAGAGCATGGGAAAATGACCCAATCTACACATACTCGGGTGGGATTAGGACCCATCTTTACCTAGTAGCTGGTAGGTGTGCATGCCGTGCATCCCAATGTTTTAACCATGATTAAAAAATGACCATAATTAATTTGACATACTTGATGAACTGATAATTTATATTGTTCATATGTGGATACTGTAAGAGCAAAGTTTTGCCCCCGTGTGTTTTGGATATTGTTGGACAAGACAGTAGAGGAACTAACAATGTTTTCTAGTATAAACAGTTGCATAGGTTCCTGAAGGTCAAGCTATGTGATAAAGCTTCAGAGAAGGTCTTCAAGTTATCGAAGCATAACCCACGGAGCGAAGCTTAATCACGAAGGATGACCCCCAAAAATGAAGGTGTCCTGAAGCTCTACTCATTGAAGGAAATGAAGAGGACGGCGCAAGACTTAGATGTTTTTGTGTAGTTCTTTTTCGGTTCTTTGAGTCATAGGACAAACCGTACTATCAAGAGGGGTATTTAGTTTGTGGTCATCGAAGTCATTGAGAAAATGCTCAGATCAAATCCAAACCAAGTGAGAAGCCTGAGCGAAGAAATCTCATGTGAACTGAGTTAAGCTTCGGTAGAAAAGACTTCGTTCTTTGGCTTCTGAAGCAGAACTAAGTCTGTGAGTCAGCTTTACTTGTTCCTTAAGTAAAGTTGCGCATTGATGACTAATCCGACCGTTGTGGACACGTGTCAAGCTGTCACCTCGGGTTAGTTTGGTCATTCCACACCTCGGGATCGCCAGCTATAAATACGCCGCCCCCCTCCTCCTTTTGCGGGTGGCTGCCCCAAGAATATTCCTGAGAGAGATTGAAGAGAGCACCCCAAAGACTTCACCGAAGCAAAACCCAAAATCCAGAATACTGAAGCCTAAGTCCCATTGATCTGAGTAGATTCGAGATGACTTAGGTGAAAGCTTACTAGCCTTTTTATCTTGGAGAACTACAATTCTCCTAGACGGTTAGAGTGTTGTTCTTCAGAGAGCGAAGAGTAATTGTCGCCTCGAAGTCCAGTTTGTCAAAGGTTTCGGTGATTTCCTCAATAATAAACCACGAGTGAAGAACTGACCAAGCTCAAGGAGTTTGGTGCAGTGGAGCAACGGACGGAGAGAGATTTGCTCCAGGTGTTCAATCACCAGTCCCTCCAACCAGACGTAGCGCTTTGCAGAGCGTGAACTGGTCGAACAAACATCGCCGAGTCCCAGTTCGTTTTACTTCAAGCATTTACCTTCAGTATTGCATTTTCTTCAAAGTTATGCTTCAATGTGTTTTGATTCACTCCATTTAGTTTCGCTTCCAGTTTTACTTCGCTATTCCGCACTACTTATGCTTCACTTCAAAAGTTTCAGTCGAAAATTTTGAAGTGATCATTCACCCCCTCCCCCTCTGATCACATACTTGGACTTTCAATTGGTAGCAGAGCTAGTCACTCCCTACACTCTGTGTGTTTTGGATTAACCTCCTGGAGTGTCTTCAAGTATGTCTTTCGCAGCTATTCGCTCCGGCGAACCTATTCCTATTTTCAATGGGAAGGACTACCCGTACTGGAAGGACAAGATGAAGAGAAATATCATGGCTATCAACTCTATCGCCTGGCAAGTTGTCTTGTATGGTGTTACAGTTGCAGACGAGAACGCCATCACTCCTGAAGAAGCAAAACTGATTGATCTTGATTCTGAAGTTTGGGTTTTCATCACCAATCACTTGACACCAGAAAAGTATCATGAAGTGAAGAATATTCCAACTGCCAAAGGTGTCTGGGACTATCTTGAAAAGATTGGTGAAGGCGTTTCTACCCAGAAAGATGCCAGAATTGACACACCCAGATGAGAAACGTGACATAAATGGCTCTCGAAGAAAAACTCATGCCTTGAAAGCAAAAGCTTCGCGTCATTCTTCACCCGAAGGCAGTTCTGCTTCAGGTGTCGAATCAGATGATCCTGCAAGCATAGGAAAGGTTTTGGCATTGATCATGAGACGCTTCAACCGCTTCTAGAGAAAAGGTTTTTCTTCACCAAAGAAGAGTTATTCTTCAAGAAGCTCAACTCACTCATCTCACCACTCATCCTCAAGAAGCTCTCCATCGAAGGACAACTGCTGCTAAAAGTGCAAGAAAACAGGTCACTACATTGCTGATTGCCCTCTGTGGGAAGCTGAAAACAAAGCAAAGCATTCTCTCAGAGACTCTTCATCCAAGTCCCACAGATCTTCCAGAAGCTATGAATCCAAGAGACATGATTCTAGTTCGAGAAGAGATAAGAAGAAAGATTCTGATGATGGCAAGAAGAAGAAGTATCACAAGAAGCGTGAGGGCTCTTCATCAAAGACTCACTCGTCTCGGCGAAGCAGCTCTCACCGAGCCAAGGCCTATCTGGGAAAGGAGATGAACTCTGAAGACGAAGCCTCTGGGTCCGAAGCTGAATCAGTCTCAAGATCTGGGTCTGGGTCCGAATCAGATGGTGTTGCTGGTTTGGCATTTGCTTCAGCAGATGCTTCGACAAAAGCTTCGAGCTCATTCTTCACCAACAACAGTAGTGAAGATGAATCTCCTGCATATTGCTTCATGGCCAAAATCTAACTATGATACTTCTGATTGTTCCTCATATGACAGTGATTCAAAGATAAGCTATGCTAAACTTGCTAAAATTGCTTCAATCCAACAAGATGAACTTGATTCGCTAAGAAAAACTATTAAGAAATCAGAAACTCTGTTGATCGATGAGATAGAGAAAGGTCAAACTTTGACTAATGAGCATGCTTCTCTGAAAGAAAAGTTTGAAGAATTATCCTCTCGGCATGATCTTCTTTCAGTTGATTATGAGAAGCTCACCTATGAATTTCTTCAGAGGAAAATGGCTCTCGAAAAACTGAAAGAGGCTCATGAAGAGTTGGAAAATGTAAATCTCTCTCTCATGGCTCAACAAGGTTCTGAAGCAAATCATATAACTGAATCACCTTGTTTGGACTGTTTGGAACGAAGAAAAACTAATTCCAAAGGCAAAGCTCCTATTATTATTGATGATACTAATGCCTCTGATGAGGAAAACCCTGCTGTTACCGAGGAACTCCTCAGGTTGAAAAACTTATTTGAAACAGGCATGTTCAAAAGTGTGCAAGGTCACCAGTATCTCTGTGATATCCTGAGGAAGGCTCTCCTTCACAGGAATCCCAGGAATGAAGGTGTTGGTTTCGAGAGAAAGATAAACCCTGATGGCACCTATTGGGAACCTGAGCAGTATCCTAAGACTGTTTGGGTCCTTGTGAAGGGGAACCCGATTGATATAGCTAACCTTTCAGGTTTTGACTGCAAGATGAACAAAGCTATTGTAGACGAATCACTTGGTTCAGACTACAAGCTCATCAAAGATGAACAGGGAAAGGTTACAGCTGAGTATGTTGGTACTCCTCCTAAGAATGGCTTCTATAAGAGGCAAATATGGGTGCAGAAAGCACTTGTGGAAAAACTGCTTGCTAACCATACCATGCAGGGAAAGTCTTCGGTACCACCGAATCATTTCTATTCTCTTGAAACGAGAAATGATTCATTGGTGCCCGAATCAAATGTTCCGCAGAAGCAATACTATCGCACTGGTCGTCATACTTATCGTCCTCATAATAATCATACTAAGATTGCATATGCTCATTCTTATGCTAACCATTCGCAGAGGACTTACATTTATGGTGTGCTTGATGGTACACCGAAGCAATACACTCCTGTTCGCTTTAATATTGCTTCTACCAGTGCTTCAACATCTTCTCAGTCACCTGCTCGTTTGTGGGTGGTTAAGAACAACTAATTCTTCTGCAGGGCTATGTCTCCGGTGGATCCGAATGGGTCATGGATAGTGGTTGCACAAATCATATGACCGGAGACAAGGAGTTATTCATCGAAGAAAAAATATCTCACTCTTCTCAGAAGTACATTACCTTCGGTGATAACAACAAGGGTAAAGTTTTAGGTTTGGGTAAGGTTGCCATATCGAAAGATAAGCACATTGACAAGGTTATGCTAGTCCATACACTTGGATATAATCTAATGTCTATTTCGAAGTTATGCGCTATGGGTATGCTTGTTCTATTTTCTGCTTCGCGTTGTGTTGTCTTTTCACAGGATGACTATGCGTTTGTCTTCGAGGGTTACCGAAAAGGAGACTTATACATTGTTGATTTTTCTTCGGGCCCTGCTGTATCCACATGCTTAATGGCAAAAGCTTCATCTGGGTGGTTATGGCATCGAAGACTTGGTCATGCAGGGATGAGAAATCTTCACAACTTAGTGAAGAAGAATCATGTTATTGGCCTTAGAGAAGTAAAATTCGATAAGGATCATCTCTGCAGTGCTTGTGAAGCTAGTAAAATTACGAAGAAACATCATTCAGCGATGACTATCATGACTACCACTCGTCCTCTTGAATTGCTTCATATGGATCTTTTTGGTCCTCAAAATTATGCAAGCCTGGGAGGAAATAAATATGGTCTAGTTATTGTTGATGACTTCTCTCGTTATACTTGGGTTTTATTTTTGGATGACAAGAGCAAAGTTGTTGAAATCTTTAAGTCATTCGCTAAGAAAGCTCAAACAGAATATGAATTATCTCTGAAGCATATCCGAAGTGATAATGGAACTGAATTCAAGAATACTCATATTGAAGATTTTCTTGATGATCATGGTTTTACTCATGAGTTCTCTGCTGCTTATACACCTCAACAGAATGGTGTTGTAGAAAGGAAGAATAGAACTCTCATTGAGATGGCCAGAACTATGCTTGCTGAATACAAGACTCCTATTAGGTTCTGGGCCGAAGCTATTAACACAGCTTGTCATATCATCAACAAGGTTTACCTTCACAAATTTCTGAAGAAAACCTCACATGAGCTTATCACTGGTAACAAACCTAATGTTTCGTACCTTAGGGTATTTGGTGCTCCATGCTTTATTAGAGATATGAATCATAGCTCCAAATTTGCCCCTAAGGCACATGAAGGTTTTCTTCTAGGTTATGGCTCAAACTCTCATACTTACAGAGTCTATAACTCTCACTTTGGGAAAGTTATGGAAACTGTGAATGTGAGATTTGATGAAACTAATGGCTCCCAAAAAGAGCATTTGCCTCATGATCTAGAGGAACCTCCTCTTAATGAAGTGATCAGGTCCATGGATATTGGAGAAATTCACCATGTTGAAGCCAATGTTCGTCAAGCAAATAGGGATGATGATGGTCCAATGTTCCCACACATAGCCCGGGGTGCTGGAAATCAACATCCTGAAGCTAATGATGAACAGGACGAAGAAGAAAAAAGGAACGAAGGAAATGCTAATCCCGAAGGAAATGCTGAAGCTGAAGGTGAAGCAGATCCTGAAGCTGAAGCAGATCCTGGAGCCGAAGCTGAGCCTGAAGCTAATGATTTAACCTTATCACGAGTTCGAAGAAGAGTTGATGTTGATTCGATCCTTGAAGAAATTCATCAACCAGGTCGTCCCACAACTCGCTCTCGTACTCGTTTGGCTAACTTCTGTGGAAACTTTTCGTTTGTCTCCATGCTAGAACCCTCAAAGTTTGATGAAGCCATGAAGGATCTAGATTGGTTAACTTCCATGCTCGAAGAACTTAACCAGTTCGAGCGAAACAAAGTCTGGTCTTTAGTTGACAGACCTGATCCCACGAAGCACAACATCATTGGTACAAAGTGGATTTTTCTCAATAAGCAAGATGAAGACGGTATAGTGGTAAGGAACAAAGCACGTCTGGTAGCACAAGGTTACACCCAAATCGAAGGTATCGATTTCGGCGAAACTTATGCTCCAGTTGCTCGTCTCGAATCCATTCGTGTTATGCTTGCTTTTGCAAATTTCAATGGTATTCTGCTTTATCAAATGGATGTGAAAAGTGCTTTTCTTAACGGAGAAATCGAGGAAGAAGTGTATGTTATGCAGCCTCCCGGTTTTGAAGACCCGAAGAAACCCGACATGGTGTACAGATTACACAAGGCTCTCTATGGGTTGAAACAAGCACCTCGTGCTTGGTACGACACATTGAAGGATTTCCTTCTGAAGAAAGGCTTCAAACCAGGAACCACTGACCCAACACTTTTCACTCGATCTTATAATGGTGATTTGTTTGTGTGTCAAATATATGTAGATGATATCATTTTTGGATGCACTAACACTGAAATCAGCGAAGAATTTTCCAAAATGATGTCAAAGAAATATGAGATGTCTATGATGGGTGAATTGAAGTTCTTCCTTGGACTTCAAATCCGTCAACATAAGAATGGCACCTTTATTTCTCAAGAAAAATATCTTAAGGATTGCCTGAAGAAGTTTTGTCTTACTGAATGCAAAACCATTAAGACGCCTATGCCTATCAATGGCTTCTTAGATGCAGATGAGAAGGGCAAAGCCTTCGACTAGAAGAAATACCGGTCTATGATTGGATCCCTTTTATATCTTTGTGCATATAGACCTGACATTATGCTTTCAGTATGTATTTGTGCTCGTTTTCAGGAAAATCCAAAGGAATCGCATCATACTGCTGTAAAACGAATTCTTCGTTATCTTGCTCACACACCTACCTTGGGGTTGTGGTATCCCAAGGGAGCTCAGTTTGATCTTATTGGCTATTCTGATTCAGACTGGGCTGGTGATCGTGTGGATAGGAAATCAATTTCAGGGACTTTTTATTTCCTTGGAAGATCACTTGTTTGTTGGGCTTCAAAGAAGCAAAACTGTGTTTCAATATCTACTGCTGAAGCCGAATACATTGCTGCTGGGTCATGTTGTACTCAGATTCTATGGCTGAAGCAAACGCTGAAGGATTATGGTATTCATGTGAAGAAAATTCCACTCCTATGTGATAATGAGAGTGCAATCAAAATTGCTCACAATCCTGTATAGCACTCTCGCACGAAGCATATTGACATTCGCCATCATTTTCTTCGTGATCATGTTCAGCCTGAAGATATTGTTATTAGTCATGTCAGAACTGAAGATCAACTGGCAGACATATTCACGAAACCATTGGATGAGAAAAGGTTCAGTACGTTAAGGTGTGAGCTAAATATATTGGACTCACGACATGTACTGTAAGACCGAACCTTTTTACTTCTGTATATATTCATTTACCTCGTTACTTACCTATTTAGTTTCGTTGTTTGTTTATGCTTCCTTTAGTTTATTTTTATTTCGCTTGGTTTTAGTCCTCTATGCTTATCACCTTTTGCTTCGTTTGGTTTTTCTTCGAGGTGATAAGTTTCGGACCCTACCCTTCCTGTTTCTTTTTCTTTCTTACTCTGTCTTTCCAAAATGGTTGAGCACAATTGAAACGGAAAACATTTGCTTCGAACATCATTGAGTTCCGAATCAAATGCTTCCAATTCTCATCGAAGTTTTACTCAAGTCGAGGACTTATTCTTCGGTCGTTGAGATCCCATAAAATCCGGGTCATTGAGATTTTCTCGCGATTCGCCACGAAATCATCGCCGTAGAATCCGGAGAGACAGACGCTGAGGTCCGTTCAATCTGATCTGACAGCTCCTGTCAGACCGGCCTATATAAGGCATCCCACCCCAGCGAATCGATCCCATCTCATTCGCATCTCCCCGGAACCCTCTCTCTCTCCCAAGCGCCGCTGAGCTCTTCGTCCCCGTCGCCGTTCTCGCCGCTTCACTGCCGAAAGAGCGCCGCCATGGACTTCACGCCGTCGACGAGCACGTCCTCTCCGCTCATCGCCGCCGTAGCTGCTCGACGCCACCGAGTTAGGGTACGCCGAACCACGATCCAATCTCCATCCCATCTGTTCTTCCGTTTTCCGATTGGATCCGTGTTCTTAGTCTTTTTGGATGAATTCCTTAGGTTCTTTGATCCGTTGGATCGTTGCACTATTGGGAAATCTGTTTCTGCTAGCCAAAGGTTTCCATCCCAATTCAGGTTAGAAGTTAGGGTTAGAATCCATCTGTTTTGTGTTAGGGTTTCAACTCAACATGCGTGAGGCTAAGTCTAGCTCAGAATAGACCAGAATCTTTACCCAAATTCTTCACCGAATCTCTTGTCAAAACTTTTGTTTTTGGATCGAAACTTTTGCTGGTGCTCATTCCATACTTGCCTTTTTCCCTCGCTACCTTTGTGCTTTTCACAGGATGTCTGCTGAGTTAGGCTTCGGAAATGAGTCACCCAATCTTGACCACATCAACGAAGCAGAACGGTCTGCTTCGAAGAAGAAAGGAGGAAGAACGAAGGAAACCAACAACGCCAGAGGCATCCCCGAATCCATTCGTCTTGCTCTAGGTTATGACACGCCTCCTAGAGAAACCAAAGATCAGCGCAAGAATCGATTGCAAAACATTCGCCGATACTGGGCTGTTAGATGGTACAAGTACAAGAGCATTCCTACCTGGAAGTGGGCTATGCAGTTTGCCTTCAATCCACCATATCAGTATACTTCGGCCATGTGCAGTCAGTACACCGAAGAGAATCGCCACCTTTACTACCCAGTTCCACCGAAGCTTCCACACCCCAACACTCTTAAGACACCAGATGATTATCCAGAAGAGCAAGAACATCTGAGAATCGCTGCTGAAATCAAGAGACTCAAAGAAGAGAAGAAGGCAGCCAAGATGGCTGAAGCTGAAGCCCATGATGAAGGGCCTAGCACGAAGAAGAAGAAGCTGAAGAAGAAATCTGCTTCTCCTCCTCATGCTACCACTGAAGACGAAGAGCATGTCAGGCTAGAGCAAGCTGCTCTAGAAGATTCAATTATGGACGAATCAAATGCTGCTGACAACGAATCTGAATTCGAAGCAGATGATGAATCTGATGATCCTGCTCCCCCCAAGAAGAAAAGACTTCAGATCCCACTGAAGAAGAAGCCAGGAGAGAAACCTGATGCTAAGGGGATTAAGTTTCAAGACCCCAAGGACAAGTCTTCTGCTCGCCCCACCATTGATTTGTCAAACTTGGTGGTTGCGAAGCCCTTGGCCTCCAAGCCACCAGCTGATGCCCTCAACACTGAGAGGCGAACGAAGCAGAAGCACGACCCCGCCAAGAAACAACCTGCAAAGGCTTCAGCATCAACGAAGCCTAAGAAGTATGCTGCACAAAACCCTTCAGTGAAGCACAAGCTCACTGAAGAAGAATTGAGACAGAAAGACCTCGAAGAGGCACTTGAGCGCAACATTCTTGCCAGAAGCTCAGCTGATAAGAAGAATGCAGATGAGGATACTGCCAGAAAGCAAAAGGAGTTGGAATCTGCCAGGTTGGATGCAGAGAAGGCTGAGACGAAGCGCAAGCTCGCCGAAGCCACAAAGAACGAAGAAAAAGCTGCCGCTGAAGCTAAACAGCTAGCAGAGCATGAAGCTAAAAGAAAGGCCACTTTAGACAGCCTCAGAACAAAGAAAGCAGAGAAAGCTGCTAGGGCAAGTCAGAAGAAGCCCGTTGTTGACATGACTCCCTCCTATGTTCCATCGAAGCAGAAAGGCATATCTCTGCCTGAAGCTCAAACTGAAGGTGATCGTCAGAGTGACCATCAATTCCCTGACCCTCGTGAAGGCGAACTCTGGGATCAGTTGGGAATCACTGAAGCCCTTTGGGAGAAGTGTGCAACTGAACATTCTGATGCTGTTGATCTTGGATAAGTTTACATCTCCAGATCTATCGAAGCAATGATCACCTCAATGATCAGCCAGCTGAAGGATCTGCATTCAAGAGACAGGGCTGAAAGCAAAAAAGATTCACAACTATCAGAAGCGAGCTGAATCAGAACCTGATGAAGAATTCAAACAACACGCTCTGAAGTTGCTTCAGCAAGTGGCGGATGTCAATTCCACCACCAAGAACAACATCAAAATCTTCAAAGGAAAAATCAAGGCCGCTGTGGATGATATGGTGAAGACCCATAATGCATCTATTATGGAAAGAGATTCGCGGAAACGCAAGGCTTCGCCCGAAGATGAACGTGTTGTTGCTCCGGCACCATCTCCCAAGCCTGCTGCATCTAAGGCATCAGGTCCTTCACCCAAGAAGAGAACCACCAAGAAGCGCAAGGTTACTTTAGCTTCAGCCGCAGACATGGATACCAGTGATGAACAGCCTCAGGATACTCCTGAAGCAGCTCCCGCTCCTTCATCGAAGCCAAAGCCATCCAAGCCCACACCAAAGCCTTCAGCTCCAACCACCAAAACTCCCACACCTCCTCCTACCAGAACCACCCCAAACAAACTCCACCACAAAGAGCTCCAACCCCAACACCAACGCCTGCACGAACCCCCACACCCATACCACCCCGTGTTCCCACACCCATCCGTGCTCCAATCCCAGAACCACAAAGGATTCCCACTCCACCAGTTGCTCCCGCACCACCTCCATCACCTCCCCGTGAAGCTAATGCTCCATCACCAACCCACTCCAGAACTCATATATCCCGAGATTTTCCCCCTGCCAGGACTGTTCAAGATTCTGAAGCACATGTGCCCCATACCGAAGCACATGACGACGAAGATGAACAAGTCCATATTCTGAATCTATCGCAAGAGCAAGCGCTTATACTCGCTCAATATGCTGGCCCTTCAAGAGCCAACCCAATTTCTCCTCTGCAAAGGATTCGCGCGCGTTCGCGCCCCTGCCAAGATAACCAAATTGACTCCAATTACCCTCGTGAAACTTTTCCTATATTCAAGGGTGCAGGTTATTCTTCAAGGCATGGACCGGAATTCAACTTGGAACAGCATCGGAAGCGCCATCGGTTCTTTGGTGTCAGTCCGTATGCTTCTGACCGCACCGCAGATGATCTTCGATTTTGGGCTGCTGAGCAACAAGTCTTATACACCAAAGTCTTCTGTCAGCAAGGAGTTCTGTTTAGGCACAAGTTTCTGGACATGCGAAATCTTTCCACTGCCACTTGCTTTCAGAACGTTCTCGAAACTATTGAAAATCAGAATTTGACTCGGTTGTTTGCTTTGAGCACTCCCTTCAATTCTGAGCTCATCAAGCAATTCTATGCAACTCTCTATGTTTCTGGTGAAGCAAATGATCCCAGCTCATGGACGCTGGAATGGATGATACAAGGCAAAGTCTTCAGGATGTCCTCTGCTGAATTCATGGATATTGTCAATATTCCAAGGCATTCTGGAGTTCACGAAAAGATTCACTTAGAATCTGATCTGACTGACGAAGAATTTGCTACTCTGTTGGACCCCGAAGTCACTGCAAGCTACATTCCTGAAAACATTCGCCCGAAGCATTTGAACTTCATTTCAAGGACTTGGTTCTACATCTTGTCCAACTCATTGATCCCTTTGAGTACTGCTTCGGAAGAATCGAACATTTATCCAGAGACAAGGCATGCCATTATGAATCTCACACATGGTCTCATATTTGACTTTGAGGATTGCTTCATTAGGAACTTGGTTCATGTAGCAGAGCTACCGTTCACACTGAAACCTTATGCTCCCTGGCTGCAAGTTGTTTGTGACTATGGCAGGAACGAAGACTTTGTGGCTCGCCATCACCCGAAGCTTTTCTCGCCACCAGTGCGTGACTCTTTGGCACTATTGAGAAAGCCCAATGATCCCTTTGCCACATATGTTGGTGTGCGTCATGAAGTCAATGAGCGAAACTTATCAAAGACGTTCCAGAAAGACTGCCATCATTTTGAAGTTAATCTTCGATCGCAGCAAATGCTTGAAAACTATATTGAAGCCAATCAGCGCCAAATGCAATTTCTTGCTGATGAGATCAACAGAGTTGGCCACATTGTACTCAACAACAATCAGTATTTGCGTGTTCTCAAACGCCATTCCTGGAAGGGGCTCCGGAAGTTTAACTCTGTGAAAGGCCTTCGTAAAGATCGCATCTACAAAGAGTATTCGCACCTCCAGCGAAAATTTTCCCGTGATGACTCAATGGACCGCCCGAATCAGAAGATCCCTCCCCTGCACAAGATTGATGAAGTATTCTTCGTCAACGAACCTGAACCCATCCGGCCTGATACCGTCTCCGAGAATGACTCCATCACTTCAAAGGACGACGACGGCCTCGACGACAGCAACCTCGACATCAACCTCATCACTCGGACACGCCACGAAGCTATTCCTACGTCTTCTTCCGAAGAAGAATCCTCAGGTGATCAGTCTTCGTCGGAGGAGTCTTCGTCAAGCACAGCTTCGTCGGGTTCTCAGGGTGCTGATGCCGCGAAATAGATCTCTCGAACCTTTTCTCAACCTTTTGTCCAATCATTGACAAAAAGGGGGAGAATGAGGGCATCGATGAGTTAGATTTGCATCGGGGAAAGGGTTCTTACCATTTGTTTTTGCTTCGTTTGGTTAAGTTACGACAAACATTCCATTCCTTTCGATTGGGTTGTAACTTAAGTTTAACTTCGGTCATGCTACTCCTGTGCTACACTTAAATTTTAATAACCCCTTTGCTTGCAAGTATTGCTTCGTATCCTCTATCTTGCAGGTGGTTATTATTTTCTAAGTCACAGGTTATTGGAAGCAATTGCATACATTCTGGATATATATCTTCAAATGCAATTGTATTCGCTAAGATATCTGTTTTGCTCTCCACCGAAGAGAATCATCTCAAGCATTAACTTCGATTATATAAATCTTCGATGCTTGTATTCAGGGGGAGCCAAAAACTTCATATCTTAGAGTTTTTCCCATCACTTCACAAAAACTTCAATATCTTTTATCGATGCCTGTTTTGTCAACAATAGTCCAAAAAGGGGGAGATTGTAAGAGCAAAGTTTTGCCCCCGTGTGTTTTGGATATTGTTGGACAAGACAGTAGAGGAACTAACAATGTTTTCTAGTATAAACAGTTGCATAGGTTCCTGAAGGTCAAGCTATGTGATAAAGCTTCAGGGAAGGTCTTCAAGTTATCGAAGCATAACCCACGGAGCGACGCTTAATCATGAAGGATGACCCCCAAAAATGAAGGTGTCCTGAAGCTCTACTCATTGAAGGAAATGAAGAGGACGGCGCAAGACTTAGATGTTTTTGTGTAGTTCTTTTTCGGTTCTTTGAGTCATAGGACAAACCGTACTATCAAGAGGGGTATTTAGTTTGTGGTCATCGAAGTCATTGAGAAAATACTCAGATCAAATCCAAACCAAGTGAGAAGCCTGAGCGAAGAAATCTCATGTGCACTGAGTTAAGCTTCGGTAGCAAAGACTTCGTTCTTTGGCTTCTGAAGCAGAACTAAGTCTGTGAGTCAGCTTTACTTGTTCCTCAAGTAAAGTTGCACATTGATGACTAATCCGACCGTTGTGGACACGTGTCAAGTTGTCACCTCGGGTTAGTTTGGTCATTCCGCACCTCGGGATCGCCAGCTATAAATACGTCGCCCCCCTCCTCCTTTTGCGGGTGGCTGCCCCAAGAATATTCCTGAGAGAGATTGAAGAGAGCACCCCAAAGACTTCACCGAAGCAAAACCCAAAATCCAGAATACTGAAGCCTAAGTCCCATTGATCTGAGTAGATTCGAGATGAGTTAGGTGAAAGCTTACTAGCCTTTTTATCTTGGAGAACTGCAATTCTCCTAGAAGGTTAGAGAGCACTTCTTCAGAGAGCGAAGAGTAATTGTCGCCTCGAAGTTCAGTTTGTCAAAGGTTTCGGTGATTTCCTCAATAATCAAACACGAGTGAAGAACTGACCAAGCTCAAGGAGTTTGGTGCAGTGGAGCAACGGACGGAGAGAGATTTTCTCCAGGTGTTCAATCACCAGTCCCTCCAACCAGACGTAGCGCTTTGCAGAGCGTGAACTGGTCGAACAAACATCGCCGAGTCCCAGTTCGTTTTACTTCAAGCATTTACCTTCAGTATTGCATTTTTTTCACAGTTATGCTTCAATGTGTTTTGATTCACTGCATTTAGTTTCGCTTCCAGTTTTACTTCGCTATTCCGCACTACTTATGCTTCACTTCAAAAGTTTGAGTCAAAATTTTTGAAGTGATCATTCACCCCCTCCCCCTCTGATCACATACTTGGACTTTCAGATACTATATAGCTAGCTTGACAGAATGACTGATCGTGAATGGATGTACTCCGATCACCCTAGTCAGAAAGACATGACCGATGAATGGTTGAGCAAAACCTATGAATTCCAGCAAACGACATTTTGCCCCTGCACTAAGTGCAAGAATTATTCGTGACAGACAAAGGATGTAATGGGTAAACACCTACAGATGCGTGGTTTTACTCCCGGCTATACCTTGTGGACATTTCATGGTGAGTCGGCCCAACGTAACAGAGACGAGGTGTTGCGTCGGTGCACCGACGATTATGGTACAGGGATTGCATCGGCGCACCGACGATTATGGAACAAGGACGAAGAGATGGAGGAATCCGCGAAGGCCTTCTATTCCATGTTGGAGTCTTCAAAACGTCCTCTTCACGAGCACACTAAGATTTCTCAGCTAGATGCCATCGCACAAGTAATGCCTCTGAAAGCCCAATTCAACATTGGAAGAGACCTGTTTGACTCAATGATGACCCTATTTGGGCGGTTTCTACCCGAAGGTCATATTATGCCTTCAAACCTATATGAGTCAGACAAAATCCTTAGTGCACTCAAGAAGCCATATGAGCAGATACATGCTTGTGAGAAAGGATGTGCCTTATTTAGGAAAGAGTATGCGGACGAAACATATTGTCCATTTTGCAAGTCCTCCAGATATGTTGAGGTAGAAAACGGTGAAGGTGAGAAGAAGCACAGAAAAATCCCCGTGAGTGTTCTACGGTATCTGCCGATCCTACCAAGACTTCAACGACTTTACATGCTCGAAGAAATAGCAAAACAGATGACATGGCACAAACATGGAATTAGGAAAGAATTAGATGAAAACGGAGATCTGATGTTGGTACACCCTTCGGATGGTGACGCATGGAAGGCATTTGATCGTAAACACACGGAAAAAGCTAAAGAGCCAAGGAATTGCCGAATCGCCATCGGTCTCGATGGGTTCAATCCTTTTGGTATGACGGCTACCCAATATAGTTGTTGGCCTGTGTTTGTTATTCCGCTCAATCTTCCACCATCATCCATTATGCAAAGAAAGCACATATTTCTGACGTTGATAGTTCCAGGGCCAAACTATTCGGGGAAGAATATGAGTGTGTACATGCAACCGCTGATGGATGACTTGAAAGAAGCTTGGGTGAATGGGGTCAACACATACGACGCAGCTAAGAAAGAGAACTTTCAAATGTATGTTTGGTACCAATACTCGTTGCATGATCTGCCAGCATTTGCGCTTTTCGTTGCCTGGTGTGTGCATGGAAGGTTCCCATGCCCACAATGCAAAGCATCTCTTAAGTTCCATTGGTTGCCGGCGGGTGGAAAGTATTCCTGCTTTGACTTGCATAGACAGTTCTTGCCTATGGACCATCCATTCAGAAAAGACAAGAAGAATTTCATGAAAGGTAAAGTTGTCAAACACTCGGCAACACCTGCGTTGACGGGCGCACAAATTCATGAACAATTAAAATCTATGGAGCCTGATCCAAACCGTCCAGGGTATTTCTTGGGTTATAATGAGGAACACGCCTGGACCCACAAGCCATGCATCTGGGATCTCCCCTACTTCGAAGACCTCTTACTACCACACAACATTGACATGATGCACACTGAAAAGAATATCGCCGAGGCCCTTCTTGGCACATTTTTCGGCACCGATAAGGGCAAAGATAATACAAAGGCTAGAGTTGACCAGGAGACTCTTTGTGATAGGCCATCACTAAACATGCGACAACCAAAAGGAAGAAAAAATTGGTCCAAGCCACCTGCCTGATACAATCTTGAGAAGGGAGCAATAAGGGAAATCCTCTTGTGGGTGCAACAAAAGTTGTTGTTCCCTGATGGGTATGCTGTGAATCTAGCGAGGGGAGAGAGCATTGAAAAAATGAAAATTTTTGGGCTCAAGAGTCATGATTGGCACATATGGCTTGAGCGGATAATGCCGGTGATGTTGCACGGCTATATCCCAGAGTATGAATGGCTAGTATTGGCAGAGTTAAGTTATTTCTTTCGTGTTCTTTGTGCTAAAGAGTTGTCGCGTGCCATGATAGATGACATGGAAGAGTTGGCGCCTGAGTTGCTCTGCAAGTTAGAGAGATTTTTCCACCGGGCTTCTTTAATCCGATGCAACACATGATTTTGCATCTCCCGACCGAGGCAAGATTGGGTGGCCCTGTGCAAAATCGTTCGTGCTACGCAACTGAAAGAATGCAGAAGACACTTAGAGCAAGATGTAAAAATAAACGTAGAATTGAAGCATCGATGGCCGAGGCGTTCATTACCGAGGAGGCGGCAAACTTCGTAACAGCACACTATGATGCCACTTTGCACAACTTGCATAATCCAAAGCCTCGGTACAATGTGGGCGACCCCAAACGACGTGAATCCAAACTCAGCCTCTTCAAAGGGAAGCTCGCTCCTTCTAGTGTGGGAAAACCAAAGTTGCTAGGCGTCGAGGAGTGGCGCACACTAACGATGTATATATTGAACAACTTAACAGAAGTTTGGCCATACATCGAGTAAGTCACCGATACATTGTTTCACAACTTTTAACAAGTTTTGTGTCTAACAACTGTTATTAATTGACACAGTCGATACGTCGAACAGTTCTCGAATGGTGTTGCAATCAAAAAAGAATCCATTCTCGAGTATGAACTTCTTGAAAAGACAGGAGGCGGCTATCCGGGTTTAATCTCTTGGTTCAAAAAATAGCTAATTCAGATGAGCAAGTCGACGATGTATTGAGACAAATAGCAAATGGTTTTGACTTTAAGGTCCGTACATTTCAGAAGTACGACATCAACGGGTATCGCTTTCGTACTGCTAGCAAAGAGCTTTCAATGCCCGGTCGAAAAACAACCAATTCCGGTGTCTCTGCTATAGGCGAGGGAGGTGTCGAGTATTATGGAAGACTTGAAGAAGTTTATGAACTTCATTATTATGGTGAGAATCCTCCAAATGTTGTTGTGTTCAAATGTCATTGGTTCGATCCTACTAAGACAAGACGGACTCATGAACATGTTGGGCTAGTCGAAATCCGACAAGACAGGAAGTTAAGCGGTGATGATGTCTTTATTGTGGCTCAACAGGCCACCCAAGTTTTCTATCTGCCATATAGTCGTCAAAGTGTTAAGAACCTGGAAGGTTGGTATGTCGTGTACGATGTGCCGCCCCATCTTAGACCACCTCCACCAAACGAAGAGGATTATGAACCTCAAATTGACCCAATAACATATGATGGATAATTCTTCCAAGAATCATGTGGTGTGAGACCTCGTCTCCGGAACTTCTCTACGTCCACCCTGAAAACGGAGGAACAAGAATCACGTGATGATGAGGAAGAAGTGGAAGTAGAAGAGGTTACCAATCCAGATGAGCTATCAATGCTTGATCGGTTACAAAAAGGCCTTCCACATGATGTCCCTGAACTCGATGACGATGTCATTCATGAAGACACGTGTGATACTGATGATGATTATGCTTCAGTTGACCATGGAGAAGAGACAGATGATCCCGACTATTAGTACTTTGTATGCATCCAAACATTGTTGTTTAATTATTTAATTAATTGTTTAATTATTTAATTAATTGTTTAATTATTCATGTATTTATTATTTTTCATTTAATTATTGTCTTTGAATTTGTACTAAGTATTTAACTATGTATTGTTGCAGGTGGTGAGACATGGCAGGCGGGGATAAGTTGAGGATAGCACCTAGGCAGCTACGGAGACAGTTGTTGCAGAGCTTTGCCGAGGAGCCCCGTGGGAGAGGCGGAGGAAAGAAAAGAGGCAGAGGACGTGGTCGCAGGAGAGGGAGGCTTCCTAATAGGAGCCAGTCGCCACCACCCTCAGCTACTTCAGTCTCAGCCACTTCACCCCTGCAGACAAGGGTGTCACCGGTGCAGGATCCTCCCGTCCAGGAGAGGACACCGATGCAGGATCCTCCCGTCCAAGAGCCGACACCCTCACACGAGGAGTGGGGGAGTTGGGGGAACGGTGAGGGGGCTGGGGCGGATGCGGAGGCTGAGGGGGCTGAGGCGGAGGATGAGGGAGAGAGGCGGAGCCCGTCTGCCAGCAAGTCGGTCTACCAACGTGGTATGCCACGAGTTCCAGACCGATTGGAGTTGCAGCACAGGGCGTTGATTTCGCCAGATGGCGAGAAGTAAGTTGATGTCTATTGTGTACCTTATATCATTATTTTCCACCGAGTATCTAATGTCTTTGCCTTCTCATTATGCAGGGGGTGGAATTACCCGGAGAATACCCGGAATCCAAACTTCCTCCTTGGTGCTTTGCTTAGGGAGCACTTTCCCGGGATAGTGCAGTTGCCCGGTGAGGGTATGGTTCCCGAGCCAGGACTCAAGTGGGAGCACTACCAAGCCGCGCTGCTCCCGGAAAACACACACGTGAACGGTGGTGTTTGCGCGAGCGTGGCCGACAAGGTGTTGGCTGATTTTTGGGTAACTATTATTTTACCCAATAAAAGTATACAATATCGAATGTTATATCTTGTTATTTCCTATTCATCTATGCATCTATATGGCATAATTGCAGAGTTACCATAGGGTCGAGGAGGGGACGGAGGAGGCGGCCAAGAAGAACCTCGAGAAAGAGTGCAAGAGATTATTGAATAACACGAGGCATGAGATGCGTGTTCAGGCCGTTCGAGATTGGTACGCCAAGCAAAACGAGCCGAAGACTAAGGCTGAATGTAGAAAGCTTTTCCCTGATAATACCGAGTACATGGAGGTACGTGCATTCCTTAGTTACATTCTTTATTAGTTTTGTTAGGGATAGTTACAATACTTAGTTTCATTCTTCATTAACTTACATTCATAGGTGCCCCCGAGATGGTTGGTCGATAAGATGGATTGTTGGGAGATGATAGTGAACAAGTGGTGCACAGAGGCTTGGTTGACCACCCACAATGTGGCCAAGGAGCGTCGTGCCCAATTGGTTGGTGTGCCACACCACCAAGGAAATGCCAACATCAAGAAATACGCCAAAAAATGGGTATGTGTGCCTTGTTTTCTTTCATCATTAATTCATTTGTGCATGATTTTTGTTGTACTAACTCTTTGCCTTTTTTTGTAGGCCAAACACCATAACCAACCCGAGCCTCAGGGATACGCCGCGTTTGGCATGGCCCATAAGGGCTCGTACAAGACGGCGACACCATATTCTGAGGGGGACGGGTCGTCGGCGTACACAAGCCTGTCCGCCTACAACAAGATGACGTCTTTTTCTGAGGTTGTCAAACAACTGCGCGGCCCTGACTTTGACTCGAGCCTGAATCCTATGGATGCGGAGGCGTTGATGATCTCTAGTGGCGGTAAGAGTCATGGCACGGTGGCCATGTGTGATGGCTTCGTCCCTATCACTGAGACTCTATCTCAGATCAAGGCGAGGTAAACGAGCTCGGCTCCTGTAATACGGCAACGCTTGAGGCCATTTGATGTTGCCATCGAGGTTAGTTTTCCTTCATTATTTCTTTAGTTCATTTGACCCTCGATGGATGATGATGAGAAGTGGTTGCAGGCCGCACTTGATAAGGAGAGGGAGGCCACCAGACTCTTGTTGGAGGAGAGGGACCGAAATACACAGAGGCTGCTGGAGGAGGAGAGGGCACGCAATAATGCCCATGAGAAGGCCATGCACGACTTCGTTGCGGTAAGTCAGTTGTGTGAGAAGCAAGGCTAGGTGTGAGAAGCAACAAGACTATTTCTTTGACTTCTCGAAAACTAATTTGCAGGCTATGTGTGAGAAGCAAGGTTTGCCGCCCCCTCCGCCGATGCCTTCTCCAGTGGGAACGGTGAGTTCCCTTTCAATGACCAACCTTGCACGTTCTTATATCATTGTATGTCGCCATGCTAACCACATATTTCAACTCTTGCCTTGTTGCAGCATCATTCCAGAGTCGCATCCCACAATCCCTCTCCTGGTGAGAGCCCTACCAACCCGGCGACCAACCGAGATGGTGCTTCTCCTCCGTGACTTGGCATTCGGTAAGTTATTCCTCTCCTTCTTATTCTTATTGTTTAGCTCAACTTAGACTATGCCATGCTTTAGTTAGCTTAGTAAATTCTAGTTAGGCAAAAAATTGCATAATTAGCTTAATTACATAAAAAATTACATAATTAGCTTACTTGCCTTAAAAATGACATAGACTTTGCTTACTTGGTACAAACATGACATAATTACTTGATAATACCAAAAATAGCATAATTAGTTGATATTAGAGCTCAAAAATGACATAATTACTTTAGAAAGTTTGAAAAGAAACCAGAAGAGAAGAACAAAGAAGAGATGAAGAAATAAGAGAAGAAGAAAGAGGAGAAAAAGATAGAATAAGAAGAAACAAATCTTCTTATTCTTCCTTTTTCTCTTCTTTCTTTTTATCCATCTTCTTCTTATTCTTCTTATTCTTGTTCTTGTGTTCTTCTTCTTCTTCTTCTTCCTCTTCTTCTTCTAATTGTTTATCGCTAAATTCTTTCTTCTTCTCATTATGCATATTTTGATAAAGCAGCATGGCATATGTGTATGGATGCTCCAGGGACTCTACTTGTAGTCTGAGATGCTTTGTAATGCATTTTGTAATGCACTTGTATTTGCGGATGCACTTGTGATGCTTTGTGATGCACTTGTGATGCCATCTTGTTGTTTGAACTTTAATTACTTTGTGATGCACTTGTGGTGCTGTTTAGGGCCTGGCAGAAATATATATTGTGTTATTTATATTGTTGTTTGAAAATGCAGGGAATTAACAGAAATTAATTATAAAAAAACAGAGAGGGTCTTTGCCGTCAGCTTACTGACGGCAAAGCCTTTGCCGTCGGTGGGCTGACGGCAAAGAAGGACACGTGGCAGCAACTTGTGTAATGTGGCAACTCTGGGATGACCAAATGTCCAAGGTTATACGCTTTGCCGTCAGCTGGCCCGTGGCTGACGGCAAAGATGGGACCCACGTGGCTGTGGTCGCAGCTCCCCTGGCAAGCATGGCCCACCAGTAGCAGCAACCTTTGCCGTCAGCTACGTGCCAGCTGACGGCAAAGCCTGCCATTAACCCTCTAACGGGGCTGGGCTTACGACGTTGCCGTCAACGCTCGATGTCGTCAGCCATAGTCCCCTAGCTGACGGCAAAGTCTTTGCCGTCGGTCGATTTCCAGCTGACGGCAAAGAGCCTATTTGCCGATAAAATCGTGGCCAGCCTCTTTGCCGACAGCAAACTGACGGCAAAGCCTTTGCCGTCGGTTAAAGTGGCCTTTGCCGTCAGCTATGGCTGACGACAAACCAGCAGATTCCAGTAGTACTTGGCCAAAGCAATAAACAACAATGAAGAACATGCAAGAATTACTTAGGAACAAAAATATAAGACATAAAACCAAATATATTACTCTATCACAATCTGAACATAATATCATAATCCATCAGATCCCATCAAACTCAGCATAGCAAAAGCAAAAAGATTACATATGTGCCTCGATCATGTAAGGCAGCTCACGAGGTCTAAACCATGAAAAATAAAGAGGGGAGGAGAGCATCACATAGCTACTGATCACGGACCCATGGTCCTAAGGAAATTACTCACGGCAGATCCGAGAAGCGTCCATGGTGAGGGGAAGCTCTCGGAGGTCGATCCTTCCTCCGGCAGGGTGCCGGGCAGGGTTCTGACGGTGCTCCCGATCTTGGAAGCGCGACGGCTATGGAACAGAGGCAAGATTGTGAAAAAGGGTTCTGTCTTCGAAAGTTTCCCGTGGCGGAGAATAAATAGGCGAAGGGGGACAGCCAGGGGGCCAACAGGGGTCCAAGCGCCCCCCTGGCGTGGCCAGGCCCCTGGCCGCACCAGCTAGGCGTCTAGGGCCCTGGTGGGTCCCACCTGGCCCCCCTTCGAGACTCTGGGAGGTTCCTTCACACTGATTTTTTATCTGATTTTTCCTGAATTTTTGAGCAATTTTAATATGGGGGAAAGCTGAAATAGAAAAACAGCAAAAAACATAAACTGGCACTGGGGTGTACCGAGTTAATAGGTTAGTCCAAATATGATCAAAAGTGTATGAAAGTGTATCTAGATCATAGCAATATCACACAAAACATGCATGGAGCAAGCAGAAATTATCCATATGTTTGGGACGTATCAACATCCCCAAGCTTAATTCCTGCTCGTCCTCGAGTAGGTAAATGATAACAAGCATAATTTCTGTGGTGACATGCTAGCAACCATATAAGAACTTTGAAAAGTAAATCAATCAAGGTATGTGATTCAATTCAAGTCATAACATGCAAGAGTCTATATTAGCATTGAAACAAGTAACAAAAGAACATTAGGTGCAAGAGCTCTCGCTGTCCGTTACTCGAATGTTTCCAAATGTTGTTTGCGTGCAATAAGAGGGATATGGGATACGAGAAAAAATTATTTTTGTGTTGAGAACTCAATCTACTAAATTTTCACACTTGGTCATCTTTGGAATCTTATCTTGACTCGTCCCCAGACCACTAGCCAGGTACAAGTCAATTTGGTCCACTACTTTTCGATATTTTGAGCACTCATGCAATGGATGAGCGTAAGCACGAAAGTTGGCACTTAGGATGGCAAAGAGAGAAATATGGTGGAGGAGGAAGACAAAAAGGTGAGAAAGTCTCACATCAATGAGGACAATCATAGGAGAGAAGGCCAAATGATAGATATGATGTGAGGAGTAGGGATTGTCATGCAACGGATGCACATATGAGATAAAAATCTCTCCAATGGAACTAGTGGGGGTGCATCTAACTTGCTCGCTCATGAAGACCTAGAGCTGTTTTGAGGAGGGTCATCCTTGGAATATGCAAGCCAAGTTCTATAGTGTGAAGGTCCCCACATAGCTATATGCATGAATGATCATCTCTATGGAGTACAAGGATAAGAGGGAGTACTAGTGTGGATCTTTCAAAAGGATAGTAGTGTTTCCCCTTTCTCTCTTTTTATTTCTTTTTCTCTTTTTTCTATGTTTTGTATTTTTTGGCGGCCTCAATGGCTCTTTCAACTTAACTCTCATTTGTCCTCTTTGGGATCTTTTATTTTTTCCACTTCGGGATCTTTTATTTTTGTCCACTTTGGGATCTTTTCCTCACTTAAGGGCAACACTCTAATTTACAAGAGGGTATAGATCACACTTTACAAGGTACTCAAATCATAAAGAAGATGTAGCTATCATGATGTATGCAATGTATGCTGCTGCCAGTGTAGCAGGAACATGTATGACATGAAGATCAATTCATGAAGAGGTGGATGTTGCATGGCAATATATCTCGGAAAGGCTATGGAAATGCCCTGATAGGTAGGTATGGTGGCTGTTTTGAGGAAAGATATAAGGAGGTTTATGATGACAGAGAGTATCCTGCCAAGGGTTTGGATGTACCGGCGAAGGTGGACGCCAACTCTCGGAGTGAGAAGGAGGCAATGCACGGCACAGGAGAGGCTAGCAAATATGAGGAGGTGGAAGTGCCAACTTTCAATACTTACATTAGTCCGAAGAACTCATGCACTTATTATCGGTAAATATATATCTAATAAGGAGGTTCACAAAGAGACAAGTACCCCGAGGAGGAGTGTATGGGGGTTTGGTTATCCTTGTGCATCCTCGACTCATGGTACGTGAGTGTACTCTAATATCCGATCCCTCCAAAGATTAGCGATCCATCTAGTAGCTAGAGTTCTCAACTAGTTTTGTAGGTTTTGAAAATAAACATGGATTGCCCAAAATACGACACCTATCACTAATAGGCTAGAGCTCTTGACACCAAAAGTTCAAACATTACTCACATCAATGCCTCAAAACTATTGCAAGTTACAACTAAAATTAAATAGCAACCTCAATTACCTACATTCAGGACAAGACACTACTCAGTGCAGCAACCAACTCTCTTAACAAGATAAACATGAAAACTAAAGAGAGTTCTAGAAAAAAACTAAGCAAAATCCAAGGCTCTTGCTAAATACAAACTAAAACTAAAACTAAACATGGCAGTAGCTACGAAAAGATAAAGAACACACAACAACAAAAAGATAAGCATGAAGAATCCGATGATGTGTTATAGATTT